>JARWLC010000016.1:16395605-17714355 GCA_033318265.1 Phyllotis vaccarum
AAAACACCATGACCAAAGCAGGTGGGGGGGGGGGGGAAGAAAGCGTTTATTTCACTCACAGTTTAAAATTCCATTTATGAGGCAAGCAGGGTAGGAACTTAAGGCAGAGACCTGCAGACAGTAATCCAAGCCGTGATCACAGAGGAACACTGCTTACTGGCTTGCTCAGCCTACATTCTTTTGTACAGCCTGGTGTGGCACTGACTCCAGTGGGCTGAGTCCACTCATATCAATTGTTAAACAAAATATGCCCTGCACAGTTGTTTACGGATAATCTGATGGAGTCATTTCCTCACTCAAGGTTCCTCTTCCAGAATAACTGGTTCTTCCAAGTAGGTAAACCCAATCAAGAGTGATATGTTTTCCTTTCCATCTCTTTGCTTTTTTCCTCCATTTTTTTAGACTCTTTGGTATTTATTTTTATTTATTTATTAAATGTTTATATTTATTTATTTTTAGATGCTGTCAACATTGCTAAGTGTTGTCTGAGACTTAGGGGCATAATTAGTAAAATTGATGTGGGTGAATAAAATCAAATTATAAGCATTTATGAACTGTACAGCCCAAATCTTACTAATGTTAGTTGTCTTAGGACATAGTGTCATTATGCCTTCTATCAAAATACTAAAAATTCACTGAATACAAATATATTATTCTTGAAATAGAAATAAAGTCAACTTGCTTTTCTTAAGCTTAAAACAAAAATTAGACAATGAAGAGTGACCTGCAAATCCTTCAGATCACTCAGCAATTACACAAATACAGTATAGAAAGTTTAGACCTACGTAAGCAGCAGGCCAAGCAAAGACGTAATGCTCCTTGCTTGTAAAGCCAGGATCTAAAATTAATTCATTGGTGTGCTAATATTCGTGGAAACTTCTGACCAATAATTTAAAAGGGAAAGCATATATACATAGAAATGACAGAGCTTCATGCTGTCCATCACATGGCATAGCTAAACTTGTTGGTTTAAACCTTTAATAGTTTCTGCACACAATATTTATTTATGATCTTTGGGTCATGAGTAACATTTTTGACACATAGATTTTAATAAAAATTTTACAAAAATCTGAAATTGTACTGATTGTTGATGATATAATCTGTAAAGAGAACTATCATTTGAAAATTAGTCTGTTGCCACTGCCTGTTTCTGTGTATTCAATTGCAGAGACTGGAAGTGAAAATTCTTCCTTTAATACTATTTTAGGATGGCTGGACTATGGCCCTGAATGACAGTCCGAGGGCTGGGAACCACACAGGGAAACTAAAATAGTCCTCAGAATTTCTGAAGTCTGTTAAGTGGTTTTAGAAATATAAGTTTTCTTTCTCTCAGAAAGGATGTCCCTTTTTTCTGAAATAACTTGCCCAGATTCCTTCTCTATTAATAAAAATTACCCACTATTGTCAATATTAGAATCTTTGGAGCCACACCCTTCAGAAGTGTAATGTCTGTATTCTTAATTGCAACCAAGTTAAAGATTACATGCATCTGTGTGTCATTATTTCTTGGAAGTAATTGTATCACTGCATTTTTAATGTTACTAGAATAATAATAATTAATCTGATTTTTCCTGAAATTGTCCTAGAAAAAAAGAAATAGTAAGGTTTTTCAGTGATTTAATGACACCAACAAAGGTGTCTCTCCAGAGGAAGCCCACACACCACTTTATGTTGTGAATTGAGAATTTCAGGGTTGGCTCAGAGGATTTAGAAAGACACCATACAAAGTATGATGAGCCAAGTTCAATCCCTGAAACTCTTGGAAAGGTGAAAGAAGTAATTAGATTCAGGAAAGTTGTTCTCTGACCTAAACACACACACACACACAGAGAGAGAGAGAGAGAGAGAGAGAGAGAGAGAGAGAGAGAGAGAGAGAGAGAGAGAGAGAGAGAGAGAGAGAGAGAGAGAGACTGTGGCACCAGAAGCCCACCCCCACAACAATAAGTATACATACGTCATACCCGTACTCCCAAACAATAATGATTAAAATAGAAATTCTCATGCAATTAAAATAACTTAGATAATTAAAATAGTCTGAAATTGACAAATTCCACCGTCAGGTTTGACAATGTCATTGTGATCTATTTTGTATGAAATAAATAGATTTGGTGTGAGGAAGATGGCTGATTATTCAGTTCTGTGATATGAACTTCTCCACTAGCTCATCTTGACTACATTGTGCCTCACCGTAGAATCTGTGCCATGGAGATTGTATTCTTGATAGGGATTTTTGCTTTTCTCCACATTTTTTTTAACAGTTTTGGTACTTTATATTTTTTACATATTTTCAAAAATATTCCAAAATATTCATGAGCGAAATATTTTTTTCTTTCTGAGACACCAACTTGTTTCTTTTAGACTTAATTCATGTGTCTTTGGTTGTTGGTTAGAAGTTTTCTAAATTTAGGAAAGTAGCATCTCGTTTGGTCTGTTGTGATAATAGAAAAGATCATTTGATATATGGTTTGGTTAGCTCCTGATTCTCTCTGTCAAATTTAGAACCACTTGAACATTGTGGTTTCTAAATTTAGTCAGCCCTTGGAGCTTCAAGTTCCGCTTGGCACTGGCTGAACATGAAGCGATGCTTTGAAGAAAACTCCCTTGGCAGAATCAGAGTCTAGATGTGTGCACAGCAAAGCCCGCCTCCTAGTTAGGAGAAATACATTCACTTTTATTTCAAAGTTGGGGTTTCCAAGGGGATAAATAGTAAAATATAAAACTTTAAAGAAATGGGTCATATTTTAAACTGGTTCTCAGACAGAATAGGTCCTTTGCTTTTGAGAAGTGGTGTTCTAAAACCAAAAAAAGAAAGAAAAAAATAATTTATAATATACATTTTTAAAACTTAGACCAACAAATTAATGTAAGATCTATCCACTCTGTTGTCAGTAATATAATGTTACTACAAGGGGCTTGCTGAACACATTTTTTAAGAATGAATTAGTCTCCAACTGGCTATACAATCCATGTGAAAGGATGATGAATGGATTATCTTTCTAAATCAGAACCTGTCTTACATCTGCATATTTGTCTTGCATTCACCCTTGAATATAGGTGGTGTTGTGACCTCCAGCTATCAGATACAGAGAACATGTTCCAAGTGGTCACTTAATTTTCACACCTATGTGAGAACTAGGCTCAGGGCCAGATCTATCAGTCACCAGATTTTTTCCTGGTTACACCTTTTGTGTAGTGTCTTCGAGTCTGCGTTAGATTTAGAATCCACGGTGTGGATTCAAGCTTCCTCCAGTCTGCACACATCAAGCAATTCTGCCATGTTTACTTTTCTTCATTGCGTTCTTCAGGCACCTCTGATGGAAACAGGTAAATTCCACACATATAATATTCCAGTGCTGATGGAACATAGACTTGTATTTTTCTCATGGAAGCTTTCCAATGAATCCTACTCTTCTGTGAAACTTCAGACTGTTTAAATGCTTAGAATGCTTTTCTGAGAACTCTGAGAATTCACATACACACAAACACAAATATGCACACTTACAGTCACACAGAGAAACACACATTCACCTATGCACACACACATGCATACACAAGTGCAGACACATGCACAAATATGCACGCACATACAGACAGGTACATATCCATACATATATATGCATACAACACACATAGTCCCATGAATTTCCCATCTGAACATCTTTTCTCAACTTCAGGGCTCAGAACTGTGCAGGACATTTCTAATTCCAGTACGTGTTCTCCTGAGACCCATCTCTGTGTAGAGTTTGTAAACTTGTTATCTCTATAGGCAGTGATTATAGATGGCTTTGATGCACAAGGGCTTAAAATAGATGTACAAATAGGTAAAGGATGACTGCAACAGCTGTTTTCCATTACATTTTTCTCTTGAAACACAAGAGTGAAAGAAAATTTATACGCAAACTCCAGCGAACAAATTAACTCTTTCTTTTGCCTGAGAATAACCAAAATGATGGGGAAGATGGCAAGAAACACTCTTCTCTATGTGTCTTCTGCTCCCCATGAGTAAGACTTGTTTGTCTCCTGAGAAGTTGGAGAATCTAATGTAAAGCCAAGAAGAGCCTTCAAAGGCACTCTGGGAAGCAACATTCAGGGCCTCTCCACTGGCAGTAACTAAAACAGAACATTTTAATATTATTGAGGCTTCACTATAGATCTTATTTGTAACAATGAGGTTTCTGGCCCCATCTGGCCAGAGGTCCAGACCCACAGACGTGCAATCCCAGGGTGCCCTAGGCACCCGCTGCTGCTTAGGCCTCTCAGAATGACTCGGACACTTATATTAATTTCATGCTGTTTTGCCTATGGCTCAGGCATATTGCTAGCTAATTCTCTAGTCTTAACTCAACCCATTTCCATTAATCTGTCCTGCCATGTGGCCCATGGCTCACCTGTTCTCCTTTATATGTTGCTTCCTTGGGTACCTGGCTCAATCTCTTCCTCCATGACTCTGCCCTCCTTCTACCTATGTTTCGATCCTCACCTACTCCTATGGTGTCTGCCAAGGGCCAAAACAGTTCCTTTATTTAAAGAATGATATTCACAGCATACAGAAAGACATTCTCACATCACTTATTTCCTATGCTTCAGCCCAAGCTTTTAATCATATGTTCCTTTCATGAGGATTACAGGGGGCTGAGAGTTTTGTGAGCCTTATAAAAATAATTGCTTGACATATACCCACTCTGTATGGAAAAGGCATAGCTATTTATTATCACTGTTGTCGTGTTGCATGTGTGTATATATTTGTATACATGTTCATATATATGTGACTATGTATGCACGTATGTGCTTGTGCAAGCCAGAAGACAACCTTAGATATGGTTCACCAAGAGCCTTGTTTCCTGAGACAGAGTCTCCCATTGGCCCAGGGTTTAGTGATTTGGCTAGGCTGGCTGTCCAACAACCCCCAGGGATGCCCCTGTCTTTGTCTGCCTAGTGCTAGTTGTATACGAGTATGCCACTATACCCATACTATTTTAAAATCAAGAATTTTGGGGTTCCTCATGCTTGCAAGGCAAGCAGTTTACTGACTGAGGCATCCCTGAGACCACTTTCAATATTTTCATAGTTACGACCTCTTTTAATACTTATAGGCCCTCTTGTACTATAAATATACTCTATAGTACATACTCTAGTGTCTTGTTGAATTGGATTAATATTACCTTTATTCCCTTGTGTGGTGGTTTGAAAGTGCCATCACCTGTAGGCTCATACTTGGTACATAGTGGTTTGCCCAGTTTGAGAGATTTAGGTGATTTTGTCCTGCTGGAGAAAGTATGTCACTGGGGTTAAGATTTAAGAGTTGAAAGACTCAAGGCATGAGGTACTTCCTCTTGCCCACACTCTCTGCTTCATGTGTCCCTTTCAAGGTATGAGCTCTTGTCTTGCTTTTTAACACCACCCCAGTAGCTTGCTACCTTGCTTCCCCACATGACGGACGTTTACCCCTCTGGAGCAGTAGGACCAAATGTGCTGCCTTGGTCATGGTGTTTGTCATATAACAGCAACAGAAAAGTAAGTAATATGCCCTGGAACACTGTTCTTATCATAACATAAATTCATAGTTTTGCCTCCATTTTCTGTTGGATAATACATGGTATTTGGAGAAAGTGAAAAGTGTCCAAAGTTGCAGGGTAATAGTTTGAACGCTAGAGACAGAAAGATCAACAGAGATCTGCACTCTAAGCTAATGTGCTTCTTCACCCTCAAGTTCACTCATTCTCTCATGCTCTCTTTCCACCTCCCTATACCCCCCTCATGTATGATCCAAATTTACTCAGGAGATCTATGGATGTCTCTTTTAAGTCCGTCCCTGTTACCTAGATGCTCAGGGGTTGTGGATTGTAGCCTAATTATCCTTTGCTTCTTGCAGTGGGACCAGAATTTATTCCTGTTGCATGAACTAGGCTTCTTGGAGCCCATTCCCTACAGAGGAACACTTTACTCAGCCTGATACTGGGGGAGGGGCTTGGTCCTACCTCAACTGGATATGGCAGACTGTACTGACTCACCCTGGGAGTCCTTACTGTCTCTGAGAAATGGATGGGAGGATGAGATGGGGGAAGCTGGGGGAGGACATGGAAGAGGGGAAGAAGGGGAGTCAGGGGTGAGTATATTTTTTTAAAGGTTAAATAAAAACGTGGGCTCAGCTCTGTCTTTAAGACATTCTCAATCCCAAGTGATAACACTTAATGCTGTAGACATAGCTCATATTCCTCTGAAGTTGCATAAGCCAAATCAGTGATAGCAACATTCTTAACATAGGTTCCTGCAGGAAGGAGTATAAAAGGCAAAACTTTGAGTGAGAAAGAATAAAGTGTTCTAGAGCATTAATGGTGAAAATATAAAGCACTGACCTGATACTAGGATCCCAGATCCGACTTGTAATTTATCCTCATATATCCCAGGGTGTGTGTTTCTCCCCACACAAGTAGCTGATCCTTGTGTGCCATGATTCCTATATGATAACAGGAGGAACCAAGAAATCTGCCAGCCACTCTCCACACAAGCTGAAGCCATCTCTTCTCTTTCTTTCCCTTTTGTTTCTGAGTCTTAAAGTTCCATTCTAAAACACAGAACACTTTAATCTTGCAAAGGTACATATTACTAGCTATTATCTATGGTTTCCTGAAAAAAAAAAAGGTTTTTTTTTGTTGTTGTTGTTGTGGAAATTTGTTTTAGTTGGTAAGCCAGTATTTAGAATGTGTGTGTTTAAAGAAGACAATCTTCAGTCCCTAAAATAAAGTGATGAATGTGTTTTACTTCATGTAAATACACCTATTCAGTCACACCATTCTGAATAAAATATTAGGGAGATATTATAATGAGAGAAATATTTAAAAATTGATGTAGCCTCCCACTCTTTCTCCTTGTGGAAAGCAGACAACTTTTCTAAATCTTCAAAATTCATTTCTGAACATAGCATGGAGTGTATATCAATAATTGCCTACCATAAAGGAAAAATGATTACCTACAGTGCAGCTCAGGAACAGAGAACTGGCCTAGCATGCAAATACCCTTGTGTTTGATCCCCAACACTTTCAAAACTGAAAATTTTAACATTAAAAATAAAAGAAAAGCTATACTTAATTATCAAATCTGGAAAGGGATTGGTAGAGCATACACAAAGCTACCCAGTCTTTACCTGGTAGAGGAGCATTATGAGGGAGTTAGTAGGGGAACTTGGGTTTCTTTTGCTGCTTTAACTTTTATGTCTATTTTTCTTGTGACTACAGAGCCTGGTATGTGGAACATGCTCAAAAAATACTTAATAATTTAATATTTTATTTTTCCTTCATATTGGTTTTTCCAAAGAGTAAATATTATTTCTCTCATCAGAAAATGTTTGACAAAATAGAAAAATATACCATATGGCATATTGTAGAACCTCTATAAATATTTGTTGAATGACTGAACTCAAGGAAAGAACATAAAATCAGTCCTGCCAACTGTGAAGTTCCAGTCACCATTTTTCAGCATCATGCAAACCACACTGTTTTATTAAGGTCAAAATGAAACCCTGGTGGGAGAGTGCACAGGGAGTCTATCCTCTCCAGGATTTGTGTCTTTGCACTACTCCAGAAAAGGCTGGTAACTTTCAATGGCAGTCCACCCTTATACCTCTGCATCAGGTGGATCTTTATCCCATATCAGCGTCTCTTCCTCTTTCCCAACGAACTTCAAGAAGCAACAGCACGTCCAGCCTCCGAATCTAACCCTGCCTATGACCTGAGTCTATTATCTCTATTCCCTTGTAGGGCTCAGTTGGAGCGAGCATCTTTTTACTTCTGTGTTTTCATTCCTTGTGGCCCCTGCCCCTCGGCTCACATTGTGTGTGGTTTATGACTTGTACAAACACAACCTCCCAGCACCCGCTTAGCTGATGGAGTCGCAGTTAGTCAACAAACTTCACTTCACTTCCACTGCTAAGGTATATGGATAATGTGATACCTGTCAGGTGACTGACAAGGTGCAATTCACAAGTCATCTAAGATCCAACAGGGAGATCTGCCCCAACTTCTTGCTTGGAGACTGCTTCAGATCCCTAATCCAAGTTTCTGATTCACAATGACAAAAGGTGAGTTTACTTCAGGCTCTTGGGAACACCTAACAAAGACACTCCGAGCTTAGCCTTTCGATCCGATCCCTTGCTTGTGGGAAACCAGCCATCACCTTCCTACTGTAGTCCTTGCCACTACTTGAGGTAGTTTCCTTTCCAAAGTCATAGCGGCTGGCTAAAATCAGACTTCCGGTCCCATTGCTTGCTCAGATCACATGCTTTGGTGTCTTGTTCTGCAACTTAAAAGTTCCCCATAACCTCTCATTTTCAGAAGCTATGGTTCCCCTCATTTTATCTTACTTCCTTCTGAATCTGCTATGATAAATTAGAAGTGATTAACTGGCAGCTGGGAGCTACACTGCTATTTGGTTTTTGTAATAACGACCATGTGTTCAGGCAGATTTGGCCATATCAGTCAATATTCTGGTCCTGAAGTAGCCTGAGCCATTGCAGATGCACTTCTGTCTTAGGACTCCGCAGCACCCTGTACCTTCTTGTGCAGTTTCCTTTACTACGCAGCATCAGCTAAAGTATCATCTCACAACAGTCTTTGCAGGCCACCAACCCACAGGTAGCTGCCATATCAACCCGTAATACCATCCGGTTGAGTTTCTGCCTAAGCTCATACCTTTTGTTTATTAGTAACATATGCCTTTGTCATCCATGTATCCTCGGAAGTAAGCATCATGAACAGGCTCTTGGCAGAAACGCAGAAAGAATAAGTGGTACCTAGGGAAGAAAGGGCTAAGTGTGGCTCAAAATTAAGCTTCTAAACTGGCGTTCTTTCTCGTTTATTATGTGCATTTATGAGATTATTCAACCACATAGGAGGACAGGCCATAGACAGTGAGGGTCTTCTTAAGCTAGTACTTTATATCATTTTATGAATATCTGACACATCAATTTATGACTTAGGGAACTTTAATACAATAAGAATAAATCTATATTGAAGTTTTGGAGTAATTTAGCAATGTATTTCTCCAGTAAGTTTTTCTCCTTAACTCACTGTACTCTAAATATTTTAAAAATCAGAGAATGTATTAAATATCTGAGGAAAATTTCAAAAGTACCTCATTGTCACTCATTTTAATGACTATTGAATGAATCTCACATCTTCCATTTTTTGTTTGTTTGTTTATTTGGTTGGTTGGTTGGGTTTTTTTGGTTTTGGGGGGGTTTTTTGGTTTTTTTTTTTTTTTTTTAGCAAAACATATGATTCACTCACCTGTTTCTACTACTCAATGAATTATCAAAATTTAGCACATTTTAAAAATGCATGTTAGATAGTAATGTTATTAATGAAACAGACATGTATAAATGCTTAAAATATCACCTGTGCATATTTAGATTATTATAGATTTCTTTTTAGAAAAACAAACTACCTCCCTAATATAAATCTTGTTCTTCTATAGGAGCCTTCCTTTTAGAAGTATTATAGAAATAATATTCTTTTTAAATTTCCATTTTAAAAATAATTTTTACTGTAATTCTTAAAATCTAAAAGCATTAGCAAAGAAGCTCTGAGTGAGTCAGGAGAAGAATATCTATAGAAATGAATGAATTCATTTGATTCTGATGCAAGCAGAGATAGGTTCAGACTATGCCTGCCCATTTAGATCAGTGTGAATTAAAGGAGATAGTGTTGGAAAGAAACCATTCTGTACTAAAGGATGGATGGCTGTGCTTTTAAGAGAAGTGGGTATGGCTCAGGAATATTTTAGAAAATCAAAGTCATGAAACTTTTAATATAACATACTCAGCTTTCTTCAGTCTAGCTGGTGGGCTTCTAAGTCAACATTTGTACACACAGCTGCTATAAAAAGAAACTCTCCCTGCAATTAACCAACCTTTTTTATGCCACTCACACAAACTTCTTACTTACTCTTGTTATTTTAGAAAAAGACATGTTAAGCTGAAAAGGGAACCCATGTGGCTTTTGGTTTGGACTTTTCTCCCTCAAATGAAACATGAAAGATTTAATGAGAAATAGACCAAATGGCAGCCAAACCAAATTTGTTGAAATTCATATTAATAACCTCTTAATTCTCTTTCTTCTCATCACATTTAAAGAACACTTTCGATTCAGCTCCTAGCATTTGGATTATAGCTAGAAATTTCAAAAACATCAAGCAGATGTTTACAGAACACATAAGAGTTCTAAAGCATAGGATCTTTGGATTAAAATCTACCTTCCATCTATGAAACCAAAATTCTGATTTATAGAATAAATTTATAGAAACTAGCCATACCACACATTGGATGCTTTTCTAGGTACTAGAACACTAATCTGGGGAATTTAATCTCTGCTACAGAAAGTTTTATGCATGTTATGTGAAATCTTCTTGCCATAGGCATGTGAAGACGCTTACTATGAGAACTTTGTCTAGATGATTGCTTAGTAGCAACCATCTGTGTGATTCAAAGGAACTCCATTAAAGATAAATTTACCCACCACCAGCCCACCTTTCATCCATTGTGCTCTATATCTGGAGGAGGCTTATTGCTGTCATCAGGTCAACTCTGAGAACTTACAGGCTTTTGTTTTCCATGTCTACAAACGGGAAATGGGTCTATCATAATTATCTACTTTCTAGGTTACTATGAGAAACAAGTGAATACATATAGGATCTCTGGCATACAACTTCCATCATAATCAGGAGATTCTTGCTGTTATCATTGCTTAGGTCTTGATAACAATTAGTGTCTCCGTTTGCTTTCTATTGCTGTGATAAAACCCCATGACCAAAACAACTTAAACGAAAATGTTTGATTTCACTTTACAGCTTAGAATCTATCATCAGGGGAATCCAAAGCAGGAGCTTAAGGCAAGAACTTGGAGACAACAAGAGAAGCAGTGAGCGTGGAGGAACACGGCTTACTGGCCCACTCCCCAATGGTTGCTCAGCCTGTTTTTTTACATACACTAAGACCACCTGCTCAGTGATGGCATCTCCTACAATGGCTAAGCCCTTCCGCATCAGTAGTCAGTCAATCCAGAATATACCCCCAAAGTCCTGCTTTCAGGCTAATCTGTTGAACTTACTTTCCCAGTCGAGGTTCTCTCTTCTCAGATGACCCCATGTTGTACCAAATAGACAAAAAACAACAAAGTCAAACATTGAACAGCACAGCTAGATAGCTCCATACCCCATAGGTATCCCGTTTGAGTTGTGCCTAGAAAAACTACTGGTTTTATTTATATTGTGGTCTCATTAAGTAGGAAAGAAAGAAAATTGAATGAAAGAATTTATTCTTCTAACATCTCTGAGTGATTTGAATCAGAGAGGAGTATCACATGTCTTCTGGCATTTGCGCATTTTTTTTTTTAACAAATGAAACCAAACTACTTCTCCAGAATTTGACCTTCTAAGGAGGCAGAAACTATAAATGGAGAACTTCCTTAATGCCTCTTTATTCAAAAAGCCTACTCTCCAGGGAATCCTTTAGGGGTAGGAGACTGCATTTGGTAATGTTTTTCTCAGTGTATATCACCCCTTCAACAGTCTTTAGAGTAGGAAATTCTGGTCAACGATTAGAGCGATTGAAATGGTTGTTACTGTATTTTGGGGGCAAAAAAATCTCAGTAGCAAGTAGAGGAAATGTTTAGTGAGTCTTTTCTTGACATGACAAACCATTGCTGTTGTGTCAAGGGATAGCACCCAATGTAAACAAGTGCCACATGGGCCAGGCAGGAGAGACAACACCAGTAATTAAAGGCAGCCACGATGTCTCTACTTAGCTACAGCATTGTGACCATAATTATTTCAGGATTAAAAAGAAGTATGGTTTTCTCTGGTGCCACCCTATCATTTAACAGTTAAAGAAACTAAGACCCAGTTAGGTGAATTTGCTTACATGGCTGCTTGTCAAGCTGGCAGCATCAGGGAAGAGAGTCGACATCCTCAGTTCCTCATAACAATCCCCCTGCCATGGCCCTTTGCCCTCTAGGGTACTGAAAATGACATGCCTTTGGTATATCTTATTATTGTTTACTTTTCTTTTATTTCTCTAGAAATATAGCTACCAGGCGGTATGGAGAAAGCCCGGGTAATATAACCCATGTAAGCTTTCTGCTTTTGTCTTATGTACATTCTGATGTCTATAAGAATGCCCGTCCTTTTTATTACTCCCCCCCCTTTCTCTTGACTCTTATTCCTATTATCATATCAATCATGAATATGAATGAGTTACCACCCTTCCTTCTTGGGATTCTAGGACACCTTTGAGGCCACTATTTCTTAGTTAATATAAATTCAATGCATTCAGCACACTCACAGGTAAACCATGATGAGAAGGAAACCTCTTCCCCTCACCCAAAGCATCGCATTGTTATCTTTATCATTAAATCAGTTAAATATCTCACATTAATTAACTTGGTTTTCCTCACCATATTAACATTTCTTACGGATAAAAGTCACTAAGTTGCTTGCGTGTCACATTCAAGGGAAGAGCCGAATGGTTCAAAGAATTCTTTCTTAACTGTGCTTGCTCTATCCCTGAAACAAATCAGCTCTCATCAGGAGCTCAGCATTTTATGTGGATCAACATGCAATGGCAGTTACATTGTATGATGATTTGTAACATTATGTTAGTACAATAAACTATGACTCGATTAGTGTTACAAACTATGATTCCCATCAAAGTTGCTAGAAAGTGAGATGCTGAAAAGAGTTACTTTTAGAGCATCTCTAGGATGTTCTTTGAGTAGTTGGTAAATGCATATATACACAGATATGGAGATCGGCTTCTTTTGCCTAAGCCTGTACCCTAATAAGAGTAACTGAATGGTTTTCCTTCTTCAGATTTTATGACCCATTTTCCTTGGGTGTGTTTCAACCAGACATGCATAAATACAATTTTTCCAACATGTTTTTATTCCATGGTTGTATGCAGCCACTGAGCACACTACTTAAAATAACTTACTGTGCTGCCTTCAGTATTTCATCAAGTCAACTGAGAATTGCAGTCTCAAGACAGAGATTTAGCTCTGCCTGTGCCCAAGACCTACTCTGTAATGCTTCTGCATGATTTCAGCTCTTCTGTTCATGCCACTGGAGGCAGGCCCTAGTGTCCATTATTTAATCATTACCCATTTGTTCAACACATGTCTCACATTCTTCTTTTACCTCATTCTAATTTTTTCATTTCATCAAATTTGGTTTTTTTTTCTTTGTTTTGTTTTAAATCACAGCTTTTTTACTTTGTTGATGTTTATCTCTTGCTTTTCTCTTAGTCACTCACGTCAACTCTAGCATTCTTTTTGGAAGACTATTAGATGGCACACTGTCTAACCCTGACAACATCCAATTTGCTTCAACATCTGTATCAGAATCATAACAACAAAAAGATAAAACTTTAAGAGAATTTTGTTAGGCCTTTACAGTCCTTGCATTGTGAGATATCAACTATAAGAGTTTGATGTCTAGAATTAAATAATGTAGTAAGGTATTATTACCCATAAAGATAAAATAAAATTAATGAAGAGATCATGAGTTCAGTGTATGAAGGATCAGTATGAATTTCTACCTTTCTTCTTCCTTTTCAATAAGATGTCTGGGTTCTCCTTTACTTGCTTAGGGTTTTTTTTTTTCCAAGTAATTTTTTCCAGATATTTTCTAGGTATTTAGGTGGTAAGTTTTCAGAATTCTTACACATTTCAAAATAAGTTACAATTTAGCTGACTAGAAATTTTCTAAGACATGTGGAATTAAAGAATATAATAAAATTTATTAAAAAGCTACATGTCTGAGTCACTGTTATAATGCTGTAAAGAAACATCATAACCATGACCAAAGCAATTAAGGAAAGTACTTAACTGAAGTTTTGCTTACTGTTTCAGAGACTTAAGCCATTATCACTATGATGGGGTGCATGAAACAGTAGCTGGGAATTACATGCTCACCTGTAGGCAGCAGACAGAGTAAGGCTGGACCTGGCATGGGCTTTTGAAATCTCAAAACCTACTTCTAATGACACACTTCCTCTAACAAGGCTACACTTCCTAATCCTCCTAATCCTTTCAAAGAGTTCCACTCCCTGGTGCCTAGGCATTCAAATATATGAGCCTGTGTGTGTGTGTGGGGGGGGTCATTCTTATTCAAAGTACTGCATTATGTAAGAATGATGTAAGCATATATATCCCTTCCTTTGTGGTTAATAATGATGCAAACGTGTATTCCTCTCTCTGTGAGTAACATGTATTTTTGTTCAGTCTCCAACAAAAATATACATATTATTAAACCTTTTTTTAAAGTTATCTTCAGGGTATATTATATCTATTTCTTTATTCATCAACCTACTTTAGAGGTTTGTGATCCCTCCATTCTATAGACTTGACCCATCTTTATGTCAGGAGAATTTCCTAAGATGACTTATTCTTATTATTTCCCTTCTTTTTGTTGTTTTTCTCCTGGAAACTGTCATTTCATTCATACCTATGCAAGGTGGTCTCTGACCCTGTATCATTTACTTGTGATTGCCATCTCCATTACATCTGCTTTACTATATGGAGTGCTGTTTACATTGAGTCTCCTAGGTCACTTTTTCTGATTTCTCATGCCCATCCTTCCTGTCAATTCAGCTTAATGTCCCAATCTCCATATTATTTTATTTCAGATTTCATTTATCTCCATAGAAATTTTAATGCACTGCAAATGTGCTTTGTTTATTCTGCCAGGTCCTCTTATCTCTGATTGGGAGAACATTTAGATCAGTTGCTATTTTCCCCTTATTGTGTCAAGGTGCTCTTGAACAGACATTGGAGTGATCTGATTAAGTTCTAATTGTTAAGAAAAGGAACATGTCAGTACTCTAGAGGAGTGGCTATTCCTTGTAAAGTCTCTTGTAGAAATCATCTGATTTCTTTAGCCTAACACAGAGCTCAATAAATAGAGAGGAGCTACTCATCTTTGTATTCATCTTCCAGGGGACAAAACCTTGTATACTCACTATGATATTGACCTTTTTCAGGTCTCCAAAGATATATAATATGTTCATGTGTAGCAGTAGGGTTTCTTGGTCCCATGCGACCAGAGGCCCAGACCCACAGACCTGCTGCGCCAGACCACTTAGCTGCCCGCTGCCACCACTCAGGCCCCCAGAAATGACTCAGATGCTTATATTAACTTTATGCTGTTTGGCCTATGGCTCAGGCACATTGTTAGCTAGTTCTTATATCTTAAATCAACCCATTTCTATTAATCTGTCCGTCACATGGCCCGTGGCTCACCTGTGTTCCTTACATGTTGCTCCTTGGGTGGCTTGTTCGATCTGCCTGACTCCGCCCTTCTTTTCCTACCTATTCTCTGATTTCTCTTTCTACTTTTTCTACGGTGCCTGTCATGGCTCAAAACAGCTCCTTTATTTACAGATTGATATTCACAGCATACAGAAAGGCATTCTCACATCACTCATGGTAAGAAATATAATAAAGAAAATATGCAATTGGTCTAGACCATAAAAGATAGAAACCATCTTGGGGTTCACAAGTGTCCCAAATCTAAAGTCACCCTCAATTTTCATCATTAATATTTTTTACTCAAGTAAAAATCTTTTTATCCCAAGGGCCTACAATGACGCAATGCTTCCTGTTGTTAATCTTAGCGATACCAAAACACACTTAGTACTTTCTTTTGGTTCTAAAGTCTTTGGGGACAACAGAATCAAACAGTATAAAAAAGAAGTCCATTTTAAAAAAAGAACAGTTATCTTTACAGTCACAGTTTCTGTTTGTGACATTTGCTTTCTATAACAAGTGAGATATTAAAGACTATGTTTGGCTATCCCAAGAAACACTTGCTACCTATCAGATACCAGGAAATGATACCACCTTGATACCATCTGGTAAGACAGGGAATATGGATGCTTCACTCTGCCTTTCTTTCTCTTCAGAAGTGGTCGTTTTGTGCATGATAAGAAGTGGAGTAACAAGAAGTTGGATATCAAGAAGTTTCTTTCCTTCAGGGAAGGCTGTGATTTTATCTATATATTGAAAACACATAATTAAATCTGGAAAAATAAAAATAGGATTCAATACTTCAATGACTCACAGGGAATGTTTATCTAATGCTTCACCCAACTCAACATAAATATTCACATTCAACTTCACACAGTGTTCATTGTACATTGTTTCACACAATTTACATTGTTCACTGAGATTTTATGACCATAAAATGGATTGTTCAAATTAAGATTTATATATACTTTTTCAGAGTATAAGATCATGGTATGGGGTATATTTAAAAATTATTTGTAATATTAATGATTGAAGTCAGATATTTGTTAACTGTTGGGAGAGTGTTCTCACTCTAAACTACATTTCCAATGTAATTTTTAATTTTTATTTTGAGACAAAGCCTTACTAAGTTGTCCAGGCATGAGTTGAACACACACAGACTTCAATTTGAAATGCTCCTGCATCAGACTCTGTCAGAGCAGAAATTACAGACCTATGTCTGGAATTTTATTTCTAGCCTTCATTTACCACAATTGATTCAGAAACATTGGACTTTAAATTAAAATATTTAAATTATTAATATTTCACTGCAATTAATAAGTACAGGATTTCTCTAATCAAATTTATGGTTGTTGTTCTCCTGAAATTAGATTTTCTTAAACACTATGGATATTCACTACTATACAATTGCACAGGGCAATCTCACATAGAATGATGTATGGTTTTATTTTCCCTTCTGTTCTGTTTATAATTTCTAGCCTTGAATTAACAAATGACTTGGAAAGACAAAGTTCATACAGCTTGGAAACAAAATCTCTTGTGCAATGGTAAGTGTTGGTGGAAAGTAATTTAAAGACAAAGATTCCAAGCAAATCATCAAAGTCATTGGCTGTAAAGTGGATAAGACAACAAAGTACTTTAGCTCATAGTTGAGCTTCAAGAATGAAGAAAACACTTATTTGGTATGGATGCCATGCTTAAAGAGGCACATCCATAAACTTTTTATTACAAGGGCAGAAAGACTCACATCTAATCAGATAGAGAATACTTGGAAGACAAGCCATGCCTGGCCTGGGGGTGTCTATCAAAAGGAAGAAAGTTCAGATTTCCTCAGACTATCCCCAAAGCAGACTTTAGATACAAAAGACAATTTCAATTCTCTTTAATTATCAATATATAATTAAAGTTCTTAAGACTTCCACAATGGATAGAACATGCCTCAGAATAATATAGCAAATCTATGTTCAAAATTATAGTAAATGGAGATATACAGAGAATTTTCTCTAGAACTAAAAATGAAACAAGACACTATATCTCATTTCTTATTCCATAAAGTACTGGAAGTCTTATCTTATAGCAATTAGGCAAGAAAGTGCCATAAAAGGGGTAACAATAACAGAAAAAGAATTCAAACTCTCCTTACTGTCTCATGGCATGACTCTTAAAACACTCTATTGCATCAATAGGACAGTATTTGTGTGTTAGAGCTCTAGCATAAATTTCATTCAAATATGTAATTGCATAATACATACTCTACCCAAGATGACAGTACCATCTGTAGTGGGCAAGTATTCTTAGGTCTTGGTAATGATTTATTTTGATTGTCAGCTTGACTGGATTAGAAATACGTAGCAAACTAACTGAAACACACCTCTTGCTGTGTCAGGAAGACAGTTCTATCACGAGGGCTCTGATGTAGTTAATGAACTGATCTTGTGATGAATTCACACTATGATGTCATTACTGAGAAGTGGCAGGTGGGAAGTAGACCCTTGCAAAAGATGTAGGTGTAGTGGAATTATGTTGTTACATTGTAAATAATTGTCCTGCCCACGGGTTTAATAAAAACGTGGATTGGCTGAAGGCAGACAGGAAGTGTGGGCAGGGCTCCCAGACTAAGAAAACTCTGGGAACAGGAAGAACAGAGGAGGGATCCAAGAAATGCCACAGAGATGCTAGACAAGGCAGAAGATTCAGAGGACAACTATGCTGCTCTGAGAAAACGTACTGAGCCACATGGCTGAGCAGGATAAAAATCATGGGTTAGTTTAAGGGTAAAGAGCTAGCAAGTTATATGCCTGGGCCCCAGGTCAATCAGCATACAATTAATATAAGTGTCTGTGTGTTTCAGTTGGACTATGGGACTGTGAGTCTGAAAGTTTGGGCCATGAGACTAGACTGGAAAGTCTGGGCCAGAAACCTAATATAACATGTAGGTCATTGGAACAATGTCCCATGGCTTTGGCTCACTACAGTTCCTTTTATCAATTTTCTGTTCTTTGTCTCTTGCCCATCACGGTAATGAGGAATAGCTTCTGCCACACACTTGCTACCATGACAACCTGCCTAAGCTTAAGCACCACTAAGTGAGCCCTTTGAAGCAATGAGCCAAAATAATTTAGCCCTTCCTTTTAATAGCCTATGTCACTGTAACAATAGAAGTAAATAATGTATATAGATTTTTAAATAGTAAATAGAAATAATTTCAGAGGAATTTGAGTGCATTGAGATGAGAAAAATAAAGTTAATTACTTTATTTTCGTGTTCCATTCAACACATTGCAACTAATTATAGATGCACTTTGTGTTAAGTGACTTGATAGGCTGTATCTTTGTCATCGAAGGTCTTCAAATCTTCATATGGACTTGAAAGAAGCATTGAATAAAATGAATGCAAAAATTGAAGATACCAGTTATTGTAGTACCTTAGAGAGTCAGAGAATTTGATGGCATACACCCACTGGCAGACCTCTTTTCTACAGTTTTATGTGATTTTCCATTTGATAGATCAAACCATCTGTGAATCCCTAGATAGTGGGGCTAGCTAGCTGTTGACCTGTGATCAGAAAAGGCAGCTCAAACCAAGGTTATATATCATTTCTAGTCAAAATTAAGTCCTATCCCTTGGAGATCAAAGAAAAATCATACATCTACTTGTTACCAAGTAACTGGCAGGTTTTTTTTTTCCTTCAGCAGTGAGGTGTCATTGGGGCTTCTCATCAGTTCTGCTGCTTCTACGGTCAGCCTGGAATGAAAACATTTACTATTTCATCATTGTTATAGAGGAGCCCATCCTACTGAGCTGAAGTTGTGCCTTTATTACTACAGACTCAGCTACTCACTTAACAGCCTATGTATAGCATCAAAATGGCTGATGATGGCTAGTAGATAAAGTCAAGTTACTGAGCTTTCTTTTCTTCCCAGCACTTCTAATTCAGTCCTATATTCTAAGGAGTATCCATGTAGGATGTATCAAAATATATGTTTGTCAGAACATAACTCATAGTGGACATCTTGTATCACAGGGCCATTTGAACAACCATGTTGATGTGTGTACCTAAGACAGTTTTGCCCTATAACCACTATAATATTTTCACTAGGAGCCTGCCATAAAACTCTCCACTATGACTTCTATATCAGTTTCTCCTAAAATAGTAAGTACCCCCACTTCTACTGGCTCTAGTAGCCATTTACAACAGAGACTCAACTTATTATATTTGTGCTTTTCTGAGCCACACACTCAGGCTATAAGATCACTTGGAGACCTCTGAGTTTCATAGTATTTCTAAACATAATTGCTGCTTCTTTCTTAGAGATAGAATGGAAGATGGTCTATGGAATAATTTTCCTATGTTTTGGATGGAGTATGTTAATATTCTTCAGACTACTGGCATCCTAAAACCTTGACTAATATGGACATTTTGTGGATTTTATTTCCCACTTATTTAAGACTATGTTTCCTGATTTTTTAAAAAAATGTATTTAGTCCTCAATATGTGTCAACTTTGCCATGTGGTCAAGTTGACATGATACTAGTGATGTGGTGGGTCACTGTCAAATATATGAAGATTATCCAGAGGACACATTCCCCTTTGCATTAAACTAAGACCGTGAAGCGTAAAAATTAGCTCAGTATAAATGATAGTTTTTGTCATCAGGAGAATGAAGAAGGTAGGAGCAAAATATAATTCATTTTTAGATCACAACCACATATTCCTTGTCTGGAAAGTTGCAAAATTTGGCCCAGCAATGATATCACAGAGTTTATGACCAGCACATGCATCTGCTTAAGTTCCTGTAGCTCTCTTTCAAGTTGAAATTTCCTCAAGACTTTTATAGGCTGTTATGTGGAGGAACAGATCATAGTGATTACCTCTTACATTTCTTTATTTCCTAAGTAATAGCACCAGTGGTGGCTAATTTCCAGGATGAGGTATTGTTTGGATTTGTTGTCTTGACTAGACAGTATAGCAACCGTTTTATAGGTATGCATTTGGTATCTTTTTCTTGCAACAATTCCTATTTTAAAGGCGAAAGACCATACGGGATTATTTTTCTCAGTCATGTAGTGTGACAATGGAAATGGCCGTTCCTGATCCTAGAATCTCACTGTGAACTGGATCTATGCCTGCTTCTATATTTAATACCTAGCCTTCATTTGCCTTGACTCTAGTATGGGGCCATGGCATGGCTTCCAGCCCTTGTTTGTCTGTCACATTCCAGACCCAATTGACCTTGAATGTTTTTGAATTGCCATATCTGGGTGATCAATTGCATCAACAGATGGATGTCTACAGGTTGTTTGTGGGAGAACAGAATACTATACTCTGTAAACTTGTCATGATAGTACAGAGGTCTTCCTCAGAGGACCTGGCTGCTCCTCTAATCACATTCGCAACTCATTTAGAATTAGACAGGAAGTTGTAACTCTTTCTTACATAGGCGGCTGTGCTGTGTCTCTCACTAGCCTTTTCTAATTTCTTGCTAAGCTATATATCAGGTGGCTGTCACAGCCATGGGTAACACATGTGAAACTTGAGATTACATGCTGAGTGGTAAGGAGTTTGTCCACCTGGAAATAACATTTATGAGAATCTGTGCTATGCCAGGGATCAGAGTTTCTTCTGATCTCTAGAGAGGCTTCGTCTGGCCTTGCCATACAAAGCTTCTCCACTTCTAATGTATATACCAATGTGATATGTCCTATTTGCTAGGACCAGGTGAGTCACAGCTCCTGCATAGAACACAGCTCCATCAGTTATGTCATGTTTCATGACTCCACTCGATCACTAATGAAGTATTTCCTACATCTAAACATCAGTCATAAGGAAAAAGTGTGTATGTGTGCACATGCATGCACACACACTCATGTATGTACTTCAATAAAATTGTTTCTGTGCACCATTATCAGTTTCCTATGCGCGTAAATAAATATGTGTTCATTTCTGCCCAGGAAGAGTCTACCACCTCACATTAGTATAAAGCAAACCAACAGAAGAAAAAATTCAATTACAACAGAAAGCACAGACAAACATGGAAAAAACTTATTATTTCTGCAACAATAACTCTTTAAAACATGATTTGGACTCCTAAGATGCTAATTTTGTCTTGGACTAAACCAGTAGACACACAGTGAATAATGAAGCTTTTTCTTGTATTTTTATTTATTCTCTCTTTGACATGGATTCCCCCCACATGTGTATGTGCATACACATAACACACACATGCTTTACCCTCTGCAACACTGGGAAGCACCTTCAAACACAGGACCCTTCATCCCAGGACCATCTCAGGGAAAGTCTGGAGAGAATGACAGAAAACAGATATTTGTTTGAACTCATATTGAATTTTCTTTGTGTGCTTGTCTATCCATTTTCTGGATTCAATGAGATACTTCTAAATCAGCATGAAGTAAAAGGTTTAGATTTGATGATTTGGTTTTTATCATATTTGTTATATCTGAGGTCTCTATAGTAAAGAAATTCTGACAAAGCTGAGATTTTCCCCTGATTAAAAACACCATTAATTCTCATCACCTTTATTAATTTTAAGTGATCCAGTGTCCTTTCAACCCCAGCCATAAAATACTGCATTTCTTTGTTTAGTACCTGAATATGCTACCTACTGTGCCAAACAGTACAAGGCCCAGAAGCATTGTATGCCTTTGGCTGCTAAGCCACATGTATTTGAATGCTCTCAGGGAGCCCTGACTGGATGTCTGTAGATTTATGAGATAACCCTTGATTGTCATAGGCTTCTTTTAAATCTGTGAAAGAAATTAATATCAAAGCACAATTTATTTTATCAGCAAGTTATGTATTATTTCTAGATGATGTTCATAAGTCACTCAAAAAGAAACAGGAAACATCATAAATTTTTATTTTTATTTCCTTGATGTATTTTCCACAATGAGAATCAGGTTAGATCTTCAAAAAAATTAAAGTTGAAAATACCTTATTATTGAAAATAGTCAAAGGCTATATGTATGGATAAAAAGCCATTATCTACATTTCTTTAAAAAGGAAATTGAAAATATTGTTATGAAGGATTCAGGAAGCTCATACCTCTAACTGTTCCATATTAATACAAGAAATAATAATTCATACTGATCTTTGTCAGTGATACAACAGATGGCGGTCAAGAGTTTACTTGAAAAGCAACACACACAAACACACACACACACATAAAAAAACAAAAAACAAAAAAAAAAATTTCTGAATGCTTTTTCTCACCATCTTCCTAACTTTTTTGATGATAATAGGTGCGGAGAGTATGCCAAGTGGATTATATTTGAAATATGCCTAGTAAAATGCTGAAGTATAAAATGTGAATTTCTTGTATTTTCTTTTGTAGGTCAATCAAACATCTGCTTGGTGACCTCATTTAATTCATATCAAAAGTTGAAGCAATTGTCCACATTGAGTAGACTTGAGAATAAACATTGAAACACAGCAGCTATTTCAGATTCCCCCTGCCCCCACCAATCCTCCTGACACACATTTTATATAGAAAAATAAATTCTCAAGCACAGAGGGAGGCTCCTGAGAGATGAGAAGCAGAGCACAGAGCTCTCAGTCGCCACAGCTGTTGATGTCCTGAGGATACGTATAGTCTTGGCTGATTTTCCACATTAGCTGACCCTCCTGTGCCCACTGAGGCCAGGCCAAGTTGCTCTGAGATACGCATTCTTTGTTTTCGGTCTAAGGTCTTTCTCCTTACATTTCTTATGCTAGTGAGCAGCAATGGAATTTGGAGTGTTTTCCTATAGTATCTTGTGTAATGAGAGGCCAAAGGAGGAGACAGGTTCTGCCTCTGGGCTAGCATGCTGCTATGTCATATCATTTGCTACGGCTTTTGATTTTCCAGAACCTCCCATACATAGCTAGTCTCACTAGGGGATGGTGAACTCTTTAAAACTGTATAGCTCTTTATGTTATCAGCCATTTCCCCCCTGAGGGATGGTGCCTCTGTTCTTCCAAGAGACCCTCACACGAGTCTAATTTTCCTGTTTTTTTTTTTTTTTTTTTCCTCATTTTCTTTTCCACATCTTCACATATTTTGTGTTTGTTCTCTTGGGGTTTTTTTGTTTTGTTTTGTTTTAGTAGTTTCTCACTTTCATTTTAATCTCATTTATCTTTAGAGCAACAATACTTGTGTCTCTTCAGTCCTTTGTTTCTTAAGCCCAGGCCAATAATTAGTTCAAAGATCCAAAGTGTACTTGTCCAAATCTCTAGCTTTGGTATGACACTCCTGTATTGGAGAAAAGAAGTTGGAGGAAGTGCTGGGCTGAAACAAATGTGTGAGATTAAAAAAGGGTCAGAACAAAACGTCTGGCTATTGCAGCCCAGTGTGGATTTGCTGTGCGGGCTTTATAGTTCTTATTGGCATGGTCGAGAAAACCAGTGACCTATGTGAAGGCAAAAACAGGTGTCTGCCACTAAGAGGCAGCTCCATGGGAAGGGCTTGCTTTGTTTACTTGTAAAACCCTAAAGCGGGCACAACATAGCAGGTGTGCACCAGATGAGCTCTGGTTTCAGGACTGAAGGAAGGTGCCTCATCTCTTATTCAGGATGAAAATGGTCTTTGTTTCAGAGTGGGGGGCTGAAAGAAAAATAAATGAATGAAAACTCCAGCTCAAAACAGGGTTGAAGTTCAATAATGATAATAAATAACTCATTTTGAAAAGGCAACCTTGAAATGTTGGGTGCTGCAAGTGGGTCATCATCCTATGACTGAGCTCTCTGGCAAACATCTAAAAGGTGACAGAAGTGTTGAGAAATGGAGGTTAATGTCCAACAGGCCACAATCCTGTCTGGTCTGTTGTGAATGGGTCCACATGTGCCATGTGTTAGCTCCTCAGCAGTGTTATAGGACAGGTCCGGAAATCCTGTCTCCACTGGAGAAGTGTATCTACTCTTTACTTCCATGCAAATATATGCAGTAGATAGGGCTGTGTCCAATGGGAAGTCTGGCTTATAATCAAGTTATTTATCCAACTGAGGCTCATTTTCTCTCATTTTACATAGCTACCTATGTAATTTATGTATGGAAGCCACGTATTGACAGACACATTGGTACCAGCCAGTTATAAAGTATTAAATACATATCAGTAAATGAGCTTCTCAAAAGCCATTGTGTAGAATCTGAAAAAAAAGGAGACTATGCTGTTAAGTGAAGATTAATTTTGACTTGATAATCTTTTAACTCATTCCATACAACGATACACTAAGAGCTGTAATTTCAGATTTAAATTTGAAAGGTAGAATAAAATTACTAAGACTTCATTTTAAAAGAGAATATCTAAAGAATTAATTGAGGAAAAAAAAACATGAAAAGAGGTATTCAATAACACTATCTAAACAACATTGGTATCTAGTAGTCAAATAAGTAGTCAACACGTGTGCGTGCTCAAAATGTTTCTTGAAAAATCTCCTACCAGTAGCTACAACTTTTAATATCTAGCTTCCCTTGAATAAAATACATTTTGTTGAGATTCATTTTTATCTTTTATCCTTAACTTCATTGTCTTTATTTTCATTTGAAGTGTTTTTATATTATTTAGAACAATGTACTACTTGAGTTTAATATCAACTTATTTTATCCTTATTCTTTTTCATTGTTTGTCATTAAAAGCACACACATTAGATACTGTCATTGTCTCCAAATGCCATCTTCTATGACCTGTCTAGGCCACAAAAGGAAGAGAGGCCAAGTGTCTTCATGTATGTTTGGTTCAGATGATGCGAATGTACTCTTAACTATCATAGACTTTCTTCCCAAGCTCAGCTCACCTTTGCCCCACTCTTTCCACGAGGCAGGGAGGAAAAAATTACATTCTTTCAAACTATTTGTCGGAATTGTGGTTAGAGAATTAACAGTAATACGAGCTATTTCATTAGTTAAATGGAATCAATTATCCTTTGATTTCCCACAGGCTGCCATTTACCATTATTGAATTCTGATCAGAAGTTGGACAGGCCATTTTCCTTTTTGATTGAAACTTCTCAAAGGAAGTCATATTCTCAGCCTAAATTTACTACACCAGGACCATTGACAAGCCTGCCATCCATAACCCCTGAAAACATTGTTAAACAACGATTCGGTAAAGTTTACAAGGTTATAAGTCTCATTCCAGATCTTTAACTAATCTGCATAAAACCTGGCAGGAGGGACATCAGATCTGTCTATCTATATCTATCTACCTACCTATCATGTATCCACACATGTTGTACAGATATTGGCCTTCTACCTGTTAATGCCATCAGGGTAATATACAACATCAGAAATAATATAATTTAGCTACATATAACTTGTATTCCTGAACAACTTTTCTGAACAAGATTCCATATAATTAAGTCACTTTTATTGTTGCATTACTTAGAATTAAGGATTAGAAACAATCCTTTGAAATAGAAATGTGAATCCCATTTAAATCAAATTCCTGTGACCCTCAAGTAAAGTCTTATTGGAAAGATAAAAACTGAGCTCTTTTCTATCATTGAAATGGAGAATTTTAGTTGAGGGAAACTTGAATTTCCAGGAAGTTTCTCATAATAACTTGTGGACATTTCCAGATATATATTTTTATTCATCTTTTTAACCCACTATGAATTGTGAAGATTTAGACTATAGCATAGATATCACATTAGCATACTACTTTGCATGTGTGGATTCCTTTTCTCCACTTCTAAGGAACAAATGTCCTGAAGGAAAGGTATCTCTCATCTTTGGAAGGCTTATAGTTTGGTTGTTCTGAATCTGTAGAATGGTCACAGAGACTTAGATATGATATAGTAAGCATAGGGCTTGTCTTTAAGATGAAGGCACCGAATCTAACTAGCTTGTTCCAGGTTCTTGGAAAACTACTATAAGCAGTAAAAAGATGAGGAGCTGGTACTCCTTCTGGACAAAGGATTGTTTATTTTATTTTCCATTAAGTTAATTAAAAGCAGTATGAAGCTGGGGAAATGACTCAATAGGTAAAGAGTTTGTTGAGTATACACGAGGGTCTGTGTTGGAATCCCCAGAACCCACAAAGAAGCTGGAAACGTCAGTGTATCTGTTATCCCAGAGCTTCTCCCCGAAAAAAGGTGGAGATGAGAAGAATTACCAGCTAGCCAGCTACCCTGCCTTACACAACAAACCACAACAGACTGTCTCCAACTAGGATGTCCTTTGACTTCTATATGTGCACTGAGGAATGTTTGCACTTTCACTCATGTACTAGGAAAAGCACACACATGCACACATGTACAAAGTATGCAGACAAGTACAACATTTCAAAAATATAAGCTCTACAATTTGGTATATTCAAGCAGAATATAAAATACTAAGTTTTTACTAAGTATAATATGTTATCTTTAGTTCTTTCCTGAAATTCTTTATGTGTTTATATTATCACTACTGGTGGTTTCACTGTAGTAATAACTCTTCCCAGATAAGTACACATGCACCCATTTTCCATGCAGTAAACCATTGCCTAAAGCTAGTCTATGAACTTTCTAACAGAACCTCCATAATAGTATATCCCTCACCTTAAAACATTTTGCACTTTATTTAGGAGCTGAGGCAACTGAACACTAATGCAATAACTCAAAATATGTGTGTGAAGAGCCTTTTGTAAGAGGATCGTCTTATCCCTTTAAATAGATTTAAGTACTTCAGTCTGGAGACAGGACAGACTCCATTTAGATTAGAACCAATGAATATACTGGACTTTAGAAGGAACAAATTGCCCTAGTATACTTCAGAAAGCACGGATAATGCAATCAAATTTCAGAGATGGGCTATGAAATGACACAATTTAAAAAATTAGAATTGCATTATAATGCCCTTTGCATATGACTACACTGTAAAATCTTTTACAACTGGGAAGTAGCAATGCCAAACATTCAGAGAACTTTTATCTTTCCCAGGGCAGAACTGGAAAAGAAATTATGAATTTTATAGAACAGAACAGGAAGAGAAACCAAAAGTGGCCAGAGAGAGGTGAAGGCATCCATGAGACGGATGGTGAATACTGAGTAGAGGGTTCAGTGACTAGATCACTTCATACAAACAATACTACATGGCCGTTCACTATAGATTCATTTTACATAGTAATAGAGCCTAAAACTATTCATAGCATCTGAGGTGTTTCAAGGGGTCTGCACTGGATATCTCACTGGGGAGTTCATAGTACTGTCAAAGCCAAGTCTAACAAAAGATGTAGTATGAAGATATGTGCTTGGCAGCATCAGAAGAAACCCCTAAATATGGGTGGAAACACAAGCTGACATATTGGAAGCTGCGTCAGACTAGTATAAATGGGAAAAACTAGTATTCTGTAGCATATACATGCTCTGTGATTATCGCATTAATAAACACCATCTCATGTTTCCACCTACCCCTCTGAGAGCCATACTTCTCCAACATTTTCCCGCCTTGCCCATCATTGGCAGCGTGTCAAGATGTGGGAGAGAAGATCATTTTCTTCATAGCAGATTTTCAAGCCAGAATATATTTTGATCTAGGATCATTTCTATTCCAACATGATTGAGTTGAATGTATTTGGAACCACCCTAGAAATTGATATTATAAAGGCAAAAGAAATAAATAAATAAAATAAGACAGATGCCAGAGGCAAGATATGACGTACAAATTGACATTCAACTTTAGAAATTACTTGATTTTGTGAAAAATAGTTCAAGTTCATTTAGTGTTTTTAAAACAAGTGGTTAAAACAATGATTTCTGAAGACTCTATTAAAATATTTTCTTCTTAAGGAAGATGAGTAAGATCATAATGATTTTGTTTCTGGGATAGTGATTAACAAGGAACATTTTTTGTTTGAGGTAAAAAAAAATTCAACATGTGAAAAATTATTTCATAGTATTTATTTTCCTAGAATAAATAAAAACCAAAACTCTCACATTTCTTATGATAAATTTTATATCTTCAAATTTATCAGGTTAATTTGATTTTCTCTTTTTTAGGGCTGTCGTTCCTACTAAAATAATACATTTACCAAAGCAATGTATAATTTACACTCTGGTGTTAAAACTTGGTGATCTTCACTTTGATTTTAGAAAAATGCAAAGAATTCCATTTTCCGGAGCAGCAGCACAGTAACTACCCGCAGTGAACGTGAAACAGAAAAGGATTTGTTTGCATTTGAGGTGTTATCCACCAGTGTTTGACAGTTGTGCTTTTAGGATCAGATGAAAATTGTTCATCAAAGGTCAAGTCCTGTGAGACATTATCAGTCTGCATGGCCCAGTGAACAAATACTTGCTAGGCTCGTCCTAAATGTGGCTTCTATGGAGGGGTGGAAGTGGTAAGAAACCGTTGAAACTGTGGTTAAGAAGGTAGCTTTGTGGGCACTGATGGGAAATAGTCGTTAGGGGAAAGCTACTTCACCACACAGGAAACAAAAACTCTCGAAAATGTCCAGCTGTGGAAGAAGAATTTAAATAGATAACATTTTAAAGCCAGAGCATGTACTAAATTGTGACCAAGAACGGGAGAAATGGGGTGGTGGAGCGGGGGCAGCCAGGGCGACTATGAAAACCTTTTAGCGTGTAAGATATCTTAGCGGGGCATTTTGAGCATCACACGTTTCCATATCTCTCCAGGAAAAAAAAAATGCTTTAAAACGAGATATTTCTTCATAGATAAAAATCAGGTATATCTCAACAGAAATTGAGAGAAGAATTTCAACCCAAACCATATTTTATAATTGAATGTAACTTTTACGGGAAGCCTTTGAATGGAAATGTTGATGTTAACTATACACCAGCATTGAACATATACACACAATAGATTGTTACAGCAGTAACCGTGGCAGAGTAACCGCATTTTCATTGCCGTGAGCTGACACACTTCTGTTACTGCGTATTGTTGGGAGACTTCTATGAGCTCACGAATTCCGTTCACGGGGCCAAGTTTGCACCCAGATGTGATGACCCCTGAAGATATTCTGGGCAAACAGTTCCCTCCTCTTCCCGGCAGAGTATTTAGAAGAATTTTAAACTTACTTCTTTTTCTGTTTGTTCTTTAGTTCCCATTCTGCTTTTGTGTGTGTGCGTTTTATTTTGGTTTGGAGCCTAGCTCGAAAGGCTGAGACATCTCTGAAGCACCTGCCCGCCCCACCCCACCCGAATTACTGTTTTTATTTTCTTCAAGTGTTTCATACCCGTTCTCTACATTTTTATTCCATGGAAATACCCTCTACCACTGGCCTGCTTTTGCTCTGTTTCTGCTGTTACTGTTGTTAACATGACTCTATACTATTTTGACATTTCCTTAGAGTCAGTTCATGCTCAACACTGAAACTAATTATAATTCAGCAATAAAACTGTAGTGGCAACTCAAAAATTTACCCATATGTAAAATTTTGGTTTTGCTTTGAAATATATGTGGAAGAAAAAAAGAACAGTACAATAGAAAAATGGCTAAAATGTTAAAGCAAAATCATTAACAAGATCTTGTATTTGTCCTTCACTATTCTCTACTCACCGAACGCATTTGTGCTTAGTGTGTTGGTAATTCATTAAGCCATACAGGTGTTACTTCTTGGGTAAATCTCACACATCTAGATCTGTCAGTCCCTAATTTGAGCTTAGACCACAGACCATAGCTGCTAGCAGACATGTTCTTCTGCAGTTTTGACTGATGCTTGAGGCCCCTTTGCTTGTGCTGTAGTCTGACAGAAACATAGCCAAGTTGGCATTTCAGCTTCCACGAAAATATGTAAGTAAATTCCTTTCTCACACTCCTCCTTCTCACAGGTCTAAGCCCTTCAGGAATGTGAGTGTCCATATTTACACCAGCCATCATTTCATTTCTCATAATCATAAAGCCTGCTCTCTTCACCTCTGAGGTCTCTTTTCAGATCCTGTTACTGCCCCATTCACTCTTGGACATAAGAAAATCAACCTCTCCATCCTTCTTGCATTTAAAAGCTTCCCAGGCTGCAAGGAGGAAGAAAATGTATGTATAAAAGGACTTTGATTGCTTATAATTTGACCCATTTCGTAATATGATGTGATAACAAATAATAGAGTTTCTGTCCCTGCATTTTGGATCAGCAGTGATTTCCATTCTTCCAGTGGAAAAGGAATAAATTCAACCATCTTTAAATGAATAACAAATCAAATAAAAGGAACAATAAAAGAATCATTGAATTCTTACATGTTCAAACCATTTGCCAAAAAAGAAAAAAAATTAAAAAGCATATACTAGATGAAAATGCCCCTAAAGAAACCATAAACTTTGCTATATCTACTTTTGCATTTATTCAATTAAAAAAAAAATCTTCATTCAGCCTTGATATGAGGGTTCGTGCCTGGTCTTATTGATATTCCTGGGAGGTTTGCTCTTTCTGAATGGTAATGGAAGAGCAGTAGATCTGGGAGAGAGCAGAGGTGGGAGGGGCTGGGAGAAGCAGAGCATGAGGCAGCTGAGAAAGGAAGGCAAGTATCATATGAGAGAAGAACAAATAAAAAGGAAACCTTCTCATACTGAAAACTTTGAGTCAGAAATACCTTCCATAGTTGGAAGGCTCATGTGATAGATGGAAAGCCAGAGTTTATGCCTCCTGTCCACAGCTTCACTCTGTTACTTTAAGGATGAAGGCAGGATGAAGTACCAAACATTTATTGTCAAATAAAGGTAAATAAAACCTCCACCAGTTAAACAGTCCCAAGTTTGGCTTTTTAAGACTGGGAATTCACTAAGTAAGTGACTTAGAAATGGCTGCAGAGACACAGAACAGATTCCTCTGTAAATACTTAGGGTGTCTCTAAAATTTTCCCCATATTCACATTGCTCCTGGCTCCTTTGTTACTATTTTTCTAGAAGCCAATACTGTAGTTGATCTTCAGGATTAATATTGTTTTTTTTTCCCCCACTAAGCCACATTTATAGCCCCAGAAACTTATTTTTCAGGAGAAATAAGTGTGTTGTTATCAGTGGAGTTGGGTAGGTTGTGGATGCAATATTTAGATGCCCAGACAAATGGTCACCAGTTCAGCCAGTTTCAGACTGTGAAGGTTTGTGATTTTAAGGATATTTGGAGATGCCTATACGTTTTAAATAACTGGGTCCTTGGAGAATTTTTTTAAATTACCTACACAAAAATCATGAAAACTGAATATGCTGAAGTCAAAGGAGACACCAGGAATGCATAGGAATGCATGGCTCTGAATAAATATATATTTTCAATAATTTTGATGACCCAACGTTTGGCATTGCAGAACAATTCTTATTGTTCTTATATATTCTTATACTTTTATGCTATATTTTTAAAGTGGTTCTTTTTAAGATAGCTGTAGAAAAGCTGACAAAGAGCCCTTGTGTTTAAATTTTTATCAACATACCTCCCCCAACCCCAGAATTTAAATCCTTCACCTGAGTCCTTAGCTTATTTCAAATAGGCAACGGTTGTGGTGTTAGTAGCCTGGCCTCCACCTGCCTTAGTTTCCTGAGTACAACCTGAAATAAACCCATTTCCACCTCAAATTTCTCTTTTCAGAGTATTATATCACTATCTGGAATAAAAATTGGTATAGGGACTGTGGTAGACCTGAACATGTAGATTATATGCCTGGGGCTGTTTTGTGAAAAGAACCTGGAAACATTGGATATTTTAGTCTGGATACACCCATTGAATTCTACAAGTAAGGCCTAAGGAGATGTGTTAGTAGGAGTGTGGAAAACAGAAATGCTGAGAGAGATGTGGACAGTTGAGGCTTAGCTCATACGGGTTTTAGAGAAGCACAAGGGCTAAGAGGAAAGGGGGTTCTGTTTACAGGATATTTTGTCTAAGAGTCTGTGCTCATCAGGCTGAGGTTTAAAAGCATCTCTGATTTGTTTGGGAGATAAGCATCACGGAACTGAGACCTCCTGGGCTTCCTTGGAATAACAGGAATGCATTTTCTTTAGGTCAGGACACAGAAGCAGACACAGCTGTGGTCCAAAGTGCCAAGGCAGCAGAGCCCAGCAGTGCAAGCGCTGTGCTACTGCTACTGTTTTTGATGGTATGGATGATAGAGTTGTGAAGAGTAGCTGAGGCTTGACACAGGGTGGCTTGTTGGGAATTGCCATAGCAAGGCCATGAGAAGCCATTGTTTGGAGCTATGAAGATGAAGCCTCATTGCGATAGAGAACCTAGGAGGGTGGAGATGCAACAGATAATTAGTGGAGATAGGACTTCTGCTAATGACACTGCAGGTGTACAGTGGAGCCAAAGACCAAGATGAAGCTGCATGTGCCACAGGTGATAGACCTGGAGAAGTGAGTCTGTGTGAGCCCTGTGGAGCCCAGGAGAAGATACTCAGGTGATAGACATTAATGTAGGAGATTTGATATTTGCTCTGCTAGGTTTGATTTTGCTTTGTTCTAATTGTTGGTACTAAGACTGTTTAATTCATAACATCATATGTTGATTTTATATATCATACATTCGATTTTATATATGTCCACAGATAACAGACTTTGGGTTTGGACTTTTATATGTTTTACATTATCAATATTAAAGATGAAACTGTGGAACAAGGAGATTAACATCCTGGATTTAAACTGATATATTTACATGTCAAGTTGACAAAGGATGGAGTGTGATGTTAGCTTTAATTGTCAATTGTCATAATATGGAATCACCCAGGAAGACAATCTCAATGAGAACTCGTCTACATCCTATATGGGTTGGCCTGTGGGCATTTCCAGGGGGACTGTCTTAGTTCACTTCTTTGATCTGGGAGGAGGCTTCATTCCCTAAGCAGGGGTTACTGAAATGTTTAAGAGTGACGAAACCAAACTAAGCACAAACAATTAAAAACACATACATACATTCATTTCTCTGCTCCTGACTGTGGATATGATATGACCAGCTGCACAAAGTTCTTACCTTCAATTCCCCACACTGATGGATTGTAACCTGGAATATAAGATGAAAGGGGAAAAAAAAACAAACAAAAAACAATTTCTCCCTCAAGTTTCTCCAAGGGGATATTTTATCACATCAACAGAAATGAAACTTAAATACTGTGGGGGTTTTTTTGAAAAAAGAAAAAAAAAAAGAAAGAAAAAAAAAGTTTTGGACTTTAAAAATTCTCAAATCTGTTCTTTTGGTATTTAGTTAGAATTTTCATACTACTTCATAAGCTTAGAATGATCCCATGTATTCATATATTTAGAAATAATAATTTCATAGAATTTTTGTATTTGTCAATATATACCATCAACGCAATATTTAAAAAGAGACATTTTCCACTTTAAAGGGTGGATAGCATTTGTTCATAATGTTTCCACTTACTATGGAACATCTTTTAGTTTCCATGGATGTGCAAATGGGCCTTTTGTCTATCACTAGAGGAGACAGAACATGTAAAGGTGCTTTCTGAAGGAAATGAACCACAGACCTCAAGACCATAGGAATTGATTTGTAATGTACTATCGGCCAGACTATGTAATGGGACACATGTGAATAGATCTCTATGAAGTTTCTAGCTGATACAGTCCAATACGAAATACATGTAACCTGTGCATTTTCATGTAGACTGATATTTAGGTGTTCTTATTGCTTTTTATGGTCATGGTGATGATTATGTCACCTCCAATATTATAGTTGGTTACAATACATGGCCAAGAAAAATTTGATGAATAACTTTAAAGATACGTTCCTACTGAGTTCAATTTTAATTTATTAGCAAAAAATTTCAGTATCAGTGTTAAATAACAGAAGATCAAAGTGTGGAATTAGGAGGAATTATGAATTTAGAGGCATCTAATAAAGATTCCTATTGAGTATGCATATAAAATAGTAATTCTGAACCATCAAAATTGTTGAGGTGCATACTGACAAAATCCTATGAGTAGAAGGAAGCATAGAAATTCCATATCTGAGACAATTTGTGCAATTTTAGTTAGAAATGTCTTTTAAAATGTGATGAAATAGAATTAAAGATTATTTTGACATTTTTTCATTTTATTATATATTTTTATTAAAAAATGCCAATTTTTATCCATATATATACCCCTGCTCTCCCTCCCTTCCCTTCTTCCAATCCCTCCCAGTCAGCCTTCAGCCTTGCCCTTCTCATCCAGCCATCCCCTCCCCAAAAGAACAAGTAGTCCCAGGATGGGTCAGCTCAGCATGGCACATTGACTCCAGGCAAGTCCAGTTTCCTCATCCCAAAGTCAAGACTGGGTAAGGTGTTCCTCTACAAGGAATGGGCTCCAAGTTGTCAGCCCATGCACAGGAACACAGTCTGATCCCACCTTTCGAGGCTCCACATACTGCCCATGCCAATCGACAGTTGCCTACCATTGGAGGGCCTAGCTCCTTTTCCGGATGGAACTCCAGTGACTTTTCTTGATTCAGTGAGCTCTGCAGAGCTCCAGCTAGCCAGTCGCTGTGAGCATTTTCCTCATAATGCCTATTCCCTTGCTCATACAGACTATCCTCCCCTGCTCTCAAATGCACCAGGAGCTCTGCTGAGTGCTCAGCCATGGATCTCTGCCTCCACCTCAATCCCTGCTGGTGCACTTAGGGTGGTTTTATTATAGAGGAAGTCCTCTTTAGGCACTCCCTCCACTATTGGTTGGAGATCTAGCCGGGACATCCTGTGAGTTCATGGAGGTTTCCCTAGCAGCCAGTCTCTTTTCAACTCCACATTGGCTTCCTCTATCAAGATATCCATCTCTTTTTTTCTCCCCCTTTGTTACTCTTCTCACTCAAACATTTTAAAGCCAAAATACACAAAGACTAAAACTTGATTTTTAGAATACCAAATTATTTCCTGAACACTCACATAAACTTGACAATAATTAAATAGTTTGTATCATATTAGGGATAGTATTGAGACTCACCAGAGACATGCATGAAAATTAGGTTTGCCCTGGTTTCTCCTGTGACTTGCTGCTGACTCATTAACCATGTCTCCAAATGTCCCTGGATTCTGGTCAGGGTGCTTTGAGTTAGGACAACAGGCACAGACAAATTAGTGAACAGCAGACATTGAGTCTTTCATGATGTCAACATCATAAAAAATATGTGCCCTTTTAAGATAATAGACATTGAAATAAGTGCAGCAGCATGGATCATTAACCATCCATTATTTTTAACGACATTTTAGTCAATGTGGGGTGAGGCTGCAGCAGTAAGGGAGACTGGGCTCACCACACCTATTCCTCAGCTCTGTGTCTGGTGAATTGTCCATCTTTTCTAGCCAGATTTCTGACAAATCTTCCCCAGAAAGCCCACACACATCTAAAAGCTTCCTGAAGATCAGTGTCAATTTCTCCTTATCAATGGCACTATGTTTGGCAAAGTCTTCCTAGAGTTACAGCCTAAAGTCGTTCTGAAGCACACAAGAGCTCCTATGGCAGTAACTTAGAAACAGGGCAGAGCACCAGTGTACCTATGGCATGATAATGGTGAAAACTGGCTTCTGTGTACTTTGAATTAAGTCAGTATTTTTTATGGTTATTCCTAACTATAGATAAAAAGTTATGATGTACTATGTAAGATTAATATGAAGTGTGAATATGTCTAATTATTTCGCTAGTAGAGGAACAAAATTATGAGCTAGACTTAGTATTTCTCTACATTAAAAGATAATATTGTTGTGAGATTTAAATTTTCACTGCTTAACATCTATATCTCTTTAACAAACAAACAAAAAAAATGTGGTCCTGATTCAATTACAAATCAAGCTAGCTTTAGAGTTAAAGTAGTTTTCTCCTTTAAGCCCAAGCACACTAATAAAAAAAAAATAAGAGATTCAATCTCATATCAAAAAAGCCACCTGTTATAAGACAAAAGACAGCCAAGATATATAAAGACTATTGTAGAAAGAGGCTTCTGGCCTGGACTTTCAGGCCTAGCCTCAAGGTTGGGACCCTCAGATCCATAGTCCTACAGTCCCACCGAGACACCCAGATGCTTACAATAATTTTAGGCTGATTAGCCTAAGGCCCAGGCATATAATTTGCTAACTCTTTACCCTTAATCTAACCTATGACTCTTATCCTGTTCAGCCACGCATCTCGGTACCTTTTCTCAGAGCAGCATACTTGTCCACTGCTTCTTCTGGCTTCTCTCTACCATTCTGCTCTGTTCTTCCTGTTCCCAGAGTTTTCTTAGTCTGGTAGCCCCACCCACACTTGCTGTCTGCCTTTGGTCAATCAGCGCTTTTTAGTAAACCAGTGGGTGGGACAATTATTTACAGTGGAACAACATAATCCCCATACAGACTATTGTTACTATAATTTTATTTCCAATCCTATTTTTCTCTGTCTTATCCTCTCTTAACCTTTTAAAACCTTCTTTGCATAAACATCTCTCCTAATATGTAAATTCTCCAATTGATATTAATAATGTTTATGTTTTTCACTCTAAACCAGAAATTCTCCTAACAAATATTTTCAGAGTCATAAATAAATAAATAAATAAATAAATAAATAAATAAATAAATAAATAAATAAATAAATAAAAAGACCCCACTACCATGATTCTACTTGGTCTATGATGATATTTTTTTAAAACTAGTGTACACAACTCAATACTTAATTTTAAACTACAGGCTGTTCAAGACAGTTTATAAGAAAGCTTACTGTGATTATCCATCATATCTCATCTCTATCAAGAATTCCAGATGACCTTACCTAGTGCTCTAAGACTGGGTGTAGATGTTTATAGTCAGTCCTATGAGACCTAGCTGTTGTCTTAGTTTTTAAGACCCAACAAAGATACCATTACCCATAGTCAACAAAAAACAACTCTATAAAAATAACTATTTCCCTTCCCCAATAAGTTTGTCTTCTAAAAGTTATAGAAAGTTATCATTCTGCTAAAGAGGTTATAAGTTATATTCAAATTAAAAGTAAAATGTAAAATAGACTAAAAAATTCCTTTAAAAATAAGTAAAACAAATATAAATAGATTATTATACCTATCTATAAACAACTATAAGCCATAGACAATTTGTACTAATATAGATTCTTATATATTAATATAAATGTAAAATTATTTTATATGTATGCTTAAGCTAATTTACATATTGATACAAATTCAAATCTAAAATTACTTTATATGTCTCTTAAAGGTAATTTATATATTAATACAAAATTAAATCTACATTTGTTATATTTTACACATGCTTCTACATGTTTAAAATATTTTATACATTAATATATACTAAGCATAATGTAATTTTCACTATGCAATTTCTATTTTTGCTTAATTGTACTAGTCTTTATATATATTCTACCTCTGTTTAAGATATTTTATACATAATCTATTTTTTTAAAGTTATGTTATATACCTCTGTTTAAGATATTTTATATTGTATATATTTAAATTACTGCTGTCATTTTACACTATACATTTACCACTGTTTAATGATTATATAATTGTCATAATTTCCAAAAACTATACACTGGATACAATGAGGTTTTTATACTGGCTAACGCCACAGTTTGGTCCTGCGTGCCACTGCTTATCTGGACCAGAAATCCCAAAGTCCCAAAGAAACACAGCTGCTTATATTAGCTTCACGCTGCTTGGCCTATGGCTCAGACACATTGCTAGTGAGCTCCTTCATCTTAAGTCAACCCATTTTCATTAATCTGTCTGCCACGCGGCCCGTTGTTCACATGTGTTCCTTACATGTTTCTTCTTCAGGAGGCTGGCTCGATCTGTCTCTGACTGAGCCCTCTTTCTCCTTCCTTTGCTCCAATTCCTCTGCCTACCTCTACAGTGTCTGCTATGGCCAAAACAGTCCTTTATTCACAACATATAGAAAGACATTCCCACATCATACACTCATTTATAGATTGTCTACATTTACAATATAAAGCTTCAGTCTTTAAGATGATAAGGATTACAGGTCATGTTTGTCTTTCAGATATCTAATAAAATATGTCAAATAGACAGAAGTCTTCAAACATGTCCTAGACCTAAAGCATGTGGCATTTACATATTGTTATTCAGAATGAGGATATGAGAGTCACAATTCCTCCTGACAGCACCGTTCCTTTCTCAAGATGGGGTTGGGCATCAAGGACACTTCACATGGAGTTTGTCTTCCTTGGCGGATAATGGCCTGTTGGGGAAAGAACTGCCCTTACATCAACTGCTGGCAGTAAGCATGCTGTCCAATCTAGACCAGCAGGATAAAAGATAGGAGACTGCTAAAACCTGCCAAGACAAGAGAAGACAGTTTTTCACAATACCCTGCTTCTTAAAAAAAAAAAAAAAAAGTCAGATATCCAAGGCCTGCAGCCAAAAATTTAATACTTCAACGTTACAAAAAAGCTGTGGGTGACTGTCTAGGAAGCTGACTGTGCTGTCTTCTCTTACTCACTCATACTTCTAACTTACTAAGGTAACATAGTTTCTTTCTCAAGTCTTTGATGAAGTTTAAGATTAAACAGTCTCAGCTATGATCATATCCTATCCAGCTTAAAAGCATTAGATACCAGATTCATATTATTAGTGATAAACAACTTTAAAAATATTCTCTATATTCTAGATATTTAGCATATGTCTTCTGTTGTTCTGATATAGTCTTATTTTGTTTATGTCATTTACTCTATTTTCCCACTACTAGGCATTGCTTAATAATTGTTTAAATTAATTATTTACAATTATTTATAAAATAGTTTTTATAGATAAGTCTAAAACTTTCTTATTAAGACAAAAAGGAGATGGAGTGGGATTCAGCACCTCCCTGACCTGAGGGCGTGTCCTCCGGGCCAGTGCAGGTTTGTGGTCACCTATGAACTTCGAAGCTGTAGCCTTAATGCATGGCCAAAAGAGCTCAGTGTTCTGTGTCATGAGGACAGCTCTCTCTCGGCTTCTCCAACACCTGGAAAGAAAATCCGTTCCAGACATGTGGATCCTTTCTCCATTTCCTGCATTTAGATTGTAAGTTGCTTGAATAAATATTGACCCTAATAATATTTCTTCTTGTGATAGTTAATTGGCCTTATTAATTGATTCACATTATATGGTACCTTTTTTGTACTATCTACTTCAGTAAATACCCATGAACTGAACCATTGGGAAGTGCTGCCAAATTCCTGTACCTCTTAGCTAGAAATTCCTCAACACTTTTTAAGAACACCAATGTTACAGTGTTAAATATTTACACAAATAATTATTTAATTCTTTTCAAGAGTTAAAATAGGGAATCAAAATTCCCCTTTTAAAAATGTACCTTGTTACTTGTGCATGTTGAGTGAAATAAATTCTGTCTTCTTGCCACCACTTATTTCTTTGTTGTCATTTAAATGCAACTAATTATTGTTTTCATATCTCTTCACTAAAAACAAAACAACAAAGGGAAAGTTTAATCGCCCACGACTTGTCATAAAACATCTTATAAAAATATTGGGGATTATATCTAGCATATTTATCATTTTAAGCTATTCTGTAAATTTTTTTAAAGGTAGAATAAACAAAGCAGACAAGTTGGCTATGCTGTTAGTATCAGGACACAAAATGTCTCTGGGAACCTGAATAATAGTTTTGTAGTTAATCATATATGTGAGTAAATATGCGCATATGCACATGAATGTCAAGTAATAGTGTTAGAGACAGTGACAGAGACAAGACCAGCTGTGTATTGCTAGATTGTTTATTTATTTTCCAGGCCACTCAATCTCACAGAATGTCTTATACAAAGCAAGTACACATAGATTGGAACATATTAAATATGCTCAGAGTACCAGCTATGGGAGCTTTTTCTTTCTTTCTTTCTTTCTTTCTTTCTTTCTTTCTTTCTTTCTTTCTTTCTTTCTTTCTTTCTTTCCTTCATTCTTTCTTTCTTTCTTTCTTCCTGGGTGGGGTTTCTGTGCTAGAGCAGTGGTTCTCATTCTTTTTAATGCTGTGACCCATTAGTACATTTCCTGATGTCGTAGTGACCCCCAGGCATAAATTCATTTCATACCCCTGTAATTTTGCTAATGTTATAAATTGTAATGTAAATATCTAATATGGAGGATGTCTGACATGCAACCCCTATGAAAGGGTCATTTGACCCATCCATTGGTGTCCTGACTCACAGGTTGAAACCTCTGGTCTAGAGCTGTCAATGGTGAGAACTTCCCTGTTATCATCACATACTCTATCTCCTCATTTATCTCTAATATGTTATGCTATTGGTGACATCCCTCCTGTTTGTGGAAAACCATGTGTCGGGTCTATATCTCATTGTATTTTCTGCCACTTACTATGATATTCAGGCAGATAATAAGACACAAAACATATTCGAAATATAATAAATGAATACATTAAGACACAGAAAATTACCAGAAACTAGTGTGGTCTTTCAAATAATTATCTAATTACGTGTCCCAGTTTCTAGATCTGGGACCATGTCTGGAAAAAAATGATGAGGATGTGGAAGATCTCAAGCAAAGCTGTGCAAATCTCTCCCAGTCAATATCTGAATGGTGTACAGAGAAAGGCTCTAGAATATGTACAAGTCTTGGCTTTTATTTTTCTGAATTCTCTCTCCAGGGGCTCAAAATCCAGGGACCTTGGCAAGCACTGATGCTTGCTGAAGTACTGTACTAGTTAGGAGATATTGGCCAAACACAGAAGCCACACTTGTTTCTTGTTCTCCTGAGAGTTCATCACAGGTCACTATGGCAGTATATCTTCAAAGACCCAGATTTCCTAATTGCTTTTCTCCGTGTTCTTAATGGAATCCCACGCACCTGGTTAGTAATGTGATAGGAAAATACTCAGCAGGGCATACAGGTGTTGAGAGTTCATATGTGGAAATGGCTACAGAGATTTTCACACTCCTTAAGCCCACAGGTCCCATATGCTCAGGAAAAAGACTCTAGAAATGAGTCTGTGAGGGTGCCTAGGAAAGGGGAAAGTTTGCTGTTGGAGAGCGCAGCAGTTCTCATTCACCACTGGCAATATTTCCAGGTAAAACAACTGTGCTTTCAGTAAGACTATCCAAGCCTCACAGTGTTTAGAAGTTTTGTTAATATTTGTGTGTCACTTCCAAGCCTAGAAAAGAAAAGAAAATGGGAGAGTGAAGAGAAGAAGTCTACAATCCGATCAGTGCACATAATAGCTGTTTTTATGTTTCACAACAAAATAAAGTTTGGTCCTAAGTCTTTAACAAAAGGGTGGAGTAGGATCCTGGAGTGAAGTTCCCCACAGGTTGATAGCTATGGAAAGATGTAAAATATTTTATAAATGTGTTCACAACTAATCATGTATATGCTCAACTGTGTATTTTCCCAGGCACTGCATACATCTCTTCAGAAAAGCATGGCAGTGTTCTCCAGATGAGAAAACAGCATTGGAATGAGCTTCAACTCCCACTCAGAAAACAACTCTTTATTCCCTCCCATGCCGGTACCCCCATGTCCAATATTTCTCTTTGACTTTTTTCTTCCTTTTGGTCTGTGGGAGAAAAACTGTGTCCCCTGAAGGCATTCTCACAGGGTTAAAATAACAGCCAAGGTTCTCAACAGGACTCATGGGTAATTGGAATCTCAAAGGCAAGCAGAAGCAATAAAGATGTTTTGTGGTTTAGAGTTCATGTCTCATCTTTGCTTTACCCAGGCTGTGGTGACAAGGGGCTTCCAAAGAGCTGGTAGCATTGAAAGTTTCCCAGATATCTGCAAGTAAATCAACTCAACAGCCATCTGCTGGACACTCCTTCCTCTGCTGAGTTCCCTAACGAATGAAGTAGTGGGATAATTCACTTCCACAATCTGCCACTACTCACTGTTTCTATCAGATTTCTCAAACTTATACGCATTATAAATTGGCCTGTAAAAATATAAGGTATTTTAACAACCTTTATAGCTTAAATAAACCTTTAATGGGCACATATTTGTTCTATTTTTTTCCTTCTTATACAAAAATTAAGGGTATGACTTCAGCAAGACTCGAGGCAAAAGAAAAGAACTCTACTAATAAGTATTCATTTGTACAAATATTTTCATAGAGATGAAGAGAAGTTATCAATGCCACTAAATATAAACATCTCCCTTAGAGTAATGCTATTACTTTGTCACTTTGCTGATACAAAGTTATATGACTATAAATTTAGTGCAATATATGAACATTAAGCATATTATAAATAACAACATAGAAAATAATATCCAATATACCTATTCTACAACCTAATGAAAACAAACTTACAATTCATTTACTTTAAAATACTTGTAGGCTAGTTATTAAAATTTCCCATACAAACCCCTTTGTCACTTTATATTTCTACTATTTTTATAACATTATACTTAACTATTAAAGCCTATTATGAATTATCACATTTAGTAACCAAATACTTATTGGTAGGTTGGATTACAAATATTACATTTATTAATAGAAAATGGCATATTGATCATTATAATGTAGCATGGTTCATTTTATTTTATTATCTGTTATTTTTAATTTATCCTTTGACAACTTCATAGAGCTATCTAATGTATTTTTATTCCCCCCCACACATCACCCCTCTTAATTAAGTTTAATTAAGTTTAATTAGGGTTGCTTACACAAGCATGGATACAAGATTATTTACCAATGACTACACCACTAAAGAAAAAATAACTTTCCCTCCTCCCAAAGTCACTATTGCTAATAATTCATGAGGGTGAGGCCTCATGAATGATACCTCATCTATGTGGAAGGTTGAGGGGCTCAGTCTTGCACAGGTTTAGCTAAGGGTAACTGTACTTTCTGTGAACTCATGAGTACAACAGCATAACATCTATCTCCAAAAAACACTACATTGCAGCATACCCTTGCACCAGCATGGTCAGAGAATCTCTGCACACAATGGAGATTCCCATAACAACCAAGAAAAAAATCTAATAACTAATAATCCTAAAGTAAAAATATGTATTTCTTTCCGTGATTCTTCATGCCAATGTTCCTGTGAGAAGCCCAAACTTCTAGAATCTATCATGTAAATAATGCCCCATCCACACTGATATTATAATTTAGACTTTGTTCTCCAACAAAAAAATATTTGTCTGCTAAATATATTTGGTTCACTTGAGAAAAGAGAAAATCTAAATAATAGTACCCTTAGGAGCTTAATTTATTTACAAAGATAATTTTCAGAGTAGCTCTACACGGTATTGTAAAAATGTTTCCTTGAGTGAACAAAGAGACAATTAATTTTTTGAGGCTCATCAAGCTTGAAATTTCACATCTTCAATCTGTGTCCTTTCTATAGACACTAGCCATTTATTAGGTGAGTTACTTAACCAGAAGTCATCCCTCTATGGAAAAGGGTGTCACTCTTGATGATGGCTGCCTTGATAACTTTACTTTAGTGTTTATTTTTTAAGTTTTGTTACAGTAAAAGCAGAGCTCTTGGAGCTAAAGAGATGGCTCAGCTGTTAAGATCACAGTTACTATTCTGAGGACTCAGCTTTGACGCCTAACATCCACGTAATGCCTCACAACCATATGTAACTCAAGTTTCAGTGATTTGATGCTCTCCACAGGCAGTGCAAACACATGGTGCATAGACAGACAGACAGACAGACAGGACACTCATACACATAGAGTATCCATATAATGCTTTTTCTTTTATTGAAAAGATTATGTTCTAATATAATATTTCCCAATTAGAATTTCCCTTTCATCTACTCCTCCCAGCTCCTTCCTACCTTCCTTCAAATATTTTTAAAAGTTAAAAATAGTGCTATTTTCTAAAGTTTTCAAGGAAAGGACTAAGCCTCCGAATAGAGGACTGCTTGTATTTACTATAGGACTTTTTATAAAGAAATCCTCAGTAAAAGGAGCAAATAGATCTGTTAACTACAGAGTCCAGACATAAGCCCTATAGGCTCACCTGATCTTCAGTACCATGAAGAAAGTTTCCTTTTAAACAATGGTGCTTAGACAATTGGATATCTACATTTTTAAAAATTAATAAGTATTCATAAAATAACTCTAACTGGACTATAGAACTCAATGCAAAATTCAAAACTATAAATGTTTAGATAAACATAGATGAGCATAATCCCTGAAGGAAAGAATTGTCAAGCTGGAAAACAATAGAAGTTTCTATTTGTGCTCTCTGGAAAGTACTGTCAAGAGAATAGAAGATCAGGTCAAAGAATGAGGAAAAACTGCAAAAAAATAATAAAGTCTATGAGATATATTAACCCTTTATTCCTGATAAGTAACTGTTATTCAAAATATTCATAATCTCAAAACTCAACAGGGATATGAATAACCAAGTTTAAAAAATTAGCAAACGGAAGATAGAGGACTTGGCTCCACAGGAAAAGACAGTGTCCATGGAGTCCAAGGACCTTTGTTTAAGCCCTGGAACACATATGGTGTGTAGTATGAATCCTAATTGATTTTAATAAGAAAACAAAGGCAGATCAAGATAAATACTGAAATATCAGAGAGACAACAGAACAAGCCACAGACACTGTTTACCTCACCAGCTCCTCAGCCTGAAAGGGGGAGGTCCTGTCCTCCCCTCCCTACTACTAGGATTGAAGGTGTGAGCCAACACGGCTGGCCTCTATGGTTAACTGGTGGCTAGCTCTGCCCTCTGGTCTCCAGGCAAGCTTTATTCATTAAAGCACACACAAAATATCACCACAATGGTGGAAGAAGAGAACTGATTCCAGTCGTTTGTCCACTGACCTGCACATGTATGTTTATATGTGTACTCATGTACTATATACATAGAATAAATTAATAAAGTAAAATGAATAAATAAGAATTAGAAAATGCTAAAAATGTTCAGAGACAAAAGGGGAAATCACTCAACCTCATGCATCCTCACGAAATTGCAAGTAGAAATATTAATAAGATGTTGTACACAGTGCACCCCATTAGGATGGGAAAGATAAAATCTCATACATGAGCAGCAACAAAGGCTGATAAGGATGTGAGGTAATAGGAACACACACTCCTCTGCAGGTGATGTAAAGTGGAGTACCCCAGAAGACAGCTTGTTATGAATTTTTATTGTAGCATAGGAAGTAACTGTAACACGACATGATCATAAATATGTTTCACTAATCTGTGCTCCCACTTAACTTTCTCACTGTGCTCTCTATTCTTTCTGGAATATCTGGCCCTCTCTCTTCCCTCAGTTCCCCATCTTCTTTATTATCATCAGTATTCTAACAAACCAACTTTCTTAAAATCTCCTTCTGCCCCATCATTTCCTCCTAGTTCACACACACACAAAAACTACATACACACACACAAAAAAACCACATACATGCACACAAACAAAACCACATATGTACATACATTCACACACAAAAAGTCATATACACACAAACACATATACACACAAACATACGCATACACAACTATACACACAAAACTACATATATGCACACATACACACACACATATATACACACAAAACCACATATATATACACACACAAAAACACTTATATACACACATACACACATACACACACAGACATATACACACATACACACACAAACACATACACACACACAGAAGCACATACAAACACACATACACACACATAAACACACACACACCATATCCATATACACACACATACACACACACACACATGCCACATACACATACACACATGCACACACATACACAAACACAAACACACATGCCACACACACATGCCACACACAACACACAACACACACATTACACACACACCACACACATAGATGCACACACCACTCACACACACATCCTCACACAGACACACCACATACACCCCCCCACACACACACACATACAGACACATACAGACACACATACACACCCCTTGGAGGACAGGGGGCAGAGATATAGCAACAGTGGCTCAATTTGTTATAAATCTGAAACTTCCCCCTTCAAATGAAAACAACTTTAAAATTAAAACAAATGACATTAAAAAGTTTTAGCAAGGGACCCTGTGAGATGACTTAGTGTCCGTGTTTACTTGAGACTGGCAACCTGAGTTTGTTCACTGAAACCATAGTAGAAAGAAAGAAGTCCCCCCAGTATTTTCCTATTGTCCACATGCACATATGGCCTGTAGGCTCCCACCTCACGATATGCTCACATCTATACCAATACTATGATGATGGTGTTGGTAATTATAACAAGAGGAAGAAATCTTAGCAAATGCCATAGGTGGTTCTGTGGTGTTTGATTTGTTAGTGACTTGTAAGTCTTTTCCCCCACATCAGCTCCATCCATGAATCAGGCAAGTGTGTCAGTGTCTTCTCTCTCTCGTTTCCTGCTCCACACTCTCCAATGCTCACACACCCACCCTCACTCCTTCACCTCATGGCACATGTGGCATTGCTTTAGAGGAGCCCTGTGCTATAGGAAAAGGGACTGAACTTCGTGAGGAAACACTTTTGACTTTCTTTCTACCCTTTGAGATGTTATTTGAAAATTCTGTGTGTTCATTTCAATTATGAATCTGTCTCGTGTACAGCTGCAATCCTTGGTAAGAAGAGGGAAAAGGTGTATTAGCAGGAGACAGTGTAAGAGAATGACCCCTAGCTCCATCCAGTTTCAGCCTGGTCTATGTGTTACTCAAAGATCATAATGTCAACTTAATTATCATCTCTACTCTTCTTGTTCTCCACAGCAGAAAATGCATACAAAATGGTTCTCCATCGTGTTGTTAATTAGGAACAAAGAAAAATGATTTAAATTGAACAAATGTAAAAGTTGATGTATTTCGGTGAATTTAAAATACTTCTTACTGTAGAACAAGTTTTAACCTTTCTTTTAGTTCAACACATTTTTCCTGGTCCTTTAGTCTGAACTAGTAGATGGAGATGTGGTGAAGACCAAAACAAAGGGAATCTCTACCTTCTTGACACACACACGCTAGTAAGAGAGAAAATATACCAAGCAAGAAAGCCAAAGTTCAGCAAAACAACCATGAGAAAAAAAAATCCAGAAAATAAATGAAATCATAGCCTGATTTATCCTTCACGGGTATGATTAGGAAAAACCTGACAGAGGAAGTAGCATTTAAGAGGAGACTCCATACTAAAAATGCAAACGGGAGAAAGCTCTTGGAAAGGACATTCTTCAAAATTAGATCATAGCAGCCTGGTGCAGAAAACGTTTGCATGGGAATCAACTAAACATAATGGCAGAAAGTGATTGAACAAGGAATGAATTGTTGTGATGGTTGGGCACATAGGAGACAGTCAGGTCATCCTCCGCTTTTCAAACCACTGGAAACTTGTGATTTAATCAGAGCACAGGGAATTCATTGAAGGGTCTGAAGCACAGGAGAGGGATGAAATGATTCATACCTCTAAAGGTTCTTCCTGGCAGTTGTGAATAAAATGATGGCCAGGTTAGGTACTACAAAACAATCAGGAACAACCAGGTGGGCGGAGAGAACAACTAATCAAGGCTTGGACTAGAGTGTTGATGGTAAAAATAGAAATTGAAAATACTTTAAATGTTTCCTGGAAGTAAAGTAAATATGCTTTGTCACAGAAGAGTCGTCTGTGATTGGGAAGGGAGGTGCCAGTGGTAGCACAGAGGCATTGGTCCAGTGGGCAGCGGAATGTGAGAGTCTGGTTCAGGCACAAGATTGTCATCATACTGACCAGTGATTCACAGCCAACATCGGATTGCCATCCAAAAGTCTTGGAAATGTGGCTTAAGCTTGAGTTGGATCTCACAGAGATTGCGCAATGGTACTGACATTGTAGTTAACCATTTTTCATTAAAATTATTTTCCTTTTTATGCAATGCCATGAAAAATTGAAACTATCAAACTTATACTGTATGTTCATCTTTATAAAGTGTTACACAGAATGGCTGAGGAGGTCTCGAGATGTTAATTTATTTTTTTCAAACTGTCATGCACCATGCAGGCCATGCAGCCTTTCCAGCCACTATCACTACAAATGCCCTAGGACAGCAGTTCTTAACCTGTAGGTCACAATCCCTCCAGCAAACCTTTATCTCCAAAAACCATTTATATACAATTCATAACAGTAGCAAAATTACAGTTACGTAGTAGCAATGAAAATAATTTTATAACTGGGGGTCACCTCAACATGAGGAATTTTTATTACAGGACCACAGCATTAGGAAGGCCGAGAACCACTGTCTCGGAGCCTGTCTGGTGGAAAAGAGAGGGAAGTTTTCAAAGTTCAACACTACGTTTTGTGAAGTTTTTGCAGATAAATCAGTAGTTTTCATTTCTTTCCATTATTCCAAGGAGAAATACGGAAATATGTGCATATATTGGTGCTGATGATACCAAAGTTGAAATCTCTCTAAAAGATCAATATTTTAAAAGACAAAATCTCATATATAATATGTAGTTTGCTGTGAGTCTTTTGTGCTGGGAGACTGCTCCATTAACTCATCAGAATACAGAAACAGGTTAGGTCTCACAATTTCTTGGATATTTCTCAAACCTTTTAATCCACAATTAGATTCTAAAATAACCATATAAAAAGGTAAAGAAATTTGTCATCCATTGAAGTCACTGGGTTTTCCCACTTTAATGTGAGCTGTTTGAAATCAAAGAACAGAGACAAAGAAACTTGCAATCGGTTCTTAAGGTACTGAAGTCTAAACAGCCAGCCTCCTTCACATGGCAACCACTTTGCTGATACTTTTATCATGAAGGCTGGGATAACACAGCAGAGCAAGATATTGGCAAGGAGCCTTCCTACCAAACATGCCCCTCAATGTAGTGAGGATTAACTTGCCCAAGGCCGAGAGGGCAATTGATTCAATCCAAGGAGCCACTTCAACAGCCTGAAATCAGTCCGAGAGTAAAGCCCTGGAAATGTACTCACTCTATGGAGTGATGTAGCCCAGTATCTAACATGACTGGCTGCTGGATGTCCCAAAGTCAGAGATGAACAAACTTGCTGAGTTACTGAGGCACGAACAGATTTGACATCCCAATTTGTGGATATATATAGCTCAACTTTCCAAATCCTCAGTGACAGTGTCCAGAGAATTAGGTAGCTTCTGAGGGTTCCTTTCCTGCAGTATTTAAATGTAATAATAAGACTCAATCACCTGATTGAATCCATGTGAGACAGAGAAATTCTTACAATGGACAAAAACCTGAGTAAAGAATTTCATTAATAAAACTTTACAAAAGATACATTATTGCCAAGATAAGAAATCTACTCTGGTGAAAACTGATGCGGAAACATGTAGTGGGTTGTCCATTGTTTTCCAGCATTGTTTCATTCTGTCCCCCCAAGAATCCAACACTCCAGCTCTCACATCTTCCTAAATTACTGCTTCTTCCAAACCTATATTCTAGTCCCTGTTGCCTACTGAAGCAGAGAACAGAGTAGCTGTAAGCACTAGTGCCTATAGGTCTCCATTTGTGGTTGAATTTTAAGTCAGGAAATGCATTTAAGATTCTGAGATACTTTATCAGTCTCTCACAAGGCAACAGCATAGATTTTGATTCTATACTTAGAAAAGACCTCCATTCCTTTATAGAACGGCATTCTGATTATTTCCACTACAACCGTCTCAAGTTTATCTTGGCCAGTTTCCACTTGGGTTATTTTCCACTTTTTATGTCATGTACAAATGATTTGTGTTTGTTAAACATTCCTACTCTAAATTTTTTTTTCACAAACTGATGTCTACCCTTCTGACTTTTAATTTCCTTTGTTCCTTATATGACTTATCTTCTGATATTTTAACCATCCTTAAATCCAGAAAAGGTTTATGATAGATAGATGAATGTAAAAATCTCATAATTTCCTTACTCAAGCTATTTCTAAGCCCTAACTTGTCAATTATATTATTCGATTACAAATTAATTTTGTTTATTTTCCTTTTCTTTCAGTTATATTGCTGTTTAGGCATTTCTTCCATCATGTCTGTACATAATCTGTAATATCTGTTAAGTTTTATTTGGAAGACAATAAAGAAAATAATATTTAAAATATTTCCTGTATGTCATAGGTATTCAGTGCCTATGAAACAGGCATTAAATGCCATAGAAATTTATCCACTGCTCAATTTTGGAGCAAACAACCAAAAAAAAAAAAAAAAACCAAAGATTGTGTAGAATGTGACAGAAAAGTGACTGAGTAGCAAAGAGAAAGAGAGGCTGCTGCAGAGCTTCAAACACGTGGATTAAGGGAAAGAGATCAGAAAATGCGGAGTCTGGGAACCAGGAATAAACAGAACTAGCAGGCATCTCAGAATCCAAGGGAAAGAAAGCCTCATCGAGAAGATAGCTTCACCTTGGCCAAGTCTGTTCTGAGAAGTCAAGGTGGAGAAGCCAGATGTGAATATTGGTCAAGATGCTGGTTGTTGGTGACTATAGCAGGTGAAAATGTGGAATTTTTTTCAGAAATGTCACAAAATAGATGGAGGGAAAAATTAAGAAAAGTGTTCTTTCTCCCCTTCCAAAGAAAGTAAAGATTGTATGTAGAGATGAGTTTAGAAGAGGGGAAGAAAGAACTCTCTGGCGAGGAAACTGGTCAAATGTCAGAAGACTAATTTCTGATACTTTGGTTAACACACAGCTTTGTAAAGGAAAGTCTATCTGTTACATGGAAATAGCTAAAAACTGACAGAATACCCGTAAGTATTAACATAGCTAATCAGAACTTGAAATTAAATTAAGACAAAGATGAATCCTTAGATTACTTTAGATAAATAAATACCTTATTTGTAAAGGTTGATGTATTTACGGTACTTTGAAGAAGGGTTATAAATAAAATATCTAGCCTGCGTTAGACACCCCACCCTCTCTATTGAGATGGTATTTAACTTTTCTTCAAAGAACAAGTAGGTGCTTGAGAGATATTTGATTTGCAATCTATGTAAATATCATAACGCAAATGTTAAAACACTGCACAGGAAGTCACTTGTCTATTTTAAAAGCTAAAAGTGGGGAAATATCCCATGATGACATTTCTTTTGTTTTGAAAAGCTCACTATCGTTTTGTGTAAAATAGTCTACGTTCTTGTCCTAACATATAAATATATATGATTCCAGAGGCATTTTGCCCAATGTAATTTTCTCTTCAGAAAGGAAAAGAAACCTCAGAACACAATGGTAAATTGTCTTTTCTGGCAAAGTAGTTTCTCTTGATCATTATTATGCTGCCTCAGGGAAAACAATGGAAAAGATAGGTGTGTGCTTGCAATGAGTGTTCACGGACAGTTGGGTAGGCTTGAGACATGGAGCCAGGTGGGAAAATAATGAGAGATGGGGGCTTCTCCAAACTCTCTTTTTTATTTATTTACTTCTTTCTTTCTTTCTTTCTTTCTTTCTTTCTTTCTTTCTTTCTTTCTTTCTTTCTTTCTTTCTCTCTTTCTTTGAAAAAAAAATCAAAACTTTAAAAGAGCACAATGCTCTAACATTGAGAGGTGTAAAATCAAGATAATGAGGGTTTTATTGGATGGAACCTGTGTCCCTTTTCCCCAAGCCAGACTCATAGTCCACCAACAGAAAGCTATAACATTCCTTTCTCTCTCCTGGCTGCAGGTTGATGGAAGTCGGGGTTTGCAGGTGCAAAGCTAAACAGGAGTGGGATGTGTACTGTCACTGTGGACAGATGTTTTTATCAGAAGAACGTTTTTAGGAAGTTCCGCATTGTAGATCCTTTAGTCAGTGTCATGAGGCCTTGAGTTCTCCACATGAAAAGGACCAAATAATTTCTAAGAGAAACTTGGCTTGGACTAGTTTTTTACTAGTCCAATAAACCTGTTAAGAGTTTTGATGATTTTGTGTTGTTGATGATAAATTCAAAGATGGGGTAGGAGCTTTCTCAATGTCTGGTTTGAATCACTGCAACAAAAAAATGAGATAAATCTTTTAGTACAGTGACAGTAATTCTCACCTGGTGACTATAGTCCTGTGGTGATAACTCCTTCTTATTTTTCCATGTAATTCCGTTCTGAATAGTGTTTCTTAGGAATGTTTTCTAGGATTATAGTGTCACCTGTCTCTTTCTGAATCCTAACACCCCAGACACATCTTGTTCACTTTATATTCCCCTCTTTCTTTCTCTTCTAGTTCCCCACCTGCAGTCATGAGTATTGCTTTATAAGGCCCTGAACTTGAGTGCTTTGCTGATTCATAAAAGGTTCTATCCTGTGTCACAAAATGTATGATGTCTTGAAAATTTTCTTAATTTCACAAACGCACATAATTTAACATGAATTAGCACCTTGCATTAGAGAATTTAATGTAAAATGTTGTGCAATGAATGTTCATGAGTTACATAATATTTGCAGAAACTTCTGAGCAAGTAATCCAGTCTATTTTGAATGCAAAATTAGTTATAAAGCTAGAGAGTTGATTGATTATTTTCTGTAAATAATAATAAAATTAAAAATAATTCTGTTGTACAAAGTCTGCTGTACTAAGTCTTTGTGCTTCTGTTTGTGGTTTGTGTTTAGATTTTCAAATTAGCCTTCAGGAGTGATTTTTATTTACAGGGTTTTTTCCCTGTTTTGGAAAGGGAGTGTGATTTTATTTTCCTGTGGAGTTTCCTCCAGTTCACTGTTCTAAGTGGTTCTGGCTTGCTATAACATCCTTATTAAACTAAAATTGGATCAACATTCAGCTTTTAGTCTTCTCTAGCAGCATCTATCATTTTACCCAATGTTCAGTAGACTTTGGAATTTTTTGTCTATGCTGTAATTGAAAACAGGCACAAGTCACCTGTTTGATTTTCTGTGTCATGGGAAAACTGGAGTTATGAAAGGCAACTGTCTGATCACACCCGGGATTTCAACCCTGGGGAGTTCAAATGAGGAAAATGGTCAGATAACTTTATGAATAACTGAAGAGTACAATGTAATAATTTCTGCAGTTAAAAATAAATAAATATAATAATATAACACAGTACACTACCGATGTATTTTTAACAGTACCCAATTTGAAGGACAAATGGGAAATGTAATATTGGTCTATAGATGATCTACATCTAAAAGAAATTTTTGACCTTCATCTGTGTAGAACCACATTACTGGAATGCCACACTTAATATTTCACTCAAGGAAGACATTGCTTCCCACCCCTCTTCCACATTGTAGCACATCAGACAGGTTCGTTTATGGTATTTTTCTGATACTTTTATGATGCCTTAACTAATTATTCTTTATTAATAAAAAATTGGGAGTCAAATACCAGAGTAAGAACCACCTTACTACTTCCTGTCTCCTATCTGTCTACAGTCCTTTAAACCTGTATGATTAATTTTGGTCAGCTAGTGGCTATCTCAGCCCTCTGACTCCAAGCCAGCTTTATTTGTCAGAACACAATCAAAGATTCTCACAACATCACATGTATATATGATAGCTGTGGTTATTTCAATTACAGGATTATGCTGTAGATACTATTAAGTACATCTAAAATCACGAAATACACAAGCAAAATATCTTTAGCAAGACACACAGGTTACACCCTACTTCTCTTATCTTTAGAAAAAAAAAAATTTTTAACCAGAAGCTTTAACATGTTCTGCCATGTTTTCTGAACTGAATTTGATAGTTACTGAAAGCAGAAACTCAAGTTCTTTTTAGAACCAACTTTGAAATAAAAAATCAAATTAAATAATAATATTTAAAAAAAATAGTCAGATGCAAGTTTTCTCATCTTGGCTTTGTTTGTCTATAGCACACTTTCTTTACAGATTATTACTAGAAGTGACTACCAATGAACATGAGTCTCTGTAGTTCACAGTATGGTATAACTGAGTGTAAAATACAATTATATTATCACATATTTATTTTCAAAAATACATGGTAACACCAGAACTATAAAGTTTAACTTATATTGGTAGTTGTTTTTCATAATCATAATAAGCTTTTTCATATACCAAATATAAATTACCATGAATTTCTAATTCTAAATTTTAAAGGTGTCTGAAAAAAATAATTATACTTAACAGTGTTAACTATAAGGACACAGGAATTTGACAAATATTGTGTTTATCAGAAGTATAGTCACCTCTAAAGAGTTTTGAAGGCCTAATAATAGCAATTGTCATTTATTAAGAGACGTATGGAGAGAAAGATAAGAAGAAATGTAGGAGATGGACTTCTGGGGGAATTCAAGTTTTGTTCATTTACTTACTTATTTTCTTTCAAAGTAATATAAATTGAACAGAGAAATGGCACATGAGAATAATGCACTCTGCCCTGAACCACATCATCTCTATGCTTGAAAGAACCAGTGTTGCTCTATCATAGACAATATGTGTAGAAGCCACGATAACAATGGATTAATCCAAATGTTCCTACCGGAAAGTGGACATAGTAAGAAAGCTCAATTTACTAATTCATTATTTCTCTTCAGGGCTCTTTTCAAACTATCATTTCAATATAATAATAACGTATAAAAGGGAGACCATTTATACCCACACACATACAGTCAATAGTAAATGGATTCAGTGAATATCAATGGAAAAACAAAGTACTTGAAGTTAGGAGGAAAACGTGGTGGGAGAGATGGAAGGGAATTGTGTAGAGAGCTGCATGGCCGGACCTTAAAGATGGTGCTGGCTTCTGCTTCCACCTTCCCGATGGTGAGCACTCTCTGAGATAAACAACTCCTTATTTGGCTAAGTCTAAGCTCATGGCTTGCTTCCAGGTGTGGCTTGCTTCTGCACACCTGGATCTATTGGCATGGCCCACGTGGCGCCTCGTGATTGGCAGTCCAGAAGGTATTTAGCTGGGAGTGGGTTTTCCCCAGCAGAAGAAGCTTCGTAAAAGGTCCTGAATAAACTGCTGAAAGAAGAGCCTTGCTGGAGAGGTTGCCCTTCACAAGTGGTGGCCCGTATGGGGAGAATGTGTTTTCGCCTTATGGTCAACAAAGGCCCAGAACTTTCAGTGGTCAGGGGGTGCACCGGAGAGTCCCCAGGTAAGTTGGAGATCCGCGACAAAAGCGGGGAAGAGTCCTCAGGTGGGTTGAGGATCCGCGACAAAAGTGGGGGGGGGGGGACAATTTGCTCTTCTCCGTAGATAAAGAGAGAGCGGGATAAGACTTGCTGGCGAGCGAGTTCAAAAGTGAAAGAGAAAAGGATTTTGCTATGGGCGCTTCTCCTTCGCACCCAATTTTTTTGGCCCCACAGGAGCTACTTCATTCAAAATGTTTAAAATTAGAAAAGAAAACCCTAGAAAGGTTCCTGGATGAGTGTGACGTTGTTGCCCCATGGTTCGCTGTAACCGGGAGCCTTACAGTCCCCTCATAGGAGAAATTAGGAAGAGACCTAGATTTTACTTATGAACAAGGAGCACTCAAAGACGGAGTGAAACCCATTTGGAAACTGATCCAAGGCTGCCTCGAGGACCAATTCTGTAGTGAGGCGGTGGAGAGTGGACAGGCAGCCCTAGAGCAGCTGCAAGAGGAAAGGTCTGAGAAAGCAGGTAGTGAAAAGGGATCGGGAAGAAGAGTGGGCCTGTACCCTGACCTTCCCAAGTCAGAGCCTTCTGAGTCCACTGACTCAGAGGAGGATGATTTACTGCTTGCTGAGGCTATTAAGAGGCCATGCTTGCTGGTGGGCTACATGGAGTTGGCCAATTTTCATGGAGTTCTTCCCAGACTTTGGGACAGTGGGAAAGGAGGGGCCTGGATGTAAGAATAACAGCCTCCACAAATCCAGGGTATGATAAGCCCACTCCTGTGTGTGTTTATCCTCCTTTTGTGTTTGTTGCAAGTAGTCAAAAGCCTAAACCTTGAATAATCTTTATACAATATGAGAATTTTACCCATGCTGCAAATTTATCTCAACAGTTGTCAAGTTATCTTTTAGGTAATTGGACAGGACAGTTCAAAAAATTGATGGAAGATCTCCAGGTGGCCATTGTGACTGTCAACTCGACCAGGATAGATGCCAGATTGGCTAAGGGATTGGCTACCTGGTTCGCCGTTGCCATGGATCATCTGAAAGAGTGGGCGGGACTAGGAGCTATGGCTGGCCTGATGGCGCTGGTCTCTAGGGTCTGCCTGTGGTGCCTTTGCCGCATTAGGACAGGACAGCACCGGGATGCAGCCATGATTGCCCAAGCCTTTGTAGCTGTAGAGACTGGACAGTCCCCCCATGTTTGGCTTGCTGCCTTAAAAGAGTAATATTTTTTTGCAGGTTGCGAGGCTAGTGCACTGCAGTTGAGCACCTCAGCTATGTTTTGGAGGGCTCAAGGAGAGCATGTCTGCTTGCATGTGGGTTTCTCACCCTAATGTCCCACCTCTGTGAAAAAAGGGTGTCGAACGAGTCCCATAATCCCTAAGGGGATACCCCAAAAGGAGTCTTGGGATAATGTTCCTTACACAACAGAGAGTAGACCTCTGCGCTCACCTGCTAATTCCTTTATAAAAACAAAAAGGGGGAACTGTAGAGAGCTGCCTGGCCGGACCTTAAAGATGGTGCTGGCTTCTGCCTTCTACCTTCCTGATGGTGAGCACTCTCTGAGATAAACAACTCCTTATTTGGCTAAGGCTAAGCTCGTGGCTTGCTTCCAGGTGTGGCTTGCTTCTACGCACCTGGATCTATTGGCAATGCCCATGTGGCGCCTACTGGTTGGCAGTCCAGAAGGTATTTAGCTGGGAGCGGGTTTTCCCCAGCAGAAGAAGCTTTGTAAAAGGTCCTGAATAAACTGCTGAAAGAAGAGCCTGGTGTCGCATCGTCCTTGCTGGTGAGGTTGCGCGCGACAGAAATGAAGGGAAGGAAATAGAAACTGGAATAGATAAAAATGCATGCATCAATATTAAAAAAGACATAATTGGTATAACTTCAATGTATCTATCATGGACAAAAGTGTATGTCTCTCTGAGTCCACATTTCCATAAATTATTCTATCATTTCTCTTACTATTAGCCCAATACACCTCAAGACCTAATTAATTATTTAAACCTCTATCTCATCTGTGCTCTGATAGTGACTTTATATGTTAAACACAGTTAGTACTTAATAAAGGAATAATAATGATAAGGTAAATATAATCATTTACTTACATTGCCTTCAAAAATATTGCTGAGATGAAAAGAATAAAGTTTTAAATATAGAAACTTATAAAGGCAAAGTAGGAAAATGTAATGAATATATCATGAAAGATAGAAAGATTATGAATAGATAATGTCTAATTTAGCAATCTGGGATATTAAATCCTTTATCTGTAAGAGTCATACCATGACACAAGATAATGACTCCCAGGGAACATATCTTAAAAATTGTGAGTGCGCACTACCATTTTTCTCATTATTTTCTAGAAGTGAAGGCAACATTTGTTGAAACTTTGAGCAACAAGTAAAACTACACATGCACTAGAGTAACTAAAACTGTAAATATATATATAGAATACATATTGAAGAGGATGTGGAATGTCCTATAAAATAAAACAATCACTTTGATAAGCTGGTGGTGTTTTAGAAATAAAAGCATACATCAAGGCATTTGTAGAGGAGACATTGAAGTATATGGCCATACTTGAATGTGCATGACTTATACAGGAAAGTTCACAAAAACTTTATTCATAATGCCTTTAAACTACTAACAGCTGTGTGTGTATGTGAGTAAATGGATATAATGTTAAAGGCACATTGATGAGATGCAGTAGTACTTGGGAATGCAAAAAACAAACATAAATGAATCTTAAAATCATTATGCTGAAAGGAACAAGACAAAAGATACACTGGAGATGTATGTGACCTTCTGAAGGGAGAGATAACTGAAAAGGTACAGTGTGCACCTTTACTGTGAAGATATGGTCAGGGTAATTATGATTATCAAAATATATTGACTTGTACAGTTCATGCTATTTGCTACACACCTGTTATTTCTAACAAATCTGACAAATTAAAAGTGACTTAGACAATAATAAACAATTCAAGCCTCAGAACACATTTATCATGACATATATCCAAGTAATTCACTTTATTTTACACCAGAAAAAGACTGAAGGTGAGGAGGTCTCTACATACAGAGACATTTGAGAATGGGTGTTCTCTTGAACATAAGAATTAATGAATGAATTTATCACACAAGTAAAATTCATTAGTCTCCTGGAACAAAAAAAAAAAAAAAAAAAACCCGTGTGGGAAATTTTACTCATTAAACAGAAAAAAAACCATAAACTATTTCTAAATTTGATAAAAAATGATATCATCACAGTTACAAGCTACTAGAAGCTTAATCAAGTCAGCATTGAAGGCCCTACACTGATGTATCACAGACAACCTGGGATGACTCTCCATCTGCAAGCAGCCTCCACATTAACGGATAGAGCTTAAAACAAGAAAGCAAATGTCATAAATTTCTTTTTGGAAAGAAAACTGTGCATAGAAAGTATATTTATTTGTAGTTGGAAGTTTCTGTCCTGCCAACTCCCAAAACCCAGAAGCTGCTTCCCAAATAATTGACTTTGAGGTTTAATATTATATTAAATTCTGGGACAGTAGCTTAAGCATATTACTAACTAGATCTTTCACTTAATTAACCCATATTTCTTATCTATGTTTATCCACATGGCCTGGTACCTTTTCTTAGTCCAACATTCTTATCTTGCTTCCTCTGCATTAGGATGACAACTGTGTCTCTGCCTTTTCTCTTCCCAGAATTCTCCTAGTCTGGCCACCCAACTGTACTTCCTGCCTGGCTACTAGCCAACCAGTGTTTTAATAAACTAATGCAAATGATAATCTTTACATTGTATGAAAGCATTATCCCATGGCATTTATTTGTTTAAGTACTTATAAATTCATATCCTTTATCTTAAATAAATAATACATTTTTATATAGTAAGAACAAGGCACTACTAAAGAATTTAGTAAAATTTCCTCCAGTGGATGGCCAAACTGCAGCACACACTGAACTTGATGGGCTAATAAAAAAGAAAAAAGATAAAAAAAAGAGCACAAACTTTGGTAGGGAGTGAAGTGGGTAGATTTAGAGAACTTGTGGAAGAGTGAATATTATCAAAATACATATTCTCTCAAATACTCAATACATTTTAAGCAATTTTAAGGGTATAGGAAATTTTAATGATAAAGCTAAGAAAAGTTTCCAGAAAGAAGATAAATGTGAAATAAGAAAACTAAAAATAGATGACAAATTAAGAAGAAAAAACTATAACAAAATAAAGAATATTGTAAGTGGTATGGCAGTCAAAAAACTAAGTATGCAGAGAGACAAAATAATAACACTCCAAAGAAATATTAATTACTTAATCCACCCATTTTTTTTTTTATGACCGGAGGACATGGGCCACAGAAAAAGGCTAGAGATTTCCTATGTTCTTGCAAAACTATATTTTAAAATGGATTTATTTCAAAGTACATCTACATGAAAATTTAGAACATTAAAATCAAAGATAAAATTTTATGAGCTACAGGGAGGGTGGATATCTCTGAAGCTAGGAAGGCTTGGGGCTATACAAGATCAGAAAGAAGAATGGAGACAATGAAACATTGTTCATAGGGTTGCAGGGTATATTATTTCAAACATAGTATTTGATATCCAGACAAACCATAAATCAAGAATAATGGTAGAGACATTCAGTGTCTTCTAAATATGCTATTATATAATCTTCACAAGAAACTGTTCTAAGAAAGCTTCATTAAATACAAGCATGTACCAACACAGATTGCTATAGAACATGCAGAAAGCCCAGAGGAAGTATGAAGGACATATATGTGTTCATGATGAAGTAGAATTCCAAGCATTGTAGCAGGCACAAAGGAAAATTAATCCAGAAAGGAGTAGGTCAGAAGTCTTCAGAAAAGATACCTTTAAAAATCACTTTTATCCATAAAATATGCACATTACAGAAAAATTTGACAACTAATAAAGATATTTGAATTAACATTATGTCTACATAAAAAATAATTACCAAAAATTGGATAATTTTTAACTTCAGAGGATAAAATTTTATTGAAAAAGAAAAGTACTCTTAATATGTAAAATAATTTAAAATAATATCTACTATTCATAAGTATGCAAGCATTGACATAATAAAAATTATTGTATAGGTATAATTCAGAAGGTAGGTGAAGGTCTAGGTTTGTGGGATTTTTCCCTTTTGTACAAACTCTGAAACTATTTTACCCATCAAGATTTAGATGTGCATGTTCATATAAACATATATGTGTATATATTGCCTAATGATTATAACAAACACAATTTAAACATTTAAAAATCAAAGCTATCTTTCATTTTTAATAGTCTATATTCATATATATTTTAATGTTCTTCATTCCAATTCTATGTTGGTCATACTTCATCATATAATTGCATTTTATCAACACAGTCAACCTGCATCATCAAATAGGAAGAAATGTATTCTCAATTCTTGATATTTGATGTTAATTCAAGATCAGCCTTATAGGATTTCTCCTAACACTGGAATTTAATATCTTATCCTTAGGATTCCTAGTAATTCCATGGTTTTAGAATATTTTGTTTCCTATGCCTGCCTTTCTTTTCTTGCCGTGCCATCACCCTGAAATACATGCTAAGCGATTCATTGTTATTACTCTAATAGCACAGGTCACATCCTCCTGACTTTTCACTACGGTTGATTTGTAATTTGTTCACAGATTTGGTTATACAGTTTTCCAGCTGATCTGCAGAAAAGTCTGAATCCTACTAGTTTTTGTTGTTTATTCTATTCCATTATCCTTAAAAATGACCATTTACTTCTATATTTCCTACATTTGATTGATAATTTTTCATGTATCTGATCTTTCTTCTTTTTCTTGTGCAGTGTGAATTCCTTTTTCTTCATATGCAGTGATTTTCTATACAAGTAACTACATATGGCTATTTGAATGAGCAGTGACCCCTTTCCCACCACTCATATATTTAGATATTTGGTGGGCAATTGGTGGAACTTTTTGAAAAGGTTTAGGGGGTGTGGCCTTGTTGGAGGAAAGTATGTAACTGCTGGTGGGTTTTGAGGTTTTAAAGATCCAGGACATTGCTCTCTCTGCCTTATGTTTGTAGAACAAGAGGTAAACTCTCAGCTACTGATCCAGCACCATGACTTTCTGCCTGTTACCATCTTCTCAGTCATGATGGCCACAAACTCATCCTCCCAAACTGTAAATCTCCCCCCAATAAATTCTTTCTTCTACACGTTTCTCTTGTCATGATGCCTTGTCACAAAAATAGAAAGTAAATAAAATTATACTCCTTGTTGCATGAATAAGTGAGACTCGGGGTTAGATCTCTGAGGAAGTCGGAGATATTAGAGAGAATAAACACCACAGTCAGATCTTAACCAGCTGTCTTCCAGCTTCCTCAGCCTGGCTTCCCTTGGCTTCCTCTCCTTGGATTTCTATCCCCACCTTAAATACTCTGAAGGCGTGGCCCCACCACTGCCTGCTTGGGAGCCTAGAAGGAATGACCTCAACTCAGTTGAGATTAAAGGCGTAGGTTACCACTCACAAGATACTCCTTATGCTCAGATTAATTGTGTAAATCACCACTCTCTGATTCTCCTAGACTAACTATAATTAGAGCTCCAAAACTTCTAGAGCTTTTATTAAATACCCACATAAACTATAGATAGATTCCCTCTAATATCTCCAAAACTTCTAAAACTTTTATTAAGTCCCCACAACACCTGACTTCTTATGTCCATTTTCATTGGTTCAAGTTCTTTTGTACTAGACAGTACAAAGAATTATAACATCATCCCTGTAGATCATCTAACATCTAGTCTATGGATAATAAAGTTTCCCTCACTATTTAAAAATGACATGCTCAATTATTTATTCTGCTGCTTTGGGGATGTATAATTAAACCCCATGGCTCTGTATATGGATTCCTCCATCTTCTTCCTACAATTAGCAATATTATTTGTTGAAAACAAAGCAATACAATCCATTAAACTCTGATACACATTATTTTATTAATTTTACTCTAACATTATTGGAATGAGCATCTATTTTTTCCAACAAAAATATGCACAAGAGTGGACATATACATATTCACATAGACTAATATTTGTCTTCTCTTAACCTGAAAATAACAGTCATAAGAAGCACAAAGGATGTTTGAATTGATGAGTCCTATTCTATTTGCTCTTCTATCCTATTTTTCTACCAAGTTATTTATTTGTTGCCCTCTCTGAACATCTTGTCCTACATGATCCATTATTTGTGCCAAACCAGAATTTTTAAAACAGCAAAATACTTATAGAACTAAGAACCCAAAAGATATTTGCACCTATGATCATATCTAATTGATTTCATTCCTAGTATATTAAAACTACAGTTAATGATAAATAGAATTGTGTGAAAAGAAGGAATACAGATTTGTACAAGAGAATCAGAAGCACTCACATATGTAAAATGCAGATAAGTTTAAAGTGATTTCTTTTACTAAAAAAACTAGACGTCAAAATACCAAATAATGCAGTTTAAAAATGGAGTACAGATATAAACAGAGAATTCTCAACAGACGAATCTCAGATGGACAGAAGACAGCTAAAGATTCAATATTCTTAGCCATCAGAAAAATCAAACAAAAGCAACTCGGAAATATCATCAAATACCTGTCAGAATGGCTAAGACAGAAAAAAAAAAAAAAACCCAGTGATAACAGCTTAAGCTAGAGGGAATGTAGAGTAAGGGGAATAATTCTTTTGTTGGTGGGAGTGGGAATCAGTATGGTGGATTCTCAGAAAACTGGTATTCAGGCTACCTCATTATCCAGCAATACCAATTTGGGGCATATACCTAAAGGATGTACATTCATACCACAAGGATTATTTTCTCAGCTATGTTTTTAGCAATATTATTTGCAATAGCCAGAACATAGAAACAAGATAGATGCCCCTAAACTGAGGAATTGATTTTTTAAAATGTGGTACAGGTACACAATGAAGAATTACTCAACGGGAAAAAAAATGACATCCTGAAATTTTCAGGCAAATGGATGGATCTAGAAAAAACCACCCTGAGTGAGGTAATCCAGATACAGAAAGACAAATATGGCAGGTACTCAACTCACAGGTGGATTTTAGACATAAAGCAAAGGATAACCAGGCTACAGTACACAACTCCAGAGAAGCTAGGAAACTAGGAACATGAAAGAGACATCTATAGACCTCTCCCCCACCCCAAAGAGTGGAAAAATACATAAGATCTCCAGAATTAATTAGGCTCATAAGAGAGGAGGATAAAAGGAAGTAGGAAGAGAATATGGGGGAATAGAATGCTAGAGTTGGGGGAGGGACACAGAGAGAGAGCAAGTGAAAGAGGTACCCTGATAGAGAGAGCTGTTTGGGAGATAGGGATAAACCTGGTACTAGGAAAATTGTCAGGAATCTACAGGGATGACCCCAGCTAAGACTCCATGCAATAGTGGAGAGGAGAGGGTGCCTAAACTGACCTTCCCCTGTAACCAAATTGGTGACCACTCTAATTGCCATCATAGAGCCTTCATCTAGCAATTGATGGAAAGATGCAGAGATCCAGAGCTAAGCATTGGGCTGAGCTCCCAGTCCAGTTGAAGAGAAGGAGGAGGGGTTATATGAGCAAATGGGTAAAGATCATGATGGGGAAACCCAAAGGACAACTGACTGGAGCTGTTGGGAGCTCACTCACTCTGAACTAACAACTGAAGAATCTTCATGGAACTGTTCTAGGTTCTCTGAAAGTGAATGACAGTTGTGTGGTTCGGACAGTTTGTAGGGCTCTGGCAGTGGGACCAGTATTTATCCCTAGTGTATGAACTGGATTTTTGGAACCCATTCCCTATGCTTTGTTCACGATACTTTGTTCAGCCTTAATAAAAGGAGGAAGGACTTCGACCTGCCTCAACTTGATATGTTAGACTTTGTTGACTACCAGGGGAGACCTAACCTTTTTTGAGGAGTGTATATGAGCATGGGGTGGGGGGAAGCTGGGGTAAGTGGGAGGAGGGGAGGAAAAGGAATTATTGTGGTTGGTATGTAAAATTAAAAAAAAAACTTTTAAATAAAAAGTGATTTTTTTCCTCATTATTTCTAGTACTTACCAATTTATTAAGTAAGTGAAATTAGTAGCAATGTACTGAGGAGTTGATAATATGTAAAGTATCAAAGCAAAGAGTAACAGTAAAATGGAGGGAAGAAAGAAAAGAAATGGAAAGCTACCATGTTAAGATTCCTGGACATGAACTGAAATGATAAAATCAACATGTAGTCTGTAGTGATTAAAGCTGAACAGCATAAATCCCAGGGAAATGTACTGATACTTCATTAAAATTAAATTTCAGCCAGGTGTAGTTCACATCTGTAATCACATCACTTCAAGGAGAGGCAGGGAGATTTAGAGAGCAAGATTATGTCATCCTTGGCTATACAGTGAGTTCCAGGCCAGTCTGGGTCAAAGGAGACCCATTGTTAAACTGACAAAGACAGACTACAGTGGATTTTTCAAAAGCCTAAATATATCCTTTTTAAATATATTACAAATACATTGAAATCAGATATAAAAAGACATGCAAACCTAAAGAAAGGTATGATCTCTATTTTAATATCTATGAAAGTAAATTTCAGTGTAAAATACACTACTAGTCACAAACAGGAATATTATACATTGATTTAAAGAAAAACTTATTCTTCAGAGCAATAGGTAACAACCCTCAATATGTAAACAAACACATAAATGCAGAGAGAGTAAAATGTGGAATACTGAAAGGAAAAATGTTTCTTTTTCCAGATAATTTTTATCTTCCTGTTTTCTTAGTGTTAAATATAAACGCAAGTAGATGAAAAGGTATCAGAAAAGACACACCCACATCAACAAAAGGGCAACAGTTCTTCTTTCAATTGCAAGTTGGAAAACTAACATGGAACATACTCTGAGCCATCAACAAATACAAATGACTTAATTTTTTTTTTGAAATAACACAGCATACAGTCTTTGGCTTCAGCTTTTGGATATTAAACACTAAATTAATAAATTAATGACTATAAATAAATGAAAAGGAGATTTGGGACATATTTGCTGTTAAATATAAAATACTGCATGTCAAAACAAGGAGAACAAAGGTAAATTAGGGAATACATAACTTAAAATGCCAAGCATCACCAAAAACAACAAAATGAAATGCAGATTGCTACCAGGAATATAGTATAGAGCAATTTGGAACCATTCTGGCAATTGATAAAATTTAAAACATCTATCTCCTTAGCTTTTTCTGTTGCTGCATATTTATCAAAAAGGAACAAACATAGAAATAGTAACAAAACTGCATGTAAATTTCCAAAGCCTTTTCCTTAAACTAGAAAGCATAATAATTCTATACTTTATGCTGGTAAAGAGAATTCTAATACTGAATACTTACCACAAGCCAATGAAGATAGTGAGCAATCTTCACAGCATTGTTATAATATCTTCAGACTGGAAATACCTCTGTCCTTCATTCAGTCAATGAATGGACAGATTCTAAAGGATCCATGCAATTGGTGATGAAGGGTTTTCTACAAGATTGAAGCATTCCATCCTGCAGGAAATTCCTTAAACAGAAGTTAAGCAACAACAAATAGCTTCAGGAAGTTCCTGAAATTGACCAGATACGTTAGACCCCTCCCTGCCAGAATAAGAAATAAAGGCTGAGAATCCCTCTCAAATGAGCATATCAGAGTTGCAAACATGGCTTTCAAACAAGAGAAAAGGCAAAAAAGACTCTGAGACCAGGCAAGCTAAACTATCTGAAAAAGGTTTAGATTAATCTGTTATTCAGTTTTATTGCAAGCTCTCCTACCCACATGACTATCTCTCCAGATCCAGAACTGTGTGCTTTTTAAAGATCAATTTTATAGTAAATAAATTACAACAGAGTAATATTTTTATTGAAAATATATTTTTTCATGCAATGTATTCCGATTATGATTCCTCTTCCATCTCCTCCTTGACCCTTCCCACCAATCCAAATTCATATTTTTTTCTTGATCTCTCACAGTAGAAAAAAAAAGCGGCATTTATAAAAAAAGAATAAAAACTGAAAATAAACCTGAATAGGACTAAATAAATAAATAAATAAAAAGAGAGGCAAAGGAAATGCACAAGAAGCACATAAAAGCACGCAAACACACACACACACATACACACAGACACATACACACACACATACACACACACATACACACACATACACACACACATACACACACACATACACACACATACACACACAAATACACACACACACACACACACACACACACACACACACACACACACACACACACATGAGCATGAACAGATATCCTCTAAAATCCCAAATTTGAAAACCATACTATATAAGTAAAGACCTTTGAGGCAAAAAAAAAAAAAAATATGAAACAACCAACCAAAATACTTCAAAAATATCATTGAGTTCATTTTGGTTGGCTAGCTACTGCTGTGCATGGGTGTTAAGAACGGTTTGTGTATCTAGTGAGACTCCATTAGAAAAACTAATTTTTTATTTGGGAGTGCTTATTAACTGGAGATAGCATCTGTGTTAAGGTATGGGCTTTTGTCCACTTGGATTCTCATCACTGATACTGCATTGACGTTGAGTATTATCAAGTACTTCTTGCTGAGTTCCATTATTTCTTTGTTGTGGTTAGGCTCCTGCTTTTTGGGTTTTCTGGTCTGAGATTTATTCCTTGTGTTTTCTTACAAGCGGTTAACCTCTTCAGGCTGATGTCTTCCTTCTAGAGACTCTTTAGAGCTGGAATTGTGGATAGATACTGCTTCATTTTTACCCATGAATTATCTTTCCTTCTCCAGGTACTATGATGGGAAGTTAGCTGACTATAGTAGTCTGACCTGACATCTGTGGTCTCTTAGAAATTAGAACACCTGCCCATTCTCTTCTGGTAATTCGAACCCTCCTTAAGATGCAAGGAGTTATTCCAATAGGTCTGCCTTTATATGACATTTGGGGATTTTTCCCTTGCAGTTTTCAAAATCCTTTTATTACTCCATATGCTTAGTCTTTTGGTCATTATGTGCCGAGGGTACGGCTCCAGTGTATGTGGTGCTCCATAGGCTTCTTATACCTTTCTTTATGTTAGAGACATTTTTTTCTATAATTTAAGAAAAATATTTTGTCTGTCTTTGACCTGGATTTCTTCTCCTTCTCCTATTCCTGTACTTATAGATTTAGTAATTTCATCACGTCCCAGATTTCATAGATAGGGTGTACCTGGATTTTTATAGATTGAACATTTTCTTTGATGGTTTCAGCCATTTCTTCTATCTTGCTTTCAGTGCCTGGGATTATCTCTCCCATCTCTTGTATCATATTAGTGTGGTTTGCCTAGGAGGTTTGTGATCAAGTTCCTAATTATTTTTTCCCAGATTGTCCTCAGTTTGACTTTGTTGATTTTATTTCCCTTTCATGCCTTAAACAGTTTTCTTCACTTAATCCCAGTGTTTGTCTGTACATTCATATATTCCATTAATAGATTCATTCACATAATTTTAAGGTGTGTATACTAGTCTAAGTTAGCATCTATGGTCCCTTGAAGATTGTAGAGCATCCCTCCATCCCCCTCTGGAAGTTGGAAATGTCAAGAGTTATTCTAATAGCTCTCCTACAAGACTATGTTACTTACTCTTTTTACATTGCAGTTTTAATATCCTTTCTTTGTTCTGTGTATTTTTTGTTTTGATTATTATGTATTGTGATGAATTTATTTTATGGTTTCGTTCCTATCCTTGAGCATATTTATAATATGTATTTTGAAGTCCTTGTCTGATGCTTCAGCTATATTACATTTCTCAGGGTCTACAGTAGTAGGGTTTGCTGGACTCTTGTAGAGACATACTGCCCTGGCTGTTATTGATTGTATTTTGACACTGGCATCTGGTACCTAGTTTGGGGGTGTTTGTAATTCTAGGTGTTGATATTTGGTCTTGTCTTTGTTGAGTGTGTTTTCCATTCCTTTGTTTCTATTGCCCTCTCTTGATCTTAGAAGTGTGTGGTGACTGTGGGTTAGCTGAGGAAGTGCTTCTGAGGCCCTTCCAGGTATAACCATTGGAAGTCCCTGCCATAACTTGTTTCTAGGTGTTTCGAGTTGACACGGAGGAATGAGGATGGACTACAGGGGTTAGGGAGGATCCACCACTGGGCAAAGGAGGGAAAGATGGGTCTGCCAAGAGGATCTGTGGAGTCCACAGGGAATGGAAAACGAGAGGAAAGACAGACCCCTGAAGGTGATCTGATCCAAGCCTGCGGGTGGGCCTGGAGGATTGGAACTGAAAGACAGGAAGGACAGTGAGGATTACTTACATGTTCCATGGCTGGGATGGCTAGTGCGTTTCCAGGGAGAGTGATTTGAGTGTTGATTACTGACTCTGGAAGATGGAGTGAGGAACAAAGGTTATGGGAGAAGTTGTACTTAGTCTCCTGGGAATGGGTTCTTTGCTAGGAAGGAGAGAGAAGATTATCTACCTATTTTCCTTGACGTTAAAAATTAATATATTCAGGAAGTTTACATTTGCTACTTTTATATAACAAGGCTATATCAGGCTACATCATATTACTAAGAACCATTTAATACTGTTACTAAAATTAGAAATTCTGAATCTTTAAATGAAAACTGCTCTGAATACAATTTCTTCTAATTTTTTAAAATAACATAGGCTTGATGACAGAGGTCTCCAATGCTACTTCTCTTGGTTATATAGGACAAGGGGGTTATTCAGAGTTATGATTTTCTGTTTAAGCTTCTGCTTTGCAACAGGATGTTTTCAGGGTATCAGCCATCTGTCAGGTGTGTTAGCATCTTATTTTTCAGTGTGATGTTGACAACCTGTGACATTTCATTTCAGCTTCCTAATTTGGGAGAATGTAACTGCATTTTATTGCAACCAAAACAGAGAATGAATTGAAAATGAAGTAGAACTCTGTTCTGCTCTTGAGGCTGAAAGTTAATTTTCTCAATGAAAAGGACAGACCATTAGGGATAGAGTAACAAAGATTATCATTCTTCTCCCCAACTGCAATCCAAACAAAAGCACATCAGCTTCTGTCCCATGCTATTTTAATGTTACAGGAGGCACCGACTTCTTCCGAAAGATTATCTAACTTATTGCCTATAAACACATTTAGGGATACTGAGCTTATGGTGTCAGTAATGGTGATGGGCAAATAAAATAGCCTTAAATATTTAAGATTAATATCACTTAAATTTCAGTTTAGGCACCATCTTATTTTTGATGATCCCAATTCATAAATTATTATCCAATAATAATCTATGGATTATATTGATAACACTTCTAAACAACCTCTCAGTGGTTTACAAAATAATTCTGATATGTACTATGTTTTTTCCTGAGTGTGTTTCTGCACATTACATGCAAGTAGTGACTATGGAGGCCAGGATAAGGCACTGTATCCCCTGGGACAGGAGTTATAAATGGTCTTGAATATAAGGCTGGTGCTAGGAATTGAACCATGTCCTCTGAAAGTATAGCCAGCACTCTTAACCACAGAGACATCTCCCAGCAGGACCTCATACTCATTTTTATCCAAGTATCTACTCATTTTCTGTTTTACCTTAAATATATATCTTAGTCACTGAATGAGTCTTTCTTTTGGGCCACCAACCAGGTCCCAAATTATGACAGGAGACTTGTTATTAGTTATAAACACACAGCCTTGTCCTGGTTCTTGTTTTAATCTGTTTCTCTTTATGTTTTACCTTGGGAGATTTACATTTCTTTCATTCTGTCTTATTTCTTTTTTCCTCCATGTGTGTCTGGCTGGTGGTTGCCTCATGCACGTCCTTATTTCTCCCTTATCCACTCCTCTTCTCCTCTCCTTATTTTCTCTGCCCACCAGCCCTCCAGGCCCTCTCCTGCTATTGGCTGTTCAGCTTCCTGTGTTGTCCATGTACCCATTGGAACACGATCAAATTCTCAGTGCCCAGCCCCTTAAAGAAAACTTAGTCCTTCCCTACCCACCCACCGCCCAGGCAGAAGCCATCAGCTGTAGGGAGCTACACTTCAGCATCCTTATCACAATTTTTAAGAATTCTCTTTGGTGGATGTTTATCTAGGCTGTTTCTTTGGGGGGAGGAGCGAGAAATAGTTTGTCACAGAAACCTTCTATGTCCCTTTCTCCACTGTGAGTCTGCAGACAACAATACCACAGCAAATGTAGCTTCTTCTCCTTTTCAGGCAGCAGGAGTAAGGATCATGGACTTCCACATGGTTTCTGGAGACAGCATAGACCACAGACAATCACATGGTCTCCAGCATGAGCACATGGTATTTGGTGGCAATGCAGATCACAGACATCAACATGGTTCTCACACAACTTAGGACAATCTGCCCAAGGGTGAAAGTGTTAACAGTGGTCTGGGCCCTTACACATCAAGAAATTGTCACTATAGATAAGCCTATACAGTTCAAGATTATAGAGGCAATTCTTCAACTGAAGTTCCTTTCTTTAGATGACTGTATTAAGATCAAGTTGATGTGAACTAATAAGCATACCTGGTTTTTTATTTTTATCAATCTTTTTCTATACAAGAAGACATTGTTTTTGAAATTTAGGTTAAATTTTATTTTAAATCAATGTATACAAAACAAATACTTCAATTTCTTAGCTATTAACAGTGTGAACATGATAGGAAAGAGATTGCTTAGAAATGCATGTGGTAAGCGCTTGCTGGGGCTCTTAGCATTTATACTTTAAATTATTGAGAAAACTCTCTTCTGGTCCCCATAAGAGCTTCATTGATTTTCTCTTCCACTGCTTTCTTGTACAGTAATGTTTCTCTCACATTCTCACAAAGCTCCGCTATCTTTCGTCTTGACAGTAACCATTCTGACTAGACTGGGGCTCTATGTTGCAGTGACTTTGATTTGTATTCCTCTTACTATTGGTGATACCGAAAAATTCTCTTGAACTTGTTTCCATCATATCTACATCCTAAAGCCTCATGAGTCTGACCCTAAACAAGTGTCATAAATTTTATCACTTTTACTGTAGCTATCTGAAAGAATAATTGTATGTCAGTTTTCAGATAATTTGTCTCCATGTTTTGAATATTCAGTTCATGAATTTTGACATCTCATGTAAATCGCCTATGCATCTCTGTTTTGAAAATGCTCAGCTACTGACTGTCTCATCCCTTTCTGTCACTCTCTACTACAGAGGAATTCAGCACATGCACTCTTCCAGCATTAGTCACTGAGCATCATGGGGAATATCAAGTGAAACCTCAATCTGCAAATGAGAAACGAAGCACTAATTGAATAGAGGGTTTCTGACATGTCACCCTCTTGCACACTGGCAGAAAGCCTGCATGGATGTCTGTGAACCACTTACATCCTGATACTTGAAGAAGCTAGAAGAGGGCACCAGATTCCCTGTGAATAGAGTTATGGATGTTTGTAAGCCACGATAGGGGTGGCAGGAATTGAACCCTGGGTCCTCCTCTGCAAGAACTACAGATAATTCTAACCACTGAGCTATCTACTTTTCCAGACTATGTGGCTGTTTTGGTTTTGGTTTAGTTTTGTTTTGTTTTGTTTTTTTTTCATTTTTTACTGCTACTCTGGACTTGTTCTCAGAAAGTATTTTGCTAAGATATCTCCTAAATTAAGTTACTTTTTCAGTATTTTAGACATGTATAGATTCGCAGTTCACAGCACTGTTCAAAATGAAGCTTTAAATTTGCTGTAAACTCTGAACCTTTATGAATTTCACCTTTTATTTCACAGTCTTTAAGTTTCATAATCTGACTTTTGAAAAAAGTTCAATTCTAATTTATTTTTTACATTACATTGAAATAGATCATAACATTCCCTCTAACATAGAAGGAATAAAATATCCTTACCCCACTGACTAAGGTTGAGGTCTTTTAGTACCACATGTAGTGCATACTTAGACATAACATTTATGTCAACAGCACTGTGAAACCTACAGAGAATTCTCAGTTTCAAACTTCAATATATGGTGAGATCAAAGTTTAATGTATTGTGTTCAGGTGAGAGACTGTCATAATTATGTCCCTTTTCTTGTAGTCAATTGCATTTATATGGAGATAGATAGATGACAGGCAGACAGACGGACGGACAGACAGACAGACAGACAGACAGACAGACAGACAGACAGACAGACAGATAGATAGATAGATAGATAGATAGATAGATAGATAGATGATAGATAGATACACAGAGCTATCTCTCCATAATTTTTATGCAAGGCATGAAAAATACTGCCACAGTGAGAGACTGGTCATGTGATAGAAACTACTCCCTGTTTACAGTCTAAGATTTCCTAGGTCTATCCTCTAAAATGGAAAATGCAGACACAACCCACTAGCCACATTTCTATATTAGAAACCTTTAACAATTAGCAGAACCAAATTAGTAGAAGGAATAACCAGAAGTCAGCATGGGATGCCTAACAGTTTCTCATATAACAAATACTGTCCAATGAGGGTAAAATATGCCAACATAAAGCAATAGAAAGCTTAAAAAACAGTCTAGAACACAAAAATAAAGCCAAAAGCAGCTTCTGAGTTATGTCTCTCAAGTGGGCCGTGGTACAGAGACTGAGTGGTGTATTGGATTAAATTACAAAATGGTGTGTTTGCTGCATGCCACTTAAGCTGAACAAGGCTAATTCCTGAGCCTCAGTGTAAGCAGGGAACTGTATATGGTGGATTTAAGGTTTCTGTTAATAGGAACAAAAGGGAACAGAGTCAAAGATGGCTTCTTAGTGGTAGTGTTTTCTTGGATCAGCTCAGTTTACTAGAGGCAAGCAGAGGCTTGGCCATTTTAAAAGAAGCTTCCTGATTCAGACTTAGAGGCAAAGCACTTGTGAGTCTTTTAAGTGGTCCTGCTGCCAAACACTTAAATGGAGTTCATGAGCAGCAGATGGTAGTGCTTTGCTTGATGGTTATATAGGCCCTAAAACTCCTCAGGGTGGTAATTGTGGGTTCTAATAGTACCTGGGCTAAAAAGATAAATCCTATGAAGGTAGACTAGGAGCTAGGTGGAGCCAGACAGCCACCACCCTAGTGAAGCTTTTAATCTTTAGCCACACCTTGGCAGATTAAAGATGTGTCAGAAACAGAAAGAAATAGAGGTAGTTGGGTGGAGTCAGCCACCCTACCCAAGCAAAAGTGTGGTCAGAAACAAAAACAGATAAGAAATGAGAAACATACAGTAAAGACAGGTTCGAAAAATAAACTCTAAATGCTCTCTCTCTCTCTCTCTCTCTCTCTCTATATATATATATATATATATATAGAGAGAGAGAGAGAGAGAGAGAGAGAAGGCCTGAGAGAGAAAAGAAGTAAGAAAGAGTAGAGAAAGTCTTTAAAAAAAAATAAAGTTTAAAAAAAGCCACATAAAGATGGAAAATATAGTATCTGGATACTGTATGTTATTGTCTTGTCTTTAAGTTTTTTGACTATAAAAGAAGTAGTAAAAGCTGCTAAAAGCCATTTGATTACAAATGCTCCTGGATTAATTCAACCTATATATAAAGTCAAATGAGTTGACTTTAAAATTAAAATCAATAGATATACTATTTTGGACAAGATGTTTTCTTTTTATTTCCACAGAAAATGAGAGCGTATGGATTTATTTCTGGTTAAAGAAAATAAGGTTTGATCGAGGAAGACCCCCCTGGCCCCTGAAAAGTTTCCCAATGGATGGCCCAGATGATTGAGCATTTCAGAGCACCTCTGTTGAAGTTTCTATGAATCCAAAAAAACTTCAAGGAGAGGAGACTGACTGAAATGATCCAGGCTTAGAGACTACTCCACTCAGGGATTGTCCATAACCCTTAATTTTTCTTTGGGTCCCCATGGAATGGCCAATGCCCCCATTCAGCAGGAAGTAGCCTAAAAAAATGAAGCCCACATTCCCAAAAAATGGATTATGGATGTTTGTGTTTGTTTATAGTGTTGTTTATATGTTGCTATAGATAATGAGAGGAAAAAAGGATATTAGATTTGGGTTCTTCTTGTTTTAAAAAGAGAAAATGGGAAATGTAGTGGGATTATGTTGTTACATTGTAAGTAATTGTCCTGTCTACTGGTTTAAAAAAGTGCTGATTGCCGGAAGGCCATAGGCAGAGTGAGTGGGGCTACCAGACTAAGAAAACTCTGGGAACAGGAAGAACAGAGTAAAAATGCCACAAAGATGCCACAGAGACGCCACGATGAGAAGCCAGTAGATGCAGAGGAAAGAAGTTGAAATGCTGCTCTGAGAAAAGATACCCAGCCTTATGGCTAAACAAGATAAGAGTCTTGGTTTAGTTTAAGAGCAAGAGCTAGCAAGTTATATGCCTGGGCCCAGGTCAATCAGCGTGCAATTAATACAAGTGTCTGTGTGTTTCAGTGGGACTATGGGATTGTGGGTCTGAAAGTGGGCCAGGAGGCTAGGCTGGAAAGTCCAGGCCAGAAACCTCACACAAGTTTCAAATCCATTTCCAGACTATTCTTAAAACATCTACTAGTAATTAGGCTCCTTATTTTACTACATTTTATTTGACAAAACTCAGAATGAAATATTCTGATTTCCATCACAAAGAAAAACCACAGATAACATAACAGTTTTTCTAAAACTCTCTAAAGGACCTGGAGGTAGGGGTTGGCTGCTAGATAACCACTTTGAAATTCTTCTCCATTGGAAGGGATACCACAGGAGACCTCTTTAGCTCTGGGTACAAGATGGGAGGGACTTCATCTAGGAGCTAAACGTCTGGAAAGTCCTGTTTTATGTGTGCTAATGGTGCACTCAGGTATCTTTTCTTTTTACTTTAGCACTGTGCCAATATTTCACCAGTCTTAGATCCACTCTTTTTAAACTGCCATCATCACTTTCTTCATAGCATCCTTTGGTGTCTTTTTTTTTTTTTTAAACCATTTTCACAAGTTCTAACGTAATACCTTTTCCTACAACTGACCTCAACTTGCACTTTGTTTTTTAAATTTAATTTATTGTTGTTATTATCATAATTGTGTGGTGGTTTGTGTGTGGAGAGAGAGAGAGAGAGAGAGAGAGAGAGAGAGAGAGAGAGAGAGAGAGAGAGAGAGAGAAGCATGTGTGGGAGATTATGTTGTTCCATTGTAAATAATTGTCCTACCCACTGGTTTAATAAAAAGAGCTTATTGGCCAAAGGCAGACAGAAAGTGTGGGCCGGGCTAACACACTAGAAGACTCTAGAAACAGGCGGAACAGAGCAGAATGCCAGGGAGAAGCCGGAAGAAGCAGAGGACAACTATGCTGCTCTAAGAAAAGGTACCAAACCACATGGCTGAACAGGATAACAGTCATGGGTTAGATGAAGGGTAAAGAGTTAGCAAGTGGGATATGCCTGGGCCTGAGGCTGATCAGCCTAAAACTATTGTAAGCATCTCTGTGGGTCTGTGGGTCTGTGGGTCTGTGGGTCTGTGGGTCTGTGGGTCTGTGGGTCTGCGGGCCTAAACCTAGAGGCAAGACCTGAAAGTCCAGGCCAGAAACCTCTTACTTCAAGCATGTGTATGTAGAGATGAAAGAAAAGTTTCCCAGAGTTGATTCTCCCCTTCCACGGTAGGCTCTGCGAAATGGAAGCAATCAGTTTAACAGCAAGGGCTGCTACCTACGGAGCCATCCGTAGGCCCACTTAAGAGGTCCTGCTCCTTCTTTCTCGCATTTATCTGTGTGTCTGTTGCTTTCAGAAACTCATTTAAACTTTCTGAAGCTTTATGTTGTTTTGTCTGGAAAAAAATAAACCTAACTTAATTGCAGGGCATGGTAGAGATTAGGGACTAAATAAAATAATGTTCTGAGATGTACTATGCACCTCAGAACAGGGAGCATCTTAGTGCTTTCTACTTTATTTTTTTCTTATTAATTCATATACCTTTTTTTTTTTTTTTTTTTTTTTTGCTAAACATCACTTATAATTATATTGTTCATTGATCCAGAACTCTTGTGGTAGTCAGGAACTCCTAGTAACATGTGTGCTTAAGTTAAGTTCAATGGCAGTCAAAACTGTTGAGTGGCCACAGCTGGGGCTCCATGTTCTTTGAAGAACATTGGAATAGTTAGACATTTCAGAGCAACCACCCCACTTTTCTGAGGAAAAGAGAATGGGTATCCAGTATGTGAAATTATGGTCAAAGGTGTTTTCAGTTTCTATAATTCACACCTACCTTGGTTTACCCACTGTGCACAGTTAATGATTATTCCCGACAAGATGAACCCCCTCAAAATGACCTCTAGTCTCAGCAACTAGAGCTATAAAACCCCTCAGCCGAGCAGCTTGAGGTGAAACCCTTTTTATTATGTAACAGATTAAAAGATTTTTTTCCTGTCATGCTGACTCTGGCAATTGCCCTGGCTTTTACTTTGAGAAACAAAACACAACAAAACAGACAGGGTGTAGTATTCATGTGTTTGGTCCTGTTTCTAAAGCTGTTGTTTGAGTAGAATAAAGTTCGAGTGCATTTTTCAGCCTCTAAAATAATGTTATCTCATCCCATTTGCTAAAGAATACTTGTTTCATCAGCTGAATCTAAAAATATGGACACTTGTAAAACATGAAACCTATTTATCCTGGTCAAAAGCTGGGACCGCCGCTGAAATTGGCGTGGTGCTGGGTCCTGTTTTCACTGGATGCCTGTGTTATTTACTTTACTTTCTGTGCAGCTTCTGAAGAAACTGAACAGTAGCAAATTGTGAGGCTGCAGTCACTCTCTCCAACAATACCAAGAATTAGTCTTTTGTCCCTAGACAGGGCGTGCAATGCTGCCTCTGTTCTGACACACACGGAGGCTGTTGCCTATTTTCAGCTGCGATGATGACCACATTCTAGACTGATGCAAACCAAGCCCGCTGTTACGGGACAAACCACGGGTTTTTAAAAATAACTCACCAAATTTGTAATTTTCAAGACAATTTTGATTTGGGCTTCTTGAGGATTTCATACATCTGGAATGTATTTTCTTACCTTGCTTCTGTTTCCAGTATTATCTTTGTAATATATCCACTTTTAGTCTTGCTAAATAAACTTATATTAAATTATTTTTAGTAGTTATATTAGAAAGTCTAAGTGCTTTGAAAATGATTCAGGATATATTTTACCAGATACTCGTTTTATTTAAAGGATATGATATCTATATGACTACAGCATACTAATTTGCTAAGGTTAATAACATTTAAAGAAATACTTTATGTCTAACTACTTTCCTTGTACTTCAGGTGTAAACACTGTATAAAGTACATCTTCTTAAGACGGGCCTGGCATTATTTCAAACTTTGGTATTTACAAAGTATAACTGGATATTAAAAAGTTAGAAATATACCTATGCTGCACTTGGGATCCTATGACACCTTGAAAAGTAGGATTTGTAATCATGTTCTCTGTGGGGCCAGGGCAGTAGGGTGACATGATGCTATCCATGGGGCTTTGCTAGGGCAGCAGGGAGGCAGCTGATGCAATGAGAGGTTTGCCATCTGTCCATGTGACCACAGGCTGCTCGGAGATGCCCCTACTAGGCCATCCATTTGGAGTCTGTGGTCAAGGTTCAGACTATATAATTAGAGTTGCTAAGGAGAAAATGGCAAGACTAGACAGCCATAGACTCCCCTTTCAAGCCCTCATTAAAATTTTTTTTTTTTTACAAAGCTTTTTCCAGACCTTGTTTGCCTGATGTTGATCTAGAACTTCAAAAGCTATCAAGTTGATGTGATGCATGCTCATCAGGACAGTCATAACAAGGGAGGTCAGAATACAAACAAAATTAATATAGAATTTGTATTTGATCTATGCTTCTCATGAAGAAAATATTGTCTTCTTCCTTAAGAAAATAAGAAATTTTCTACACAGGAGTCTTCAGCAATAGTGTGATTTTCTTCCTTTGAGAACTTTTCCTTCCTTTAGTAAGTGGCAGCATGACCTTGCACTGTTCCAACATTCACATTTATTATCTATAAAAGAATTATTACATTTGTGTGTGAGGTGCATGTACACTACAGACTGAATATGAAGGTCACAGAGCAGCTTCCACCAGTTGGTTCTCATCTACTGCATGGGTCCAGAGAATCACATGCCAGTCATTAGCCTTGGCAGCACTGCCTTCTGCGATGACCTATCTTGTCTGCCCATATATTTCCATTGTATGTTTCTGATGGAAACAATAATGGGTGATTTAGTTCATCTGTGATCCCCCCCCCACACACACACACATGTTTTATAGTAAGAAGTAACAATCTTGGATGGGAATTGAAACCCTCAGCCAGAGGTTGATGTCATCCTTAACTCAGAAAGATACTGATTAGAAGGAGGAAACACAGAATGAAATGAAAGGGGCAAAGAAAATCCCACAATGTCGGGGAGTCGGGTGCTGCTTCTCTGTAGAGATATCCCACCAATGGCAAGAGGGTTGAGACTGACTGACTGCATGCAAGGTACGATTCGATGCTTCACCAGCCTGGCAACAGAAAGTAGTGTCCTATCCTTAGCATGGCACATGTTTTGCACATTCTTATCAATGTATGCCTGCTCATGTTAGGAATCAAGACACAATTAAATTCCAGGGAACCAGTCAAGCTCACAGACTCCATAGAGCAAGTGTCTGGGTGGCAGTCCAGAGAACAATCCAGTGGAGAGTAACAAACCTTCTCTCAGGTCACACTGTCGCCAATTTGCCCACAGGTAAACATTGCTCTATTATTTAATTTTAAACCACTGGATATTTTAGAAGAACTCAGATCCTTGAAACAAGCTCGCATATATATTTTTAATATATTTCTTCCCCCCTCACATTGTTGTGGGTAGCACTGGAGAAATTAAGGTAAAAGGAAAATAGTTTTACACCCAGACAGGATCTTTTTCCTTCCTCCTCTTCCTCTTCCTCCTCCTCCATCCCCTCATCCTCTTCATCCTCCTGATCATCATCCTTGTTCTCTTCCTCTTCATCATTTTCGATAGGGTCTTATTGTGTAGACCATGCTGTCCTCAAATTCACAGAAATAGGTCTGCCTCTGCTCCTCCGTTCTGGGAGGAAGGCAGTGCCACAAATGCCTGTCATGGATCTTTGACCTAAGAATAAGGAGGGAAGGAAGGAAGAGAGAGAGAGAGGGAGAGAGAGAGAGAGAGAGAGAGAGAGAGAGAGAGAGAGAGAGAGAGAGAGAGAGAGAGAGAGAGAGAGAGAAGGAGGGGGAGGGAGGGAAGGAGAGAAAGAGAGAGGGAGGGAGGGAGGGAGGGAGGGAGGGAGGGAGGGAGGGAAGGAGGGAGGGAGGGAGGGTAATCTTCATCAGAAAGGCTTCCTCCTGCATCTGATGGGAGCAGATGCAGAGATGCAGAGAGCCACAGCCAAACATTAGGGAGAGCTCAGGGAACCCCGGTGAAGACTGAGGGAAAGAATTGTAGGAGACAGAGGGTTGAGATACCAGGAGAACACAACCCACAAAACTAACTAAGCAGGGTTCATCAGGACCCACAGAGACTGAGTGGCAATCATAGAGGCTGCATGGGTCTGTACTAGGCCCTCTGTGTATATACAGTGGTTTTTTTAGATTGAGGCTTTCTTTGGGACTTTTAAAAGTGGGGGTGTCTCTGACTCTTTTGCCTGTTTCTACAAGCTCTTTTTTCCTACTGAGTCTTGATATAAGGGTTTGTGCCTAGTCATAACTCCTGCATTTTGTTATACTACGTCTGGTTATTATTACTCAGAGACTTGCCCTTTTCTGAAGGGAACAATGGAGCAGTGGGTGTAGAGAAGCAGAGAGAAGGTGGGTACTGGGGATTGAGGGGAGGGTGCAGGAGGTGTACTGTGTGGGAGAAGAATAAAAAAGAGGAGGAGAAGGGACTGGAAATGTGTGGAAGGAGGATGAGAAGGGATAATAAGACAGACATGTAAATGAAAGTAAAGAATTGTAAAATCAAATAAAACAGAGTAACAAAAGACATCTATTCTCTTCTGTTGGATATAACCAGGAGAGAAAAGAAATTGAACCATCTTAAATGTTCATGAAATCGAGACTTCTTCATTGAAAAGGACTCTGTGAAAGAATTATGCTTAGTGAATTCTTAATTAATTTAATTGCACAATGCAGAATGATGATCATTTTGAGAAAGTGGCCTCTGCTTTGTTCTTTGTAGAAACAATGGGAAAAGCTGAGTGGTAACCTTGTGTGATTAGATCCTCATCAGTGCTGTGTCGTGGACACCAGTGAGTTGGATCTAAGACACCAAGTATAATGTTATAGACGTAGTGGGAGAAGTGAACTACATGTGGTCCAGACTCTGCATCCATCTTATGGAATACATTGGTGATAATAACAAAAAATAGGGAGATGGACATGGGAACAACAGATGAGCACTCTGTAAAAGGTTGTGATAAGATTAAGAGAGCTGTGGGAATTGAGATAGGAGAAAAGAGTTCTAGGCATGAGGAAAAGGAAGGTTTGCAGAGAAACACTGACATATACATGAAATACTGGGCTTAAAATGAGCAGGTCCATAACAGGGCTCTGAGCAAGACATTACTAGACATGTTGAGTCAATACCCATAAACACAAGATTTAAAATGTCTAACCTTTCTATTAACAATGCTACAAAATGGTCAGAGATTCTGTTTGTAGATCATTTCATCTGGTCTTAATAATGACCCTTTGTGAAAGACTGTATAATTAGCAAATTCATTCATTTGCACATAAAAACATGTCTCATTTCTCACGGGATTAACAGTAAATCAAGATGAGAAAACATTAAAAATAAAAGAAGCAGAGGCAGTGAATGAACGGCAAGCACTTTATATGTTAACAACAAATGACATGTAAAGCAGCTGAGGAAACTATGGGTTAAATTGCAAAATACAGGATATTTCCTCCACAGCAAAGAACCAATTGATACACCATACCAGCTGATCATGCTGAAGACCCCTAGCCATGAATATTCCGGGTCATAAATCTCAATAAGTATATTAATTTAAACAAAATTCTTATAGTTACTACTCTGCACTTTGATGGAAAACTACTCTTTTGTTTTCTTTTATTGCCTAGATAACAATAATTTTTAACTGTCTTGTTCAACAGCTTCAAATAACAAACTTCAAACTATAGAGTGCCATATGAGATGGATCAAATTTCTTTAACAATTATTAATGGAATACATATACCCACCCAAAAGAGATAGGGAGAAAACTATATATATGAGATCAAGAAAGCATTTCAACTCCTTATCATATATGAATTTTAAGTTCTTACTCAAACAGAAAGCTTTAAAAGTATGGCAGAGATTGAGTATGAAAAGCACATTTAAAGCTGTTACATTGTTAACATTTAATAATATTAATAATGCTGTTTTATGATACAAATAGATTCAATATATCATTCAAAAATGTTATATAGAAATTTGTGCTGACATATAAAATAGCTAGTAATGTTTAATATTTTTTAAATTAATGATAATACAAACTTATTACTCTATTTGCTTTAGTGTGGATTGTGCCAGTACAGTTACTACAAGAGCTTTAAACAGCATTTGTACATATGTTCACATGCACAAATATAAATCTGTAAGTTCCAAACTAATTTACCACAAAAGCAACACTGCTGTTGCAATGTATAGATGTTCTAATGAGTGGTACTGTTTACATCGAGTGTCAGCTTAGGAAAAAGTGCTACCAAGTTCTCTACTCCCCTTGTGAGAAAAACCACTTACAATGAACTGTGGTTAAAAGCACGCAACGTAAAATTATGGCAATATTACTTGAAAACACCTTCCAGCCTGAGGACTTCAGCATAGGTCAGACTTTTCTTTTACCTCAGAAAGACCTAAACTAAAATAGAAAAATAAATTGACCCTCGTTCTTAATTAAATTATTATAATAAAGTACAAAATGGTGAAATAAAAAGCTACTTACAAAACAAGCCATAAAAAAAATCTGTTATGGAAAAGACACCTATAAACCAAATAAGAAAGAGAAAGAAAAGCCAACAGACAAGTGAACAAAACATTTAAATGAGAAACTCAAGCCAGAGCGCATGAAGTGACCAAGAGATACAGGAAAAATACTCATTTGTTAGCCACTGGGAAAATGCAAATCCAAACCTAAGTCTCATTTCTTTACCAGGTCTCCAGAATTGATAATACAGAAAGACCTAAGCACTAACCAGCCTGGCGAGGATGCTAGAGCTCCCTCTGTTTTGACCACTTACTAGCATCCTCCACAGCTGTCTATCTACATAGGACAGGATCCACTATGCCAATCCTAGGGAATGTGCTCTCTAGAAATGGACTTGCAAATGCTGGGAACTCTAGCGACCTCTTTCAGTCATCTCCCTGTATCTCCTAAGCATGGTTCTGATCAGGAAGACACACCCCACAATGTTAAGTACAATAAAACTTTATTTTAGTAAAATGCAAACACGTGTGTCATCAAACTGTGATTTTCCCACAAGGAAGGCAGAAAAAAGGTGGTATATGTAGGTGTCGCTCAGTGCTGACATCATCCTCCTGGTTCAGATGACAGTTCTCATATGTAGGTTGGAGAAGACTGGTTGAGTGACATATCAACGGTACGTGCAAGTTTTTATGACCCAATAAAGAGCCTCTAATATGTTGCCAATTCTACTTTTTGTTAGACTCTAGGAGGAATCGACTATCCTTACAAGCAGTACAGTTAGGCAGTTTTTAACATGTCCTGCAATCTACTCACCGTGCAATGCAAAGACAGAATAAATGTGTCCTTAAAATAGAGAAACTAAATCATGATAAAAAGTCAAATATTCTCATAGACTGATGACGGATATTGGATTTGATAAAATATCGGAGAAACTAGAATGAAAATTATTATTATATTCTCACAATTTTAAAAGTAATATTTCAAAATGAACCATGATGTGCAAAGATGGAATTTGATTAAGCAATGTAATTTCCTGTGTGATTTTAAAAACTTAAGAATTTTTTTTCTTAACAAGACTCTGCTAAAAACAAAGCAGAAAAGAAAGTACTGAAATGGAAGAAGTGTTTTCTAAAATATCATTATTTACAAGCTATGAATTACTCTTTCTAGAGGAGATATGCTCTGATATTCATCAGTAGCTTCTCAATAATATGCTAATAGTAGTATATGTCATCATGGTACCATATCAAAAAGGACATTAAAATGTGATATTAAGGATTAATTTCTCCTTAGAAAATTACTCTCATAATACCACAATAGGAGACATTATTTTTATCAATATAAAAAAAATATAGTGAAGTCTTATAATTTTGGTTTAATTAGGAGCTCTATGTGTTTTGTATCGTTTCATCCTTAAAATAATATAGACTGGTTGATTCTATTGTTACAGCTAGCAAATAAAATACCATAAAGGGCTAGAGTTTAAAGCCAAGACCAGGGGCTGAGAAGCTGGATCAGTGATAAAGTGTTTGCTGTACAAACATAAAGATCTATGCTTGAAATCTCTAGGACCCATGTCAAAGCCAGGAATGATGGTGTACTTCTAGATTCCCAGTAAAAGAAAATCCTAGGAAATTTATATTACAGTGAGGTTTCTTGGTCCTGAGCGGCCAGAGGTCCAGACTCACAGACCTGCTGCACCAGGCCCCTTAGCCACCCGCAGCTGATAAGGCCCCCAGAAATGATTCAGACACTTATATTAACTTCATGCTGTTTGGCCTATGGCTCAGGCATGTTGCTAGCTAGTTCTTACATCTTAACTCAACCCATTCTTATTAATCTGTCTGCCACGTGGCCCGTATGTGGCCCATGGCTCACCTGTGTTCCTCACATTTCTTCTTGGGCGGCTGGCTTGGTCTGTTCTGACTCCGCCTTGCTTCTCCTACCTATGTTGTTATTTCTCCTCCTACTTTTTCTATGGTGCCTGTCCTGGGCCAAAACAGCTCCTTTATTTAAAGATTGATATTCACAGCATACAGAAAGACATTCCCACATCAAGTTAATGGATCAGATTGCCTGGTGTAGGCAATGGGGTGCAATGAGAGAAAGAGAGAGAGAGATCCTGAACGTGAGATAAAGGAGGGAACAGATGTGGAAAAATGTGCCCCAACATGTGTGCCATTGCAAGCAAACACTCCTCATCACACACATTAATGCACAAGTATGAGCATGAATACATACTCAAACAAAATCAAAATAAAATAAAGCCACTGTTACTCAATCATGCAAACAGAATGATAGATGTGAACTAGGCTGACTGAGGAAGCTCTTATGGATACTGATGGTGACTTCCATTCCAAAACACAAATATTCATCAACAGAGTTGCAGACAACATTAGAAGTTAGAAAGTTTTACATGACCATGTGTTTGAGATTCATGACAGAACAAAAATAGTAGTAGTAGTACTCAAAGATATATCAGGTCCCTGAAACTCTACTTGTTGCCTTTATGGAAAAGCATGTTTTGGGAAGTGAATATCCGAGATATTGAGAGTGGACGTTATCCTGGATGATCTAAATGAATCTAAGTGAGATCAGAAGGACCTGTACACAGATGAGAACAAGTGACTGGATACTGAGGCAGTGGTGGCAGACAGTGGCCAGAGACCAAGAAAGGTGCCATAGAGCTATCAGGTAATGACTGGGCTGCCAGTACTGGTTTCAGTTAGTGAAAAAAAGCTTTGAATTTCTAGACTCCAGAGTAAAGAAAATAAATTGGTGTTGTTCTAGCCATCCCAAGAGATATCTCTCTGGTATTTTTGTTTTAAATAATGTATATTACTCTCATTTAAACTGTTAGTTTAAGGGAAGAGAATGATGTTGAAGGAGATTTTATAGATGACATCATCAAGAAACTCATCTACTTCTTTAAAGACCCACCCCTAACCAAAATGCTACTTGGAACTGATACATGTTTTGAGAGGGAAAATATTTTTTCTCCATAGGTGTCACTTGATATATCAACCGTAGTTGGTAAAAACAAAAAATTTGTCTTAATTCAACATTTTTTTTGGTTTTACAATTTTGGTTTGTTTTGTTTTTACTTTTTGTTTTTGAAAAAGAAAAAAATATGCAGCTTAAATGGATAGAGATGATATTGGAGGAACTCAGGCAAGAGAAAGAATACAATAAAAACCTGCCTTTGAGAAGACCCATGCCTAACCTAAAGCTAGTTTTCTCCTGGTTACTACAAACTATACTTGAAGGTGGGTTCTGACCAGTAGTAAACTGACAACACAGAATGAACTCAGTGGTACTTTTGGAGGTTTTTGTCTCACAATGCATTTTTGCCCCCCTCCACCTTTTACCTCACAAATCCTTTTGCTTAGATATTATGGTTTCTGGATTTTTTTTTCTTAGTTTTCAATGGCTGTGTTTCGAGGCCTGAGTGTGTTTTTCATGCTTTTCCTTAAATGATTTTGTTTGTTTGCTTGTTTCTTATTCTCCTATGGTTTGCTTTTATTCTATCCTATTTTATCTTATATTTAATAGATGTCTCTTTGTATTCTAATTAAAGAAAGTAAGAGTGTGGGTGGGTATTGAGGAAATAGGGAGGGTCTGGGAGAATTTAGAGGAGAAACTATAACTGGCATATATTATATATAATGAAGCTATTTTCAATTTTTAAAAAAGATATACTGGAGCAATAGTGGCATTCATACCATGAGTGTGAGAGCAGCCAAACAACGCACTCTTTAAAATGGGATTTGAGGCTTAACCCTTGATGTAGAACCCATAGCACATGGGACACAGGGGAAAACCTTCCGCTATTACTCTACCAAAATAATTTCTAATTACATATTACTATATCCATTCAGCTCTCATCAGAGAAGCTTCTTCTTATAGTAGATGGGTATTATACAGTTGGACAAGGTGCAGAGGAGCGAGGGACTGTGGAAAACTCAGGGATCTATGTATCGAGGAGGCTGAAAGGTTGTAAGTGAAGGTAGTGGATGACTTCCAAGAAGCATCACGTTCCCATAGCAGGACTGGCTCATATATGAACTCACAGAGACCGTGACAGCATACCCAAGACCTGCACAAGCTCAAACCAGACAAAATCCCAGCACTGACGATTGAAGTGATATCAAGGCCCACATCTTACCAAGAAGGTACTCATAACTAATACCTGCTGGGAAAGGAAAAATCAATTTTATCCAATGGAGTGTTCCTAGCAATGTCAAAAACTCTTTCTTTACTCATGAAGGTCTGTAAATGCGCATGTGACCTGCTGACGATTTCAAACTGGATTGTAATGAAATTTTGATATGTCTTACAATGAAATAAATGTAACACAAAGTTTATCTGAATAGGCTATAATGAGACATAATACTGTTTGTTTATGGTTTATATATGTTTTTTAAATATATATATACACACATATATATGTAAAGCACATATACATGTGTATGTTGTTTAACCAGTTGTAAAAAAGACTTTTCTTATAGTCTCATTTAATTTTTTTAAAGGCCTAATTTAAAAGTTATCCAGGTTAAAGGGGTCACTTTAAATTAATGTAAAATAGAGCAGAAAAGAATAAAAGCTATCACATGTTTTCTGCAGGAGGGTGCTAAATTCATTCTCCATGCTATCTCATTTAATCCTTTTATAGGGAGGCAATGTATCTCCTATCTTAAGGATATTAAAGAAATTAAGCAACTATATTTACAACAAAATAAGAATTGGTCTCTTTTATAATTTAATCTCAAAGAACATTACCTACTGTTTTGAAGTATATACAAATCTTACCAAATCTCAGCTCTGAACAGAGCATTGCAGTTCTTCTGGAGAGGTAAGCTTGAGTAGATCTATAAATAGAAAATATTAATACTTGTGAATGCCAGTAGTGAAGATGTACTTACTGGGTGATAGACTCAAAAGGCGGCACCAACTTTGAGCTGGTTCTGTATAAATGAGTGAGGCAACAATCCATGTATTTTTACAAGGAAAATGAATGTGAAATCTCCCTATGGAAAACCTTGCAAAAGGTGTGAAGGCAGATAGTTAATGTCTTAGACACAGACTCTTGAATCAGTCCAAGTAAAGAGGATTCTGGATGTGCTTTCCCAGCCTCTGCATCCACAGTATTGGGGAAAGGGTTTATGACTCACTTCAAGAAGAGTTAGACTCTTGCACTATTAAAAAGTGGAACAACAGAATCTCTAGAAAACCATCCTAAGAGCCACCTTCATAGCAGCAATGCACGTATTTTCTCATTACACACAGAACACATGGAGATAGACAGGGAAGCGATCGTCAAAACAGCAAAGTACTGCAGATGGAGATAAGTGCTGTGGATGCACCATGATGGAGAATGGTCCATCTTTGTGAAGCAGCAACTGTATGTGATAAATTCTCCAGAAATGACTGATGGAAAAAAGATGACACTATATAACCAGCCAATTCTGACCAGACAGCTTCTACCTTCTGATTTCAATCTAATTTGAATCCTAATGAGATACTACCTATTTCCATAACATGAAAATTTGTCAAATATTATATCGAATTTTTTTTTCCTTGGTTTGATTGGCACTGTAACTTTTAGCTGGGGGATTCTACTTCTTTCTGTAGAATGTAGGGTTAATGATTCCAAGACATGCAAAGGACCATGTACACAGAATGGTGTTAAAGAAGAGAGTGTATGCATAACATTGAATTCTTCCTAGGCCATGGCCAGTAATTTTGACTGGTAATTTTGCTCTTTGTTCGTTTCTTCTCTGGCTTTGGTTTTTAAGGACACCTGCCCTCCTACAATGTAGTTGTAATTGTTCCCAACTCTTGACATTTTATAAATGTTAAATGATTGATAATAATTTCTCTTAGAAAATTTTGTTAGAGTTTAGCTGTGGAGACTTTTTTAAATCTCCTTTATAATTCTACTATTTAGACCCTTCTGTTTATTCATGAGTCAATCTTAGCAGATTAACCTCTTCTGAGAATAGTTCATTTCCTCTTATTTCCTGTTGTTTGTGACTTATCTAGGGGTGTGTCTTAAAGTCCATCTATTTTTACGGTAGTTAGCAGGCTGCCTCTTTTCCCCCTTCCTTCAGTGTTTTAGGATGTGGATGGGTGGTTGACTTTTTCACTGTGAAAACATAAGAAAATAAACTAGATGACATAACCCACTGCAAAGCCAGCTAAAAGGTGTACCCTAATACCTCTGTGTTCAAACCTGCATGGTATGTTTTTATATTGAGAAGTCTTGAAAGGTACAAAATAATGACAAATAATTGTGCATTGAAATATATATAAGCAAATAAAAATTACAGTAAGAAGCAGTATGTAAGACAGTTACTATTGATTGTCAACTTGAAAGGATCAAGAATCACCAAATGCAAGCTCATTGTCATACCTGCGAAGGACTATCTTGGTTTAGTTAATTGAACTAGAGGTCCAGTGCTAATAACATCCTGGCCTCAGACCCTAGGACTCATGAGAAACCTAGCTAAGCAGTAGCATTTCATCACTATCTGCTTCTTGACTGCAGATGCAGTCTGGCCAGCTACTTCGCTTTCCTGGAGCTATGACCTCCCAACATAATAAACTGAAGCTTCCCATTATATGCCACATCAGTTCTTCCTCCCTCAGGCTGTTTTGGTCAGTATGTCTTAGCAAGAGGAAGAAGTAACAAACACAGCATGAAAACAGAAACATCCATGAGAAATGAAATATGCCACCAAGCTGCTGTGGAAGAGTCAGTGGGCAGAAGTGATAGCTGAGGACCTGGCTGTTAACTTCTCTAGAATCCATACAAATACTTTGCTAAAGCTTCATGAAATTTGTTGAAAATGTCTTTACTCAAAGATAAATTACCCAGCTGGGTGGTGGTGGTGTACACTTTTAATCCCAATACTGGAAAGGCAGAGGCAGGAGAATCTTTGTGAGTTAAAGGTCAGTCTGGCATACAAAGCAAGTTTCCCAACAGTCAGAGCTACCCAGAGAAACCCTGTATCAAAACAAACAAATATAATATAATAACAGCAATAAATAATAAATACATAAATAAATCACCCTCAGTTTGTGGTAACTTATTAATTTATAAAGCTTAAGAACTGCTATTCTCTTGTAACAGAAGTTAGCTTAAATAAAAAACATATTGAATAGCTGCCCAAGATATTTTCTATATATTAATATTCTATAATTATTTTTATGTTTGGAAAATGTTTCACTCTGACTTTTCAAACTAACTAGTTAAAAAGTAAGACCCAAACGCATCACAGTCCAGGCTCATTTCAGTCAGGGTCATGGTAGTCACGGATGACCATTCCTTTGTCTTGTCACACAGGATAGGCTTTAGGACAGTACTTTAGATGGGATGTGGTCCGTGATTTTTTGTTTCTAAAATCCTTTTCTCCTGAAATGTTTCATGAGGGACTTGCCTTGGGCTGTCTTTGAGAACATTGTTGTTTTTTGTAATAACTAGAAAAAGCAATTTGAAAAATAATCATTAAAAATAGTATATCAAGTAAGTTTATCAGTACCAAAGTTGTTTACTATCATTGCCAAATATTATGCACCATGTGTAATTATGTGCACTAGGATTATATAGCACTGCCAATACGAAAGATTTGGTTTTTCCAGAATTACCACAGTGTGTGTAGAGTATTCATCAGGCTATTATAGCTGCATAGCTGAGATGTCATCAGCAGTGGTAACCGTTCCACTGCTTTGCAGTACAGAAGAACAGAACCACTGTCATATGTACAGTTCATCATATAAGCATCACATGCCATGTGGCTGCCTGAGGTTCTTTTAAAAGATTATCTGAAAACTTGCTGATTTTTTTTTAAGTCCAACAGTTAATGTTAATTCCAGTGATATTTTTCTTCTATTTTTGTTTAAATTATTCATTTGCTTGTTTCGTTATTTTCTTTCTTTGGGTGGTTCTGGGTTTATTTGACCTTAAATCTTAAAGAATAAAGTCAAAGCATTCACTTACACTCCTTCCCTTCAGTGAGATGTTAACTGCCCATGCCCTGTAGCTCTGCTTGGGTGTCTCTCTGGGTATGAAATACTTTCTCCTTAATATGTATCAAATTTCTCACTTGTCCTTCCCTTGTTTTTCCACACCCCATTTGGAAGACATGATCTTGCTGCTTGATTCCCGTGCACTTGTAAAATTTCTACTTTGCTCCCAGCTATTGGAGTCTAGCTTCATTCCAGGGATTTCACAGAGCAGAGATACTTAGAATGATTTCACTAGTTTGAAAGTCTCTAAAACCCTGCTGTGTAAACCTGTGAGAAAGTTCCTGGAGAATGTTCCATTGCTCTTGGAAAGAGCATATGCTGTCTCTTTCCTAAATACAAGGTATTGTAGAGGTCTGGTGGGACAGTTTAATCTCTTATGCTGTCAAATCTGCTCCTTTCCTTTTCTATCTAGGTGATCTATCCATTATCAGAAGTAAATTACTGAAGTCCCCTACTTTCTCTCATTGACGGATATCTCTGTCAATGCTTGCTTTAGTTATTTTTGGTGTTTTGATGTTAGGTTGTTGATACAGTTAGTTGAGCCTATTACATCTTTCTCATTACTTCATCAGATATCCTATTTTTTTTTTCACTTTCTTGAGACAGCATATGGTTAAAATTGAAGCTAATGTTTTGTCTATTCAGCCACTCAATGACTTTAGATATGAGCACTCACACCTTATTTTACTGCTCTGTCTGTGTGTTCCTTTGTTGTTGGTATTGTGATGTTGAGAAGCTCTCCCTACATTACATGTTGCACCATCCCCCAACCAGCAGGTCCTGCCAGCTTTCCACTGAGCTGCACTGCCCCAGGCCTTCAGACTGTCAATTCTCAATACTCTGTAAAAGGGAGACAGAAACTGTTCATCAGTAAGTTCTCAGAAAAGCTAGAACACTGGAAGCACACTGGCTTCCTCCTTCTGCCTCCTCAAGGAGAAGTCTGGGGCTGGTGCCTTCTCCTAAAGGTGCCAAGATTGTGGCCACACGAGCTGCCAACCACATTATGCAATTCTCCATTTCCCATCTCTTTCAACTATGTCCATCTGTGAGCACTGAGTGAAGAGTTAAATAAGACAGAAATGAGTGCTTCATACAGGACTCCATGAGGTTGAAAATTTGCATGCATGTCTGCACTTGATCCCCCAAGGGGGATTACTAAAATGGGCATGAGCTGTGCGGCTGGGAGAAGAGTTGACCTGAGAACACTGAATTGTTCCCCTTACTGATTCCAGTGCACCTTTCTCAGCTGTGTGATCTCCTGAGGGACTGAAATTTCTTCAGTGGTTTCTAGAAACCTCATAAGGTAAATTCAGGTCTTTACGTCACTCTTAAAATGACATTTCTGTGGATAAATTAGAGCATGCCTTGCCATCTTGCTGATGTCACTCTTAATAGTATTTTTAAACAGCAATTACTACACATGTTAAATAAATCTTCCCCAATGCCATCACATCAACACTCACATTAGAGCAGGAGCAGGAACTGTCTAGGGCTATTTACTCTGTGACATATTCATTCTTCCACTGTCAGCGTTCAGTTATGCTAGACAGTCTGAGTGTGCGGCAGCATGCCATGTCATTGTCTCGAAGATGATTAGAAGCAAGAGTAATCTATGAAGACCACAAGAGTGCAGGCTTGATGTCATACCAATCAATTTTTAAATTATTTTTCTTAAGTTTCTAGTCCATGGATTAAACAGGTCATTTCTCTGACTTTATTTTCTTGTTAAAAACTGGGGAAGTGGTATTACCTGACTGCTACTGTTAACAAGAAAGTGTAACTAAAAGAATTAGTTAGCTTGGGTATAAGAATACGTGCATGAAATTTGTTATATGTTGTAGTCTAGGTAATCGTCAGTAACATTCATAAAGAAAAATTTCAAATTCTTTTACTTATCTGTTGAAGGAATAACACTTTTTATCTAAAGTATCAGTGACATTTCTGACAAATAACTGCTGCATAAAATTATAAATTTATTGAAAATACTTTATAACTAAAAGATTATTTACCTTACATAATTTTCTAGTGCATTATTGTATGGTTATATGTATGTGTAATTATAATATGTAATCATATATTTTCTAATTATATTATGAGATTGAATATACTATATCAGATATTCACTATACATTCTTCGAACCCATATTTTGTGAATGTCCTGATAGAACTCTATCATTCAAACATTCATAAAACACAAAACTCCCACATTAGCAAGTGGTTCTCAGCCTTCCAGTGCTGTGACTCTTTATACAGTTCCTTATGTTGTGACACACCCCAACCACAAAATTACATTTGCTGCTACTTCATAACTGATATTTTGCTACTGGTATGAATCATAATGTAGTATCTAATATGTAATTCCTGTGAAAGGGTCATTTGACTGTCCCCACGGGGTCACAACTCACAGGTTGAGAACCAGGACTTTAGCAGGTCAGCGTTTTCTAGAGGAACATAATAAGTAGAATGAATATGTATTACAAAATGGGTTTATTGTATTAAAGATAGAGGTTGGGTGGCTTAATCTGAGAACCCAGGCACTGTCCTGTGCACAAAGCTGGGTGCCTTAGGAATCATAATCTGTGCTTAAAGTTTTGGAGAGCCACCGGTCTACAGTCGTGAAAAAGATGAAAAGGCTGACTTCTGAAATCAGTGGAGAAAGAACAGATTCCCTCACAGAGAGGCAAGGGAAGCAGACCTCCTACAAGGACTGCACTCCTTAGCTAATCCTTCTTGGAATTACTCTCATGGACCCACCCAGAGGTGTCTCTTATTTGATCCTAAATTCAATCAAGTTGGCAATCAAGATGAACATCAAGTATACTATTTAGAGTTCAAGTTGCTATTAGTTTGGTTTTTACTGTTGTAAAAAATCTCGACTAAAGTGACTTCAAGGGGAATGGGTTTATTTGGCTTACATTTACCTGTCCCAGTTCATTACTGAGAGAAGTGTGGGCTAGAAATCAAAAAGAGGCAGAAACTGAAGTATAGACTGTAGATTAGTGGTTCTCAACCCCCCTAATGTTGTGACCCTTTAATACAATTCCTCATGTTGTGCTGACCCTCAAGTGCCTATCATATGATATACAACCCCAAAAGGGTCACGACCCACATGGTGAACATTGCTATAGAGGAACACTTCCACAGTTGATCTCCATGCCTTGATGAGCCTACTTTCTTATAAAAAACAGGCTGGCCTGCACAGGGTGGCAGGGTGGCACTTCCCTTAGTGAGCCGGTCCTCCTGTATCAGTCATTAATCAAGGGAACACCCCCACAGATTGAGAAATAAGATAATCTGATGAGAACAATTCCTCAGCTGAGGCTGCTTCTTCCCAGGTTTTGTCAGGTTGAAAAAATAAATAAATAAAAACAAAAATCAGCACAAAGTCTCTGAGAATCATGTTTTTGTAGGAAAGGCAATTTGGAAGCAGTAGAACTGGGAGCCTCCAGCATCAGCCTGAAAGTGAGAAGCAGATCTGAAGCTGTAATCACGACTAATTAACAATGTCCGTATTTTTTAATGAGTTGCTCAGAACCATGGTTATGAATAAAGGTTAACTAACTAGAGTGGCATTTCTGATCTACCCATGTGACTAAAGTACTGTATTAGTGACAAAGAAGCTCTAACAAGTAACTTCTTTCACTTGAGTCTACTTGTCAGCAAATAAGGACAAGATTTCTTGTCAAACACACACACACACACCCACACAAAATATACCTTGTTACATGTTTGTTTTCTGAAATATTAATATTAAGGAATTATGTATTTGAGCTGTGTGATGATGTGCTCTAAGAATTATTAAGATTCCATAATTGATTTAAAAAAAATTTTCTGGATAGATGGATTGGAGAGTAAGAGTGCTTCCTCCCAGGTGTAAGGACCCGTGTTCCAGTCCTGGAACCGTGAAAGTGCCTGGTATGGCTGATTGTGCTTATAGCAGAGACATGATGATTCTGAGAGCTCACTGGCAAGGTAGCCTTGCCTAAATGATAAACTTCCAATTCAGTGAAAGACACGACCTCAAGGAAATAACGTGGAGAGGTAAAGACTAAGACGCCTCAAATTTCTGTGGGCACCCTCTTAACAGGTGCATGCACCCATTTACTTACATGTACGCACTACGCACAAACAAATACAAATATCACACACGTATACCACACACACACACACACACAATTGATGACAATAGAGACAGAAAACTCTATGTTGAATGAGTATCTGTATTTGTTTGTGAAGGAAAGAAAACTCATTCATCGACTACACAGTCACTTCTATTATGCCTGTCTTTTTCTACCACCAGATAATAGGCGATTTGGAAGTAACTGACTGACTTCATCGCTAAACCATTATATATCTGGTGTCTGGCACCAAGGAATAATTGGTCAAATGAATATATAACTTATTATTTATTTACTGAAGAATGAGGCTGAACTTCAAGTGTATCTTCTCCTCCAAACTTAACAGTACTTCAAAGACTGTTAAACACCCCCCTCCACATGCTATCGATGAGAAACAAAATACAGATGTGTTTGATTCTTTGTACAAGGTTCCACAGTCAGCAAATATAAGAGCTGGCACTTTCATCTTTCTCTCGGGAAGCATCTTTTTCTTTACACCAGGGAAGTCCACGAGGTCCAAGGAGCCTTGGAGCATCTGACCTTGTAGACATTCTAGAACATATTTTGGTGTTTGAAACGAGTGTGGCTTAAGACTAAAACTATTTTCTTTTACTTCTTGGACTCTCATTCTCATCACAGCAAAAATAAAGCGACAAAATTTATGCTTTTCTCACTGTCAATTGAAAGCATTTTCACAGAATTAGTGCTTAATGACAACGGCGAAGTGTTTGGCATTTGTATGTAGTTAGTGAGTGCGAGCAGGACAGCGGTTCATTTTGTTATCTCTCCAGCCTTATGGGCTGAAAATTATTGTTATCTTCACTTCACACACATGTGGAAAGCAAAGCTTTAATACATTAGAAATTGTTCTAAATTCATGCACATGTGACAACGAATTTTTGTCCCATATTCTACTCTGGGCAAAAGCCTGGCCTTTGTCATCAAATCCAGAAATGTTATATGTAAACCCCTGGACTTTGAATAGTGGAACCATATGCCAGTATCTTGTCCTTGTGCTGTGTCTAAGTGAGTGTGGATTGTTATAAAAGATTGCCATAAACTGGGGGTCTAAAAGATTTATTTCCCATACTTTGGAATGCTGGCATGTCAGTGATCAACACACCAACAGATTCTGAGGCAGGTGAGCACCCATGTGCTGGTGGGCAGGTGGTTATCTTCTTGTAGCTTTATATGGTCAAGAGCAGAGAGAGAGAAGCAACACTCTCTTGTATTTCCTTGTCTTGAACCCTTTCTGAGGGCTCTATCTTCTTGTTCTGATCATTCCCGAAGTTCTTACCTCCTAATATGATCACATTGAAGATAGGATTTTAACATATTCACTTAGGTAGGACTTTATTTCTTGAGCTCACATACCCTCTGACTGGTTGTATCAAATATCAGTGGTTACCTGTGGAGGGATTGTCTCGAGATGGCAGGCACTTAAACTACAGCTCCCATCACCAACTGCTGAATCTGGGCCTAACTGGAAACTTTGGTTGGAAGTCTCTGCCCAAGTTCCAGTCTGAGCGGAGTGGATTGTCTAAACTCTGCATGACGTTCCCAGAGAAAACTCATTTTATTTCAATTGCTCAGCTCATTCTAGTCTCCTCAAAAGGAACCTGCTGTTCTTTCCCTGTAAGAGTCATAGCAGGAGCCCTGTCTGTCAACCAGGCAGGGCCTACAAGGGTGACTAATGCTCCTATTTCCTATGTAAATTTCAGCCTGTGCCTTTAAGTAGAGAGACCACGCTCTTCAGAGGTCTTTACATGTAGCTCTCCTCAGATAGAGACTTGTCAACACACTGCTTCAGGGACATGGACTCCTTGGATATAAACTGTCATGGTATTGCTTGCCTTGGGACGGTGTCTAGTCATCTCCTGACCAGTGGGATATGATGCTTATGGAGAGAGGAGAGGAATAAAGGACATTTTATCTTCACCCTACTTTAGACTCTTGAAAAGCTCTTACATAAAAACTACTGGGCCTATTCCTCCTCAGCATGCTAAGGGTCCTATTCCTGGTGCTCAAAACCCAGAGCCTCAAACTGCTAAGGTTACTGTCGCTTGACTGTCAATGAAGACCTCTCAGATGTCAGACCCCTGCACTATCAAGGTTAGAAGCTAGAGAAGGAGGCCGTCACCTCGAGATGGCGTCTTCAGGATGATGAATAATCAAAGGCTCACAAAAATATTGAAAACCAACAAACAAGAAGACAGCCACCCACAAACGTAGCTGCTGCCATCTGATTGGCTGTTCTTATTTGCCTTGTTCTGGGTGCCATTGTGGGCTGTCAGTTCACGAGCTCAATCAATTTAAGTCATTGCTTCAACATTTCATGTGCTAAGGTCAGCACGCCATTGAGATGTGTCCGATGACCTTGCATTTCAAATGCTACCCTAATAGTCACATCCTAGTTGTATCCAGCCTTGTTACGGGGCTCTCAGACTTTGTTCTATGAATCCTCCTTCCATGATCACTGCAAAGCCGGTTATTAGACAACTTGGGGGCGATCTCTGTTTCCCAGAGTTCCTCGATACTCTTCACAAGGCTTCATTGAAACTTGGCAGGCGCTCCTTATCCAATCCTTCTAACAGAAACTACTAAAAAGTCTCCTTCCTCATTTCCCTCCACCCCCACTCTCTGGCATGCTCATCTCCTTCTCTGACTCCACTTCACCTCATATAGGTGAATTGTAATTTCACTTGGTTTCATTCTTTCATCCATTTTTTTTTCCTGTGTAGCTCAGGCTGGCTTTATTTCTCAATTCTTCTGCTTCAGCCCAGGATTCTGGCGTTACCAGTATGTGCCACCATTTGTGGTAATGGCAGTTAAACTTTTATGTGCTGCTTTATGTACAAAAATCATAATCAAATCAGAAAAGCTCAGTGTTTGTGAAATGAAACTAGATTGTCCAGAAATACACAATGGGTCAAACCTCCAAAATATAAAGCTTGCTACTTCAAAACCCACCGTTCCTCATCTTAAAGTCAATAATACCCCGAAACACTCACTCCCATTTTTCTTTTCTTAAAACATGCTTTCTATTAGCATAGATTAATTATAAATGATAATGGATTTCATTATGACATTTCCATACATATACTTAATACATTTAGATCATAGTTCCTGCTCTTGTGCCTCTTTCCCTCCCACAAATCACCTTACTCCTTGAAATAATCTCTTTGTTTCTTGAAATAATCTCTCTCTGTGTTTTTCATGTCTTTCTCTCCTTCCCTCCCTCCCTCTCTCTGTCTCTCTGTCTCTCTGTCTCTCTGTCTCTGTCTCTGTCTCTCTCTCTCTCTCTCTCTCTCTCTCTCTCTCTCTCTCTCTCTCTCTGTATGTGTGTGTAGTGAATTTTCCTTAGGGCTGCTTACAAAAGCCTGCAGGAGAATTTATAAGAGAGAGTGGTCACCAAAGCAATGGCCGTACCACTAAAGAAAATCTCCCCTTTCCACACTGACCATTAATAATGCCTAAATCCTCAGGAAAGGCTGGGATCCTATGGGCCACTTCTAATACCTTGCCAGGGTGTTCCATTCCCTTGTGCCACTAATCATGGCTGCTTCAACTTCAAGAATGCAGCAGCATTTCATGCTAAGAAGGCAGAGTGGGACAGCGCTCACCCCCCTTTTTTATGGCTCTTTTTCTCCTACCTCTCCTTCTGTGGTGTTTCCTGAGCTTTGTATGGGATGATGGGACAGTTCTCCCATTATCGTTTGGCAGTCACTTATTCTTAGACCCCTGAACAATGATGAGTTTCTGCAGACACTACTAAACACAGACGTCCCTGAACAAGATGTCTTTCTCTATCAGAGTCAACATAACTATTTGGCACATCATGTATATTTACCAAAACAAGAGCAAAAGACTTCCCCAACCAGGGTCTACCATCTTCCCAGGCATGATTGATTATTTTAATTTTATTTTACATGTATGGATGTTTTGCCTACACGTTTCTGCACCAGGTGAATATATGTTCATGTTCATAGAGGCCATAGAGGGTGTCATATTGCCCAGCACTGGAGTTACAAGCATATGTGAGGTGTCATATGGGAGCTGGCAATGAAATCTTGGCTTATCTAAAAGAGCAGCCACATTGCTCTTAATCCCTGAATCATATCTCGGGCCCCCAAAGCATGACCTTTGACTGGACTGACAGTACCAGATGTACTTTACTGTAAAGAAGGCCTCAAATCCAATCAGAAAGTGGTTATTTACTCTCATGATATACTTGTGACAACTATACCAGTGAGCTCATATTGCCTGGCTTGTAGGTATTGTTACACATAGAGTCACATCGAAGTATGACTATCAGTGGCAATTCACCCCTTCATAAGCCTACAAAACAACTTGTAACACATTCATGAAAAGCTAACAAAGTGGAAGCATCCAGTTTAGATAACATGTCTCTTATGTTTATAGAGGAAGCTGTGTATGTCTTCAGCAATGAGACCTCACTATGGTAAACAACAGTGGAGTCAATTGCCTGTGTTGTTTGGGGCAACCAGGAACTTCTCCAACCAATTATACTTCTGGGATTGGAATTTTTGTTTAGTAATCTATACTTCTGAGAACAGCTTTATCCAATTCCATACAAAGTATCACCATCAAAATTTTGTTCATAATTTATGACTTAATTAGCTTATCAGATATCAAATCACTTAATGACTCTTTTAGGCTTTCCTGGCTTCTATGATTTCCAGCTTCACAGCCCAAGTTCAACATAGTAAACCTCTATTTGGTGTTCTAAGTAGTCAGAAGAGTGTGACAAAATCCAAACTAAACTTTCAGCAAAGCCAGTGTCGATGGGATAATGAGTAGCTTCATATTTTATGGGAGATATGGCTATAGTCGTGTGAGTTGATGGCATAGCTCAGTAATAGAGCACTGGTCCAGTGTGTATGAAGCCGTGTGTGTGTGTGTGTGTGTGTGTGTGTGTGTGTGTGTGTGTGTGTGCCAACTAAAATATATTATGAGAATGTAAGAACTGAATTAGGAAGAATTATTATGCCCTGAATGCCACACCCAGATCTGTAATGAGCTAAGAAGTGACAGAAAGTAATGGTAGAGGAAGACAAAATAGTGATGATCTGGTGTGACTTGTAAAAGAACTTACCTTTCTGTGTCAAATTCTATAAAAATTTCTATATTCATAGGTGGAATTTGACACATTGTAGAAATATGACAGATTTAGTAGCAGCCAGTTGTACCTTGGATCTTGTATAGAGGAGACCAGAATCCATGAAGTATTGTTTATTGTAGAAAAAATTGTAAGTTGTGATATAACTGGAAATAAGCATAGGGAAACTATTATGACAACTCATGGTAGCCAAGTCATTGAAAACAACTTAGAGGCTCATCTAGGAGTAAATAGATAAGGAAAACCTGATATTTATAAAATAGAGTATTATTCAGCTGTTTAAAAATGAAAGGAAGTTGCAAGAAAGTGAATGAGCTGGAGCATATGTTAAATGAGGTAAACCACATTCAGAATACATATATGTTTCATGTGTGGAATATAACAGTTTTTTAAATTAAAACCACGCATGTACCTATTTGCTCATAAAGTTGAGGCTTTGTAGGGGTGGATGAGGGATTTGGAGCAATGTTGAACAATGATAGATAAAAATAAAGATAAAAAGTCTTTTTTTAACCACCCAGTAGCTTGTTATCAGATTGTTGCTATGTGAATGAACAAATTATATTTAAAAAATCAAAACTTGAGATGAACTGACGGAAGGATGTGAATCTTTCTGTGCTGCATAGCATATCTAGAGTAGGTATCACAGAATCTCAAGAGTTGGAGGTTTGGGTCAATCTTGTAAATGCCTAGAAGTTGCTACTCAGGCATCAATGGTCTTTATTTACCTAATTTCTTAGGTCTATGCTGGCTCTTGGGTAATTTAAGCAATTCAATTCTAAAGGCCAGCCCAGGTGACTAAAACCCCTTTTGAGTGCTGAGTGGCTCTGATTTTTCTAAGTGCTCATACTTATTTCCAAAATGTTATTTCATAAATCATAGGATAGCAGGATACAGAGACTTAAACTCAATTATTTTACTCTTATTATTATTATTATTATGATTTTTATATTGAGCTACTACAATAAACAATTGATAGCAATTTTTACAATTATCAATTTGAGGGTAAGACTACTGATTATTTCTCTTTCTTTCAAGATCGTAATAAAGCGCCATTTTATCAATCCATTCCATACATTTGTCAGATGTTGAGATGTGCATATGGCCATAGGTGATGAGTTCATTAGACAAAGGTAGCCAAGGACAGAGGCAGAGTACAAATAGAGCCAGACTAGAAAATATACTTCCCCATTCCTTGTGTTCATGAATGAGATGTCTGAAAGACTGTCACACACACAGAAGGTAAAATAAATGTCATATTTCTATATTCCTCGGAAAATTATGACAGAGGCATGGCCTCAAAGTTCACATTGTCGCATCTACTTTCTGACACTTCCTGGTTTATGTGCCAATGCTTCCCATCTAGCCATGTGTCTTTCCTGTAACCTACCAAATTAAACTGTCTTTCAAAATAACCCTCTCTGCCAGTCTAGATATGTTCATACAAATGTCTGCCAAGAGGTAGAGTGTATTCTTCTCAACACACCTGAAAAAAAAAATGTCTATAGATATAGATGTAATGGGAAATTTTACATTGGCTTATTTGTGAACAAGGTACAATTTCCTTGCTTTGTTTAAATAAGCCATCAACTTTTATTTCAGTAAAGGTTGGAAGGCAATATGTTACTAATATTGATGTCCAGGTGGATACAATCATGGGGTAAGCAGAGGAAATTGAAGAGAGAGCCAGGCTTTACATGATAATTAGCGCCTAGCTTCAGTGGGCTGGTGTTTTTAATGGTAATACTACTAAAATTTTGGAAATGGAATCTGAACTTAAAATACTGAAATGAAACTATTTCCTTCTCTAATTGTCTACTCTGAGTCACAATACGGAAGCTAATATAAGCTGGGAGCATTTCTGCTGGCTAAAAATGGGGTCACAGATATTTTGAAATACATTGTTTTCTTAAAACTCTTAAAACCAGTTATTAAGTTTTTTTATTTCCCATTGAAATTTAAGGCTATATAATTTTCACTGTATACAGTGTATATCATGCCAGCATGTCAAAATGTTTATAACTGGTTTTGCTCATTTAAGCTTGATGGAATTTCAGTTACTTTTAGAATCCTGTTCTGATTAGAATCATTGTATTGATAGTTGCTTGATACTTTGAAGGAGCACAGGTTTAAACTCATTCATATGAGCAGTTAAATCCTTTAAAAGCACTGAATCTGTAAACCGGTTGTCACTGTCAAATTTTTCTAGGAATGCTGTGCTTGCTACCACATGACAACATATTGCAGAATACAAAGTCTTCTTGACATCTGGCCTTGACTTAGGCATCTTTCTTCCACGGAATCTGTGATGGCGCCATTGTCAACCTCAGCACCCTTAAGGAAGACCTCTATTTAATTATAACCTAATACCTTATTCTTTATGAAATTCACAGGAAAATTGTTAAGGATTTGGATAATGATATATGTTTCAAAGATTAGGTACATAAGTTTTCTTGACATACCATACAATAATACCTTGCTGAATATGAACTTGGAACAGAAAGTTTATCAACTACTATGCATTTTATAGGCCTTTTGTAGTCATAAATTTCTGACCTAGCCTAGCCCTGAGATCCTGACCTGCCCACAGCCATTTGGTCCCAAAGAAACACACAAAGGTGTATATTCATTACAAGTTTATTGGTCTATGGCTTCGGCTTATTACTTGCTAACTCTTATGCTTTAGGTTAGCCCCATTATTTTTACCTATGCTTAGCCAAATGACTTGATACCTTTTTTCAGTGCAGTATCTAAGCTCACTTCCTCTGCATCTTGCTGTAATTTCCTGCTCTCGTTTCTGCTTCCTAGAATCTTCCTAATCGGCTTGTCCTGCTTCTACATACTGTCTAGCTACTTGACCAATCAGCATTTTATTAAACCAACAGGATTGACAAATATTTACAGTGTTCAAGAGCATAGACCCACAGCATTTCTCCTTTTGTTTCTTTTTTAAAAAAAAATCCTCAAATATAATCTTCATTGAATGGCTTTTTTTCTGACTGTTATCTATAATAACTTGTAACCAACAGTATAAACAAAGGCAAATATCTGTTGGGAGCCGCTGGCCCCAGCCCCTCAAGATGGTGCCAATATCCAGTGCTGGCCAACCCACCTGAGTCAGTAATCAAGACAAGGGCCTGAGTCAGTAATCAAGGCAAGGGCCTGAGTCAGTAATCAAGGCAAGGGCGCATGCCTTTGCTAATTTCCCGAGACTGGTCTCTCCGCCTCTCCCGTGACGTCATGTGGGATGATGAGCTGCAGCCTATAGAGAGGTGACACGTCCAAGGCGGAGGTCTTTGGCCTATATAAGGGCTGGGCTTTCCCTACCTCAGGGTCTCCATTTTATGTGGGCTAGTGCTCTCCCTCAAGGAGCATTAAAGTTTTTCTGCAGAAGGATCCTACGTGTGCCGTGCCTTTTCTTGCGGGCGAGAAGTGGGCGCGGGACAACTGGTGCCGAAACCCGGGAACTGAACACCATTAGCACCGTCGGAGACCCCTCGGAGACGAGGTGGATTCAGAACTGCAGGTAGGTTGCTCGGAGAGGTATGTCTGAACTGGACTTTGGTTTTTTTGAGGCCTTGATGCTTGTCTTGGCAGTGCTGTTGATTTTCTTCGTGGTTGCCTTTTGCTTCCACCGGTCCATGGGACCCTCCCAGTCTATCGTAACAGCACTAGACTCCCTGCTTAAGCAGCGTGATATTAAGATGGCACAGCGTACCCTAAAGAACTTTGTAGAAGGTAAAGCCTGTAAAGATCTGATAGCTAAAGGGCAAGACGTGATGGAAGAAGTTCAGGACAGCATATCAGAAACCGAGCGCCATGTGAGGTTAGGCGCGCGCCGTAAAGTAACAATACTCAATAAGGAAAAAGGACCCCCCGGTAATATGGGGGAGTTGGGGAACCAGAAACTACTCAATAAGGAAAAAGGACCCCCCGGTAAAGTAAAGAATATGGGGGAGTTGGGGAACCAGAAACTAAAGCCTGGTCCCCCTACCTTGTACCCTGTATGGGAACTTGAAAATTTAAATTTAAAGTGTGGCTCTTTGAGTGGCTCTGATACATCGGAACATTCGGGAGATGATGAGTTGAGCCCTGATGAGGAAGATGACCTAGAGGAAGAGGCGGCTAAATATGAGGCAGAGAGATATTATCCTGATGAATTTCCCCCCAAACAACAGCTCTGGATATTTGAGATGCTGACAGGGCAAGGACCACACACAGCTGATCAGACTAATTACCCCTGGGGAGCTTATCAGCTGATTGCTAATACAGCCATTAGGGCATGGAAAGCTTTATCCAGAAAAGGAGAAGGGAGCGGTCAATTGACTAAGATTGTTCAAGGTGCACAGGAGCCCTTTTCTGATTTTGTGGCTCGCATGACAGAGGCAGCAGGTCGAATCTTTGGTGACCCAGAGGCGGCTGCCCCTCTGATAGAGCAGCTGGTATTTGAACAAGCTACCAAGGAATGCCGTATGGCCATAGCTCCCAGAAAAAATAAAGGACTACAAGACTGGTTGAGGGTATGCCGAGAGCTTAGCGGTCCCCTGACAAACGCCGGTCTAGCTGCAGCCATTTTGCAGTCCCAGAGGTACCCTCTAGCGGACCCTGCCAAGAGAATTTGCTTTAAATGTGGCAAGCCCGGCAATTTATACATGTTCAGGTATTAATCTTTCGAGAAGCCTTTCTCAATTTTTGTTACAGAATTGGTCGTCTGAATTTGAGCAGACCCTTCGTGACCTGCAGGTGGCGATCGTCCAGGTCAATTCCACTCGGTTAGACCTGTCGCTGACCAGAGAGTTTTCTACGTGGATTTCCTCAGCCTTCTCCTACTTCAAGGAATGGGTGGGGGTGGGTATGTTTGGCCTAGCCTTTTGCGGAGGACTGGTCATTCTTCTCTGGATGGTTTGCAGGCTCAGAATCCAAAGTCAGAGAGACAAAACAGTTTTGGCTCAAGCCTTAATGGCTCTAGACTCAGGAGCCTCAGTAGATGTGTGGCTAACTATGCTAAAGCAATAGGGATATTTTGGCTCGAACAGCTCCTGTATGCCTAGGACAGTCCTGTCCATTGCACTGGGTGGAGTGTTCGGCCCCTTTCCTGAGAGGGGTGTTGAGCCAAGGGCATCGCACAGGACATAGCTATGTCCTGGGAGGTATGTTGTCCTGCATAAGGGTGCCTGCCTTAACTCCCTTCCCAGCAAAAGGCAGAGGACAGGCTGGGGGAATCTCGATCTGTCGAGGGATTAGAGATGACGCCCACGCAAGTCCATAATGTTTTCTGGGGGATAACCACTGCCTCCACCCTCTTACAGGATTCCCTCATTGCTTAGAAAAAAAAAAGGGGGAGATGTTGGGAGCCGCTGGCCCCAGCCCCTCAAGATGGTGCCAATATCCAGTGCTGGCCAACCCACCTGAGTCAGTAATCAAGACAAGGGCCTGAGTCAGTAATCAAGGCAAGGGCCTGAGTCAGTAATCAAGGCAAGGGCGCATGCCTTTGCTAATTTCCCGAGACTGGTCTCTCCGCCTCTCCCGTGACGTCATGTGGGATGATGAGCTGCAGCCTATAGAGAGGTGACACGTCCAAGGCGGAGGTCTTTGGCCTATATAAGGGCTGGGCTTTCCCTACCTCAGGGTCTCCATTTTCTGTAAGCTAATGCTCTCCCTCAAGGAGCATTAAAGCTTTTCTGCAGAAGGATCCTACGTGTGCCGTGCCTTTTCTTGCGGGCGAGAAGTGGGCGCGGGACAAATATCCATATTCTATTTTGGGGGTGAATGGGTGCGTAGTTTTCTAGACTACTTTCTGATGATTGGGGGCACTAGTAATATTATGGGATTATGAGAAAATTCAGGATTACGGTCAATTCCTGACTGGAGTATTCTATGAAGGTGGATCATCTCAGCAAGTTTCATTGAAGCTGTTCTGGATGCAGAACTCAAGGGAAACTACAACAGAAATGCTCTGAAATATTGGATCATCCACTTCTATTGGAAACCTTTCAGGAGATCTTCCACAATTAAACCTTATTTTCTTTAATCTGGAATAAAACCGCAACCTCTCATTTTCTGTGGGAATAAAAAGAAAACTTCTCCAAAGTAATATATCCTTTGACTTCAGTTTTAAAGTTATGGAATTTACAAAATATATAGGTTGAATTAATCCAGCAGCATTTACAATCAAATGTCTTTTAGCAGCGCTTGTTCCTTCCTCAGCAGGCAAACAATTCAAAGACAACATAACATACAGTACTCGGTTGCTGTGTATTTTCCATCTTTACGTATAAAATCAGTATTTTCTGACTACACCATTAATTTTCTAAGACATGGGTAGGTTTAAAGGCTTGGCTACAGTGGCTGGTTCTACCCAGCTCCTTGGTGTATGAGAGCCTAGATTCATGACAAAGGTACTGGCAGGAAGCATATTTACCACCCCAACTCTGGGGAATTTTAGTTTCCACTACTACCAAATAGAGCACCACCAGTGCTGTTAATAAATCTCATTTTTAAAAGAATTATGTATGTTTATATGAAGATACCAGGAAAACATTAATGTTTGGACCCTTCCACATCTCAGCCACTGATACAGAGAACAATTATAAACTCTGTGGGTAATTGTTTTAGTCAGGATTCTCTAGAATCACAGAATTTATGGAATGAATCTTTCTCTTTCTCTCTCTCTCTCTCTCTCTCTCTCTCTCTCTCTCTCTCTCTCTCTCTCTCTGTGTGTGTGTGTGTGTGTGTGTGTGTGTGTGTGTGTGTGTGTGTGTGTGTCCCATACACAAAGGAAATTTTTGGAATGATTTACAGGCTTTAGTCCAACAGTGGGTAGTAGTGAATGGAAAGCCCAAGAATCTAGTAGTTACTCAGTTCACAAAGCTGGGTATCTCAGCTGGTCTTCTGTATATGCTGGAATCCCGAAAATGTAGGCTTCAATGCCAGTGACAGAATGGATGTGTTCACAAGGCAGGGAAAGCTGTCCTTATGTGCGCTTACAGCTGAAGGTGTGGCCCAGACTAAAGATCTAGATTGGAGATGTGTTACAATACTGCTTTCCTGTGTCATGATACGTATCACAAGTGTGCCCTCCATTTCTGGACTGTAGTTCTTTTTATGCATAGTTAAGTTGACTATCTTTATCTTTGCTATGGGATCATAATGAAAGTCCTATATATTTAAGATACTGTTTTGCCTTAAGAAAAAAGTAAGTATTTTGTTACATTCATTTTAATTGAATCATTTAAAAATAAAAGCACTACTATTAAAGTTACGTGATAATAATGAGGAAAACTTTCTATTTCACATCCTGAAGAATTGTAATATCTGTCTTCTTAAGCACAGAGGCCAAAAGTTACCTCCTTTGGTAGCTTACCCAAGGGAGAACATGGGAAATCATAGTATACTGCCAAAAAGTAGTACTCTTCATTCTCTAGAAGCAACTGAACTACACCACTCTGGATCCTAGCCTATGGTGTTACATATAAAACTGTTATTGGGAGAGCCTTTACTGAGTGTCTGCATTTTCTGAAATCACCTTGCATTCAGAGTAGAGTGGGAGTTAGTGGGTACAGTGCCGATTCAGCAAACAGCCACTCTTCTCCATTATCCAGTAAGAAATTTCATTCCCCTAGTTTTGACACAGTATGGTGATGGCATATATTAAATAAAGAAAAGGAGTATTCCCCAAGCCACCGAACATTTGTTTTTTCTTTTAAAATAGCAAATTCTGAGAAAACCCCTCATTGATGGAAAAAATGTAATTGTTTTAGTGAAGTGGACTCAGTTGCATATTTGACGGCCCAAATTAGGCAGAAGGCAATAAATCCCAATCATTACAAGTACTCACTTATGATCAGAAAGGATCTAGAAAACACATATTTATATTTCTTGTTATGCAGATGCTCCAGAGGCTGACCACAAAGAGTTCATTGACCTATGTTTACAAATAGTTATTATTTTAGGCAATATCTATTTGTCACATGGATTTCAATTTTTAGTCAAAGAACAGTTTTGAACAATGCCACTGCTGAGTACATAGTCATCAATACAGGGTTGAGTAAACCAGCTGGCAGTTTTGCCTTAGTGACTGAATGTCTCTTTAACAAATTTAATTCAACCATTTACAAAGGTATCAATCATTTTGGTTATTGCTTTCTAAATGTCACATCCAGGAAATCCCCAAGCTCTTTAGAACATAACTCCATCACACATTTAGGTAACACTGCCTCCATGTCACAGTTCCTCAGTCTACACTTTCTTCACATGAATATATTTACAAAACCAATTTTTAGTCCATTAAATGTCAAGAATAAAATTATAATTTGAAAATGTTTTCTTTATTAATTTATTTCTTCATTCTTCTTATGAGTGAATTTGAGTTGAAATTTTAGGAATAGAAGAAATTCACAATGCTATTTCTCGGCAGGGCTATTCAAGATTAATCTAAAATCAATAAATTCTATAAATGATGTTTGGAAAAGCCCATGAAAACATTATTTTATAATTACTTAGAGATAAGTATTCAAATACACCAAACACACACACACACACACACACACACACACACACACACACACACACCACACACATTCTGAGAGATAAGAAATATCCCCCATAAGATCCTTGAGCAAATTCCCCTGTGCCATTTAAAGGAAATGTCTTTTGATTGATTAGTCAGGGAAGTCCAACAGACACAGACTCCCAAAACATTATAGCTATTGCTATTGCCCATAGTTTCATGGCATGATGGTAACCTACTCTACAGACATCAAACACTTTGGTCACAGCACATAGAGGAACAAGGCTGGAATTGATCTGGAAGCCTCCTACCTAAGAAATACCTCTTATAGTACCCAAAGGTGCTTTGTAAACAGCCAAAAGGAAAAAGGAAATCATAGCTATACCCAGCTGTAAAGCCCATGAATCACAACAGTTAGCCTCTAAAGCTATCCTTGAAGGTTCAGTGTCATTTTATTTTAGGTTACCAAAAGCTGCATAATTAGACTGAAGCCCTGCTCAATGGGAAGGAATTCACGTTTGGTACTGTGAAGTCACTCGGAGAAGTCATACACCCTTGAGGAGCATCTCCTATTGCCTCTTGCCTAAACCAGTATAATCCTAACCACATTCTAAATGCTTAGAGTCACAGATGAGTATAGCTTTCAGATCTCATCAAAGAAGTTCCTTTTTGTAGTAGATGGAGACTATTAAAGAAATACACAACCGGCCAAAATATAGAATGTCCAATCCTAATATAGGTGTCCAATCCTAATTGGTACATCTACAACACAGCTCCTACCTCTAACACTCAATGGACATTGATAAAGAGGGAACATAAGGATTGTATGAGGCAGAGCACCAGAACACCTGCTACAAGACAGTTTCTTCTAGACCTAACAAAAAAGCTATATCTGTGAGGTCTCATCAATAGGGCTGCCAGAGTAAAACATTAACAGTGACAGAGACAGTTTATATCCAATGTGGAAGGGGGGAAAAAACCTCACGAGGCCCCACCTCTAGATGAACTAAGGTAGTCAATGAATAGTTGCTGTAATAAAATCAGTCTTTGTCAGATATGATGCCCCTAAGAGATTTTCCAATCTCAAGTGGTGAACCCTAAACACACATATAGGGTTAACACTAAATGGACTCAGTAAGATATACATATGGAAAGTCTATTAATCTGAGGTGGCGTTGGGGGGCATAGGAAGAGATGGAGTGGTATAAATGGGGTGAATGTTGTTTCATAAATGAATGCTAAAGAAAAGGAAGTTTAAATTTTAAATTGCATTTACATCAGTTTATAGCAAATTAGATGTTCAATTATAAATTCCAAATGTCTTTTTTAAAAAGCTTTTCCATGCTACAGAGAAGAAAGAGCTTTGGATATACTAACATAAGTTTTATTTATTTATTTATATGTTTAGGGTTTCATGTAGTTTAGGCTGTACTCAAACTTAGTATGTAACCAAGAAATTTGAATTCTCCTGCCTCTATCTTTCAAGACTTAGAACTGCACAATGATACCCTCATTGTTCAGTGTTGGATACTGAGTACAGTTCTCTTTCCTGATAGACAAGCACTCTACAAAATAAGCTGTATCTCCAGCTAGCTAAAAGCTTTTGAAACTAAAAGACTATTCTGTGGTGAAATAAGGCTACGTCACAGCTTTATACTATTTCTATGGTTCTGAATATTTTGATTTCTTTTCTTTGCACTAACAACACATTAATATTTAAAGTCACTGACACAAAGGAACCGTCTGTCTCAAACAAAACAAGCAAATCAAAATGAAGTTCATATCTTTGAAACATCCATTCTCTTTAAAATTACTTGGTGTGTTCCCTTGTGATTTTTCTGGAAAAATGATGTGTCTCTCATCTCTGATGGGCATATCAGTGATTGCCTCAAAACTGCTCTATGAGTCAGAAGTAGAACCAGGCTAGAGATAATGTTTTCAGGGTGCTTTTCTCCAAACATTGATGTGAAAATTATAAAATCATCCCCGTAATCAACAAGTTCTTACTTACAAATTACTTGCCTTTCTGTTTTGGCTATTTGGGATAATTTTTAATAATTAAGGGTCTAAAGAGATGGATCAGTCATGAAAATCAAGGGCTGCTCCCTCAGAGGACCTGGGTTCAATTCTCAGCACCCACATGACTGCTCACATCATTGGAAACTCCAGGGTCAGGGACCAATTAGGAAGATTGCTGAGAAATCATTACATTCTAGACACATAAATCCCACTCAGCTAAATCTCAGAGGACAGGCCTTAATGTACTCCTGTTCTCTGCTTCTATTTATAGTTTCTTCAGATATTTGCAATGTTAATGTCAACCATTTTATCTAAAATACTGTCCCAGAACTATGAGGAACACTGAGATGTTAGTATTTTTTTTTTTTTTTAGCTCATAAGAAAGCTTCTGTTTCATTTTCAAACGTAAAGAGACATATTTTGTTTTGTTTGTTTGTTTGCTTACTTTCTGTGTGTGGATGTTTTGCGGGTACCTCTAGGCACCATGTGGGTGCAGAACCTGCAGAGGTCAGAATAGGAGATCAGATTAGCTGGTTGTGAGCCGCCTTGTGGAAGCTGGAAATTAAGCCTTGGTCCTCTGGGAGAGCAGCCATCCTCTTCAGCACTCTCCAGCCCCATGGTTAGAACTTCAGAAAATAATTTATTTCTACTTTATCTACAAAAGTATGAACGGTGAAACCTAATAATTCTGGCTCCCTGTGTGTTATCCATTATAAGACTCTAATTCCACCCTAATTAATAAAACCTCACAATCTATTGTCAGGATTAATGATTTAACTGTTCTTTAATGTATTACCTGCTGGACTTAAACCTTCACAAAATAAATCTTGATAAGGCCTTTAATCTGAACTTAGATCACATTTTAAGGCTTCCATCTTCAGCCTTACTGGTACATTACTCTCTATAGCCAGCAGCTCATGGGGTTTGCAGAAGTGATTGGATTCTCAGTCTAACCATGCTTTTTAATTTGAATTTGATTGGCAAAAGGAGAACAGGTGTTTTATTGGCCCCTATTATAGATCTGGTCGCCTATATTTATTACATTCTTGCCTTAATGTAAAACGATGAGATAGATATTAAAATTTATCCCACGAGGAAACTGTTCAAGAAGCTACTCAACATAACCCAAGTCTTGTTGGTCAGCAGTGTGACTGGCATGTGAGATGAGTTTATTTGTCTTTGAAGCTGGAGACAATTTCAGGTCTTCAATATTTCCCAAGAACGAGAGAAAGGTGCTGTGCATCTAAAGTTCATTAGGGAATCTTGCTATATTGCAAATCCTAACGTTTTTGCCAAAAGTGACTGACTCAGTTTCCAGTTGGAGGAGGCTCTTAAATTGTGATGCTGTTCCTTGACACCTGTGACTAACCTCAACCCAACTGTCTCTCTCATCCATAAGAAGAACAAGACCAAATGTTCGTCTTCTTTTTCCTCTTATTGCTCTTTTATAAAATGTGTTTCTAGTGATAGAGACCAAGAACTTTTTGAGAATATAACTTTTCTATCAAGAATGGCTGAAAATATTGGTAGCACATTAAAAATTTATCTGCTAACTGTAAGGTGGGGAAGGAAATCAAATATTAGATATGAATCAATTACAAAATCAAATCATCTTGGGCCATTGTTACTAAGTTTGAAAACCTGAGTTCAATCCCAATGACTCATATGGTGTTTTCTGGCCTACACACACACACACACACACACACACACACACACACACACACACTGGAATGAGAAAGTCCACAAAAATATATCCCCTTCCCACAGATAAATACATATAATACAACAATATAATGATCTTTCAATAAGACAATGGAGTACAGAAGGAACAATTCTACCTCCTGTGATGAGAGTCTAAACCTTGACTACAAATGACATTAGGAAGAAGACAGGGACTGAGTGTAAAGCTGAGTGAGGAAGACGGACCTTACTTGCACTATGCACTCATGAATTGCAATAATAACCTGCCAGGCAAGACGCAATCATTGCTAAAACAGTACAGTACTTCCTATGAGCAGAAACAACTGATGTGATTTGAGGTCTTCTCTGCATATGAAGATTCAGCCATTTCACTGTAAAGCCAGTCAAAAATCCATGGGTGAGGAAGTCTTCGACACAAAGGATAACGCACTGCAGCTCTGTAGTTAAATTCGTATAGTAGTAAAATGCCTTCTAAACACATGTGTATACTCCAAGAAGAACACTGTTCTCAGCTTCTATCAGTGAAGCTTCTTTTTGTCATTGCAATGGTGAAAACCGAGATTTGGGGCTGACCAAGACGCTCAGAATAAGCCCTATATATATAGCTTATCTCTTCGAATATTCAGGAAACATTGTGGAAGAGGAAACAGAATGTAAGACATAATATAGGGATAAGTTCTAAAATGCAGTTTTCTGAACATGAAACTGAATCACAATCACATAACAGCTACAGCTTCCTGAAATGGACCTATACAACACTGCTGATGGTCAGCCCATCGTACCCTGCCTCTTTCTACTGAACTATTGGCTACTGGTGAATTCTGAAGATAGTCTTTGTCTTTGGTTGTGTATCCACAGATGAGCCTACCAGGCTCTAATAGTAATTCCAAATCTAGGGTCACACAGACATCCCAAAATAAACACAGTGTCACCAAACAAAATGAAAAAGCATGAGTGAGGGACAGTGCCTTGTACAGAGAAGGGGAAATGTTAAAAGGCAGGAAGAAAATAAGAGAGTCAGGAGTTCAGAGTAAGCAGAATAAAGTGTGTGTGTGTGTGTGTGTGTGTGTGTGTGTGCGCGCGCGCGCGAGTGTGCATGTTGTGAAATTATCAAAGAACAAATGCAATAAAAATTGTTGTTAAAGTGACCTATGATGCACAAACTCCCACCATTGCTCCATCATCAACTTAAAAACATAACCTCCAAAATAAGTGAAATAGAATTCAATATGATGTCAGTATATACATTATTAAATATCTTTTGTAAAATAAGAAAAAGAGTCTCTTTCCCTTTCATTCTGTGCCAGTTGGAGTTTAGTAGAGGACTCTGATGCTCTTGCAGCTGAATAAGGACATTGACAGATTCATTGTATTTCCAGGATGTTATTGGAAAAAAGGAGGACATGCTGCTACACTACATGGGGACTAGCCTAAGACAAAGGGAGTATTTAGTCTGAGGGAAAGAGGTCAGGATATGTGATGGTTATCATAACTTGACAAACAATCTTGTATAAAACAGACAGACTTATTCAGGGCAGCTACCGGGTTTGAGCTGAGAATAAGTAGAAGGATCGCTCAGGATTTCCATCCATACAAAGTGGATTATTTGAAAACCGGAGAAAGTATTAAGTACTAGAAATAGCATAAATCAACACCAATATGCTTGTGCTGAGGACTGGAGATGGAGTTCCGGCACTGTGCCTGACCTCTGCTGTCTCAGCATGACCATGCTCTTCCTGGCTTCATTTTCATCTTGACATCTAGCACTTGGCCGCCACTTAATAAATATTCTTTAGTGAGCCAGTGTAGAAGACTTTACCCCTGAGAACATCAAACGTTGTTTCTGCATCTACTTACCCACCAGAGAAAATAACATTTCTTTGTCGACTGTCTCTTTTCCCTGTGTCTCATGCTCAACTCACACCCACTTCAAGCTATCTAGAGAAAATGTACCTCTGGCTAATTGTGGTATATAACTTAGATTTGTTTATTGGTAGCCATGTGTAGCAGAGAATTCTTAAGTTTGATGTCTGCAAAAAGAATACTCTTAAATGGTGCAGGTAAGGTCAGCAGCATTGAGCTAAACATCCATGAGTTACTGATAAGAACACAGGCAGAGAAAGTCAAACTTCAAAAGGAGGGAGATGGTGTGATTACAAATAAGTCCTGGCTGTGATAAGATAACCATACCTAGGATGCATGCCTTGACAACTGTGAGGAAATCTGAAATGATTATTAAAGTCTATCAGAAAGCTGTGCATACAGATGAACACACTTGCCCCCCAGCCCAATGATGTATAAAATGTCAACAACTCCACTACTACTGTTTCATTATTTGTATTGCTTATATTAGAATCTTGAATCAGGAAAGATGACTCATGTATCCAACCTCTATAAAATATTGCCTTCATTTTCATATAGAATATACTATTACTTTAGTAGGTGCTGACCAATAAATAGGTGTTTCAATCAACAGTGTGTCAAAGTATTCTGTAACATCTCCCAGTGAACATATCAGACTTCTTCCAACAAGTAACAGATTTGGAAAACTCATTAGTGCTTTACATGTTAACTTTGATTTGGGGGAGGGGCAGGCACTTTACATGTTAACTTTGATTTGGGGGAGGGGCAGGCACTGGCATGTTTTAAAATCGATCCAGCTTTTGTATGCAATATGTTAGACTTTTGATGTAAGCTACATACTCATCCAACTCAGTGGCAAGCACCTCACCTTGAAACAAGTTGACATGGTTGTTATTCTTTCCCACTCAAATCCTCATAGGTGTTTTATGGTGCAATTTTATCAGTCTCCACTATTTATAAGCACTATTAACTATTCTCATGGACAGGGCTGTACAGGTACACACAAAGTCTCCTGACTCTTTTAACAGAGTCATTTATTTTCTCTAACATGGTGTGTTTGGAGGATAATTAAATATAAATTATAAATTCTCTATAAATATATACACGTCTTAAATCACATGACATTCCTGAACCCAACATATATTGAAAACAGGTAAGTTATCTACTTAAAAATTAAATTACTCCTCTGTTAAGTTAATGGGAACCTTTGAATTCTGGTGTCAACCCTCTGCCAAACGACTGCTTGGAAAGAACATCTTTTACTCTGTCCTATCATTCTGCTCACTCCCTCATTCCTGGTACTGTGGTGTGTGTTGGGGGGGGGGGTGTTTTGAAAGAATTCTTTATGGTAACACCAGTTTTTCCTTCTAGAGCTACTGGAGCCTTGGGAAATTGTCTGTTCTAATATCAGCTGATTTTTAACAGAGTGGGAGATAAAGATATGGTTTCATTTTTTTTTGTGTAGAAAACCAGGTTTCCTCAACTAATTTATTAGAAAGTTTATCTTTTTCTTATACCTCTTGTTAGTAATCGGGTAGCTGTAGATGTGTGGCCTCATCACCGGTTTGTTTCTGTCTCCTATATGTTCTACTTCACTGGTCTATGCATCTGATTTTACACTGACATCTTGCTTCCTCCCTATGGCTCTGTAATATAATTAGAAGTCTGGCATTACAGATCTTCTAACATTTATGTTTCCACTCAAGATTTCTTAACTGTTACTTTTCTGTTTCTATACTCATTACCTGATTATTTTCTCTACTTATGCCAAAACCATCATTGATATTTTGATGCAGATTGCATTAAATCTATAAAGCATTTTCCAATATCATGGCCATTTTAGCAATATTGACTCCACCTCTCTATAGACATGAGATTTCTTTTCATATTCTGAGATCTTCCTCCATTTCTCTATTTAGTGTTTTATTAATTTTCATTTTAGCTACCTCTTTGGTTAAATTTATTTCTAAGAATTATGATGTTTTCATTATTGTTGTATAGAAAAGCTTCTGGTTTGCATAAGTCAGTTTTGCACACTGATACTTTGCAGAATGTATTTATCAGGTCTAAGAATTGTTATGGAGCTTCTTCGGCTTCCCAGGTACAGCATCGTCTTTGAGCAAACATAATGAGCTCCTTGTGTTGACATCTATTTTATTCACTTGGCCTGGCTACTCTGGCTAAATCTCCAAGAGCTATTTTGAGTGTTAAGGTGATAAACCATTATCCTGTTTCTTGTTTTTGATTATTTCAGGTTTTTCGACCTTTAGTATGGTATTGGATATGAGTTTGTTAAATGTAGCTATTACATTGAGAAATGATCCTTTCTAAACTGTTTTTCCCATGAAAGAATGTTGGATTTTAATATAGATGTTTTCTACATCTATTGAGATTATCATATGATTTTAATTTTGTATTCTATTTATGTCTTGAAGTACATATTTATTGATTTGTATATTTTGAAGCATCCTTGAACTCCTGTGCTCTATAGCTTAATTTACCAGTGATGTTTATTTTTTAAATTTTTAGCTGCATGATTCATTAATTGCAGAGAATCAAGTCCTAAGGTCAAATTTCAATGTTTGGGGCATGGTAGGGCTAGTTTCTTTTTCAATATAAATATTTATAACCATTATAAATTCTGTTGGATTTTTCTATTTTACTAGTATGTAACAACTTTGTCTTTCTCTTATGGTAAATTCTGCCTTGAAGTTGATTTTGTCATATATGGCCATAACTATGACATTCAGATTAAGATTAATTTTTTTCAAACATTTTCTATCTTTTCATTTTTAGTCTATGAATACCTTTCTTGGTGAGTTTCTTGCAGGCAGCAAGTTGCTGAGTTTTATGTTTTCAGTTGGGTCACCCACTCTGAATATTCTTATATGGTAATTCAAATTATTTACACTCTTTGTTGTTATTGAGTGGTGTATACCATCTCCTGTCATTTCTTGTGTTGATTCTTATGTTTATTACCTTTTTTCTTTTTATCATTTTAAATGACTGATAGATAATAATTATAGTTGATTTTTCTTTTGTAATTCTCATTTTCTTGTCTAATCTAGTGTAGAGTATGCTTTTCCATGTCCCTGTAATTATGTTTATTTCAACTTCTTTTATTCAACTTCTTCTAAGCATATGCTATAGTGATAATTCATTGGTTCTTTGTTTCTTTAGTTTATGTTTGTCTTGGAAGCCCTCATGTTTCTCTTTAATTCTATGGCTAACTTCTGGCTATTGTGAGCCAGAGTAGTATTTATCTCTTCCAGGGTCTGAAGCATCTTATTCCACCTCATCCTAACTCCAGCTGGTAGAATTTCTGTTGAGGAACATGTTATTCTTACTGGTTTGCCTTTCTAAGTGACATGAGGTTTCTCTTTCTCAGATTTCACTATTCTTTCTTCATTTTTTACTTTGGGTAATTAATTATATTTTGATGGAGGATCTTTTGGCTCATAATTATTTAAGGCTGATAACTGTGGTCTGTTATCTATATCTTTTCCAAAATTTGGGAAGTTTTCTGCTATTGTTTCACTAAATACCTTTTTTATTTTCCATAGTTTACACATCTCGACTGTCTACACTAATTATTTTTAATTACAACTTTTCTCTAATTATAGAGTTGCTTTTTATCTGTGTCCCATAATTCTTATATCCACTCTTGATGATTTTTTACATTTCCTTTGTACTGATCTGGAAGTGATAATTTGTCACCCTTGGCTTTAACAGCGACTATTATTTCTTCTAGTTTACTGGTGAGACTTTTGCTGAGGATTATTATTTTTTAATTATTTAACTTTCCAGTCTTTAATATTTTAGTTTTTTTCAGAATCTCCCTTTATTATGCTGTCCTAATTATATCAGGTTTATTTATTTTCAGTTTTAATTCTTAGAACATATTTTAAAAACAATTTTCTAATATTTTTGAGAACTTCACACATTGATACTGTATTTACATCATTTTCACTTCTCTCTCCATCTCCTCCCATGTCTCAACTTTAAAGTTCATGACATAATAATTTCTTATTCTAAAATTGTTGTTATATACACATATTCTCTCTCTCTCTCTCTCTCTCTCTCTCTCTCTCTCTCTCTCTCTCTCTCTCTCTCTCTCCATCACTTATCTCTTGAGCCCATCTAGTGTTGATTTTATATATGTGTATAGGAATGCAGTGATAGCTTCCTCTTCCAATAGTCACCAACAGTCATTGACTGTGGTGCCTCATCTAAGTCATTGATCATATTGTTAAGATATTTTTAATTGTCTGTCATTTCATCCTTTTCACTATCTTCTCATTCCATTTCTGAGAAGTTACAAACATTCAGAGGAATCATTTTGTCTTCAAATGTGATCCATTTCATTATTAACATTTAGATACGTCTTAAATAAATATCTCTTCTGCTTTCCTATGAGGCCTTCTCAGTAAACAGCCATGAGGCCTTAATTCTATTATCACTCAGAGGGAAGAACACAATCACAGTAACAGTAACAGCACATCAATGACAAGGGAAAAACATGAACATAGGGCTTGCCTTAGTTTCTTTGGCTATTTTAAAGTACTGAACGAAAGCATTGAAAGGACATGAGGTTCATTCGGCTCCCTACTGCAGTAATATTCACTTGCAACATATCATACAAAGGATTAATATTTATTGGGGGGTATAGGAGCACTCACAATACCAATGAACCTTAAGACAGTTCTTGGAGATAGGAACTGTCCCAGGATGGGGGTTCTGCTCTAAGAGAACACAGGAAAAAAACAGGGATCAGTTCAGGGTCCTGGGGGTTTCTTAACCTGGTCTGGCCACACCCCATTTCAGCTCCTGGAACTCCAGGAACACACCTCCAAGCCTTGTCAGCTAACTCCTGAATTCCACCATAGCTGCCTGCTCCAGATTCCAGCCTAGGACTGCAGGGAGGTAGGTGGCAGGAACCTGAAGAAACTAGTTATAGCACATTCACGTTAAGAGCTGACTACAATGAATTCACGCATGCATAGAAATACTCAGTTTACTTCTCTCTTATGCAATGAGAAGTAGGAATTGGTGGGACCCACAGTGAAGGGGTCTTCCCACCTCAGTTAACACAAACAAGATAATCTCCCAGAGATGTACCCACAACCAACTGAATCTGAATAATTCCTCTTGGAGACTCCGTTCACACCCAGTTCTTTATAGCATCATATTGACAGTTAGAACTAAACACCACAGAGCTTACGCCAGTTAAAAACATGTAAATAATCAATTAATAGGGGTTAATACATAGTAAACAAAAAAATTAAGAATCTATAAAGATAAAAATTAACAATAAAATGACAAAATGAGATGAGGGGGGAAATGAGAAGCAAGAATAAAAGAGCAGGAAAAAAAATAAAAACATGAGAAAGGGAAAAAAGAAAGTGACAAAATCCTGAATAAAGTAGTACAGAAAATAGGAAATTGAGATTGCCCAAATTGGAAAAAAAAAAAAAAAAAAAAGACTCAAAAAGACAATTTCCATAGCCTAAGTACTTGGACCGATGAAGCTTTCTTTTAGGTTCTGTAATACAAGAAATCCTCTTAAGTATGAGGTGGGCAGTGCAGTGAGTTACAATGAAGGCTTCTGGAAGCTTCTTTTAGCTTCCATCTAGCAGGTTGATACCATATATAGGTCAACCCCTTCTCTGTGCTTCTCATAGTGCAGATTAGGATTTATTCTCTGTATTCACTCAAAGAAAGGCTTTCAAAAACTATGTTCTTGGAGTCTCAGAAATGTGTTGACCTACTAGATGACATACTATTCAAAATCCCTCAGTCTGTATACCAAGAAAGATACATAAACGTCAGTATATCTTCTCGTGCTTCAGAGAGTGAGGGGAGCAAACATGTCATGGAATCCTGTGCAGGAGGAAGCTATAGAAACTGGGAGATCTGCCTTGGTCTCGGCGTTTCCACACCTGACCGTCACAGTCAACCACTCAGGATAGACCTTCACCTCAGCTGCCGAGGGAGAGGTCACTGGATACTTCGTCATTCACAACCCATCTTCATATAACATCTGTATTGGTTTAACTTCTCAGAGAATCTGTGACTTGCCATCTCCGTCTCCTTGCCTCCCACCATCTTCTATCCAGCGACCATAGTAGGGCACCCTAGGGATTTTAAATTGTGTGTATTCTTTTTTCCAATTCCTGGAGTAGTTTATTCTTTAACTATGGACCCTTTCTCCATATAGACCCTGGATAGAATGCTGAGGAATGGTGAATGGCTGGCTGGATTTCTCCCTCAGCTGGGTCCTTGATGGAGAGTCTTGTCAGACCAAATGCCCGCACACTTAGCACTGTAAGAACTATGGGAATCTCTGTGAGGATGAGCCTGGTGCACCTTAGCTGCCTGCACTTTTTCCTGGGTGTAGCACAGAACTGTTAGCTTCTGACCCGCCCTGCATCCTGAATTCTTCCAAGGGCCAGAATTCAAGTTGCAAACTACTTTGTGCATATTTCTGGTTTGCCTTTCTTCTTCTCTTTTTAAAAACTTCTTTCAACTTTTTAAAAACTCCAGCGTCACTTCCTCTTCTTTCTCCAATTGTTTCTCCTTTCTCTCCCTGACTCTTCATGGATTCCTTCAAAGGATGCTGTTACTCTGCATGCTATCCTGGAGATACTGCTCTCACAAATAACATCCTTATTGCCCGTGAAGCTTAAAGACTCAGTGTGCCTTTAAGCCGTTTTTAACACTTTCTTCAAGATTCTTATAAGGAATGGGAGAGCTGAGCTCTTTGGATGGTTTGCTTTAACTTTAAGCTCTCTGTTTCTCATAAATTCTCTAGCATGTTGGCATATAGGTGGCCAGACTGCTCAGATATAAGCTCAAGGATCCTAAAGTGTGTATCCCGAGACTCAGACAAACACTGCCCGTCTTCGAAAACCTACACTCAGAGGTCTCGTGGAATCATTTCTATAATAGTCAACATTATGAGTTGAGCTGAATCCACTGAGGAAAAAGAATTAAACTCTACCCTTTGAGGGAAAAATGCCGAGGCATATTTAAAGCTATCACATGTCTATATAATACAGAAGACAGGTAGAGAGAGGGAGAATACAAGAATATAAATAGAACAGTTATAGGATACAGAAAACTCTTTTCCGTATTGATTGATTTTGCAATGGCTGCATTTGTCATGAGATTTGAAGTCATGAGAAGTAGTGGCTAACACCATCGTAAGAAAAGCTAGCGCTGTTAGGCAGTGCCGCTCATTGCTTAGCCCTCATTCCCCAAAGTCTAGCCTGTTTTCCCTTCTCTTGCAATCTCAGCCACCTGTTTGATTAACGATGACGCCTGATCTATATATAGCAGGTGGTATTTCAGCCTTGTCACCCTACTCTCTAAGTCTCTCACTGTATAATTCTTCAGTGACGCACCGATGAGGTGGATTCTCTGAACTCTACCTTGAATTCCCATTCTTAAACATGTATTCCTGTTTTGCTTTTTCTTATTTCCTCCTAGATATCTTCTCTGCCAGTTTGATGAATCATCACATTAAACTTGTCAGAAGGTGACAACTCTAATGAAGTGCAAGGGAGAAAAATGATTACTGCATACTGAGTTTAATTCCTAAAGCAGACATTTTTGTTGGCAAGAAGCATAATAAATTCCTCGGTGTAAGAATTACAGAAGCCACTCTGCCATCTTGCATTCACTTGAACAAAGTTGGGACTCTGAAAATGTGCACTAAAACAGGAAGTAAGGTTGTAGACCATGAGGAAGAGGAGATAAAATTGGTAGATGTGGACTAGAGCTGTGCATGTGATGTTTCGTGTTGAACTTCACAGTCATTTCTGGTTTCAGTCTTATCCCTAGCGCCTATACCATCCTGGATTTTAACACTTGCTTATTAAATTAGAACAAAAACATGGATTATTGGGTATTTGGGTGCTAGTTTAGAGGAAGAGAGAAGGAAATCTAGACCCCAAATCTAATGCCAAATCCAGATCTAACTGGCTCCTTCGAAGTTCTTAGGGTTGTTTACTCAGCTTCAGAAAGTCAGGCAGGAGCATGGCTTTAGTTTTCAAGATCATACTTTCTATGAGAAACAAGGCAGAAACGGTTCTTAATGGATCACAGTTCTTCTCTTTTGCTTCTCATTTTCTTCAAAAAATTAACTTTGTCTGGGAAACTCAGATATTCTTCTTACAAGCCGAATAGCATATAATAGTGCAGAGCTCTGGACCATCACTGCCTGAGACATCTCTTGCCATAGCACATGGAGAACTCATTTTCTCTGCCATTTGCTTTTCATTCTCTCTTCCACAGTTGGCCACTGACAGCTCACCAACATCATAAATTGCAAAGATTCTAAGACAGACAGAGAGTCCTGAGCTCTTTTCTCAGCTTAGGCAAATTTAAAAAAAATTAATAATTGTGATATGTTTTTCTTCTCCAAAACACCTAGCTGGAATCAGCCTTCTTTTGGATACATTAGTGTGACTAGGACAAGCTGATAGTGCTAGATTCGTCCAGTTGTACAGGTATTGTAGGGGTATTGTGTTGTCTCATGGTAAATAATTGTCCCACCCACTGGTCTAATAAAAAGAGCTGATTGGCCAAAGGCAGGCAGGAAGTGTAGGTGGGGCTACCAGACTAAAAACTCTGAGAACAGACCACCAGACAGAATTCCAGAGAGAAGCCCGGAAGAAGCAGAGGACAACTATGCTGCCCTAAGAAAAGGTACCGAACCATATGGCTGAACAGAACAAGAGACATGGGTTAGGTGAAGGGTAGAGAGCTAGCAAGTGATATGCCTGGGCCTGAGGCTGATCAGCCTAAAACTAATGAAAGCGTCTGTGTGTCTCTGTAGGACTGTGGGACTGTGGGACTGTGGGACTGTGGGTCTGCGGGCCTAGACCTTGAGGTTAGGCCAGAAAGTCAAGGCCAGAAACCTCGTACTACAAATGGCAGCCCAACGTGGGGCAAATATGCCCACATAAAGTCATAGAAAGCTTAAAAATGGTCTAGAGCCAAAAGCAGCCTCTGAATTGTGTCTCCCACATGAGCCATGGTTCAGAGACACCCTGGTGAGGCCTGTCGTCTTGAGCTACAATGGCGGGCTTTTGGAGTGCAGCTTAAGGTGTAAAATGGCTCATTCCTGAAGTCTCACAGGAGCCTAGATGTAAGCAAAAGGTTGTAAATGATTTATTTAAGGTTTCTGTTCATAAGGAGAAAAAGGGAACAGAATGAAAGATGGCTTTCTAGTGGCAGTGTTTTCTTGGATCAGCTCTGTTTGCCAGAGGCAAACTGTGGCTTGGTTTTAAGAGAAGCTTCCTGATTCAGCATTAGAAGCAAAACACTTGTGAGTTTTTAAAGAGGCCCTGCTACCTAACACTTAAATGGAGTTAATGAGTAGCAGATGGCAAAGCTTTACTAGATAATTATATGGACCCTAAAATTCCCAGACTACCTGGGTTAAAAAGATAAATTCTATAAAATTAAACTAGGAGCTGGGTGGAGCTCATCCACCCATCCTACCAACCTTAAATCCTGGCAGATTAAAGGTGTGGTCAGAAACAGAAAGAAATAGAAGAATCTGGGTGGAATCAATCACCCTAGGCAAGCAAAGGTGTGGTCAGAGACAGAAAAAGTTAAGAAATAAATATACAGTAAAGACAGTTTTTTTTAAAAAAAAAGTTTAAGTGTTTTAGAGTGTATTGAAAATATATATACATAGGCTTAGAGAAAGAAAAGAAAGGTTAGAGAAATCCTTTAAAAAAGAAATAAAGTAAAATAAATAAATAATAAATAAGCCACGTAAAGATGGAAAATACAAAGACTGTCTGGACACTGTATGTTGTTATCTTATCTTTAAGCTTCTTGACTGAAAATGACTTAGTTAAAGCTGCTAAAAGACAGTTGATTATAAATGTTGTTGGAGTAATTCAACCTATATATTTTGTAAATGAGTTTACTTTAAAATTGAAATGCAAAGATATGCTACTTTGGAGAAGAGGTTTTCCTTTTATTTTCACAGAAAATGAAAGACTGTGGATTTCTTCCTGGCTAAAGAACATAAAGTTTGATAGAGGAAGACCCCCTGAAAAGTCTCCAATGGAAATGGATGGACCAGATTATTCAGCATTTCAGAACACTTCTGTGAAGTTTCCTGAGCTCTGTATCCAAAACAATTTCAAGGAGTCTCTAAGACCCAGCCTTAGAGACTACTCCACTAAAGACTTGTCCATAATCCTACATTTTTCTTTGGATTCCCATGGGATTGCTGGCACCCAATTCAGCAGGAAGTAGTCTAGAGAACGACGCCCACATTCCCAAAACATGGATTATGGATGTTTGTGTTTATTTACAGTGTTGCTTATAAGCTGTTATAGATAAGGGGGGAAAAGAATTTTAGAATTGGAGTTCCTTTTGTTTAATAGAGAAAAGGGGATAGGTTTGTAGTACCAGGTTTCTGGCCTTGACTTTCTGGCCTAACCTCAAGGTCTAGGCCCGCAGACCCACAGACCTGCAGACCCGCAGACCCGCAGTCCCACAGTCCCACAGTCCCACAGTCCTACAGAGACACACAGACGCTTTCATTAGTTTTAGGCTGATCAGCCTCAGGCCCAGGCATATCACTTGCTAGCTCTCTACCCTTCACCTAACCCATGTCTCTTGTTCTGTTCAGCCATGTGGTTCCGTACCTTTTCTTAGGGCAGCATGGTTGTCCTCTGCTTCTTCTGGGCCTCTCTCTGGAATTCTGTCTGGTGGTCTGTTCTCAGAGTTTTTAGTCTGGTAGCCCCACCTACACTTCCTGCCTGCCTTTGGCCAATCAGCTCTTTTTATTAGACCAGTGGGTGGGACAATTATTTACCATGAGACAACACAATACCCCTACAAAAGGGGATCTATAATAAAAAGCCTTTACAGCTTAATATTAACTCATGCAGTAATCTTCGAACTAGGGTTTTAAGATGGCAGATGACAATGGAATGTGACTGAGCCACTGTATTATTACTTGGATTACAGATGTTTAAATAATCACAGTTCCATTTACATATCTGTGATACATGAAGTAACATTGTGTGGAGCTTCTGAAATTTTCAGGTGTATCATCTTCAGTTCCCATAACCTTAATCAATAAGGAAGGTGTTCTTGTAAAAAGAAAGGCAAGGTGACGAAAAAAACTATACAAAGAAAGTAACAAAAGAGTATACAGAGGAATATTCTGAAAAAATACAACTGAACAATATTCACTCAAAATGAGATCTTAATATCTCTTCATCTATAAGAAAAACCACTAATTTTTAATACTTCCCCACAAAAGCTAAGTGCAGGCCTGTTGCCTGAAATTTTCTGAGCAGTCCAGGCCCATTGTCCAGAGGAATCTCTCCTACATGCAGTCCCATAGCCACTTAGAAAATAATTACTCAGAGTCTCATCATAATGAATAATTGTTTGGCCCATGGCTCAGGGTCATTACCAACTAGTTCTTACTATGCCTTGCCATAGGCCAAAATGGTTTTTTTTTAAATTAACAAATGGTAATAAAGTATATTCTCAGTGTACATAAAGACATTCTATATCATTAGGCCTACAAGATTTAATGGGTAAATTATATCAACAGTTAGGAGAGAAGTAGTAGATTTAGTCAGTTCTCTTAAAAATTAAAGAACAATATTCCTGAAGTAATTTTTGGGTAGTATTATACTAACAACAAAAATTAGAAAAGGCGAATAAGAAAGAAAAATTTAAAGAAGAAAGTTTCTAAACAAAGTTCTTGCCAAGGTCCTCAACCAACCATTAGTAAAATAGATCCAGAAATATAAAAATCATTAAATGGGCTCAATTTAGGAATACCAGCTAGATTCAACATTTTAGAAATCAATAAAATTCATCATAGCAATAAGATAATGGGAAAAATAATAATGATTAAGTAACAAAGTTATATTGATCAGTAAAATTATATGCATATTGTCAATTGATTTTTAACAAAAGTTCCGAGGTAGTCAACATTAAAATCTGATCATTTTCAACAATGCTGGATAAGTGAGTAATCATATAGGAAAAATGAACATTAACATCAATCTTATAACATGAACAAGTATTATAAATTAACTATAAAGGTAATAGGCATAATTATGACAATAACTTTGGAAATTAGAGATTGTGGTTGTTTTGAGGAAAATGACACCCATACATTTATATATTTGAAGCTTTGTTCCCAATTGGTGGAAGAGTTTGGGAAAGGTTGAGAGCTGTAGCCTTGGTGGAGGAGGTGAGGCACTGAGGGTGGAATTAGAGATTTCAGAAGTCCATGCTACCCTCTGTTAGTTCTCTGTCTCATGCTTGTGGATCAGCTGTACACTCTCCGCTAATGGTGCTGTCCCATGCCTGCCTGCCCTGCTGCCATGTTCTGACCCACGACGGTCAGAGATGCATGCTCTAGAAATGCTATGATCATGCTACCTCTTCACAGCAATTGAAAGGTGACTAAGACAAGAGGCCATTTGTTTGTAGAGAACTGGAAAATAGTACTAGCCACGGATAAATGTATTATAGTGTTTATAACTGTATAGTAGCTGCATGATTCTAATATATAAGTGGTGAAGGATACCTTTTGTTAGGGCCTCATCACTAAAACTAAACATCTGAGCAAATCACGTTCAAAAGGAAAGACATGCTGGCCTTAGTGCCAGAAGTTTCAGTCTGTCATGGTGCAAAGAGAATGAAGAACAAGGGCAGCTCTCACATGGTGGCAGCCAGGGCATCAGAATTGGCCAGAAATAACAGGCTTTCTCTTTACTGCCTCTTACTTTAAGCAGGCTGACAGGTGGGGTGTTCCCTTCTTGCTAGTCCTTCAGACATGCCTTCACAGACACATCCATATGTGTGTGCTTCACTAATCTCTGGCCCCATCAAATTGACAATCAAGATCATTCATCTCAAGTACATCTCCTGTCAGTGTAATACACAAACACATTTTACAAGAAAATGTTTAACACTTTGGCCCAAAGGGGCTCATGCACACTTCATAATGCAGAGCAAATCTCCAAGAGCCCCAATACCTCTTAAAAGTTCTAATGTTTACAAATATTCAAATACAAAGTTTTCATCAGGACTCAAAACAAATGTTTGGCTGTGAGAGTATAAAACCAGACAAAGAAAAACTATGCAGAGTAAACAGTCCCATTATAAAAGTAGTAATTTTAAAAAAAGAAATATTAATTACATTAGGAAAGGATTGGCCCCAAGGAAGATTGAAGTCCTAAACCTGCATATACCCAAAGGCTACAACACCACAAGGACACTTCTCAACTATGTGCATAGCAGCTCTATATGTAATAGCCAGAAGTTGAAAGCAACCCAGATGCCCATCAACTGAAAAATGGATAAAGAAAATGTGCTACATTTACACAATGGAGTACTACTCAGCTGTTAAAAAACAATGACATTATGAAATTTGCTGGCAAATGAATGAAACTAGTAAAGATCATTCCCAGTGAGGTAACTTAGGAGGCCCACAAAGTCAAACATGATATATGTACTCATGTATAGGTAGATGTTAGCCATATAGTAAATGGTAGCCATACCATAATCCACACACCCAAATAAACCAAATGACAGGGAAGTCTCAAATGGAAACACAAATCCCACTGTAAAGGAAAAATAGAATAGACATCACAGGTAGACTAGGAATGTGTGTCTGGATGAAATGGGAGCAGGAAGGATTGTGTTGGAGGGGGGTGGAGGGAGAGTACTGGGAAAGACAAGTGGAATCAGAGGCATCTCAGAATATAGGTAGTAACCTAATGCAATGAAAACTCCCAGGAATCTATAAGGGTGATCCTAGCCAAGATGTCTAGTAATGGTGGATATAGAGGCTGAACTGGCTACCCCCTGTAATCAGGCAAAGCTGTGGCCCCAGTGAAGCCAAATAACCTCTTACCTACAATTTGCCCCGCCTACAAGATATTCTTGGGTACAGAAAAATTATGAGAATACCCAGTCAATGATCAGTCCAGCTTGAGACCCACACTGTGAGAGGGAACCCACACTTGCCACTGCCTGGAGGATTAGAACCTAGAGGCTGGACAGTCCAGAGACTTAGGATATAACCAAACATGACTGACAAAAGTAAGTCAATGAAATGATTCCTAATGATATTCTGCTATACTCACTCATAGATTGTTTCCTAGCCCAATTGTCATCAGGGAGGCCTCAACCAGCAACTAATGGAAAAAGATGCAGAAACACACAGCCCAACATTAGGCAGATCCCAGGGAATCCTGTGAAAGAGAGGAAGAAAGAACTGTGGAAGCCAGAGGGGACAAGGACACCCCAAGAAAACCCACAGAATCAACTAGCCTAGGCTCATAAGGCCTCACAGACACAGAAACACCAACCAGGGAGCTTGCATGGGACTGACCCTTTAAGCCTTTGCACATGGTACAGATGTGTAGCTTTGTCTTCTTGTGAGACTCCTAACTGGAAAAGCAGGAGCTGTCTTTGATTCTGTTACCTGCTTTTGGAAGCCTTTCCTCCTCCTGGGTCACCTTGTGCACACCTAATAGGAGAGGAGATATTTAGTCTTATTGAAACTTGACATACCATGGCTGGCTCTCACACATGGGAGAGCTGCCCTTTCCTAAAGAGAAAAGAGGAGAGTGGATGGAAGGGAGAAAAGTGGAGGTTGGGGGAGAGATTAACAGGGAAGGGGTACTGTGATCATTCTGGGAGAATTAATAAAAAAAGAAATCTTGGCCAACATTAAATCCTATAGTCCACTTCTACTACCTGGAGCATGTAGTAATATACATTATGCTTCAATAGACTTAGAGACCCCCATCCCTATAAACTTGTCACCTTCAGGGCTTTTCTCCATAATTCCTCAGTCAATACTCCATGTTCCTGATATGAGTGGGGTTTCCAGTGTAAACACCACTTGACCCTCATAGCCATACCCATCACCCTTTCGAGAAGAGTCTGTAGGATTCCAAACAGAACGCATGACCCTTGGTCTAGGCCTTCTTTTGGAATCTAAGTAGATGCCCTTAATACCCTATGACCCCTGGATTTACATACCTGCATCATGTAAATGATATCAATGTCTGATGCAGCTCAGTCAGAATCCAGGCTCCCTGGGACCATAGATACAGTTACCTCTCAGCATCTAGATGTGAGATCATTAGTAGCACTTGCTGTAGTTCTGGGAACAGTGGGTTTTGACCCAGTTCTCTGGGTATTATTGGACATACTCAGTGCCTGCTCTACATGCTCCTTTCAGGAGTGAACTGTTTTACTTAAGAGGTAATTGAGCTAGCAGTAAGCTCATATGGCTGCCATCATCCATTTGGTAGTGCAATTTCCATGTCTATACAAGGGCTTTGAAATAAAGAATGATAGGTAAGAAGTGACTGAAATACCAAGAAACACCCCAAGTTAATTCAACCCTCTCATCCCATGTGAACATTTGAAATTGCATTGCTGTGGAACAATCTTTTGTATGATGTAAATATGTAGTACCCTCATTCTTAATAAAGAGCCGACTGGCCAAGAGCTAAGCAAGTAGAGGTTAGGTGGGACTTGTGGACAAAAAGAGAGCACAGGGAAGAAGGAGACATAGAGAAAAGCAAATGAACATGCTGTGCTAACAAAAGGCACCACCACATGCTGGAATGTAGCTAATAAATATGAATTAAGTTGTAATAACAAGCCAAGGCTATCAGCCAATCATTTATAATTAATAATAAGTCTCTGATTATTTGAGAACTAGCAGTCCTGATCCCCCCCCCAAAAAAAAATCTGCCTATACTGTATGAATGAGGACAATTTAAAACTGAATTGTCTGGAATTAGAAAGCAATCTGGTACTATAGAAATTCCCAAGAATACACAAGGATGACTCCAGACTACTCACAATAGTAAAGAGGGTGTCTGAGTTGTCCTACCCTGGTAATTAGATTTGCGAAAACCATAATTCTCATCATAAAGCCTTCATCCAGTAACTGATGGAAGCAAATACAGAGATTCATAGCCAAGCACCAGATCAAGCTCCAGGAGTCCAATCAAAGAGAGGGAAGAAGTATTATACAAGTGGAGGCAGGGAATGGGTCAAAATCATGATGGGAAAAATCTAGAGAGAACTGAACCAAGATAGTGAGAACTGGTGAACTTTATACCGACAGCTGTGGAGCCTGCCTGGAATTAGACTAGGGTCTCTGCATATGGGAGACACTTGTATAGCTTGGTCTGTTTGAGAGAACCCTTACAGTGGGGTCAGGATCTATTCCTGGTGTATGAGCTGGATTTTTGGAGCCCATTACCAGGAGGGACACTTTGCATCACATATCCGGAAGGGGCTTGGACTTGCCTCAACTAAATGTGCCAAGCTTTACTGACTCCCTGTGGGGGACCTAATATTTTTGGAGGAGGGGATGGGGGCATGGGTCCATGGAAGCCTAGAGTGGGGGAAGAGCTGGAGGAGGGATGGGAGCAGGGTCTGTGGTTGGTATTTAAAATGAATTTTTAAAAATGCTTTCTTTAAAAAAAAACTAGATGATCAGGTGCTATAATTTTCATTTTAAATAGAAATGCTAATTTAGAAGGGTTTTTGAATTTTAACATCTCAAAATTATTTTTTCTCTAGTCTTTTTTTAATTAAAAGAAATAATGAATTAAAAGAAGTAAGAATGTGATCATAGTTTTAAAGTATAGCCAACACTGTGGTGAGTGGCTACATGTATGGGCATCTAGATACCTCAGCTATTGAATCAGCCCAGAATGGAAAGGAGGTAAATATCTCATATGTCATTACTTAGAACACAACCTGCCTAGTCTTTTCTGTCTTTGATAGGCAGGTCCTGGGTATCTTCTATAGGACCTCAGATGTCTCCAGGGGAGCTAGCCTCCAATTATGATATGCTATGATAATCGACAATTAGAACAATTAGGACAATATACTGTCATTGATCCTTACCAATCTCACTTCGCCAAACAATAACCTGAATATGAGCTTCTGACTCATGCTTCACTTATGAGAGACTAAAACATTTAACATGTGTATGTTTTATATATCATTTTGTTGTGAATGTACTTCTGCAATATCATTTTGTCTTGTTTGAGATGCACTGTTTTCTTTGCCAGTCACACATTAATTTGAGATAAGTGTTTGGCAGTGAATATAGTCTCATGATTATCATGAAAGCAAATTGCACATAATTATATTATAATGAACAATTATCTTCTGGTTCCATTTACCTGCCCAAATCTATTGGCTATCTTCTCCTAATAAAGGGAGTTATTTGATTTTTAAAAAAATCTGCTTTCTCCTCTCCCTGAAATCTAAAATTCATTATGCTTCGAAAATAGTGGTGCTATTTATTGTATGCTACCTGTTTCTCAAGAGTGCCCAACTATTTAGCATTTAGTACAGAGCATAGTGTATTTTTCCAGAATAAATAAATGGCTTCACAAACAGGTAACAGGTTTTCTGAGAGGCAAAAAATGAAGTATGTGATGGCAAAGCTAATCTATGCAGAGGGATCTGTTTATGCAGAGTGTGTAAAGACAAGGAAAAGACAGACATGTTCAGAGAATTTCTATTCTGTTGCTGTTAAAAACGTGAGAGAGGTTAGGAAAGTAATTTTTTAAAAAAATCTACTGCAATGCATGCAAATAAATTTATTGATTGCTGAAAAATTTACCAGCAAATCTATATTTTAGATTTCAATCTTATGCAATGTTTCAGAGGATTGAGAAAACTAGAGATAATTGGAGGAAATCAGATGTTAGCAAACTTTCTCTAGGCCAGAATGCTAACCTGAACTAGGAACGAGGTTGTCTGTCTAGGGATCTTCTTAAGGCACACACAGCCAGCCTGGCTTTTTATGTGATTCCAGTTACACAAATAAGATCTATATACTTTCATAGCGTGCTCTCTTACTCAGTGACTCATCTCCTTGGCCACAATATACAAATATTTTAGGAAATGACAAGATGGTTCAGAGGTTAAACGGTGCTGTCTGCTCTTCAAGAGATCCAAGTTTGGATACCAGAGCTCACATTTGTTAGCTCATAACTACTTTAACTTCAGCTCCAAAGGATTCTAGGCCATATTCTGGTCTTCATGAGCATTGCACCAAGATGTAGACATACGCAAGCGTGCACACACACACACTCACTCACACACACACACACACACACACACACACACACACACACACCACAAATTAATAGGAATAACAAATTGAAACATTCAAAATACATATAATTTTAGTGCTGATAAGATGAAGTACCAGTTTAAAAAGCCTGCTGCCAAGCCTGATGACCTGAATTCCATCACACTGTAGAAGAGTAAACTCCAGAAAGCTACTCTCTGACCTCCATGCACCATAAGGCAACATTGTTGTGTCCCCCAACAATACACCAAATATATACCCAACTAATTAATTAAAATATAATTAAAAATTAAACTATTTAATATATACACCCAAAATTAAATTATGTGATTTAACTGAATAATCTGAGGGTTACTCAGTATTTATTTTTCTTTATAGTAGCCTGTCTCTTACTTCCTGTATTGTTTCATGAAATAATGTTCCTTAACTTTTTTGATTTTTGTATTGAACTTTTTTTTCCAAATTCAATTTTTGTTTGGGCATGAAGTCTCTACTTGTCTCATATAAAGAGAATTTGAGAATAAATACAGCCCAAGTTATTTTTTTATAATTAAGCTCCATTTATTTTTAAGGAAAATTGTATTTTAACCAAAGAACTTAAATTTTTATTTGGACATTCAAAACAGTTGAAACTAAAGTGCAACTCAGGACAAACTAATGTACTCAGTTTCATCATTAACATGTTCTCTACACAAATTGGAGGAAGGCCTATGAGTTGATACATTCTAGCAAAGCTCTGTGATGGTGATTACTTGGATGTGAACTTTACAGAGGCAGATGTAAAAGCAATCACTTCTGGGGAAAATAATCCAGAAACTCGTCAGTCCACACTGATTCAATATCATCATCCATGTGTTAATTTGTTACAGAAACTAACAAGCAATGAATTCAACCACTTTGGGCCCATTTTTGATGCTAGTCACAGTTCTGTGATTCGCTATTTCCTTGACAGTGTAACTGTATCTATCCTAATGATTGTTGCCAACAATACTGCAAAACAAATAAGTATATTTTTAAAACTATGAACAGAGCCCAAGATGCAATCAACAGTTGGCTTGAAAATAAATGCTAATTCTCATCATGTGAGACCAATTTTAGTTGAGAATATTTAAAACTTTGAGATCATTTGTTCAGCATTTCATGAGAATTCATCATGTTACTAAAATTCAATGTACTGGGCTTTATACATGATGCTTAAAGTGGCATAGTAATTGTACAAAGGAAGACAATGTTTCTGCATATATGTAATGATTTCACACAATTTGATGATATTCACTCATCTACTTCTCATTTCTACCTGATTCTCTTCTTATGCTTCACCTCCATATTACTATAGTTTCCCCAACTCTCATGTTCTTCTCACCCTGAAAAATATGTATCTGAGAGAGAAAATGTGATTTCCATCTCTGAGATGCCAATAAAATAATGAGCTCCAATCCCATCTATCTTACTTTAAACGATGTAATTCCATTCTTCCTTTTGACTGACAATATGTCACATCTTCATTCTTCTACTGATGGGCATCATGCATGATTCTATATAACTGTGAATACTGACATTGAACACACGTATGTAGTTAGGTCTCAGCAAGTTCATTTGAGACTCCTGATTTACACTTGTGATTCCCCAGATGGGGATGCTATTTGGAGATGCTGTAGGGAACTTTAGGAGATGGCATAGAAGGCAGATGGCTCACTAAAGAAGGTCTTGTCATAGCTCAGTCCTGGTTATAGCCCTGTCCTCTGCTTCTCTGTGATGTAAGAACCTCTGCTGCACATTCCTGACACTATGAACTCTTTGATTTCTTCCCTGTCGGGATGAAGTGACATGTTCATCATTTTGCCACCATGATTCACAGGTAACTAACACAAATCCTTTGTATATTCAGAAGTACCTTAATTGACTTTCTGCAAGTTCTATTTTTAATTTTTTGAAGAACTTCTATACTGATTTCTCTAGTGTACAGACAGATCATAGTCCTCCCAATGGTGCAGAGGAGGGCAATTCTTGCATTTTGAAGAGCATTCACTGCTTTCTGATTCTTGGTGGTAGTCATTGTGACTGGATCAATATGAAATTTCAACCTAATTTTTATTTTTAGTTCCATGATAGATAAAGACAGGTATAATTTTACATAGATAACTCTGTTGTCTAGTTTCAAAGTTTTGGATGTTTAAGAGCAGCCTAACTCTGGAAAATTTCAGTTGTCAAATGCCTTCACAACTGAGTATCAGAAAAACCCTTGCTTTATAATTAATTTAACTCCCCAGAAATTATAATAGTGGAAGAGAGAAGCAATGAACAGAAATAACATCTCTAACATTAGAGCTAAAACATAGAAATATGGAAATGTGTAAAAGAAAGTTTATTCCAAAGCTATTGAAAAATGCCCAATGTTGCTCCTTTATAAACCTGAGAACAGTGAGACATTTGGTGAGTCTCTGAGTCACCTCCTAACGCCCCAGCAGCCAGTGAATGATCCTAACGCAGAAGGCTACAGGCTCCAAGGCGCAAGAGTCACCCTGCAGAGGACCCAGGGTCTCAGCCTCTGCAAAATCCCTGCCTGCCAGCCCATGGATATGCAAGCACACATAGGTACATGTAGTTTTGAGGTGTTTTATACCAGAAGTTTCACATATCAAATGAATCCATAGTTAGAAGTTTCCAGATTTTTGAAATAATTTTTTTTAAAAAAGAAAAAATAATGAATGGAAAAAAGTAAAATCTAAGGGGAAAAGAAAGAAAGTGAAAGAATAACAGGAAGCTTGGGCAGTTGGCTCTGGAATAATGGGATGTGAAATATATGTGTGTGTGTGTGCGTGTGTGTGTGTGTATGTACGTGTGTGCATATGCATGTGTGTACACATGTGTGTGTGCATGTGTGCATATATGTGTGTGAGAGAATGTGTGCGTGTGTATGTGTGTGCGAGTGTGTGCACATGTGTGTATGCATGTGTGCATATATGTGTGTGAGAGAATGTGTGCGTGTGTATGTGTGTGCGAGTGTGTGCACATGTGTGTATGCATGTGTGCATATATGTGTGTGAGAGAATGTGTGCGTGTGTATGTGTGTGCGAGTGTGTGCACATGTGTGTGTGCATGTGTGTCCGTGTGTGTATGTGTGCATATATGTGTGTATGCGAATGTGCGCATGTGTATATTGTGTGCATACATGATATATATAAATACACCACATCACTTCTAGTGCTATTTTTCAGTTTTCTATATCATCTGTTCTGTCCTCATCTTTTGTACTATATGGACACCAAACGGCACCTATATAAACAGCCCATGATGGACCCTCCTATAAGAGCACCATAAGAGCACCGTCAGAGTGATGAGAAAGACATCCAGTTTAGATTAAACAGGGATGTATATAATTCCTGATAGAAGTTTTGGAGAAAATATGGTGTGTTCTAAGATTTGAAAAACATTAATACCTATAAACAAACATTTTTGTATCATACAAAGGAATCAAAATAGCAAATCTACAGAATAATAACAATGCACTTAAATGAGAATTTTTATTGTTTCAATTTTTTAAAAATTTACTAATCTTTATCCCATGTGTACTGGTGCTTGCCTTCATGTCTACCTGTTCTCCACATGGATATAGTCTATAAAGAGCAGAGGAAGGCTTCAGATTCTTTGAAACTGGAGTTACAGACCTTTGAGAACGGCCATGTGGGTTCAGTGAGTCAAATCCAGGTCCCCTGGATGGTTGGCCAGTTCTCTTAACCTCAAAGCCATCCCTCCAGCCCCCAAAACGAAATGCTCAAAATGTAATGTGATTTTAATTTGCATTTGACAGGTTAAAACATATGTAAATTTCTAATTCTTTCGAATTCATAACACTCTATGGCCACAGAGGGGAGGAAATGGTGGCAATTATTTCTTGGATAGATTTTACTGGCTAAAAACAACAATGATTGTTTACCATTTACAGTGGAAATGTCTTTTCCTTAAATATTTACCAGCAGGGGAGAAAAAAATAATAATTTCTAGATATCACAACAATATGAACAAAGCTTGGTTTACTAAACAGGTGACTAATGTTTTTATTTTACATTACTTTCTTAACAAAAAGACATTCTCTGGGATGGCCAGAACAGTCCAGGTTCTACACTAATAATGGATGAAAATACTTAGCCTTGTGCTCTAGAAATTAAGGGCCATTGTTTTGGTTATTTTTCAAAGTTGGCTTATCTGAGACTTTCTTTTACCTTATGAAATTTGTTATAAAACCTTGCTTTTCAAAGTTTGGTAAATTGAATCTAGAAGCAAAATTTTTATTAACAAAATCTAGGTAAATACTTTCTGAGGAGTCAATAATGTTCAATCAGTTTGCAGTGTCTAGCAATGGCTATTTTTTCTCCTAAAAAGGGCAGTTTTTATAGTAGCTGTATCAGTTATTTATACGGGACTTTCTGATAGAAAGCTTAAAATAAAAGGATCTTCAAACTCCATCAATTAGGAGAGTTCATTATATATTTGTACTGTGAGTCTGAACATTCATCTCCCTCTGCAATGGTGCCAAGTCATTTTAAGGTTGTGAATCATCTTGTGATTGTATCTCATATATTTTCTTCCCAAACATATATGCTTCCTCTTCACAGTCATTGCTCAGATTAGCTCTTCCTTTTGAATCTTATTATAGCAGACACATTGGGGTTGGCTACTGCCCACTCTATCCTTTCTTGTTAAGGGCTCTGTCATCCTGGCCCAGCAGCTTTGTATATGATTCCAATGTTGCTTTTCACAGAGTCAACTTTTAACCTGTAATGCAAACATCCTCATTATGGAAGTGATGAGCAGAAACGACAGTATGATATGGCTGTCTTCTGAACTGTGCACTTATTGACCTATTTACCAATTATAGCTTTACCATTTAAACATTGCTCAACATGGATATTCATAAGGGAAAATAGGTAACTCTTATGAGAATACTTTTTAGCAAGACATGAAGATATTTTCTATAAAGTTTACCAGAAAGTATTAAGGACATAGAAATACATGTATGAAAATAAAGGTCTGATGAATTCATAAAACTGCATATACAAATAGGATTAATAGTATTTATAATTAAGTTGCTATTATCAAATGTACATGCTGGACCTGGATATGGTGGTATATACACTTAACTCCTGCACTCAGAACCATAAGATAGAAGAACTGCCAGCTTGGGGTCAGCCTGGACTGCGTTGCTACCTAGGATAGCAAGACCCATGGAAAAGTCACATCTCAAAAAATAATGAAGTAAAAAATAATATAGTATGCAGGTGATTTCATTTATATTTTTTTCTTAATTGTCGATTAAGATTCCAAAATATCAGAACCATTTTCCCTTCCCTGGCAGATTACAGTTTGGCGTTGTGAGTGAGAAGGAAATCCCTCCATAGTGTAGCATCTCTACTGTTTCAAACATAAGAAGTACAAATACATACATGTGTAAAAATATGGGTTAAATACACTTTCTATAATTAAGCTTAAAATAGTCACCCAGATTACACACACACACACACACACACACACACATACACACACACACACACACACACACACACACACACACACACAAAGAATTTAGGGTAAAACTATATGACTTTTAAAGTTTAAAACTCTAGTCATAAGAACCAATTTTAACTTATTATCACCAGTTAGAAATTACCAACAATATATTAAACGAGGCTAGAGTTTATTAATATACTGAAGATATTTTGATTACTATAAATATTTACTTTATTGTTATAGTAATATGTGGACACCAAATATATTAGAGAACCAGAGTGTATAAATAACAGAGCAATGTGGATAATTCATTATTTCAGTTATGAACTTATACAATTTTCAAAGAAATAAAAGTTTATTTTACAAACCTACTAAGTAAATTATTGATAGTCTGAGGCAAGAGAAATTACTACCAGCAGGAAAAATAAGCCTTTTATCTTTGCCTGCAAATGTAGCAGTCATTGAAAAAGTGGGTCACTGAAGCAGCCAGATCATGCAAATAATCTGAACTGACAGAGGATACCAGCAGTCCACACACTGTGGATTTGAGGTTTGAATGTTTTGGTAAACCTGACATTTTTTGAAAGACAGATGAGAATTCATAAGATTATGCTAATTAATAGCATAAATTAAAATATTTTATAAAATGTGCAGTACAGATGACTTGTTGGGAAATATTGAATAGGAAAGTAAGATCTATAATTCTAATTTTATATTTATCTTATTCATTTCTAAATCATAAATCTTCCCAAAAAGGTTTATATTGAGACAATGATTTTTGCAGTTAGATATAACTGGGATAAATGATTCAGAACAATCACCATCAAATGATGACGTAATTCTAAATACTATGATTCGGTTCAAATCACACAGAGTCATTTTGGTGATCTAAAGTGCTCTTACCCAGTTCTGAGAGTGTGCCCTTTGCAAAATACAGTATTGTATGTTAATTTAAAGAAGAAAACAGTGTAGATGCCCCAACAAGCACAAACAGTGTCTTGGATTTAAAATATTTTACATGAATTGAATTCCTTTGCAAGATTAACACAACATTAATGCAAGGCTGGAATTTCAGAGAAAAGTGGTAGTCTCGGATGAGGGTCCAGTCTTTAAATCTCTCGTAGTAACTGAAATGGCTTCTAATCCACTCACTCCATCCATAAGTGAAACACTCTCCAGGTTTCAAGTTGATTATAAATGTCTTTGCCCCCAACTGAAGATTCTGTGTCAAAAATGCTGTCTTCAAGAAAGTACAGGGCTCTAAAGTCTATTTTAAATCTATTAATAAAGATGCTTTTCACCCTGGTGTCCTGCACAGAACACAGTGAGGCAGAGAAGCCTGAGAAGCCCTGCGGCTAGATGCTAATAAGGCCACTAAGAAATTTTTTTTGCAAATATATCTGCATAACACCCTTGTCTCCTATAAAATAGACTTAAGGGGCTCTGCTGTTCATACTGCACATGCCTAGAGTCCTTTCAGAGAAAGCATCCTTACTGCTTCTCAGGAGAAATTCAGTACATGTTGTTTTCTCCGCATCTATTTATAGGAACCAAAGCAGCAGGGTGTGTCAGAAGGGCTGCCACATGAATTATGCATTTGTCCTTTCCCAATGGACGCCATTCTCTTTAGTTTATGAAGCTTTGAAATCCAAAAATGGTAAGTTTTGGGTTGAACTTTTTAAAACCTTCCATCCAATATGCTTCACACCAGTTGCCTATTTCAACTTGTCCCTTGCTCCTAAGAAGCCTTTTTCAGATCCATTCTTTATAAAATGTTCTAATTTTTCATATTTAAATGTCTTCCATTGCCTTTATTAAGAGTACAAAATTATTAATGACTATCTCCATTTTTTAACTTTCCTAAAGGTTGTAAAGTTTCAAAGTATTTTAGATTTTTAGGATTAAGTTTTTCTGAATGATTCATATTTTATTCTTGGTTCTTTGCATTTCTAGAAAAATGGTACAAAACTTTGAAATTAAATAAAAATAAAAAGCAAACAAAGTACACATATCTTAAAATTTTCACCAGTTAACTCTTGTATCTATGAAAGTATAAACCCAATGTTTGAAAACTTCCCACACAAAGCTTTATTTGTGTAAAAAAAATAACTATTTCTGCTAATGTCTATGATTATTAATACTACTGAAATAAGAGAGGCTTTTTGACTTGGCTTGAACTGGATAGTCAACATAAAAAATGATTGCCTCCTCCTTCTCAGGAAAATGCTGACCTTAGGCATGAGTACAGCATTTCTCAAGGCACACTCCCCCAGACTCTTGCAGCCTCTGTCCTTATCCAATTCTACCATCTCAGACACCAAGTCTCCCTTCCACAATGGCTGCTGCTTCTCATCATGAATAACCTTCTGGACTTTGCCTGCTCTTCTATAGCCCATAGAAGAGCTGAAAAAGAGGTAGGATTCCTGTTTAAGCCAGCTAATGTTTGGTGCCCCCATGGGAAGTCTTAAAGGTGAAATTCCTTGGGCACAGGATCCTCTTTAGCCTTAGGAGTCCTTATTGGGCTTACAGAATGTACTTATCACTTTAATTTTTTAACCATGATCCCGCCATCTCAAAAGTATAGAAAGCCAGCTTAGGTTTGTGACAAACAGCAACCAAAGCTAATCTTTCTAGACAAAAACCAAAAATGCTTTTATTTTATTTGCTTTCTTATCCTGTGTGTTTATGTGATGTGTGGATATGATTGTGTGTGGCAGTGTGTGCACCATGGCGTGTATGTGGAGGTCACAGGACAACCTCAATTGTTGGCTCTCTCTTATACCTTGTTTAAAGGGAGATCTCTTTGTGTTCACATCTGCATGTGCCCAACTTGTTGGCCCTCAGTTTTCAGGTGTTTCCTCCTTGGACAAGCATAGAGGTTACAGATACACGTGATCCTTTACATGGGATCTGGGGATCAAACTGAGGTCTACACATGTAAAACAGCAAGTACCTTATCCACTGAGCCATCTCCCAATTCTACATGCTTTATTTTATATGTAGAATCAAAATTGAGAAAGTGACTTGGAAATAGAATATGGAAAATGAAGAGAACAGTAAGGATGGGTGGGCAAGGAAGGGAAAATATGGTCAAACCACACAATACATACATATGAAAATATCATTGTGACACATCGATTTGTACAATTGGAAGTATCCAAATATTAGAATTTTACAATTTCAAGTATCATTAAAATGTAACAAAATATTTAAGTATGAACAAAAAAAAATCTGAAAGACCAAAGAATTTAAAGAGAATTTACAAAGATAATTATAACATTCCTATAATATTCATAATTTGAAAATAATAATAAGGTTGTAATTTGTACTATTTAATTTAACTATTTTATAAATTAGTCAATGGATGTAGAGAGAATACTCAGTGGTTAAGAGCACTTACTGCTCTTACAGAAAAACCAGATTAGGATCCCATCACCCATATCAGATGATGACTCACTGCCACCTGTCAATCCTAGTATCCTCTGGAATCCATGGACACTTGCACACATATGGTTGGCATACACTCATGTAGGCACACACATAGACATACATAAACATACAAAATTAAAATAATTAAAAAATCATTTAAAAGAAATAAAGTATCCATGCTATCTCTCTATTGTGTGTGTTTACATATATGTTTGAAACTTTAAAATTATTCTAACTATATTAATTTTACATAATAATGGTTTCATTATGACATTTGCATGTGTGCATGTAATATATTTTGATCATAATCTTCTTCATTCCCTTCTCCCATCTCCTTCCCATTTTTGCAGACTTCTTTACTCTCTCCAACTAGTCTCCCCTCTACTTCCAAGATTTACTTTATTATATAATTTATTTTATTATTTCTTTAGTGACTCAATGAGTTCAATTACTTTCCAGGAGCATTAGTAATATGCAAAATGTTTGGTTAGTGGAATGAACCTCCTTTTCCATTCTTACACTTTACATTTACTAAATAAAAATAAATCTACACAAACAATAGGCGCATAATTACAGAAAAGTTGCATTTAAAAAGATAAAGGCATAGAAGCATCTATATTTTGATTACAAAACTTGATTCTGCAATGTTCAGATTGTCACTAAGGCTGACATCACAGAGTTTATTTTATCTTCCACGTTAATATGGTAACTTGTTTTATTACGTTTGTTTGTTTTGTTTGTATGTTTTGCTTTTAGTGGCAATGGAATGGTCTGTAGTTAACCATCACTTTGGAAACAAGATTCTTTTCATGTGCTGTTTTCAAATTGTTCTCCATTTACATACATTTTTTTATAGTTTGCATACTGAACTTTGTACAAAGCCTCCCGTTGGAGAAAAGTAGAGATAGCAGGCATCACTGTGCTCCTGCCTGAGCAGTCCTGTTGAAAGGACTGTGTAGATGGTTATTGGAAGCCATTTGTCAATTCATCCATCAAGGTGAAGAGATGTTGACCAGGGGATGAAGACTTCCCCCTCTATTTATTGCTATTGTTTTCAGTAAGAGTAAATTCTGTATCTATCACTACATGTGATTTGGAGAAAGGATGGCTGACTAATTCAAATGTTTTCTTCACATACTTTGCAGATTTACAGTCAAACAAAGAATAAAATGGGTCTCCCACAAAATCAGCTTTGGGTTCCGAAAAATACCACTTCACAAAGAAAACTTATGCACTATAACAATAGCTGATCTATTAATTTTGTAATGCTACTTTATCTAAGGACAACTAACTTAATGGCCACAGAGAAAACAATTCTACATGACACAGTGAGCTCACTAGCTTTGTCCCTGTGCCAATGGCTCATGGTGCCTCTGAGAGGAAGGAAACAGTCCCCCTCAATTATGTCTTGCTCAACCTGTGTTTAGTCAAACTGCTTTCACATAGACTGTCATCTTCCCGAGCAAAGGCAGATCCTTTCCCAACCTCTTCCCTGTGGAAAATAACTTAAATTACTTTCAGATCATTAGCAGAAAGGAAGTTTAACATATATTAGGCACTACTTATATATAATAAGAATAAAAATGCATGAAATCGTAGCTCACAGATAGATTAGTAGGATCTGTTCTTAAAAGTGTCTACATGGCACATGTGTCGTAGAGCATCTATGCATGTACATTTCTAAATAACACTTACTATAGCTGTCTCCTAGCTTTTATAGTCCACAACATGCCAAGATCAGTGGGAGGGAACTTACAAGACACTGTGTTTGATTTTATTTTGGGAGTGTGGAGCATGCATGATAGTATATCAATGCATGCTCACTGATTTTAACAATGCCCCACTCTGCGTGAGATATTGACAGTGCAGCCAAGTCCACAAGCTAAAAGTCAGTATTTACCTGATGAATCCTTCTGCATAGTTTTACTGTGAGCCTGAAACTGTTCCAAAAGTAAAGCTGATTAAACAAACAACTTGAAGGAATAGTCAATAATCCAACCCAGGAATCTTCCGAGGTAATTACCGTGTATGACTATAAAGTATCCTTTCTAAATAAAGGTTGTTCTAAGTCTATTGGTAGGGTCATGGGTACTTCTGTTACTTGCACTGAGAGCTACACACAGGAACATTCAGTGTAGTTGGCACAGGAAGGCAGCATCTAGATTTCCTTTATCTCAGGTCTAGTATGAATTATGGTTAAAAGTATGACAGATGGAACTGAATTATCTCGCAGAAACTTTCTGGCAAAAACCCTTTCAAAATATCACCTTTCTTTCCTTTGGACATGCCTTTATAAATTTCCCTCAAATGCTGAAAAAGAGAAGTAAGTTTCCAGCGACAGCAGGTACAAAGGTTAAGAAAGTGTTGTAAGCAGTGATGATACATGTGGTTGGAATCCAGAGTGCTATTCAGTTCTCAACTATAGCTCCTAATAATAGCCCTCCTAACACTTCATGTCTCTAGGCTTGTTTGATGTATGTTGAAAGTGACCCCAATATACTTTTTACCAGCATTTCAGATTATTTTTTATTCTTTGGTCATTTAAGCAAAGCCTTTTATGGATCCAGCCTGAGTAACCTGTGAAAGGTGAAGTCTCCTAGTTAAATCCAAATAATTCTCCTAGTATGAGATGGCCATTTACCTTTGCTTAGTGCAGCAGATGGACCATCACATGGTTGGCTTAAGGCTCAGTGCCAAGATAATGAGAACAGTCACTTAGGAAGCAATAAATTGGTTATTAAAAGGTCAGTGCAGAACCCTATAGCATACGTGTGTATGTGTGTGTGTGTGTGTGTGTGTGTGTGTGTGTGTGTGTGTATGTATGTGTGTGTATGTGTGTGTTTGTGTGTGTGCGTGCGTGTGTGGTTTCAATGCAAACATATGCTTGGTTCAGTCCAAAAGCAGAAATGGTATAATAGAGGTCTGCAGCAAAACAATATTTGCTAGACATGACAGGGCCTTGCAAATAATAAAGTCATGGCAGCTATGATTGCATGGACAGGAGTTTGGCAAGATCAAAGTAGCCAAAATCCAATCACGAAAGAGAAAATGATTCATGAAGCCCTAGCTGAGGAACTACTGGCAATGATGGCTGCAGGCAGAGGGAAAGTCAGTTCCATCATAGATATGAAGAACTAGGAGAGGCCATGTGCTCCAGTAAATGGTCCTGCATCCATGCCCCAAACAGGCAGAACTAAGTAGACTCAGCTGAAAAACAACAGAAGAAACTGTCAGGGAAATGTGATGGGGAGATAGGAGAGGAACTGGAGGAAGGGATCAGAGGAAAGGATTTGATCCAAATGCATTATACGCATGGATAAAATTCTCAAAACAATAAAATTAATTTATTTTTAAAAAGAAATAAATGGTTGATCAATACGAATGAAAAGAAAGAATTCTTTATTCAGACACTTATTTCTTCGGCTTTTATCTTATTTACATCTGAAAATTGGTTGTAAAACCCACGTGTTCACCACATAACTTAATAGTTGATAGAAAACACAAAGTTTGTTTTCCAAATCACAAAGCCTGCTGGGTATAGGGCACTGCCTTCACTGGGTGTTTGCTTCTTCTCATGATATATGCCAAGGCCCTTCACACAGAGCTGTGGTTACTTCTCACGGTCATTCTATCATCTGCTTCTCCTTTGGTAACGTGAAAAATTGGAAGCTCTGTGACATGAGAAAAGTCTGTCTAAATGTATGTACTAAAGAATAAAGTTGGAATGTGCTATCATTTGCTGTTTCATATTACCATACTATCAACAACAACAACAAAAAAAATGTGAAGCTTGAAACTGTCTCTTGAGCTTGCATGTTCTTTGACAATGGATCCTACGAACCCGAATTTTCTTGAGTAAGAATAAAATCGCCAGCAAACAACAGAGTGTACTGAGTTACTCTTGGGTACCAATGCCAGAGAATGCGGGGGGGGGGGGGGTGGTCAGAGACACCACACAGCAATCTAAGAGACATGTACATAGAGCAAAATTCTTAACTGCTCAGAAGACCTCCATTTCAACATTCATAATCAACTCATATCTAGTTTTAGAAAGAAATAACACAAAATGGATAGCACACATTTAGTAATATGACAAGATATACATGAAGTGTCACATCAACACCAATTTAATAAACATGTTTTAAAAACGATTATTTACCTTGGTGTATTTAGCTGAATTAGGATCTGGTAGACTTCAATACTGAGGATGGTATAAATTCAGATATGATAAAATAAAAAGAATCTTAGTAAGATAATATTTTCTGGAGCCATTTGTATAGTCCCCTGCTGCAGACATTTCTCAGAATGTGAAGAATTCCAGAACCTGCAGTAGGTAAAGCAGATTTGTCATGCATAAGCCATCCTGGCATTGCTGAGCTGAACCTGCCAGTTGCCACAACTAAACCTCCTCTTTCTTCAGGACCACAGAGAGACGTTATAGTCTGAGTGTTTTCGGTTAAAACTTCAGGGAGTTGAAGAGAAGGAAGAGAGATTATATGAATAAAGTGGGTAGGGTGGGGGTGTCAAGATCATGATGGGGAAATCTACAGAGACAAGTGAACCAAGCTGGTGGGAACCCATGAACTTTAGACTGACAGCTGTGGAGCCTGCACGGGACCCACCTAGACCTTCTGCATACAGGAGACCATTGTGTAGCTTGGTCTATTTAAGGAGTCTGTGGAAGTGAAGTCAGCATCTATCACTGGTGCATGGTTTGGCTTTTTGGAGCCCATTACCTGTGGTAGAATGCCTTGCTCAGTCTTGATACCGGGGGGATGGACTTGGACCTGCCTCAACTCAATGTACCAGGCTTTGCTGACTCCCCATAGGAGGCCTTACCTTTTGGAGGAGATGGGGGTTTGGTCCAGAAGGAGGCTGGCGGGGGGGGGGGGGTGGCAGGAGAAGGGATGAGAGGGAGATCTGTGGTTGGTATGCAAAATGAATTTTTTAAAAACTTGAGGTATTTGAGTCTGGTGGCATAGCTTATACAAACAGTCAGAAGGCTGAGATAACGAGATTGGCATAAGTTTGAGGTCAGCCTGGGCACCATGGTGAGTTCCAGACCAGCCAGGGTAACAGATTAAGACCCGTGCCTCAAAGCAAAGCAGTAAAATACAGTCTAAAGAGAGAGGTTAGTGTTAGAATACTTGTCTAACATGTACCAAATCCTGGGTTCAGTCCATAAACACACACACACACACACACACACACACACACACACACACAATCACATGCAATTTTTCAAATGTAAATGGAAGGTTGCTTGGGCAGGGGAAGGAAGTAAAGTTAGAAAGATAAATTTATATCATGAGAGGATATTACCCAATTTTTTTCATCCCCTGACACCTGCTTCTTGAATATAGTGAATAAACTGTCATTATCATGGAGGTGCGAGCCTCCAAGACTATGACAGCCAAGTTCCACCCACCAAAGAAACAGCAAGAGAATACATACAGGTGATGGGGAATCAAACAAGTAAGGAGGCACTAAAGCCAAAGCAGTGATGTGGGATGTCTTTCTGTACACTGTGAATTAGCATTGGATAATAAAAGAACTGTTTTGGCCTTTGGCAAGCCAGTTTATAGGCAGGCAGGATATCCGAGCATTGGTAAAGGAGAAAGAGGGTGGAGTCAAGGAGAGATTATGTGAGATGCTGCCAAAGAGGAAGAGGTAAAGAATTCGGTTAAGCATGTGGGAAGACATAGATAAATAGAAATGAGTTAAATTGTAAGAGCTAGCAAGGAATATGCCTGAGCCATAGGCCAAACAGCATGTAATTAATATAAGACTTTGTGTGATTATTTGAGACCAACCAGCTGTGGGTGGCTTATTTGGGACGCTGGTCCAGGGCTTGAGGTTAGTCCTAGCCAGAAAATTCTTACTACAAAGTAGCTCACTATGTCTCCCCAACTTGCTGGGAGAATGTAGTGGTGTTTGAAACTGTGTTCCAATCCTAAAGGTTATCAGTTAATTTGGCTTTTATTGTCATCTCATTGAATACAGATACCTTTCCCCCACGGTGTGTGTCTTCCTCTGGTGAAATAAACATGGAGGGAAAGAGGGTGAAAAGAGACAGGGAGGGAGGGTGGGAGGGAGGGAGGGAGGGAGGGATACTCGGTATCTGTGGAGTATTTGTGGAAGACACAAGCAACCAAAAGTAGCAGATGTGGCTTTTCAGTTTTTAATTAATCACTCCAAAAAGCAGAGATATTTTCTCTGAAACATGACGGAAAAGTCGTATCAGCTTATGACTCAGTCCTAAATTCAAACAACCAATAAATAAACATTTCTCCACGTGTTCCAAACATGCATGGGTCAGACAGAGTGTTATGAATGTTGGGTGCTAAGAAAAGAATATGTGGAGGAGACAAGTTCCCCTTTGACTCAACGTAGGCATTGCTTCATTCTTGATTTTGTGTATGTGTGTGAGCCACAAATAAACTCCAAGGATGGTGAGAAGGGTTAAAAATAAAGTATTCTCCCAGAGGTCCATGTATTAAAAGCTTGGTGTCTCATGTAGCAAAGTTGAGAGTTGACTAGGGCATTGAATAGATCATGAGAGTGCCAGTCTCATCAAAACATTAATTCATTGATGGGCCCATAAATGAATATACTTTTGAAAAGTGCTGGGCATTGTTGCAGCCATAACTTAGAGGAAGTGAGACACAGTGGAGTATGCCCTGAAAGATTTCTCTTCCTCTACCCCTCCATCTTTCTCTTTCTTCTTTACATCCCCAGTATTTTCCAGATCCATGAGGTGAGCAACTCCACAATGTCTGTGCCTGCTCCTTGTGATGCTCTGCCTCAGTACAGGCCCCAAAACAATAAAACCAGTCAGCAGAGAAGTGAAACTGTGAACATATATAGCTTTCCTGCTTTACACTTTTTTCCCTCAGATATTTGTCACAGAGCTCAAAAGCTGCCCAATACAGAGAACAAAAAAATGAAAGATTAATATGCAGGGAAGGGCGGAGACCTATAAAAGTATTTTCCACAGAGAATGGCCTCCCCTAGAATAGGAAAAGAAAGTACAGCAGAGGGCCATTATCCTTGACAGGAGAAGGTTTCTGGTAGGCCCCATTTCCTGGGAAAGTCCAGGCTTACCATCCTTCAATTCACATCTCACAGTGGGACTTCCCCAAGTCCTCGGCTGCTTTATGACATAGTTCAGGACAATTCTGGAGGCTTCCATGAACACTTTGTTCCCCATTCTTTTTCTGTCTCACCATCAAAAGCAATCACAGTTTTTTTCACCCCTAGTTTTAAGCCTAGTTTTCACCCCATGTCATTCATTTTGCTTAGAGTCACTTTGCTTCACAGTTATTTTGCCTGGTAAATGTTTAGCATTCAACTTAGTCATCCCTTTGACCAAAGCAGCATCTGGTCTCTCTAGCCTATCTCCTGTACAGCTGTAGTTTTATAATAATTGTACCAACTATGTTTTGTAAATTGTAAATATATCTTCCCATAGACTGAGAGCTCTCTGAGGACAGGAACCCTGGCCAGCTCTGTAAGCCACTGTAGTTTCAAGAAATACCTGGTCATAATAGGTGTTCAAGCTATGTTGGTTGAGCTGCATGAAATTGCCTACACAGAAGTCTGCCAACCCTTCAGGAATCTTTCATCAAGAATGTAATTTTAGAGAATCCAGATGTTTCTAGGTGAGCCAATGAATGTGCTAGTAACTTTTGAGGGCCCGTGAGTGTATGCTTTGTCTGATGGGCTTAAGGACGTATCAGATGCAGCTTCACAAACAGAAACTTCAAGAACAGTTCCTCAAAAAAGCCTTTTTCATTAAGCAGATATACACTTCAGAGCTGAGCTCAATTCTAAGTATTATGGTTGCTGTGATTATGATGATCATAAAAATGCAAGACTCCTTTGAATGTATCTCGAATTCGAGTGCGCCAGACAGTGTCTTGTGCACAGTGGCTCTGGATGATAAAAAAAAATAAATAAAAGGGTGGATATTATGACTGTCACTTTACAGATGTGATAGCTGATGATCTGAAAGACTGTGAGACCTCAAGCACATTCAGAACAAAGTCAGGAGTGAAACCATTCACTAAACTTTTGTTACCTTTTAAAATACAAATAAGAAATCATATTTTTCTAGAGGAGTTAGGATTGCCCATTCTAACTCACAGGTAAGCATCATATCAAAACTAGACGCAGGATGAACCCACTAAACAATGAGAAAGGATATTTCTGCCCCCCACCATTGCTTCTGCATCCAGTAAATAAATCAGCTGCATCAACTAGGCATTAGTCAATGAGCAATACAGTGATTGCCACTGGTCACCAGAGGTCAATGTTGTAAAGACTTAATTGTTTTCACACCAATCATTTAATGACAGACTAGAATTGAAAGGAACAGGGAACAGTCTTTTGGAAACATATTGATCTTAGTGTTCTGTGGAAGGTTGTGTGTGTGTGTGTGTGTGTGTGTGTGTGTGTGTGTGTTGGGGGCATTATGTACATGTGCCTGTGCCTCCACTAATCTACCCCTCTATGTAATAAACCAAAGGAAACTAACCTCTCTAAATACATCTTACCCTATTTTATTTCTGTTCCAGTTTTCAATGAGTAAATATAGCATTAATAATTTAGTTTCATCAAATTCTCCAGAAGCATGATTTGAATATTAAGTAAATTATTTGTCCAAATCATATTATATATATACATACATACATACAAATATATATTATATTATATTACTATATGTATAAGAACTAGACAGCCTTGGTTTATCTGTAAGTCATGCAATCCAACAGAGGAGAGTGAGAAGTGAGGCAGTATTCACACAGTTACAGAAGCATGCAGTATCTATCACAATAATACCCCAGTATAGACCAAAGGCAGTAGCTCAGCCTAGACATTGCCAATAGGACGCCAGAGAGAAATCTTATGACTGTAAGGCTCAGTTTAATCATCTTATCAAGCACATGCTACATATTAAGCGGTCAAGAAATACCTGCTGGTTGATCAATGACAAAATCCGATCCAACTGTTCTTAAATTCTGCTAAAGTAAAATTATAATTAAATAGTCATTATATTCCTTCTCCTAGAGGCATGAATTTGGCAGTTTTATCTGAACTTACAGAATTAGATGTTTCATTCTTAATTCATTGCAGAAACTCACAATATCTGCAAAAGTCAGGGTGTAACACTGAACAGGGTACCCTTCCCTTTTCTTCTGACAGTCATCTCCCTGCTTGTTCAGGGAAATCACCCTTTTCTCATAGATGCTTTACTTTGAAGGGGTAAATGGCTTTACAGGTTCTCAGAGGACACAGTGCTTCCTCCCCATTTCTCACCTAGATGGGCCAACTTGAAACAACAGAAGAATGATTTTTACTTGACAGACTCTGGTACTTCTTTGAGTTTCCCTAAAATTCAGCATGATTTCTTTAGGTAAAGGCCAACAAACCAAAATGGCTGGCATCTGTTCCATGGTTCCTCCTTGGCAAATACTCTTTGCACACCTGCTTTGAAACAAATCTTTTTAATTAGGAAAATAAAATCAATTCCAAAATCTAAAACCTTTGGGCTTTTAAAAATGGCATAAAATCCTTTTGATAACATACCTTTCTGGTACTGAGAAATTCTAATAAAAATAGTATCCAAAGACTTCAATAAATTCCCAAAGGGGCTGTGGTCTTCTGGAGCAAATGTGAACTGTTTCCTACCCTTTGGGTAGATTTCTCTGTTTAATTCCAGCTTAAGAATTGCTTAGTGGCACTGATATAGGGTTGTGCATTGACTGCCTAACATAAATAAGCTAGCAAACCCCACTTATGCACAAACACTATGCTGGATACCAAAATACTTAAATTAAATAAACCCTGTATTCATCATTTTCCTTTATCACCCCTTTCTTCTCTTTCCACCCCTTCCCAAGTTTCACAGCCTGAATAGTGAGATCAAAAGTGGAAATATTAGATATATTTGGAAAGAGGAATAGATGGAATCCAGATGAGTGGAAATATTTTTATGATTCTTACAAACTTGACCTTGTTTAAAAGCCATTTGAACTTTTGTCTTTGGCATCCCAGCTTCTTTAGTTTGGTAACTTACAGTAAAATTTATCTTCAAAATCAGTAATATATATATTAATATATAATATATATATATAATTTTTGAGTGGTATCTGTCTGACCGGCAAATGTCACTGAATGGTGTGTGCCCTACTTTGTCCGTGTTTAGTATCATCATTTCTGAGGTGCACTCAAATCGGTGATCGTGACCAGACCCAGTTAAGAGCTAATGCGCTGGAGAACGGTGGTCACGAAGGGTGCGAATGCAGCAACCACCCCATATCTGTTGAGGTCAGGGACCCCAGATCTGTAGGGCAGGAAGACTTCCAGACCCCAGTGGTAGGGACATAGGTGTTATACACCCTACGATCCTGAGACCCAGGAAAATGCCACTGCAATGACCTTGGCTTTCATTAACCGTTAGGAGAAAACTACAAAGACTGGAACATCTAGATTTAAAAAAAAAATGGAGATTTAATAAAGGTAGCTAAGAGAGTATATAATGGAAGAGATAGTGCAAAGTAAAAAGAAAAGAGAGCGGCATAAGAATCAGCATTTCGTTGCTGGCCTCTATTGCGGAGAGCACCAAAGGCAACTATGATGGAGAATGGAAAACCAAGAGATAACAAAGCAAGGCCCCAGCTGGGAAAGAATCAATGTGCATGCTGTAGAGAGGAGAGACTCTGGGTTAAGGAATGTCCCCAGAAGGTGCCTAAGGGCAACATCAAAGTCCTTAGCCTAACAGATAATGACTAAGGATGATGGGGTTTGGCCCCCTCTCCAAGCCCAGGGTAACTCCAAGAGTGGAGAGGAGACGAATAGACTTCATGGTAGACACAGGAGCTCACAGCTTGGTGCTACTGAGGGCTGAGGGAACCATGACAGACAAAAAACTTGGGTTCAAGGTGCTACTGGAGTCAAACCTTATTCATGGACTACCCGAAGAATAGTGGACTTGGGAATGGGCAGAGTAACCCACTCTCTCCTGGTGATTCTAGAATGTCCATATCCCTTGTTGGGCTGTGATTTCCTGATGAAAATGAAAACCCAAATATAGTTTTCTAGAGAAGGAGCTAAATTACTTAATGAAAATGGGAAGCCCATTCGTGTATTAATGACCAATAATTTAGCTGCATAGTACCAGGCTGCATCAGATAATCACTGTGCCTGACCCCCCCAGCTGGAGAAGCGGCTCCAGGAGCTCCCATCAATCTGGGCGGGAAACAGGGGAAATGGAAGTAGCAGCACATCGCCCACCTGTATATGTGGAAATTAAGCCAGGAGCAGACCCAGTCAAGGTCTGTCAGTACCTCCTAGAGGCCAAGAAGAGCATCACACTATACTTCAGGAGGCTACTGGACTCAGGTGTCCTCAGGCCTGTGCACTCAGTCTGGAACACACCCCTGCTACCTGTCAAGAAGCCTCACACTAATGATTATAGCCCAGTTCAGGACTTGCAAGAAGTCAGCAAATGGGTGATGAACATATACTTCACAGTGCCTAACTACTTATCTCACTGCCCCCAGATTGGCAATGGTATACCGTTCTGGACCTAAAAGATACCTTTTTCAGTTTGACCCTGGCCCCCAAGATCCAGCAATACTTCACCTTGTAATGGCAGGACCTAGAGATTGGGATTCGAGGCCAGCTGACATGATCTAGTTTACCACAAGTGTTTGATGAATAAAGGAAACTCAGGGCCAGACCTCTGGGAAAGTCAGAGGTATTAGAGAAGAAACCCCACAGTCAGATCTCACCCAGCTGTTTTCTAGCTTCTTCATCCTTGCTCCTCCTGGTTCCTTCTGCCTGCTCTGTCTTTCTATGCCTGCCTTAAATACTCTCTTGGTAAATTAAGGCATGGTACCACCACTGCCTGCCTGGGAGCCTGAAACTCCTTTGGTAAACTAAGATGACCTCCAACTCAGATTGGATTAAGGGCATAGCTCACCACTCCCAGGATATTCCCTGTGAAGGGATTAAAGGTATGAGTTACCACTGTCTGATCTTCCTAGACTGACTGTGGGTAGATCTCTCTGATATCTCTGAATGTTTTTTATTATATTACAAAATATCCCCACACACAAGGATTCAAAAACTCCCCCATCATCTTCATTGAAGCTCTGCAAGAAGACCTAGGTGAGTACCAGACACAGAACCTAGAAATCAGTCTGTTAGAGTATGTTGATGACCTGCTGATTGCAGCCACAGACTAAGAGTCCTGTCTGGTGGGGACTGAGCAGCTATTGTGAACCCTGGGGGACTTAGGGTACTGTGCCTCAGCCAAGAAGGCCTAAATCTGCAAGTTACAGGTAACATACCTGGGGTACATCCTGAAGGAAGAACAGCAGTGGCTTTCAGACACAAGGCAGGAGAAAATACTTGGGATTCCCACACCCACTATGGCCAGGCAGGTGAGAGAGTTTGTATGGCCACCTTGCCATACAGAGGTTTTGGCCCATCTGGTCAAGGATGCTGACAATTTGGCAGAATCTCACCGTAACCAACCCCCACACACTTGAAAGAGTCCTCAAGAATCCCCCTGATCAGTGGCTGAGCAATGCCATAGTGACTCATATCAGATGCCATTGCTTAACTGCCAGAATAGCTTTCCAGATACCCTCAGCTCTGAATCTGGCTACTCTACTACCTGATAAGGACCCGAAAGCACCACTGTATGACTGCTTCAGGATCCTGACCCAGGCACACAGCGTAAGGTCAGACTTGCAAGACATCTTGTTGCCTGATGCAGAAGTTACCTGGTATGCTGATGCCAGCAATTTTGACCGCCAGCAAATGACAGTCAAGGGTATGTGGGAGCAGCAGTTACCACCCAGAGGAGGTAATATGGCAGATCTAATGCCACCTGGGATGTCTGCCCAATGGGCAAACCTGATAGCCCTAAGGCATTAGAAGTGGGCAGAAGGTTGGCATCTATACCAACAGCCGGTACACTTTTGCTATGGCACATGTGCATGGGACAATATACAAAGAAAGGAAACTGGCTACTGCAGAAGGAAAACGTATCAAAAATAAAGATGAGATCACAGCCCTCCTTAAAGTTCTATGGTTACCCAAGAAACTGGCCATCATTCATTGCCCAGGGCATCAGAGAGTGGATGAACCTGTCCCCAGGGGCAACAGTCTGGCAGACAAAACCACCCAGTGGGTGGCGCTCCAAACTGATGTAGTTTTTGCACATGTATTGGTAGACTCCGAGAACCCAATCTACCAGAAAATCCTGGGCATGCCAAGGCAGATCTTTCCTGGATCAAGATCCTCCCCATGACCCAGTGCATAGACGGATGGTAGAGAGCTTCAGACAGTAAAATCATCTTGCCTGAGCATCTGGGAAAGAGAATGCTGACCAAGATTCTTTGACCCTCTTTTATGGGAACATGGAGAATACATAACTTGGTTAGACAGTCAAAAACAAAAATCAAAGATGTACAACAAAAAAATGTCACCAACTCCAAAGCCTGTCAGGTCACCAGTGCTGTTGCCAACCCTAACTCGGGAAGAAGCCTGGAGACTACTGTAAAGTAGACTTCAATGAGATAAGACCTGGCAAGTATGGTTTACAGGTTTCCACTCCCACCGACAATGGAGGAGTGTTCTCCTTGTTCTGCATCCTTTCCGGCATAGGCTGTCATCTGTGTTTTTGATCTTAGCCATTCTGAAAGATGTAAGATAGAGTTGTTTTGATTTGCATTTCTCTGATGGCTAAGGATGTAGAGCAATATTTTAAGTGTCTACCAGCCATTTTAGATTCTTATGTTGAAAATTCCCTTTTAACTCTGAACCCCATTTTTAAATGGATTATCTCAGTTTTTGGCCTCTAGTTCCTTGAGTTCTCTATATATTTCAGATATCATTCCTCTGTTAGATGTAGGGTTGGTAAAGATATTTTCCCATTCTATAAGTTGTCATTTTGTCATATTGACCACATCCTTTGTCTTACAGAAGCTTCTCAGTTTCAAGATGTCCCATTTATTAATTGTTGTTCTTAGTGTCTGTGCTACTGGTATTATATTTAGGAAGTGGTCATCTGTGCCAATGTGTTCAAGGATATTTTCAACTTTCTTTTCTATCAATTCAGTGTAACTGTGTTTACGTTGAGGTATTTAATCCACTTGGACTTGAGTTTTGTTCAGGGTGTAAGATATGGATCCATTTGTATAGCCAGCACTATTTTTTGAAAGAACTATTTTTTCCATTGAATATTTTGGCCTCTTTGTCAAAAATCAGGTGTTCATAAGTGTATAGATTAATGTCAGGGTCTTTTATTCAATTCCATTGGTCCACATCACTATATTATGCCAGTACCAGGCTGTTTTTATTACTGTAGCTCTATAGTATAACTTGAAGTCAGGGATGGTGATGCCTCCTGAAGTTTGATTTTTGAACAGGATTGTTTTGGCAGTCCTGGGTTTTTTGTTATTCCATATGAAACTGAATACTGTTCTTTCAATGTCTGCGAAGAACTGTGTTGGAATTTTGATGAGGATTGCATTGAATCTGTAGATTGCTTTTGGTAAGATGGCCATTTTTATATGTTGACCCTACCTATCCAGAAGCATGAGAGATCTTTCCACTTTCTGATATCCTCTTCAATGTCTTTCTTCAGTGACGTAAAGTTCTTGTCTTACAGGTCTGTCACTTCTTTGGTTAGAGTCACCCCAAAATATTTAATGCTGTCTGCAGCTGTCATAAATGGTGATTTTTTTCTTTTTCAGTCATTTTATAATTTGTATTTAGGAGACTATCGATTTTTTAATCTTTTACCCTGCTGTATCGCTGAAGGTGTTTATCAGCTGTAGAATTTCCCTGGTAGAATTTTGAGGGTCACTTATGTATACTATCTTATTATCCTCAGATAGTGATAGTTTGACTTCTTTCTTTCTAATTTGTATCCCCTTGATCTCCTTTTGTTGTCTAATTGCTTTAGACTTTAAGAAATATATTAAATAGATATAGAGAGAGGACAGCCTTGTCTTGTTGCTGACTTTAGTGGGTTTGCTTTGTGTTTCTTGGAGGTGGGGAGAAATCATGAGAGAAGGAGGTGAGGGAGGTGGGAGGAGAAACGGAGGGAGAATAAAGATAGATGTCTCGATAGAAGGAGCCATTGTGGATAAGAGAGAAAGCTGGTGCTAGGAAAGCACCCAACAATCCACAAGATGTCCCCAGCTGGGATTCAAAGAAATAATGGAGAGGGTGCCTAAATCGGACTTCTCTTACAAGCAAACAAATGACCACCCTAATTGTCATTATAGAGCCTTCATCCAGCAATGGATGGAGGCAGAAGCAGAGACTGATAGCAAAGCACCAAGTCAGGCTCCTGCTCCAACTGAAGAGAGAGAGGAGAGAGTATATGAGCAATGTGGTCAGGATCATGAGGAGATCACAGAGAGGGCTGACCTGGGCTATCTGGAGCTCACTAACTCTGAAATGACAGCTGAGGAAACTTCATGAAAAGGAACTAAACCCTCCAAATGCGGAGGATAGAAGAACGATGCAGGCAGATTGTGGGGCCTCTTACAGTAGGACCAGAGTTTATTCCTGGTGCGTGAACTGACATCTCAAAGCCCATTCCCTACAGAAGAACACGTTACTCAGCCTTGATACTGGGGAGAGAGCGGCTGGGACCTACCTCAGTTGGATATGCCAGACTGAACTGACTCACCTTGGGATTCCCTGCCCTTCTTGGGGAATGGATGGGAGAGATTGAGGGAGGACTGTGAGGAGGGAAGGGAGAAGGAGCAGTGTCGGGCAAAGGGAAGAACTTTAAAAACATAATGATAGAACTAAAAATAAATATAAATAAATAAATGTTTGCTCATTCTGAGATGGCCTTTGTGTGACTGTGGTTTTGTCATTTTTTTTTCTTGTCATCTATTTCCTGCAATAATTCAATCAAATAAGAAAATCTATCCTGGAGACGGAATGGGAGTGGACATTTGAACAGTACTATGGTAGGTGCTTCCGAGAGACACACCAAGCATCATTGTGAATGCTTCAAACCAGGTTTCCATACTCAGAAATTTAGACATGATTGTAATACTTCAAAAGTATTTTTCCTAAATTTGAAAGATGTCATGTTTCCAAGGGCAGCAGGTGGGGCCCCAGAGGTGGATCACAATGTAATGGTTTAACTTTTTATGAGGTGCCATGCTTCAATATAAAAAATAATGGGGGTATTTGATTTAATGAGGTGATGAAATTGAAAAGAAGTTTCCTTTTGTTTAAAAAAAATAGAGTAGCTTCTCAAATGTTTATTGATTGAATATTTGAATAAAACACATTACAGACATAAAAATATCTTCAGAGAACAAACTGAAGCCTGTCTTGCCAAGCTCTCTGAAAGTTAATGGTGGTCTACACAGCCAGCAGAGCTGAAGCAGCTGACTAGAAACACTGTGTCCATCCAAAACTGAGTTTATCATTCCCTTCTCCACTGTCCCCAAACTTTAAATTCTCATATTACTGTGATTATATGTTTAAGGCAGAGGTGTCAGACCCTCAAGGTGCCGCAAACATTAGCTGTCTATTGCTAACATATGGAAATCAATTCCTCAAATAATTATTCTGTCAATTTCTGTGGTTTGAGTCAGACATGGGCTAAAACTTCGACGTAAAACCGCTGCTAAATTGTGTCCAAGGGGCGTGATCTCTGAAGGCATGAGAACTCCCACTAATGGAGGAGACTCTATATTCAAGCTCAGTTATGGCTGTTTCCATACCTTGGTCCCTTGCCATGAGTACCCATTTTCTAGGATTCCCATATAATAGGCCAGCTGGCTTCCCTCAGAGTAAGTGATGCAAGAGAAAGTGTGAGAAAATTCACTGGATGAACAGTACTACCTATTTATAACCTAGTGTTGTATGTGACAACCTATTATATCCAAGATATTTTATTCATTAAAGCCGAGTCATTAAAATCCAGTCCATCCTCAGAGGAGATAACCAAAGGGACTATAGAAGGAATGGATACACAAAGGTAGGGTTATGAAGACTCCAAAGATACCAGACTAAAAGGAGAAAAAAACATCTGCTGACATGCAGCTTCCCAGGAGTAATAGCTTTACTTGGTTGGGCTGTGTAGAGGCTCTCATTTCGGTATAGCCTCATCAATCACGACTAATAAAAGACTGAGTGGAAGATAAAACTGAACTGAACCATTCAAAAGCAATCATGAAAGCAGATGAAGAGAGAGTGGCACATTATAATACATCAACAAGATACTCAGATATGCTCACAAGAGACTATGATAATTTGGTATATTCTTCTCAACATGACTATATATCTTTTATTGGGGGTTTATTCTCATATGGTATCAAATTTCATTAATAGTCCTAAGTGATGTCAGTGTGATAGAATCTTTCTCCACAGCAATTATTTAAGCCTGCCTATATGATGAATGTTCAAGCATGCCTAGGAACTTTACAGACAGATGGTTATTGGGATCCTCCTACAGACTGTCTGCATGAGAGCAGACTCACAGCTTCCTGTGATCTCCCTTGGCTCTAACTCCCCACATCCCCACCCCCACCCCCAGCTTAGCATCAAAGTTCATTTTAATTGTTTTTCTTACACCTCAGATTTGATCATCTAAAGTAGGTCATTGGCATCTAAAACACTCACAGTAACTCTGTTCCCAGAGTGTGAAATCAGACAGTTTAAAAGCATTCTAAGTGAAAGCCTGCATTGAGACCAGAACCATCAGTGTACTTAAGAGAACCAAGGGAAACAGCTCCCACCACCCCCTCGCTGAACTAGAATAAGACAATAGCATTCCACGGTGTGTAGTAAGATATGTTTGGCCTGGACTAAAACTAGTCTGTAGATCATGAGACTCTTAATCTCAAGATCCTGGGTTTGAACAGCACATTGGGCACCATTTGTAGTAAGAAGGTTTTGGCCCAGTTTAGCCCTAAAGTCTGGACTTGCCTGAAGCTGTTTAGCTTTGCCTGGCCCTGAGGTCTGAACTAGCAGTCTCAAAGTCTTAAAGAAACACACAGAAGCTTATATTAATTATAAGTTGTTTGGTCTATGACCCAGGCATGTTGTTTGTTAGCTCTTATAACTTAACTTATTTTTATTAATTATGTCTTGGCACATGGATAGTGGCTTTATTTGTGTTTTATTAGATCTTGTTCTCTTGAGAAGCAGCTCATCTCTGCCTGACTGCATCCTCCTTCTTTTTTATCTATTCTCAGATTTCCTGCCTGCTTCTAAGATGCCTTGCTATAGACCAAAACAGTTCCTTTATTATCCAATGATCATTCACAGTGTACAGAAAGACAGCGCACTGTTACAATGTGTTTTCTCGGTCCCGGGGCAGCCAGAGGTCCAGACTCACAGACCTACTGCCCCAGACCTCTTAGCCGCCCGCTGTTCCTGCTCAGGCCCCAGAAATGACTCCGACACTTATATTAACTTCATGCTGTTTGGCCTATGGCTCAGGCACATTGCTAGCTTGGTCTTCTATCTTAAATCAACCCATTTCTATTAATCTTTCCTGCCACGTGGCCCGTGGCTTACCTGTGTTCCTTACATGTTGCTCCTTTTGGCTTCTGGCTCCTTCTGTCTCTGACTCCGCCCTGCTCCTCCTACCTACTCTGATGCCTCCTCCTACTTTTCCTTTGGTGCCTGTCATGGGCCAAAACAGCCCCTTTATTTAAAGATTGCTATTCACAGCATACAGAAAGGCATTCCCACATCAGCCCACATCAATGGAATCTTCTCCACACAGCTGAAACAAAGGCTGTATTCACCCATTACACCAAGTCTCATCCTCCCCCTGGAAGTTAGTTGCTCTATAACAGCCATATTTCAGTAGTAGGACTTGATATCAAGCTTCAAACCAAACAAATATATTGAGTCAAATGATGTCCCTCAACAATTCCCATGGGAACAGGAAGCTAGAGAACTGACCTTGTTCAGAAATCGACTCTTTACAGATGTAATGAAGTTAAGAAGAAATGGTGATGGCTTAGACTGCATCCTAAATCCAGTACAAATGACATCTTTGGATGAAGTAGAAAATTTGGACACAGAGACCCAGAACAGAGGAGTGAAGCTGTGCGAAGGCAGACATTAGCTAGAGTTTCATATCCACCAACTAAGAGTGTTAGCAATTACTCAAGGCCCTTTCAGAGCCTCCAAAAAGTACAACAACACTACACCATCAGTACCAAAGTCTAGGACCCTGTCTTTGTTATGCAAGTCCTGTGTTACAAGCCCTGTAGAGGAAGGGGAGACATCCCAAGTCTGGCTGCCTTCTGCACTCACTCACCCTGCTCTTTGCAACCTCTCATCTGTCCAGCTGCAGTCTCTCAGATTCGGCTGCAGCTCAGTCACATCCCTTGCCCTCACTTCAGCTCCAGGCCTCTGCCTCCACCTCAGTCCCAAAGGCCAACAGTATGAGTAATGCTCCTCTAAGTCAGAGGGCAGGCAGGAAGAATGCCCTGCCCTGTTCCCCTTCTCCAGTACTCAACAAGGCTTTAAAAGCAAGGGTTATTGTTTTTTCAAGGAAAGGCCCTTCTGGTACAGAGCCTAAGAATACTACTGTGAAAACAGCAGACTTTCAGAAGATCTATAGAATTATCCATTCCTTCTCTTCCCTCTTTATTTCCTTTGTTTACATTGTTTCTTTTCCTTTTCTTTTAAACAAATCCTCCTTTACTTCATCTCCTATTTTAAGAGAAAACCAAAAAAGTTTCAATTGTTAGAAGAAAACATTGGATTTTTCTGGCTGTAGGCTAAGCAATAGTTTCTTAAACATGACCTAAAATAAGTAACTTAAACTTCATCAAAATGAATCTCTCTCTCTCTCTCTCTCTCTCTCTCTCTCTCTCTCTCTCTCTCTCTCTCTCTCTCTCTCTCTCATACACACACATGCACACACACAAAATATTTATCGAAAGCAATACATAGAATGAAAGAAAATACCTGTAAATCACATTAGAAATTTGTACACAAAATAAGAATAATCCTTACAAATTAAAAAAAAAAAAACTTTTAGTGGGTGTGAAGACTACATTCATCTGTGGGTATAAGGACAAATGTTTATAAATGTGTTCAGGATTGTGCTGGCTTATAAATTATGAGTTGGAGATTCTCCTGCAATAATTATGAGTTTACTAACACTGAGTACTTAGTTAGATTTCCAGTTCCAGGCATGATTCCCTCCCTTTTTGTTGAATGAGTCTTAGATCAAATTGGAAAGTCGCTGGTTGCTGTCAAGGTGTGTGTGTGTGCCACTTCTCCACCCTTAGGGTTACAGTACTACACTGGTCATTGATATGGTTCATAGATGTCATCATTGTGTAGGAATATTGTTTACCTCCCTCCTACAGGAGCTTTTACAGCACCTTTTAGTATCACGAAAACTAGTATTTGGTAAATGGATATTCAGATTAGTTCTAGGTAAGAGGTTCCCTTTATAATGAAGACCATTACAGAAAAGTCACAACAATGAAAATGCAGCATCTGGAGCCCAGTCCCAACTGATCCATCTACTAAGCATCTCCACACATAACACTATGGAAATTGTGGAAGAGTGGGCAGAAACATTGTGAGAACCAGAGGATCTGAGTGTTTGCTGTGAAATTATGTCTCCTGATAACATCACAAGCTGTACCCATAAAGTCTCATCAACATTACTGCCAAAGCATAAGCTGAAATAAAAGATGATATCAATGGACATGGCAAAGCATATATGGGAAAGCCCAGAAGGCCCCAGCTCTGCACAAAGAATCATAGGCAACTAACTCAAGCTGTGAGGAAGACAGGTAGTTTTCTCCAGAAATGACAACACATCAATTTGTTGTCTAATGCCTAATAATAAGCCCTAAAAGCATATATACAAGCCGCATATACAGGCTGAACAAGTTTTATACACACACATTAATGATGTGACTTGCAGATATTTTCTTGATGGTGCAGTATATATATATTCTTTTGTTTGTCTCATGCCTGTTTGCTGCCATATTTAAGAAAGTATTGCATATATAAGCATACTAGACATATATATGTGCAATACAAGTAATACAAAAAGAAGTCATGAATTTGGAGGATAGTAGAAGAGGAATAAGAGAGATTTAAGAGGGAGGAAAATGAAGGTAAAAATGTTGTAATTAAATTATAATCTCAAAAAATTCTTAGGAAGAAATTGAGCAATGCTTTTGAATACAGATTTCCTCAAAGTTACTAATAAATTCAGAAAAAGTTGATAAAATAATGTCAGTAAGGAGGAATTGGAACCCTCTACAGCGTTAGCAGGAGATAAAATGGAGCAGTCATTTGGAAAAAAATAATTGTAAAATGGTATGAATGGCATTGCCATATGATTGAACAACTTCACAAAAGTCACTTATACAAGAGAAACACAAAATATACCTACACCAAACATATACATCAATATTTGTGTCGTGGTTATTGAGAACAGCCAAGGAAGCTACCTATATGTCTTACCAACTGAAAACTGTATATATAATGAATGTGTCTATCCATAAAGTTAAAACATATGGGACACTGAAAAGTACTTACAGTCACTGATGTATTTAACAGAACAGAAGAAACTTGACAGCATTACATCAGAAGAGACCACAGAGTAGGTGATTTATATGAAATACCCAGACAGGAAAATATTTACAGTCTAGAAGATGCCTAAGACTTCTGGGAAGGATGTCAGAGAATGTTCACAGGATTTCTTCCAGGGATTATGCGCATGTTCTAAAATTAGGTGTCATATTGTGTGTGCAGCTCTATGAATATGGTATACCAAGAGACTGCTGTTGAAGACCATTCTTATTTAAATTCGCACAATGGAGAGCCCAGTTAACTGTGAATACATTGACTAAATATTTGTATTGTTGTGATGTGACAAAAATAATCAGATGAAAGATTTTTAAGGGAGGACAGGTTTCTTCTGATGAACAATTTAAAGGCAAAATCTGTCACGCGATATAGCAAGTCATGACTTGGTATAGTCAAGGCAGTGAGAGTCTGGGCCACTAGTTACACTACAGAGACAGGAAATGGAAAGATAATAGAGAAGATCAGCTCACTATCTTCTGCCCACATTTAGGGAAGACCTTTCTAACACAATTAAGTTGACCTATTTACTCCCTCACGCACTTGAATGGGTGTTTGTTTCCTAGGATGTCCTAGACACCAGCAAGTCAACAATATTAGCCATAACAATGAGTGATTCAAAATAACTTTTGTGTAATACACTGTATCTTAAACATGCATTTAAAAATAAATTGTCTGAAGGAAATAAGCACTTCTAGAGTTGGTAGTGAAAAGACATATGTCTCTTAGTAAGCAATCAATAATGGTAAGCATTTTTTAAAAGAAAATTTAAAAAACCACTTTCATTTGGAATAAAACTTTTCTTGGCACTTATCTCTTAGTTATGACCTAGCTACCAGTTCCTAAATCAGCAGCTGTCTGCATAAGAGGTTTTTAGGTCTGTGTGTAACCTCACTCATGACTAGCTTTTTTTTTTTTTCTTCTTGCTTTAGATTAGAGACAATGAGTGTGAAACACCAAAAAAGATGATTTGTTTGTCCTTGTGATCAAAGTTTGAAAAACAGCAGTTCTTTGAGCTGGAATTAGGAATGCTCCCAACAGAGTGCAAATCATACTTTTACAGGGACTTCTGGTGTTTTATGCTTGAAAAAGGAATCTGGATACCAGAGTGTCCTCTATTTCCACATTTTTAGAAAATAACTTGCAATTTAATATAATTTTATTTTAGTATATCAGTTTGTTTAACTTACCTAAACTAAAACATTTCTACTTTCTTGAGTTTAGAAATAGGTCCCCTATTTCTTTATGCTAATGAAGGCTGGGGACATTCTTCAGTGGGGGGAGCACAAAAATCAAAAAATGGGGGTTAATGGGCAAAAATGGTCTCATGGAGATAAAGAAAGAAGCTAAGTTAAAGCATAATGAACTCCTAATATTTATAAAAATCATAGAAATATTAAATTTTCCTCTTCCAAAGAATGGGAAACACTTCCTGCCCAGGTCTCTGAAGCACTGTTGTGGAATTTTCCTTTTGAAGCTTTTAAGGCCCAAATTTTCCAGCAGGAAGATTCCTTTGAAGTAAAGCTCTGAGGGTTGTCAAAACATATGGGAAACAACCAAGACCCTGTAAACCTAAAGTGTAGAAAAACTCTTTTCTAGAATAATGGCTGGAGAGCCAGTGGGGTTATGACAGAGCAGTATGGTAAATGTTGGTGGTGCTGGCTGTTTTATTTTGATTTGGAGGAGAGGGAGAAGCCTAGAAAATCTGAGCTGCTTTTATTCTTAACAAGAACCAAATTAGTGATTTCATTTGTTCTAGTTTAGACATAAGCATTTTCAGACTTATTCTTGGTTACTTAAAATAACCTTCCACTCTGAAGACAGAATTTCTGGAAAGTGTTTGAATTTTTATCCACTTATATAGATTCCAGATTTGATTTTACATATTATTTTATGCACAATTCCCCCAGGTACTCTAGCAAATTAAAATAGCATAGAAAATTAATAGCAATTAAAATTAGTTGGAGCCTGAACAGGGTCAATTGGTATGTATGACTGACTGGTGAATGAAAAAAAGATGTGTTCAAGAATTTAGAGGGCCCATGAGATCTGCTTTAATGTGTTTATAAAGATCTATTTGCACTTGTTTCTATTAAATCTATTAATTGTTTGGGCCAGACTTATCTGGTAGTTACCCTTACAAATTGAAGATAAGTGAGTTAAAACTTCAGAAGGTTATAGAAAAGTACATGAGTTCATAGGCTTTCAACTCTTGTTGAGAGCTTTACCTTATACATCCTGACACCCAAAATTTAAAATATACCAAAAATATGTGGTCATTTACATATATCATATATATATTAGTCACAAGTATATATGTATATTACGTATATTATATATATAAGTCACAAGTCTTTCATATTTGGTCTTTATCTATGTATATGGTGTCATTTTCCCACGAATGAATCAGCAAGTGTGGAGACGTGTGCCCATTTGTCTTCTCTTGCACACTCTACTTTCTTATTGGTCACTTGGGTCAACTGGACTTCTGTGTATGTTCCCTATGCAAATCTAGCTGTACGTCAGCATCAGAACTATATATTTCTCAGAATATTTTAAACTCTCATTAGTTAGTTGATTGTTGATATGTCTTTCCCTCCAAAGATACATCACCAGATTCTTGAAGACAAGAAAAAGCAAATTCTGAAGCCAAATGGCAGATCACACTTGTAATCTCAACATTTGAGAGGTTGAGGCAGAATTGCAATTAGATTGTAGGCAGGCTGGGATTTATATAAGTATGAAACCATTCTGGGCTACAGTGTGAGACTATGTTATAAGCAAAATAGTAATAGCACAAATTTTGAGTATTTAATTTGAAAACACAATGCTTTTTATCATCTGGAGTTACTTAGCCAACTTGGATTGCTACCTCTTTCATTATATCCAAACCAGAAAAGTCAATCCACTTTGAGCTAGCCTTTCATTTCTACATATAAATATGACTGGCCATGGTCATCTCTAAGCCTACTGTCTATTAGAATGCTACCACACTTTAAAACAGATATTTGACAGCATTTTTAGATGTACAAGTAACATAATACCCAGAAACTGTAGCTTTTACACCAAGCAAAATTATTATCACAGAAAGCCAAGGAGCTAGAATAAAGTTAAGTGTTGAGTTGGTTGATTCTGAAGGTCAGCTATTGATATGCTAAATTAACTTCCCTGAGCCCTAACACATTTCCTTTCGTGATGGCAAAATGGCTATAGTTGTCATCATGGCCTAGTATGATGATCACTTAAGGCAAGAAATGTCACATTTCACCAGAATTCCCTGGAAGCTCACTGACAGCTTGCATCACGTACTCTGTCTAAGGAAAAGAAATAATCATAGCTGGTTATTTCTTTGATATAATCAACTGGCATGGGATGTAATCATCCCTGAGAGGCTCATAAATAATAATTAAGACATGAAAATTTTCTGCTATTTGAGTAGCTATAAGTATACGAATAGATGATTATTGTGTCCATGGGATTAAAATGTATGTTGGAAGATAATTAAGAAAATGATGTCCTGAAAGGCTCTGAAGGGAAAGATAAGGAAACCAGGGGTGTGAGAATTTACCACTTGGTACAAAAGTGGGACACATGAAGCACTTGGCTTTGCACTGAAAACAGCAGGAGTCTCATTAGTGACTAGAGCACGATGCCTGTTGGTACTGTCTTCCATAATACTCAACAGAAATGGTACATGCCTTTGGAAAGCATGCTTTGTTCCTTCCATCTGGCACTGACTACATCCTACTATTCTGACCAATAATATTATTATTTACTTTGTGCATAATCACATCTTACTCCCATAGAGACCTATAATCTACTCCTGGTACAACCAGGCAATGTAATCATTCTTTTGGATTCCTTAATGATCCTTGAGATACGAGACACTTAAGTGCTTACAGTATAAAATTGAAATACAGGCATACATATTTACTGTGTTAATCAGACCATTTTCTCACTGTAAAAATTCTTTCTCTCAACATAAAAAATAAAACTTTACTTCAGCTCATGGTTTCAGAGGTTTTGTTTTATTGTCTGTTTGCTCCATTCTCTGGGCCTGTGGTGAGGGGGAGGGGGGAAATGAGGGCAAGTATGTGATAATACTCATGTTGTGGTGGCCAGGAAGCAGAGAGAGAAAAAAAAAGGACCCAAGAACAACATAAAGACCCTAAAAAAACTCTTTCAGTGATGTACTTCTTCTAGCTAGGCACCACTTCCTAAAAATTCCATATCTCCTAAGACAGTGCCATAGCTGGGGGCCAAACTCTCAACATGAGCCTATGGATGACATTCCTAATCAAACCATAATGCACGCACAGTATTTGTTATGGATTCACTATGCACCCACATGAAACCATTTTGCAAAGCTCCCCCAGGTGCGCAAGCAAGGTATTTAGAAATGGTGCTCTTAGCATTTACAGTTTGGTTAGGTCCTGGGGGGTCTTGACAGGGCTAATGCTCTTTCTTTCGCCATCTCTATTTTTGTTTCTTCTACACTCCTCTGACCTCCATTCACACTCATCACACTCATTGTCGGGTGACACATGAGGGAACAGAGTCAACCAACCAGAAAGGAGACTATCTCCCAGAGCCTCATTGTCTAGCACCTTGGTCTCCGGTCTTCTCATTCATACAAATAAAGACCATGTTGTTACAGATCATCGTAAGACCTAGCACCATAATTCAAAAGTGTTTAGTGACTAAAGTTTTCATTTTGAACAACCAAAATCTCCTTTTTTATTTTCTCAATTTAAGCTTCTCCTAGCTGGTTGCCACCGATCAGCCAAAGTCTCAAAGTCTAAGTAGACCACAGTACAGTACTGGGAAGTTGTGCCACCGCAAACCCAGCAGGTAACAGTACTGCTTTGCTTGATTGGTTTTGTTTTGTGTTTTTCTCTGCTGAATCATTGAAATCAGGTTCTTGATCAGGCCTTCTTAATAGCAAGCTATTGTCTTCAGTCCTTTTAAATTTGTTTTTTGTTTTGCGACAGAATCTCACTCTATATCTTAGGATGGCCTTGACCTCACGACTCTGCTTTATTCTTTCAGCGCTGGGAGTACAGGTGTGAACTACCATCAATGGTAAACAGGGTTACTTTTATAATGACCATGAAATACAATATCAGGCACTTATTTTATCTTCTTTTGCTCCACTAGGTCCCTTCTATGTGTGTGTAGAAATTTTTCACTCCTTGAAAGAAATGTGTAGACTTTTTAAGACTTTTCTATGTGTGACTGGGAGTTACAACACTCATCCCAGGTAAAAATAAAATCTCAGCCTACTCCAAAGAAAGAAACTCTCCCTTTTCCCAGCTGGCCTTAAGCCTAAGTACTTGCTAAGAAACAGGTGAAGTAAAAGACTCTCCCAGTGGTCCCATAGCAGTGTCCCCAACTCAGAGAGGTAACCACTTGCTTCTCTGGCTGGACATCTAAAGGAAGAGGAGCATATCAGCACTGTGCTGGTGATACTGATGCTCTCTGGTTTGGGAATGACTGACAGTTTCCCTAGAAGAAGTGTAACCACTGAGGGTCTTGTGCATGTTATCCCTTTATGAGAGGGAGGGAACTCCTCTGGCTGCCATTTGGAGCTTTTGGCAATATGTCTGTAACCCTTTTGTTGCAGAAATCCAGGAGAATGATCTGAAGAAATACTCTTTGCATCTTTCTCTTACTATTTTTAGAATGAAATAATATTATCATAACACCTAAAATCACTTCTAATCAGCTCTATAAGAGCACACACACACATTGATAATATTATTTCAAAGGTAATATGTTTGTAAGCATATAAATAAAATAGAACTGGTTAAGACAAAGCTTAGTTTTTAAAAAAAAGCTTTTTCATGGTGAGCTGGTTAAAAGCAAATCCTATTATCTTACACTTTTAAATTGGTTCATAGATTTAGTCACAGTTAAAATTTTACTACATGAATATTTTAAATAACTTAATCTTTTAAAGGTCAAAGGACATACTCCTGGTTGACATACTACTCTTTCAACTTGGCTTTTATTAGTCCTTAGCAGGAAATGATTAAAAGAAACAGAAAAGTAATACAATCATTCCAAAAATTATCCTCATAAAATGAGAGAAGTTTTCAAATTAAAAGCCCTCTAAGAAACCAAAATAATTCACAAGTTTTTTATTGACATAATCTATATATATTGCTCTTATATAGTAGGTTGTTTAGAGTGAGGCATTTTAAAGAATATAATAGTTAAATTTATAACCATAATCAAAGCAAATCTTGTACTTAATTGGACAATCTCCCTCCTTCTAGTGAATAGCAGTGAGTGCAAAGGCTCATTCTTACCCAAGGTCCATAAAATGAGCAGTACCTGTGAGTACAGTCTGAGTCAAGTCAATCATATGAGCCCTCTAAGGCTCAAGGTACTTTGGGGAGAATACAGTGGGAAGTTTGTGACAGCTGAAAGATAGAGTAAAGGTCTAAAAAGTACCACGTCTAGGCTCAATACAATGACTTTAATCATTAATTAACACCAACTGTAGTTAGCTGTGTTTGGCCTACACAATTCAGTCCTATCAAAATCCACAAACCCTAGAGGGACAGGGCTAACAGGCACTTCCCTGTACCTTTGTGCCGATGATTATAGGTGGATTATGGAAGAGAGGGAATTGCTATATTTAGTTGTGTACTTTCTACTGAGGTAATAGCCTTCAATGAAGAGGTACAAGCCTATGATCAACATGATTAAGCCATGATTAATTTCAGTGAGTCACAAAACAAAATGAATAGACAGCAATGTTCAAGAGATGTTTGCTTGGAGGTGGATAAGGTAGGAAGGATAAGGATGTGGGAGTAGTTAATGTGTAAAACATATGTATGCAAAATTGTAGTATATATTTACTATATATATAGTATATGTATATATATGTATATATATAGTATATATATATAGTGTGTGTATATATATATATATATATATATATATATATATATATATATAACATAAAACCCCCTAAATAGTATTCATAAAACACAAGCCTGAGACACATAAAGAAAAAAGGGTGTAGTGGTAGACAGCCTTTCCCCTTTCCCAGAAGTCTCTAGCCTGATCACTGGGACCCAAACACCATTTTTTAAAAATGGAAAAAGAAATGTTGGCTAGTGAAGTGGCTCCGTAAGTAAAGGAGCCTGCCACCAAGACTAATGACTTGAATTTGATACCAAGACCTATAAGGTGGAAGAAAAGAACCAACTTCTGCAAGTTATCTACTAACCTTTTATATACATTAGTGGAGTTCCAATGCCCCACTAATGAATAAATAAAGTAAGAAGGTAAATAAATAAATTTTGTAAAGGTCTTAGGTATAAATTTAAATCAAAGCCACTTACTGAGGCAATATTGGAATCAACGTATCGCACTGGGAGCCATTTGTAGAGTGAGGTTTCTGTTCTGTCCAGCTGGTGGTTCCAATCCATAGTCCTGCAGTCTCAGACCAACTAGCCCCAAATAATCATACAATGGCTTTTATTAATTTCATGCTGATTGGCTTATGGCTTAAGCATATGGCTAGCTAGTTCTTTTCTCTTAATTCAACCCATTTCCAGTTATGGAAATAATAACATAATCTGTTATGTCATGTGGCCTGGAGCTTACATGTGTTACTGTACATGTTGATTCTTGGGTGGCTAGATCTCATCTCCTCCGACTCCACCCTCTTTTCTCTGTATCTATGCTTGGATTTCCCACCTCCTTCTAAGATGCCTACCATAGGCCAAGACAGTTCCTTTATTCACAGCATAAGGACATCCCACATCAGTTTAAATACAAAGCATTTCAATAGGGATCTGAAGTGAAAATGTTTCACTCAGCTGGAGGCTTGCTTATTTAACTGCTCACATGGGGTCCATCAGCAGTGAACTGGGAGACCTAGGGAATAAAGGAAACAGAACAGGGAGTGTCCATTAGACAATTAAGCTTTAGTTTCTTTTCTGCCAGTTATGTTCATATTTTTGACAGATTTATTATTTAATGTGTTATCTAGTTCTTTGGATTGTTTCCTTTCAGAAGACATTATTTAACAAAAACTTTTCACAATCCCTAAATAGGTACCCAGCTCCAGTCTATCTGTCCCCACTACATTGTTGGAAAATTAGCACTTTAATATAGCATGGTATAGAAACAAGTCCATTACTCACTGGTAATCTCATTGATAGAAATACAACCTACTAATTATTCCACATCTTCAGCAGCTAACTACATGCAACTTTCCAATAATTCCTAGCTTTGTGAAAAGTTCTTTAATTTTTAATGTTCTATTAAAAAATAAAGTTATGCAAAAAGAGAGAAAGCTTTTTTTAAAAAAAAGCTACCCATATTTCATCATCTACATGCAACATTGAATTTGTGATATATTTTTACTATTTGCATGTATATTTAAAGAACTACTTAAGATAAATTATTGATATTTTCACATCAGATATTCCTGAACAAGTCACAGAAAGGTGAAATTAATGCTTTTAGATACAGACGTGGTTTTGTTTTCTTCATATTCTCAATACCCCTTGACTTTCTCTTTTTCCCTACATGATATAATGTCAGCAAATGCAAATGTTTGTACATCTTGTGTACATCACACATCCCTTGAAACGTGAAAAAGTAATTCCTACCAATCGGAATTACTTTTTCACGTTTCAAGGGACGTGTGACTAAGAGTAGACTGAGTCTCATATCTCACATTTGAACCCCCACATAAGGGACATTCTCCTCCCTAAGGTCAACATAACTTCCAGATTTAACAAAATGGAAAGTAATTTCTAGTGTTTTTTCAATTTGAAATTTATATTGGAATACACTAGCTATCTCAGGACATATTTTATGGACGATTATTTAAGCCAATGTATAATTGCTGGTTGTAAATTGCATTGGTTTATATTTCCCAGGGTATGAAATTTATGAGCATTCTTTCTGTGTCAAAAATAATAACACTTTATAGCATATTCAATAAAATAAATCCTATTAGACTTCTAGAATTGATTACTAGTATTTCTGTTTTATGTTGTACCCTAAAACTATGGTTACCATCATCAGTCACATTAAGCCCACTTTTCTACTCCATAAGAATAAAGAATAACCTAATGATGTATTTGCAAAATGAATTCAGAGAATGTGAGGTTAAATACTTTGCAAGAAGATAATGTTATTGTTTGTTTTCTATCCCATCAGGTTTAGACCTGCTGTTCTAAAATACACATAGAGCCATCTGAATTTACTGTATTTGTGTGAACCTCAATTTTATAAAAAGCGTAATCAATGTGTGTCTTTACAGATGTGCTCAAATTATTTTTTTAAAAGTGAGGCAAAATTGTAAAATATAAAATAAGTCATATTTTAATGTTCAAAACCAAAATATCCCAACTATGGATTAAATGATTAAAGTCATGGTATGGGCTTATCTTATGCTTTTAGCATGACAAGGATTTATGAGATTTGATAATAAATTATGTTCAACTTATTAAACCTTATAGTCTATCTACAAAGTAATAGATGTTTTAAGGTTAATGAAAAAACTGAAATGGTTTCAGTAAGTATAAATCAATCTTCAGCAACAAAGAAGAAAAATTGAGCATCAAAACTCTAAGTCAAAGGAGTTGGTGACTGTTCCACTGTATCGTTTGCCAGATGAATTTGTGCTGTGAACTTTGCAAGTAGATTTACAGGGTGATGTCTAAAAGTAAGTCACCAGAAAGCAAATTCTTTCTGTTCTCTCTTGGCCTCTCTGTCCACTACCCACTAAAGAGCTATTTGAGCAAAATCAAGATGAAGTATGAGATTTTGATATTCTCTTCTCTTTCTCTCTCCCCCTCTTTTCTCTCTCCCCCTCCCCCCTCTCTTCCCCCTCTCCCTCCCTCCCTCTCTCACCTCCTTCCTTTCTTTTTTTCTATTTTAGCACTATAGATACTCTAGTGAGAAAAGTTCTGTGAAAGAATCCACTAAATTAATTCCCAATCAAGCATTTTTCATGAATGACATTTCACCAACAGTCACCACTTGTCAGCCACTTAGCAGCTTGCACTGTGGAACGTTCTTACTGATCTGATCTAACCACCAAACAAAGGAAACTTGAACCTGCAAGGAAAACAGAAAAAGGACATTGTTGATCTGTCTAAAAAAGTGCATGTATTCGTATTCAAATGACATGACAGATTAAACAGATGTCAGTGAACCACGGATTGTGTAGAGTGCAGGTCTATTTTGGTGGAAATGAGGTCAGAGCCTCAGAATAGATTCAGCATTTCATGAGTATAATCATGTCTCAGGTTTTAGTGCCTGCCTGAGATAAACTTTGAGCTTGGCTCTGCAGTATCATTATGGACCTCATCAGGATGATTTAGTTTCGGGTTAAGTACAAAAATTACAACCAAAATATTCTCTTAAAAGAAAAATCAAAGCAAGAACACAGCTTCCTTTGAATCTCAAGAATGCCATGATGAATTGAAGCAGGACCTAACTGGAGTGTGTCAGATTTGTAAAATGGATGCCAACTCCTTTGTTATCTTGGGAATGAGAAAATCATCTCTCATCTCCTCAACACTTAGCATTGTGTTTGACTTGGGAATGAATGAGTGAATTAAAGAAACCGACATTAAGTATAGATCAAAATTATTCAATGATTCCCTTCCTCTCCTAACTGTGTGCTAAAATATACACCAAGTTGAGTTCACTGGGAGACATATTTCTAATATTTCAAGGCTTTAGTCATCACTTCTGCAAACAAAGTATGCGTCTGGCAGATGTAAATTTATATGCACTAGTAAAAACTGGAATTCTGAAACAGAGATGGTTCAAAGTTTCTGGCTAATTATAATAAACTTGAAAGTATGAACTGTTTCTTTAGAAACTGTCTTTGGTTTTGGGGAAGAACATTACCTGTTCTTCTTGACACTCTGAGAAAGAGAATCAATCCATAGAAAGAACCATAACTAGGAAATAATTATTTTTTTAAAATATTATCAAAAATGTGATCATTTTCATATTTTGTATTCTAATCATATCATGTCTCTTAACGGCCAGTTTTAAAATGGTCTCATACACTTAAAATTTCTCAGTTAAGATATTCTTTAGTAAATATACAGTTAGTTGAACTCTTCACAGGCGTACAGTGTCTCAGCTTCATTCAAAGATCCCTTCTCTAGAACGAATCCATATAAACAAAGAACTTCTCCCTTTCATGTGAGCAGGACCTCTCACCACGTAAATGTGAGACCAAGGAATTCAAAGCCATGCCTGTGAGAACAGGCTCCAGCCTGGACCCTATCCTGGTGAGCCGTAGTAGGAAGAGTCCAATAGCTTGAACAGTGTAACTTCTCAAATCTCAGGGCCCTCATCTTCTGCATGGAGAAAGCAATTGTCTTACTGCAATCATCCTTGTAGGACTGAGAAGTGTCCGCTCCGTACTGAGCACAGTGCTGGACAAAGAATAATCAGGAAATGTTGCTTTTATTACAGTTACAAGCTATGAGAGGCTATGGGACTTCTCTGGAGAAGCAATTCGCTATCTCCTCTTGTTCTTACTTTTGACCTTTGTAAACCAGACACAATGAAAGAATGAAGTACGATTGTATTGTCGTGATGAAGCACCATAACCAAAAGAAGGCTGAAGAGGGAAGGATTTCTTTGGCTTATGTTTCCACATCGTAGTCTATCTTTGAAGGGAATTAGGGTAGGAACCCAAGCAGGGCAGGAACCTGGAGGCAGGAGCTGGTGCAGAGGCCACATGGAGCTGCTTATTGGCTTACTCCTCATGACTTGTTCAACCTCTTTCTTTATAGAACCCAGGACCACCAACCTAAGTGACCTCCCCCATCAGTCACTAAGGAAGCATCCTATGGGCTTGCCTACAGCTTTATCTTTTAGAGGCGTTTTCTCGGTTGAGGTTCCCTCCTTTCTGATGACTCTGGCTTCTGTTAAGTTGACAGGAAACTAACCAACCCAATGATGATAAATAAAACTAATTTAAGAATGTTTTAATGATATTAAAGTGCTAATTAATATCTCATTGAATGCCCACTGCACAGAAATGTATGTTTCCTTAGATAGCACTGGATGAAGAGAAATTAATACAATAATGAGTAAGTCTTTACACAGCATGTAAGCAAGACTCCAGAAAACTGTAAGTTATTATTGATATCTTTCCCTCAAAAGAACTTTTAAATTACACTTAAATGATGAAACGGTTGGAATTAAATCTGACTGGAATGCACAGCCATAGTCTTCGAATGTGCTGAATGTTCTCGTGAGGCCATGGAAAATCTATCCGATTTCGTGTAATGTATAAGCCTAGCCCTCATTCCCAGACCCATTTATACAGCATTTTTGGTTCCGAGGCAAATGAGGATGGGAAATTGCTTCATACTGAAGGGACTTCAAGAGCCTCGTTCTTTAAGCCTCTTCAAGGAGCCCTTATCAGACCTGCAGACAAGTGAAAATGAACTTGAACTTCAACTTCTGTCTGCCTCATTCCACGATTTTTTTCCCTCAGAATGCCAGAAAGGTAAGTGAGAACGAAAAGTGATTAAAACGCCAATGCCTCAACATGTCTAAAACTGAATAATTACCCCCGTGTGTTTTAATGTGACATGTTTGTTGGGTTTTTGCTTTTCTTCATTTTTGTTCGTTTTATGAGAGTTTTTAGATGTGTAATGCTCTCATCTCAAAAAAAACAGGATACACCCAAATAATACTGTTTTCTCAAAAGTTCCGGTTGGTGGTATAAGCTCTGGCATTAGCCAGATTCCCTATAGTGTATATTTATATAACTCAGTCCTGGGTTCTTTAAATAGAAAAGGGGGAATTAAAACTTCAAAGAAGTTTGAGCTGGGAGCTTGTAATTCAAGCTTCTTGGGACAAAACATTTTTACTCTGTGCTCAGTTTTTATTTTAAGTGAAAATACATATTTTCCCAATATACCCTTTCAGCTCTGCAAAGGAAAGCAGTCAGGAGATTTTATGGTAAAATATTTAAAGAGAACCTTGAGCACTGGCCAAGAATACACTTTTAAGCTTTGCTAAAACAACTCACATCTCGGACTTTATTTGCTTATTAGGCTTCTAAGGGGCACAGGCAGACTTTTATAAAAAGGAAAAATTCCTTTCCTGGTTGTGACTCTGGAGGCTTTGTGAACCTATTTTCAAAACAAATGTGAGAACAAGACTGACATGTGGGGGCCTATAAAGACAGACAACACTCTTGGAGCAGACCAGCCAGAGCATGAGCAGACTTAAAGCATACGGAATAAGAGACTCGATTCTCTAGGCAAATGAGCGATTCTAGATGTGCCCAGAGCTGCACAGGGAATTGTGCATAAACTGGCTGGTTCCCTTCGCTATCTAGCTGTACTAGCACACATTAATTACACAGTGTAATGGGTTTTGTAGTGACCATTTCATGCATGCAAATAATATATTATCTGAGCATTTCAATCATTTCTATTACTCTCCCTCCTCCCCTGACCCACCCCCTTCCTCATGTCTTAAGTCACTTCTTCTCGCTGGCCTCATGCCCAAATTCCACCTACGAGAAAAAGACGTTTACTGTTACATTTTTCTTTATGACTGAATTGTGTGTGTGTGTGTGTGTGTGTGTGTGTGTGTGTGTGTGTGTGTGTGTGTGTGTGTGTGTGATGGACATGGTGACTCTGCAGCTTTACCTTTGTGTATGGTACCTCAGTGAATATGGTAATCACTCATAATCAGTGCTTAATGACTGTGCCTTGGAGTACTGTTCCTAATTTTGGGAAGTTCTACTTGGAACTCCAGACTGATTTCCATATAGATAGATTGAGTTACACGTATATCAATAATATATAAGAATTTCTTTTTCCATGTCTAATTAGGATTTCCATATTTTACGTTATTGGGGTAGCTACTCTATTTAGGATGAGTCTTTCATTCTCCCGATGACTAAAGCATTTTATTTTATTTTTTCATATATTTGTTGTAAACTTGCATATCCATCCTTAAAAGTATCCCACTTATTATTGAATTACTTGTTCTACTGACATTAAGATTTGGGTTCTTTATATATGCAAGATATTATTCTGCTGTTAAAATAACATCTTATAAAGATTCTTCTTATAGTATATAGGCTGTGTCTTCACACTCTGGTGTTTCCTCTGTAGTCATACTTTTAATTTTATATAATACTGATTTTCCATTATCACTATTGTTTTCCTAAATAGCGGGAACTTTACATTTTTATGCCAGTAACTTGAAATGTTTCCTCTAGAAATTGCAATGTGTCATGTTGCGTGCTCAGGTACTTCACCCTTTTTTGTTGAGGTTTGTATGGAGTGAACAAGAAGAAACTACCTTGAGTCTCTACAATGCATTTTCAGCTTTTTCGGAACTATTTGTTAAAGAGAATATATTCTGTATAATCTATTTTTAATCTCTTTATCAAGAATGAGGTTACCAGTGCTGTGAAAATCTGTTTCTGAGTGTTATATTCTATTTCATTTGTTTATACATTTTTTTTTTTATCATGCCAGCACCATGCTGGCTATTATGGCTCTGTGCTATTTTTTTTTTTTTTTGTAGTAAGATATTGTGATATGTGCCTGCAACATTGCTTTTTTGTTCAGGATAATTTCCTCTATTTCGAATTTCAATGCTCCAATTTGTATGTGCGTGTACCAATAATCAACATATTTTAAAAAGAAATGAAAATTAATCTCACTCACAACACATCAAAAATAAATAAATAATAACAACAACAACAAATCTAAGAAACAAAACTTCCGAGGAATCAAAACCACGAAACACTGAAGACAGAATACGGAAAGAATCCCTATGTTCACGGATTTACAGAATTAATATTGTTATAATCGCTTACCTTTCTGACTCTGTAAGCGCTAAACCCACAAGAGGTGGAGTCTATGTATGTATATGTGTGTGAGAGGGTGTGTGTGCTCGTACCTGTATATGTGAGAGTCTATGAGTATGCCTAAGGTGCTGTGTGTGTGTTTATGTGTGTGTGTTTGTGTGTGTGTGTTTGTGTATGTGTGTGAGTGTGTGTGTGTGTGTGTGAGAGAGAGAGAGAGAGAGAGAGAGAGAGAGAGAGAGAGAGAGAGAGAGAGAAAGAGAAAGGGTGAGGGGGGGAGAGAGAGATTCTTCCTGAGACTGCAAAATTCTGCTCATTCAGATTTTCTGATATGCCGCTCTTTAATGGCAGAATAGGACTAAAAACAGATTTAGTTCTCCTGATTTATTTTTACAAAAATGGAGAAAACACCGTATGCTTATTTCCATCTACATTCCTTTCAGCTATGTAATAAGAAGGTTCGGCTGACAAGCTTTCTTTAGCTCAGTTGACATTGTGTCACCAAACGGTCAGTAGAGCAGGCAAAGGGGAGCACTAAAGTTCCTACAAAATAAGGAATGATACGTCAATAACTATAGATTTCAAAATATAACAACAGATGTAATGTAGGTAGGGTGTGTTATTGTTTAAGAGACAGATTTACAATTGTTAGCACACATCTAAGTTCAACTTTGATACATAGAATAAAGGATAAAGAATCATTTAGATATGACTTCCCTCACCATGGAAGTCACCCTCTCCCAAGTATACTGGACACACTAAAGATTGAGGTGGCTTTTACATTTTAGCAGGATTAGATTCCTTTCAATCTCATAAAATTATCCACACAAGAAGTACTTAATTTGCTGGGAATGGGGAGGGGTTGCCAATACTGGCATGTACTGGTAATTAAAATAAGGTGGCTGTGGAGTGGATGGACCATTCAGAAGAAGCATGTATTATATAGCTACTTTAATTAAACTGTGAAAGAAAAACCCCTGATTTAGGTTCAAAAAAACAAAAAGCTGCATATTTCGCAGAATGTGTGATCTAAATCAATTTGAAATACTAACACATATCTACGACAAAGATCTATCAGTGCATACCTTGGACTCTACTATATGACTTAGCACCTTTCTGCCCTTCCTTCAGAGACAGGGAACCATCCCAGTGGGGGCATAGCCTGACAGACACAGCTTCTGAAGCTGCAGTCTCTGGGAAACTGGCCAATGTGGGCATGTTGCTGCAGCACGTCTACATGTGGATAGTAAAGTAATTTTAGAAATGCCAATGTCCAAGCAGCAAAAGGCATCTACTTTGTATTCAGAGGAAAGTGAAGGCACTTAAATTAAATAAAATTAAAACTGTTAGAAGGAAAACTGGACATATACAGACTTGGCAAATGACTTGTCTCTACTGAATAGCTCATTTAATTAATGATAAGAAAAATTCAAAGTTCGGGATGCTTGAGTTCCCTGAAAATACTACTGTGTGTTTACTGCTTCTGTGACCTTCCTGGTGAACAGGCTAGGAGAAACAGTTAACCTTTTAGGATAACCGATGGATGACTTTTTTTTTTTTTAAAGCATTTAGATACTGTGCTAATATTATTGCATCCAAGTTTTAAAAATCTTTTTAAAAAGATTTTGACCAAAAAGAGCCTATAACAACTCAGAAGATGTAATGATCTCAGTAAAGCTATGTGGGCCCAACTGCCTCCCTCCAGCTGCTGTGCAGACTCCAGATGCTTCCTTTCAGGGGCCCCTCAGAGGAACCAGGATAATAATGGGAAAAAAGTTCTTTGGCAAAGCAAAAGGAAGTTGGACGTGAGGAAAGCCACAGAACAAGTGTGTTAACTCCTTGGTTCTTATCAGCATCTGGAAAACAGTCTTCATTCAGCTCAAGTATCTGCCTGAAGCCCAGCTTCCAAATGCAAAAGTCCAAACACCTACTGTCCCACCCGGGAAACAGAGAAATGATTCCCTAGGAGTTTACTGGGGTCCTATTTCCTAATACTTCCCTTTCCAGACATACCCACTAGTCAATCTTTCTGGGTAGAGTCCATTTGTAGACAATGACATTGTTCCTTCTTTGTAATCTTTACCTGAAATGCTCCCTAAATCTAAATACAGTGTTATTGCTTCAATAAAACTTTCTCCAACAGCTAGACCACGCTACTTGCTTAGTTCTTTGTGCATTGTTTGACCACAAGATTAGCTGTATTTTACTATAACAAGATCTACCTTATCTGGACAGAGAGTAGAATAGGAAAGGATGTTGTATTGTGCATTCTCTAATCTTTTAGTTAGCAGTTATTTATCAGTGTTCCAGAAAATTCCATTGTTTACATATGAAAAAATTAACAACATCTTGAAACCAGTGCACTACACAAAGTGAAGAGAACACCTGTATCATATGGATCTTAGAAGGTCCCGTGTGCGTGTGCATGTGTGCATGTGTGTGTGTGTGGGGGGGGGTTGTACTGTAACAGGTGACCCAGGAGAATCTCACCATTTCATCAATGTTAAGATATAGACACTTACTTAGAAAGAACTTCACATTTTGGCCACACTTTGATACTTCTTAACGCATAAAAAAATACCAGAAGAAACATTTTCTAAATAAGTAATTACATTTGTGCTACTTATATTTATAGAATTTGTATTTCTGCAACACTGCTCAGTAGTTAACTTAAAAAATTGTTTCTGCCTTTCCTAGGCCACTAGCCCATGAAGAATCACACAGCTCGTCTATATCTCTGGTTCTGCAGCAGGTAGCAATCACTGTAATGGTGCTGAAGTACTCTGTTTGAGTGAAATGCAACTTGAAGTAAAGATATATGATTACTGACTGAAGTCATTATATATATATATATATATATATATATATATATATATATATATATATATATGAAAAAAATCACAACTTGCTTTGGTGTAGAGAAGATCAGGTCTGTGTCATTTTGTCTGCGATATAATCCATATTTTCAGCCATGAAGAACAAGCCTTTAATTTTGGTTTTGTGGTAGTTCTTATATAGACCAAACCATGTCCCTTGAAAGGAAAAAAAAAGTCTTCCTTACCCTAAACTGTCTACCATAACTAATTCGGTCAAAATCGTTGGGGGGAAATCATAGACATATTTTCTAACTTTGGTTTTTTTGGCTTGAGATTGCACTAAGTTCCCTGAATATATTTAATTAAAACCTTCATATAAGAATCTCATGAGAAAAAAAAAAAGAATCTCATAAAACAGATTTCTGGAGCCCTGTAATCTGGCTACTTGCAGGAGCCATCAGCTTACTGCAAACAGGACTTCTGTTACTAAAAAACTCTTCTAGAAGTCCTGAGATCCTCATCTACTTACCGCTCAGACATATGTTGTGCTCAGGGTGGCTCCAGGTCACGGTTCCCAGGGTTGTTTCACTGTGAATCTTTCTCATACTGTAAGCTAGCTATGAACTGTTTAATGATAATGTCTCTCGGTGTGGGTAAAGCAAATGATTAATCAAGGGTTATCTCACTGTACTAATACAATAGGCACACATAACTATAAAACTCAACCCAAATCTGACTATCACACATAAGCAGAGCTTGTCAGTGAAAGCAGCTGACTATGGAGTATTTCAGAAGACTGTATCAACATCCCACCTGAAAGCTGAGTTTCTGAATTGTTTTTCTGCCATTGTGGCCTTTGTTTTTTGTATTTCCTGGTGATACGGTATCTGTGGAAAATCACTATGGTGCATGTTAGAAGAAAGCTGGAAAGCAGCACACTCCATTCACACGTATTTACCAATGGTGCATTAATCCATTCAATAAGCACCGATCCTGTGCTTGGAACTTCTTATGTTTATTGACACAGCCTAGGCCCATCCATCTCCACCCAGGGGAACTTAGAGTCTACTCCTGTAGCTCAGCATGCTGATTCTGTTCCTTCTCCAGATCTATGTATCGTTCTAACTTCTTAGTTATACTCAAGAACATCGTCCACTGCTATGTTCTTTGGACATGCTCAATTGTGTTAATGAGAACAATAATAATGCCGAGCTCTGTGTGGCATTGTAGGATCAGGTGATGAGTTTAGAAGAAAAGGAGATGATTTTATGTTACTAGTAATGATAGTAAACTCATTCATATATTTACTGAATTTATATTCCCAATCACAATTATGAGGTAAAGAAAGTTTACCTGTTCTACCCACCCCCCAAATGCTTCTTCAGTAGATGACCCCGGTGACATAGACATTGAGGGAAATGTTTGATGCTTGCTTTAGTTGATGTCTCATGTATAAATACATACAGGAGTTTAAGAGTTCAAAAAATATAAGTTTCTCTTAAATAAATCTCTTCTAGTATCAGTGCTTAGCCTTGACGCCCATGACACAAATTTTGGTAAGGGAGATCTTAAAATCTCGCGCAGATAAATTACATATTTTGAGAGGTGGGAAGGATAACAGAGATCTTTGACTCCCACCTCAGTTTCCTTTACAGACATGTGCAAGCTCGTGTGTTCTTTATCATATAGAGAACAATGTCAATAAGAACTAACAGTGTTGACTTCTGTCTGAGGTTCAGCAAGCAGCCTGCTTTTGTCACAGGGCACCAAATTGCTTTCAGTTGTAAAGTAAGTACCTTCAAGATATATTTTTGTTCCCCAAATAGTGGTAAAGTGTAGGACTACTAAGGGGTAATAAAGTAAAATTTCTCCACAGCAGTGGCAATTTTTTTTAATCCACCATTAAAATAAGCTTCTCAGATACTTTGAATTGGGTCTAAGGACCCCTTTGCAGTATCGTGTTCTTGGTCTTTTAGGAACGTTCCTTTTCTCTTTTTTCTCCTTGCTGATCAAATGATGGATCTGCTTTGCTCCCTTGATGTTTCTATCCCTTTATACTCCACCAACCTCCGAGTATCTTCTTACCCATTTACCTCATTTCTATGATGCGTGTTGATAAATACTGGCTGCCCCCGTGCTTGTAAGGAAAAAAATTATACTTCCATTACAAAATATAATCAAAAACTTGTTAAAGTCATTGTAAAATATCTCATAACAGTTAGTAAAAGGCTGTGATGAACAGATAAACGTCCACAGTGTTAGGGTTGGGTTCAGTTGGGTTAAGCTGTGAGAGTTTGTGGGAAATTGTATTTTACAAATTACTTGAATGCTCTTCTGATGGCCAAACATGTAAATGGACTTTGAGGGTCTATGAATGGCCACTCAACTCTGATTAACTGGGCTGTGGTATTGCATAGGTTTCTGAAGTCAATCTCCAAGTAAACAAAGGCAGCAGCATAGAAGTTCCTAAATCAGGGATTGAGGATGCACAGGAGGAAAGATGGGTGAGAACTGCCAAGTGCTGATAACTTCCATACCAGGTTTCCGCATGTGGTGCAGCTGTCACAGGTTAGATTTCTGGAAGCAGATGCTGAGACGTAGTTTGGTGCACAATGTTTATTACAAATCCCATGGACAGGAAGATTAAGTTTCCGCTTCTGGCAGGGAGAGGAATAGAACCATGTGAACCATAATTCTGACCTATCAAAGCCTCTTCCTTCACAAGGCTTACGTTGCACTAACGAGTTTGGCCTTTCTTTCTACCTTTGCCAGACTCCAGATGCAGGCTGCCACTGTTCTGTCCCATCTTCTCTCATGCTCTCAGCAGCTGAGGCAGACTGAAGAGTGCTGGCAGTAGAGACCGACTATGGACCCTAACTGAGCATCATGTCCCTCCCAGAAAGGGAGTCTGCATATCTCTACATCCTCCATATTATCTAAGAGAGAGTACAGATCTATTACAAGTATATGCTTTCACATCAGGACCATGTCTCCAGGCATTCGAGTACCACAGGGTCTGGGCATCAGTCTACTCTGGGGAAATTCTTTCCCATTTGCCAGCTAAGTGGCTCCAAGGATCACCACTGTACATTCTTCAAATGCCCAGAAACTAGAGATGCCCAAGAGCATTTCTCTGAGTCCAGATAATCTGATAATATTTATCTTACAGTCCCCTTGACTCTTGCCTGTGTTCAGAAGCAGTCTTTTTATGTAATTGTATTCACATGTGTACTCACCCACTGATTTTTTATTAATTAAATCATTTATTCTTTTTTTTCTTCCTTCTACCTACTTTCAGAGGGTATCTGAGGAATCCAGAACTGGGAGATTTCCTGACAGGCCAATTTTCCTGTCTCAAATATGCCAGATCTAAGGATCACGACTATTTACCAAGGGTTTACATCTACTCATTTTCTCAGTAATACTAGAAGGCTTTATACTTGACTCTTAATTCCTGGTTATCACAACTAATTCTTGCCAGAGACTGAAACTGCTCTGAACTCTAATACCTTAAATTGAAAATAAAATTAAACTAACTCTATTCAGTGTTATCTTCCTTCAGTGCCTTGATTCATACACAGATACTGTAAACCCAATAATTTAGCCTCATATCAAATAATTGGCTATTCTGGAACAAATATACATAGGCACACAGAGACATGCGTACAAAGAATTTTGCTCAGTAATTAAAAGCATTACTAACTTACTATGAGTATATTCAAATATATTGAAGTATATTATGTCACACCTTTGCCCATCTTTAATATTATCATTAGTAGTTATAATACTAATACTATTAGAATTAGATTGGCAGAGCTAAGTGATGAGCCTGATGGTAAGCGAATTGACGGCATTGGATCTTTATCAAACTACTTCTCTGGAATACTCAGTTCCTTGTGTGGCAGGTTTGTGACACTGCAGAGTGTTCTGAGGATAAGAGAAGAAATGTAAAGTCCTGGAAATACCACAGTAGGTGGTAGGGCTGAGTGGATAGGGAGCATCGTAAAAGTGTAGCTTGATGGCACAGCGTGAATTTAGCATGTACAAGGCCTTGAGTTCAATCCCTAGCATCAAGGAGAAGGAAGAAGAGAAAGAGGAAATATAGTCTCTTTGTAGTGAGTTATAGATCAAAGGTATACGTTTTTTGATTCATAGGTATGTTTACTTATATAAACCTAACCTTATGAAATGGAAATTATGACTACTTTATTCAAGGAAAGATATTTGTTAAAGTCTTGAGAATTCTACTTAAAACACATCTAGAGTTCAGTGTTCTGGTTTATTTTTCTTTTGGCTGTAATAAACACCATGACCAAACACAGCATGGAAGGGAAATGTTTGTCGCACAGATTCCAACCACAGTCCATCACAGGGAAGCCAAAGAAGGAATTCAAGCGGAAACAGAAGTCATGGAGGGAAGCCGATTACTGGTTTCTTCTACTTTTCTTATACTTCTCAAGACCACCTGTCCGGGAGCAGCCCCGCCCATCGTAAGTTGGCCTTTCTACTTCCATCACTGAAGACTTGCCTATAGGCAATCTGGTGGAGCAGTTTCTCAGCTGAGGGCTGCTCTTTCCGGATGACTCTAGCTTATGTCAAGTTAACTAAAGAAATAAATGAATGAAAAAAGCCTAGCAAGCAGAGGTAGATATTTGTGTTTAGTAGGAAGCATCCTGAAATACTGCTGAACACTCATGTGAAGGGCAGACGCAGAGCAAAGAACAGTCTGTCCTCAGGGGTTAGTAGTACAGGTGCAGAAACTGTTCCAAATCTGAATGATCACATCACTGCAGAAACACAAGATTGTCTCAATGTAACAATACATATAAGACTCCTAATAGATTATAATAGGAGAGGATAATTCTAGGCTTATTTTTCAGAAATGACATAAGGAAAGAGTGCTTCTCCTGGTCTTCCTTCTTATGATAAACAGATGCATACTCAAACACACCAACAGCATGGCAGAACAAAAAGATGGGAACAAAATGGAGGAAAGAAAGGAAATTCCAGCTAATCTTACTCTGTCTATTCAAAGCATGTTGGCCCCTTAGCAGGACCTGTTTGAAGTTGCCCAAGCACCATGAGAGATAAGAGGTGAGCCATAGGACAGGGGACACTGCAGGATCATTGAATCAAAATAGCATCTTGAACTAAGTTTCTTTGTATTTTCCCAAGATCCATCCCAATCACATATCTGTTCTGCTTTTACTACTTCTCCTCCCAGATAACACATGTTGAAGTCTGTGCCATGCATATTTTAGTATTTTATTTTATTTTATTTTGTTTATTTTATTTTATTTATATAAGTGTGCTAGTACTTCCCTCTGTTATGAAGATAGACTAAGGAGATGGATAGAGTCAGCCAGCTGCCTAAGCCAGGCCTTTAATCATAGCCATGTTTATTACATTAAAGGTGTGGTAAGAAAAAGATAAGAGATGTATAGTAAAGAAAATAAAACCCTCTAAACTAATTACAGTGTGTTTAAAAATGTACTTAGGCTTGAGAGAGAAAAGAAAAGGGGCAGAGAAAATTCCTAAAAAAATAGAAATAGAGGAATAAAAATACAATATGCCACATAAAGACGAAAAATAGAGTCTGGATCATGTATGCTATTGTGTTTTCTTTTAAACTTTTTTTAACTGTTAATGAGCTAACTGCAAAAAGACATTTAATTGTAAAGGCTGCTAAGTTAAACCTACATATATATTTTAAAAGTATCTTTACTTTGAAATTTCAGTCTAAGGATATATTGCTATGGAAAAAAAAAATCTGCTTTTGTTTTGACAGAAGATGAGAACCTATTTCTCCCAGGCTAATATGATGTGATTGAGGAAGACCCCCAGAAAATCTCTGATGGAAATAGTTGTCCCAGATGATCCAACATCTACATTAGCTTGCTGATCAAGACAATCCAAGCTCAGGGTCCCTCAAAAATTAGGGTAGTGAAATCTGGTCATAAAAATATCCCCAATCAACAGGAAGTAGCCTAAAAAACTATGGCCACATTCCCAAAAAATAGATTATTAATGTTGACCTTTGTTTAGAGGGTTTGGCTACTGGTCATAGTTAATATCTTTCTAGAGGAAAAAGGGGGATTTGATATAGAATTGATAAAAAATGACAGATTATTGAATCTACTTTAATCTTAAAAACAACTGTTCATTGAAAATACTTACACTGATATAGATTTTGCTTTATTGATACAAATATAAGGTTAATTTTGTTATACTTTATATTTCTACTCTCATTCAGAATATTATGCTTATGAAATTTCTTTAATATTTAATGTATAATTAAAATAAGATTAATAATATCTATGATAATCAAACTTATAGTCATGTTTCTTTTAGATATACAAAAGTATATTTCAATTTTATTGGTAATATTTAAACATTTCAAAGACCTACAGAATATGGCATTTAAAATATTTAAGAATTTAGACATCTATGGACAGTGAGACATGTCTGTTCCTGGCAGCACCCATCTACTTCAAGAGGACAATGTGCATTGAAGAAACTCTATGTGGAGTTTACCTTCTTTGTGTCAAAGGTTAGGCACTGGGTAAGAAACTGTTTTTGCCTTGATTGTTTGAGAGTATGCTGAACATTCAGGCCCCATAGGAAAGTGATCTCTGGAATTATGCATAAACAAGCCTAGAAAATCCTTCAGGAGGTTCACAGAGAGTGCCAGACATTCTGCAGGAAAAAGGGAGAAGTGACAAACCTTGTCAAAATGGATAGAACAGTTCTTCAAATTTCCTACTTTACTAAAAAGTCTGCCAGAGACTCTAGACCTGTAGGCTGAAGATGGATGCCCCAATGTTACAGAGGAACTGTGGATAACTGTTCAGGTAGCGGTAAAGGGAAATATTATAGCTCCATATGGCTACTAACCACCTCCTGAGATAGGGCAAAAGGTTAAGAAAAACAGATAGGGACTTATTAGAGTTATATGGCTGTTTACCATCCCCCAGAGTGTGTGTTTAAAGTTCCAGGAGGTATGCTGTCCACCCAGCTCTTAGAAAAACCACAGGATATACGTTATCTAACCCCTGCATCCCTGCACATAGCAGCCCCCATGATCCCTACATTTCTGCACATAGCAACCCCCAGGACCTATAAAAGCTTTGTTCAATTTCAGCTTGGGGCTCCCTGTTCCTGCATGTTCAGAAAGCCCCAGGTATACTTGGTAAATAAAAATCCCCTTGCTTGTTGCATGAGAGAACATCTCTTGGAGTCTTTATGCGGCGAGTTTCTCAACCCTTACATAGCCAGATGTCTCTGCTGTTTCTAGAATGTGAAGGTTGCTTGCAATGTACTTCCTGTTTACTCAGGTAATATATGTTCCAATGGTCTATGATGAATTTGAAGATTAGATAGTTATAATTATTGTTTTCTGTAGTTATAATGAAAGGTAAATTAGATATGAAACTTTGGACCAACAAGGATAAGGTAGATGATAAAACATTTTCTTTAATTTTTCTAAACACAAGTAGTCTAGATTTTATAACTATAATTTTTGCTTAATAGCTGTTTTGTTGTATTGTGATGCCTGCATCACCTGAGCAAGCTTCACTTAACAAAAGCCTACAGATTGGGAAACAGACACATGCGGGGTCACTCTTGAAAGAAGAATGCCATTTATTAGAGCTCAGGGGTTGCTGAGTAACCCCTGTAGCTCTCAAGTAACACCTGACCTTAGCCAGCTTCTTTGTCCTCTCCTAACTTTCTCATTCCTAAATCACAGTACCTGCTTGGGCATTGTTCCAGTAATGGAACCAGATCAACTGGTTCCTGTAAACATTGCAGGCTAATAAACAGTGCTAAGCCCTGGGGGCTGCAGGCTGACCTCTACAATGTATGTAATTTTGCTTTGTTGAAATTGAAACCTTTCTTTTTGATTAGATAGAAAAAGGGAAAGTAATTCAGGTTGTCTTTCTGCGTTCTGTGAATTACCATTGGATAATAAAGGAACCATTTTGCCTATGGCAAAGCAGCTTAGAGGCACGCAGAAAATCCAAGCATAAATAAAGGAGAAAGAGGGCAGAGTCAAGAAAGTTGCAATTCAACTGCCCAAGAAACAACAAGTAAAAGTAAAGTAAATGTCTGCCATGAGTCATGTGGAAATAAAATAGATTAATAGAAATGGATTGAGATAAATTGTAAGAGATAGCAAGTAATGATCCTGAGCCTTAAGCCAAACAGTTTTTAATTACTATAGGTAGTATCTGAGTAATTATTTTGTAAGTGGCTGCAGAACCATGGGTGGGAAATATTTTACCCAGACCACGGGCCCAGACAGGTCGGAAAGTTCTGGCTACAGAGTACTCTCCTCCCCGAACAGTACTGGGCTATTACATGACAAATAAAGGAGAAAGGTGAACAGAGGCAGACAGGGAGACGTAAATGAAGTGCTAGGCCTACTGCAGGCCTGGAGTGTTATCAAAAGTGCTGGGAGCACTAGGAGACAAGCTGTGGAAAAGGAATCAGGTTCCACATACTAAATGTGGGCAGTTTGTAAGAGAGGAACATACATGAACTCAAGCCTCTGTGGGATTGCATATACATACAGATGTGTGTGTGAGTGTGTGTGTAGTAGGAGGTTTCTGGCCCTGACTTTTGGGCCTAACCTCAAGGTTTATGCCCACAGACCCACAGACCCACAGACCCACAGATCCGCAGAGACATATAGACACTTTCAGTAGTCTTAGGCTGATCGGCCTAAGTCCCAGGCATATAACTTGCTAGCTCTTGCTCTTAATCTAACCCATGGTTCTTAACCTGTTCAGCCATGAGGCTTGGTACCTTTTCTTAGAGCAGCATGGTTGTCCTCTGCTTCTTCCGGCTTCTCTCTGGCATTCTGCTCTGTTCTTCCTGTTCTCAGAGTTTTTAGTCTGGTAGCTCCACCCACACTTCCTGCCTACCTTTGGCCACTCAGCACTTTTTACTAAACCAGTGGGTGGGATAATTATGGGATAATTATGTACAATGAAACATCACAATCTCCCACGTGTGTGTGTGTGTGTGTGTGTGTGTGTGTGTGTGTGTGTGTGTGTGTGTGTGTGTGTGTGTGTGTGTATTTTAGCTCTGGGAAGTTGACAAAGTATCATTTAGTGTCTCTGAGCTCTTGCCATTGTGCTTAGCCAAGAATGAACTAGAGTTGTTGGTTATCCTTGGGTTTATGGAATAAGCAAATGGTTATACCTTTCTAACCTACCGAATGTGAATTTAGTGCTGAGATCTATGAGCTTTTACATCTTCACTGCATTTTTAGAATTCTGGGAAGAACAACTTCCCACCCCAGGTACTCAGAGTATAAAAAATTTTACAGACATTGTAACCTATTCATTGGAGCATTTTCTTCACAGAAATTTATATCTGGAGCATGCCTCTCTAGTTCTTCTGTTTGAGTCAGCACCAGCTTGAGTAGGCTATGTTTCTCTGCATTCTTGAAGAAATCCTGCCCAACTTCAAAGCCCCTGATCATATATCCAGCATCAATGACAGAATATTTCTTAGATCCAATAGTCATAAAACAAATAATTTTTCATTACTTACTATATAAATCAGGCATATATGCAAAAGAAGTTTTCAAATTTCTTGTTATATATCCTATTATTAAAATTATACCTTCATTATAAGCATTGCCTAAGTAAACAACATAAAAAAATTAGATTTCTAGTGATCATCTTTAGATATGGGTCATTTATAATGCACACTTAATGAAAGATATGAAAAATACTGGGATTTTTATGACATTTATTAATCTATTTCCATTTCTGCAAAAAATACCAGAAACTGGCCACTGTGTAGAAATGAAAGGTTTATTTAGCCCATGATTGCATGTAGTAGCTCTAGTTTGACGCTGTTGATGGTCTCACAGCTAGTGGTATTTCAAGGTATGATTCTTTCTAGAATAGGTCATGCACTAATAAATGAAGTCAGAGAGATTCAGGAACCCAGCTCTTTTGTAACAACCCAAGTAGCTGCATTTATAATTTTAAGATCTGTGGCATGATCTACTAAAGCGTCCACCAAATCTTCTTCCTAAAAAGGCCACTATCCTTCCCTAGGTCACACTGAGGTCCCCATCTGCAGCTATTAGCCTCTGGGGAGTGCCTCACATCTAAGCCATAAGAAGGATCAAATATTAGATGCAATTTTTTTTTTTTTGTTCTAAAGTTATCTCTATTGATTTGCGGGGACATTAAATTTATTCTCTTCTTGTGAACATATAGGAATCAAAGAGAGTAAGAATTTCTGATTTATTTCCATCTGCTATTTAAATCTTGTGCTTGCCCAAATAAAAGTGGTCCTTTCCATTGAATAGTCTTTTGTCATTGTTGGTTTTTCTTTATTCTCTTTCTCTTAATCATTTGGACCGTGAAATATAGCAGTCGAGGCAGTGCTGATTTACACTTTGAGGTCAAGCTGAAGACTGACATCTGCCCCGAGACATTGACAAAGTATCATTCAGTGTCCCTGAGCTCTGGCCATTGTGCTTAGCCGAGGATGAACTACAGCTCTTGGTTATCCTTGGGTTTATGGAATAATCAAACGGTTATATCTTTCTAACCTATGTCTAGTGGCTTTGGGCTTAATTTTTGCAGGCCATTACTCTGACAATACTCATCCTCCAAAGCGGCCCATGTGACTTATCATAAGGAAATTTCTAACAAGTGTAGAATTAGCAAACTAAACGTAAAAATAGATCGCATTAAAGTCTCCCATGATACAAGAGCTGAGCTGCTAAAGCTGGTAGCGTGTACTCTACTAAGACAGATTTTGAAATAATTTGTCTCAGACTTGAGATCTGGTTGAAGAAAAAAAAAAAAAAGCCCTAGTTACTATGGCTATGCTATTTTTCCTCTCCTACCTAATTATGTATAAAGCCCTCGTAAATGAGTTTCTCAGATGAGCCTCCTCACCTTTTCGCCCTTCTTCAGTGGGACAGTCACTCCTGCACAGCATCACCACTCATGCCGTGCAGAGTCCTGTCTGACATTACCACGTGTGTCCTGTCACAGCAACTATGAGTGCATCAGTCATTATTCAGCTGTTTAAAGAACTTTCCACAGCTGCCTCAGAGGCATTCAATATCACTTTCCAATTATTTGTAGCCATCCTTGATCTAACCCTAGATTTCACACTAATGTTTATACATCTGAAGTAAAAATAATTTTTTTTTACTAAGAGAAGAAAATTGACAATTAACTAGTGAAAGTCTTATATGTGTCTTACCTCAAGTTCTGCCTGGCTTAAACAACAGAAATTTATTTCTCATTATTCTGGACAGATGTGAAGTCAGTGAGAACTGACTCCCTGGTGTGCAAATGGCTGGCTTCATGCTGTATCATTACAGGGTCAAAAGAAAAGTTACCTACTTTTCTTCCTTTAAAGGTGCTAATGTCATTTGTTCATGAGGACTCCACCTTCGTGACCTAATCCCTTCCAAGTCCTCATTGACTAAGACTAATTCAAGGGTGTTTCAACATGTAAATTTTGCAAAGGCACAAGCATCCAAGCTGTAATTATACTAATTATTTTATGCCCAGTCCTACCTCTGTCCTTCATTAGTGTGAGGTAGCTTTGCGATTGCCAGTTCACATATGAGGAACCTGGTGCTTAGGGATTCCTAGCAATTAATGTAAGTTAATGCACATAGAAAATAGTGGAGCTCAGATCACATCCATCTGTCCTTCACATCTATGTCCCTTATATTGTCTGCTATTTTATCCTCTTAATTTAGGCACTAAATTTTTATTTCAGCCTAAAATAATCATCAGCAGTAGCTGATGACAGAGACCATTCAGAAAGATTGACAGCCTCACCTCAGTCTGACACAGTCCACTAATCCCTGCCACCAAGGGGACAATGGCTTGGAAATTCCAAGATTCAGCTGGGGAACTTTTCCCAGGATGCAGAAAAGCTGCACTCTACTCAGAGGTGTTTCTATTGCTAAGTTGTTTCCATGTGACACCTCAGGGCTAGGGAAAGGTCTCTCTGACCAAACTTTCAGTGGCTGGAAGTTCATACCTCTGTGGGAAAGCCCAAAGGCAGGCCCTCACTCAGCCTTCAGGCCTCAGGTGAGGCAGACAGAATCCAGTGAAACAATTGTTCTTCCTAATGTCTCACAGCAAGAAGGCATGAACATCAGACCAAGACATCAAAGCATTGGTAGATTTGGAAACATTGTCAATGTGACATGTTTCTGAAACAGTGTGGAATAAACAAATGCTGAATTGTCATAAATTTCCCACAACTAAAATTTATTTTAAGTTTTCATTTCCCACATATTTGAAATTTTTAAATATTAATGAATGCCCTGTGCTGACAAAGACCAAAACTGAAAACTTTAAAATACGTTTGGAAAACAAAAGATGTTTTCTGAACAGGATCCTTGGGAAGTCCAGTCCTGTTTAGGGAAAGCCAGGAAGTAGATCTGTGATTGTACGTGTCTGAAGCTGTGTCCTCTGATTGCTGAGACCTAAGGCAGCCCTGAATCCCTGCATAGGCCCACATTCCTCTGGTAGGTGAACTGAAGTGACTTAAAGTGGAAAATCCACTTTCATTCTTGAAATACCAGTAAGACAAAGGAACCCAAAGATATCAGTGTATGTGTGTGTGTGTGTGTGTGTGTGTGTGTGTGTGTGTGTGTGTGTGTGTGTGTGTGTGTGTGTGTGTGTGTGTGCTGATACTTTGAACACAGATAGTCCATTTACAGGGCTCTGGAGTATCTATCCTTCATTAACCACGCAGTATCAATTGAGTAGCCTTCGTTAACAACATCATTTGAATTAGTACAGAGGAGGTTTTGAGAAGAGGCTTCATCGGACATTTTTGATATTTTCCAACATATTCCAGGTCATCATTCTTAAAATACTGTACTTGAATTCCTCAAAATATTGTCCTTGGATGTTTGCATTCCTGGCCCTCTACCTTTTCTCCTTCAGTGAATATTAGACTTTATTTTTTCATCACTTCTCAATGGGTACAAATAACTATGTAAACAATTGGGGAATGATCCAGGACCGGTTTTGAATGACTTCTACACTGAAATGCCCAAAGAATGTGTTCTTCACACATCTGGCCTCTGGAACAAAAGGGAAAGTTTTTGTTTTGTTTTTGGGGTTTTTAAATAGTATTTCTTTATTTTCAGCAGCCTCAAACCTCTATGCATTACATATTCCCAGAATCCTAATAATGTCCAAGTTGAAGAACTCTAGGAAATGTGGAGAGCTCAAATAATTTAAAATTATCCTGTCCATGCATGGCTTTGGGCTTATGTGCCTCATAAACTAAAGAATCTCACAATGTTGAAATATGTCTGAAATTTCAGATCTGCATGTCCCCACCCGTTACTTCACATAGGGCAGCTGAAAGTGAAGACATCATAATTCTGAGACACATTAGTAACTGAGTTATATTTTCAAAGGCGTCTTAAAGAAGCATGGTTGTCCACAGCAACTTAACCTTGACCACCATCCAAACAGTAATCTGAAAATGTTAATACAACAATGTACCTTGCACTTTAGAAAAAATTAAAGCCCTATTATCACTATGGCTGACATCTGAGACTGTGAGATCCTACAGGGATTTCAGTTTCAAATGTACAAATGATTAACACTCCAGTAAGAAAGATACTTCTGAGAGTCCCTAGCAAGTGTGTGGGGTTCCACGGCAGCTACACCAGTGACAGGACAAAAGTTCATGCAGTGTAAAGGGGGATATATGCCCTCCACCTCCCTAAAAGTAGAGATGTTGAAAGTAAAAACAAAGGAGTCTGCCATCAAAGCTCACAGAGCCCCATGGGAATTCTCCACATGACCTAAAGGACATGTGACCCTCTGTAGTCATAAATTCTATTTACTGTAACAACCACACAAACAGAGAAAAGAAGCCCCACAGAGGCAGGCCCCAAAGCAAGACAGAGTTAAGGGTGTTTATAATCTGCCTAAGAAATAGAAGCACAGAACCTCCATGTGATTAAAGGTAGCTTTATGAGAGAGGCTCATCCCACCTCCAAAATTTCCAACAGAAAATTAACATGGTTTTAAATGCTCTCCAGTGGTCATTTGAAAGCAAACAAACAAACAAACAAAACTATATGCCACCTAGTCTCTCTCTTGTGATTGCAGAAGCAGCATCCTGCGTGATTTTCAATTAAAGGGATTTATTTAAACTGCATGTTTGTATTTTATGTGCAGTAAAAGGAAAACATACACTACACACATCACCTAATTATGTAGCACAAGTTATTTTTCTCTTGCATGAAATTCAATATGTCTTATACTAAATAAGGAGAAGTAAATCAAGCCTGGTCTCCTTTCCTCAAACGGAGAAGAATGGAAATTGTTCTTTCCCACCCTGAGGTCTCAGATGAATGAATAGCAGTGGTTTCTCCTAAGCAGCTGGGACAGAGTGGGGAAAGGATACACGGAAAATATACTTCTGTTTTTAAATAAAAGTGAAGACTTGATTTTAAGTAGAGGTTGGGGTCAGGCCAGGTCAGACATTTGATTCCCAGGGTCAGGCCTCTCCAGTCTGTGACCTACCAGGAGAAACAGCATGTTCCAAGTCCTCACTGTCAAACACTCTGCAAAAACAAAACATTTGAATACAATCTGGACTAATTAGGCTTCCAAACTAGAATAAAGAGATGTACTGTTTTTTGTTTTCAAAAAAGGCATAGGCATTTCTTATTTTTTTTTGGCAATTAAAATGTGTATTGTGATTTTAAAAATGGCATATGCATAAAGTGGTGTAAAGCAAATTATCCGCTTTCCAAATTTAAGGAAAATGATTTTTTTTTTCATACTAATAGGATTACCCATCACAAAGAATGTTTGAAACTGCTATTTTATATGCCAGCATATCCAACCATGGAAAAAGAAAGCAGAATGAACAGCCTCAAGAAAAAGCATAATGGGGAGGCTCATGGGGAGGGGGTATGGCCCATTATTTACAAGTGAAAAATCTCTTTGTTAGCTGTGGTCTTGAACAGACTAGGGAAACCGGACAGAAAAACTTCTGACCAGACCAAATCCATAGGAAATAGACTGGCCAACACTTAGGAGATCTTGATCTCAAGCAGGGAACAAAATCTTTTGTGTGCTTTCTGAAAAAAATTATGAATAATCGATTAAATAATGAAATCTCTGGCATATGATGCATGAGCCCCCATTTAGGAACTTGAGAATTTTGTGCGGTGGAATTTCTGTTGTGGCTGGAAGGCACTCTTAAATCATATGACCTCAGAAATATTTTTGTCTTTTTGCTGTGAAATTCTTATTAATCTCACTCATTCATTTTTAGAAAATAAGATTGATCTCATTATTGGCCAGAAAAAGATTTTTTTTTAAGTTAAACATTTTTGAACTAATCTAAAAGTCTTAAAAAGCAATCACTTTTGTTCTACTGTCTTGATGGATAGTCACATAGATGTCACCAAAATATTTCAGAAAATTCCAAAAGAAAATTAAAAGGTTCTTTTACAGGTCCCGTTGTATATTTTTCTATTCAAAATATGGGCATGAGTTCCAAAACATTCATGTCTGCAAGGCTGATATTTTTAAAAAGGTAGATGGAAATGGTTTGTGAGATGGCACAGTGGGGAAGGCTGTTGGCCTTTGGTACCCATGTGGTGGAAGGAGAGAGTTAGTCACTAAGAACTGTCCTTGACTGTGACATGTGTTTGCACTGTAGTTCATGTGCACATGCTCACATGGGAATGTATACACACACCACACACACACACACACACACACACACACACACACACACACACACACACACAATTTAAAAGAGTGTAAAAATAAGTATTAAAGAGAATTTATGAATAGCCTGAGTGTAAATAGCATAAGCAGTGTGCTGTGTGAGATTGTGTTTTATATTTTTAGAGGTCAGTGGACTTAAAGGAAAGCTAAGTAGGGTTCACCAAGTCTAGGGAACCTTCCCTCAAAAGACACACAAGGAGACTGACTGGTCAAGACAGGAACCTAAGGAAAAGACAACTCCAGTGTTGATTTAGCTCCAATGTTGATTTCTATTTCTTTCCCATATACAGGAGATGTAGGTTTACAAGAAAGGCAGACAAACTGTGACATCATTGTTCAGACACTCTCCCTGATGCTGTGGGTATCTTCCCTGGTTACTAGTTGATACTGGACGTCAGCAAACCCTTCATTATCAGTGTGGTACTCAGTGCTTGTCTGACTACTTGTCCTTGGACAGTCACTCATACATTAGACTCTAGCTACATCAGAAGAGATGGTTTCGTTAGCAGTTTGGTGACTGTGGAAATACGCCACAGAGATGATTACAGATAACATTATGCGGATTTATTAGATGCATGTTCAGCACATCAGCATCCCATCAACATATTAAAGCTATAGCGAATGACTTGATGCTTGCAATCAGTTGTGCTAGCTCAGTCAGTCTTGACTGATTGCATTGAAGTCAGCTTATATACATTAACATCCCTGACCTAATTAAACTTTAACAACTATGTTTGAATGTCCTTATACAGAAACCAGTGGTGTAGCAATACTACCTTCAAATAAATAGATTGACTTTCACTTAAATACTTCAATACTCTGTGTAAACATTAAGATTATTCAGTGCATTACATTCTGAAGAGTCAACAGCAAACCTGGATGCCAGGGTGCTTCCTATTTTTGTCTACATGAGGATACAAGACAGCATGGACCAGTAGCAGAGACCACAAAAGTCTGTGTCTGGCCCTGAACATCTTGTTTTAGTCTATACCTCCCTTATCAATGTTCAAAAATATTAAAAAGGATCTGTACCTAGACTAAAATTTCAGATGCTAGTCGGCCTATTTGAGTGTCAATTTATAGTATTCTAAAATATACTTCAGTCTTTTGAGAAAGGGAAATGAATTAAAATGTTAACAGATACAACATCTTTAGGGTAAAGATAGTTTATTTAGTTACTTAGCCAGTTTTCTTTTAAATTCATGAAGTATCAGTTTTTGAGAAGTAAGGAAGTCTAGAAGTGATCTGGGAAATGAAATGGGTGAAGCCTTCGTGGAACAATGAGATTCCTCTCTTAGTAAAGAAATATTCAAAAAGAAGAGTGGATTCATGCTTGTGCAGCATCTGTGAGGTCCTGGAATCAGTCTCCAGCAAGGAATAAACATGGGGGTTAAGATATCTTTCTGATATAATGATCATCGAAATACAGGACTAAAACAATAGCAACTACAATAACTGTAATGAAAGGTTTTGATTATTTTATTATCATCACTAATATTTATTTACCTTTTTTGAGACAGATAGCCCGTGTTATCATGGAACTCACTGTGTAGATCAAGATGGCCACAAACTCACAGAAATCTGCCCCTGATACCCAAGAATAGTTATAAGTTGAAATTGGGTCGAGGACAGAACAATAATATAGCTTCAAGGATCTCTTTTGAAGAAGAGAAAGGGGAATAAATAGGATAGATAAAGGTAGATTGTTCTACCTACCTATAAACAATTTTTAGCTGAATATATGGGCTAAGCTAAAGACAATTTGCAATGGCATAGATATTTGTATATTGATACAAATGTGAAATCATTTTTTATGTTTGATTGAGACAATGTGTACATTGGTACAAGGTTAAATCTGAAATTGCTTTATATAACCAAAGAAACTTATACATCGATATAAAACTGAATCTGTAACTGTTATGTAAAATTGAATCTGTAACTTATATTTTATATATTCTTCTATCTCTGTTTAAAATATTTGCACATTATTGTCATGCCTACTATACAATTATTACTTCCATTTAACTATACTAGAGATAATGTATGATTGCACTAGTTATGATATATGCACAAGATGTTTTATATAACTCTGTTTGGATGATATATATGTATATACATGTCTAAAATACTGTTACTACTTTACATTGTATATATACCTCTGGCTAATGTTTGATAGTCATACTAAAAGTCATTGTTCAGAGATTATACACCCTTTATAGGTAATCTAATTTTATAGTACAGGTTTTAATCCTTAGGATGATAAAAACTGCAGTCAACATTACTAAAGTTGCCATGTCACAGTCATCTCAGATACAGGTTGAAATATCATTGATATTTCATATACCCAGAGAATATGGCATTTAACATTTGTTATTTGGAATTCGGCTGTGAGAGACGCGATGACTCCTGGTGTCACTATTCCTTTCCCGAGATGGTGTTGAGCATCAAGGACAATCCTTTGGAGTTTGTCCTTTTGGCAGAGAATGGCTGGTCCGGTAAAGAAGTGCCCTTACCTTGATTGCTGACAGTACACACATGATGTCCAAGCTTGATGAACAAGATGACGGATGGAGACTGACAAAACCTGCCTATACAGAATAAGACAGTCCCTCCAAAATTGCCATGTTTGTGAAAAGATCTGTCAGATACCATAGGCCTATAGCCAATATGATGGATGCTCCAACGGCCAACAAAACCAGAGATGATTGTCCAGGTAGCTGTGTCGCTGTCCTCTCCCAAATTTTGGAAGCTACTACTTGCATGTGCTTCTGACTTTCAGGTGATACATTTTCCTTCTCAGGTCTTGAAGGGGTTGAAGAATAGGTATTTAAGGTTATTACCCTATTATCCCTTAGTGAGGAACATTCAGATGTTGGATTTTCAGTTTCCCAGATCAACATTTTTGAAGTGATTTATACACCATACCATCTACTAATATTCTAGAAATATATGATGTACTTTATATGTGTTAGGTTTAAGCTGTAGTTTGTGCCTTATCCTCTCCTAGATACTACCTCATAATAATTCCTATTATATATAGTCTTAGTTTAGAACCTTTTTAGTTAGACAAAAGGGGGAGATGTGGTGGGATTCAGGTGTCAACTGATAAGGTCTGAAGACGCCTATCCAGGGTCCGGGGCTCTGGAAGGGGGAGTGGCCACCCCTATTAAGAAGGGGCTGCTGTTTCCTGGTTCCAGACTGCTAGAGACACCGGTTTGGCATCCATCGGCATCCACTGTCCACCACGTGGATAATCCAGTCTATCAGGCGTCTACCTAAGCTGTAACCTGTATCGTGAGTGTTGGCATATATTTTAATAAATATTAAGTTTTGATTGGTGTATTTAAGAGCATTTCCACCTACACACACACACACACACATATATATATATATTTGTGCACACACATAACATATACATATATATACATACATATATGTGTGTATATATGGATATATACATACATATATATATAATTTTACATATATATATATATATATATATATATATATAATTGGACATGAGAGCATAATGATGCAAATCTGAATGCCTGCTCTTCTGTGGCTGTATCTCTAAGTCCTCTGTCTTTCCCAGAGAGAAAGCCATCTGGAGTTTCACCCTGGTAGTCCTGATGGTTCTTCTGAAGCCTTCCATTCTCTGTCTTAGGAATAGACACAAACAGCTGACAAGGATAAATTTTCAGTTATTGAAATGGCAGTGTCATCCATGGTCCAAGCAGACCAACTGGCAGTCAATAGCAAATAAAAGGGCTATAAACCGACGCCTCTATGATTTCTTATAAGCTGCAACTCACTGTGATAGTTTGAATAAGAATGGCCCCTACAGGCTTATAGATTTGAATGGTCACCAGAAGTGGCACTTTTAGGAGATGTAGCCTTATTGGAGAATATATGCCACTAGGTTATGCTTTGGGGTTTCAAATTCCAACTCAGGCCCTGTGCCTTCCTTATTTCTGCTGCCTGTGGATCCAGATATATAATTCTCAGCTACCATATCTGCCTGTGTGCTGCCATGCTACCTGTCATGATGATAATGGATTAAACTTCTGAACCTATAAGCCATCTTCAATTAAATGTTTTTTTTGTAAGAGTTGCTATGATCATGGTGTCTCTTCACAGCAATAAAACATTGACTAGGATGCTCACTTAGAATAAAAAATACCAAAAATGAGAAGATAGGTCTTTTTTTAAGTTATTGAAAATAAGGCAAAGGTGTAGTACGAGGTTTCTGGCCCACACTTTAGGGTCTTGCCTCAAAGTCTACGAGCACAGACCCACAGACCCTCAGACCCTCAGTCCTGCAGTCCCATAGTTCTACAGAGACACACAGACGCTTTTATTAGTTTTTGGCTGATCAGCCTCAGGCCCAGAAATATCACTTGCTAGCTCTCTACCATTCATTTACTTGTAAGTTTTAGGCCCTGCTGCCTAATACTTAAATGGAGTTAATGAGCAGCAGATGGCAAAGCTTTACTTGGTGGTCATATGGACCCTTAAATTCCCAGAGAACCTGAGTTAAAAAGATAAATTCTATGAAATTAGACTAGGAGCTGGGTGGAGCCATCCACCCATCCTACCAACCTTGAACCTTGGCAGATTAAAGGTGGTTTCAGAAACAGAAAGAAATAGAAGAATCTGGGTGGAGACAATCACCCTAGGAAAGCAAAGGTGTGGTCAGAGACAGAAAAGGTTAAGAAATAAGTATACAGTACAGACAGCTTTTTGTAAAATGTCTAAGTGGTTTAGAGTGTGTTGAAAATATATATACATAGGCTTAGAGAAAGAAAAGAAAAAAGGTAGTGAAAACCTTTAAAAAAGAAATAGAGTAGAATAAATAAATAAATAAATGAATGAATGAATGAATGAATGAATGAATGAATCAATGAATGAATGAATAAATGAATAAATAAATAAATACATAAATACATAAATAAATAAATAAATAAATAAATAAATAGCCAAGTAAAGATGGAAAATACAAAGAATGTATGGATACTGTATATTACTGTCTTATCTTTAAGCTTCTTGACTGAAAATGACTTAGTAAAAGCTGCTAAAAGACAGTTGATTATAAATGTTGTTGGCGTAATTCAACCTGTATATTTTGTAAATGAGTTTACTTTAAAATTGAAATGCAAAGATACGCTACTTTGGAGAAGAGGTTTTCCTTTTATTTTCACAGAAAATGAAAGACTGTGGATTTCTTCCTGGATAAAGAACATAAAGTTTGATAGAGGAAGACCCCCTGAAAAATATCCATTGGAAATGGATGAACCAGATGATTCAGCATTTCACAGCACCTCTGTTGAAGTTTCCCGAGCTCTGTATCCAGAACAATTTCAAGGAGACTGGCTGAGATGACCCAGCCTTACAGACTACTCCACTAAAGACTTGTCCATAATCCTAAATTTTCCTTTGGATTCCCATGAGATTGTCGGCAACCCCATTCAGCAGGAAGTAGCCTAGAGAACGACGCCCACGTTCTCACAACATGGATTATGGATGTTTGTGTTTATTTACAGTGTTGTTTATAAGTTGTTATAGATAAGGGGGGAAAGAATATTAGATTTAGAGTTCTTCTTGTTTTAAAAGGAGAAAGGGGGATATGTAGGGAATTGTTCTGTTTCATGGTAAATAATTGTGCCAGCCACTGGTTTAATAAAAAGAGCTGATTGGCCAAAGGCAGGCAGGAAGTATGGCGGGGCTACCAGACTAGGAAAATCTCTGAGAGCAGAATGCCAGACAGGAGCACCAGAGAGAAGCCAGAGGAAGCCGAGGACAACTATGCTGCTCTAAAGAAAGGTACCGAGCCGCATGGCTGAACAAGAGACATGGGTTAGATGAAGGGTAGAGAGCTAGCAAGTGATATGCCTGGGCCTGAGGCTGATCAGCCAAAAACTAATGAAAGCGTCTGTGTGTCTCTGTAGGACTGCGGGACTGTGGACCTAAACTTTGAGGTTAGGCCCGAAAGTCTGGGCCAGAAACCTCTTACTATACAAAGGTGCTAAAAGATAGAGTGGGGCTAAAGAGTAATGCTGTGGCCAAGGTGTGGTGGTATACACCTGTATTCCATTGCTCCTGAGGCAGGCAGATGTATCTTCATGAGTTCAAGACCAGCCAGTTTTACAGACCAAGTTTCAGGCCAACTAGGGTTACATAGAGATTCTGTTACATAAACAAAACAATCACATTTAAATAAAGTAAGAGGACATAGTTAGGCAAAGGAGCAATGACAGGCAATGCACTGATAAATACACTTAAAATGTAGAGCCTTTTAAAAAAATTCTAATTAAAAATTATTCTTTGAAAATACTATACAGGTGTCTGGCAAAATATGATAATATCTACTCCAATTTCTCTCCTCCAAATTAACACAAGTCTCCTCTCGATTGCAAGCTTTTTTCTTAAAAATAAATAAATAAACCACTAAGTTCAATTAGTCCTGCCTACCTGTGCATACACACAGGTCCATGCCTTGGAGTATGAAAAACATACCAGCAGCCACATCCCCCAAAAGAAAGGTTCTCCATCCCTGAGAAGCTATCAAGTGCCAATTGCACCCAGTTAAGAGCTTTCTGCGCTCCTCCAGCATCCATATTAGAATTTTGGTTGGTTTGAGTGAGTGTATGGAGATAACAGCAGCTCCTGTGAGTTCATTAGTGCGGTAAATAGTTTTTCATGCCTATAAGACAGCATTTCACAGCACTCCTACCCAACCTCTGTCTCCCACAATTCTTCAGCATCTTTGTGGTGGTTTGAAAGAAAAACATACTCTAACAAGGCCATACCTTCCAGGATTGCTTTACTGGAAGATGTGGCCATGTTACAGTAGGTGTAATCTTGTGGGATGAAGTGTGCTGATATGGAGATGGCTTTGGAGATCTTACATATGCTTCAGCCACTCCCAGTGAAATAGACCACTCATTGCCTGTGCAAAATGTAGAACTCTCAATGACCTTCAGTACCATGGATGCCTGATGACAACTGTGTCCCACATGATTATATAGACTGAGCTCCACCCCTTAAAATATTTTTCTTTATAAGGTCATAGTGTCTCTTCACTTAATAGAAACCCTAACTAAGACTCCTATTCTTCGATGTTCCCTGTGCCTTGGTAGGTTGGGATAAAAAGATGTCTCATTTAACAATGATCGTGAGCGGTTATGTATCATGCCATTGATTGTTGCCCAGTGCAAAAGGAAGCATCTCTAACCAAGGTTGAGAGCAGCCTGGTCTGTGGGTACAAACATACATATTTAAAAGACAGTTTGACAACGCAATCATTTATAAAATAGCAGTAGTAGATCCCACCTTTTTCCTCCTTTAAAAATAAAAGTAAGTGCTAATTGCACAGGAATAATGGGTTTCATGTACCATTTGCATCAGGGGAAAATTTTACTCTAAGCAGGCTTGCTCTTCCCTTTCTCCGTTCTTTCCCTAATCTCCCCTCCAGCTAATACCTTTCCTCTTCTCAAATGATAGCTGATTTTAGAGAAAAACAACAGAACCCAGGAAACAATACAGCATCTCAAACATGTTTAAGGTCTACAATTCCAATTCCTTAGTAGATATCCTTTAGAAAAAGAGGCAGTATAACCTCATTTCCAACCTGACCCTGCCTTAAAGAGCTATGCGATGTGTTCAGTCTCAGCTCACTGCAAGAGCTGCTAATGATGGTCAGGGCTGTACGGAGACTATGATAGATTTAGCATATAGTACAGAAGAAAGGAGGAGACCTGGGCTGTGAGTTGATGAGAAACAGAAAGATGAGATGTTAAACAAGCGTGATTGTTACATTTGGGGTTTAATAATAATTCTCAGCTAGACCAAAAAGCATGGCTGAGGGTTGCTACCAAATGGAGATAACCACTAAAATATCTTTTGACCTTTGAAAAGTGCTAAAATTCTAACCTAAGGGGACTCACAAAAAGTTACTGGCACACTTTTTTTTTTTTTTTTAATTTAAAGGTTTTGTTTTAACATACCCACCACTGTTCCCCCTCCTTCCTTTCATCCCAGTCATTCTCCTGCTTCCACCCACTACACCCCCCCATTCACTCCTCAGAAAAGGTAAGGACTCTCAGGATGTGTTAATGCAGTTTGTTGTATAAAGTTGAGATAAGTCCACCCCTCTTCCCAGAGGTATCAAGGCTGAGCAAGGTGTTCCTCTGTAGGGAGTGAGCGCCAAGAAGCCAGTTCATGCACTAGGAATAAATTCCAGTCTCACTGCCAGAGACCCCATAAAATGCAATGCCATGCAGCTGTCATCCACATTCAGAGGGCCTAGTTCAGTACCATGGTGGTTCTCCAGCTGTCAGTTCAGAATCAGTGAAGTCCCAATAGGTCAGTTGTTTCTACAGGTCTTCTCATCATAATCTGCATAACTTTGCTCATATAATCTCTCTACCCTCTTCTCCTGGACAGGGAGACCCAGGCATTAGCTGCGGATCTCTGCATCTGCCTCCATCAGTTGCTGAATGAAGGTTCTATAATGGCAACTAGGGTGGTCATTCATTTAATTATAGGGGAAGTTCAGTTTAGGCACCCTCTCCGCTATTGCTTGGAGTCTTAGCTGGGGTCGTCTTTGTGCGTTCTTGGGTGTTTCCATAACACCAGGTTTCTCTCTAACCCCACAATGGCTCCCTCTATTAATGTACCTCTTTCATTGTTCTCCCTCTCTCTCCCTCCCCCAACTCAACCACTTCATTTCCTCATGTCCTCTTCCCACCTTCCCCTGCTCCCTCCCCTGGTATGATCCCAATCCATCCAAGAGATCTTCTCTGATTCTCCTTCTTAGTGGGAAGGGGTCCGTGAATGTATCTTTTAGGTTTCTTTTTGTTACCTAGATGCTCAGGGTTTGTTGAATAGCCTGGTTATTCTTTGCTTTGCTTGTAAAATCCACTTATGAGTAAGTATATACCATGTTTGTCTTTCTGGGTCTGTGTTTCCTCACTCAGAATAATTTTTTTTCTAGATCCACCCATTTGCCTGCAAATTTCAGGGTGCCATTTTTTTTTCTGCTGTCTAGTACTCCATTGTATAAATACACCACATTTTTAAAATACATTCTTCAGTTGAGGGGCATATAGGTTGTTTCCGGGTTCTGGCTATTACAAATAATGCTTCTATGAACATAGTTGAGGAAATGTCCTGGATATAAGAATGCACATCCTTTGAGTATATGCCCAAGTATTGCTGGATCACTGGGTTTATTGATTCCAAGTTTTCTGAGACACCACCGTACTGACTTTCAAAGTGGCTGTAAAAGTTTATATTCCCACCAGCAATGGAGGAGTGCTCCCCTTGTTCCACATTTCCTCCAGCATAGACTGTCATCTGTGCTTTTGATCTTAGCCATTATGACAGGTGTAAGATCATTTCTCAGAGTTGTTTTGATTTGCATTTCCCCGATGGCTAAGGATGTTGGACAGTTCTTTAAGTGTCTTTGAACCATTTGAAATTGTTCTGTTGAGAATCCTCTATTTAGCTCTGTACCCAATTTTTTTAATTGGATTATTTGGTTTTTATAATCTCTAGTTTCTCGAGTTCTTTATATATTTTAGAGATCAGTCCTGGGTCAGATGTAGGATAGGTGAAGATCTTCTGTCCATTCTGTAGGCTGTTATTTTGTCTTATTGACATTGTACTTTGCCTTACAGAAGCTTCTTGGTTTCAGGAAGTCCCAATTATTAATTTTTGTTCTCATTATCTGTGCTACTGGTGTTATATTTAGAAAGTTGTCACCTATGCCAGTGCATTCAAGGCTATTTACCACTTTCTTTTCTATCAATTTCACTGTAACTGGATTTATGTTGAGGTCTTTGATCCACTCGGACTTGAGTTTTGTGCAGAGGGATAGATATGGATCTATTTGCATTTTTCAACATGCTACCATCCAGTTATGCCAGCACTATTTGTTGAAATTGCTTTCTTTTTTCCGTTGTTTATTTTTTTTGCTTCTTTGTCAAAAATCAGATGTTCAAGGGTTTGTGGATTAATATCAGGGTCTTTAGTCCAATTCCATTGATTAGCATGTTCATTTTTATGCCAATACCAAGTTGTTTTTATTACTGCAGCTTTATCCTAGAATCAGGGATGGTAATACCTCCAGGAGTTCTTTTATTAAACAGGATTGTTCTAGAAATCCTGTTTTTTATTGTTGTTTTGTTTTCCCATATGAAGGTGAGTATTGTTCTTTTGAGGTCTGTGAAGAATTATGCTGGGGTTTTGATGGGAATTGCACTGAATCTATAGATTGCTTAGGTAAGATTGACATTTTTACTATTTTAATCCTGCCTATCCAGGAGCTTGGGAGATCTTTCCATTCTCTGATCTTTTTCAATTTCTTTCATCAATGACTTAAAGTTCTTGTCATACAGATTTTTCAGTCCTTTCATTGGAGTCATCCCCAAGATATTTGATGCTATTTGCAGCTATAGTAAAAGGTGATGTTTCCCTTATTTCTTTTGCAGCCCCTTTATCAGTTGTATATAGGAGGGCTTATTTTTTTTTTTTTGAGTTAATCTTATATCCTGCTGCATTCCTAAAGTGCTTATGAACTGTAGGGGTTCCTTGGTAGAATTTTGGGGGCCACTTATGTATACTATCAAATCATCTGCAAATATAAAAAGTTTGATTTCCTCTTTCTCAATTTGTATCCCCCTGGTATCCTGCTGTCTTCATTGCTCTTGCTAGAACTTTGAGTAATATGTTGAAAATAGGTATGGGGAGTTTGAAGAGCCTTGTCTTGTTCCTGATTTTAGGGGTCTCTTTGAGTTTCTTTTCTTTTAATTTGATGTTGGCTGTTAAATTGCTATCTATTGCCTCTATTATATTCAAGTATATTCCTTATATTCCTGATCTCTCAAATACCTTTATCATAAAGGGGTGTTAGACTTTGTAAAAGGCTTTTTCAGCATCTAATGAGATGATTCTGTGGTTCTTTTCTTTCAGGTTATTTATATGGTAGATGACACTGACAGATTTTCATATGTTGAGACATCCCAGCATCTCAGGGATGAAGACTACTTGATCATGGCGGATGATTTTTTTATATATATATATGTTGTTGGATTCAATTTGCCAGTATTTTACTGAGTATTTTTGCCCAATCTGCTGGTAGCTGCAGAAATATGAAATAGGAACTCAGTTGGCATTGACAAGGCTGACACACTAGAGCCACGGGTCCCGATGGAGCTAAAGCTAAATCCTCAGGTAGTTTTGGTTTTAATTGCCTTTGAATGTGTTAACTGCTTCTTACAGAAAATTTCTTGTGTATAATTGCAATTTCCCCATGTGTTATTTTCCTGAAATTTAGTTTTCAGGAACTTTTAGAAGTGTTATTGCTCATTTGTAAGGCATAACTTCTCTCATCCTCTTGGGAGCATATGGATAATCTCCCCTATCTGTTTGTAAAAACAATCACACAGGCAAGATCTCATACCTTACAAATCAGGTCTTTGTTCTTCTGCCCTGAGCAGACTCAATGCCTTCCTTCTCTGCAGTTACTAGTAAACATCTGGGCAGAGTCAGCCCTTGACATTCAAGGACAGCAGTAGATAGATGACACACCAATATGTTCTAAATTTACCACACGTACTGTTAAAGGAGTTATCCAGAGCTAACTAACCTTAGGCCCTTTTAATTCCCTGTACTTGCACCTAGATTTATTAACATAGGTTTAAGGGAAAAGATAATTTATCAGCTTTTAGTTACAGGTATCAATGCATCTATTCTGAAGCATTAAGACCTGAGCAGCCAAAAGGCGACAGGTCCTACTACTTGTGCAAAATAAGCCTTTCCAGACCACCTCCTAGGGAAGGTGCCAGAGCAAAACAAAAGCTGCAGGCTTCCCTCCATGGTTTACTCAGTCACCTAGCAACCAAGAACACTAGCTCCTCCTTACAATCTGGAGAAATTCAAGCCCTGCATTGCCTTGTGGGGGAGTTTGCCTTCATTATTCTATATATCCAGCCAATAAAGATGAAGTAAGAGAAATTGCTCTAAGTTTAATTTCCTGTAGGTCTCCACGCTGGTAAGAAGAGACATCTCTTGGACCCTGAGAGAGAACCTAGTTGGGGCCAGTCCACAGAAGGTTTTCATTACCAATGTACATGAGAAAGATTGATCTGTAATTCTCTTTATTTGATGCACCTTTGTGTGGTTTGGGTATCAGGGTGATTCTAGCCTCACAAAAATAGTTTGACAGTGTTTCCTCTATTTCTACTGTATGGAACAATTTGAGGTGTATTGGTATTAGTTCTTCCTTAAATGTCTGGTAGAATTCTGCTCTAAAACCTTCTAGCCCTGGGATTTGTTTGTTTGTTTGAGACTGCTAATAACTGCTTCTATCTCCTTAGGGGACTATAGGTCTATTTAGGTCATTTATCTGGTCTTGATTTAATTTTGGCAAGTGATACCTATCCAGAAAGCTGTCCATTTCTTTTAGGTTTTCTAATTTAGTTTTTGAAGTTTACCCTATGATTCTCAGGATTCCCTCTGTGTCTGTTGATGTGGGATGTCTTTCTGTATGCTATGAATTATCATTGTATAATAAAGGAACTGTTATGGCCTATGGCAAGGCATCTTAGAAGCAGGCAGGAAATCTAAGCATAGATAAAGGGGAAGGAAGGTGGAGTCAGAGAGAGACTCTGTGAGCTGCCAATGAGAGAGGAAGATATAAAGGAACTCAGGTAAGCCACAAGCCACGTGGCAAAACATAGGTTAACAGAAACGTGTTAAGTGTAAGAAGTAGCTAATAATGTGCCTAAGCTATAAGCCAAACATCATGAAATTAATATAAGCCTCTGAGTCATTTTGGGGGCAAAGCAGCTGCAGGGGTTCTGGACCTTGGACTGGACTGGCCAGAAACTTCTTCTTACTACAGTCTGTTGTTATGTCTTACTTTTCATTTTTGATTTTTTTAATTTGAATATTTTCCCTCTGCCTTTTGCTTAGTTTGGATAGGAGTTTTTTTGGTTTTCATTTTGTTTTGTTTTGTGTGAGTGTACGTTCTCTTTTTTTCAGTTTTATTGATTTGGCCTTAAGTGTGATTGTCTCCTGCCTTCTACTCTCTCTGAGATAGTTTACTTCTTTTTGTTCTAGAGTTTATATGTGTCATGTCACTTGTCTGAGATTTCTCCAAATTATTTATGTAGGCACTTAGTGCTATGTACTTTCCTCTTAGCTCTGCTTTCATTGTGGCCCATAAGTTTAGGTATACTGTAGATTCATTTTCATCTAATTCTAGGAAGTCTTTAATGTCTTTATTTCTTTCTTAACGCAGAGGTGGTTCGGTTGAGAATTGTCCATTTTCCATGAGTTTGTAGGCTCTTTGTCATTTGTGTTGTTGTTGAACTTTAATGTTAATCCATAGTGATGTGACATAGTGATATGAGGTATTTCTATTTTTTGTATCTATTAATATTTGACTTATGAACGAGTATGTGGTCAGTTCTAGAGAAGGTTCCATGGGGTGCTGAGAAGAAGGTATATATTCTTCTATGTTTCGGTGGAGAGTTATATATATATTCCATTTGAATCACAACATCTGTTAGATCCCTTATTTCTCTGTCAAGTTTCTGTCTGGTAGGCCTATCCATTGGTGAAAGTGGGGTGTTAAGATCTCCCACTATTAGTGCGTAGGGTTTGATATGTGATTTAAGCTTTAGTAATGCTTCTTTTACATATATGGGTGCCCTTTATTTGGGGCATAGATGTTTAAAATTGAGATTTTTATCTTGACTGATTTTTCTTGAGGTGAATATGTAATGACCCTCTAGATCTCTTTTTATTGACTTTACTTTAAAGTCTATTTTTTAGATATTAGGATAGCTACACCAGCTTGCTAAAAAGTCTTATCCCAACCCTTCACTCTGAGGTAGTGTCTGTCTTTGTAGTTGAGGTGTGTTTCTTTTATGCAGTAGGAGGATGTGTCCTGTTTTTGTATTCATTCTATTAGCCTGTGTCATTTTGTAGGGGAATTGAGTCCATTAATATTAATGACCAATGATTTTAATTCCTGTTATTTTTGGTAATAGTGTGTGTGTGTGTGTGTGTGTGTGTGTGTGTGTGTGTGTGTGTGTGTGTGTGTGTGTAGAGGAGGGGTGTGTGTCTGTGTGTTTCCCTTCTTTGGGGTTTCCTACTGTGGGTTGATCTATTGTTTGTGATTTTGTGGGTACATCTAGCTTCCTTAGGTTGGAAGGTTTTTTCTATTGATTTCTGTAGGACTAGATTTGTGGATAAGTATTGTATAAATTTGGTTTTGTCATAGGAGATCTTGTTTACTCTATCTATGGTGATTAGAGTTTTTCTGGGTATAGTAGTCTGGGCTGACATCAGTTGTCTTTTAGTGTCTGTATAACATCTGTCCAGAACCTTCTGCCTTTCACAGTCTCCACTGGAAAGTAGGGATGTTAGTCTGATGGTTCTTCCATTATAAGTTACTTGGCCTTTTTCTTTTTCAGCTCTTAAAATTATTTCTTTATTCCGTATGTTTAGTATTTGATTATTATGTGGTGAGTGGACTTTTTAGAGGGTCTAGTCTGCTTGGTGTTCTGTAACCTTCTGTATCTTCATGGGTATTTCCATTTTTAGGTTGGAAAAATTTTCTTCTATGATTTTGTTGAAAATATTTTCTGCGCTTTTGAGTTAGAATTCTTCTCCTTCTTCTATTTCTATTTATCTTAGGTTTGGTCTTTTCACAGTGTTCCAGATTTCCTAGACTTCTTATGTTGTGATTTTTTTTGTGTGTTTGTTTGTTTGTTTGTTTTTTGACGTAGTCTTTTCTTTGACTGGCAAATCTATTTCCTCTATTATATCTTCCACAACAGAGGTTCTCTGTTCCATCTCTTACATGCTGTTAATTTTGCTTGCTTCTGTGGTTCCTGTCTGTTTGCTCAGATTTCCCATTTCCAGTACTTGCTCAGTCTTCCTTATTGCTTCTATTTCAGTTCTTGAGTCTTGAACTATATCCTTCACCTGTTTGGTTTTATCCTGGTTTTCTAGTCTTTCTTTAAGATATTTATTCTTTCTTCCAATTTTTGTTTGTCATTTTCTTTATTTTTTTAATGGCATTTTTAAATTTTCTTATTTAACTTCCTCTTTAAGGGCTTCTATCATCTTCATAATGTTATTTTCAAGATCGCTTTCCTCTGCTTCTTCTATATTGGAATGCTCAGGTCTTGCTGTTGTAGAACCACTAGGTTCCAGTGCTGCCACATTGTTCTTTATGTTGCCGAGTGTATTTTGTCACTAGTGTCTACCCATCTCTTCCTCCAATCAGTGAAAGAGTTGTCTTTGTTTTAGGGAGATGTTCTTGGTTCTAAGGGGGCTTTTGGTGCAATTGGAGCTCTTGTGGTGAAGATCTCCAGAGTCTCTGTCTCTGAAAGCAGCTGATGTTGGGGAGATGGGTGGTTTTAGAGAATGGAGTGGGGCTTATAGGCTAGAGGGTACCATTAGGGATGCTGATAGTCAGGCTTGCATGCAGGGTCCTGTTTGCTTACCTGCAGCTAGAGTTTGGGTGGGTTCGGGGGGGGGGCATATTGTATTCCCTGTTGCCTAGACCTAGAGGTTGGCCTGACTGGCCTGGCTGACAGAACAGGTACACATTTAAACTCCAGTGTAACCACAAACATAATAATGATTCGTGTAAGCATTTGTCAGAAAGCATAAAAACATCAAAAAGAATAAGTGGTTTGAAAATAGTGCAACAAACTGGATGTGTAAGATACAGAATACAAGAATTAAATCACAGACACCATATGCCAGCACATGATGAAACACTGAAAACAGTAGATCAAAGTATGGACACTACACAGCTCTTTCCAAAGACTGGAGGGCTCTCAAGTGTGCTCTGACTACTCAGCCAATTGGAAACAGAGATTCAGGTAAAACCAGAAAATTTCCACACAGAAAAAAATTAAGCCGCATGCTTCTAAATAATGAAAAATGGAGAGGAAGCCAGAATTTTCTCTTCAATATTTTATTAAAATGTAGTTGACCTGCTTGATATGGAGAGCACATTGGTCAAAACACATTGGTGTAGGATGCATCTTACATCTACCCTTTAGATGTGATACACAGCAGAAAGAAAAGAAAAAGTAAGTATAAAAATACATTGTCTGAAAATTTTCAAAAATATAGTTACTTAAAATAAGGAAGGAATAACTGAGATTCTTTCAGTGAGCATTCATTTGAAGAAACTAGGAAGAAAATGGAGTGGAAGGAAAGAGGTAACACAGGAGCAACAACTAAAAAGATGGGATCTAAATCTCTCCGTCTCTACTGGACACAGTTGGCATTGCTGGGAGACCTGTAAGAGGGCAAACCAGATATACATTGAGTCGATGGAAAATGGCAAGTTTCCTAAATTTACCTATAGATAAATATGAACTCAATCAAAGTTCTGCTTTCATGTTTATGGTTGCTATCATTAATTACCCCTAAGGAGTGGGTTCCTCAGATTATGTTCTGGAAGTTCCCCGGTTTTCCCATGAATTCCCTTCTTCTGGAGGCTGGAACAGAAATGTGTTTGTCTTGTGTCTTCCAGTGACCCTCAGCATTCCTTGGTTTATGGTCACCTCTCTCCTATGGTAACTTCTCCAATTGTTGTGTATGGATAACTCTTCCTCTGCTTTTTCTCTTTTATTAGGATCTTCATGGTTTGATTTAAAGAAACTCGGGATGACCTCCCTCTGCTTAAGCTGTTCAACTTAGTCACCTCTGAGAAAAACAAGACAATGCTTTCAGATTCTAATGATTTGGAGATAGACACAAGTTCGAAGTCAGCACTTGCCTGACACTGCCGAGCTTGGCAGGATTTTGTTTTGGAAATGGATGGATTGACTTTAAGATGGTGGACACATACCTGAAGGAGTTAAGAAAGTCTTGAAGATGATGAACAAGTAAGGAAAGCTGTACCACCTGTCATCAGGACCTACTGGAAAACACAGTCACTATGACAGTACAGAGCACAGGGTCAGGGGACCTGTGGCACAGAGCAGAACAATGTCCCACATCTTGTACATGGTTTATAAAAAGCTATCACAATAATTTAGCTGGTGGGAGGACAGTCTTCAAACTAAATCATGCTGGGGTAATTGGCTCTCCAGACTCAAGCAGGAAGTTAGTGTTTAACGTCTACCTGGTACTGTACGGAAATCTAACACCAGAGACACAATGACATAGTTCTCTCAGGATAAACAGATGATAAGGACCTAAGTACAAGGGAGTGAAAATCTCTGAGCAAAGCTATCATCTCTGCGAAGTGGGGATTTTGTCTGAACCAGCAGAAGATGTCTAGATAGTACAAATTGCATCAGTCAGCTGCCTTTTTGGACATACTGAGAAGCTTGTTTACTTAGGTAAATGGTCTTGGGCTGGTAACATTGCTCGATGGAGAAGAATCTATTCCCAAATGAGTCTTTGAGACATTATCAACAAACATAATAGCCAGAGATGGATAATTGCTCACATCTGAAAAACATAATATGTGGTCAGGGCAATACAGTGTGTATTGTAGGGTGGATCACAACAGAAAAAAGCAATAGAAAAAATAGGAAAATTAATAAGTTGTACTTAATTAAAATCAAGAACTTCTGGAAAATAATAAAAAAAAAAAAACTCACTGAGGGGAAAATGGAAAGCACCAGAAATTCCTATATTTAATAATTCTCTTATGTCCACAAGGTTGTATAGCAGTATTCTCCAAGTACAAAACCCTTCTGTTTTGTAGGAAAACTTGTTCATATAAGGGATATAAAAAAAAGTGAAGCAGCAGAGTATTTTAAGACAGGATGTTTACAAGGAGGATATAGCCTGAAATTTTTTCCTGCATAGTCATCCCCATGGTCCAGACCTGCAGTCTTTCAGCCATTTAGTCCCAAATAATCACACAAAGGCTTTTATTAATTATAAACTGTTGGCCTATGGTCCAGGCTCATTATCAGCTATCTCTTACAACTTCACCCATTTTTATTAATCTATGTGTTTCCACATAGCTATGTGGCTTTACCTGTGCTCTATCACATCTTGTTTTCTGGGCAACAGCTTGGATCTTCTTCCCAACTCTGTGCTCCTTTATCTTTATCTCTGCTTGCATTTCCAACCTGCCTCTAAACTGCCTTGCCAGGGGCCAAAACAGTTTCTTTATTAACCATTGACAATAAAGCATATTCACAATGTACAGAAAGATATCACTTCCCCTTTTCTGTATGATCAAATTTTCAATGTGACATTGCAAAAATACATGTGACAAAACAGTTATCAAACAAGAATTACAGTTACAATATCTAGCCTATTTGTATTTTGCAAAATTAAAGAAAATATTCTACCATCTATCCTATTTTTGTGAGGCAAAATTTTTTATACCTAATCTATTTATCAGAACTAAGGAAAATAATTATAACTATCTAGTCTTCAACTCCATGAAAAACCACAGAAGGATATAATATTATATGAAAAAAACAGAAAGTACATTGTAAGAAACTTTCAAAATTTTAAGAAATGACAGAGACACCTGGCTGCCTACACACTAACCCAAAGTTCCTCCATAATGTTGGGGCATTCATATTTAGCTATGGGCTTAGAGTCTCTGGCAGTTTTTCAGAGAAGCCAGAAATTTGAAGGACTGCTCTGCCCATTCTGGTATAGTTGTTAGCCACTTTTCCCTGTGTCCTGCAGAATGTCTGCCAGTGTCTTCAAAGCAGAAACCTGGAGGGCATCTCAGGTTGTTTCGGCAAAGTTCAGTGGTCATTTTCTTTGGGTCCTGCATGTTCAGCTCATACAGCATACTGTCAAACAATCAAGGCAAGAGCAATTTCTTACCCAGTAGCTAACTTTTGCCACAAAAAAAGAAACTTTATGTAAGGTTTCTTTGATGCCCATTTTTTCTCTTAAAGTAAATTGATGCTTCCAGGATCAGATATCTCTCACTCTCCAGAAAGGTCTAAGCTTTTCAAATATTGTAAATGCCATATTCTGTAGGTCTTTGGAGTATTTGAAGATTACCCATCTAATTGAAATATATCTTTGTGCGTCTAAAAAGCCTAACATGACTATAAGTTTGATTATCATAGATGATAAGCTATTAATCTGCATTTCTTAATTATATATTACAATTTTAAATGGGTTACATAATACCTTATACAATAAAATTGACCTTAAATTTGTATCAATAAACCAAAATCCATATCAATGTAAAGTATTTAAAACTAGTTGCTTTTTAAAAGTAGATTCAATGATCTATCCTTTTATTCTTTCAGATCTATGTCCTATTTTATTCTTTAGATACTGATTTTGACCAGTAACCAAACCCTCTAAACATCCATAATCTAATTTGGGGGAATGTGGGTGTAGTTTTCTAGACTACTTCCTGCTGATTAGGGGCACTTGTAAGCTTTGAGGGACCCTGAGGCTTAATTATCTTAGTTAGAAGCCTTGAGGCTGATGTGAACATTAGGTCATCTGGCCCATCTCTTCCCATCAGATTTTTCAAGAGGTCTTCCTCAAGCACACCACTAGCCTGGAAACAATCTATAAGTTCTCATCTTATGTGGAAACAAAAGCAGAAACTTTTTTCAAAGCAATATATCTGTAATATCCCAAATTTCAAAGCCATAGCACTTTCAGAATATGTCTGTTAGTATAACTTAGCAGCTTAAGAATCAAATGTCTTTCTATAGCCATCTCATTAACAGTTTAAAAGTAAAATAAAACACAATACTATACATAATCCAGACTCCTTGTGTATTTTTTATCTTTACTTCTTATATTTTTATTACTCCATTTCTTTTTTAAGAACTTTCTTTATCCCTTTTTACTCTCCCAAGTCTTTGTATGTATGTATGTATATATATATATATATATATATATATATATATATTTAAATTTGCATACATTGTAACCTGTTCAGTGGCAATTTTCCCATCTGAATATGTTATTGTATATTTTTAAATAATTTTTTGAAGCAAAAAGTTTTTAAGTTGCCAAATTCTGTAGTTAGGACTGAAATGCTGCTTACTCCTCCATGCTTGGCTTTTCAGCTTGGCAGAGATACTAAGGAGTCATGCTTACATCCCCAATCTTGAGAAGTGGTAATAAGTATCATGAAGCTATATTTTTAAGCGCACGGCTGTGCTCCCAAACCTTCAAACAGTGTCTGGGAGAAGCCTCTTAGGACCATGGCCATTCAGAATGTAAAAACTGACCATGTAACTTATCTCATGGCTACTTGTAGCTAGCTATATCTCCCAGGCAGCTGCTGGGAGTCTGCACTCCTACTTAATGAGACTGAGACTAGGAATCCCAGTGTGGTTTTGTTTCTGTTCATTTAGAATCTTTTAAAAGCTTTTTGACTGCCTGACAGTGGGCACCATTTGTAGCCATAAGTTTCTGGCTCAGCTTGGATATTCTTCCTGCCTCTTAGCTGCATTACCATAGACCAAAACAGTTTCTTTATTAACAAATGGTAATAAAGTATATTCACATTGTACAGAACGACATTTTACAACAGGAAATGACAAGATGCTGTAGGGGGAGGTGAGATGCCTGCCATCCTGCAAGGAAGCTCCTTAAAATGACAGGAAGCAAACAATTCAAACTAGCTTTAGGAAATTTCCAAAACTGATTATATTCCGGCTGTGTCTGTGTCTCAGGAAGCCTCTCTTGGTCCAATCTGGGTTCTTTACCACCTGTAGGTAGTGTATTCTTTGTCACAGTGACCCCTCTTAATCTAGTAGGTGCTGATGCACTGTTGGTCTCAGGTGGCCTCTTTTGATCCAGAGGGTGCTGAAAAACTGAGGGTCTCACGTAGATGCTCTTAATCCAATAGGAACTGAGGAACTCTCTTAGTCTCTTAGTTTCTTGTTCTCTTAGTATAATGTGGGTTATTGATCTGTAGAGAGTATCTGTAGGTTTCTGGTTGCCACTAAGTTTCCTGGGTGATCCTGCAGGTTGCAAAATGGAGTGGGGTTTTGTAGCCAGGGATGTATAATGAACTGAGTTTTACTGGGGCTTCTGACCTGCAGGGGTTTTTCCTGCTGCCATGGATTTAGGGCAGATATTAGTGGGGATGAGGTTCCAAGGGCTGTGTCTTAGGTCTGGGGTCCAGGAGACCAGGATCACTTCCTGAGTTGGTAGGGTGTCACTCACCTCTTATTCTGATGTGGGCCAGGGATTTGTCCATTTGGGGGAGGGGGTGTTAATTAATTCCATATGTAGTCAAGTAAACAACCACAAATAGACATCACAACTTCACCCCTTGTCAACTTGACACACAATCATATCTCCTGTCATGATTAAGCGTTATATTCAAGAAAGGCAAATCTATAACTAAAATAAATATCTATTCCAGTAAGGACAAATCATTGTTATTTCTATGGAGGAAGTGGTCCAAAACCTGCCACAAGGTTGCTTGCTTGCTGGTCATTCCGAGGAGGGTGCCATATCTGGGTTTCATGTTAGTCTCTGCTGTTAGCATCTCTGACACTCAGCAGCAACTGCAGTCAGGTTAGACTTGGGAAGAGGAAGCCTACATTGTCAAGTCCATACATAATTCCCCCTCTCTGCCACCAAGGCCACTTTGTTGATGAACCTATTTGGCAATGACAGAAATGACTGAGGGAAAGAAGTTAACTTTCCACAGAACGTGTCATCCTATCTACTTGATCACTGAACTCTTCTTCGGCTAAAGTCACCTTTTGATGAGTATTTGTATGGCATAGAAGTATATTTACATCCTTCATCCATTTGGAAAGGTCTATCCACATACTTCTTCCTGAGATATTTTTTTCACCAATTTTCCAATTATGTTTTTTTTCAAGTACCTGACCATCTAGCCAATAGATTGGCTACAACCCATGAATCAACCAATTATTGCTCATCTGGCCATTTCTCCTTTCAAACAAAATAAGTGGCCATGTGTACTGCTCTAAGTTCTTCCCACTGTGAAGATTTACCTCACTGTGTCTTTCAGGGCTGTCCCAGAAAGGGATTGTAATGCTGCAGCTGTCCACTTCTGGGTGTTGCCTACATAACATGCAGACCCATCGATAAACTATTCGTCTCTTCTTCAGGTGGTCTTGGCCACACTCCATGAGGCTATAGATGCATGCTTGGCAGCAGATTACATTGTAATGGGAGTAGAAAACATGGGTATTTGGACAACTTCTTCATGTAACTTGATTGTCTCTTTAGGACCTGATAGAACCTGATCAAGTATATGCTACTTCCACTTGATAATAGATTAGTATTGTACATGTGCTACTTGGTGTGTCAGATCACACATAGCTCATGACGGGCAGGTATCTCAGGTCGTACGTTCAGTTTCCACTAATACCAAATAGCAAGCCAAGAGCTATCTTTCCACAGGAAAATAGTTGTCTTCAGATGATGGTAGAGCCTTTCTCTAAGATCCCAAAGTTATCCTCTATGATTCACTTATAGGGGCTTTCCTAAGGCTCCAAACAACATTCCTATCAGCCACTGACACCTTAAGTACGACTGCATCTGCTAAATCATATGGTCCAAGTGGTAGAGCCGCCTGCACTGAAGCCTGGACCTGCTGAAGAGCCTTCTGTTATTCCAGGCCCCCCACAAAGCTACCAGCTTTCTGAGTCACTTGATGTATGAGCCTGAGTAACACATTCAAGTGAGGAATGTGCTATCTCCAGAATCCAAATAGGCCTATTAAATAGTGTGCTTCTTTCTCGGTGGTGGGAAAGGTCAGATGCAATAACTTATTCTTCACCTCAAAAGAAATATCTCTGCATGCCCCACACCACTGGCCTCCTAAGAATTTCACTGAGAGAGAAGACCCTTGAATTTTGGTTGGACTTATTCCCCACTCTCTGATGCACATATGTATGAGTCCAAAGTGATTGCTACTTCCTTCTTACTGTTCCAATCAGTATAATTGGTCAATGTCATTAATATAGCAAACCAGTGTGATATTTTGTAGAAGACAGAAATTAAGATCCCTTCTGACTTATGACATAGGGCTGAAGAGTTAACATATCTTTGAGATGAGCAGAGAATGGATACAAAGGGGGTACATAATGTGAAATCCACAAAAACTCAATTAAGATTTATATATGTGTGTATGCATATATATATGTACGCTTATATATGCACACACATATATTTGATATAAAACTATAAGGATATACTACTAGTCTTAACAAACTGAAAGCAAGTTGCCTCTGGTGGTCTTCACAGGCCAGTACCAAGAAAAAGGTATTTGCTAGTTTAATATCTGATTACAGTGTACCAGGAGAAGTGTTTATTTGATGAAGTAAGGGCACCACATGGTACAGCAGCTGTAATAAGACTCACTACTTGATTGGGTTTTTGATGTAGTCAGCTATCATTAACTACAATCCGTCTGAACTGGTCAGACAGGAGTGTTTAAGGAAGATGTGATGGGAACTACCATGCTTGCATCTTTCAAGTCCTCGATGGTGGCACTAATTTCTACAGTTCTTCCAGGGCTATGATGCTGTTTTTGTTTCACTATTTTCTGTGGACCAGGCAACTCGGAAGGCTTCGATTTGGCCTTTCCAACCATAATAGACCTCACTCTATAGGTCAGAAAATCAGTGTTAGTATTCTGTTGGTTTCTAAGTTTATTTATTGCAATTATATATTCTGAGACTGGGAAAATAACAATAAGATGCATTCTGAGACCCACTGTACCTACTATGAGTTCGATTCAGACAAAACTCCATTAATCACCTCTCTAAGCCCCTGATTTAACTGGAGGGCTAGAATGTATGTTGGGGGTGTGGCAATATATTGTATATTTAGTAAAAGATAGGGTTTTTTCTGTGTTACAGCCCTGGCTGTCCTTGAACTTGCTTTGTAGACCAGGCTGGCCTCCAATTCACAGATATACTCCTGCCTCTGCCTCCCAAGTGCTGGAACTAAGAACATGTGTCGCCATGCCTGGCTATTAGGCTTTGAACTCAGAGATCCAGATGGATCTCTGTTTCCCAAGTAATGGAATTAAAGGCATAGGTCACCCACTCCATGTCTATGTGTGATTCTACCCTCTTGTATTCCAGACTAATTTGTGAAATATACAATATATCACCACATTGAGGTATTCAAGAATCAGTGTCAATTTAAAAAAAAATATCCAATAGACCCCAGAAATTTTGATTGTTACCTTTCTTCCAGTGTGCAGTTACCCTGTAAACGGACATAGGTCCCTCTGGGGAAAAACTGAAGAAAGGCTAACAGTAAAATTTTTAGGTATTTTACCAAAGTCCTTTCTCAAAGATCATCCCTTAATTCAAGGAATTCTGTGCTTCAAACTGACTCAACTTTGGAAATTGCGGGCTTAGTCCCTTCTGCCACAATTCAACTGAACCTTTTCATTTATGTGAGAAATTTTCTTCTTAAACAGATCAAACTGAAATTCCATAGGTTTCTTGTCTGTTTCATGCCTGGAAACACTTGGATTGATTAGCCAGAACCAATGTTCCATATGAGTTATGCCACCATAAAATTCATTTCGCCTGTGCTGACCATACTGGTCAGGCCATTATGAACATTGTTTCATCTGTGCTGCCCATTACAGTAACAAAGATCACTTTTCCTTTGGCAATTCAGTGTTACCACCTGAACCCTGCTACACAACCAAACCTATTACATTTAATTCATCTAACTGAGCAGCAGTGCCTAAAGTCTGGCACAAGGAAAAGAGTCACAACAAAGCTCTTCAAATATGATGGTGCCCCTTGTATTATATTACATCTATAGGATTAGTGAAGAGCGTGTCTTCTGGGCCTTCTCATTGTGGATGAATAGGTTTACACAGCACACACTCTAGTAGCACAATTTTCCTGAGCCTTAAAATCCCTTCATCATCACTAAACCAACTTAATTATCAGGTATCACCAACTCCTTATCACTAGGTCATTTTTTGACAAATGTTTGAGTCGACTATGCAAACTTTTGACACCCATTTTAGCTGTGAAAACCTTCATATTAAACCTAGAATCTCCACTCACTGGACTGACATCAATTAAACATAGTCTCACCTAGTTTTATGTTCCTTCCATCATTATCACCACCCTTAAAATTCATTGCCCCAGAATTCCTGATTGAATTAATTAGCAGGCTCATTAAGCTCCTTAGTAATTTTGCACACCTCCCCATGGACTACACTTTCTATCTGCCCTCTAAGAGGCTGCTTGGTCTTGAGTCTAGTTACAGATCAGGAGGTAACTATTGGTGGACTCTGAGAGACATCAGCATTGCCTTATCTGGCATTTCCTTCAAAGAAAATCACTGTCGATTTCGCAATGAACAATTAATCTTCTCAGTCAAAGATTTCAAAGAGTGGACTTCAGGTGGTGGGAGTATGAGTACATCTTCTGCTAGAGGTAGAGAAACTGTATCCTCTGATGAGATAAACTCTGAGAATCTAAGCTCAAAGTTCTCAGCTTCAACAGAGTCCTTCCATACATCCCCAGCCCAAGTTACAGAGTCTCATCCTTTAACGATTCATGTCCTTACTTTAACCGCTGACAATCTCTGAGGATGGTAGTTGAATTTTCACTATAATTCATCCAACCTTTTAATGAGGGCTTTAGTTTGATTTTTTTCCCACCACTTGAGCCTTGTGTCTGCTGAAAAGAAAATTCTTTCATGACACACTTAGAGATCTTTCAACTGTATATGTATACCTGGAGCCTGTCAATTTTATCACCAAGCTCATTGCTGTCTTTCACTGGATTTAGAGATGTTAGATAGAAGCTGATTACTTTTTACCACGGAGCTCATTCTTTCCCTTTGTCAATTTATCTAACTAAAGATGATATGAATAACCAATGAGCATTATAATTTTTCTACAAATTGCCTAAAGTTTTATATATAGAATCACCAAATCTGTTAGTTCTTTTTTTCACAATTGGTGAATCAGGATAACCAAACACTTGTCTCATTAAGTTTCTGAAATATTTCACACTGTGGTCGTTCAGTCCTCTTTGACCCCCCAGAAGATACTTCAGTTTCTGGAGAGGCTTTAGTAGCTGCAGGTATTGGCAAATTGGAAAGCCTATTTCATATCCATATATATGGAGGGGGGGAGAGAGAGTTATTGGAATGACTTATACCCTGTGGTCCAGCTAATGATGGCTATTTATGAATGGAAGTTCTAAGGATCCAGTAGTTGTCCAGTCCGCAAAGCTTTAGTATTTTCCAGAATCCCAAAGAAGTAGACTCTAATGCCAGTGAAGAAATGGACGTGTTAGTGAAGTGAAAGCATGCAGGTAAGGAGTGACACTTCCTTCTTCTGTGTCTTTATATAACCTTCCAGCAGAAGGTAGGGTCCAAATTAGAAGTAGATCGTCCCACTTTGAATGATTTCATTAAACAAAAGTCCCTCACAGGTGTGCCCAACCATTTTGGGGCTTTAGTTAATTACAGATGTAATCAAGTTGACAAGCAAGAATAGCCATCACAGATGCTTCGGTCTCTTTTGGGCTCCTTAGCTGGGATGAATAGATGTGTATATTTTACATCTCTCCAGGAAAAGTATCTCACAGAACACATGCACAAGACATGGTTTCTAAACAAATGCAAGTATGTGGGCATGCACATACCTATTAATAATAATAAATAAAATATATTTGAAATGACAGTGATAAGTTGTTCAACCAAATTACTCAAAATGTTGTCAAAATTTAAAACAAGGCTACATGCTTTAAAGCAGGTATTTAACTATCTTCTCATTGGCTAGCACCGTCAGCATGGGTGTACACCATATACATCTATGATTCAATGGAGTGATATATTACAAAACATAGAGTGTGTCAAAACCTAATAATCACATATATAGAAATCTAACTTAAGAAAACTTTAATGAAAATATAGCAAGCCAGTAGAAAAGGTAAAAGAATGTGTACTGCAGAATTATTAATAACAGTAAGGTCAAAATATCCTAAATATTCATAATTCAAATTGACTGATATAATTATAGTGAAAGAGGCCAATGCAAGCCATAATTACATAACTGTCAACAGATGCCTCGGGTGGTCTTAATAGAAGAATATGTTCACACTTAAGGCTCTGGGTTTGAATCCCAGAACCATAAAAAATTTAAAATTATACAGAGCATCAAAACAAAAAACAGGAATATATTACAATGCTCAAAAGCATGAACAGGAGCCATTCAAGAGAATATGTATGGCTGGAGAGATGGCTCAGTCATTAAAGGCAAGGCCCAAAATCAAAAATATAAAAAATTATGGGACACATTTTAATGTCACATATACCTTTAGTTTTCCTTAAAATGCTCATAAAATATCAATAAATGGCATCTCTAGATAATGAAAATTTCAATATCTTTATTGCATTTTTCTATATTTGTATATGCAAATGTGTTCAGCTGTCATAAATTTTACAATAAAGATGGACATGCTATATTTTTGTCATATTTTCCACAGCTAAAGCACATTTTTAAAAATTAGCCCCAACTTTCAGTCAGGGTGTTTCTTTTGTAGGAGGTATCTCAGAGCCCACCTACATCTCTTTAATAGAAAACAGCTTATAGTAAATGAACTATCCTTCAAATGCTTCCCAAAGACAGTATCTACTTGGTAGGTATCAAAATGCATTTTCCTGATGCCAGTAAAGTATGTTTAGAAAAAATAGCAGCCTTTAAAATCTGACTAGAATTGGAGTGAATACAGAAATATAAAATATAATACAAAATATTAAAAAATAAGTGGCCATGAGCCAAGAACAACTCCAGCAGTGATCAGGGGCATTAGTAAAGATGTGCAGAGAGGATGAAAATATCCTTGTGTCTTTTTGGAAAACCACAACGTAGCATCCTGTGAGGGTTACAGAGGGCTTCATGCCGGCAGCAGTTCTGTATCCCAGTGAAGTTGCTCAGGTAACCTACATAGTTCTGTTAACAATTTTCCTTTAGTTCCTATCCCATTTGCCAGGAAGACTCATTCCCATTGCATTGCCCACCCTTCCCGAGAAGTTTGAAGCTCAGGAGGATGCCCCAGCAAGCTGCCTTGCAGGCTACTCTGACTACAGCCTCCCAGATGGCTCAGTCTATGAAGGGCAGTGGGACAGGGAAGGGAAAAGGTAGCAGACAGGACAGTTCCCTCACACACAGGACCATACTCCCTGTTCTGACTCTGCTCTGCTTGCAGCTGCTTTGCCCTTCCTGAACATCAGTGGAGCACCTGGCCTTTTGCTTGGCCCAGATTCTCTGTGCTTCTAGCTCTCATCAGTCTCCAATGCAATCCCCTCTTCTCACTATTTCTCAGAAACCATAACAAGTTTCTCTTGTTGCTGATCTCTGGGTGTCTCCCTCTCCCTTCCTGGTTCCCTCAGCTAGCTCAGGGCTCAGGAAACAGGCTTATGGAAGTCTTCCCATGTGCACTGTCTATGAGAAAATACATTACCTATTGGAAGCCTCATTAATATAAAAACATAACAGATTTCTGTGAGTCTCTTATAAGAAAGTTTATCTAGTGTGCTACATACAGGGCTTTGCAAATAACACTTAACAAGCCTTAATTTAAAATCAAAGCTTCATTTCTAAATTTCCAGACAAAATCATTTGAGACTGACAAGCTCATTGCTATTATGAAGTTATGCATTATATATGATATCAGTGGCATCGTATTCTCCACTTCCTGAAATCACAAAAAAACTCTTCTGATTTTCCTGTTCCTAAATTTAGTTATATAAACAAATATTTTTTATTTGTAGCCCATTCCCTGTGATTATTTCTCACTTCGGGTTAACAAACTTACATTGATTTTAGCTTGACTCTTAAGATAAACTGATAATTAGAAATAAAAATATTGATCCAGGTAGCTCAAGTAAGCCTGTCCTCTTTAATATTTATAATCCTCATGTTTAGGAATAAATTGTCTTTCTGCTTTTATAAGTAAATCTGAAGAACACGGATACGGCCATCCAAGAAATCAATAATATTTATTTTTTTGCTCTATGCCTGTATGGTTCTGTGGCTGGACATCAATCACCACATTAAAAAGGCCACTCCTTCTACTTCTATATCCACCTCTCTTTGCAGTGAGCACGTGATTGAAAGGAGACTGTATCCGATTGTGATGATAATGACCGTAAGAGAGTAGCATGGTGGCTACTCTAAGCTGCTTGTAAGAGTCTAGAGATCTTTTCCCAGATGTCCAGAGAATGGCAATTGTGGCAACATTTGGAGAAAGAACAATACAAGAAGGAAGAGATAAATGCAAAGACATATGATGTAAGGAGGTAAAAGGACTAGAAATTTGAAGAAAAAACCCTGGAAAGTTTAACCCATCAACCAAATTATGTCTCTCCATGTACTCACTCAGAGTGGCCTCCCTTAGGTATGTGGTGTGAATTTTCTGCAGGTTTTCTCTCCATTTGCTAGATAATTGACTTTTTTCTCTTAATTTTGCAGAATATATTTTACCCTGAGTTTGCTCTTGGTTATCAACTTGATTGAATCTGGAATCTACTAGATCAAGCACTCTGGATGAGTCTGTGAGAGATTTCTCTGAACACAGAGCAAGCAGCACCTCTTGACTGTGCTGAGATGTAAAGACATGAGGAAAAGGGCTGCCAGCCCACCTTTGTTCCCACCGAAAAGAATATGGATCTGATTGTTGCTGCTGCTCCTGCTATTCCCTGATTCTGGAACCTTTTGCCTTCCCAACACAACTGAAGACCCACAATTCTTGGCAGTCCAGGCCTTGCGAGCCATAATTGTGAGGGCTGTGGTATCCAGCCTTTAGGACTGAGAAGTTCCAGGGCCCTCAGTCTTCCCAGGACAGCAATTGCCGGGTTATCTGGAGCACAAAGTCACTCTAATAAATCTCCTTCTGATTTATCCAATCTTCTCTAGAAAACATTGACTCAATGGATTTAAGTACATTTCATAATGCTGTGTGTTTATTACCACTCAACACTTCCAGAATGCTTTCAATCATCTTAAACAGAAATTCTGTATAGCTCAACATCAATTCTCCGCTACCTCCACCCCTACCCTGGAGGCTCTTACCCTACTTGCTCTGAGATTGGCAGATTTCCAGTTATCTCTTGCGAGTTATTTATTTATCCTTTTGTGTCTGTCTTCTTTCATTCAGATATTTCCTTCAAAGTTCAAACAAGTAGTTTGTATTAGAGTATCAATCATGGATCCCAGAGAGATGGTTCAGTGGGGAAGAGTGTTGCCACACTAGCGTAGGCACCTGAGTTTGTATGCCTAGCACTCATGTGGAAAAGCCAGGCATAGGCATGTGAGACTGGAAACCGAGTGATGTCTGGGAGGTAAAGACTGGAGGATCACTGAGGCTTGCTGGTCAACCAGCTTAGCTGAAGAAGCAGAGGATTCTGGGGTCAGTCTCCCAGGGGAATACAATGGAATACAATGGAAGATACAGCAAGAAGCTCTATGTCCTCTTCTAGACTATTTGACATATTCATGGACAAGTACGCCCTCCTCCCACAAACATGCATATGCCACACACATGACACATGAACCCCAATACACACATGCACATATGTATACACATGTACACATACACCATACATATACAAACATTCACCTCCCCATATACATGTATACACCATACATATGCAGTCATGACTCCTACACTTATGCACATGTGCACATAGTGTATATGTACAGATATTCAACACACAAACACACACATACGCACGCATGCACACACTCTTAAACATGCACAGACATATGTATACCATTCATATACACAGTGTACCCTGACTCATACATGCACATATACAGATTTCCACCCATCTATAAGGCTGAACAGTAAGCCTCTGTGTACACAGCACTCTGTGGGTGTCATTCATCTGTTGACAGACATGGAGCTGCTTCTCCCCCTGGATATTGTTGGTAATACTCATGCTGGTAGGAGTGGGACTCCGTTTGAGTCTTTTCTTTCAATTCTCTTGGGCATTTACCTAGGAGTGCAATGGCTGGATCACACATCAGCTCTATTTTTAACATTTTGAGAAACTGCCAAGTTGCTTCCCTCAACAGCTGCACGCTCCCACATTCCCAGCAGCAACACAGAGAGTGCCAGTTCTGCACATCTTTGTCAGCAGCTCTGAGTTTGCACCTTTGGGTGCTAGCCTCTGAGTGGGTGGGGAGTTCTATCTCACTGGGGATTGTATTTGTGTGTCAATCAGGACAAGTGACGGTGGGGTCTTTCCAATGGTGCACAGGTCATTTCTAAGGCTTCTCGGCAAAAATATCTGCTTTGGTCTTTTTTCCACTTTTAAATTTGGCTTGTTATTGTTGTTAGTGTGTGTGTGTGTGTGTGTGTGTGTGTGTGTGTGTGTGTGTGTGTGTGTGTGTGTGTGTGTGGTGTGTGTGTGTGTGTGTGTGGTGTGTGTGTGTGTGTGTGTGTGTGTGTGAGGTGTGTGTGTTTTCTGGATGCCAAATCCCTTGTTATTGTTATGATTTCTCCATTTCCTCCTATTTTAGTGAGCTATCTTTTAATTTCAGGCTAACACTCTTTGCTACATAAAAGCCTTTGGACCAAGTCTATTCCTCCTGGCTTTTGTTGATTGTCTGTTTCCATTGTAACCCCAGGACATCACCAAATCCAACCTCACAAAAACATCACCAGGTTTCCTCTGAAGAGTTTTATGTTCCTACTTTTCTGTTTAACTTGTTTATCACTTTACATTACTCTTCTAAATAGTGGCTCTTTTTGTTTTCATGTGGGGAGGGGGTTAAAAGTAAAAAACCCTGCTGGTGTTTCTCTAAGAGTTTGTTCTAATCTGTAATTTTTAAAGTATATATCTTAATAATTGGGGGGATTTCATATGGTGTATTTGGACCATATCCATTCACTTCTTCTCCCCCAGCTTCTATAAGAAACTGATACCTCCCATCCCCTCAAATTTATGCCATCTCTCTTTTTGAACTCACCCAGTATTATTTGTTACTCAAATACGGTAACGGGTGTGAGCCGTTCACTGGAGTATAATTACTATCAGGGCAACACCATTAATATACCTAACTATTGCTTTCCAAGAAGCTATGAAGTGCCTTCGGCTTCTCAGCTGTGATGGAAGTTTATGAGATCTTCTGCCTTCCATACTAGAATGTTGACTGGCCTGCTCTTGTGCCAATCTTGAGCAGATAACTGCAGCAGCTGTGAGTTCTTGTGTGTAGTGATCTTGTCATGTCTAGAAGACCTCATTTCATACCAGTCCTCCCAACTTCTGGCTCTTATAACCTTTCCAGTTCCTCTTCCACAGTAATCTCTGACTTCTGGGACATGGGGATTTAGTTGTCTCATTTATGGCTGAGCACTGCATTGATACTGACTCTCTAAACTTTGACCAGAAGTGATTTTTGGCATTGAAACTGCACAAAGATATTTCTTTGATGAAGTCAGAGCTACATCAACTTTTGAATAGAAAGGTATTAATTTGGAAGGCAGCTTGATACCACATCAATTAATCATGATAGTAGTGGGTCTACCCTTGAGGCTTATGAACTCCCAAACCATGGATTATTGAACAGATTTATAGCACCTGTAGTGAGTTTTCCCCTTATAAAGTAGGTATCAGATCAAATCAGAAAGTGATTGGTTGTTTTTATAATGTTTATGCCACTATTGTATCCATGGCATGTTTTGTTGCTTCATTTATAATTGTAGTTAGCAAGGTTTGTAGCTGAATAATACTAATGACTACTTTTCCTTTTAGCAATCTGCATAACACCTTCAAATAATATGATAGCTAGTCAGCAGAGAGCAAGCTTCCTGATCAGTACCAACTTGATTGCTCTATGTTCTATAGTCAATGTATAAGGAATCTTCAGCTATGGGCTCTTATCACCAAGGTCTGCTGGGCAACCAAAAACAATAGCAATAAGCTGTATTGTTTTCAGAGTCTCTGGGATACCAAAAAACAACTGAGGGAAGTTTTCTTATGAAGAGGGAACCACAACTGAGAATTTGCCTCTATCGAATTGCCCTGTGCACATTTTTTAAAATTAATCATCGGTGCAAGAAAACCCAGCCCACTTTAGGGGGGGATGCCCCGGGATAGTATAAGAAAGTAAGCTGAGCAAGCCATGGAGAGTAAGCCAATAGTAACGCTCCTCCATGGTCTCTGCATCATTTGCTGGTGCCAGGCTCCTGCCTTGAACCCCTCTGTACCTTCATATGGTTCTTCATATGGTGGACTCTTAGTTATACTATAAAATAGGCCCTTTCCTCCCCAACTTGTTCTTAGTCACAGTGTTTTATCACACCAAGAAAAAGCATAAAACACAAATATAGTGAAAAATTAGCTCCCATAACATCTCAAATTAACAAATACCTTTCAGTATAATTTTAGGTAATTATATTACATATATTTTATTATTAATTTCTAGAGGAAACTTCTAGCTTTTATTAAATGAAAAAAAGGATAACAATATTTTTAAAGTGGTTAAATTGAGGCTATAAAAAAGTTTAAAAAAGAAAAAAACTAGAAAGGAGAAATATAAAAAGACAACATAACTGTTATTTCTAGTATTAACCACTGGATAGAGGACACCATGGGGTTACAGCCTGATGTCCTCAAATATCTAGGAGAATTACACCAGATGCTAGGCTGCCAGCTGATGACTCAGTCATGCACAAGAGACATTTACAGCAGACACACCATGAAGATGTTCAGATTTGTCTGAAGATCCTACAACAAAGCTAATACCTCAAGAAAATCAGCCACAACACAGTTTATTGGTGTTTGTGGTCCACATAAAAGTTGTATTCATAGTATACTGTAGTCTAGGAGGTAGGCAATATTATTATGCTTAAAGAAAGAATGTGTATACCTGAATATATACATTATACATAAGCTATATTTATATGTAGCAAAAGGCATCCCAGTGATCTTATAGGTTGTTAGGACAAACAACACAGAGAGCCTTCTTCTATAGAATGTTTCTATACCCTTCAATTGTCAGAACATTAAATGTCTGGAAAGTACCACAGAAAGAGATGAAATTAAACAAGGTATGCTTGAACTTATATTGAAAGATGTGATGATCACTCATTTTGTAATTTTTCAACATTTTAAATAAATGCAAGTTTCTGAAACAGTGTATCACCTAAAAAGAAATGTACACACTCATACATTCATACATACACAATGTATCACCTAAAAAGTGATGGCACATTGTAAGCAATGTACACACTCATACGTTCATACACACACACACACACACACAGAGAGAGAGAGAGAGAGAGAGAGAGAGAGAGAGAGAGAGAGAGAGAGAGAGAGAGAAGCACATGAGTTATAGTACCATTATCCTTTGGTATATTCAGGGAAACGAGCTCATGAAGCCCCTTGAATATATAAATTACTTCTTGTTATGCAAAGTATGTAGTACTTAAATATAGCCTATACATAGCCTCTCATATACCCCAAATCATCTTCGAGTTACTTAAAATACCAAATACAACATGAACAGCATGTGTATTTTTGTCATTCTGTGATGTTTAGAAAAAAATGTCTGTACCTGTTAAGTTTGCACAGTATATCTAATTATTTTATCTGTGTCAAGTTGAATTTGTGATTGCAGAAGCCATGAGCTCAGGGTAATGATTATGAGAACAGCTGAAGGTAAATTATTAAACATAATACAGGAAGTAGACATATTTACAATAGTTATAAGTACTCAATGTTAATGGAATTCTGAAGTGAGGGAAATCTTTACTTAATTCCTTCATTCAGAAAAAATCTGCATATAGAAAAAAATGGAGCTGAAAGTATGTGATGATTGCTAATAAAACAGAAATAAAGTAGTGCAGATGTATCGCCTTCATAGGGCACATAAGTAACAAAGAAGACAGCATAGTGTACTATTTTTTCTCTGGTTTCTGACTTAAGTTCATCTAATGACTTGCCTAGATGGGGAGCTTTTGAAAGCCCTCCCCATCATGCCTTATTCAGTATCCATTCTGAGGACAGCTGGGGAAGCCTGTAACAAGCTGCATTAATAACTAAAGATGAGCAATGATGGGCGTTCTTAAAGGTATCAGATAAAGGAATCGTGATGTCTGCATACAGCCAGGAATTAATTAGCAATATATGCTGTGCTCCTAGGATCACCGATGAAGACGCCATGAGAAGTGTGACTTTCAGCACACAGCAACATCGGATGTAATGAAGGCCGCATCCTTGAAGCCCCCACGTGGCAATCTGGTTGCTACACCTGAAGGGAAATGGAAGGAAGGCTCTGCTTTGGGGAGTCTATTTAGTGTGAGTTTTTTCTTACCCCTGGGGAGAATTTTAGTCAATAGGAAGTCTGTTTTTACTTGCAAATGTCAGGCAATCTGGAAGAGGCCAGAGCTTCATTATCAAAGATGACAGGCATAAAAAAAGGAAGAATCCTGAATGGAAAACAAATTGAATTTTTCATGAAAATTGGAGTGCAGTAAGGAATATGACTCAAGTTCTCCACCGAAGCCAATATTCAGTAAGAAAATTACAATCCCTTGCTAAGTGATTATAATAAAAAATTAAGGAGTTTCAAGAAACAAATTTTGATTAAACAATGCTACTTTCTGTATATCTACGATTCTAATCCCCAAATTTTATATTATATAGGTATATAAAATAGGAATATAAATCTACCAGTTACTGATAATAAATCACAACAGCATCTGTTTGCAAACAATTGCTGCTTCTTTTATATATATCATTTTACTATTTATTGGATAGTGAGAGAATATTACATACCAATGAAATGCATATGGCTTTTTTAAATTTTTAAATAAAGAATTAAATCTTAGTCAAATAGTTGGTACTTTAGATGGTATCTTCAATGTTTTTCATAGTTGATAGGTATTCTAATTTTATACTCATTATTGTGGAAAATTCTACTTTGCATAAATATGTAACACGAAATATCAGAAAGATGTTTAGAGGCTCTTCATAAATTGGTGGACTTTCTACTCTTGTCCCATTTAGTGATTTCTTATAAAACCCAAATCAACCATTTAATGATTTCTTTGAAACCATATTCAACAATTCACATGACAACCTTGAAAAGTAAAACATTCTAACACAATTCAGCCATGGTCCAATCTAATACTTACACACTGAAGAATGATAGTAAAAAAAATATAAAGAGCCTTTGCTTATCATAATTTAAATCAATGTTTCTATAAGACCATAAAACACTGCTTATGATGTAAAAATTTTGTGATTACAATATAGAACGATCTAGAATCTAAACTGAGGTGTTTTGCCAGGATCCATTAGCTGCAGGATATAACACCTACCACAGTGCAAGGTGAGCATGCTGCATCCAGTAAACATGCATCCTGAACATGTTTAGAGTCGAGTACAGTGATTGGGTGATACAATACAGATGATCATTGCCAGAAACACTTTGGGTTCATTATGGATTGGATTTTGCAATAACTTTTGGTTATTACACATTCAGAAAACTTTCTCATTTCACTGGAACTGAAGAGTCTATGGAGTTTTTAATCCCACTCAAAGATTGGGAAAAAATTCTAAGCACACATATTGGTTATGGGTACAACACAGTAGATACTTACTGACTTGAAGAAGTGTAATAGTACAAGCTGAGATGATTGGAATCCAGAAAAGAAAGTACTCCTGAACTACGCTGCTCTCTCAATAAAGTGCCGATGTGAAGTGAGATGCAGAACGCGTGCAACATCTACTTGATGTATGTGAAACACCAACACTCTTTGCTTTTTCTTCTGTAAAGGAAACAACTCACTTTTCCCATTTGGGAGGGTGGGGCCGGTAGCAAGTCATAGGCCCTCTGCACTAAAGGAAGGCCTCAGGTGAGACAGGTGAGCAGTCCAGGAACCGTGTGGCCCACAGCTCTTCATCTGACACCGCTGGTGTTAAGAAACGTGTGCTTCGCCCACATAGACCTAAAGGGGAGCAACCTTCCCTTTCCCCACTGGATCTTTAGAACGGGAATGAAAAGTTACATTTTCTCAAGTCCTTATCTTCATGTAGCCCCTGTACCCTTTGCTACAGGCGACCAAGTCAGCCATACCCCATTTTAAGACGTTTGCTAAAGATGTCACCATCAGTTCATGGTGTGTGTCACCCTGACACAGAGAAATTCTTTATAAAGAATAAAAAAAATCTTTATTGATTAGTATATTTAAGGGTTTTTTTGCAATTATTTCTTTTCATTTTATTTCTTCTCCCCCTCCCTTGCCTGTTCTTTAAACAATAGCTTGTTCTGCACTCCAGACTGATCTAAAATACACACTACATCATCCACTCACTAGCAGCTTTTCACTCTGGCTGTGAGATTACAATTCTCCTGCCGCAGCCTTCGAAATGCTGGGAGCACAGACACAGAGCATCATGCCTAGCTTAAGGTTTTCAGTTTTCAATATTCATCATAAAACTCTCCTGAACAAAAACAGACATGCTTTTTATTTCAAAAGAAAAAGGGGGGGGGGGCTACCACTCAGGATTATAGAAAAATCAAGCGTAGTTAGGGTTGAATTATGGTTCTAAAACATAATAGCAAATAGTCATTAAAAACCAGGACATGAAGCTTCTGTGTGTCTTTCACAAGGGACACCACAGAAAGCAGGCCAATGTTTCTGTGTTTGAGTTTTCAAACTCTTGTTTGAAAAGAATAAAATCAGGTCCTTGTCAGAGATGTGCCATCTTGAGGTTAAAATGAGAGGTTCAAGTGGAGCCTTGTGGGACAGGCTAGCTTTCCTCGGAGGTCACTGTTATCATCCAGACAGGAACTTGGTAAAGGGCAGTCCCAGGTGTCAGTCCTTGGGGAATCATGCCCCCCCACACACACTTCCTTCTCCCTCCCCTCATTCACCTAACTTTTACTAGGACCTCTTTCATTCCTAGTGACACCTAATAAAATGTTTGAAAAAGAATACTATGGTCAGAGCTCTAGCTGTTCCTCCGGGTGCCTGCACATGCTCATTTTTAGGCTGTTGCAAATTGTCTTAGAGAAAAGCTTCCCGTCAGCATCAGGCTCTCCTTGGCATTTTATTGATATCAGATTTGGCTACAAAGGAAAGCCTGGGAGCCTAGCTCTCTAGTGGAGCATTTGGAAGCCATGTTTTGCGCTCTCAAATATCATTGATAATTGCTTTACCAAATTCACATATCTAATACAAGTTCACTTGACTGTGATTGCCGAGAAATGTTTTTGAAATTAGCACTATTTCTGTCTACACAACATTGTGACATAACAGTGTTATTTATTCCACTGTTTTATATTTTCAAGGTCTGTCTCTTCAACATTGGTATAAATGCCAGGGATTGAAGATGTGGCAGTGTCATACTCTTATAATGTTAGGGACATGGCAAACTTTCCGTGTGGATACATTCCTCCATCCAATTACTCTCTAATATTTTAGTTCTGCCTACCAGCCCCACTTCCTGGCTGCCACTTTAAAATATATGATTAAATCTATACTTACAATGGAAAGTCTTGGAAGTAGTTTACTTATCTTTTTCTTGGACTTTGTCACTTTACTGATAGGTGTCAAAGTGGACCAAAGAAGCATGTAGAAGCGCCAGATCCAGAACTGCATCTCTCATGGTGTTAACACAGTCACTAGAAAGTCCCCAAAATGATGACTAATGAGGAAGGCATTTCCTGGCAACTAATGATGGGCAGAGGAGAGCTCGCTCTTGACACGAAGCCAGCAGCCCTCAACCCAGCTGGCGGCCACATAAAACGGACATGCCAGGCCTCCCTCTGAGGTTACTGTGTATTTATTTATAAACTGCTAATATAAAAATAAAAAACAGAAAATCAAGTAACATTTAGGTGCTGTTTAGTTGAAAGTACCTGTGAGCTTATTATGACACTTAAACTATTATATTACTGGAGTGACTGCATGTCAAAGATTGTTCCTTTGTTATGTGGTGTATGCATATATATTTTAACATTTAGACTGCTGGATCTTAAATGAAACTTGTTTGGGGAGCATATATAAAGTATAAAAGAAATAAAGATGACAACAGACTTAATGATGATAGATTGTACTTAGGCAGCATTTACAAGGTGGTCAGTTCTATGATAAACACGTTTCACTTGATAATTAATGTAATCCTCACAGGAGATTTGCAAAGCAGTTTCTATGACTGTATAGGAAGAAACTGGGGCAGAGAGAAAGGAATATAACTTCCCTCAAGTCCACAGTAATAGGTAACAGATTCTGGATTTAAGGCATGTAGCATATCTCTAAGAACAGGATGCTAATTTTAATATTGCTTCACTATAAACCCAACAACAACAAAAGAAAGCAAAAACATGTAAGTCATTGCTGCAAACCCTCTAGAAATGTGATTCAAGTCTAGATTTTTTTTCCTTTGTAACTTAGTCAGTCTTTGACAGCAACACAGAATGGACTAACAGAAGAGCCAATTTGTGACAGAGAACACTTTTAAAATTTATAAATCAAATTATGGTGAGCCTGTATCCAGGGTCTATAAAGATCCTGAAACTTGCTTTTGTTCCATTATAACAGTAGTGTCAAAAATTGAAGATAAAATTTTAGAATATGAATAAAGAGAAATGAGTTGTAATAAAACACCAAAGAAGTTTTGCTTCCCATAAGTGTTTCTTACTGTCTAAAAACAGCATTGACTTTAAAAAATTATACTATCTACTATCTGTCAATTTTCTCAACAAATTTTCATTATTGAATTGAAACCTGGAGAGTCAAGGTGACTCCCTCATTAGTCAGTCACAATGAAGTGCAAATTATTACAAACAGTAATACTAAGACTCACATTTAACCACAGCAACTCCTCAGTCACCAAAGTAATGTGAACCCAAAGAAGAAAGTTGAAGGCTGTGTTTCTAAAGTTCAAATTCAAGATCTATAAAAATGAAGACAGCATATTATTGGTACAAAACCAGAGAAATGGATAGAACAGAGTGAGGACCCAGAATAAACTATATTATCATGCTCAGCCAACACTTTAACAGAGTTACCAGGATCCTTAGAGAGGAAAGAATAGTCTCCTCAACAATGTTGGAAGACTGAATAGATACAGATAAAAATTAAATTGGATGCCCATCTCACACCTGACAAATTCAACTCTAAATGGATTCAAGATTCAGGTCACAAAACTGAAATAGTAAAACAACTAGAAGAAAATATAGAGAGCACCCTTGCTGGGGTTATCTCCACTGTGGATTTCCGGTGTACACTCTGAACACAACACCCCAACAAACAAGCCAAACCGATGGGCTGGGGATGACTGAGCTGGTAAAGTGCTTGTTTTGCAAACCAAAGATCTGAGTTTGATCTCCACAAACTGTACAGAAAGGTCAGGCACTTGTAACTCCAGCACTAGGGAAGCAGAAACAGGGCAGTCCCTGCAGGCTATCTGGGCAGTCAATGTGGCCTATTTAGTGAGTTCTGGGCCAGTGAGAAACTCTTTCTCAAGTAAAAAGTACACAGTGTCTGAAGAACACCACCCCAGGTTGCCCTTTGGCTTCCATATTTATATATAATAAACATGTCTTCTCTCTCTCTCTCTCTCTCTCTCTCTCTCTCTCTCTCTCTCTCTCTCTCTCTCTCTCTCCCTCGCTCTTTCTTCTTTCTCTCAAAACACACAAAAGCAAAACTTAATGCTCAATGTGTTAACATATAGATTATGTAGACTATATGGCAGTGATGTACTAACTCACTCATCCTTTAGGTCTATAGTGACTGAATGAATAAAAGTACGAATCAAGAAATAAGAGCCCTGTAGCTTGGATATTAATGTCAAGGGACTGGTTTTCTTTATGATTAATTAAATGCTTCACTAAACAGGGTTCAAAATGTATGTGGGTTAGATTTTGTGCCCCATGGATTAAAAGACAGGATCTGGTGTCACAGCCATAGTCTGCTCCAAACCACTACGTAAGAAGATGAGGAAAAACCACAACATAGTAAAGCAAGCCTGAGAAAACCTGAAAAAGATTTATAACATAGTTAAGCACTGAGAAATAGCAACACCTTCCTTAGGTGCGGGACGCAGCTGCCAACTACTTTAGACCTTGAAAACACTGAGCTGAGAATCCCTGACGGGATGTATGTAGTAGGTGGCAGGTGCTGAAAGCCAGCCAATGTGGAGGGGCCTGGAAAGAACACAACACACTCTAAGCTTTAGTTGTACTCCATCAATGCTAGGTCAAGTATCAGAGGACCTTGTGAGTCAATCGCTGGTTCTTTGTATCTGCGGCAGTAACAATCTATTATTTAAACATATTCAGAAGCCATGATATTTGCATGTGCAAATTTGATGTCACCCTTCCCCTCTCCACTTGTAGGCTCCCACTTCTTTTCTAACTCTGACTTGAGGATTTCCAGGGGTATGATCTCAAGATAGCGGCTGTGCCTGAGATTCCCACATGCATAGCTCATTCCCCATGCTAGGACCCAGCTTTGGATAGACTGAGCTACTATAGAGTTGGACAATTGCCTTGGTATGAGAGAAGGTTCAATGAAATAATAACCAGTGTTGGTAAGGAAGGGAAATTGGGCCCTTCTTGAGCACTGTGGGAGGTAGTGTGTATATGTGTGTGTGTGTGTGTGTGTGTGTGTGTGTGTGTGTGTGTGTGTGTGTACATATAACACACACACATATAAAATGCAGCAATCCTATTTTTAGATGCTTACAAAATACTTGTTTCCACAATTACTTCAAAATTAGCTAAGATAGTGAAAAATCTATATGTTCATCAAGTGTTGACTAAAAGAATTACGTTATGCACATCTCTGTGTGTGTTTATATAGAATTCTACCTTCACAAGGAAGGAAACTCTGCCATTTGTAAGAATATAGATAAAGAGAATACTATTCTATACTGAATAAATGAGACCTAGACATACTAAATGTTCTAATTTAGATGTGTTATCTACAAATGCTCAAACATGAAGAGGCAGAGTAGGATGATGGCTTCCAGGAAATGAGGAAAGAAAATAATGGGATAATTTTTCTCAATGAGTTTATTCAAGATAAACTCTGCAGATCTAACATAACTACAACACAGACAATTTTGTAAGTAGTATAGTGTGTCCTTGAGATTGCCTGAGGACAGATTATAAACTAATGTTTACACACATACAAAGTGACAGTATAAATATTGGATGTATGAATTACCTCAAATTTAGTGATTATTTCACAATGTATACATGCATTAGACATTGATTACAATTTTATGTGTACATTATATTTAAAAAATAAACCAGCTAGATCTGGCGGCATAGCCCTTAGTTACAGCAGAAAGAGGCAGAGACAGGCAGGTCTCTGTGAATTCCAGGGCAGGTTGGTCTACATAGTGAGTTCCAGACAAGCCAAAGCTACAGATTAAGACACTGTCCCAACCAAACAAACCTGGGACTGGAGACATGGGTCAGTAGTTAAGATAACCTGCTGGACTTGCAGAGGACTCAAGTCTGGTTCCTAGAATGCACTCACACATATCTGTAACTCTAGTTATGCAGAGCTGACCTCCTCCTCCATGGGCTACTGCACACATCACACACACACACAAAAAGAGAGGGGGAGAGAGAGAGAGAGTGAGTTACAATGTGGTTTCTTTGGTCCTGGACCGCCAGAGGCCCAGACCCACAGACCTGCAGCCCCAGACCTCTTAACTGCCCACCGCTGTTCAGGCCCCCAGAAATGACTCAGACGCTTATATTAAGTTCATGCTGTTTGGCTTATGGCTCAGGCATATTGCTAGCTAGCTCTTACATCTTAAATCAACCCATTTCTATTAATCTTTATTGCCACATGGCCCGTGGCTCACCTGTGTTCCTTACATATTGCTCCTTTTGGCTTCTGGCTCCTTCTGTCTGACTCCGCCCCTGCTCTTCCTACCTATTCTGATTCCTCCTCCTACTTTTTCTATGGTGCCTGTCATAATCCAAAACAGCTCCTTTATTTAAAGATTGCTATTCATAGCATGCAGAAAGACATTCCCACATCAAGAGAGAAAGAGAGTCCAAATATTTTAGCTTGGTTTTTTTTTTTTTTTTTAAAGGAAGCAAACGAAGGAGCATGCTGTTGACATTGGCATCTGAATGTTGACAGTATGTTTTGCTCTCGCAGAACAGAAAGGTTCCAGCTGTAGGCAGCTCTTTGGAAACCCTATTATAATATCATCTTTTTCTTAAAAGAAAAAAAAATTGCTGCACACCAGTAATTTATCGAATGAACTTCAAGCCCATTATAACTTCGTAACTTTTGTACTCATGGTCATTTCAGAAGTAGTGATAATCACTATTATATTGGTGATCATTTCAAATCACTGTACTGTCAACTGAAAACATTGTCACCAAATCTGATGTGAATTACTTCTCTACTAAAAAATAAAAACAAAACAAAACCCCAAACCAAAATCAAAAACAAACAAATTTAGTAAGAATTAGCTAGTATTTAGTGATTATTTCACAATATGCATATTTCAAAACATCGTCGTTTTATATTAATGATATCTCAGTAATGACTGCTTAAAAGAAAAAAAGAAGGAAAAAGGGGGGACACACAAACACAGAGAGAGAAACAGAGACACACATCGAGAGAGGCCAAACCTTTACATTATAAATTTATTAACTGACGTTTGCTATGAAGTCCTTGATCCAATTAAATGTAGAAGTCTATTGTCTAGCACGTCAGAACGTAAGTGTGTTTGGAAACAAGGCCTATAAAGTGGTAAGTAAGGTGATATGAGATCATATGGGTAGATTCTAATCCACTATGATGAGAAACCTTGTGAATAAAAGTGGGGGGAGATTTAGCATAGAGGCATGCAAAGGAAAGAACACGTGAACCCAAGTTCAAGTCCAGAAACCAATACCTTGATCTCAATCACAACTATGAGGAAATAAGTACCTACTGTGCTCCCAAACCAGGGGACCAGCCTAGTCACAGCTGCCCTAAAAATGGAATGGCCAATTAGCCCTTTGTGTGCTCTGGCTCGGTTGCCTTAACTATTTAGTTAAATGAGGATTTTTTTTTTTTCCTATCTTGGTCTAAATTACCTCTTCTTTAAACTTGACTAGGTTTAGTCTCTGACCTATTTAGGCCAAAGCAACTTCATTTTTGTTAATATTCTTTGTGACATTCTTACATAAGATTCCGCTTGAAAAAGGTAACTTCGGTTGCTGAAGATGATTTTTTTTTAAAGTGTTAAACTAAAAATCCTTGAAAATGCAGCCAAAATCTGCAAATCTACTTGCCAACCATCTGTCCAGTTCCCTTGTCAGATAACTGTCCATCATCTGCTATGTAGCATGCAATGCAGACTGTGTGAGTGCAGGGCAATCTAGTTTAAAGTTACCTTAACCACTCGAGTCTTAATGCCCACTTATCACTTTATGTTAAGTCTGTTAACAGGTGTTCTGATTGGGTAAATAAATGGATGCTGAATTCCGCAGAATTCCTTCTTATCCTCATGACTAAATACGAAATAGATAAGGCATGTCATAGAGAATGCTTGTGAATATGTGTTTAATTTTCTTTCTGGACTTACTGACAACCAAACAAAATTCATAGTCAGCCACACTCCCTCCCAATAATGTCTCTGAAGTCTCAGTTGTGAAAAGAATATAATGTTTCTAGTACACTTTTGAATCTTCTCAGTCACTAAGTTGACATGTGGCTTTGCTAGTTGTTAAGTGTTTACAATACATTTACCAGGTGGCTCTCATGGGATAGATTATAAGGATTGACTCTGACTACTATGTACAAAGCCACTGGGGAGATGGGGTGGATTATCTCTGCAGGCGAATAAATGAATGAAAAGAAAAATTAATCTGAATTTTGGCTAACTGATGTTTCAACATTGCAATACAACATTCTCATCTACAAAATCACACTCAAGAACAGTTTGATCTACTTATCAAAATAAAAACTAAATTGAGACAAAGACACGGCTTAGCAAGTAAAGACACTTCCCCCAAAGGCTGGTTTCTACCCCTGAAAGTCACGTGGTAGAAGGAGGGCGTTGACTCCCGTACTGTCTTCTGAACTCAATACACGTCGATAGTTGCTGTCCAGAAGCAGAAAGTCTTTTTAACCATCCTCCACTCAGGCTCAGAGGAGAGGGCTGTGATAGGTAGGGTCCCTCTCAAAGCACATTTGCTATGTCCCAACCCAGATCAGAATATTTCTCTTTAACCTTTACTGTAAACAACTCAGTTGCTAATTTTAACTCACTTGTGTTCTTTCCTTGACAAAATTCCCACCTCAAATATTGTTCAGCTTCAAGTTTTGTGATCTGTCACCTGGATGAGAGCAAACAGAATCCAGACCATAGCCTGAATGCTCTCTTGCCTTGAAATTTCCTCTGCCAATGAAATTGGGCCATCGCTCACGTTCTTAGGACAAGGGTGGAATATGTCTAGATCTTTGCCAAGGCATCTGGTAAATGATCCCTAATCCAGCCCTTATTGCTCTATAACCCCTCAAGAGCTGAGCTCCCACTGTCCACATTTCTCTCGGCATTCTTGTCTTCAAAACACCCATCAAGATCTGCTTTTGGCATCCAAGAGCTTTTCAAGCTCAGACTAGCAGAGTCTCACATTGCTTCCATAAGCCAGTCTGAGAGGTCTACACTAACATGGCCAGGTCAGGCTTCCCACATCAGTATTCCAACTCATGGTGGCAATTGTCCATCCTTAGTTGCTCTCCCTGTTGTCTTGATAAACGGTTCCAAGAACAGAAACTTAAGGGAGAAAGAAAATGGGCAGTGCCCACTCTTAAGATGTCCTTTCTGATAAAGATAATGTCTCCCAGGCATCCCCAAAGGTTTGCCTGCTAGGTGATTTCAGATCTTATAAAGTTGATAATCATATTAACTACAATCTATGCCAATATACTAAACTTCCCTGAGAACAATTAATACGTAGATTCAAGTGTAAGCTCATGGACAAAAGCTCCCTTGCAAAACCTTAGAGTGTTTTGAATGAATAATGAATGAATGAATGAATGAATGAATGAATGAATGAATGAATGAATGATTCTGAACAATTTAATGAAGCAGTTTGGTTCCTTACTCGAGCTGTCAAGAACTGCCATGATGTGGAGACATTTAATAGTCATTCAAGAGATGCTTTCATTAATTAAGAGGCACAAATACTTTCTTTAAATTTTTCTCTAATCTTTCAAAATACTAAAGAACTGGCAATCTCAATATGAATCAAAAATTCTTCTAAAAGGAAACAACAGCTAATGATTGGATTTGTGGCAAAAACAGGAAGTGTTCCCTTCCCAATGAACAATGAAACAGATAATTGCACACAGAACCCTGAGTTCTAGGACACTTCCTGTGTAGTGCTATAAACATTCCTCTGGTAGCTGGGCCAGCATAGTGACTAATGTTTATAACCATCATTCACTATATGGGATACAAAGTGTGTGAGTAAAAGCAAGGCATGAAGATGCTTGCCTCCTCTTCACTAAAAATTCAGGTCTGATTACTATCAGTAACAAACAATTTCATTTTCTCTCCCGGTTATATTCCCTTCTCATCTATAAGCATAATCGCCTACTACTTGAGCTAGAAAGCAAAGCCAATAAATAAAGCTGCTTCTAGGGAGATTCTTAGTTTAGGATAAGCTATAGTTTAGAATAAGCTTTTAGGATAAGCTCAATTCCTAAGAATTGAGTCATTTATCCTATCAAACATCCTTCACAACCAACCTCCGTGATTATGTGAGCAGGGGAAGTGGACCTCATGCCCATCACTATGTCCATGGTCAGGTCTTCAACCCAGTTTCAGAGATAATAGAAAATGATGTCTCTGGAGAGAAAGTTTTTTTACCACAATGGATATCAAAAAACAATAGTTCCTAACAAGTAGTCACACTAACAGGGAATTCTAATATTGATTTCCCATAGTGTAAAAGTAATCTTTATGAGAGACGCTCTTTTTTTGTAATCAATTTTGAACTCAAGCTCAGGGTTCGGATGGTTAGCAGACTACATTCTGCATTACCTAAAACACAGTGCCATCTGTACTTATGTAAACAATTACCTATGTCCCTTCTTGCAATAATGGGTCAAAATGTGATTTTCCTGCCTATTGTACAAATTCTAGTTACACAAATTCTCTAGCATCAGAGTCAGATATTGGGGAAAAGCTCAAATATCAGAAAGAGGAAACAGACCACAGTCAATTCTCATCCAGCCAACTTCCCCAGGCCAAACAGGGTAAATGCTGTCATCAAGAGTCCTCTGCCTGGCTGGTCCTTCTACAGAATGTCGGGATCTCTGCCTACACCTGCCTTAAATATCTTCTCTGCCCAGTTATTTCACTTCTGGTTCAACTCTACATCATACTCCTAGAGTTAGGATTAAAGATGTGAGCTACTACTGTTTGGTTGTTAGCCCTTAACTCACAGAAACACAGAAATATCTCTCTGCTGAATTGTGGGATTAAAGGCATAGGTAACCACCTTTTTATCCCTGTGCTGGGATTAAAGGCAGGAGTTACCACTCTCTGATTCTCCTGGCTTGACTGTGGGTGATTCTGTTCTCTGATATTCCAGGCTGATTTTATTAAATATAAAATATATCACCACATCTGCCAGACTCTGAGAGAGCTGTGATTGCCTCACACTAGGACCAGTGGAAGTATTAAAGGGCTGCAAATCATTGTTTTCTAGTTATCTGGCTTCTTCTTTCCCTTGGGCAGGACTCTAAGGCTCCGTGTGTTCAGTTTAATTGGTGTTTAGCTTACTATTTCTCCTAATTCTTACTGTAGCCAGATGCATGTGAGTACAAAGAAGGGTGGGTCCTAGGACTTCTCAGTCAGAATATGTGTGAAAGGAACAGAGATCATCAGTGCAGAGAATACACAGGTAAATATGAGCTTTATGATAATATTTTAATTACTTAATTTCTTCTCCAAAACATTGAGCTCAACTTCTAAGTTGGCACATCAGGAGTTCAATCAAAATGTGGGTCAATGATTCCTTTGGACTTACATCCTCTGCATTTTTGTAATTTTTTATGTATGTATATATATGTATAGAGTGTGTGTGTGTGTGTGTGTGTGTGTGTGTGTGTGTGTGTGTGTGTGTGTGTGGTCTGTGTGTGTGTGCTCAAGGGGGCCAGAAGAGAGCCACAGATCCACAGATGTTCTGGAATTGAAATTTCAGGTGGTTGTGAACCACCTGTGTGGGTGCTGAACTCAGGTCCCTGGAAGACCAGCAAGTGCTCTTAATAGTCAAGCCTGCCCTGTACTTCATCTTTTAATCTCTAATTCAAACTCCTCTGATTTTTAACTATTTTTAAGTATTACAATAAATGAAGCAAATATAGAAGATATTTTGAAATAATTATTACAGTAGAACATAAGTTACCGGGGCTCCATATAGACTTCATTTTACTTTAATCCAACCACCCATGACCCTGTATCAAACATATTCAATACAATTTTCAAGGTGGCTAAAAGTCACAGCTTTTATATATTAGGAAGCTCATCAGTAGTTCAGAATTTTAAATATTAAATTGAGCATGCTATTTCAGTAGATGAAATCCTGAAATATTTTTGATATTGAATTGTAAAGGAAGTTGATAGTTCAATACTTACTAAATAGTGAACACACTTATTCATCCATTCCCTGAATGTGTTTCCATGATTTTGGCTGTGCCTTGGGAGCTTGAAAAAAAGAGTGTGTTTTGAGCTATGCATAGTAAATCATACCTGAAATACCCATATTTTTGAGATGCAAGTAGGAGAGTCATGAGTGCCACATCAGCCTCAGCTCTAAGTGGATTCAAGGCCATGCTAAGCTATACTATCAGACTCTGTCTCAAAAAAGAAAATAATATTTTAAATATCATGTATGTGAGGAGCAGATGTGTTGACAACTTAAAATTAGTATAAACTTTGTTATTTAAAGTTAAAATCTTAGAAGTAGTAAAATATATTTCATTAAATTCATTCATTAATCTGTGTTCATTCTAACCAACTACTGTCAACATCCTAAATAAGCTTGATTTTACTATACTTACAAACCAAAAGGAATTCACATAGTAGGCTTGGAGCCAGAGAATATTGTTCTAAAGTTAACCTTTCAAAAATAGCATGCAGATTATGAGCTCCAAAGTTACTTTTATTCATGTATGCACCTAGAAAATATTTAATATTTTTATTGTGTTTATTATGATAATTTCTGGAGGTTTGCACAGAAAAAAAATCATAGATGTCCCAATAAGTGGTGTAATAATTGATAGGTTAGAAATATTCTTTCTTAACCAGAAAACACACTTGAAATGCTCTGTGGTCTGTCAGGCTTTGTATGCACTTGGATGAATTCTTTCGCTAAGTTCTAAGAAGAGCATGAAGAAAGGTTTTGAGGTCATGCCTGAAGCGGTATCTCCAATTCACATAAGAATACGTGAAGACAAGAAAATTCTAGACAGTCATAAACAAACTGAGAGAGGAAAAAGTCGCCATAATGAAATGATGTGATCCAGCCAATTTACAAGGAGAGGTGACGAAGTGCATGAAGGAAGCTACAGGGCGTAGCATGCCAATTTAAAGGCATTTTCCTACAATTACTTGCAACCAATCAGACACAAACTTCCTTGTTGCCTTTCCAGAAAGGTAACCTGGAACACCAGAAGTTCCTGTAAATGTTCCATTAATAACTACGATTTTGTTCTGGACCATAATCCTTTGCCACTCCCTTTTTCTTCTTTCTAGCAACAGACTGCTTTGCTCACCTTTTCCACAGCTGGATCTCTAGCTTTGCCACTGTTTAAACAGAGCACCCCATTTACCTCCTTCTTGCCACTTTCGATGTTAGCATGCTTGTTTGTTCACCCTCGTGGTCCTTTGACTGAGAATCCCCCATAGATCTTGGCATTTGCATACTTGGTCCCCATAAGTGGTGCTGGCTGAGAATGTTCAGAGAGTAGGACCTCAGTGGATCTGTCCTCTGATATCTCAGACTGTTTTTATTAAATTTGAAACATATTCCCACATACAACAGTGAGGACTGCCTTTGAGAGTTCAGAGATTCTAGACGTTCGCCCTCGCCTCCTATTAGTTGTTCCAGATGTAAGCCCCTGGGTCTCAACTTCAGGTTTCGGTAGCCATGCCTGACTACTGCCATGCTCGCTTACCATGAGACTGATAGACTCCCACCCCTAGAGACTCGTAAGTCCTAAATAAGCTCTTCCTTCTGCAAGTTGTAAGTCCTAAATAAGGTCTTCCTTCTGCAAGTTGCTTCGATTGTACTACGTTATCACAGCAAAAGCAAAGTAACAACCCTCCATGGTTCCTGGTCTCTTGTCACCAGATTTTGTCTCCTTAATAGTCTTTATTATCATTTTCTATTACAATCATCTGAAATATGCTCCAACATGGTATAGTAATTAAAATATTTTTAATATGTTTTAAGAATTACAAACTTTTAAAATATAAAAAGGAAGGAGGTTTACACCAACATCCTGCTGAATTTCAATGGAATTTCAGCCACCATGATCAACTGAACACCTGAATGTGTGGAAACAATGCAAATGTGGCTGTGCTTAGATGATCATGACATGGAGGGTAAGCCTGTCATTCAGGGATAACTCTACAGCTCGGTTTAGACAAGTCTGTGCCACAGAAACCTTAGAGCTTGGAGGATAAACCATTATGTAGTCCCTTCTTCCAGAAACAGCAAAAGTTATCAATAAATAAACTAAACAAAAAATATCAGTTTCATTTACAGATCAAGACAACTAGTATTCAATTCAGTTGCCTCAGACGCTGAGAGCCCTGAGTGAGCAGGGAGATGCTGTCTGTGAACTCTGCTTACCACACTATTCTTCGTTGCCTTTGCCAGAAAACCGGGAAAGCGTTTAACTTACAAGTGATTGATCCAGAAGTGTGGCAGTGGACCTGCTCTCCAAAAACACCAGGTGAAATAGCAGACTTCCAGACACGCACAGCTGGATGTCTTTCCCTTCTGGATCATTCAAGTTTACTATAAGTCAGTCCAGCAGTCGAGGGTGAACTGGAGATAATCCAGTAGAAAGAACAGCCGAGCAGTGCTTGCTGCTGACTGTGGAGCGTACTTCCTTTGCCTACTAATCCACCCATCTTAAGATGTTTGTGGTTGTCTTTTCAGCTGTGGTAGTGGTTAATATTGCTGATGAGAAAATAATGTGTCCAACATGGGCAGATCTTTCAAAGTTGTAAGTTTACTGAGGGCTAATCGGCAGGTGCCCAAATATTAGCTATTGGAATATTTGTGTCATCACTGCATAGACTACAATTTACAGCCATGAGTAAGATTTACAATTTTTTCTATTGTTTTTAATCCTTTTCTACTTACTCAGAGGAACTAAGTTTAGAAGCATTCTACTTTCTACTTCACTCATTTAAGTAACTACAGTTATCAGCTGACCCATAGATAAAAACTCAAAAAAAGCATGCTTCTTTCTACCAAGCTCACTTAAATACATGACAGAAATACAAGTATCTGATTGTCTTCTATAAGACGGCATCAAGACTGTAGCTGAAAGAAATCTGTTCTGTTTATGACTGGCCAGGACTGGGGTTGCAAAAATGAAACTACTTGCTTTCAATTTCTCTTTTTCTATAGCAACCCATTTCACTAAATATTCTACTTCTCTTTATAAATTAACCATGTAATTAATCATTTTTGTCGTTAGTTTGTGGAATGGACTTGCTCACCCGCCCTAACACCCCTAAGATGTTCTTATGTTCCCTTTTCTGATCTCTCCACCACCCAGGCTTCCAGCGCTCATGAAAGCTTGCTTTTAATTTTGAAGCTGAAACTCAGGTGGCTTGCTTGCTGCTATAAAATGAGGGGTATAGAAACCAAGCAGGGACAATCAAGCAGGCACAGTCTATGGTCACTTGCTGCATGCTGGGAGCCACCAATAAAACCTTTTAGGGTTACTCCTTTCATTTGCATAGGGTTAAAATCATCTGAAATCTATTCTCCATCTCCAAAGATTCAGAGTTCATTTCCATGTTGGAAGCTTTTTGTGTATGTATTCTCTAACCTTGTATACATACATACATACATATACATACATACATAATACATTCATACATACATACACACACATACAAACACATGCATATATGTATATAATAAACTTTGTGTGTGTATAAAGTTAGGAAATTATATCTAATTGATACATATATAAAAAAATAGACACACACATAGAATTTACTGACTCTAGCAATAATGCCAGTCTAAAAATGTAGATTACTTACAAATAAGAGACTTGAGTCAATGGCTGCTCCCTCATGCCTTGGCTTTGGTTCTGCTGTTCATTGATCCATTTACTTTCTTCTAGATCTTTCTCCCTCCCCCTCTCCCTCCCTCTCTTCTTTCCTTCCTTCCTCCCTCCCTCCTTCCTTCTTTCTTCCTTCCTTCTTTTCTTCCTTTTTATTTTTTGTAATTCAACTACCCGTTTTAAATGCTAACCCATCTTTTAAAAATATTTTTATTAATTCATTGAGAATTTCATACAATAAATTTTGATAATATTCAATCACAACTCCCCACCCTTAATTTCTCCAAAATATTACCCCACTCTCAAACCCTACTTATCCGCTTCTTTACCCATCTTTAATGTAAATGTGATTGTCGCCTTCCAGTTTCTGTCCTGCAAATTACCCCCCTTTATCGTAATGTGATATAAAATTCCATTATATCTCAGAGATGTCGAATTCTTACCATTGTCTTGTTTTACCAGCTATTTCCTCTTGAGATTCTTGACATTGAGGGTAACAACATACTACTTGTGATGTATGACATATAGTAGCCTGTTTTCTGTTGCCAAAAATAAATACCTCAGGCTGGGCAACTTAAAAGGAGGAGGGTTATTTTGGTTCATGGACTGTAGGTTCAAGGCTAAGAGATGAGATCTAGTGAAGGTTTCTTTCTATCAAAGACCCACGGCAGTCCTGGGCATCACAAGATATGAGGAAGAAACCCTGTGAATACTTTTGTTTTTATACTGACCCATGCTGAATTGTAATTGACTTTATATTTATAGGAACTATCAAATCCTTAAGGTGAACCCTGCTTTTCAGCCATTGTAGTTTCATATTCTTGTTTCTAACAGCCACAGAAGCATGTTTAATGACTCCAGCAATTTTTAAACATCCTGATAATGTGTTGGGTGACACGCATTTTAGACTAAAGGATATGTTTAGAAGTTCTACAGGGTAAGGTATTTCAAATAATGAGAAGAACATTTGATTCCCGTTTGTTTCCAGCAAAACCGCAGATCATTTACAGGTTTTTATTTCTGCGGTCCTTACCTTAAATACTAAGTACAAAATTAAATCTCCTCTGTATTTCAGTGCTTCATTATCATTCCGCTTACATCTCTTCTGAGGAAGAATGAAAGCTATGTAGTCTGATTGTATGCATTACACACCCCATATAGTTATATATTTTACTTTGTTGTCATGCATTGCTGGGCACTGTATATGATAAGCAGGCACTATTTCATAAAACTGACTCTCCTGTGTCCCCACCACTAATTTCTGTTTGTATTTTACGCAGGATCTCATTGTGTAGCTCAGGTTGATCCTGAACTCATCCTCCTCCCTACTACGTGTATGTTTTTGATTAGCTTGTGTGTCTTTTGTTCCGGAATAAAATGCCTTTGGTAGATTTATAGTGAACTAAGGAGAATAGCAAATGGATTTGAATAACTGTTTGAAATTTCACAAATTTTACATTTTGCCCCATTCAAATGCATATTATTTTTGTTACAAGCATTCGTTAAAATGATTTGGGGACTAAGAAGAAAATGAATATGAAATAAATACATTAGGATGAAACTGATGATCACTTATAAGTTAAATTATCTAATAAAAAAGAACTTTGTTGACTTCTCTCTTTTTCCTAAATCAGATTCAAGGAAAGCAAAATTTTCAGAATTCCTGAATTATAGTAAGGTCACACATACCAGGAGATTTTCTTTTTTTCTGAAAATCAGAAATTCATTCCAAAGAAAAGTAAATGAAAAATAACAGTGAGAAACTTCAGTCCCTCTATAAGAAAATTCATATTTCATGGGCTCAGTGTTTTAAGCTAATTTAAGAATAAAGAACAAAGGAGAAGAACATTAAGGGTTAATGAGTCAAACAGAACATGTGCGTGGGAGGAGGGGAAGGGGCTGGCATTCTTAATGCCCTAAAGTGATATGAGCAATTTCTTGTGGCTCTTGAGTAATGATGGATGTGCTGGACTATTCCATTCTGACAAAGGATAATCAAACTCTGTAAAGTCCCTAGACTAAATCTCACACATCTTCTGAATCCACCAATGCTGATTTGACACATCACAAACACTCAATTAAGTTATAGGAATGCTTATTTTTCCCTGCTATTGAGACGATGCTAGGGAGAGAAGAGGTTATGTTTCTCTGCTTCCAAAGTTTTTCCTCAGAATTTAGAGCTTCATTTTTATTCTCTTACTTAGAGGGAGAAAAAAAAAAAAAAATCAAAGGCTGGAGATGGAGGAGCCACAAGAATTCTTAAGGTTTCTTTCAACTGTTTTATCAGTTCAGCAGTAAATTGGAGGAACCCCCCACTGTGATCCACCCATAACTTCAGCATTGACTCATCTTGGGATCCTCACAATTCTGCTAACTTTCAGTGTCAAGAATCCAGATCAAGGACACTTAAAAGCCTCTCCATCAAACATGAAGAGGGTAACTGACTATCTTAGAGGCTCAGACTTTGATTTTGTCAATGACGAAATTATTTTTGGCTTCTCTTTCAAGAAAAACTAAAAAGCTAAAAGTGACAGAGAGGGTGATAGCGATACAAGCATTTAAAAACATTCAGAAGTTAAAAAATTGCATCTTGGCAAGGTCGTCTTTTCTTTTACAATAGTGGGAGACATTTTGTAGGATTCCAAATGGGCTCTGAAACAATATATTCCTACTATTAACGTGTCATCCTGGAATGTTGGCAGTGATGCTTCCCACATTGATTCTTCATGTTGACCCACGCTGCTATGCCTGAAAAGCAATCTAACACGCACAGCAAAGCATCATCGGGGACCAGATTTTCAGATATTCTGTCCAAGATGGAAGAAAAAATCTCCCAAGACAAGAGTGAAAAACAGCAGCCGCCTGGCACTTCTCTACAACTAGCTCCCTCAAACAGCAAAGGAAGGCAACCCAGGGAGCAGCGGTAGCCAACAGGGCGCAAAGGACTTGAGAGATGGAGACAAATGCCAGGAAAAATAGAAACTTGGGATGCTGCTTTGTGTTTTATAGGATCATAAAAGCTTTAGAGTGGGAAGTTCAAAGTCCTTAACAGACATTTCATTAGTTCTCCCCGATGCCCTGAGGTAGACAGGTGGCAAGTATAATTATTGTCATTTTTATGAATGAGAGAAAATGGGACACGGAAGATTAAGCGACACATTCAAAGGTTCATTTAATCACATGCGCGGAAGATGCTGGTTGGCCCCCTCCCTGTGGCGTCCTTAGCTGCCTTATGACCTTTCCCACTTGCTGGTCTCCTAATATGCTTTTCTTCAAAGCAACAGCCTTCAAAGATCTTGTTTATATCTTAGGATTTGATGTTTCTGAGTTATAACTAAAGAGCAGAAAGGAGCTATGAAAAAATAAAACAAGGACCTGGCTTCAGGTCCACACAACCGAACCATTGCTTTGATGTTACACACAACCTCTGTCAAATTCATTCTATTTTTCAGAAAATGCCCAGTTGGCTTTCTCTAGTAATACACATCATCTAAGAGTCTCCTTGAGTTCACGCTACTCAGGCACATTTGGATTCCATAATCTATAGGTTGAAGCAAACTCCCCCAAACACTGCTGAATGTCTTCAAAAAGAAGAATCACATGACTTTGTGCAGTGCCAGAAAAGGTCTGACCTCGCCTTCCTCTGACAGCTGGCCTGCAACCACCATGCAGGGATGTTGGAACTGCTTGCTGGCACTGCACCTCCCTGTCCTGAAAAGACATCTCTTCTTGGCATCTCTTCCAGTTAAAACACTTAAAAAAAAATAAAAAATAAAAAATAAAAATAAAAAGCCAAATGGTAATAGCAATGGAGGAAAAGCTGAGAATTCCTAGGGAAGGGGAAAGTTTGTAATTTCTAAGAATATATTAGAAAGTAGAAACATTACAAAATCTGTTTTTGCCTATGGTATTGTCCAAAAAGCAACTGAATTTGTTATAGATATAATAATCACCAAATCTGTGCATGAGTCAGTGATGGCAGAATACTGTGTGACAAAGCAAGCATTTCTAGAGCTTCTTCATTGTGTTTTACTTTACCTTAGGCTTTCCGTGACATGATGCCCTGTAATGCCAGGCTCAAGGTATATCCATCAGTATGATATGGTGTATCCACCTTATATGATTTGATTTGTTATTGTGAGGCTAAAATGAAGATAGCACTTTGCACATCTCTTTCTCATATAAACACAAAATCCAATACATAACAAATTTGAACATCAGTGGGTTTTGAGAATTTCAAAGCTTTTAAAATGTGTCTGTGATCTACCTATGAAGTGTATGAGGACAATACTATCATGTAGCCAAATGCCTACCTACTTCTGTAAGGGCTGAAATCTCAGAACTAAAACCTAAATGCTTGGTTATGCCATGAGCATATTTTAATGGGGTTTTCACTACCCAGGAATTAGGGGTGAAATTTATCTGACAATACAAATGCACAAAATGGGGGACATCATACCAAAGGCTCATTAGTAGTTTCATCCCATAGGCTATTAGTTGCTTCCATATCAATACATAATCATTGTATTGTGTATAAAAGCCAGACTTCTTTGTCTTTTGATATGCTAAAATAAATGCAGATTTCTAAACACTCAGACTTTAAAGCTGGTTTCAGTCTATTAGAATGGCTGTAGAATATGATATTGATTTATTAATAATTTCCATATGGTTAAAAAATCCTTTCACGTCTTTCAAGTGTTACAAGTAATTGTCAGATTGAAATCATTTTTGACTATTGATACCTAATTCCTCTGAATAAGATTATGCTCACATTTTATTGCTTGAGAATTCACGGTGCTTTGGAATTCCCATTTTCTCAAGAAAATGCATTCCCCCTGTGGGAGAGATATTCAGTGCTTATACACAAAGCAGCTGTGAAACAAATGGAAAACTCTATTGTAAAGAGACGTGCTAAAATCAAATTTCCTGCTCTGATAGTGAGTAACACCCACTTATCTGCCTAATAACCTCTTATAGTACTTTCTTTTTTCTAATCAAATGCCTGTCAATGTTCTTACGCACTATGAAACAGCATATTACCAGTTTCGACAAAGGATTCATAGTATAATGTGTTATATTTATACCACCACTTCTATTATTTATGATAAGCAAGGTTTATATCACAAATGACTCAACTGAGAAACATCACGGAGGGATGTCAGAGATATTTCATTTTTAAATCAAGCAAACATTGCAACAGCAGCATTTCTGTTTTCTCTCTATGATTTCCTTTCTTTCTGATCCTACTAACCACACAGGCTTGGAAGCCCTTCCCGTACTGACTCCCCATGGGCTCTCTCTTTATAAGAAAAACTACTTTCTACAATTCTCTCTACCAAGAAGCTCATCATCAGTAATAATGTCTTCAATTGTTTAGCTTCTCCAAATCCTACCCCAACTCCCAACACATTTTTGCTTTGTTCTTTAATTTCCAGTTAACTTTTAGCCAAAATATAAATCAGCCAAAAAAGGGTGGGAGTTGTTATTTTAATTATATGTTATTGGCCAAATAATTCCTATAAAACGTTGTTGTGGGAATCATGAAGTATTTAAATGTCTGTGGAAAATAAGTCGAGGGCTGAAGGAAATGTAAGGGGCAACTATTTAATTTCTTCTAGACTAGTGGTTCTCAACCTGTAGGTTTAAACCCCTTTGGGGTCACAGGACTCTTTCACAGAGGTCAACTAAGACCACCCCAAAACACAAATATTTGTGTTATGATTCATAACAATAACAAAATAACAGTTATGAAGTAGCAACAAAAATAATTTTATGGTTAGGGATCACCATACATGAGGAGTTGTATTAAAGGGCTATAGCGTTAGGGAGGTTGAGACCACTGATCTAAGGGTCTCTACACTTCTTGTTTCAGAATTGTTTCTAAGGTGGTTCAAGCAGGTGAAGGTACTTGCTGTCCATTCCGATGATCTGAGTTCTATTCCTAAGAGCCCACTTGGAAGAGTCAACTCTCCAATGTTACCCTCTAATTTCCACAAACGCTCCATGGCACAGCAGTACCACATCCCACAATCAATGAGTGAACAAATATAATATGGCTAAGATGGCTTCCTGATCTCAGACCTCAATGGAAGGTGAATATACTATCATATGCTGGACTATTATATGCTGGACTGCAACAGAATTCACCTTTTCAAGATAAAATTAGTTTCACGTCAGTATGTCTACCAAGTCAGAATCTGTCTCTATAAATAACTTTTAGCTATAATTGACTTCTAAGGAAATATATGGATCACCACTCAATATAAAGAAATATTAGGGTAAATTTTTAATTCAGTTTCTGTACGTTTCCAGCACATATTTTATGCTTGACAAACACAAAATATCCAAGTCACAAACAGCTATCCTAAGCTACCTACTATTTATGTTGATATGCTTTATTTTTAGTTGTACTATGTGTGAGAGTGATAAATATTAATTATGTAATGCCGTGGGGTCCCAGCTCTGAAAGGGGAAAGTAAACACTGAGACTCACCCTGAGCCAGGAAGCTATTTGCAATTGATCCCAGTTGGCAAAGGGAAATCGTTTTTTGTTTGTTTGTTTGTTTTGTTTTGTTTTGTTTTTCAATATAGTGCAAATGGGCATAGCAACCACACTCCAGCACAGACCCCGTGCCTTGGAGTACTCAACACAACAGATTGGATGGTGTTCTGTGGCGAGTTATTTCATTTTGTTAGGTTTGGTCCTTGTGTGCTCTGATTTTCGTTTTTGGGTTTTGTTTTTCAGAGAGAGAGAAAATCTCAAAGTTGGGTGGGTAGGAGGGGTGTAGGAAGGTCCTGAGAGAAATTGTAATAGAGAAAAATGTAGTCGAAATATATTGTATGAAAATTTTTAAATAAAAATATTAAAAATCATATTCAATAATGTCATTTCTGTCAGGTTCAAAGGAATCTTCATTGCCCCCAAATTCTGACACTTAGGCTAAAGCTAGTATCCCTCAAGAAGTTGTGAAGCCAGTTCCCCTCTACCAAAGGAGCCTTTTTCCTTTGTCACTGGCAGAAGGAACAAATGGCTACCTGCAGTGTCCATTAGCATCCCGAAGCCCACGCTGGCTGCTGGCCTCCAGGCTCCCTCGGTATCATAAGGACCCTCACACATTTCAGAGTCCATGTTGGCATGGCTGTCCTCAATCTGCCTTTACCCCAAACTTCTCCAGCTCATGAGCTTCTCCCTCCCCACCTACTCCCCCTCCACCCTTCTCTTTCAGCTGTGTTCCTCTCTTTCGTCTTCCTCTCCTGCCCTCTCTTGATCCCTTTTCCTGAAGTCTTTGTCTTCATTTCTTGCTGTTCCTCTCTCTTCTCTCATGGCCAAATCCAGTACGCTGGCCATGTTCAATCTACTACTTTCTCTCTCTGCTCTGGACTCTTCCAGATGCCTTTCTCAGCTCTCGCCCTCATATCTACAATAAAAACCTTCCCCTCAACCATACCTTGGAGTGGCCATGTCATAAGTTTATACAATCTCAACATTTTTTTTTAAAAGCGAGCAGAAAGTTTCAGAATGACACCCATTGATTTCTACGAAGAAACTCTTTGAAATATCCATCCGCCACTACTTTAAAATTTTTTAAATGGTATAGTCTTTTTATCAAGAGACAGGCAGTTTTATATGGTCTGCTTTCAGGGCAGAGGGACTTCATTTTTGATTTGATATTGAACAGTACATGTGTCAGCTGAGTGGGATGCCATTTGGCTGCCTTACTGAAGGGTGCTGAGACAGGCTTTCAAGTAGGTTCTGTGTGCCTGATGTGGAACAGATTTTGATATAAAAGCAGGATTTGGTATCTGAATATCTTTGATCTGGGATTATCCAAGGGAATAATAATTATGCCCATAAACGAGTGACAGCTAAATATGGCAAACTACAACAAAAAATAATTCCTGATGTCAAGTATCCAAGCCAATTCCTAAAAAGAAATACATTCTTTAAGTGTGAAAACATTTCACATTTTCTCTCATGCCAGGGTTTCCCTCATATCTGTCATCACTAGAAGCTTTAGCATACTAGAAAATTCTAGTTTTTTTCTCCAGTCTGAAATCGCACAGGGAAGAATGTAAGGGACATAATCCTAATGGGCACTAAATTTATAACAGTAGATGTGTGGATGTTGGTAGGCATTCAAACATTTTGTTCATTGACCACATCAATTTGCGACTGTGAGTTTGGCCAATCACTAATGAGTTCAAAGAACTTAGATGATGAAATCATTGTATGCAAATCTCAGAGAGAAGGAGGTTAGGGCTTAACCAGAGAGGTAAAGTCCTTTTTAGCTGGGTCTCTGGTTAGTTTAGTATAATTATGGATTAGGCCCTGGGACTCCGTCCAGCATCCCTCCAAAAAGAGAATCAGATGCATTTTGCTTTGCAGCCAACACTGCAGTTACCTTGGAACTGAAGTTGATAAGTTCATGTTTATATAAAAGACCCAGAGATTCTAATTCTGAACCACTTCTTTCTCTACAAAGTGTTGGTTCTGAGATTGCACAATAAAGGGGCCTATGAGGGTGTGGGCCCCTAGAGACACTTTTCCTGGGGACTGCATTTATGGGCACAGGAATTGAGCGTGTCTAGAGGGTGGAAATGCCTCAATCAGCTGTGAACAATTAGAGGTCTTGGACCTGGAGGCTCTTAGCATTCTATAACTTCAGGCTTCAGGGAACTTGTAACACTGTACTCCTAAGTGCTACAAGCTTACATCTTTGGCATCAATTAATTGGCAATCTACAGAGGAAAACTTAAGGAACCCTAAACGCAAAGGTTTCATTTGTACTACGTGCAATGTTTCTTGGGCAGAACACAAAGATGCTAGCTGGAGGCTTTTACTCAAACTACAAGCTCATAAAGACTCGGTGGTTATGAATGCAAAGTGACCTGACTCTCCTTATGTGCAGAGATCTCTGCAAGAAGGAAGCAGGTCTCTTGTGACCAGTGTGCTCAATTTGTGTTTCAACTAATGACTAACACTCAAATGCAGTTTATCAGGAACCATTACAACAAATTCATTGGTAACTTTATAGAACACTGAATTTTGCCTGCCCAAAATCGAAGAAATCCGTGTGGCAGAATTAATGAATACATTAAATCTCAATGACAGTTTGGATTAATCTGCAGTGTTTTTGAAGAATTAGCTCTTAATGAATTAGAGATCAGGAATCTGGGTGAAGCAAGTTTCTAACTGTGACTTACTCTGAATCCTGGATGAAAGGCTAAAGAAAGCAAGCATCAGTGTCACAGATGGTCATTAACACAACACTTTTCAAAATGCCAAGATGACTTTAAAGAAAGCAGTACCCACTGGCAGTACCCTGCATTTCTCAGGTTTTAAAAGTAATTACATGTGCTCCAACTAAACTAGGCATGCCCTCTGCCTTCGAGAACACGAAAATTCTCCCTCAAAATATCTGGAAAGGCATAAATGTTTTGGGAACATTTTCATCAGAAATAAATCCCCGACTGTCATAAAAATATCATGAGCTCAGTCAAGCCAGGATCAATAGCGGCTGCCTAGGGGCGAATAGATTAATCAAAACCACAGACCCTTCCTCCCACACTTTAGGAGTGAGATGCTTCTATTTCTGTAGAATTTAAACAATTAACCTGAACTGTGAGGGCATCTACATGGTAGATTTTTTAATATTGAAAAAAAAATCTATTTTTTATCCTTTCAAGAGATGACCCACTTTGTTTTGGCTTATTTTTGCCCGCATGCTAGCAGCTATTTTAATCTATGTATTACCTCCCTCTGCCATTCTTCAACTAAATTATTTAGTGGATGCACCGACCTGAGTCTTTGTTTGCTCTCTAATGCTCTGCTGATGGGCTTTCTCTCCACAGATGCCTTTTTAAAAGCTGTATTTTTGTGCACCTCTTTTAGATAGGTCGTGATATAAGCAGGTGCTGGTACAGCTGGAGTCAGCTGGAGACATTTCCTGTTCTCTTGCAAAAGAACCAACTTCAGTATTAACCCCACACCTTCCTCGTGTACATGCTGGTGCTTATGTGCCAGTGATGTCAACAGCAATGGTGACTGTACTGATTCTTCCCGCCTGTTCCTTCTGTTAGATTAACTTTATAGACAGTTGCTCAGTGTGAGGCGAATCCGAGAGTGAGCCAGGGGATCCGGGAAACATCTTCGTGCGGTTCTTCTGGGTCCCCGGATGCTCCTCTACTGAGGACCACCATGGGTTGGCACCCATTGCTTAACTGCAGATAATAATTCTCAGACCATTAATAGTGATTGTGAGAGATGGTACCACCGCTAGGGAGGGGTACGTTCCTGTTCCTGGAGCCGAACAGCTTCTGAAATCTGATCGTGGCCACACTTATACAGAACAATTGTAAAAATATTTTTAAAGCTATTTTTACTACTCCACCATAAAACTGTACCCTAGAATCCCATCTAATCAAAGATCTATAGATCTATGTCACTGGAATACACAGCTGTGCTTTCCCCACACTGTCCATGTGGCATCCTATCCTCCCTTGCACGAAGCTGAATGAAAGATTGCCATCTATCTCAAACTTCCGGTGTTCTCTCCTTTCAATGATTTGCTCTCCTGTTCTGCAAAGGACAGATCTACAACTTCTATCTGTACATGCCTCGGATTCTCGGTACTCAAGGGCTTTACTGGTGTTTCAGATGTGGTGTGGACTCCATTAATCTACATAGCCAGAACATGGGGTCGGATTTCTTCAGGCTTACATCCATCCATAAGCTTTTCTGTGGGTGATGTTAATCTTGTCCTGTCATTGGCTGCGGAATATAAACACTGAGATTATATTTGGGAAACTGCCCACAGAGCAGCGAGTGGTATTCTCAGCCGAATCAAGCCTGGCTTTCTTGTGTGCATCATGCCTCCTGGAACCAGGTAATGCTGTTGGCCCCTGTTCCTTGCTCTCTGTGCTGTAGTTTCCAGATTGTCTGAACTCTGTTACTTTCAGATTTTACATGCAACTGTAGCCATTTTTACTTAAGATGCCTAAAATACATTTATACCAGCTTTAAAATACTTCCATTGTTAGCGTTTTGACCACAGAAAGGGAGAAGAATACAATCTACAATGGGTTTCATGTACCTCCCTTGTCTCCGACCTTGTCACATGATGGTTTTCCAGTCTTCAGAACTTCGAATAACATACATTTTCATGCTTACTTAGAGAAATGCTAAAGAGAACCTAAAGGTTACAACAGGCACATGCTTCCAGATGTCTGTGTCAGCTCAGCGAGTCTACAAAACAATGGAAAAATAATAAGTATACGATATTCTTAAAATCATTATCCATTAGTCAAATGACATAATGGTTGATATCTATTGAAAAGTCAAACACATACTGGGTGTCAAGAAGACTACAGAGCTGGGCTTGGAAGGGAAGACTCATCTGTCTGAAGGGTGAAAGGTCCCAAGGAAACAGACTAGCCAGCTGAGTCAGAGAAATAGAAGCTATGAGAGGGAGGGAGCGAGGGAGAATGGAAGGAAGTTTAGTCAGAGGAGGAAGCAGAGAATCTCCGTGATATGACTGAGCACAACATGCCTTGGAACTAGCAAACCACAATGGAAATTGATGTTTTGATTTATTGATTGCTTATTATGGTCCAGGTCCTTCTATAATCACATTAACATTGATATTCAATCACTTAAAAATTCAGAATAATCTAATAAATAATACACAGAGAAAGACAGATGTTGATAGACAACTTATATGCTTCATGTAATGTCCTTACAATTATCTCATTTCATAAGTAATGAAGCTAAGAATTCAAGATCTTGATAACAATACCTAGGCCCACCTCAGAGTCTGTGCCCATTTTCTTTCAGCCTGAATCAGACTGACAGCTCATCTGGAAACAAGCTAACAGAGTTTCTTCAAAAACAGTTTCTATAACATGTGATTCCTAAGATGAAACATGTTCCATGGCAATAATGCTTTTTAAAAAATAATACCTTTTTAAAATACAACTTTTAGCTCTGGTTTGGATCAAATAATACTTAAAATTTTGAAGTAGGACTTTTCAAGTACTTGTAGTTTTGTTCAGCCAGTGGTCTCTTCTACATACATTCTGTGCACATATACACACCAAGATCCATAACTTTTATGGCAGGCAAATGTGGGGGATAAAAATGATTATGGCAACACCAAAGGAATAACATGGAAATGTGGTGAGTAGGTTGCATAGTCTGAATTAGGAAACTTAAAGTAGACACAGTAGAGAAAATCCTGAAACCCCAGGTTACAGAGGGAGACCCTGTCTCAAAAATAAACAAAAAGTTACACCAAAATTGCATGTCTAGCAGTGGGTGAACCATTTTGTGACAGCTGGCATTCCCTAGAGTCTGTCTGCCTCTCTTCTACTTTACTGCGTCTGTTTTTATAAGAATAGATTATATGAAACTTGCAATAAAACAAATGAAGATCACCTTTGCTGCTGATTTTCTCATTTTTTTTATACTTATGTGGAAGCTTTGTTTAAAATACATAGTACCATTTATGTAGAACACAAATTCCGAGGCTGTCCTTGGTCTCCACTGTGTCTTCCCTCTTACAATTGTTCTGTTTAGTGGTTCCCATCACTCTCCACTTTGCTCTGTGGGCTGGTCCTACAATAACTGCCTGACAGCTGTTCTAAACTCTCCTCCTGCCCACCCTGTGTCTGTGACCTGCTCTCTGCAAGCACTGGACATGTAGGTCTCCCTCTCCCTCTGCTCTCAAACCTTCAGACAAACCACTTAGTGAATATAGTTCCTATATTGTGTTTTCAGCCTCCATCTTACCTCACTGGTCCTCTCTGTGATCCCGTGCCCTCACCTACTTGTTTCTCCTAATCCTCTGCATGCTCAAACCTCCAGGCTTCCAAAATGGCTCTTTTCTTTGCTCAATGCTTTCTCTAAGAGATCCTATGGCTGACTTCATCACTTTCATTTAAATCTTTCCACTTCAGGGATAACGTCCTGCCTTCCCTCATATCTAACCGACTATTCATTGATTTTTCTATCACCTTTTCCAATTGATTTTTTTCTTTAAAATGCTCATCGCTACCATCACCTTCTTTCATATTTGTTTATGCTGTACCTCCCTCCAGGAAATGCTCTCCGTGAGAATAGAACATCAAAACTTTTATTGTTTGATGTTTGCCTTGGACAATGCCCAGAACATTCTGGATGTTTCATACTGGTTGAATAGATAAATTGTAGGTTTAACCAAGTGACCGAAAGTTTTGTGATCACTAGAACATGTGAACATAAAGAGAATGTATATAATGAATTACATCAACTGATAAAAAAATGTGTAAGATAATATGAAAATATAAAATGGGAAAAAGAAATGTGTTCTTTAAGAGCAGCACAAGTGTGGCATAAGCGGTGGTTCCCTGATTCTGCTCTGCAAGTTTCCCTCATGTCAACACCAGCAGAAGATCACTAGATATAGTTTATATAAAAGAACAGATCGGTGTTGGGCTTTCACATCTTTAAGCTCTTCAGGCTGGCTCTTTACACCTCTGTTTTCGCTGTCAGATGTATAAAGCTACAGTAATGTCAATGCTGTTAGGACAGGATTCGGTGCCTTTCTCCTGTTTGTCTCTATTCATCAGCCTTTCCCTGATCACATTCACTACCATTCCCACTAAAATCGCATTGCAGTAATAATGAAAATATGGTTTACCCTATTCCCAATCAACAGTTTGACCTAAAGGATCCAAACCTTAAGCCAAGAACCAGCTTTTAAAAGAAGGAACTTGAGATGTTTTGCTTACTCCCTGAAGGGGGCGCTTGGCGGGGGGTTTACACGTCAAGGCTGTCTGCACTGCAGCACAGAGTCGCTTTTCTGTTTTGTCCACAGTTAGCCCACTGGATATGTTTGGAATATAAGCATGGGACTCAAATCACTTTCGTCTCCAGCCTAATTGAGAAAGAGCAAGCTAAGCACATTTGGTAGCCATGGCGAGGCTCCCAAATTGTGGTCCAAATGGACCTCACACTTCAAGCATGCAAGCGCGTCAGGGTGTTTTATCTTTGACAAGCAATGCTTTCCAGAGCGATGCCTAGCTGTAGCAAGTCAGCGTGGTCATGAACTGTGGTGTCATTTCTGGCAAGAACTTTCAAGCCTGCTTAATGTTAGCATCAATTGCCATAATGCACTTTGACATTGTTTGGGATGTTACACTAGGTAATCCAACCTCTCTCATGTCAAAATTGAATCATGGAGTATTACCTTAGGAGCTGAAAATTTCAGCTACAATTTTGTTCTTCTTGACCCATGCTTTGGTTCTGTATGACAATACAATCAGTGTTATGAGAAATGTGGCTTAGATAGTTCCAGATCCTTCATATTTTTTACATGAATTTTGAGAAAGATCAGGTTGTTTAAACTATTGCCCTGCAATGGATTTTCTTTTCCATTTTTTATAGGAGTAAAGTGTTTTATGTGTAAATAATCTCTGTGGACACAAGTGTCACCAGTAAAACCGAATATTTTGAAGGTTTATTTTTATTATTTCAAAATTATATATGTATGTGTGTGTCTGTGTCTATGTATCTATATAGGCATGTACACATCAGACATGTGCCTATGGGCTCCAGAAGAGGGTGCCAGATCTCTTGGAGCTGGAGTTACGGTAATTGTGAGCTGCCCAACATTTATCATGGGAACTGAACTTTGGTACCCTGCAAAAATAGTATAACATATAGTATATTATTAGTCCCAACTAAAGAAGGATTTGAGAAAGGTTTTACGTGTATGTGTGTGTGTGTGTGTGTGTGTGTGTGTGTGTGTGTGTGTGTGTGTGGTATGTGTCTGTGTGTGTATGTATGGTGTGTGGTGTGTGTCTGTGTGTGTGTATGTATGGTGTGTGGTGTGTGTCTGTGTGTGTGTGTGTGTGGTGTGTCTGTGTGTGTGTGTTTGGTGTGTGTGGTGTGTCTGTGTGTGGTATATGTGTGGTGTGTGTCTGTGTGTGTGTGGTATGTGTGTGTGGTATGTGTGTGATTGTGGTGTGTGTCTGTGCGTGGTGTGTGTGTGTGTGTGGTATGTGTGTGGTGTGTGTCTGTGTGTGTGTGTGTGGTATGTGTGTGTGGTATAGTGCCCAGTTGAGGGGCTCAGAAGATACCTTGTGTCTTTCTCTTCTTCTACCATGGGGGTCCTGGCTTAGCAAATTCAGATTTTCAGGCTTGCTGATAATCGGTTTTACATGCTGAGCCATCTCATTAGTAAAGCGGGAAACAAAAAAATAGTTTAACTGAGCCTGTCTTGTTGTGTTTTCTATAGCTGTGATAAAAACACCTTGATCAAAGCAACTGATAAGAGAAAGCATTTAGTTTGGGGCTTATGGTTTCAGGGCAGTAGACTCTATGATGATAGAGCAAACATGGCGGCAGGAATAGCTGAGAGCTTACATCTTGATCCACAAATCTGAAGCAGAGAAAGAAACACTAAGACTAACACTGGTCTTTAGAAACCTCAACCCCTCCCATCCTCAAGTGACACTTTTCTCCAACAAGGCCATATCTCCTACTTCTTCCCAAACAGTTCCAAATATCTGAGCCTATAGTGAACATTTTCATTCTAATCACCATAAGCCTTTTATGCAATGATAAGATATCAAATAAGTTGATGAGAGAATTAAAAATGAACTACAGTTTAGGTTTCTCTTTCTAACAAGACAGTATTTGGAGAGGGTAGGATATGATTTATATACTCTTATTTTTTATGAAATATGTCACTTGTGGTTGGGTATTTGCCTTGCTAGAACTTACCTAGCAAGTACAAGGCCTTGAGTTCAGTCCCAATCCTTGAGGGGAAAAAGTCTGTCTGATTCTGTGAAGTCAGAGCCTGAATGCAATTTAGACAAGCCAGTTGTTTACTGTGCTAGAAGCTCTGTCCAGTGGACTCAGGAAGACATCTTACAGGCTCATTCCCCCTCAGCTCTCTAAATAAGTAATTGTAGGACATAATGAGCATAGTTAGTTTCATGAGACTCAACAAGATGAAAGTGAACTCATCTGAGGGAGCCTCACTTCTCGTTTCCATATTTATCATCTGAGTGGACAAAAAGTGCCCTACACCTCTCACCTCCCCCCTCAGTACAGCAAGTAGTGCTCATTTCCTCCACCCTCCTCCATCAAGGACAGTCACTTTCTGAGTACATATACCTAGTTAGCAGGATGTGAGCTAACAGAGTGCTGAGAGGCTGAAGATCAGTTACACTGCCTACCAGTTCCTGATTGGTATTCCATTTTATTCTGAAACATAAGGAATTATATATTGAGATTTAGAGACTAGTTTTACATCCCCATCTGGCCCTAATCCTCCACATACAGTTGTACATCATGAATCTACAGCTTTGCTTTATGCCTCCATGTTCCTGTTTGATTTGAAAATGAAATTTTACTCCACACTAAATGAAGAAGTTGGCTCTGAGTGGCTTTCACGTTATTTTAAAATGAAACATATAAGGTGATGTTAAATCTTTAAGATGCTGTCTGAAATCAAGTAAGATTGCTTTTGGAAACAATGAGTCATATCTTCCATGTACATCCCCCACAGGGTTTGTGCAGGGTTTTTCCTTTTCATTTATTATTAAACTTAGAAGTATTAATATTTATTAAATACCTATAGGGTGCCAGTAACAATTCAGAACACATTAAAGAGGTAGCTCCTAGTGTCAAAAAACCTTTAAATGTTGTTATATACTATTTCACTTCAACTCTGACCAGAGAGAAAATGATTCTACTCTCAGAGATGTGACTTGTGGGGGTTTTTTGGTTATTGTTGTTAGAATGTTTCTATCTAATATATGCAATTCTAGGTAAGTGATGGCCACAAAACCTGTAACAAATGCTTTTGAGGGTACATTTCTACATCCTGACATTTTTCCAAAACTTAATTCAATTAAAGAAGAAAATGCAGGGCAATGTGAGATAAAAAAAAAAAACCACTGGAAAGGAGTATATGTAAGGGAAAGATAAGACAAACCCTTCCTGCTTTGGGAATGAAATACAGAACCTAACGAAAGTGTGCACAGTCATAAACAGATAATTCAGATGGCTTTTTTTTTCATTCAAATTACACAGTACAAAGAGTCTTTAATAAAAAACTAAAGGGAAATAGAGTCCACACAGCCACCAGGGAGCACATGTTTACTCTGTAGGACATATGCTTAGAATGACCTTCCAGGCACAGCCTTTTAAGGTGAGGGACACAGAAGCCATTCAGCAACTGATGATTTACTGTAATAAATTTTCATTGCTTCAGTAATATATTTTCTTTAGTTATTATTTTGATATGACTGTTCAAACAATAAATTTCATTCCCAAATTATAACCAAAGCTGTATAAGACATGTCTACAAGAAGTCTCATGAAGCAAATGGCAGGAACTAAAGAGAATTCTAAGTACACATCTGAAGTCAAACCTGTGTCCTTCAGATCCTGTCTGTAAAAAAGAAAATGAGTGAGTTCATTAAGGCTAAGTGTGATCCACCATATCAATTGTTCTGATTTCCACCACTCAGCTGTGATTTTAAGATACTTTTTAAAATATATGTTGCTTAGTAATCATTTTGATATCAAGTAAGTACCTTAGTTTCTGGAAGAAAAAATATACTTAATAGAGATTAGACATGTGTTATAAATACATGAGAAATCCAAAATAATGCAGTAAGCAACTTAAACATCTCAACAAAAAGAGTTAAGACAATAGACTTGGAAAAGGTTTTAAGAGACCAGGTGTGGTCTCCTACCTCCTAAACATGCACACACACCTCCACCACCAGAACAATGGACTATGTCACATAATTTAAACTCTGTTTATAGACTCATTGAATTGAAAAAACAAGAAAAAAACAAGAAAATTGCCATTATTGTCATTTTTCATGCCTATAGGAATTTTCACTATACACAGTAGCATGGTATCTCACTTAAGCTGCTTTGATGGCTCCCCTTGGTTTCATTTTATGCTCAAGTTTTCTTCTAGATTCAGATATCTAGTCTCTTTTTTATTCTCTCCTCCCAATTCTAATGGATACATAATTAACGTTGCCTGGCTAAGCAATTGGAATATGAAGATCAAAGGACCACCACCGACCTTTAGTGGTTTAATTGGCACAATTTCTAACTCAATAAAAAAATATAAATAATAGGCAGGAACAGTAAAGCACGAGGAATATTAAAAGATCTCTATACATGCCATCATAGTGGCATACATAAAGGTAGAGTAATCATAGTTGGAAATCAAGGAAGGGTTTCTAAAAAAAGAAGTTGCTTATCTTGAAAGTTAAAGAGGTTAACTGAACAGAGACAGTAACAAAAGATATCTGAATGAGAAGACTCAGCACGTGAAGGAATACCATGCCATGTTTGGCAAACTGAAGTCATTCAGAGAAGAAGGGAGAGAAGGGACATCTGTATAAGAAACTGGCAAAAGGAGTCTAGAGGGACACATGACAGTAACTCTGAAAAGCCTCCTCTGATAGTGTTCCGCTGACCTTCATCCTGGACCTTCAGTGAGTCACAGGAAAGTATCCTGCTTGAGACCCAAAGGGCAACCTAGAGGGTGTTAGTCTCTGTCAGGCTCTGGGTAGTTATCATCAGTAGAGGTGTATTCACAGCTCAGGAGGATACAATTCTTGCTGGGAAAATAGAGGCGTGGACTACTTTGAAACTGTAAGAGTGCTACCATCTACTAATGGAAACTGACGATGTAGCTCAGAAAAGAAGGGGATCTAGATACCACTCTTCATTTTCTTAGATGAGGAATATAGAAACCATGTTAAAGGGGAAATTATGTGTTATCCTTTCCATCTTTTCCTTGTATAATTGTTGTATAATTTGTAGATAGAGATGGCCGGATGGTTGGAGGGCAGATTACAATGAGCCAATGTGGTAGGCTATTTCAAAATGGAAAAATAAAGATTTCCATATGTGCACTTGAAAATTAAAGATCATAAGCAAAGAAGATTGTATAATTTCTCTTGGCTGCATGTGCTGGGCTTTTAGTTATGCACTTTACACATGAATCATCTTCTAACATACCCAGAGTCACTGAACTTGAGACTTCTGGAATGCTACAATGGAAGAGACAACATCTGATTGACCTCAGTCATACAGTGTACCTGAGCTTCTAAGTAGCTGGGAAATCACTTTGGAGTACCCAAGGAAGCAACATTTCAGAGGGTTACTCTCTGCTGGGAAAGAAGGAAATAACTCAAACCTGCACACTTGCTTTTACTTTCTGTAATTTCCATGGAATGATGGTCCTTGCCAAAAGAAAGCCTAGTCTACAGGATCCAATACCTTGTAGATACTGGAGATTACTAATCATATCAGTAATAGTCTAAATTATCACTGGAGCTCCTATGTCCTCTCTCAGTAATAGTCTAAATTATCACTGGGGCTCCTATGTCCTCTCTCAAGTCTTGGTTCATTTACATTCCCATCCATACCAGAAGTTCCTTTTTAGCGTCTGTGTATGGAAAAACCATTGATGTTGGTGACATAGTAGTGATTAAACTGATGATGTTTGCAAGTTTGTTTATTCTAGATAAGATAAAAATAACCAGTTTAGATATAGGTGAAAAGACAAATTTAAAATTGTCCTTTTTTAAAAAGGAGAGATTGTCAAAGAAGTTCTCTTAAATAACATGATCTCCAAATGATAAGAGGTTTAGGTATGGCCAAGATGAAGGGAAAATGAAAGACAGGTGAATATCTAGAAAAAGATCATTCTGGGTGAAGGGACCTTAAGCACCATGACTCTGAGTGCAGTATTTGGGGAGATTTGAAAACTATAAGAAGGCACTGAAATAAGATTCAGTGTTCAGTGGGAAGGGGTATGTCAGCTGGTAACCAGAGTCCACCAAATATTAGTTGTTAGAAGGTAAAAGCAATGAGGTCTGCTGGCTCTCAGAGTGGAGAGCAGAGGAATGAGTTCATGTTTGTCCCAATATGGCTGTTGTGTACAGCAAAGGCCGTTTGTAGTCAAAGTAGGAAAACTGGTTAGGAGTTTGTTCAAGTCCATCCAGTATATTAGACATCCTCAGCTTACATAGAAGCAGGTATTGCTAGCAAGAACAAGTTAGATTCAAGAAGTATGTTGAACTGGTAAATTACTAGCTAGCTGCCCAAAGGCACTGAGTATAAGGAAATAGCTAGAGAGGATATGAGTGTATTTTTTAATAAAAAATTTTAATTAACCATCTATATTGGGACCTATGGTAAAGGAGGTGGACTTTGATACACAATAAATCATTCTTTACATTATAAACATTAAGCAATAATTAGAAATGATTTAATAAGCAGTGAAAGTGAATAAAATGCATAATGGAATATGGAAATAATGTCCAATAAAAAAATAGGAAAAATATAATTCTTGTGAGAAAAAGGAATAGGAAGCTTGGAGATGCAAAAATCAAAATTCATAATTTTTTCTATATCAATCTTTAAGTACTAGCTGATTTTAAAATGTCATATTTATGCATATATTTAATAAAAGAAATTATTTTCTTTTTATGTATAATATGATAAATTTCTGTGTATAAAATTGGCACAAAATCAACAGAGACAGCAGGCACAGATAAACTAAAATAGTTGAATAAAATATTTGAATATGTATATTAAATGTACAAGAGAATGGTATTTTCATACACAGATACACTTAGATCATATGAGCCAGGTCATTACCCATATATTCTCTTCTGCTCATCTTCTTCCTCTTCCAAATAGTTTGCTTTCCAAATTCATGTCTTCTTAAAAGTTATGCATCCAATATTAAAGGAAAAGTGAATATTTGTTTTTCTGAGTTGAATCTGTTTTACTTTGCTTAACACAATGACCTCTAATGTCCTGTACATTTTTCATCATGAGACTGTACTCTTATTATGGCTGAATATAAATATATTCAAGAATAGTAATACACATATAGTAATTTACACACATAAAACACACACATATATTTCTCTGTGTCTAGTTTTTTGACTATAACATTCTGGACTTCTTATTTTTATTAATATTTATATATGTTACACTTAGACCTCTATATGCACACACATACCACATTTTCTTTTTCCCTTTACCTGCTGATGGCCAGCTAAGATGACTCCACAATTTATAACTAATAGGGATGGTGTGTGTCTATGTGTCTCTATTTTAAACTAATATGGATTCCATATGCTCATCCCCAAAACTGTATAGCTGATCATATAGTAGCTATGGTCTTAGTTCTGAGGAGCTTTCTTACAGGTTTCCAGAATGGCTGCATTCATTTTCATTTCCACCAACATATACGATGGTTCTTCTGCCCCTTTCATCACCAACACCCTCCTGTTTGTTATTATTGTGGTCTTGGTGGCAGCTATTCTGACTAAAGTGAGATAGAATCTCAATGTAGCCGCCATTTTCATCTCTCTGTGGCTGAAACTGTTGCACACTTTTTATACATTTGCTGGACATTTGTACTTCTTTGAGAACTATCTGCTCATTTTATTCATATAGTTTTAATTGGACATTTTTTTATGAAGAGTCTGGATGATAGCTCCATAATATAAATAGCTGATAGGCATTTCCCTCCGTTCTTTATGTTATCTCTTTATTTGTTAACTACTTTTTTTGCTGTGCAGAATCTGAAATATTATGCAATACTGTTCATTGAATTTTGCAATTATTTTCTTAGTTATTGAAGAGTTTCTCAGAAAGGTATTGCCTATGCCTAGGCCTTGAAGATTTTCCCTATATTTTATTTTACCAATACCAAAGCTTCAAGACTTACCCTAAGGCCTTTTATTCATTTGAGTTGATATTTGTGCCAAGTGCAGTTTCTTTTTGTTGGCTGCGATGAAACATCCTGACAAAAAATATCTTAAAGGGAGAAAGGATGCATTTTGGCATAGGGGGATGAAATCCATCATGGCAGAGAAAAAAATGGCAACCAGCCAGGAAAGCATTTTGGAGGATTGGGAAGCTGCCCTTTCGCATGGCATCCATACTGAGGGAATGGAGATGTGGGACCAGGCTATGAACACTCAACACACATCGCTAGTGGCAAACCTCCATCAAAACTTTATCTCCTAAAGACTCCATAACCTTCCCAAATATGATCAGCAGCTGGAAACTAAGTGTTCATGCATATGAGGCACTGAGAGACATTGAAGGAACAGTAGTAAGATCGCCTCAGTCTCTGACCTGTGGAAGTACCCAGTTTTGCCGATACTCCTTGTTTAAAAGGATGCTTGAGAAACTCTTGTCAGAACTTAGATGGCTATAGTTATATGAGGTTTTTTGTTGTTGTTATTTTCTATTTTATTCTATCACTCTGCGTCTGATTTTGTGCCCCTAACACTTTGAGTTTGTTACTGAGGATGCAATATGACTTCAAAGTGGGTATCCTGACACTTTCAGAATAGCTTAGAATTACCTCTGGCTATTTGGGGTCCACTGTATTTACATATCATTGTTTACTTCTGGTTCTCTGACGAATGTTGGTCAGAAACTTAAGAAACTTCTTGGGGGTTAAAAAAAGAAAGCTGTAGTGGGAAGAAGAGAAAGCCAGAGTTTATGAAGAATGTTTCTTCAGAAGATGTGAAGCATTGGAGGATTCTAAATTCATACGTCATCACTTTTTGAGTTTAGAATGAGGATATGAGTTGATGAGGGCACATGATCCAATTCGAAATGTCCACTTTATCATTGGTTACAGTCAGGTTAGATCACATGCATCAGCAGGTAGGTCCCTATTTGCCATCCACGCATGTCTACACCTTGGAAAACAGAACTGCTCTCCTGTATCTGTTAAACTCCAATGGAGGAGATGGAGATGAGGCTCAGAGTCTCTTTCATAACCCAAGCTGCTCCTGGCTCTGGCCAGTCTACTTTCTGAAAGCTTTATCAAGTCAAAAAAAAGAAAAAAACTGTGCTGTGAACAGACAAATGAGACAGTAGGTCACACACACACACACACACACACACACACACACACACACACACGAGGATAAGCATCGGCAATTTTATTTTCTCAATTTTCACAAGGTCAATGAGTTGCATATCAGTGGGAAAGGGGCGTCTACTTACAGGAGTGGCAAGAATAACAAGGACTTCTCTCCATGAGAGAACCTTAGGAACATCTGAAAGAAATTAGAACCCAAAGAGCTTAAGAAGAAGCTTACTTCCAAATTTGATCCCCAAGGTTATTCAGTTATGGGATTCAGGGAGTCGCTGAATCTGTCACTTGGGTGAAAATAGAACTTTTTCTCCCTGATTCTCAAGAAGCAACGAATGAGGCAGTAAGATGCTGAGGTAAGAGCTTTGTTAGCAGCTCCTGCCTGCCACATGTCTCTGAGCTGTTCCCCAGATGAGGCACAGCCAGATGACTGCTTGGTTAGTGGGAAAGATGTGGGGTAGTTGAAGAGATAGTTTCCAGAAAGAAGCAGGGGGTGGGGGAGAGGAAGTGAGATTCATTAAATATTGTAAATCAATTCTTTTTCCCATTGAATAAATTGGTGATGACATTTTCAAAAAATGTGTGATTATAAGACAAGGAAAATAATATACAGAGCTAAGAAACCAACTAACATTCTGAAGGTTAATATGTCTCTGTTCACATCTCCTGTGTCTAATTCGCTTTGATAAACAAGGCAAAAATCTTCTCATATAGAAAATCAATTCTCAAAATAGTTGAGTGATTATGAACAGCTTGCTTTTGTAAAATATGGCCTTGGCCTTGTAGCCCCAGTGAATGAGCTCATGGTTTTCATTAGACTGAGGACTTGATGGTGCATTGTACTCCACAATACTTTGTTTAAGCCAATTTCATGACTAGAAGAACCTGAAGGGTGTCCTGATAAATGAATTCAGTCCTCTAGAACTATCTGCACTCGGCAGTTGAAGAGATGTATCCTGTGAGTATCATTTTAGGAAAAAATAAAAAACACACTTTGCATTCATTGATCTCACAATCAAGTGTTCATTAAAGCTTGCCAAGGAATTACATATACTAACTAACTTCAGATGGGAACTCTGAACCATCTTCTCAAAATTCTACCATATTTATAGTTCCTTCCTGCCTGGCTTCAGCTTATTATAAGATAGTATCTGATATTCTGATGTATTAACAGATATAACTTTAGTGAGATAATGGAAGCCCACTTCAGCGATATACACCTGTGGTCCCAGCTACATCAGAGGCCAAAATGAGAAAGAAGATCGGTTGAATTCAAGAGCTCAAATCTAATCTGAACAATTTAGAATTCATCTGCAAAAGAGCAACGGCAACACCCCAAATAAGAAAACCCATAAAGAAAAATATGTTGGTCAATTCTGCAAAAAGTGGTCTAATCTAAGAAATCCTCCAAGAGAACAGTTGGAACAGCTGTGGAAGTTAGGTGCTGGAGGGGACGCCCCGGGGCAAACTGTGCCATCATTGTAAGAAAAGGAGAATGAGAGAGCTGGGCTGCACAGTGAAAGGGGAGAGCAGCTGGCAGCATGTGTGGAAGCTCAAGACCCATATATAGTTTAAAACTCTCTTGGAAAAGTGTATAGAATCATCAACATAGAAGAATTTTCATACAGAATTTTCATGATCATCAGCTAAGAATGCTGTATTTACGATACTTCCAGGAAGTATACATTTAAAAGCAAAATGTGAGCTCAAGTGTGTGGGGAAAAAAAAATGGGTCTTAAAGGCTATACTCAAGGAAGAATGTGGAGATACATACACACACACACACACACACACACACACACACACACACACACACACACACACACATATATATATACACACACACATACACACACACACACACACACACACACACACACACACACACACACACACACATATATATGTATCCTTACCTCAAAGAAAGATGAATCTGAATGTAATGCTTCCAGACAAGTGGCTACAGGCCAAACAGATTTCCCACTATTTCTAGAAATTGAACAAGTTATTTGAAAAGCTCTGCCAAACCCAATCCTATTTACTTCACTTTCTTTCTCACTGCACAGAATTTCCCTGAGGTGGTTAGAATACTCTGGAAAAGCAAGGATAGCAGGAAGGATTCACGCAGATGTGCATAACCAACTTGAGCAATTTGGCTTTCCTCCTGGTTACTGACCAGAGAGTTTTCATCAAAGGTCCTCGGTTTCCCAGTGTTTTCAGAGAATCCTCAGTATCAGCCCAGAGTGACCTGTTTTGAAGTTCATGAACAAAGATTATCATTTTTACATGGAATGACAAAACACGAGAGGATTTATGAGTCCTTCTTTTAGGAATCATTCATAGTTCTCTAGCGTTTGACAGCTACCATATGCAAATTGGAAAACCACTCCTTAGTAAATTTATATGCATCTTATAAGAATATCGCACTTTGACTTTTACAGAAAGCTGTTTAACACAGAGGCAGAGGCGGTCTGTTCAGAAGATTGTTGTCAAGGCAACTGCACCTTCATCCAGTAAGAAAATCAAAGAGATTTTTCTAACAGCATATTGGGGAGGAAATATTTAAGCATTTAATGCCCCCATGTACGTTTTCCATTGATTTAAAGACGATGTCACCAGGAGCTTATTAGTTGCCTCAGAAAACGCTTCTCTTTATTGAATCCTCAGTAAGACATGAAATCAATGTGGTTACAGGTGTAAGTACTTGCTTTGGATCTCGTGGCATTTCAGCACATGTTAGAAAAAGTTTACAAGATTTAACAGGAAGAAAAGAACTAAATGCCCGCCTCATCTTATATGGCAAGTGCTATGACTATTTGATTTTTTTAATCAACTATGAAAGCCCAACACACTGTTGCAATGTACCCTACTCATCCTCACTCAGATCTGAGACACACAGAGATCAAGGAATAAGAGCAATGTAGAGTGAGACAGCTCCAGAAAGACTGAGAACCAGCATCTGGGGCATCATTTATGTCTGTCCCCCTTCAAGTGAGTACACCATTTTGCTGCTGGCTGTAGGACATGGTGATTATTTCATCAAGGAAATGCTGGGAATAAAGAAAAGTTCCAGAATTCACAGGAGACAAAGACAGTTAAAGAGGGAGGTACATGGAAGGCTGTGCTGTGCTGTGAGATCTTGCATGCATGAACCAAATGGAGCTGTGATAAAAATGTGTATTCACAGGACTGGACAGATTGGTAGTTAAAACTACTTACGACTCAGGCTTGGAGCTCATAGAGGCCGAAAAACAACTGAATCTCTTATTCCAGGTGATCCATTGCCCTGCCTTCTTCTGGACTCCACAAATAGGCATCCATGTGGTGCACATATGTAAGCAAAAAGAGTCACACACATAAAAATAAACATTTTTTTTAATAAAGAAAGAGACCAGTTCTCTGAAGGCTATCCTCAGGAAAAGAAGTGAAGAAATGTTTAGTCAATGGTTCCCAACCTTCCTAATGCTGTGACTTCTTAATACAATTCCTCATGTTGTGCTGACCCTCATGCATAAAATTATTTCATTGCTGCTTCATAACTGTAATTTTTCTACTGCTATGAATAGTAACATGAATATCTGATATGCTGAGTATCTGATATGTGACCCCAGGAGCTATGATCCACAGGTTGAGAACCATTGGTTTAGTCTAACCCATCTTACCTGAAAGATGAGCACAGTGACATGTAAAAGTAATCCACTGTGATGTCGAGAGGTCTTGATGAGACCCCATACATGAAGCCTACTTGTGCCACAAAAAGGACCTATCACTATTAGAGGGCAAAGCATCCCAATATCTTATATCTGAATGAGCTTCTGTATGGCCAGTGGCAGATCTTCCTATTAGCCACCTCAGCATCCTCATCATCTGATACCCTCTGACTCCACACAGCAGTGATGTCTCTTTCCTCTGTCATGTGGGCACCCAGGTTGCTGTTTGGTACATTTTCATGTCTCTGCCTTGCTTCAGTCAAAGACTACAGTGTGTTGTTACATGAATACTTTAATAATTGTTAAATAGAATACTCTTGTTAATAGCAGAACATCTTCCACTCAACACATATCTGCAATGTATTCACAGGTGTCCATGAGTTCCCAAACCACAGCATCCTCACTGTTTACTTTCCAACCATATTACATTTTTAAATAAATAGCATTCCTTCTCCACCCACGATAAGGTAAGCTGACAGACTCTAAACTAACATCAACATGACAGGCTCAGTGCTTTCAGAGTCAGCTGCTGAATCTTATTTTTGAACAGCTAAATAAGAGAAGCTGACATTTCTAAAATTTAGTTACATAGCCTACTTCTTCCATCATGACGAACGGTCCATTAACCTATAATTCTTAGATGTAAAATTCTCCTCTTTGTTTTTTAGCCTAAATTTTCTTTGAACAAAATGTTATCCTCCACACATATAACTTAAGAATAAAGCAGGAACGGAGACGCAGGGTGGGAGGTAGTCTTTTTATCTATGTGGTCAGTAGTCCAACTAAAGATATGCTGTAGATCTTAAGTTGGCTTACAATAAAATCTTAGAGTTGAAAGCCCCAGTTCTGGGATAGGACTTTCTTTCATCTGTGTCTCATAATTGCTAACTTATCAAATGGTTGTGATCATCATGTTCAATATTTCGTTTCCTTTTTCCCCTTCCTCTATTAGACAAACTCTGGAGGGGATCATCATAAATCTACCTTCTTGTGCCCTCTAGAATATTAGATGTAAAACCAACATTTATTTAGGTTCTGTTCTCTTAAATTTCTGATACATATGGACTTCAGAGAGCTAACAGCCAAAAAGGGGAGCAGCTTAAATGAGACTGAGGAATATATGGAATCAAAGAGAAGAAAAGATACATTTCTGTAGACCAAAACTACATGAATTCCATGCTATGTGTGTATATATCGTATGATCCAAAGAGCACAGTCATGTTTCATGATCCTCATAAACAGTTTGCACAGGTGCCCTTGACTGTTTCCTTATTCCACTCTCCCAACTCTGTTCTCCTCAAGCATTGGAAGAAATTTGTGGTTTAAAAAAAAGGAAATTACTTTTGCTGATATAGGAGCCAAGGCAGAATCTGTTTCTAAATATGATCATTGTCATTTACAGAGCTCAGGTGCTGATCAAAATCTTGCTACTGAATTAATGACCGTATCTTTTAATATCTACTATCCAAGACAGAGCTGGTCTGTGCTTCTTTCTACCAAGAATTTACTGTTCACAAGAGGCTGATTGATTGACACATGAGGCAAAAATATTTCTGCAAATCCCATCACCTTAAAATTTCCTAGAAGAGGAAGAAAAACAGCCTTTAAACCATGGTCATATATTCATGACAATGATCTGCTTGTGACTAAACATTTCTAGTTTTGTAGAACCGGATTGTGCTTCCAGAACAGGATAACAGCAATAAGACAGGACAGAACTTTCATGGTGTGGTGAAAGACTCTTCATGGTTCAAGTTGTAGACATGGGAGACCCATCACACATTCCTCCTTTCTTCTTTTCCTTATATGGACCGTGTAACAGTCCCAGCAGAGAATGATGAGAACTAACATGGCCCGAGTTTTTAAATAGGAGGCAGATGTCTAAAGTGTGCACAGCCTTGACAAGACTGTCAACCATCGAGGGGTTTATGTCCATTCTTTCTAGAAGCATCCAAGAACTAGATTGCTGCCTTTTGTTTAATTGGAATTGATCTTTACTTTACCTCTGGTGAAGCATAGAAGTTTTAGAAAGATAGATAGATAGATAGATAGATAGATAGATAGATAGATAGATAGATAGATAGATAGATAGGCAGATAGGTAATAGAGATGTATGTCTCTCTCTTTCTCTTGGTCTCTTTTGTTATTGTGACACACTCAACAGACTGAAGGCAGAAGCAGTTGATCTCTGTGAGTTCAAGGCCAGCCTTATTTATTTAATTAATTTTTTATTGCCTTTTTATTTGTAAATAGATTCTTCTTTCACAGAATACACCCCAGCCACAGTTTGCCCTTCTTCCATTCCTTCTACGCTTCCCCACCTTCTCTTCCCCTCCACCCCCACATTCTCTTTTTATTACTTCTTCAGAAAAGAGTAGGTCTCCAGGAATGGCAACCAGAAAGAATATGTATTTCTCTTGAGAAATTCCTCTGCATCGGAAAATAAGATTGCTCAATCAGCACTAAGATGGGAAGGGCTATTTGATGAACAGACACCAGGTCCATGTCCACAGCACAGCTCAAACATACATTCCTTTGAGGTGTTAGGCCATTTATCTTCACCAGGTGTCAAGGACAGAGCTATCAGGTGGCAGAACAGGAATTCCCAAGCAGCATTTTACAACAGTTCTTTTCTCCAAAGAACATAGTCCCTCACCATGGCCATGTTCTCATCAGCAAAATTTTACTACACACTTTTGCCTGATGCTGTGAATATATTAATCTTTAAATAAAGGAGCTGTTTTGGTCCATGACAGGCACCATAGAAGAAGTAGGTGGGGAATCAGAATAGGTAGGAAAGGAAGGGTGGATTCAGAGACAGACGAGCCAGCCACTCAAAGAAGAAGCATGCAAGGAACACAGGTGATCCACGGGCCACGTGGCAAACAGATAAATGAAAATGGGTTAAGATGTAAGAGCAAGCTAGCAAGGTGCCTAAGCCATAGGCCAAACAGTATGAAGTTAATATAAGTGTCTGAATCATTTGGGGGCCTGAGCAGCAGTGGGCAGCTAAGGGGTCTGGGGCATCAGGTCTGTGAGTCTGGACCTCTGACTGCCTGGGACCAAGAAACTTTATTGTACCATTTGACTACCCTAAATTTTTTCTGAGATTGTAGGAATATGAGTGAATGGTAAGGAAGACCTGAGTGTGTAGCAGTAACAATCCTCCCCCCCCCCAAACTGTACACCAAAGGCTAAGAAACTGAGCTGATGACATAGGGACCAACTGAGAATTAGCGACATTGCACCATTGTGTCTTGATGAAGGAATGAATACAAGAGCCAACAAATTGTCTTACTCTTTCCATATTGATTCTGCATTTTATAAGATGCAGACAGGGATTCTTTAGCTTCCTGTAATATGCAAAGCTTTGTTACCCATCCCTCAAGGCTCCTCCACTCATCTCCTTTTCATGGTCCATGCAAACGCTGCATTCCTTATAGCTGTAATTGCAGTCTGCAGCTGGTATTTCTGCAAAGTTATTTTGAAACACAAGTACATCAGAGTCATTAATTCACATTTCTCTATGCTATGAACCTGAAAATTCTCATTAAAAATAGCATCCCCTCAAGCGCTACCAGGATATATTGACTGTCAAAGAGGCACTTCCTAATTGTCTACCAAAGCCCAAGAAAATTATTTATTACATTGTTGTATTCAAGTCTTCTTTCTTCATGGTGTAGTGAAAATGCATTTGATTTTAGTAGCAGTCTTGGCTTCCCCGTTATACTTGCTCAGATAATCACTAATCTGCCAAATGTAATAGTTTTCTAGTCACCACAAAAATGTATCCTGAATTTAAGTTGGAATATGGATAAATTGACTCTCTGTGCTTCACAAAAATCAATAGAAATATGCACAACATCCCAAGAGTTTGCAGCAGTTACATGTTTTTGGAATTTGATTTTAAAATTTGCTATTTCTAATACAACTTGGTTTAAACAAGTGTCAAGTCTACTGAGCACTCTCCTCCTGCTTAGCACAATTGAAGTATTTTATACACATAAACTTTTGAGTCTCACCCTGTCTCTCTAACTGGTTCTACTGTCATTACCCTCCATAGACACATGCTGAAAGCTACCCAGTGGGCTATGTAACATCTGATATTCAGTTCAAATCTAAAATGGTATTTCTCAGTACTTTCGTACTTCCTTTTAAAGCACCTTGACCTTGGTACCTCATATGCCTCCTACTTTGCCTTTTATTGCCTATTATAATTCCTTTGTTCCACTAGGGAGTTTTGCTTCTACCACTATATCATGTGTGCATACATGACTTCATATATATACATAAAGCCTAGGAATAATAAATGAGAGAAAACATGTCATATTTGTCATTTTGAATCTGACTGATTGACTATGCTATGACTATTTAGAGTTACACTCATTTTCTTCAAAGCGACATAGCTTTCTTCTTGCTTGTGGCCAGAAGGCCATCTTAACTTGGGGATGTCTAGCACAATGTAGGATACTTATTAGATTGCTTGGTCTCTACCTTCTAGCTACCATTTCAACCAAAATGACCGGAGACTTGGCCAGACAGATTTATTCTGGAGCATAAAGTGTTTGGCTAAGCATTTTCAGAAAACAACATCACCTTCAAGGCGACATTTGCTTCTAGGTGATAAACACAAAAACTGCTTCTTAATCAGCAGATAAGTGGTGTAAATAGATACATCATCTATTTGTGATCATGAAATTTCATGCACAGGGAGTGGAAACTTGAAACCACTTGCAATGGCTCCTTAGGAGAAACAGGGTGGTGAATCACTGGACCTCTAACTTGTACATATCACAGCTGAGTTACACTGCAGGAAACTGGCCACCTGGGAAAGTTTGAACTCTAGAATAAACCCTTCTTTTAATGACTCCCTGCAAATGGTCAAGGAGACTCCTTAAAACCTTCTACATTACCTTCACCTTCCAGAAGGCTTCTTGTCCTTACCTAAGCCTCAGGGATTGGAAACTGCTCTGAGGTTTTGGTTCAACAAAACACTTCAGACTATTTTTCAAACATTCCCATTCCAGCAAAAACTACAAAATTATATTTGCCAAGAGCAATGTTTCTTAAACTTTTTAATCCTGGTTGTATTTCAAAGGAAATTTATCCATATGGTTCTCATTCATTTACTCTTAATTCATCAAGATGGCGTTTTGTAATGCCAGTTGACAACCAAGAAGCTGCACGCATGTTTTTCTAACTTGAACCAGGAAGTCGAGTTTTGCTTGGGCTAAACAGAATGTAAAACCCTTTACATGGTGTAACTTTTCTCTGTGTACCAGTCATTAATTTGGAGTCTACCTTTTTGATAGGAAATGTTTTATGGTACAAATAAACGAGTGAAAAAATACTACTAACATATCATCTTTAGAAATGAGAACATAAGGACAAAGAAATGTGTTGGTAGGCTGTGTAGCTTCTGTAATCGGTCCGGTGCTCAGCAGTACTTAACAGTGGAAGAACTGTGAACCTCTGTGAGAAGGTGGAGCAGTAATTGTCAAGTCTTTCCTGTTTGGTATAACACTGTGTATTTATAGAAGGCTTGCTAGAATCTTCTCCCACTGTCTCCTCTATCCTTACATTACCCCCAATCTTTCAGCATTGTATCCTTCCTTTCAGAACACAGCCCTGGTGGCACCACTGAAAATCATCCCCGGGCCTCATTAGAGACAAATATGTTCAAAAGAAAATAGATAACAAATAGGCATCATGGAAAGGTTCTTTCATGAGTCACATGGAATAAACTGTTCAATATTCTGACTCAAATGATAAATTTTAAACTTGATGATGTTATGAAATCAAAATAAAGGAGTTTTATGGTAAGTAGCTTTTTTATTCTCTCATATTGAATGCAAATCTCCTTGTTTTACACAACTATATATACTCAACAGAAAACTTCAGAAAAAAAAAAAAGGTTACATTTAGGGGTCACATTTCTTTTTTTCTAATTTTATTTTTTTATTAAAAAAAATGTCATTTTTATTTATATATCCCCCTGCTCCCTCTCCCTTCTCTCCTCCCAATCCCTCTCAGCCAGCCCTCAGCCTCGCCCCTCCCCATCCACCCATCCCTTCCTCCAAAAGGACAAGAAGTCCCAAGGTGGGTCAGCTCAGTGTGGCACATCCACTCCAGGCAAGTCTGATTTCTTCATCACAAAGTCAAGACTGGGTTAGGTGCTCCTCTGCAGGGAATGGGCTCCAAGGTGGCAGCCCACACACGGGAACACAGTCTGATTCCACCTCTCGTGGCTCCACACACTCATGGCAGTCAACAGTTGCCTACCCCTGGAGGGCCTAGCTCCTTTTCCCCATGGTTCCCCAGAGGCTGGTCTTGATTCAGTGAGCTCCCCAGAGTTCCAGCCAGCCATCACTGTGGGTGATAATAATCCTCAAAATCCTTATCTCCTTGCTCAAACAGACTCTCCTCCCCTGCTCTCAGCTGGACATGGAGTTTTCACTGACCCTTTCATGAGACAGAATATTTACATATGATAGGAAGGAGTCGCCACACTCACCCTCCAGCATTTCTATCATTAATCTAGATTCTCTGGACTAAGCAAATATACTAACAATAAGACAGACAACAAATTCTAGAAAACAGTCATGGTGCCCTGCTATTTAGAATGCATTATAAAACATAGGGCTACACAAGTATAAGACTCATTTTCATAGTTTAAATCATTTTGTCACAGCCTCATATTTAAGAAATAGATCTTCCATCCCACTCCAAATCTGCTGAATCTAAGTATCTGTGAGAGAGGTCCACATATGTGCTTTTTATAGGCTTTACATTTAATGTTTATGCATAGCCAGGTTTGACAACCACTAGCTTAGATCATAGTAGTTTCTGTATAACTTGAGGCAGAAATCTTACCCAGAACCAAACTGCCTGACCGCAGAGAAAAGCCCACCAGGCTGCTATTGGCATCCAGTTCCTTCCCATGTTAGGCATGACTCTCTGTCCTGAGCATGTAAAGTCTCTAGGATACATTGGAGGATTCCACACACAACGAAAGCACAACAGCTATAAGACATATCTACCCTCAGAGAGCTGTGGGGTGATGGAACATTTTCCAGGAGTTTCCATATCTGGGTCACGTTCCTCTTGGGGACCTTTAGCCCAAACACTTTGTAAGGCCAATTGGACAAGGCCATATTCTAGTAGGAAAGACTATGGAACTGTTTGTCCAGAGTCTAGTCAAAAAGGACCAGAGAGCAAATAAGACACTATAACCTAAGTCCCTCCAGGATGGGAGTATATAATCAAGGTTTTTAATACAGGGCATGGAAAGAGGCTCACAGGTGTGACAGATAGAATTGTCCTGCAGGAGTATGTTCTCAGGTCTTAGAAGCAAACCTTCTCTCTATTTCCTGGTCTAGTTTTTATTTTCAGCATTTAGCCAACATGTGGAGGAACTGAAATTTAGGAGGTATGTGAGTTTTTTCTCTGACAGAATTTCTAATAGTTCTGGGGTAGGGCTTTCCCTCCTGAAGTCATTGATTCTGCAATCAGTGGCTGCCCTTACTTGTTAATATAGCATCCAAGTTGAAAGAAATATATGTGAATTAAATTAAACACTGTTTCATGATTTTCTGATAAAAGATAAATATTATAGCACTGTTTGGGAATTTAAATCAACTCTAGACATGATAAAGGCTTTGGCACATCTGTAAGCTGCTAAAGTGCAAATAAAATTTAAAAGAATGTATTTACCCTTTCTGTTTGAAATGAAAGAACTACTCTTTCTTTTCACTGAATATATAAAATTAGGCTAATATGATATAATTCTAATGTATTCATTGTAAATGTTTTATCTCCAGTTCTGAACAGTTATGCTTCAAAATGTATTCTTAAAGTCCAAAGTGGTGGAAATAACTAGTTTTACAGTTGATAAAATATACCTGTACCTCAAGAGCCTACAGAAGGTTAGTTCAAACCATTCTGATGGCTCAAGTCCAGTTTTCAGTATTAATGCTAATTTTGTGCCTTTACTGCACACAAGAACACCCAAGCTTCTTGTCCATAGTCAGCTGATGATTTACATCCATGTTAATGCAGCATTAGCAACCACTGAGCACTTAAAAAACTATAACTTAGAGTCATTCTTCCATGTGTGTTTCCTTAGAGGAGTTGGCCCCTTGAATGGCTTACTGATTAGTGTCATAGATGAAGCTCACAGCTACACTTCCTGTCATTTAACATGACCTGGTACCTAAGATGAACATTCAAGTACCACTGACAACAAATTACAGCAATTAATGGTAGATGTTTACTGTGTGAGGGGGTTTCTTAGTTACTTTTTTATTGCCACAATAAAACACAATAACCAGGCTACTTAGAAAAGAAAACATTTAATTGGGGGTCTGATTACAGTGTCAGAGAGTGAGTTCACAGCCATCATGGTGGGGAGAATGACAACAGGCAGATAGGCAGACAGGCAGACCTGGTGCTACAACAGTAGCTTAGTGCTTACAAATGATCTACAAGCATGAGGGGAGAGAGAGATAACTGAAAATAGCCTGGGCTTTTGAAGCCCCAAAGCCTTCCCTTAGTACTACACCTCCTCCAATAAGGCTGCATTTCCTAATCCTTCCCAAACAGTTCCACCAACTGGAAACCATGTATTCTAATATATGATCTGAGAGGGGGCATTCTCATTCAAACCACCACAATGGGAAATGTCTAGACTAAGGAGACATGAAGAAAACAAAATAAAGATGGATTTTAAAGAGCAGTCAAGCTTCGCCCAATGATGCAGGCCTCATATCTCATCTCCCTAGGTGAGGGGAAGATCATGTTCGGTCTGGACAATTTAATGAGGCATTTCCTCAAGTTAAAAATAAAATAAAAAATAGGGGGAAAGGGGCTTGGAATATGGCCCACTGGTGAAGCACTTGGCAAACATGTACAGGTTCTAGGTTCAATTTATGGAGTTAGGGACAAATAGTAAGTCAGTGTTGAATGTAGCCCTTTCCTTTTATACATCCTACCACTGATAAAGAAATGGTGAAGTGGTGAGCTTCTTGTAGACATTCTATCAAAAGAATATGGAGATAAATAAAAATAAAAGAGGATTCACTGGTAGTGATGAACTTTATTATCTAGACATCCCAGCCCCCCCCCCCCCACACACACACAGACACAAATGCACATGCACACACAGTGGGGTTGGTGGGAGCATGAAGATTGTTGAATACATGGCAATAAATTTCACGTGAAGCCTAAGAGTACGATATAAAACTATTTTCCATACCTAATCAATTTTCTTTTGAGATTTTTACTTGTATGTCTCCACTCAGAATCTGCTCTACAGATCAGTTTTCTGGGTTCCAAAAATCAAATAGCCTTCGATTTTGTATAAGAAATGTCACTACCTGCAAAAACATAAAGGTTTTATGATACCTAGGAAAAGAAGGATGCTTTAAGGATGTTGAGAAAAGAATTATTTTTCAGATTTGATGTGATGAAGAAATGTGATTATGAGACAGAAACCAGAGGTATTTTCTATCCTTGTTATAATCACATAACTAAAATGTACTAAAATTGCTTCTGTGCCAAATTAGAGATGTGCATTACTCATGAAGCAGAGTGAAACTGTAATCTAAAAACTATCATTCTGTATTTTCATTCTGTCTAATAAAATGGGGGGGCTGGGGTACAAACCATCACTACGTCTATAAAGGAAACCACTGACTTCCACATCAAATGCATGCAGAGGTAAGTTTTGAGTAAATCAGAACATTTTGGGGCCTGAACTAAGTAGGTAAGATGGATGCCTTTTCTCTTTACTACTGCTCAGGCATGAAGAGGAAATTAAGACAAGTTGAAGCATGTGAAATATGTGATTTTTTTCAAGGTCTTTTTTTTTCAGCTCTTTCTTCTACATGCATATCTGTAAATATACATAAAATAATATTTTATAGCATGTTAGAAATAAGAAGGTGAAGAAAGCAGAAAATATTGGTCAGGATCAGTACAAACAAAAATTAGTAACTAGAGCAAGGCAAACTCCTTGGAATGTTCTTAAGGAATGCAAGTGTGAACTGTTGGTTGCATGAATCCAAACTCAAGGGAATTGTTAAGAAAGATGGTTATTTTGCCTTAACTTCAGGTCCCTGCCATCTCTTCTCAGAAGCAGTTCAAGCGCTTCTGGTAAAATCTAAATCATATCATGCTAGCCTTCTATCATTTCTGTTTTCTCTAAGGATACTTGTCTTTTATCTTTACAGAAAGATTACTGTGTGCTGCAACCCAAAGCTGCTGAGAATGAAATTACACCAGGACAATGCACTCAAGACGGGCTGGCTCAGGCAAAGTAAGTCCCTTAGTGTCTTGGTCTCTCAAGAGCTCTCTTAACACATTCTGTTTTGTGTGCTGATAATCAGAGATAACGACTCTGTCCCTACAGACTCAAGTGTTGCTCCACTCATGTCTTAATTTTCTTCACAAAATTACTGCAGTGAATACTTTCCTGATCAATCCATTTAATACATCGGCCCTTCTCTGTTCTCCTTAATATCTTATTTCTACTATGCTGTAAGTGTGTGCTATTTTATTTATATCCATTCATAATTAATAACCATTTTGTTTGCAAGAGACTCCTCTTATCCTTGAAGAATATATTTCAAGATCCCAGTGTATTCTTAAAACCTTAGATGTCATCAAACCCTATATAAGCACTGCAACCTAGCAACAGCGTGTGATATCGAAGACAACTGCTACAAGATTAGTGGATTTGTAGCAAATATAGTATAGATGCACTGCCCAGAAGAATGACTCACATTCTAGAGTACATCAAGAGAGGTGTCATGGAGGATTGAAGAGATGGCTCAGTTGTTAAGGGCACCTGCTGCCTTCCCAGAGGACCTGGGTTCAGTTATCAGCATTCACACTGAGTGACTGCTAACCCCACCTGAAACTCCAGATCCAAGAAATATAATGCTATCTTCTGGACTCCTCAGGCACATATGCATATACTATGTACACAGAGAAAGAGAGAGAGAGAGAGAGAGAGAGAGAGAGAGAGAGAGAGAGAGAGAGAGAGAGAGAGAGAGAGAGAGAGAGAAGACTAACTGGTTAAAGCAGGTGGAGAGACCCACAGCCAAGAATTGGGTGGAACTCAGAGAACCCTGAAACAAAGCAAGCACCTGGACTGTGGGAGCCAGGGGGGTTGAGGACACTACAAGAGCATGGCCCACAGAACCTACTAAGCAGTGCTCATAGGGCCTCACAGAGACTGAAGTGACAGTCAGGGAGCCTACACCGGTCTGAGCTAGGACCGCTGCAAGTGCTAAGGTTCTGAGGCTTGGGATTCCTCACAGCGGGAATGGAAGCTGTCTCTAAATCTTCTGCCTATACATGGCACCCTTTCCTTCCTACTAATCGCCTTGTTCAGCCTCGGTATGGGCCTAGCCTTATTGTAGCTTGTTATACTGTATTGGGTTGATATCCCTGAGAGGTCTGCTCTTTTCTGAAGAGAAATGAAGGAGGAGTGGATCTGGAGAAGAGAGGGAGAAACTGGGATGGATGTGCAGAGGGGGATCTGTGGTTGGAGTGTAATAGATGAAAGTGAATTTTAAAAAGAAAGTAAAACAATGTAACAATAAGATAAATATTGGGATGATAAAGCAGAACCCCAATGTTTACATGTAAGAGTAAAGGAGTCTTTTCTCTGGTATTTTTTTTTATCAGCTATTAAAGATGTTCGGTAAAATAGAATAAAGCTCACTGTGTATTTCTCTTTCTCAAATGTTCTGTTTAACATTTTTGTAGCATGGTTTGCCACAGGCAATGGTAACTTCAGGAAGCAACGATGCCAATAAGGGAAGGATTAAGACATTTTGTTTGTCTATAGTTAATACATTTCTAGTAGCAAAATATAAAAATACAAATCCTAGAGGCAACTTATATGTTTGTAGCATGAATGAATGTATACATAATCATTTTCTTTCCTGTTAGGTCCATACTTCTTTGAAAGTTAACCAATATTGGTAACAGAAGGATGATATTTCTATACTTTAATGGGCTTGAATGTAGTTCACCTGTGGACTGCTGACCAAGTGTGCATGAAACCCTGGGTTCCACCCTCAGCACCACATAAATCAGCGATGCTTATGCATGTGTGAAATCCCAGCACTCAGGATGCAGAGGCAGGAACATCGGAAGGTGCAGCCTCCACTGTGCAGTGACTTCAAAGTAAGATATAGAAAGAAAAATTAAGTTTTCTATGTGTGAACAGAAAATATCATATATCAACATATTCCATTCAATTAACATTGGCAGCTGACTACATGTTACATGCCTTGAAGGAAAGAAAACAATATAGCAAAAATAAATAAAGAAGGAAACAAAGAAAAGAAAAACAGAAAAACCAAGGACTAACTTTATTTTGAAATAAGTGTGCATCTTATTTGTTCCTGGGACATGTTTCTGTGCACCAGGGTTGTCCCCTCCACAGATCCCAATAGAGAACACACTGAAACATGAATTCTAGTTGGTATTTAGTGAAAACTCAAAGCCAGACATTAGGGGGAAAGCTGGAATATCAGAGAGAGGAAACAGACCACAGTCAAATCTGCCAACTTCTCAGGGTAAAAGCTGTCTTCAAGATTCCTCAGCCTGCCTCATTGCTTCTACAGAATCCCTCTATGTCTCCCCATGTCTGCCTTGAATATCTTCTTCAGCCAGTTGTTTTACTTCCAGATTCAACTCTGTATCATAATGTGAGAGTTAGGATTAAAGGTGTGAGCTACTACTGTTTAGTAGTTAGGTCTTGAACTCACAGAAATCCAGAAAGATCTCTGTCTTTTCCCATGCTGGGATTAAATGCATGAATTACCACTCTCTGACCCTTGTGGCTTGACTGAGGGTGATTCTGTTCTCTGATATTCCAGACTGATTTTATTAAATATAAAATGTCACCACAACACATAGATAAAAACTTCTTGTGATTTTTAGCTCTAACAATGATAAAATCTTTGTTCTTTGATTTTGCAGTGACTAAATCGGATCAAAACACTCACCTTTTAGGAGATGTCCATATTCAAGTTTCTAATTTTAAAAAATTAAGCTATATTCTACAAACGTGAGAAAATACCCCTTTAGCTATTGTTTAGTGTTTATTTATTGGTACTTGTCTTATTAATTTTTATTTTTTTTAATTTTCAGACATTTATTACAACTATATTTTGTTGTTTCTGACCTTCATGATTTTCTATGTTATGAGGTATACTTATATTAATTCTATAACTTTGCATATCTTATGGCCAATTTAAAACAAAAGTGCCCAAGTGAGTGAAAAAACTCATGTTTTGTGTTTTTTATTGCAGTATATTTGTAAATTTCATTGTTTATTATTCTACATGAATTTGATTTTTGTTTGAATGTGTAAGTTTATAGCATAATTTCATAAAAATAAAACTTTAGGGGACTGGAGAAATGGTTCCTCAGTAAGGAATACTTCCTGGCATTTCAGAGGACCCAAGTTCAGTTCCCAGCACCCACATTAGGTGTCTCACAACCACCCATAAGTCCACCACCGGAGGATTATATTATCTCTTCTGCCCTCCATAAGGTCTTGATATACACATTTACAAACGTATAAATTAACAATTTTAACTTTATATATATTGCAAAATAGTCATATAATTGTCAATATTTGCTTGATTTTAAAGCTTTCTTGATCATTTAATGAAAGAAAATTATGGCTTTCTAAAAATACATGAACAGAAGAAGACCAAATCTACAAATTAAGGACTTAAAAGGGAGAGAATATTCTTAGCTCAAAGGAATAGAAACATTTTCATTAAAATCAAAGAAGAAAAGTTTCCACATCTAGAGAAAGAGTACATAGCCTGCCCACATATGAGACCTACAGCATCTTAAAATGACAGGACCAGAAACACAGAAGCTTTCTCATGATGTATTACAGTTAAAAATCACAGACTACAGAAATGATAGATAGCAGTAGGAAGAACCATGTCACAATAAAGCGGGCCCATCAGATAAACAAAAAAAAATGACAATATATTACTGCATACATGTTAAGATTATCATAAACAAGTAAATTAATAAAAATAAGTCTTAGTGAAGGTGTGGAGAAATTGGAAACTTTGTGTGGTCTGTAAACACTAAATTCACTTAGAAAATGGTAAGAAGATCAAAATAAGTTTTAAATTATCATCCTTTGAGCCAGTATTCCCAATCCTGAGTATACATTTGAAGAAACTGAAAATAAGCTCTGAGAGATACATTTGAATGCCTATGCTATTTACAGTACCCAGAGTTAGAGGCAAACCAATCTCTGCTTCCAATGATAAAGATGAGAGGTATGCAGACAATGCCATGTTATTCTGCTGTGTACAGGAAGGAAATCCTGTACACTATGTTACTACATGGATGGACTTTGAAGATGTTATGCTAATAAAATAATTCACTCACACAAATGCAAAGATGAAAAGTTTAAAATGCTCACCCCTCCATCAGCAGGCTGGTGATTGCAGAGAGCTGCCAGGAGAAGATGAAGTTGATTGTGCAGAGGTGACAGAGTTTTAATTTGACACAGTGAGCAAGTTCAAACGTCTGTGTGATAGTCATACAAGAGCAGTGTGCATGTAGATAATTATACTTTAGCAAAAATTTCCAAATGATGAAGAAGGTAAATTTTACGTATATGGTATTGATAAAAATAGAAATCAATTTTGCTTAGTGGATGCTCACTGTCCAGAATTAATCTTGGCCTCATCTGAAGACTATGGATTTTTGGCATATAAACAATTCCTTCAAATATAACTTCCTCCAAAACCCTTTACCACTTTTTCTGAACTTCTTTTTAAAAAATATGGCTTCTCACTTCCTGTGATTATCAGGCCTCATTTGTATTTTCATGACCTTCCTGTGCTGTGTTCTAGGTGATTCTTTTCTGAGCATATTTTTCAATTTGCTAATATTTTAACCTATGCCTTCTTTGTCCTTCAGTGAAATCAGTATGACCTAAAGTTTGCTGTACTTACTTCGTTTTTTCTTCCCAAATGCTTTATTGTTTTCTTATTTAAATGCAGTCCAATTTTGCAGTTCCATCTTCAAGCCAGTGTGTAATCTCATCAATCACTTGAGTATTCATTTTATAATGTATCTAAATCTTTTTGTTATCTTGGGTTATGGGATCCTATCTGTTGACTCTCTTTTATATGTGATTCATTTCCACATGTCAGGATGAAGAATTCTTTCCTGTGTGTTTATATTGGATAGTGTTTTTACATTTTTGAAGGAAGAGAGCTGTTTGTCTCATTTTATTTCGCCTTTTCTGTTGAAGTGTCTTATGCTACAGGCTTCACATACATTGCTTCTTTTCATGTTTTTAAAATACATAAAAGAGGTTTATTTTTTTATTTCTCAAAAGCCTCATAACTAAGGAGCAAAAGAACTGAGCATTGGAAGCATGTGTGTGCATTACTGAGACTGTTTACTCTTGCAGTTAACTGTACCCCCTTGCCTCTGATTTAAAATGGTTCCACAGCTGCTCAAATAGAAAAGAGAACATTTTCTCACATCTCTTTTCATGGTGTTGCTTTCAATGTTATACAGTGATACTAGTTATGAATTGCTACCCACTTGGCTTCGGAGCCCTGCCTCCTGCTCAGCTCTCAGCCCAGAGTCGAATCCCATCTCACATCCACAGGTGCTGCACTGTCAACTATTACTCACTATCACTGTAGCTATGTTACATTCAATGAGAAGCAATCTTTCTGCTAAATGTACTTACTGTATATAATATATGACTGAGCTACACTATCTCTTGATATCCTTTATCTTAATTTGTGCTCCAAAGACTCAAGAATGTACATAAAACAAGACAGAAGATGCTTCTCTGATGAGACAAAGATCTGCGGAGGTCTCATTTTGTTGTTTGATTTTCGTGAGCATATGTGATGATGGAGGTTATAAGTGTGTGTGCATACATAAGAGTATACAAGCACTTATGCCCAATATAGCTTTGCATGTGAATGTTGGCAATGTACACTCAAGCCATTGTGCCTAATTATCAAGCCCCTTTACCCACTGAGACATGTGTCCAGCCACAGTTTATTTGTTTTTAATGCTTAAATTATCATTACCCATGGGTTATGTCTTTTTACATGAAGAGTGTCTATGTATGGATATACAAGAACATGATTGCATATGATTGAAATTTAGTTCTAACCACACATTTGAGACTTTCTAATGGTTTGGTCTATAGAATCTCATATATTTCCTAGTAGTTTTGATAATTGCTTCTACATGTGAGCCAAAAGTAAAACAGTATAATGGTGTAATGACAGAGAGCCTAGCCTTATCCTCCAGTCTAGGGTGTGTCAGTCTATTACAGTGACCTTATATCACTGCCAAATGTCAAGCAAGACAATAAGACCAGATGAGGAAACCAGCCTTTTCAATGACCATACTGCATTGGCCATTCTTAGAAAAGCTAGCAAGGCTTGCTTTGACTTCTATGTGCTCAGGGCTTTTTTTCAAAAGACCTAAAAAAAGAAGTCATAAATATTTCTCATTAATACATATTTCCTCAGAACTATGGGGCTTTTTAAAGCTTAAATTTTCTTAAAAATAGCTTTGGGAATCTAAACAGTGACACTCACATTCTCTTAGCCTTTGCTAACATTTAAAATACTTTTTTAAAAAAAGTCACTTAAATGTTTAAGTAGTGTAACATGTTCTCACATGTTATTTTCATTAAACCAATTTCTTAAAATTATGGACTATGATGTTTGGTGTTAATGAAAAGAGTTTGGAAGCAACCCAAATTTTATGGCTGTGTTCATGCAATGAAAGAATGTATCTTGTTATACATGACATAGAGAAATAATAACTCTAAAATATTAGCAATACCATTACTTTTCTTTTTTTCCCATTGGGGATCATTTTTTTTTCAATTTTATTTTCATTTAAAAAATGTCATTTCCATAAATATATCTGCCTGCTCCCCTTCCCCACCACCTCCCCTTCCCCCACCACTATTTTTCTTAAGTATCTAAACTAATCTGGTACCAAAGCTTAGAGTCTGGGGTCTGGAGAGATGATTCAGTAGTTAAAATATTTGCTGCTCTTGCAGAAAACCTCGGTTCAATCTCTAGCACCCACATCTTAGTTTACAACCAACTACAACTTAGTTTAAGAGCTCTGGCAACCTTTTCTGGTATCTATGGGACCATACATGCACAGAATATAAATTAATACATATAGACAAAGCATTCCTATATATATATAAGTTAAAGATGAAGTCAAATCACTACTAAAAAGATTAAGATCTGAAATACCACACAAAATAACAATAAAAGGTAATGTACTGGTAGTCATTAAGCACATAAAAAATCTGACAATTTCTAAGATTAAGATTAAATTATAATAGTCACTCTTACAACCACTTACATTTTTATTTCTCAGAAAATTTAACTTCTTACCCTATGCCAGATACTTTCAAAAATATAGGCTTTTATTTATTGAAAATTTCATAAATTTTGATCATATCCTTCGCTACCCCCAAGTTCTCCCAGATATCTCCATCTCCCTACCTTTTCCTTTTTTGATCATTCTCTTCAAAAATAAAGAGAATGAAATGAAAAGCACAAAGTCATTGTGGAGTCTGATTGGTGACAGCCAACATTCCTGAGCAGGACACCCTCCCTGAAGCAAGTTTGATGAGCTCAATGTCACTACATTGAAGAAAATGGACTCCCCCCCCCCCCAAGCTAATAATTGTAAACATCTTCTTATTTGGGGTAAGACTTTGATGGTAAGTAATTAAGATGAAGACTCACAACCAGACCACGTACAGAGAATTAGAGGCTTTGCAGAACTCAGTCATAAGCAGGATGACTTTATCAAACCCTCTCCTCAAGAATCTATTCAGAAGAGAAGAAGGCAAAATTGTTAAGAGTCAGAGATCACGGACATCTTCAACGGAATAATATTTTCCAGACATAACAGGGCTAATGCACCTATGAACTCAAAGACTGTGACAGCATGTATAAAGTCCCACAACAGGGGAAGGGAAGTGGGTACAATGTTCAGTAATTTAAAAATGTTCCCCAACTCTATAAAGATGGATAATCATGTTTTCTGCATTACAAATGAGCAAATAATTATCCCCAAATTAAAAATGTATAATCTCATACCAGGCCACACAAGACAGAATCTAGGTTTGAACCTAATTACTTTGACTTTGAAGTCTTATGATGATATACAACATTAACCAGATAAATTAATTACATACATGTTAATATTTCATCAAGATGTTTGCCATAATACTTTGAGAGAATCCTATAAGCTATGGTATCAATAGCACAACTCTACAGAATCTAATGGCCATAGTCCTTATCAACTATTTTATATTTAGTTTATGGCATTCAACATCTCTGAGCATACATCGGAGATGTGTTTATTTGTGGGCACCACTCCTGAGTTACTTAATTTAATTTGAAAACCCTAATACAGTAAATTCAGAAGTATTTGACTTTGATACACATAAGAATATGAATTTTGGAGGAAAGCTGCCTATAATAACATCCTATAGCACCGATGAACATTTATACTTCAAAAATCATGCTGCTCCCTACTTCTCCAGGATAACAGAGCTCAGTGTGGTCACTGCAGCATCCCCTGGGAGAATGAGATGCATATAATGTCTCCCACTGAGAACTGAGCAAGTCTTTGTTGTCAGAAGTTTTGATCCACCTAGCCTCAAGATCTGGACTTGGGGTCTTGAAGTCACTTATGAAATAATTAACTCCAAGGCTTAATATTATAGCAACTGCTGAGCCAGTTGTAGGGATTTAATAAAGTTTCAAAAGTTTTGGAGATATCAGAGGACAGATCTATGAGTAAGTGTGGGCGGGGCTACCAGACTAAGAAAAACTCTGAGAACAGGAAGCTCAGAGCAGAATACCAGAGAGAAGCTGGAAGAAGCATAGGACAACCATGCTGCTGTGAGAAAAGGTACTGAGCCCCATGGCTGAACAGGATGAGTCATGGGTTAGATGAAGGGTAGATGAAGGTTCAGCAGTTACATGCCTGGGCTTTAGACTAGCCAGCCTAAAACTATAGTAAGCCTCTGCGTGTCTCTGTGGGACTGTGGGACTGCCAGACTGTGGGTCTGTGGGCCTAAACCTTGAGGTTAGGCCGAAGTCCAGGCCAGAAACCTCCTACTACAAATGGCAGCCCAATGTGGGGCAAATATACCCACATAAAGCCATAGAAAGCTTAAAAAATGGTCTAGAGCCCAAAGCAGCTTCTGAGTTGTGTCTCTCACATGAGCCATGGTACAGAGATGCCCTGGTGAGGCCTGTGAGCTTGGGCTGAAAAATGACAGGCTTTTAGAGTGCAGCTTAAAGTATAAAATGGCTGGTTCCTGAAGTCTCACAGGAGCCTAGATATAAGAAAAAGTTATAAATGATTTATTTAAGGTTTCTGTTCATAAGGACAGAAAAGGAACAGAATGAAAGATAGCTTTCAAGTGGCAGTGTTTTCTTGAATCAGCTGTTTGCTGGAGACAAAGTGAGGCTTGGCTTTTTGAAGAAAAGCTTCCTGATTCAGCCTTAGAGGCAAAATACTTGTGAGTCTTTTAAGAGGCCCTGCTGCCAAATACTTAAATGGAGTTAATGAGCAGCAGATGGCAAAGCTTTACTTGTTAATTATATGGACCCTGAAATTCCCCAGAGTACCTGGGTTAAAAGATAAATTCTATGAAATTAGACTAGGAACTGGGTGGAGCCATCTATCCATCATACCAACCTTGAACTTTGGCAGATTAAAGGTGTGTTCAGAAATTGAAAGAAATAGAAGAGTCTGGGTGGAGTCAGTCACCCTAGGCAATCAAAGATTCGGTCAGAGACAGAAAAAGTTAAGAAATAAATATACAGTAAAGACAGTTTTTTTCTAAAAAGTCTAAGTGGTTTAGAGTGTGCTGAAAATATATATACACAGGCTTAGAGAAAGAAAAGAAAAGGTAGAGAGAGCCCTTAAAAAGAAATAGCGTAAAATCAATAAATAAAAAATAAATAAATAAAAATAAGCCACGTAAAGATGGAAAATACAAAGAATGTCTGGATACTGTATATTATTGTCTTATTTTTAAGCTTCTTGACTGAAAATGAAATAGTAAAAGCTGCTAAAAGACAGTTGATTATAAATGCTATTGGATTAATTCCACCTATATATTTTGTAAATGAATTTACTTTAAAACTGAAATCCAAAGATATGCTACTTTGAGAAGAGGTTTTCTTTTTATTTCCACAGAAAATGAGAAACTGTGGATTTATTCCTGGATAAAGAACATAAAGTTTGATAGAGGAAGACCCCCTGAAACATCTCCAATGGAAATGGATGAACCAGATGATTTAGCATTTTAGAGAACCTCTGTTGAAGTTTCCCAAGCTCTGTATCCAGAACAATTTCAAGGAGACTGGTTGAGATGACCCAGCCTTACAGACTACTCCACTAAAGACTTGTCTATAATCCTAAATTTTTTTTTGGATTCCCATGGGATTGCCAACACCCCCACTCAGCAGGAAGTAGCCTAGAGAACACGCCCACATTCCCAAAGCATGGATTATGGATGTTTGTGTTTATTTACAGTGTTGTTTATAAGTTGTTATAGATAAGGGGAAAGGAATATTAGATTTGGAGTTCTTTTTGTTTTAAAAAGAGAAAGGGGGATATATAAGGGGGTTGTGTTGCTTCATTGTAAATAATTGTCCCACCCACTGGTTTAAAAAAAAGGGCTGATTGGCCAAAGGCAGGCAGGAGAAGCCATGGCTCACACTGTTAGTACCAGCACTTGGGAAGCAGAGGCAAGGGAATCTCTGTGAGTTCAAAGCCAGCCTGGTCTTCAAAGCAAGTTCCAGGACAGCCAGGACTGTTACACAGAAAACTCTGTCTCGAAAAAACAAAACAAAGACGGGAAGATGTGGATCTGTCCTCTGATATCTCCAAAGCTTCTGAAACTTTATTAAATCCCCACAGCCAGTAGTTCAGGCTTACATTTCAATTATCCTATAATTCTTATCTATGTTTAGCCACATGGCTTGGTACCTTTGCTTCAGTGCAGCATTTCCATCTTGCTTCTTTTCCGTCTGTCTGGCGTCTGTGCTCTGCCTTTTCTCTTCCCAGAATTCTCCTAGTCTGATAGCTTCACCTCTACTTCCTGCCTGGTTACTGACAAATCATTGTTTTATTAACCCGATACAAATAACAAATCTTTACAGTGCACAAGAGCATTTTCTCACAAGTCTTCATACTATGCTACCTTAAGTTTACTACTTACGTCTGTGAATGACAAGGTGAGCTAAGAAAATGAAATTGAGGCAGTAAATTAAAATGAAAAACACAATCAAAATACCATTTAACAAGAGGACGGTACATCCTACTCTTCTCATGTAACCTTAGCCCATGTGTCTATCTTTATATCTCCATTCCTCATCTTCACAAAGAAAATCTAGTTACGCCTACTCTAGGGGTCTGCTCTGAGGACCTATAAGACAACCCTTTAAATGTGTTAAGACTTAGGAAATTCTTATTTAGCAACAGATATTATAAATCTTAGTTGTTCAGCACCATGAAGCAGGAAGTATTATTTCTATCAGATATAGAAAATGAGCAAGATGAAAATTGTTCCCTAGGAGGGATCACGAAGAACCAGGACTTCAGAAGTTAAATTTAAATGGGGAAAACAACACAGAGAATTTGAAGATACTAAACACTAGAAAGTTGGAGCAAAGTAGGGTTAGAGAGAAATTGTAACATCTTGTTGTCAAAATCAAACTTTGACCCTAAGAAAACTGTGATTAAGATGAACATCATGTTCAAGGGCCTAGCAAAAGGCTTGATCTTATGCACTTAGGATAAGTAAGAAGGTTCTTACGCAGTCCTCAGCTAACGGTAAGAGTTCACAAGACACGTTCAATGGAGTCGTTCAGGATTAACAAAGGATGCCAAAGCGCAGCAACTCATCAAACTGAGATCTGTTCACATGCTTCCTGACTGCTCTTTTAAATTCATCCTCACCTTGGATTAGTTAGATCACACAGGCAAGCATGTGTTCTATGCTGTGATAATATACAGTGAAACATGTTGCCATCTGCTGCTCTATAACAATGAAATAAAGAAGACCAAGAAGAGAGTAAGAGAATTGATTTCATTCATTTCTCCCCATTTATTGAAAATGGAAATTTTCTCTCATGTAATGTATCCTGATGACGGATTTCCCTCCCTCGGCTCCACCCAGATTCTCCCCACCTCCCCTTCCATCCACCCACTTTCTTTCTCTCATTAGAAAACAAACGGTCTTCTAAGGGAGAAAAACAAAATAAAATATAATAAAATAAACAAAAACAAACACATTGGGATGAGATAAAAACAACAAACAGAAGTAAAGGAGACCCAGAAAAGGCACACGAAGTAATTAGAGATGCAGAGACATTTGTTTACACTCAGAAATCCCATAAAAACACTAAACTGGAAGCCATAAAATATATACAAAGGGTAAAAAAAAAAATTTAAAAAATGCAAATTACATTCAAAAATGAGATAATTTAAAAAAAAAATTCTGACACAATATTATGAGAAAAGAAACCTCCAAACATACCATTGAGTGTATTTTCTATTGGCATCTACTGATGGGCTGCAGTCTTCCCTTAAGAGTAATTTATTTACCTGGTGAGATACCCCCCAGAGTAAACTAAATTTTCATTTACAAATAGTTATTAGTTAGAGATAGCTTCTGGTCTGGGGATCAGGGCGTATGTCAATTTTTCCTTCCAGCTCTAGGTGCAGACCTATGTAGGCCCTGTACATAGTACCTCAGTCTCAGTGAGTTCCTATGTGTATATGTCCGTCCTGTTGAGTTAGGGGTCTTGTTTCCTTGGTTTCTTAAGTGAATTATAGTCAGAACTTGCAATACAGGTGAAAAGCATCTTGTGACATCATTTTGTCACTTCGGCTTCCTGCCCCACTTGACGGAACACTGAAGGGCAACCATAGCAGCAATTATTTTCACAGTTGATGGACAAGTGTGAAGCATACCTTTCTCATTTCAAAACATGTCCTTCTAAGAGCAAATTGTACATCTGGAAGCTACACGAATTTTGTGTTGTCATAGAATCAGAGTGATTTTACCGGAAATTGTATCCTCAGACAAGATTGCATGTAACAGTCAGGGAGTTGAACTTTAGGAGTATAATTTACCCTAATCAAATGCAGTATGCAATTGCTAATAAAAATATCACAGTGTTTTCTCTCCTTCTTTATCTTCATAATTGCTTATTTCTTCTTTGAAGTAAATACTTACAGTGAACAGAAAGACAGAAAGAACACTTGATTCTTGGATCTGACATGGAAATAAGCCTTATCCAAATTTTCAAAGGAATGTCTATTGTTGTAATTAGGACTTGGAACGCTAATTCAAACTTGACCTTTCCTTGAACTGAACTGAACTTTGTAGGTTCAGAGGAATTCAGTTCACTTCTTAGAGCCTTGAAATAATATGCTGTTTTTAATTATAATGACTGTCATAAATAGCTCGTTGTCATAACTATATATTAACCAGGTGTGTGTCAGCTTTGCACAGCTCAGCGCAGTACTTCAGGCTTCTTGCCTTTTAACCTCCTTCCCGTCCCTCATTGTTAGTGTCCTTAAGCGGTTCAGCCACTCAACAATAGGACCAGTAAATATAAATGGCAACATGAAGATACAAAAAGTTAGGAACTGGAAAGATAAACTTTAGGAAAAAAACAGTGCATACAACCGAAGAGTGGTCAAGAATCCTCAAAATATTCGATATGCTCCTTCCCTATGAGATGATCAAGGAGGTAAAGGAATGCTCATCTACGAGCATTTGTTTTTTTATTTTGTGATTCTCTTTGCTTCTATGTATCGTTTGAGAATTAATCCTACAGTCTAAATTCTTAAATTTAAACTAGTACACATGATATTTGCCCAATAACTTTAACTTTGTTTTTTCAAGCACCCTCAGAATCTCTCTTACACAGCTCTTGGTCTCCAGTCTTACTAAATTTACAGTTATGCAACTTAGTCCATTTGTTTAAAATGACTTTGATTATGAATTAAATATCTACTTCCTCCTTGAATATTCATGGATATTTTTCCCCCATTGAGAAATGGGCTCAGAAAATGTAATGATCACCAACCCTCTTCTGATGAGCTAGCTCTGTATATAATTAACACAGACATGCCTCCAACATTTTTTTGCTTTATTTTCTATGGCTTCTAGTTACAATTAATCAGTTTAATACAACAATCCCTAATATATTTTCAGGATTTTCTTTCTCTTTGTATGTTGGATGTCCAGCATTGTGCTACTTTGAAATTTATATCAACTCATGTGCTTTGTTTTCTATGTCTTCCACTAAAGACATACTAGATAAAATTAGTTTTACATGGTGAAAATATATATTAAAAAGTATTACTCAGGTGAGTCATTATGTATGCCAAGCAATGTTTCCATGACTTTGGTGGTACTTCCCATTCATTCTTATTATGTGGGGTTCCTCTAGAGCTGGATGGAATTGGGGATAGTTTTCAGCCAGCCACACAGTGTGGATACTAGAAGAGTAGTATGTGCTTTTAACTACTGATCCATCTCTTCAGCCCTCAAACTCTTAATTAAAATAAATTTGCTCTTATTCTTGAGAGAGAGAGAGAGATCCAGCCCAGACGACCCACAAGGATCTACATGGTAGTCCTATCTAGTAACAGTCTAACTCCTATAGAATTAGGCCTACTTGTCTACTTGCAGGTTCAGACTCCAGACCTGCCCCAGTGGATTCTTATACCAGATGGCCCCATCATCCCAGACGGCAGGCTCATGTTAATGTCAGATGAGCCTTTATGAACTCAGGCTCCAGGAAGGCTTACATGGATTATAATATTTACATACAAACATAGAGAGTAACCTCACTCCTGTTAGACTCCATTGCCATCTGCACACTCTGGACCCAGCTTCCAGGCTTGCATAATCTGTACAGCAAACCTATCTGAAGTTAGTTTCTTCTACTTTTTGACATCCAAATCTTTAGCCAGGCATACTGGCACCAGCGGGAAGGGGGGAGCTTTCCCTAGTTATGCTACTATGCAAAGGCTAGAAAACACACATAATCTGTAAAGACCAGACCAGATAAAGTAGTGTACAACGCAGAAGCATCAATAAAAAACTGGGAAAAAAAAAAAGTTCAAAGGCTAGAAAAGCATATCATCACCAATGGAATAAAATGAGACACTAGGGAGTAAAAAGAGAAATCTATGAATTGATTTATAAATTATTCAAAATTATCCCTAAGATATTCAGCAGGTTAGAGAAGAACACACTAACAAAATTCAGTAAAATCAAGTAAATAACACTTTAAAAAAGTAGTTGGTGAAAGAGGAGAGGAAACCCAAAGAAATCACCAAGTAGAAATTTTAAAACTAAAGACAAGAACAGAATGAAATATACAGCAGGGATTGTGTTCATTTCTTTTGCTTTTCTGTGACGAACTCTTTGACAAAAGCAACTTTAAAAAACGGAGTTAAGAGCTAAAAAGGGAATTCTCAACAGAAGAATTACAAATGGCTGAAGGGCACTTAAAAAATTGCTGAATATCTTCAGCCATCAGAGAAACGCAAACCAAAACAACTTTGAGATGCCACCTCATACTTGTCAGATGGCTAAGATCAAAAACACAGGTGACAGCCTTTTTTGGAGAGGATGCGGAGCAAGGGGAACACTCCATCATTGGTGGGAGACTAAAATTGTACAGCCACTGTGGAATGCAGGATGGTGGTTCCTCAGAAAGCTGGGATTCAATCTCACCAATGGTCCAGCAATACCCAAAGGAACCATATTTGAACCCCAAAGGCATTAGCTCAACTATGTTCACAGCAGCATTATTCATAATAGCAAGAACCTGGAAACAACCTAGATTCCCCTCAAATGAAGAATGGATTAACAAATGGTGGTAAATTTATGCAATGGAGTACTACTCAGCAAAAACAAAAAATGACATCCTAAAATTTATAGGCAAATGGATGGATTTGGAGAATATTCTCCTGAGGGAGGTATCACAAGTCCAGAAAGATAGGCATGGGATGTATGTATCCACTCATAAGTAGGCTTTAGACAAAAATCAAAGAATACCCAAGCTGCAAACCACAACCCCTAAATAGCTTGGGATCAAAAGGAACTTAAGAGATACATCCAGAGAGTCACTTAGAAAGAGAAAATAGAGAAGATCACCTCACCAAACTGGGATCATAACAGGTTACAACCAAAAAGAGGTGGGAATAAATCATGAGAGAAGGAGATGGTTGAGTGATAGGAGCAACAAAGAGGGAGAAAAAAGAGATGGATATCTTTACAGAGGAAGCCAGTGTGGGGTTGGAAAGAGACCAGGTGCTAGGGAAACCTTCAAAGCCCAGAGGACGTCCCTGGCTAGATCTCCAACCAATAGTGGAGGGGATGCCTAAACAGGACTCCCCCTAGAATCAAATGAATAACCACCCTAAGTGCCATCGTAGAACCTAATCCAACAATGAATAGAGGTAGAGACAGAGATCCATGGCTGAGCACTGGGCAGAACTCTTGGTCCAGCTGAAAATGGGGGAGCAGAGTCTTATGAGCAAGGGGATAAGGATTATGAGAAAAATTCCCACAGTGATAGCTGACTAGAGCTCTGGGGAACTCACAGAATCAAGAACAGCCACTGGGGAACCATCTGGAAAAGGAGATAGGCCCTCCAAAAGTAGGTAACTATCAATTGGCATGGGCAGTATGTGGAGCCTTGAGGGGTGGGATCAGACTGGGTTCCTGTTTGTGGGCTGGCACCCTGGAGTCCATTCCCTGAAGAGGAACATGTAACCCAGTCTTGATTTGGGGATGAGGACATCGGACTTGCCTGGAGTAGATTGTTACGCTGAGCTGACCCACCTTGGAACTTCTTGGCCTTTTGGGGAAGGGGCTGGGGGGATGAGGAGGGGAAGGGCTGTACGCTGACAGCCTGTACAGGAGGGGTTGGGAGGAAGGAAGAGAAGGGGATCAGGGGGATACATGGATAAAAAAGATATTTTTTTATAAAAAATAATAAAATGAAGGGAAAATCTGCTTACTACCACTAGTCATCACCATAAGACAATGTCATGTATACTAATGTATACTCTTGAGTACTATTTGTAGAAATATAGGCTGTTGGTGTTATGGAGAACAATGTGGAGGTTCCTAAAGAAATTAAAAGAAGAAATGTCATGTGACTTCATTATTACCATCCTTGGAATCTACCCAGAGAAAATAAAATCACCATCATGTAAGTCTAGATATTGTCAAGCATGTTGCCACATTGTTTATAAAGGCCAACATAAGAAAATATGCCTATGTCCATTAATAGATAAATCGACAAAGAGAGTCTATGTGTATAAAAAATGGCATAATACTGAGCTTTATAATGAGAACCTATCATCTGCCTTAACAAGGATGGACTATGTGATATTGTAAATAAATGAATAAATAAATAAATAAATAAATATAAACAAACAAACGAACGAACGAACGAAAGAACGAACAAATAAATAAATAAATAAATAAATAAATAAATAAATAAATAAATAAATAAATAAATAAATAAATAAGGTCCTGCAAAACAAAATAGTAAACCAGAAAAATCAATCTATCAAAAGATGTCCTGTGCTCAGAGCAAGATTCACTGTGGGCTGCTGAAGTAAAGGAGGCTGGTAGAGCTGGTAAGAAAGAAAGCTGGTAATAAATTGAATAGTTCTCAGGGTAGTTAAAACGCACACATTTATGATATTAACAAGTATTTATATATTAGTACAGATATCATACACATACAAGAAGTAAGGCACTAGGGTACAATTAGTGAGTGGTCCTATAACAGTGGATTCAGTTATGGAATTTATAATCATAGAGGAAGTAAACGGGTTTTATATGTAAGAAATTTTTAACTATAGTCAAAAGTAGCAAGAAACAAGCCTACAGCAAGCAGCATTCATTGGCTTTGGGGCAGGAAATGAGTAGTATAGTCAGAAAACCCTTCCCAGTAAGAGTACCACTTACTTTTCTGTTGCTGTGATAAGTCAACATCACCCAAGTTGTCTTATGGAAGAGAGAACTTATTTTTGCTATGTAGTGGTGGGAGGCATGGAAGTAGATGGCAGGCATGAGGGCAGGACAGGAAGCTCACGTCTTCAACTGCAGACTCAAAGCAGAGAAAGTGAACTGGAAGTGGAAGAAGACTAGGAGCTCTCAAAGCCCCCACCCCCACCCCCACCCCATGACCTCCAAGAAGGTGCCTCTGCCCATGACCTCTACAAACAGCACCACCAACAGGGAAGCAAGTGGTCAGATGCTTGAGTCTCTGTGGGATATTTCTCATCAAACCAGTCACAGCACGTTATCTTCCCATTTTGCTGCTTAAGAAATATACTTTATAAATAGAGGTGTGTTCTATTCCAAGTAAAGGAGAAAGGCTTCGCAGGAAACAAGACACGATAATGGAGTATAAAGAAGTGAGGACAATTTTAACCATATGTTTTTTTTTGTAGTTCACAATATTTCCCTAGAGTGATTGTCACATGTACATTTTAAAAACTGTAAACTAACAGGAGTAGGCCAATGTCCAATGTGTAGGAATCACAGTAGGAATCACTCTCATGTCTGTTTTCTTCTGCCTTTGCAGTCTGAGAAGACAGAGGAAGTCATGACATCAACATCCTAAAAACATCTTTTGCAGAACACAATCACTAAGAGGTTCTATCAGAGACTCTAGATACTACTGCAAAGGCAACTGTATGGTTAATACTGACAGCAATAATAATGCTGTGTGAACATGTTCTTCAACAGTAGCAATGGTAATGTTGGTACTGACATTATTTGTGATGGAGGAGTCCAAGTGCCAATGTTAGTGACAGTACCATACTCAGATTCCACCTGCAACACCCAAACTCTTATCTCCTGCCTTGGGTGGTTAGAAAGTGTGCAACCACACAGATGCAAGAGGTGAGGCACAAGACAGCATCTCACAGGCCTTTCAAGTCCCTTCTTCTTTACCCAAGGCTCACTCAGAAGTCCTTCCCAATCCAAACAATAAGCAATTGATGTAAGGAAGGCAGAGCAGGCTGTGGGCGCAAGCCTTGTATCCATGAGAATATTTGGTAGCAAAAAAAGTGTTCCCTGCTCTACTTGACTTTCTTTATCAATATTGGATGATAGACTGACCATAGTATTACAACACTAAGTCCAAAACATAACTCTTGAGCAGGGCATGGAAATAGCTGTTTATTCCAAAGAGCAAGGGCAACAATTAAACTGTCTTTTCGAATAAACTCATGCACAGTTTTGGGGACACAGAAAAATTAGGAATTATGGGTTGGCCTGTTACTGCTGAGCCATGAACTTAAGAGCAGAGACCAACAGGACATTTGGGTTTCATGAGAAGTCATGTTTAGGGTGAGTTTGTGACTACTGATTCTGCATAAATCACTCTTTCTTCATGGTGTAGGACTTACCGTAGAAAAGTTTCAGAGAGCCAAAGGTAGGGTGGCAAAGGGCAAAGGTGGAGAGATGGGACAGCTCTAATCCTTAAGGGTAATCACAGCCCTCCAGCATGAAGGCAAGTGGAGAGCCGAACAATTATTCTCTGACCTTAGGAGAAACATCTGGGCAAGGTAGTTTGAGTAAATGCTAGAAAGGGAATTTTATTCTGTTTAATTTTATTTAAAACCCTAATGCTTTGCTTTTGCTTTGAAAGCACACCTAGGGTTTACAGCATCTTAGAACTGTCCTGAGGCAAATTCCCAGGGACAAGTGGCCGAATATGGGTGGAGCAGGGCTCCTAGCGACCTGCATTCTCTTCAGTCACCATCTGGCAGAAATGCTCCTTTGCTTATAGCTACCACTTGATTGAAAAATTATAACCTTAAGATATTTAAAAATAATTTATTTTAAAACATAGTTTCCAAAAAGAAAAGAGCAAACCAACCTCCAGATCCTGTTTGGAATATAAAGCCTATTGCAGTAATACTCACTTGCAATATATTATGATCGCTTTTCGAATATAGACTATTCAAGACGGTTGCAAGATGGCTCTATGATTATCCTTTATGTCACATCTTTAACAAGGGTCCCAGATGGACTAACCCAGTACTATAAGAATGGCTATAGATGTTTATAGTCAGTCCACTGTCATAGTTTTTACAGGATTCCACAGAGATGCCATCACCTACTGGTTAGCAGGAAGCAATTTTATGGAAAACTATGCCTCTCTCCTGATAGGTTTTGCCCTCTGAGGGTTATGGATAATTATCATTCTGTTAGGGTAGTTATAGGTTAGAATTGGGTTGAGGGTAGAATAATAGTATATACTCAGAAATCTTTCTAAAGAAAAGAAAGGGGGAATAGATAGGATAGACATAGGTAGATTGTTGTATCTACCCATAAACAATTGTTAGCCAAATATAATCCAAAGACAATTTACACTGGTAGATGCTTGTATATTGATACAAATGTGAAATCATTTTATATGTTTTATTAAGATAATTTGTATATTGATACAAATTTAAATCTGAAATTGTTTTATAGGTCTAAGGTAATTTGTATATTGATACAAAATTGAATCTGTATATTTTGTGCATGCTTCTACATCTGTTTAAAATATTTTGCACATTAATACATATTAAGCATACTATTGTCATTTTCATTATGCAATTTCTACCTCTGTTTAATTATACAAGTCATAATATATAATTATATTAGTTATAATATATACATAAGACATTTTGTATACCTCTGTTTAGATATTTTATATGTGATATATATTTATAATACTGTTATCATTTTGCACGGTACATGTACCTCTGGCTAATGTTTATATGACAGTCATACTGGAAGTCATCATTCAGAGACTGTACACCCATTTATAGATTGCCTAATTTCACAATGTAAACTTCAGTCCTTAGGATGATAAGAACTGCAGGTCAGCATTACCTGCTGGTTTTCCATGTAACAGTCATGTTGTTTATGTTTCCCAGATATTGCTAGTATATATCAGATAGACAGGAGTCTTCAACCACTTCATTGACCTAGAAAATATGGCATTTAGGGTTTTGTTACGCAGAATTCGGCCGTGAAAGATGCAATGACTCCTGGTGTCACTGTTCCTTTCCCAAGACGGTATTGAGCATCAAGGACACTTCAATAGGAGTTTGTTTGCCCTGGCAGAAAATGGCCTGAGGATCAAAGAACTGCCCTTACCTGAACTGCTGTCAGTACGTACGCTATCCAATCCGATGAGTAGGATGAAGTAAGGATAGAGAGTGCCGAAACCTGCCTGGACAGGATAAGACAGTCTCTCCAAAAATGTCCTGCTTTTGAAGAGATCTGTTAGATATCCTAGGCCTGTAGCTAAAGTGATGGATGCTCCAACTCCACAGAAAAACCATAGGTGACTGTCCAGGTAGCTGACTGTCGCTGTCCTCTCCTAAATCTTGGAAGCTACTGTTTTGTGCCTTCTAACATTCAGGTAATATATTTTCCTTCTCAGGTCTGATGGGTCGAAGACTAGACAGTTAAAGTTACTATCCTCTCATCTCTAGCAAAGAACATTCAGGTGTTGGATTTTTACTATTCAATATAAACAGCTTTGAAGTAATTTCTATACCTCACCCCTTACCAATACTTTAGACATGTAGGATGCACCTTATATTTGTTGGTTTTTAGTTGTAGTTTGACCCTGCTTATGTTTTTGCCTTTCCTTCCCTCAGACATTATCTTAGAATAATTCCTATTGTATATAATCTTAGTTTATAACTTTCTTAGTTAGACAAAAGTGGGAGATGTGGTGGAGTTCAGGTGTCAGCTGACAAGGCTTGGAGGTGTGTCTCTGGAGTTCTGGGAGCTGGAACGGGGTGTGGCCAGACCAGGACACTTAGCCTCTTCCTGTTGTGTTCCTATGTTCTCAGAGTTAGAGTTACAGGTGGTCGTGAACCCCTCAACACAAGTGCTGGGAATTAAACTCTGGTTCTCTTCAAGAGCAGAAAGTGCTTCTAAAAGCTGAGCCATCTCTCTAGCACAATTTTTTCCCAATTTTATTGCTCTGAGGATGCAGTAAAAAATAGTTTCAGTTAAAATAATATTGGAGGATACTGGCTTTAACTGCCAACACTTTCATATCTTATTAGAAGTTATTTCTCTTTGAAAACTACACAAAATAATGCTATAAAATAAAAGCACACGTCTTCCAGTGGCCTCTTCTGAAGCACTGACTTTCTCTCTTACTGTGATTCATCCATTTATAGTGAGCTTGTAGCTGCTTCAACTACACTGAAAAACTGTTTAGTCCCCAAACTGCTCTTAAATTTCATATTATACCAAAGTTGTGGGTCAAAACCTTCAGCTAGTGGGCCAAGAACAGGATTTTGTACCACCATGACATGTAACATACCACCAATTATTAAAAACGGGCAGCCAGTTGACAAATACATAGAGGAGTCTGCATGTGAGGTTTTCTCATAAAAAAAAAAAAAATCCCAGGCCCCAAAGGAACTTCTTCTGTATTTAAGTTGGGCATTGTAATGAGGAACAAGCAAATTCATTTTGGAGATTTCAACTTTGTAAGAGAAGCCAAAGCTAGATGCACTTGATCCAAGAAAGACTTAAAATAGCAACTTCTGGATAATACTCTACACCATGTTTAATGTATACAATATTTTAATTTTCAAATAGTGTAAATTTGCTGGAGACATACTGGATACTTGGCAATAGAAAATAAAGAAATGGAGTTTGGGGCTTAATTTTAGCTGCTACTATAAGGAATAAATATTGCTATTGTTTTGGATTTAGTAATAAGGAACACATGAGATTTTATTTTGTCTACTTCTCCCCCACACACACACACACACTCTACTTACAGTTATGTATTTGGCTCTGTTTGAACTCATCAGTCTGGACAGAAGTCTAGAACACTTCCCTTCCTGTACGTTACCAACTTTCATAATTCAGAATGATGTCAGCTTTTCTTTTCCTCAAGATCTAACGGGGAGTTTAGTTTACAAAATTCAAAATGAATTCAACAAAAATAAGCTGACAACAGATGAGCTGTCCTCATGTGTCTTTCTGTCCCCTTCTTGGGCTAATTTTTTCTTTAGTGGTGAAGCTGTGGCCTGAGGTTTCTGAAATGCCTTCCTTGGGTGCTATTTACATTCTGGATGCCTTGTCATGTGAAAGCTTGCATTTTCCACTGACACAGCTTTGAATGACGTGTCTGTGAGAACCATTCAAACAGAATGTTCTGGATTCACAAGGAGGTGATGCCATCCCTTGTGTACACAATGGAAAGAAGAGACAGACCTCGCTGTAACCAGTGACAACTATTGCTGCTAGAACAGTGAGTACAACCCAAGTACTGATGTTAGAATACTTTACTGCATAGGACATGCCCAACAGCAGGACAATCTTGACATTGTGAATGGAAAGTAGGCCAGAGAGATGGCTCAGTGGATGGAGATTCTTGCCTAGAGACCAGAGTTCAATACCTGGGACTTTATAAAGGTAGAAGGAAGGAGCTGACTCAATGAGATTGCCCTTTAACATTCAAACAGGCTCCAGAGCACATGTCCTCACACATGTACATTATGCATTTGGGCACATGCACACAATAATTCTAAAGAAGGTGGTGATGAATCTCCTGACAGTTACACAGGGATGCTTTACTAGGAGGAAAGTATACCTTTGGTCAGTCAAAGCATTTTATTTCCAATAGTAAACATGGGATAAGAAGTTCTATCCAGAAAAGCAAAATGCCATTTGGAATACAAGGCAGGCCACTCTCATTCTGGGGACTGAATGTGGACACAGAGGAACTGGTGTCACTGTTTCTGGGACAAAATTCTCCCAAAACAGTTAGGCCCAAATTGATGGAGCTAATTATGATTAAAAAAAAAAAAAAAAAAAAAAAGCTGTCTGCTCAAACCTCTGGAAAGCAAGAGACTAAGGGTTCACTTGCTGTGAGAGGGACGACAGTGTGGGCTGCCCTCTACCCTGAGACTAACCAAGCCTTAAGGGAAGTCTTGAATCAGCTTCACTACCTCTAGACAAGATGACAGTCATGTGCTACCCACAGTTGCTCTGGGTTCCTTCAGGGAGATGCAGAAAGCCTGAATCTATTTTTGTTTTAACTGAATTTTGAACTTGTTCACTAACGTAAAATTTTAGTTATTTTTTGTAAATATCAATAATAAAAAGTCCTTTTTTGAGCCTGTAACACTTGGATATTGAAAAAAAATCTCAGTACACTCAACACAAACTTGATTTTCCCCAAACTGCTTTCAAACAGAATCTTTTCCATGTGGAAAGATGGCTCCCAGTCTCCCAGTCCTCTAGGGCCACCTCTGGAAGACATCCTTGGTACTTAACTTGTTGTCATTCTCACGCTCAGCCCCAGGAATTCTCATTCTAGTCCTAGGTGCATCTTGAATCTGTTCCCTCTGGTATTTCTTCAGTTGATCTAGTCAGTTCAGACAAATGCAGTCAAGTCCCCTTGGCATCTGTGCTTCCCGCAAGACCCACTCACATACACACCCCAGCATTCAGAACGCTGCTCTGAATGTAGTTGTTATGTGCTCACCCTTGTTTGCTTAGAGATGATTCCTTCCCATGTTCTTGGAGTGAATCTATTAGTTCCCATAGCCTACAAATCTGCACACAAACCTTCTTTGGGTTCCCCTCTCCTCTCCATTCTGTACTATATTCCTTGTTGTTCATTTTGTTAGGGCCATGATGGACATGGTGCTTTCTCAGTGTGCCAAGCTCCTTGCTTCCTTTCAGAACATTCATATACAGGAATTGAAGACAACCATGAGACCAAGGTGACCACATCCAGATAGTGGGCTTTTATCTTCTCACTCCAAGTACTGTTTTCTCAGAGTGCTATAATGGCATAGCTGGTGCACATATAGTCACCAAAGCCAAGGAATTTTTGTCAGTCTTCGGCTTTCTCTGGCCTAGTGGGGACAGCGGACTCTCGCACAGTTCCACTGTGGGCTTTAGAGGAATCTCATGATTGCGGCTGAGATAGGAAACCACGTCGCTGACAATGCTCATTTGATTTCTCATTCTGTCACTTACTCAATGTGTAGCCTTGAGAAAGAACTTAAGGCCTGTAAGACTTAGTCCAAAATGAAACATTAACGTGGTAGTCTACTGTGCATAGAGTGCTTTGCATGGTGCCTGAAACATAGATCAAAGGAATATAGCCTATACTTATTATTTGGCTCAACAGATCACATATTTTTTTAAAAGGCATGATTGTGTAGAATGACAGAAAATGAAAATTACTATTTGGAAAAAATAAAAACAATCCTTCCAGTGCACTCAAACCATTGTTGAGCGATTTTTATTTGATTATTCTTTGTGCTTGAACTCTGGGTTGAGCATAACTTGATCTCAAAATAATGATTTAAACTAGTGGAGGCCAAAACAGCCAAGTTGTCCCCAGGCTATAATTGTGATAAATTTAAAATGTGTTCTGAGTGAAACATTGACCCAAATTCACTCAAGTCGTTCTAATTATGCTGTTGTTTATTACTATGACAAACGTTTTGACCACAGAATTGACACTAAAAACAATCAGGGGTTTTGTTAACTTGCTGTAAATTTAAAAAGTGTGTGGGATGTGTTTTGAGCAGTTCTAATAATAGTAGGATCATTTTTAAAGCCCTAAGACATGCACGGGTAGACAGTTATTTTTGTTTTAAATTGTATCTGGTAATTGGATAAAGATATTTTAGGTTTTTGTTTCTCATAATGAATAGAGACAGTGTGGGAAGAAGCATGCATTTAGAGGGTTTCAGCGACCCTCGAGAAGTGGAGACAGACCTTCTGAAAGCAGATGGAAAAGATGGACAGGGGCTTCAGGAGAGGAAGCAAAAAAGGCACTTGCTGATGCTTCTTCAAACCAACGGCTGTTTTGAATATAAGGCAGGCATCTCTCAGACATTTGGCCCCGCAATTAATAACCAAAACAAACAAAAAATGATGTTTTAAAATAAATTTCTTTGAAACTCTTGTAGATAGGAAGGAGGAAATGTTGCTAACCATCTCACAGTCCACCGTGAAGTTGCGATTGCCAGGGGAGGTTTATGAAGGATGAAAAATGCATGATTTTCTGAGCTTTTCCTAAAACAGCAAGCTCTCCACAGAGTAACCCAGCTGAGTCTATGGCTACCAACAGGACACACTCCCCTGTCCCTTCCTGCATACAGACTTGTCCCTTAAGTCCGAAGTTCAGGAAGCACATTTAACAACATGATTTATAAAGCAATAACTGCTTTCTCATTTTCCTCCCACAAGTATTTGCTCTCAATTAGTCTTTTATAAGTATTATACATGGTTTTGCTAGGCTGGAATGCAACATCCGGATCTCTTGATGGAAGGCAAAAGCATACAAATCCTTGGACCTGCCCCAGACCTAGTGATCTGGTTAAGTCCCTTCTCCAATTTGTGAACTACTAGTTTTTTGTTGTGTAGTGATGTACTTTATAAAAATATTTAACCTTGAAATCTCAGGACAGAAGAGGAGAACAGATAAGTGTCTACTCATTTTTTCAGCCCTAAAAAAGCTAAACAGAATTGTGAGCAACATCTGCTAAATAGAAGGAACAAGCAAACAGAAAGAAAAATTCAGACAGTGCTCACCAGGCAATGCTCTGCCCTCCACACTCCACAGCCAACCTTTCTAGATGAGAGTGTGAGAGACACAGAGAGGTGACTGGGGACCACTACTTTGCAGGAATGCTCCAGGGTCCCAGTTGGCTGAGAAGGAGGAAGTTTTATGTTCCTTCGATGTAGAACAAGGTGAATGGCACAGCAATTCCTTAAGCATAGTCCTGCAGAAGGGGGGGGGGGCTGCTGTTTACAAGAGCAGGGCATTCAGCTCCAGATTTGAATGGTTGACTTGAAGGTTCGTGTTTGTCCCCAGAGGAATAAGTCAACCACTCAGTGGCCCTTTTCCATCAACCCCTGCATCCTAAGGGAAGAACTTCATTATAGCATGCTTTTAAAAAAGAAAGGAAGGAAGGAAGGAAGGAAGGAAGGAAGGAAGGAAGGAAGGAAGGAAGGAAGGAAGGAAGGAAGGAAGAATATTATCAATTATTTTAGTGCCCACACATATGCAGTTTAAGTGGGACAGAATTACTTAATTGGAACACGTTTCTGTTTGCACCTGGCTTATTCATTAAAATGCTAGAATAAAGCCGGTGACTAAGCTTCAACGTGTGTGGTTCCTGATGGATATTTTTAAGAACATGCGTTAGCTACCATCTTAAGGTACAGACGTGGAAAAGCAGTCAGTGCACCTGAGCAAAGACTTCCCTGCTGTTATCCACATCCCCCATTCTTCTCCGCTTTTCCCTCAGTTATTCCACTGGCTTACCTGGTGGGTATATAAAAAAGAAATCCTCATTCTGTTCTTTGCCCGAAGTGAGTTCTCTACCTACCAAACACAGCAAGTCTTTCCTGCGGTGACGAATGCAAGGCATAAATAATTCACCTGCTTGCACACTGGATGCCATACTCTTGACTCTTGCATTTTGAAAACCAACTGTCCCGACAAGCTCCAAAGTGTTCATTTGTTTTATTTCTACACTGAAGGGCACATGTGACTCACCAAGACCTCCAACATACTCCTTTCTTCCAGTCATGTCATTGGGATGCCATTGACTTAATAGGTCGGGAAAACCTTCTTTGTTCAAATGTATGAGACTATAGGGCAGGAAGCAAGGAATGAATAATTTACAACACTGTCTGTTCAGTGTGGATGTCAGCTCTGTCTGTCTCTCCTTCTTTGCTAAGTCAGATGAAAAGCAGAATGTCTAGTCACTATATGCCCACTAGGTATTTGAGGTTGTATTAATCTGCTCTGGCAAACATTTTCCATGGTAGAATTCTTCTACTAAATATCTACTCACTTACAAAATTTGTGATCGCATGTGCTTTGCCTGGGCATCATCAATGCAATCTTTGGCAACCATTTTTGGCTCCACTTGGTTTGTAGTCAACCTGCCTCATCAAAAATAAATAAATAAATAAATAAATAAATAAATAAATAAATAAATAAATAAATAAATAAATAAATAAATAAATAAATAAATAAATGAATGAATGAATGAATGAATGAATGAATGAATGAATGAATGAATGAATGAATGAATGAATGAATAAGTAAATAAGTAAATGAATGAATGAATGAATGAATGAATGAATGAACAAACAAACACACAAACACAGTAGCTTCTTTCCTTTGGATCCTGCCCCAGCAATTCCTGGCCTTAGCCATTTGTACTAGGAACCTGTGTAACACACATCTATGCTCTTCTTGACTATAAAGGAATCTCTCTGCCAGCTCCTGAGCTGTTTCTCTTTTCCCGTTTGCACCAAAACTTCCTGCTTTGCTATGCTTTGTTTCTTTTCAAACACATTCCAAAGAGCCTTCCACTGCCTCCACTCTGACAAACAGCTCTGCAAAGGGACCAGCCACTCTCTAGTCTGGGTGTAACAACCTCATTTCAACCCTCATCTTAATTGCCGTAATGTAACACCTGACACAAATGACCACTGTTCTTCCTAGCGTATTTTATTCATCAATTCGCTTGTGTTTTCTTCCCATACAAGGGCTTACAGTTGGTGTTTTGTGTAAATTTGTTTATTTGTGGTCTCTGGAATTATTTTTCTCTACATATGCTTTCTCCATCTTGTTCATAAATGCAGTCTTATTGCTTCAACACTGTCTGTATTCTGATTTTCATCTACAAACTAGTATTCTTTAAATTTCAGATCTGTATATCAATCCCTTGTGAACATTATCTAAAGGGATGTTTAACATTCACCTAAAATTCAACAACAAAACTGATTTTTCTACAAGATCATTGAATCTCAGTTATAACTTTCCACACAAACACATTTAATAAGTCAATAGTTTAAAATTTTTCTTCTTGAAACAATATTGACAAATGTCAGGATTTAAAAGGTATTTTGAACATGTGTGTCCATAAAAGAAGAAAGCCACAAAGAAAAAAACATGAATGTAGGTACCACAGAACAAAAGGCCCATTCAACTGTGAAAAGACAAAAATTATAGTAAAGTAGTTTTTGCAATCATATATTGGATAAAAATTAAGAAGTGAGACAGTATTGTAAGATGGCAAGAATAGTTATTGCTTCTATTTTGGAGAACAATCTATAATGCCTAAAGAAATTATAAAGTGCACAGCTCATGGCGCATCAGCCCAGCTAGGCAGAGTTACTTGAGAAGCTATGCCCTTTGCCTCAGGAAATAAAAGACTGTGAAATTTCTACAAACAGCAGTAGATGAACAGAACAGTAATTTTGAACTGAGGAAAATAAATTAGTAATCTGGGAAATTTAACTAGAGACATTTTGAGTTGTAATAGAAAATTACAGAAGAGAGGTGGAGTATATTTTATTAAGATAAACAGAATCAAGGAATTCAAAAAGCAACATTGGGAGCATCATTAATTATGAGAAATATGATGATATTGTTTATGGAAAAAATATCTCAAAGGAAGATATGTATACTTCAGAAGAAAAAAGGTTTATCCACAAAACAATGCCATGGACGTTGCCTTTGTGAGTCATGGGAAGATGGAGAAGAACATCTGTGGGAGATCTCAAAAACAATATGCAGCATTACAGGGAGATAGCCTAATTTAAGCTGAAGGAAGAAAGGATGGTTCTCATGTCACTCACTACAGGTCCTCACCATGTGTTTTAAATCTGGGGTTACAAAGATGAAGATTTCATAATTTAAGGCAGAGAATCATGCTGTCAATCTTTACCAATTCTCTTATTAGCAATCTCAAAGTCATCAAGAATAATTCCCAGAGAAAACATAAAGCCTGACAAGCAGGCGGGCCTGGAGCCTCTCCATCACTTATGACAGTCAGGCGAGAGTATGGTCTCCACATCACTTACCCATGATAATCCAAAGGGGAAAGGGTGACTTTATTGCTCTTTTTTAGAATTTGAGGGTACTATAAAACTTCAAGATGAACTTCTAGAAGCACATTAAATTTGTTGAGGCTGAGGTCACCACTTAGCAGGGCTCCAACCTTTAAAATGAAGTGAGAGCAAAGCAGTAGCATCAGTTGCAAGGTCACACTGGAAATGAGAACACAGCAATGAGCAGAAGAACTAATGATTGCTACTCCATAGGACACTTGGCTCCACTTCACTCGGGCCTCTGTTGACCCAACCATGCTATACTAACAAGGACACGCTTCTGCTTTTCCTACCACTTGCAATTCATAGTCTGAAATATTATTTAATGAGCAAGTACTGAGCCAAACATGCATGTGGTGAAAAATGTAGATTAAAATATTCTAATTATAAAGCTTGAGATATTTTCAAGAATGCGTTTGACTTGTATTTTTTGAAGTTTGAAAAAAATATACTTTTGAGCTAAGGTGATAACAGACAAGATGTTTGTGGACCCACAGTCATCCTCTCTGTAATCTATCTTAGCATTTAGGGGCATCTGTAGATCACAGAGCAGCCATATCTTCATCACATGGTAGCAAATCTGTATATCAAAAGTGTATACCTGGAAAGCAGGCTAGTAGTGAATTATAGCTTTGGTTTGAAAAGGAATTATCTATAATTATCACAAGTAATATTATTAAATATTTTCAAATTTATCTTGACAGTTGTAGTATTTGATTATAAAAGAGGCGAACAATACACTTTGGAGGAAAGGTGGTGTCATTAACAAATGGTGCTGAGCAATTAGACACCTACATGGTAAAGAATGAACCTAGATCCTTATCTCTGGTCCACCACAAAACCCAAGTACAGATGAATCAAAGCTCTCGACAAAGGCCTGATACCCTGACTGTGATAAAGGATGAGGTAGAAAGTACACTTGAACTTATTAGCACAGGGAAGGATTTTCTGCACAGGATAGTCACAGCCCAGGCATTAATACCAACAATTAATAAATGGGACCTCCCCAAATTAAAAAGCTTTGATACAGGAAAGGACACCATCATTAAGTGAAGAGACAGCCTACAGAATGAAAATTAAATCTTTACCAGCTACACAGCTGACAAAGGTTAATAACTAGGATATGCAAAGATTTCAAAAAATAATAAATGTTAAGAAAACAACCCAGCCAAAAGCAGTGCATGGAATTAAACAGAAAATACTCCAGAGAAGAAACATAAGTGTCCAAGAAATAGTTTTCAAATGTTCAGTATTCTTATCTGTCAGAGAATTCAAGTTGGAACATTTAAATTTGATCACAGCTTTAAATTTGATCTTATTCCAGACAGAAGGGCTAAGGAAAAAGTAGGAATGACTATTGTAGGCATGTGGAGGAGGGGACACATGCACCGCTGCTGAGAATAAACACGGATACCTAGAAATCTGTGTGTAGTCTCCCCAAAAGCTAGAAAGAAAATTATCCTATACCACTGCTAGAATACACCCAAAAGACCCTGTGTCTCACTGCAGAGATACAGTCCATCCCTGTTCATTACTGTTCTATTTACAATAGCCAGTAAATAGAAACAACCTAGATTTCCATCAACAGACTAAAGGATAATGAAAATGTGGTACATTTAGACAAAGAAATATTACACATTTGTTAACGAAAATTTAATTATGAAATTTGCAGGTAAATGGATGGGTTGAGAAATAATCATTTCAAGAGAGGTAACCCAGACCCAGAAAGAAACATGAAATTGCTTTCTATCATCTATGGATATTGTCTTTGTGTCTCCAGGTGTATTAGTTCCCATTGGAGCACCCACTGAGGTCAGAATTAATAAGAAACTTTGGGAACGGGGATTTCCAAAAAGAGTAAAGAGAATCCAGTGATCTAAATGGTTGTGGGGGAACAACAGAAGGAGTAAGTGGGGTGGAAGATGGAGGAGCATGGAAGAAGAGAAAATATTGGAAGAGAAAACTAACACTAAAGACCTTTCCAAATAATAAGTCACTTGTGGGATTGGAGAGATGGCTCAGCAGTTCCGAGTACTAGCTCCCCTTCCAGGGACATAGGTTCAATTCCCAGCCTCTCCACGGTAACATAAAACTGTCTATAATTCCAGCTCCGGAGAACACAATGCCCTCTTCTGACTTCCATGGCCCACCAGGCATGGTACACAGACATTATGCAGGCAAAAGTCACACACACACACACACACACACACACACACACACACACACACTATTTTTTTAAAAAATCATGTAGAAAATATCATAGAAGCTTCCCAAAATATGCACACACACACATATAAAATGAAGTAGAAATAAATTTACCCAATGTCAATGCAAAAATGCCCTTACTAGATACCAGAAGCTAATAAATAAAAACTCAGTGTTTGGAATGGGTTGCCTCTTTTGAAGCTGTTGACTAGTGAGGTCAAACATGACAGGGTATTGCTAGGACTCTTGATTATTCTCCAGGGCTTGATGATTAAGACCTTATTGCTAAAACAACTCATAATAGAGCCATATAACATTGAAGAAATCCAGTGAATATTGTCCAGAAAGTTTTATCCCTACTGGCTAGCTTCCACAGTGCTGGAAGGAGCTAAATGAGAAAAATAATCACCAGCATTGCCCAGCTGTGAATACAAAATCTACAATAAGATCTGATCTACCAGTTGAAATCTATATTTAGCATTATCATGGGCACTAAGAACCTGTGGCTAGACACATCACAGACCTGAAGTTCATTAACGTTATTCTGCTTAATTGGCACAGAACTAAACCATCCCTAAAGGCATATCATTCTACCCATAGATTAGTGCATCTCTCAAAGTATGACAGAGAAGCTTTTTTGTGAAATAGATGGTGATTATCAAAGATATCCACAACCAACCAAAATGCAAAGAGTATGAGGCTGAATCCCAGCATGGAAAGTGGGGGTGGAATAAAGTCCCAACATGAACTAAGGTGCTATAGGTAGACAGAGCTGGAGAGGGAGAGTCAGTTTGTTTCAAGGATAAAGTCTACAGTAAGGCCATGTATCCAAGAACATATGAGCAGCAGACATTTGTTTGGTGGGATTAAAAATAAAAGAGAACACAAAATCTAGTGGGTAGAAAGTGAAGGGAGGGGGTGGATCAGAGAGGGTAACTATGGACAAAATAAATTGTACAAAATTCTCAAAGAACTCATAAAAATGCTTTAAAATAATAAAGTGAATGGGCATGGTAGCATTATAAAAATGCCTATATGTATATATGCATATATATCAATTAATTTAAAATTTTTAAGTAGTTAATCAACTGGAAAAATAGCTTAGAAGTTCAGAAGACGTTCCACTCTTACAGAAGACCAAGGGTCACTTCCCAGCAACACATCAAGTAGTTCACAACCTCCTGTAACACCAGGTCCAGAGGATCTGGTACCTAGCCTTTGTGGGTACCTGAATACAACACACACATACACACGTAAATAAATAGATAAATAAATAAATAAATAAATAAATAAATAAATAAATAAATAAATAAATAAATAAATAAATAAATAAATACACCTTAAAAATAGCTGACTTCCAGGAAGTCAAAAAGAAGCAAAGAGGTGGAAGATATAGAGAGCAAAGAGCAATGAAATGGCCAGGCATAACTGTAGCAATAATCACACTAAGTTAAATGGTCTAAATTCAAACGGGATTGTTAAATGTTTAAAATAGCAATCCAGCTATATACTATCTATGGAAATCTATTCCAAATGTATATTAAAAGAAAATGACAAACAATGTAACATGCTAACACTAAGCCAAAGAAATCTGGAGTGTCTCTGTTAATGTTAAAAAAAAAAAAAAAAAAAAAAAAAAAAAAAAAAAAAAAAAAAAAAAAAAAACCTCACAGCAAAGGATACAGCCAGGAATAAATGATATCATTTTAATAAAGAGGTTAATTTAAGAAAAAAGATATACCCAAGCCAGCATTGACTTTGGGATGAGTGAATCCGATGTGTCTGGAGTGGATTGCTGCACTGGGCTGGACCACCATGGAACTTCTCGTCCTTTTGGGATGGGGATGGGCAGATGGGGAGGGGGCAAGGCTGAGGGCTGGCTGGGAGGGTTTGGGGGGGATACATTGATGGAGATGACATTTTTTAATGAAAAAATATAAATTTTTTAAAAGAACAACATATAACTGTTTTAACTATTCTTTAACTATTTTTTTATATAGACTGCATGAAAGAAAAATTATGTTAAAAGATTTCAATACCCCTTTCTTGATAGTTGATAGGACAATAAGACAGAAGGTTAGTTAAGGTGTAGCACATTTGAACAACTATACCAACGAGATTGGCCTAGTTGACATTAACAGAGAACTCTACACACATAAAGAAAATTTTAAATGCAGACTGATTTCCAGTGTATACAGGAATTTACCAAGGAAGATTATATTCTGGTTCCAAACAAAAATAAATGTAGGGGAATCTAAATCAAGCCAATTTACTATCTGAATTCTAAAATATAAAGGGAGAAGTCAGTAACAAAGAGATTTCCATAAATATCTAAATATTTAGAGGATAGTACAATTCTAAATAAATTACAAGTCAAAAAAAATAAGGCAAAAGGAAAACAAAGTGAAATGAATCGAGAAGATTAATTAGTTGTTGGTTGGAAATTTGTGGCAGTAAACATAAAAACATATCTAAAAATCAATGACCAAAGCTGCCACCTACACACATGCAAATCAAACCAAAATAAGAAGAAATAAGGAAATAATTAAGGAAATAATTAAGACAATTTTAATAATTATATGATGATTATTTATTAAATTATATATAATTATATGCAGTGTAATTAATTTAATTATATGTTTTGCATGTAAGTATACAATCATAATATAACATAATTGTATCAATTTAATATACTTAAGTCAATTATATATACTTGGCAATTATGGATTCAGGGTAACAAACAACGTTCTTAAAAAAAATCACTGAATTTTAAAAGTTATTTTTTAAGATCAATAATATCGATAATCTAATAGACAGGAAAACAGAAATTATAAACATAAAGTATCAGATCAGGAATAGAAAAAGGGTTCCTTGAACCCAAGTCATAACTTCCAAAATTACTAAATTTGTATCTCAAAACTTTCCCATAGGTTGGGGATATGGCTTATGTGTAAGAGCACTTGCCACCCAAGCAGAAGGACCTCGGTGTGAATCCCTAGTATCTATGTAAAAGCCAGTCCTCATACACCTGCAACCCCAGTGCTGGGGTGAGGGGCTTGGAGAAGAGGATTGCCTCCTAACCAAAGAGGCAAGCTTCAGTTTCATCTAGAGACCTTATCTCCAGGGGATAAAAGAGAGGGTGATAGCATAGGATGCCCAATATCATCCACTGATATACACCACGCACACACATGGGTACATAAACCTGTGAATACTACATACCACACACACACACACACACACACACACACACACACACACACACACACACACACACAGTCACCAATTCTAAAAATAAAAATATTATCATGATACAGACTCTGACAACCTCCAAAAACCGGATATGTTTTCAAGTTGGTAACAAAGGAGAAAATTAACTGGATAACTAAATTTGTCAGCTTTACATTAGTGTACCAAAATATTTGAGATGACAAACCTATAAGGAAAAACTGTTCATTTTGGTTGATGGCTTTGCAAGTTTCAGTCCAAGATTGAAAAACTCTGATTTCTCTGGGCCTCTAGCAAGGACAACATACCGTGATCATAATACACAACAGGTGAAACCACTTAGACCATCCACCAGGATACAGTAAAACAGAGAGACCTGGATCTCACAATTCAAGGCATATTCTCACTGACCGAAGGGTCTTATGGGTCTCACCACCTCCCAGTGAGAGTCATTTTTGGAACCATATCTTTAATGCATGGTCCTTTAGGGAACATTCAACATGAAACCAGAGCATTCTACTCCTTGCACCCAAAGGTTCAAGTCTTCTCACAGTGAAAGGTAATCAATTTTCTTCTCCAACTCTCCTCTAAAATCTAAAGATTTTGGATTTTAAAGTTGAGGTCCAATATATGCACTGAAACTCAAGGCAAGTTTAACTGTGAATCCCTATAAAAATAGAAAGGGAAGCTATAATTTCCCAAGGTAATAAAAGGAAGGTATAGAGCCAAATTCTTGCTCCAAAGAGGGAGAATCAGAAAATGGCTGTCACTATGGTGGGAAGGAGTCTTCCGAGGGCACAGGCAGCCTCCACTTACAGGACTCAACCCAGGTAGCAACTCTCATGAGCTGGCTTTGCTTTCTGCCTATTGTTTTTCCTGATTAGTATTACATATTTTGGTCAACTTGATCTTTTGAAAGTCTCTACTGATATTTCAGCTTCAATCTCACAGATCCATTCCCAACCACTCTGCCAGGGTTTAGTGCTGATGTTTCAACCCACCAGCACAATGCCTAGCCACCCAGGGTTTTTCTGAAATCTTCATGGAAGCTGGGAAGCTACTATGACTTCCTAACACTCTTCATGCTTGCAAAATTGTTATATATGTGATATCAAATATGCCACTCCTGTATGTCAATCTTCTTGAACCACAGATGCAGCGTTTGAACACTTCATGACTGAATGAAAGAGAAAGAATATTAAGGTAGTTCTACCTACACACAGGATTGACTCCATGATGAGGCACAGATAACATAAAATCACAGCTACTGGTTGTTGCCTTCTATAAAGGTAGGTACAAAATTCCAAGAGAAAATTTGACACATGTAACATGAGATGCACATGAAAACAATAAGAAGATATGATCAAATAAGATTTAAACTAGGAATAAAAACCTGTCCAACATTTCAGACTTAGGCAATGTTAATTTGGTGGTAGTACTTGGGATTTTTACTTAACTTTTTTACTTTACATGTACTCTTTGTGTTGTTTGAAAACAGACTGATATGTACATAGCATTAAAATCATTTTTAAATATCAATAAAAGCATTTTAAATCTAATTTACCTGATCAATTTTTGAAATACAAAACTAAACTATCAAACGGAAGACAAGTAATTCACAAAATCCAAAATCATTCATTAAAAATAAGTTCACAAACAAGAAATACGGATTCTTCCTCAATTTGATAAAGAAGATCCTTAAACACCTGTGGGAAATATCACACTGAGTTATGAAAGATTGGATTATTTCCCACATATCAGGAAAATATTATTTCTTTAATTGTTTAGAATTCTACTAGAGTCCTTATCAATTCAATCTGGCAACAAATCAATATAGACAGATACAAAAAAATTGATGTGTCTTGGCTAAGGAATATTGTTTATGCATAGATTTTTTACAAAATGCAAACTTTTATGAGAATTAAAGAAATATAAACATACCATTGAAATAACAATCTTGAAAAGCACTAGATAAAATTAGTACTATTTGCAGGTTCACCATTTGAGAATTTTCCTACTAAACTGATATTTGTTTGTAATCAAAGTCAATATCCACAGAACTTTTTTGGTCATCTAGGATCATGTGAAGAATAGCAAAAAATAGCCTTTCAATGTTTCCAGACCAACTAAATTTTAAAAACGAATACTTTTTTGGTCTGTAGTGATTTGAATGAGAACGGCCTCCACAGATTCATATTTGAATACTTACTACCCAGTTAGTGGAACTGTTTGGAAAAGATGAGAAGATGTGGCCTTATCAGAGGAAGCATGTCACTAAAGGTGAGCTTAGAGGTTGCAAAAGACTCCTGCCATTCCTGGCTCTCCCTCTGCCTCTTACTTGTGGTTTTGAGATATAAGTCCTCAACTATTACTGCCAATGTGCTTAGATTCACCGTCGTGGATGCTTGTGCACTGAACTCATAAACCCAATTAAACACTTTCTTTTTATATGTTAACCATGTTCAAGATGTTTGGAAAAGTAACTAATACTGGCTCCAACCATCATAATGAAAACAAGTTTCTTCTCCTCCTCCTCCTCCTCCTCCTCCTCCTCCTCCTCCTCCTTTTTCTTAAAGCTGCTTTCAGTACTTTTTTAAAAATTCAAACTGGAACATTGTATCAACAGAATTGTGTACACAAATTTGGGAAGTCTTCCCTCCTTATTTAAGCCTATCTGGAATAGCCAGATACTCCAAGAGTTGAGAGAGAGAGAGAGAGAGAGAGAGATGTGAATCAAAATATAATCAAGTTAACAAAAAGAATATCCAGTGCCTAGATAAATGTCTCACGTGTTGATAGGACTCTTGCAGATGACCTGAGGTAGGTCCCTATCCCACAAATCCAGTGGTTCACAACAGCCTCAAATTAATGCTCCAAGGCAATAGATCTCAACCTCCCTAGTGCTGCCACCTGCTAATACAGTTCCTCAGGTTGTGGTGACTCCCAAGCATATAACTATTCATTGCTATTTTATAACTGTAATTCGAAGACTGTTATGAATTGTAATGTAAATATCTGTTATGTTATATAGTGGGAGGTAAGACTGTAGGGGAAAAGGGGCCAGCCAAAGAAACCCATCCTGCCTCTGAAATCAGAGCAGTGAAAGAAACCCATCCTGGATCTCAGTCTTGAGCCAGTAAAAGAAACACTTTACTTCTGAACCCAGAGCCAAAGAAATGGGCCCTGACTCTGAAACTAGCACCGAAGAAACACACTTTGGCCCTAGAATCAGAGCCAGTGAAAGAAATATGCCTTGGCCCTGAAATTGTAGCCCAAAAGCCCCCAAAGGGCCAGTGAAGAAACATTTTGACCTTGAAACCAGAACCAAATCAGGGATTGAATATCTGACTAATTCCCTCCCTGGAAATCTCCTCCCTGGAAAACTCTGCCCCCAAGAAGCCCTAAATAAACCCTGCCCTGCTGCCCTTTGCCCTGCTGCCCTTTGCCCTGCTGCCCTTTGCCCTGCTGCCCTTTGCCCTGCTGCCCTTTGCCCTGCTGCCCTTTGCCCTGCTGCCCTTTGCCCTGCTGCCCTTTGCCCTGCTGCCGTCTTGCACCCTGTACTGAGGCAGCCACTCTACTGGATTCTTCCCTCACAATAAATGTCTTGAATGAGGTTTAGGTGACCTTCTTTCCCAGCTGGAGCAGCATCTGAGCCAGGACAGAGGAGAGCTGTGAGGAAGTAAAGCTGTAACACTTTGGCTAAGGAAGCCTTCCCCTAGCACAGAAGAGTTGTTACACTCCAGGAAGACGGAGCAGGACTGTAACAACTTCACTGGGAGGCCCTCCCCTGCCGGAGCAGAGCTGTTAACACCGGGAAGCCTTTCCCTGAAGCAGAATTCTAAGGCATGTTTGCTGAGACCTGTGGTATTCATTGGCGCCTGGCAGCCTGGATACCTTTCCATCGAGCTATAACATTCAGTATTCCTGGGCTCCTGACTACCAGGATCTCATTCTGTCTGAGCTGCATAAACATCTACAAAGACTACACTGCCTTTATTCTGTGTGGCTTCCTGACACATCACAAGTGAGTTCTCTTAGTGTCTGTTTCTTGGAGCAATTTGCTATAACATAACAATAACCGTATACCATGACCAAAGGACAAAATGGTGACAATAGTGTAGTTTGACTTTTCCAAACAATGAACAACATAAAATAGTCTAGTATGTTAGTTTGCTAGATTTTGGAGAGGCATGCTATTGTTGGATTGAATCAATATATATAAATATTGTTATTTCATATACATGTATATAGATAGATAGATATCTGTTATTCCTTACACAATCACTTGTGATTTTCAAGTTGCTCAAAAATTATTATTCGAAGCCAAAGTTAAGAAATGAAATGCGTGTGTCACTCTGTCAATTATTTGTAAATCTTAGAATGTTGATGTCACAGGGGTCTGTCACCTTGACTACTCAAAAATCTTCAGACTTCAGTTGTTGGCATACCATCTAATGTAGCCGTCTTTGGTGTTTATTGTCAAGGAGGGAAAAGAAAAAATAATGTTCACTGATATGCTTTCCTTTCCAGGTTCCATTATACAGATATGTTTAATAACTTTTTAATTCATATGATTGTCTAGTGGTATCAGGAAGTGTTGTCTTGATTCCTTCAGACTATGTTAACTCAGCAATATCTCATAAGAAACTATTTAGTGTTAGGAATATCTAGTGCCAATCCCCTAAAGAGTCAGGGTTATAGTGTCCAGGGAAACATGTTCCAGGCTACAAAGGAGAATGTTGCCTGTAAGTTTATAAAAATGTCTGTCTAAATTATGAGATAAGGTTATTCTGCACTCCATTTAATTGTTTTAGCCACTACAACCTCAAAATTTTGTTGGAGATGGGTTAGACTTCAACAAAAATCTGACAACTCTCTGATTTTCAGCAAATTGTTAACCTGTTAGCCATGCAATGTGTTTTTTAAAGCTTATTTTCAAAGAAAAATACCACAGCTTCAGATTGGATGGGAATGACCTTCCAAACAACCTAATGTACCTTCATATTTGTGTATCGCAAAACTGAATTGGTACTAAAGTTAACTTGTCTTCAGTTATGAGGACAGCTATTGGTTGGTATCTCCCTTTGCCTGTTTAATTCACAGGGTTCTTAAGTGCTTGCAAAGTAAAGGCTAGGATGTCTCTGTGCATATTTCCTAAATGATGTAGTAAATGCCTTGAGCAGAGTAATATTCCTTTAAGGAAATGTACAAAGCACAATAAAGCAACAACTACTGAAATGTCAGTACCATAATTATGGTGACGGTTTTTATTGGCAGTAAGATAAAATGATCAGAAGCATCTGAAGTCCAGAGCAGAGAGAAAACAATGCAGAGTAGACGTGTGCAGGAGTGTCTGTAAGAGAAGTGTGGAGAGCAGAATAAACAGTGGAGTTAATGGGAGTAAGAGAAAAAAAAATCTTTGATTTCATAAAGAACAGGGCCAGTTTTGGAATATCCTGGGCTATCACGGTGAGGAGGAAGACGGGCAAGGTTAGAAAAGGCAAGAGGTTAGATGAGGCTTGGAGATGTGTAACAAGTATGTGTGACTAGAGAATGAGGAAGCCTGGGAGGCAGAAAGGTGCCACAGGTATGTGTCAGTGGGGTGCCATCTGTCCCTTCTGTCAGAGGCAGAAGAAACGATTCCTTTTACCAGACCCAACCACTTCTCAAGTTATTTACTAATGATGATTTTGTTTGGGTTTAATTTTTGTCTTTGCTTTTGTGTGGTGGGTTGCTTGGTTGTTTTGCGGAGGGATTATTTAAAATTTCTTTTACATCTCTGACTGCAGTTCCTCTCCCCTCCCCGCACCCTCCACACACACCCCTGACCTCCTTTCCTATCTCCTCCTTCTCCTCTGTTCAGAAAATGGCAGGCCTTCCAAGGATATCAACAAAACATGGCCTATGAAGTTACAGTACCACTAAGCACCTCCCCTTGTACTAATAATGCTGACTTTTTGTCCAATCCTCAGAAATCATTTTATAGGGCATTTTAAGATGAGCCACATGTGACACTTCTGAACATGTGTACTTCCTGAGACCTAACAAATGTAATATAAATTGACAGGAAAACTTCATCTTTGTTCCTTCATTTTAATTTACACTGTCCTATAAAGTAATGAGTTGCATTATGATGTTTTAATACATAGATTGAATTTTTTAAAAGCCTCTATTCTCTGTTTTCTATTTCATTTTTTATTTGGGTAGTGGTTTTGCTATTTTACAATGATCCCTAGTCATAGGATTTGAAAGCAGAGAGGCTATGCTTACCCCATTTTAATTCAATTTAAATAAAACCTCAACCTGTAAGTCAATTTTTGAATAAATGTTTATTAGGTGTACTCAAATGAAATCAATGATTGTAAACTATCTTTAGATTAAATAGCATGCATTTAATGCATTGTGATGTTTTACTTTCCTTTAAAATTGTGTATAATTATTGACATAACATAAATCTGATAAATTTTATGTATCTTTCATTTACTGTTCTTGCAGAATAGAACTTATCAAAAACTGACATTATTAGGGGAATTTTTGAAATTTAATTTTTATAACCACTTCGAGAAGCAGACAGCGCTCCAATGTTCAGAAAAGCTACCGTTATACTAAGGTCTTTAAAGTTAAGGAGGCCAGTGTGTGCAGAAACTAATGAACTCTACTGGCTCTGGCTTCAGAGCATTTATTCTCAACAACATAACTATAAAGTTCATAGCTCTTTTCCCTTTTCTTTTTTAGCAAATGACTACTTTAAAATGTAGTCCAAATCTTCAAATGTCAAGTGTTTGATTCATTACAGCCCTCGCAGCCTTACAACCAACAGATTTGGCTGGGCAGGAGCACATATCAAAAATATAAAGTATTAACTGTAAGTCTCTCTAAAAGTAAGGTGTTTGCTTTTAATATACAGTGACAAAGCTTGCGCATTCCTGTTTCCAAAGAGAAGAATGAAAGCAGAGCAGGGAAAGGTTGGAGCAAAGTAAGATTGAAAGTCTGTGGGGAAATTAACAAATTCTTGTTACATATTTGGGGCTTAACATGGTGTCATCTGGGCTCCTAGAGTCCTGGAAGCACATCTTTCCAGTTTTAGAACTTGTAACACAAGATCTCTCTCTCTCTCCCTCTCCCTCTCCCTCTCCCTCTCCCTCTCCCTCTCCCTCTCCCTCTCCCTCTCCCTCTCCCTCTCCCTCTCCCTCTCCCTCTCCCTCTCTCTCTCTCTCTCTCTCTCTCTCTCTCTCTCTCTCTCTCTCTCTCTCTCTGACCAGCTTCTTTCCTTTCCAACATCCTCAATTTAGGACATAATCTTCTATAAAAGCTTTATGCAATAACTTTTTGGGTCCTCTTTGTGAGGAATATGACCCTGAGTAACCTTTGGGAATGTTGGTGTAAAGCTCCTTGCTTTCACCATGTACATTTTTCATGCCCACAAAAATCGGCATTATGAACAGGATATTGAAGAGTTCTGGTGCCTCCTATAACAGTAGTGAACTTTGGCCACTAAACCTGGAAATACACTTCACTAAGTGTCATTTGGATACCTTAATTAAATTCTCAGTTTAATCTCACTTTTATCAAAATGAGTTTTTACTTTTTAAAGCTGTAGCCTTCTGTGGGGAGAGTTATGTCCCTAATTTGTCTCCCCTATTATCCTAGGGCAGACTGTGAGGTACGCCTTTATTGAAATATTCTCTATTTAAGTCTGCACCTCCATTAACCACAACTTTAAACTCATGTATGCTCATTTCTTTCCCAACTTGCATATTTTTAAATATCTTTTTGTGCTTTGAATTCTCATTATAAACTTTACCAAACGCAGTGACAAATAACCACGCCATAGCCTTCTGACTGTCAGGCTCTCTTGAAATTTCCTCCACCAAAAACTCACTCTATTATTTTTTTAATTCAATCCCACTGAGGTGTTTAAGACATTTATCAAAATGCAGTCCTATCATTTGCCAGAACATAATGTGAGTGGCCTCTGCCCCATGTCCGATCAGCATTCTTACTGCCTCTGACACCTCATGACCAGGATCTCCACTGTCCACAGTTCTCTTAGCATTCTAATCTCCCACCTTGCTCTATTAATCCCTCATTACAGCATTCTGAAGGTTCTCTAGCCCATCAGTCCAAGGTCCAAGCGTTTTCAAATTCCTAGAATTTAGTGGGATTATGTTACATTGTAAGTAATTGTCCTGCCTACTGGTTTAATAAAAACACTGATTGGCCAAAGGCAGACAGGAATTATGGGTGGGGCTACCAGTCTAAGAAAACTCTGGGAATAGGAAGAAGAGAGCAGAAATGTCACAGAGACAGGAGAGAAGCAAATACACAGGATAACCATGCTGCTCTGAGAAAAGGTACCGAGCCCCATGGCTGAATAGGATAAGAACCATGGGTTAGGCTAAGAGTAAGAACTGGCAAGTTATATGCCTGGGCCCAGGTCAATCATCGTATAATTAATATAAACATCTGTGTGTTTCAGTGGGACTAGGGGACAGCCAGTAGCTCAGTTCTCAATATCAATTCCTGCATTAGTTATTTTTCTCATTGTCCTCACATACCCAAAATGACTACAACTTAAGAAAGAAAAGGTTATCTTTTGGGTCACAGTTGATGGACGTAGTCCATGGCCTCAGAAGAGAGCATGACACTGAGTGTGAGCCTGGTGGTTTCATTGTGTCTGAAACCAGGAAGCAGAGAGAAATGAATAGTGGCACTCTTATTTCTTATTTTACTCAATACACAAATATGTACGAGAGAAAACAAATCCAGAATTCCAAAACTAAAGCAATTTCAATTAATAGTAAATTACCTGAAAATTGGTATTCTGGCTCTGTTTCTATGTTCATGGAGTTTCAAACTCACAAATTGCAGGAGGGTCAGGGAGGCACTTCCCTTAATTCCTTTTATTAGGTTTTCAGCTCCTCAACAATAGGCTTCTCCACCAATGCAGTAAGCCAGGGGAAGCCAAAGTTAAAAAAATAAAAAAATTAAAAAAAAAAAAGTAACAGCAGCTTTATTTGAGGCAAAGCAAACTCCCAGGAGAGTTCTCCAGTCCCGGAGATCAAGGCTGGAAAAGTCTCAGCTCCAGACTAAAGCAAGGAGAGTTCATAGGATATAGGTGGGAGATGATGACCTGTCCACCACAAACTTGGTTTGTGCCCAAGTATAGTCAAATCTGAGCCCTTAGGCAGGGACTTGGATGGAGGAGGCAACTTCAGGGGAAGAAGTTGCAGTAACCACCAAGAACATGGAACTGTGCTTTTGGGGTCCTTCCCTTTGTTCAGAGACTCTCTGAGAAGGCATGATTTGGAGAGAGAGGAGAGAGAGAGAGAGGGAGGGAGAAAGAGAGGGAGAGAGAGGAGGGGGGGGAGAAAGAGGGAGAGAGGAGAGAGAGAGAAATGGTGATTTCAGGATCATGCAGGGTCCAGCTTGAGGTTTCAACCAAACACCTCCATATGCATCTAAATATGAATTCCTGAATTATCTTTTATCTGCTTAATCCTATAATTATGCCATAATTGTCAAGCAGGAAAGGATAAACATTGGTCAACAAATGTAAGTTTTAAAAAAGAAAAAGAAGATAAAAATTAACTCACAGAGCCCAGGGAAGAGCATTAAAGTGCTACGGGGAATTCTGGGTAGAGCCCACTTTATTTACTTCCTTCCTTCAAGTACAGCACTGCGCACCTCTAACTAAGCCAATCGGTTTATTGATCAATGAAGAATCTTGGCAAATTGGGTGGGAGGAGCATTAACTTTATAAAAGGACACCAAGAAAGAGAGGACAGTGGGCATGCTCTCTTATCTTTCTTTTCTAATCACAGAAGACATACAGCAGCTGTGTCCCTAATGACAGAAAAAAAAAATGGAGTCTTATGTGGCAAGGATATGAATTGCAGATGCAGAGTTTCATTCAGACATTGGGTGTTTGTAGCCCATTTCCAAAAATTCAGGCTATTTACTACTTCCTTCATGGCCATTAATCACATCTCAAGATGTATTTCTACACCCATCTCATCCTCCCAAATTGCTTTCTCTTGAAGTCCAATTAAGCACTCTGCAATCCACTTCAAAAGGAGAATCGTGATGGATAAGGGCTCTTTTTCCCTAAAGAGAACAAATTATAATAATACATAAAACTGAGATATGTAAGAGAAGAGCAATTAACTTGTTTGGATTTAAAATATATTTGGCTAATACTATAATATTTTGAAGTGAGTGTTTTATTAAAAGACAAAAATAAGTCAACTAGAAGCAACTCACTTGGTGGTTATATTATTCACATATTTCATAGAAATTTTTATTTAATTTTCTAATGGACTATTGTCATCTTCACTAACACTGTCCCATCATCTGTAATGAGAGATGAAGTGACATTACCTCAAAGACACATTCATTGTTATGACTTCCTTCTTTGGGTCTTACATAATAAGAATAAGCATAGTGGTGGGTTTTTTGTTTTGTTTTTTTTTTTTGACAGCCTAGATATTCTTGAAGTAAGACCAATGAGTAAATGTGGTCTTTTTTCTTTTAACTTGTCACACTTCTCACTGGTATTTATAGACAAAGAGGTTAACTTGCAATAAATGGAAAGTACGACAATTCCATCTGAGGCATGAACCAAATACAAATTCTTAGTGCCACACTTTCTGTTCAGCAATAACTCTTAGACATTTAATTTAATTTTTTCTCATGATTCACTAGAAATCATTCCAAATCAAATCAGATGAAATAATACACTACCATATTTTAATAATTTTATCAAGACAGAATTCAAATAATGTACAATTTATCCATTAGAAGTGTATAATTCCTGGTTAGGAAGTTATAGACTGGATCTCCCACACTACACAAAACAAGGATGGTGGCTCACACTTGTAACCCCAGTTTTTGGAAGATGGAAACTAGAGGATTAGAAGTTTAAGGTGATTCTTGCCCCCATAATGAGTTTGAGATTAGTCTGGACTACATAAAAACTTATCTCAAAAAATATTACACTGTACAATTCATTATTTTGAATATATGCAGTTGTAAAACCATCACAATAATCTATGTACAAAGCATTTTTAATCAACCTTAATAAGTTTTAGACTCATCACTCCCAACTTTTGACAACTACAATCTGATTCCAAGTATTGCTTATTCTAATCATTTTACCTAGTGGGAAAATATAATTCTAATTATTAAGTAGGGTCCTTATTAGCATAATAGTTTTAAGGTATATCATCTTGTAGCATAAATCATCATTTAACTTCTTTTTATGGTCAAATAACATTTAGCCTAATAGATATGTTTTATTTATTCATGTACAAATTCATGAGCACTTAAAATGTTCCCACTCTGAAATAACAATGAGTAATGGTGTTACAGGCATAGACTCACAAGATTTTACATGAATAGAGGTGTTTCAATTATTTATTTATATACCAAAAGTGGAATTATATGATTTTATAGGAAATGTATTCCCGGCATTTTGGAGGGTTTTCAAGTTCCCAAATCAATTTTATATTCCTGTCTATATGTTTTCACTCTTTCATACTTTCTCTAGCACTTAGCATTGTCTACCTATTTTGTTGTAACTGTCTCAGTGAGTGTAAAATGGTGGGTTTTGTGGGAGATTGTGTTGTTTCATTGTAAATAATTATCCCATCTACTGGTTTAATAAAAAGCGCTGATTGCCAAAGGCAGGCAGGAAGTGTGGGCAGGGCTACCAGACGAGGAGAACTCTGGGAACTGGAAGCACAGAGCAAAATGCCAGAGAGAATGCCAGAGAGAAGCCAGAAGAAGCAGAGGACAACCATGCTGCTGTGAGAAAAGGTACTGAGCCCCATGGCTGAACAGGAGGAGTCATGGGTTAGAAGAAGGATAGAGAGCTAGCAAGCTATACGCCTGGGCCTTAGACCAATCAGCCTAAAACTATCATATGCATCTGTGTGTCTCTGTGGGTCTGTGGGTCTGTGTGTCTGTGGATCTAAACCTTGAGATTAGGCCCAAAAGTCTGGGCCAGAAACCTCGTGCTACAGGTTTTGTTTTTACTTATTTAAAAGTTAAGAATATTAAATACCTACTGTGGGGTATATATATATATACACACATATATGTGTGTATATATATGTATATTCATATACATCAAGCATTTTTAAATTATACTACTTGGGTATATATGCTTACAGGTTATGCTCTAGCTATTCCAACAATAGCTGTCTCTATAGGGAAAATCCAAGAGTTTGGTACTTGTTCAATCCATAATCCTGGATATCTCAGCTAATTTTCATTCTATATTGGAATCCCCAAAAGGTGGTCTTAATAATGTGGAAGGAATGCCCCAGCAGAAGGATAGGTGAACTTTCCAGCAAAATGGGACCAAGCAGGCAAAAACCACAAGCTTCCTTTGTCCATGTCTTTTTTTATAGGCTGACACCAAGTGTGTTCTATATTTAGGGTGGGTCTTCCCATCTTTAATAATTCAGTCAAAAAAAAATCCTTCACAGGTATGCTCAGATCTTCAGGTTTTAGTTAATTTCAGATGTGACCGAATTAAAATCGCACAGTCTTTTTTAGATCTAGTACCATTTTGACTTATTTTCCCAATGTAGAACATTTTGAATTTATAAAGTGTGAGTCCTACAACTCTGTTCTTCTTTTAAGATTCTTTAGAATATTTTGGGACATTTCCATTTCCATATGAATTTTAAGAACAGTTTAAAAACTTCAATAAAAAAGAAACTGCAATGTTGTTAGCAATTACATTGACTCTAAGCCATATACAGGGTGCTGGCCTCACCTTACATCCTAAACTTTCTCATCTATTACTACAGATTTTTTTTTCATTTCCTTACATTACTGTCATTCCTTCCCATAGTGCGCTCTGGTTTCCGAATACAAATACTACACTTCTTTTATCAAATGTTTCCCTATGTGTTGTATTCATCGTGATAATGAGAGAAGTTGAATTGTGTTCTTATTGTTTTCAGGTTATTCGCTGGTAGTCTGTAGAAATGCAATTTGTTTTATGACTCAGTCGTGAGCCCTGAAATTTGGCATAACGTGCATGTTAGAGCTAATAGTTTATTAGATCCTTGGGATATGCTATCAACTGGATTGTACCACTGTAAGTACAGATTATTTTCTTTCCTTTCCAACTGAGTCCTTTGCCTCTGATATCAGCAGTTATACCCTGATAGAATTTCCATGCTAAATCAGCACAGAATAAATCTCGTCTGACCATGAAGTATAGTTTTCTTTTTTATATTTCTGTATTTGGTTTACAAGTGTTTCACTGAGAATTTTTGTGCAATAGTTACAAAATCTACAGCTATGGACTTATCCTTTCCTAGTACACTATTTCTTGGTTTTCACATCAAAAATATTCTGTCTTCATAGGATGAGCCCACAAGTCCTCCTTCTTCCTGCTTTCTGAGGGATTACAAAGAGACTGATATTCGCTCTTTAAGTGTTTGGGGAAAATACCAGTGAAGCCACCAAAGACTTGAGAAATGAAAGAGATTCCAAGACACTGTTGGATCTCAGAAAAGTAGGAATATTGTAGCCAGCAATTCTGTCCTATCCAGTGATTAAAAGACACTAGAGAATAGGAATGGGAAGGTTTTTTTTTCTTAATTGAAACAAGATAAATTAACGAGAGAAGGAGTGGAAATGTGAACCAAACTAATAAGCCTGCTATTTCCTGCTTAGTGTTTGCCATTCCATCTGATGGAACACACAAGTTATAGTGATCCTCACTATATACAGAGAAAATATGCAAGACAATTTTATTATAATCAAAGAAAAATTTAAAAGATATAAGGGGAGAAAGGGTTAAAGTTGAAAAGTAAAAATAGATCAATAAATAAATAAAATGTCAGATTTGGGCCTACCAATGCTCATGCCAACTGTAAACTTCCTAACACACGAATGGTAAAAAGACACAGCAGCAGCATCGTCACCATGAATGAGGTTCAGAGCCCTGGCTGCTCTTCCAGAGGTCCTGAGTTTAATTCCAAGTAACCACATGCCAGCTCACAACCACCTAAGATGTGACCTGGTGCCCTCTTCTGGCATGCAGACATGCATGCAGGCAGAACACTGTATACATAATAAATAAAACTTTAAAAAAAGATGGTCACTATGAAAGAAAGGACACCTTAGCTGGATCTCAAGGACATGATGTACTTCAGTGGAACATCGGTAAAGTATAGCTATCGTAATGTCCGGATCTCCTGCTCAAGCAAAGAGCAGCCTTAATGGTGCTTCTAGCATCAGCGCAGCCAAGTGGCAGACACTATCAGAGGGAGGGGAAGATAAAACAATGGGGAAGCACACCTGAGACTGCTGGGCTTTGTGAATAGTAACAGGATATAGTGGGCAGAATGCATTATAATGCCTTAATACTGGACATCTTGCTGATATTGGTGTTTTACCTTTTCCATCAAATTCTTTCCAAAAGGGAGAAAAGGAAAGTGACAGAATGCTTCCAGTAGACCCTAAATGAATATGTTTTCAAAAGGTTGGTTGCATATTATAAGACTGGAAAGATGGCTCAGCGGTAAAGAGTACTTACTATCCTTACAGAGGAACCAGGTTTAGTCCCAAGCACCCACAAGGTGACTCACAATCAATTATAACTTCAGTTTCAGTAGATCTGATGCCCTCTTCTGGCCTCCACAGGCACTGCATGCATGCGATCACAGACATACCTACAATCAAGCAAAACGCTCATAAACACACACAAAAAAAGTAACTTTTCATAAAGTTGACAAAGTTTGAAATCCATACATGCAAATTATAAGCCGGCATTGTCTATGACCAATACTCACACTATGAATAGTAATAAGCCAGTAATACTAATAAGCAATACTAATAAGCAATGAGTTGAACAAGGTATATGAATAAACCATGGGATTCAATGTGGCTTGGTATGGTGAAGACTTCTGATTGACATCCATATGTGGGAGCATAACTTAGGTTATATAGGAGCTCATGTAACGGAAACCTTACCACCTCACTGCTAAGTAAGAGACAACGATGAGACCCACCAAACCCAGTGTAAATGTGCTATGCAGGAATTCATGAGAAAAGAAAGTACAGCTTAGGGTAGTACATTTCAAGAAAACAGATGCCTCTTCGGGAGAAAACCAGAAAAAAAAAATATTTTAAAAACTCCTTCCTGGTCATGATAAAAATTTTGTCTTTCATAAATTTCATTTCAATGGAAAATAAAAGAAACAAACAAATAAACAGATAAGAAAAACATAGTTAATGGTTAGCTTCAGGGAAGAAAATAAAAGCCTAGTGAGACAGTAACAAAAGAATATTCATGTAAAATGCAGCTGGCTGTTCATCACTGATAAGAAGCCACACAAAGAAACACTGAGCTGTTTAATATTTTGCTTCTCACTTCTTTGTCAACTACAGTGATGCTCATATGACAAAGAATTAGCAAACCTTGATGGAATGAATATAAATCCACGTTGGGTAAGATGCTAAATAAATCTGCAGCTTGATTTCATTTAGCTCTCTGAAATGCATTATGGATGGGATGGCCTGAGTTACAAATCAGATGAAGTATCATCAGCGTAGACCAGCAATGAGTCAAATGTAACAAGAAGAAATATGATAAGAATAAATGTAAAAACCCTCACTGGAAGGCCTAATGTAACTGTACAAGATAAAGAAGGAAGAGACTTCTTTTTTATTTCTTGTTATCGACAGACATGGTCATTATAAGATGTGAGTGATGAAAGGCTGGGAGCATGGACGGAAATGGTAGCTGTTGTGCTACAGGATAGGATGAGATTATGTCGACTGCTAGGAAACCACATTCTTGTCAGTGATGAACTAGAAAACGGTGAGTTCAGATATTGGATTTACTTTCTAAAATCCATCAAACTGAACTAGGAAAAACAAAAATTACAACCCCTCGAGAAGTTGAAAATCAGTTGTAAAAAAGACAAAACACAGGTTTTTCATGGAACTTACGAACAATTCAGACAAACCTGTGAATAGCGTTTCAATGCACGCCTTCTGGAAGACAGCTTGGCCTCTGAGCCTGAAATGTAGGATGACATCATGTAGCTCAGCATCACCATATGGAAACTTAAGTGGTTTGATTTAGAGGGAGTCCCATCTGAGCTAACAGTGGGATGCAGATACTAACAGAGTAATGATGGCGATATAATAATAATGTGATTTGTTAGTATGAATTAAAAGAAATACATGCTGCGAAGAATTAGGGTGTGCTGTTGATACTTTACTTGTGTGCATTAGTTCAGAGAGAATATAAAATGTAGGACACTTATCCTAATAATATCTGTGCATAATCATGGTAGTTAAAAATATTATCACAAGTAAGGATTCAGTAATTTGTCCTATGAAGAATCAAGGAGTAGACCTGTCACTAATGATTAATATTAAAAGAAAAATCTTTTAATCCCGAGACAGGGTCTCAGTCTCTAGTCCTGACTAGCCTTGAACTCACTGAATAGGCCAGGTTAGCCTCTAACTCACAGAGATCCATCTGCTTCTGTTTCCTTACTGTTGGAATTAAAGGGGTTTCCACCATGCTCAGCTCTCAAATACACCTATTTTTAAGACTTATGTTTTTGTTTTATTCATGTGTATTAAGTGTCTGTGTAAAAATATGCACATATATGTGTAGGTGCTGATGGAGGCCAGAAAGGGAGTTGGATCCTTTGGAGCTAGAGTTAAAGGTGTTTGTAGTGATCTAATATGGGTATTGGGACATGAACTCTTGTGCTATGGCTGAGTAATAATTGTTCTTAGCTGCAGAGCCATTCTACCAGTCCCAGGAAATATATATTTAAAATAAATGAAATGGTTGCCTTCCTTCCAAAAAAGAAATAGCCAAATCAAATATAATAAATTGGAAGTGTAGATTATAGAAAACGCAAATGAATGAATAATATATTAGATAGGAGCAACACAGTCATTGTACCCTCAAAGATTTCAGTTTGGTCATTGAGTATAAAAGTGACCAAGCTGAATGTATTATTTTATGCCTTGGATTCAGCACTTGGGGAAATATAGAATGGGAGTCTATTTTTAAAAATGAAGCTTGGAGAATGAGCTCTCTCCCCAAACAATTAGTAAGTCTTTCTGTTTATTGCTCTTGACTATCGTCGTCACTACCCAAGTCACTCTCCTTCAACTGCTTGGTGGTTTTAGTGTTTCGTTCAGTTTAACATCACCTCTTGTTCAAATGTTTCAAATAATGAATTAATCAGTAACAGTGGTCAAGTCTAAGCCATGCTTACTTGCAATCCTTTCTTTCTTTTTTTGGCATCTTTCATTATCAAACGTGTTTCTCCAAAGCTGTGCATCAGAGAAGGGGAGCTTTAGCAAATGATTGATGAGTTAGTCAACAGTTAATAATTCTCTACAGCCCAGAATTACAATGTAGAGTAAAACTCCCCCCCAAATTCTTTTTTCAGTCTTGGATAAAAACCATTCCTTTCCATTGGGACTCACTGATGAAGTTGCATTTTTTATTTCTACCCATGGATACATAGAGACAGCCGGTTTTAATTGCATAAACAAATACCTAAAAGCCACAGGTACAACCTCATCTTCCATAAAGGGATGCATCATGAAGAGAGGAAGAGAGAGTAGGTGGTGAGAGCGTGAGGTGCTGCATCCTAACAAGCCCTCTGCCGGGGGCACGGCAGTGTGGTGCTTATCTTCCTGTGAAAACCAATCATCCAGTTGTCAAAGGAAATAAATCTAAGCTGCTCTACAGGGGAAGACTTAACCAGGACATAAATATGACCAAAAAAGCCTAGAAGCAAAGGCAACTCTATGTACAAAGGGCCAGAAAAAGGAGAAAAAAATGTACAACAGCCTCCAAAGTTTTCAAGTTAAGGGCAGAGATATGGTGGTTGCAGCTGAGGAAGTCAAAATATTATAAAGTCATTGAAGCCATGCTAAACGGTGTTCTTTTCTCATCTGTAACTAAGAACCTGTAAGCTGGAATAAGGGAGGAAGGTTCAGATCACCAGCAAAGGATGCTTTTACTGTCTCACTGTTAAGATCTCTGTCTCTAGATTTTCGAACTTAAGCTCAGCTGTTGATATCAATGATATCAATGGTCTGAGACAGTATTAGCATTGTGTTAGCCAATAGATGAACAATAAGCTAGTAACAAATAAGGTCATGTGGGACTCCAAATCCAAATGTCCCCAGAAGTAAGACATGGCATCTTTCAGAGAAGTTTAATTAAAAACAAGGGCTGGGATCCATCACAGATAAGAAATCTTAGTCGGGGTTTCTATTGTTGTGAAGAGACACCATGGTGACAATAATTCTTATAAAGGAAACCATTTCATTGGGGCTGGCTTATAGATTCAGAGGTTTAGTTCATTATCATAATGGTAGGAAGTATAATAGCACTCAGGCAGACACGACGCTGGGGAAGTAGCTCAGAGTTCTATATCTCCATCAGCAGGCAGCAAGAAGAGAAGCCAGCACTGGACCTGGATTGAGCTTCTAAAACCTCAAAGCCCACCCCAGTGATACATTTCCTCCAAAAAGGCCATACCTCCAGTAATGCCACTCCCTATGAGTCTATGAGGGCCATTTTCATTGAAATCGCCACAGATGACATCAATACACATTCTTTTCAAAAACAGAAGGGACTTTGTTCTTGTCTGTTGATGATGGACGCTACAAAGCATTCTCACAATGACAGTTATAACCCCTGAGAAATATCTTCGATCACAGGACGCCTCTGACTTAGGCTAGTATATTATCTGTGCAGAGAGAGAAGAGGGGAGACCAAAGGCATGAAAGAAATAAAACATAAGGTACACCCAAGTATGTAGGATCTGCTTCCTGTGTGGTTCTCTGAGCATCTTCCTCTTCATGTGCTCCTGACAATCTATCATTTCCCACTCGGCTCACATCAATAACCACAAGTAGCTGGCAGCATCTGTGCCTCTATGCGTGCATCCTAAATGTTCAGTTAGTGTTATATTGCTATTTAGGCCTCAAGGAAACAAGTAGGGGGAAGCTGACAGTCTCAGCCACAGAAAATTTACCCTATCCTGTTCCAAAACTAATAACCAAAAGAAGTCATGTGGCCATTGGGTTCTGTCCGAGTTACAGTTTCTATTACTGTGACGAAACACCATGAACACAAAGCAAGTTGTGGAGAAAAGGGTTTATTTGGCTTACACTTCAGTATTGCTGTTCATCACTGAAGGAAGTGAAGTAAAAAACCCAAACAGGGAAGTGTCCTGGAGACGGGAGCTGGTGAGAGGCCATGGAGGGGTGCTGCTTACTTACTTGCTCCCCTGCCTTGCTCAGCCTGCTTTCTTATAAGACCCAGGACCACCAGCCCAGGGATAGTATCATGGGCTGGGCCCTCCCTCACTGATTAATTGAGAAAGGCCCTCTAGCTGGGTCTCCTGAGAAATTTCCTCAACTGAGGTTTCTTCCTACCGGATAACTCTAGCTTGTGTCAAGATGACACACAAAACCAGCCAGTTCAGGTTCTGAGGATAAAGGCAGAGAACAGAAGAACGTGAGAATCCGGCCAGGCTCCCCCCCTTCCTTGGCTACTCCTTTCTTTTCTATCTAGTTTACTGCCTGTCCTCATCCGGGAGCAAAATCAGAAGCTGGAATTGCATTCCTATGCAAGGCAAAATGAAAGTTTAGGATCGCATGTTTGTGATATAGAAAATGAGACAATCCTGCTCCTCTGCGGAGGGGGGAGGGGGCGTGGGGTACAGAGCTTGATTCTGCTCCCTTTACTGACAATAGATTTTTTTTTACCACATAATATATCCAGATTACAGCCCCCCCCCATCCTTCCAGTTCTTCATACATACCCCAAGTTTGGATCCACTCTCTTTCTCCCATTAAAAATAAACAGGCACCTAAGAAATCTTAATAACATATAAAATAAGAAAATACTTCTAAGCAGAAACAATATGAAATATATACATATATAAATTAAGTAATATTAAATAGGTGTTAGTTTTTATATATAAAAATTATTTTAAACTTCTAATTTAAAAATCATTCTGATTTAAAAACCACCCCCAGCATAAATTCAAGAAAATTATTTATGATTTAAGATAAAATGTAAATTATTTTCCTTATAAAATTCTTTTATAGTTTTGGTTAGCTTTTACTAACTGGAACATAAGCTATTATTTTTGGCTACATGTCCTTAATATAAATTTTTGAGTGCAGAAAAGTATGTTCTTGCCTGAGAAATACACAGTGCATAAAATATTAAAACCTCAAAGTACCGAAGAGGTTATGTCTCCCAAGAGGACTTCTTCACGTCAGTGGCACATCTCTGACCAACACAGGTGTGTCTGATTTCTCAGGAATCCAAGCTGAGTTTCAGTCCCTTGACCTTCACCAACCTGTGCAATAAACTAAAACTTACTCTAATAATGTTTCCAAGAGCAACCACACTTAAGATGCACAAACTCTGACCCCAGCTCTGATGAATAAGATACAATTCAATGTTCGACTATTAAACAATTTTACGAAAACCACATGAATTCAGTAAGAAAGAAATTCCTTTAATCAAAACATCATTAGTGTAAAATAATTCTTCCCAAGGGAGGATAATCTCTTTAAAATATATTTTAATAAGACACATTTTAATTAGTAATGTAAAACATTTTGAAGATAAAACACATTTTAAAACTATAAAATTCACTATAACTTTAAGCTATCAAAGTGCTGCTAAGGAATGCTGTGTGCTTTAAGAAACAAATTGCTACCATTTAGAATCTGGCACTGTAAAATGAAGTGTTTAAGAAGTGAATATCAATTCAGGAAAATTTGAGGTAAATGTGAAAAAGATGTTAATATTGTCTTTAATTCCTTGTACATAATGGTGAGGGGGTTGCCTTACTTTTATTTATTAATTTTTGTCTGTTTACTTTTTGTTTTTGTTTTATTTCCTAGAGACAAATGTGAATTAAGACCCAAGAAGTTGCGAATGATGGCCTGTAAGGCAAGAGGTTTGCCTAAAAACCTCTTGAGGCAAGGCAAAACCAAAGCAAATACAAGCATGGAATAGAGCATTTACATTCGTACTGTACTGCACAGACAGCTAATAGTCAAGAACTGCTGTGGGATGTCCTTCTGTATGCTGTGAATGTGTGTTGCTCTCATTGGTTGATAAAAAAAAAAAAATGGTGCTTTGGCCAATGGCAAGGCAGGATAAGATTAGCTGGTACAATCATACTGAGACTAAGATTAGCTGGTATAATCATACTGAGATGAAGCAAGGTGAAATCGGGGCAGACTTGAGCCAGCCACCACCACCCAAGAAGCAAGGTGTTACAGGACCACCACAGCCCACGGCTTAATAGAAATAAGTTAACTTAAATTTAAATGCTAGTTAGTATATTAACCAGAGCCATTGACCATACATTTCTAATTAATAGATGTCTCTGTGTGGTAATTTGGAAAGTGGCTAATGGATCTTCAAGAACAGGCAGGCAGGAGAAAATCCTCTGTTTACAAAGAACCATTCATTGTCTCTAGGCTCTTTATTTTCTTGTAATCTAGATTATTTTATCTGTGAGTCATATTTAAATATTTTATACCTTGAGGTTGATTTCCCATCATCCTTCTTGAATTCAAGGATTCATCACGTGTGTTACAATCTCAGTTGTCCATTCCAGTGTTATGGCCCACATTTATTAATCTCTTAGCTTCAATAATTAAGAGATCTAAGGTCATATTGCAACTTGGGCATAGTATCTGTTTTAGGCTCATGGCATAGAATAGGAATGTCTGTCTGAACTTGACTGAATCCACTGGGACTCTGATTTGCATGTCCTCTGGATTATAGTCTCTGTCTCGTCTGTAGCTGAATTCTTCTGGCGGTCCGAACTGTTCCAGCACAGACACCTTTGTTCACTACCTAACAAATGTTCTTGTGTGTTGGGAGAACCGAATAACATGACCGGGTCAGATTCTGCCAACTGTTGTGCGTGTTCGTTCTTTCTCAGTGTCTGGGACTTTAAGGGAAGAAGAAAGTCCCATTCTTCCCCACAGGGAGCTTGCAATCTGATTCTGAAAATAATATTCATTCAACTGGGAGTAATTTGTGCATGCCACGAATTCAGCAGGCCAGTGCAATTAGTTTGAGAAGACTGGAAAAACAGAGTTCTTGCACAATGCTTGAGATGGAGGAGACATTGAAGTATCCTTTGTTTAGTTCAAGCACTTGCGTGTGTAGTATTTCACTGCAACTTCCCATCCTCTCTGCAGTAATTGCACTTAATCCCCTTTGAAAAGCTAACTGCTATGGAATGCAAACAGTTTTTCTAGGACCACCCAGTTGGGGGAGTTACCGTATAAATAAACTCTCCAAGCTAAATCCCATCATCTGCTTTTCTGTACTCTACCTTGGCTTCACTATATTGAGGGCAATGCACAGCATATTAAAATAAAACAAAGAATGAATTCACAAACTCCAGTAATAGAAAAGGCCTTTTTCTAACAATGTTTTCAAATGTTAAAGCACATCCCTCTCCCAGTAAAAGACTCAAGGCCAGATAATGCTAGTGAACCCCTATTGTTTGTCTGGGAAAGTGACAAAGGATGATAGATATGTGGCTGCTGCTGGTGTCTGCACAGCCTCGGCTTAGCTAGAGCACTGCCCACGTCTCAGGACAGTCACACCAGCCCAAGAGAAACCACTCCTCCCTGAAGCATCCTTCTTAAAAGAGTTAAAATAGAAATCAGAAGCACTTTCGTTTTATCTCGAAACCATGAGAAATGCCTTGAAGAAATGGAAAAGAGACCAGTACAGTGTTCTATTGAGGACTGTCGGAATCTGCCCTTAAAAGGACTCCATTCTAGTATTCCACACAGCATGTTCAAAATAGTCGCAGGAGAACAGCTGGACTGATCAGACACAGACTTTGAAAGTAGATGAAGTATCGTGTCATCAAATCTTCGAGCCCTGGAGCAAATCATAAGACATGTTCTCTTTCTTATTTTTCATTGGCAGGTGCAATCATTTACAACTAAATGGCAGGACTGTCTCTCACACAAGCAGTTAATATGCTCTAGAATTTTCCCAGGAACCAGATGGCATGCATTTCATACCAAGCTTGTTGAAATAAGAACTGAAATCATCTGCCAATAAGTGGAAGTTTTCCACAGTCTCCTGAGGTGACCCCATGTAAGATTTTGAAGTTTTTGAGGTCAGGAAGCTTATAAATATTCAGTTCTTGGTGACTCATTTCCAGGGCTGTGGTGGAGTAATTATAGAATAATTCTAGTTAGCCATCAATGAAAATATTCTGACTTCAGCTTATGTTAGAATGCCTTTTTCCTTAGGATTACCCCTTTGTTTTGTACGTCTTCCTAACTCAGAGTGCCATCTAATGAGAAGCAGATGAATAAAAAAAGCCAGAGGCAGCACTCATTTCTTTCTCTGTGGGCATTATCAAGGGGACTCCAAAACTTTAGAGGACATGTGGGCATGCAGAAATTATACTTTATATTTTAAATGTTTAAAACAACATCTGTAATTAATATTGTAGTTTACCTTGGAGTGATATGCTAGACCCTACCCGCATAACTAGTGAATAGAGTCCAGGACTGTGTGCTTGCCTATCCACATACCTCACAGAATTGTGTATCAATGTCCACATGTCCCACTCAGCCCAGTCAGTCAAAGGCAGTGAAACACAACTATAGCTTTCTTGTTGAAAGTCTAAAAGAGAAATGTCCTTTCCTTAGAGCGTGTGAACATGCAGAGATGCTGGTGAACGTCTTGTTACCAGTAAGGGGGCTTCTTGAGGATAAAGGCAGGAGTGAGAAAAGAAAATGGGTGAGGTAGGTAAGGGATTACAAACTTCTCTTGCTGCAAGAATTTTATTCTGAACTCAAGATTTTGTAGTTGTCACTTTTATTGTTACTGTATAAAACAATACATCTTTATTGGCTTAAGTGACTATGAACTGAGTTTTTGCTATTGCAAAATTTAAAAAAATATATTTTAAATTATATGTTATAGTGTTATATAAGAAATATATATTCTTATATTTATATAATTTATGCTAGCCCTGATTATGAAGAAAAAAATAATATGTGCTCCCAGGCATTAATGAAGTGTCTCTATGGTAATTTTACACTCAAATTCTGGAATAGTATTAATTTTCTTGGAAATAGGAGTCAAAGTTCTTATTCTTTCTAAATATACCAAGACACGGATGACTGGCTATTCCAGCCTCACACGAGGAGACAGTGTGATAAAATAATGAAATGAGTGGCATTGTGGGTGATGACAACACTTCTATCCATGAATTGGTCATTTGGAAACAGTCATACCTCTGCACAGCAAGATCATATGTGGCAGGGCTGTGTTTTCACCCATACATGAAGGAAACCACTTAATTTATTTTTCTCTAAGAAAGAGAATGAAACACACTACTTCAGATGTCATGTTGACATAATTTTCCTTGTCATTCTGAGTTTAGTTTTTGGCTTCATTTGCTCAAAATGGCACTGGATGGATTTATGAAGTATAACTGGACCTCTCTAAACCATTTCCTACAGTAGCTGTGGCAGGCTTCTTCATTACACCACTGTTCTCCCTGCCTCTATACACACACACACGCACACACGCACACGCACACGCACACGCACACGCACACACACACACACACACACACATCTCAGAAGATTTGATTTGTCCATTCTTCACTTTAGTCTTTACCAGTTATTCTCAGCGTGATCCAAAGACTTTGTCACGCATGTGTTTGGGCATTAAAACAATTTCTTATTGAACTACATTTTTTCTTCTCTCTCTCTCTCTCTCTCTCTCTCTCTCTCTCTCTCTCTCTCTCTCTCTCTGTGTGTGTGTGTGTGTGTGTGTGTGTGTGTGTATGATTTACATGTATACAATATTCTATGTACATGGATATCTATAATTAAGCTCTTCTTGCAGGGAGATACTCTTGGATACCATTCTACTGCTTTCCAGCTGCCTCCTCTAAGAGTCAATGCTTCTGGTTGTGTCTCCTTGAGATTTGAACTGAGCCAAGTCATGATATGAGAATTGTGGATGGAATAGAGTAGTTACTTTTCAGGCTAAATGGTCCCCGCCATGCTTCCTTTAAATAATGCAGGCCAACTATGTGAAGCCTTTATAGCTCCCATGTTGTATTAAGACACTCTTTGTATTTTCCATTTTTATGAAGCTTATTACTATTTCTTTTTACTCTGTTTCTTTAAGAACTTTATCTTTTTTCCTTTTTCCTTTTTCTTTTCTCTCTCTCATGCTGGTATATATTTTAACACACTCTAAACCATTTTGAGTTTTCTGATTTGTCTTTACTGTATATCTCTTATTTCTTATCTTACTCTGTTTCTGACCACAACTTTGCTTGTCTAGGATGACTGACTCCACCCAGCTTCCTGGATTTCTTTCTGTTTCTGTTCACACCTTTAAACTGCCAAGGTGAAGCTAAGGATTAAAGGCTTCCCTAGGGTGGCTGGCTGGCTCCACCCAGCTCCTAGTCTAGCTTCATAGGATTTAGCTTTTTAGCCTTAGTACTGGTAGAATCCACAATTACCACTCTGGGGAATTTTAGGGCCCATATAATCATCAAGTAAAGCTTTGCCATCTGCTGCTCATTAACTCCATTTAAGTGTTTGGCAGCAGGGCCTCTTAAAAGACTCACGAGTGTTTTGCCTCTAAGGCTGAATCAGGGAAGGCTCTCTTAAAAAAAAAAAAAAAAAAAAAAAAAAAAAAAAAAAAAAAAAAAAAGCTGTGCCTCTGCTTGCCTCCAGCACCTCTACTTGCCTCCAGCAAATAGTACTCACTCAAGAAAATGCTGCTGCTACTAAGAAGCCATCTTTGACTCTGTTTCTTTTTTGTCTGTATTAACAGAAACCTTAAATCTACCATATAGAGCTCCTTGCTTACATCTAGGCTCAGGAACAGGCCTTGTTCAGCTTAAATTGCACGCAGCAAACACATCATTTTGTAATTTAATCCCATACACCACTCAGTCTCTTTACCACGGCCCACTCAGAAGCTGCTTTTGGCTCTGTTTCTGTGCTCTAGACCATTTTTTAAACGTTCTCCAACTTTATGTGGGTATATATGCCCCACATTGGTGCCATTTGTTATGTTAAGTTTCTGGCCAGACTTTCCATTCTAGCCTCATGGCCCGGACCCACAGCCCCAAAGCTCCACAGTCCCACAGTCCCACAGAGACACACAGACATTTACATTCATTGTATGCTGTTTGACCTGGGGCCCAGGCATATAACTTGCTAGCTCTTGGTCTTAAACTAACCCATGATTCTTACCCTGTTCAGCCATGAAGCTCGTTACCTTTTCTCAGAGCAGCATAGTTTTGTCCGCTGCATCTTCTGGCTCGTCTGGCAACTCTTTGGCATCTCTGGCGTCTCTGCTCTGTTCTTTCTGTTCCTAGAGTTTTGTTAGTCTGGTAGCCCCACCCATACTTCCTGTCTACCTTTGGCCAATCATCTTTATTATTATTATTATTATTATTATTATTATTATTATTATTATTATTAAACTAGTAGGCAGGACAATTATTTACAATGTAACAACATAATCCCACTACACTCCCATGATTGTCATTTAAACTGTATTTGACTATCGTATTCAATGGGTCTTTCTTGGTTTATTTAATTCACAACATCAAAAAGAAAGCTGCCCCCCTGTGCTGTCATTGTTTCTCCTTTTGAGGGGAAATGTTGCTCACACTATGCTGCAATGGCAAATGGACAGTACTGGCTCCTGTACTTATTTTGTACCATCTTTACTTGCTGTGACATCCTCCGCCCAGTCCTGAGAATGTCTTTTTCCCAAATCATCTTCCCACCTTTTCTGATAGGTCAATCTGCCAGAGTGATTCCTCTTTTGTCCAAGGCTAGACTCTACAAGGAAATTTTGATAAAATCATAACAATACATAAATAATAATATTCCAGAGCATGCAGTGAAGTGGCCTGGGTTTACATTGCAGCTTAATAACTCTTCAACTCTGTGAATTTAGGGCAGGATATATAACTTCTTAGAGTCTCAATTTCCTTTTTAGTAAAATGGAGATGAAAAGATTTATTGTCTAGCATTTTAATGATGATAATTAATACAATGCCAGGCTTTTAATAAGGATTGAGAAACAGTGATGCTGACTATGTTTCAACCAAGCATCTGCAGCACCCTCATGTACAGTATGCAAGATTTGCCTTCAAACGAGTTCTCTGTGTCATGAAATCTGCCTGTGTTGCTCTCTGAGTATTGTCTTTAACCACAAATCCAATGTGCCTCTTGCCTTTATGATGATAATATTGAAAAACACCACCTTGAGAGTGAAAGTAATGACCCCATATACATGTCTCAGGACATCTAACCCTCTTCTCTCTCCCCCCTCTTCCAAATTCCATCTTACACAAGTCCACCATAGCTGTTGCGTGGACAACCTGAAGAATTACCGCTGTGAAGTTCTGCAGGCTGCCTCAGAGTAACATCAGTTATAGGACAAATGTGACTGTCTTGTCAGAGCTCATGCTGATGTTTACTGTGCTGTTAATAGCAGACATGTTTAGGGTGGGGTGCTGGATTCTGAAAACAATGCTCTTCACAAATGGGACAAGGGCCCTTACAGAAGATGCCTCAAAGATCTTGTTTGTCCTCTCTGTCACATGATAACACATTGTAAATGTCATCAGTTAGAAGCAGGTCTTTGCCAGATACTGAATCCGATGGCACCTTGATCTCAGACTTTCCAGTTCCTAGAACTATATGCCATAAGTGTCTGGCCAATAACTAAGCATTTTGCTATACCAACAGGAATAGACTAAGAGGCATTTAATTAACCAGCTAGTCCAGGAACATTACTTGGGCTATACCAATAATATTCTCTAAGACCAATGGAGACTTTTACCTAGTCTTTCAGAAGCTTTGGGAATGAAATATATCATGAAGAAACTGATAAAGTGGCCTCTGTGAAGAGGCCACCCCTAAGACCCACTGGTGTAAACACAACACTTGGGACACAGCCAAATATCTGAACATCTAGCTAAGAGAAGCCCACTTTGGAATCTAGAACAAACTCCTTTAGGATCCAAGAAAAACAAGCCATTCTCCAATCCAAAGATTCGTTCCTGAAGGAGGCTTTCCCATTCTGTATGTTGACAGCATTGATTATGGCAGCAGCAAGCACAGGGGGTGATGAGACTGGACCATCATATCCACAGCCAGAAAGTCAAAACTGTCAAAGCAGAAACCTCCACAAGGAGCAAGGGAATGGAAGAAGGCAGACCTGTCCTGCCTCTGGTATCAGCCAAACATGGCCAAACCCCAACTCTATCACCTATTAAATATCTAGCTACAGAGAGACCCCCTAAAATGAGCTTCTTCCCAACTAAGATGAGAACGATTACACCATCTGCCTCAAAGGGTAGTTATAGAAATTGAATGATGCAGCTCTCTCACATGAAGAACTAAGTGTAATGTCAGACACTGCTAGCAATAGGTAACTCTTGATATTTGCAGGATTCAATATCCTGTTCTGGGTACTGTTTTAAGAGTTTTGCATAAGTGGTACCCTATAGACAAATACCATTGTTTTATATTGCATGTCCAGAGAGGTTGGCCCCTTTTCTTTCCTCCATCCTCCTGAGAATGTGTCCACAAAATCCCCAACTTTCATACAGTTTATTGAAAATGACAGTACACTCAGTGAACAAGCAAGCCACTATAGGAAGGTTTATGTTTTGTCAGCCTGTTTCCATCAGAAGGAGGGAAAAATGTGCCTATCATAATTTTTTCTTTATGTATGTAGTTCATAAACTTTATATCTTGTAGCCTCCTGTTAACACACACACACACACAAACACACACGCACACGCACACGCACACACACACACACACATACATGTGTGTGCACACACACACGCACATACACACATACATGCACACACACACAGAGTGATATATTTTATATTTAATAAAATCAGCCTGGAATATCAAAGGACAGAATCACCCTCAGTCAAGCATTAAGGGTCAGAGAATGGTAACTCATGCCTTTAATCCCAGCATGGGAATGACCCAGGTGGTGACCTATGCCTTTAATCCCATCACTCAGGAGACAGAGATCTTTCTGTGTTTCTGTGAATTCAAGGCATAACAACCAAACAGTAAGTAGCTCATGTCTTTAATCTTAACTCTGGGATTATGATGTAGAGTTGAACCTGGAAGTGAAATAACTGGGTGGGGAAGATATTTAAGGCAGGTGTAGGCACACATTGAAGGGCTTTGTAGAAGTGACCAGCCAGGCTGAGGAATCTAGAAGGTAGCTTTTACCCTGAGATGTTGGCTGGGTGAGAATTGACTGTAGTCTGTTTCTTCTCTCTGAGATTCCAGCTTTTCCCCAATATTTGCTCTGAGTTTTTATTAAATACCAAATAAAATTTGTTACACACACACACACATGCACGCACGCACATACTCTCTTCCTAAGCACTCCTAAGTGGCCTTTCCCAAAAGATAACAGCAAATTTTCCACATGAAATTGTAGTTACCACATGCATGCCCTAGAATGTCAAACTTTTTAATTCTTTTAAAATCCTATTTCCACTATTTAGTTGAACCAAGTGTTTGAAAATAGATTCCACACTCTAAATCAAATATTACCAATGTGTGGCTGATGCTTAAACTAAATCACTTGACCAAGCTCCTTAGCAGGGCTCTCCTTCCACTTTCTATATCTTCACTTGGGTGCCCAACTACTAGACAATGAACAAAGAGCACCATACAGATTCAATGTGTCTTTAGGAGCTGACAATACAAATAGCTCCGTGGTTAAGAGCACTTGTTGATCCTGCAGAGGACCCAGGCTCTATTCCCAGCACTCACATGGAGGCTCATAACCAAATGTAACTCAAGAGCCAGTAGATTTGAGGTCCTTTTCTGACCTCTCTAGGCACCAGGAGTAAATATGCTGCACAGACCTAAATGCAAGCAATACACTCATACACATAAAACATATCTAAAAATAAAAGGGGGTGTGGCTTTAAATTTTTCTAGCTGGATTTGAATTCCAGTTCTATTGTTTCTCAGTTCTATGACCTTGAACATCTTGAACACCCTTTGAGACTCAGATACTACACCTATAACGTGGGACAAATAACAGAGCTTATACCAATGTGAGAAGGGCTGTGGGTAGTATTTAACAGTCATCAAGCTTAAACCTGAAGATATGTCTGTGAGCTGGTTTCCAGGCTGGGTTGACGAGGTGGGAAGACCTGCCCTGGATGTAGACAGAGCCATCTCATGCTCTGTGGTCCTGGATTAAAGATAAGGAAGAAAGCTAGCTGAGCGGACACCTTCATCTCTCCCTGCTTCCTGACTGTGTCTACAAGGTGAGCAGATGCTCCAGCTCCTTTCTCCTGGCTTCCTGCTGTGATGGACTCATCTTATTCTCTCTAACTGTATGTCAAAGTAATTCCTTCCTTCTTTAAGTTACTTTTCTCAGGTTATTTTGTCCCAGTAAATGACTCTCATAACTTGGGCCTGAAAAATATTTTCTACCCCCTTTTATATAATTATTGTTATGTACATATTAATTGTATCACTGTCCATGACTTATATGTAAATTTCTATTATGCACAACGTCCATTTTCCTCAAGTGATTGAAATCCTGCAGCCTCCTTTTATTTACAATTTTTGTCATGTCCTATGTAAATTCTTCATAGAATAATAAAATATTATTATAAATTAACAAGTAAATTATTAGTTACTGAGTCCGTGTTGATCACTACATACTTATTCTTTTAAAAACTAGTACTCTTTATTACTCACATCAAGACTGTGGATGGAACATCTACCTCCTGTGGCCTTGTGCCGTCCACACAGCCTTCAGAGGGAATACTTGTCACCATCCAAGGATTTGTTTCATTGTTCTCTCACATTTCTGAGGCATAGCTTTTAATATGTCATCCTACAATGCCAATTGGCCTTGAGAGCATCCAGAGGGCCCTCCTCAGTCTCGACCCTCCCCGTCCCTGTGGCCTTTGAGTTCCACACCCCAGAATCTTCACCTTGACCACTCTCCACATAGGCTGAAAGTTGTCCTACCTCTGTGTCAGTCACCTCCAGTTCCTCAGGCTTTAAAACACAAACCTAACTACCCAACTTCTCAATACCTCACCCTTGGTAGCTTTTCCTCTACAATAAAACATAATGTCTCTGCAGGCATCTTTATAGAGTTGGGAATGTCTTAAGCATCACGTTAAGAAAAAGTATTCCTGCCTGTAAAGTGCTCCAAATGTGATAGGATGTGAAGTTGCCCTATGAACTTGGCCTCTCCAGCTCTTCACCACTTCTTACTTTGACTCTACTTTTTAGTCTTAATGAATCGCCAGCAACTGTCCAACCTTGCTGTGCTCCCACATCATCCCTGGAAGACTTCCCTAAGCCTTGGGTGCCCATCTTTTGTGTTTCATGTGCTCCAGCCATCAGCATGTAGTAGCCTGTGGTAGCCATGACATTTCATAAACCGGTGATAACTAGTCTGTTGGTTTGTTGGCATTTAATGTCAGGGTTCTGTTTCATGAATTCTAGTTATAATAAAGGAAACTCAGAGCCAGATATCGGGGAAAGGCTGAAATATCAAAGAGAGGAAACACCACAGTCAGATCTCACCCAGCTTCCTCAGCCTCACTCCTCGTGACTTCTACTGCCTGCTCTCTCTTCTACGCCTGCCTTAATACCCTCTTTGCCCAGTTGTTTCACATCCAGGTTAAGATTAAAGGCATCGGCCACTACTATTTGGTAGTTAGCCTTGAACTCACAGAAACACGGAAAGATTTCGGTCTCTGGAGTTAAAAGTATGGCACCACCACTGTCTGCCTGGGAACCTGGAACTCCCTCTGTAAACCAAGCTGGCCTCAAACTCAGATCTGCTGGGATTAAAAGCGTGAGTTACCACTCTCTGACCCTCCTGGATTGACTGTGGGTGGATCTCTTCTCTGATATTTCAGACTGGTTTTATTAAATATATAATAATATCACCACAGAGTACTATGATTTTCTTCTTCAGAAAGTAAGAACCATGTAACTGAGTCATCTTATCTTTTCTTAAGAGCATTTACCTCTCCCTGAAAGCACTTCATCTTTTTCCACAGAATGTGTGTTTCAATTTGTACTTTTATATTCTTGAGACAGAGCGTTGACTCTGGAGCCCAGGCTAGCAATTTACCTGTCTCATTCTTCCAAGTAACTAAAATTGCAGGCTATGCCAACATACCTAGTGTCTTTGTTTGCTTTCTTGCTCCCTGTGGGATTCATTCTCTTTACTTTCATTTGCCAGCCTAGATCCTGTTTTCTAGGAACATAACTGAGTGGCAGTTCAATAATCTTAAAAGTCAACAGAACTTGTTTCAATATTCTTGTTCACCAGTGTGAAGACTAGAAATACCATTTTTAAACCTTGGTGCCTTCCCTCTTAACAAGAGCTCATAAGAGACTTAGGACTATCAAATGTGCTGGCAAAACCCTGAAGTAGCCAGAACACCCTAGAGAATCTAAGTCTGTTTCTCTAACCATACACACATACATAGCCACACACACACATACATAGATATACACACAGTTAAGGCATATATATATATATATATATATATATATATATATATCTCCATCTGTATATCTACATACCTATTTTCTATTTAATAATGCTTTGTTGATTAACTTGTAGTTTTATCAAGCATTATTAAAACAAACAAACAAGACAAAACATCAGGGCCTGACTTTTATTGCCTTGTTAGGAAGAGAAAATGAACAGTGATGGCCACACAAAGACTCGTTCGTAGAGATTTTTCCAATCACTGAACACATGAATAAATTATCAGCGCACTCAGCAGAGGCCTTGCCTCCTGCTTCCTGGAGAAAGTAATGCCATTAGACAGGCCCTCCTTCCACTGTTCATTTGTGCATCTGTTTCCATCCAGGTCCGCAGTGGGAGATCACGCCTCTAGATCAGCACAGGACTTAACTCTTTCTGCTCTTGCAGATCTGTCTGCTACCAGCTAACATCATTCCATGTCTTCATTAATGTCACCCACTTGCCCTACTGAATTGTCCACATTAAGAGGAGATGTCACTTAGCCCTGGGTCTGTTGTATCTCGTATGGATGGGAGTAGCCTGGTGAATGTTTGTGGGATAAATATACAAACCTGAATTCCTGTTTTCTGATGATTTATCTCTCTGAAGATATCAGAATATGATTGATCTTCCATGCATAAGAGGTTCTTCTATACTTGAGTGACCCAGACTTTAGACTGTACAGTCATCCTGTTTTATTCACAGTGGTTTTCTTACCAAATCACCTGAGGACTCAAAGCAAGCTCTCACCTCAGAACATACCTATATCATCCTTCTTCAGAATGAACTTTCCCAATATTTCTCCTCAGCTGCTTCCTCACTGCCTCCCTCTCTTGCTCTGATTGGATGTCATCTAAATGAGGTCAGTACCCACAGCCCGGGCTCTACACTCTCCAGCCCTCATTCTTGTTTTATTTTGTTTAATTTTTTATTAATTCACACACCATTCTTTTACTTATTTATTGTCTGTGTCTCATACTCACATGCATATAAACACAAGTTTTATTGATATTTTTGGTCCATTTTATGTTTTCCATAAACATAAAAAGTTAGAATGAAACTTGCAACATAGCTGTGCTGTATTTTTATCTTAACTTATTTCTCAAATATTTATGAAGAATATCCTGTGTGGCAAAAATACTGGAAGCTGGGTTAGTGATGGGAGATGGAAGCTTCTACCTTACAAAAACTATATTTTATCTAATCGGATATTGATTTTTACAGTATAAATTGCAAGACTCTGAAACAAATGGGTTCTGTCTTCTATTTATTTTCTGTATATTCCAAGAGTAACTTACTCAACAAAACATTAAGAATCTTCCAAATAATTTTATATAAATTTACATGTCTAAAGAAAATCCTGATGTCATTACTATGCAAGAAGTTTTCATCTGAAAGCCCTCAATACTATAATTTAGAAACATCAATGAAAATCTGTCAAAGATGACAGCAGAAACATCAAAAGTCAAGTAGTTAGGAGGCTAACACGTAATAGCTTTGCAGGCAAGGAAAACGGTTACTTGAACTAATAGGGGTACAGTTGAGATCAGATACCATGACAGAACTGAACAGATGAGGATTTCTTAGATATCAAACGAAGGGAAATAGGAGAAACCAAGAGAGCTGCCAGTGTTTGATGCCGCTCTGATTCTTAGAGGAGAGACGGGGGATAGAGATTGGTAGAAGTGCCCTGGACTGCGAGGCAGTCGAAGAAATGTTTAGCAAGGCCATGAAAGAGACCTCAAGATAGTGAGCTTCCAGAGGAGTTCTGTGTCTCCCAGAGGCAGAGGCAGTGCTCAATAATTTCTCTGAAGAATTGTGGTGAAGAATAGGCATAGCCAAACACCATGGAGACATTTACAATTTTGGAACGTTATTGTATTAATTGCTTTTATATGTTACCAGATTCTTGAAAAGCAAACGTTATGAGAGAAAGGATATATTGTGGCTCACAGTTTGAATACTGTGGTAGTTTCAATGAAAATGGTCCCATAAGCTAATAGGCAATGGCACTAAGAGGAAGTATGACATTGTTAGAGTAGGTGCGGCCTTGTGAAGAAAACGTGTCTCTGGGCGGTATGCTTTCTGGTATCAAGTGCTCATTACCAAGTCCAGTGTCACTTATCTCCTTCTCCAGTACCATGTGTGCCTTCATTCCGCCATGCTTCCTGCCATGATGATAATGGACTGAACCTTGGAGCCTGTAAGTCAGTTCCATTTTAAAGTTTTTCTTTATAAGAGTTGCCATGTCATGGTGTCTTTCCACAGCAATAGACACTTTCACAAAGACAAGAAAGTGCCCAACCCATCTTGGCTGGGAAGATCTGAGTCTAGGAGTGTCTCACGGCTGCAATAGCTGCAGATTTCTCACATATGGACCCATGGAAAACTGAAGAAAGATGAATGTTGCTATTCCCTGGCTTTCTTTCTCCATGGATTCAGCTCATTGGGGCATTGTCATCCACTCTCAAGACTTGTCTTCCTTCCTTATTCTTCAGAAAGGTGTTCATAAACACAGCCAAAGATGTACCTCCTTATTCCCTAATTGTTTCTTATTCCAGTCAAATTAGCAACCAAGTCTAACACAGCTAAACTACCCTTTACTACTTTTTAAGATACAGTTTCTAACTTGGTACTGGGTTCTACTTTAAAAAACTAAAGAAGTTGATCACAAGGGACCACATTTCCATGCAATGTGAATTGCCTGTACTAATGTGGATGTTTTCTGGTCCACAAAACCATAGGCTAGGCATGTACTATCACAGTATGTATCAGGCATGTATCGATCTGAAGGCACAAATATTTTACGTGAGAAAGTAGCCTAGAATGTCATGGCTGCTGTTCTTGCTAGACTCTCAGACTCTTGAATCTCATCTGTGACCTCATGAGAAATTTGTTACAGCCAGTTGACTAAAGAGTAAAACTGTCAGAATTAGTTTCAGATATTTCTACATGATAATCGGAAGACCCTCAAAATAAACAGCTGTAATGGTATACTCATTCAGAAACAACACTTAAGGATGGAAAAAGTTTCCGTTGATCAGAATGTCAAGTGTAGCTATTTGATCATTTGTTTTCAATAAGACCTAGCCAGAGGTGCAGATCTGTTCTGATTCTTTCCAGAGGCGAGCAGTGTGGCCAAATGGTCAAGAACGTGTAAACAGCACTGTTGGAAAGCTGAGAATCGATGGTGTTTCGTGGGGTTACTTTTTAGTGTAATTCTCAGTAATAAATCAAGCCACTTTGTGGGAGGTTGTGTTGTTTCATTTTAAATAATTGTCCCAACCACTGGTTTAATAAAAAGAGCTGATTGGCCAAAGGCAGGCAGGAAGTGTAGGCGGGACTAACAGACTTAGAAAATCTCTGAGAGCAGAGTGCCAGACAGAGCTCCAGAGAGAAGCTGCAGGATGTAGAGGACAACCATGCAGCTTTAAAGAAAGATACCGAGCCGCATGGCTGAACAAGAGACATGGGATAGCTTAAGGGTAGAGAGTTAGCAAGCTATATGCCTGGGCCTAAGGCTGATCAGCCTAAAACTATTGGAAGCATCTGTGTGTCTCAGTGGGACTGTGGGACTGCGGGTCTGTGGGCCTAGACCTTAAGGTTAGGCCGGAAAGTCCGGGCCAGAAACTTCACACTACACCACTTGGCAGGTAACAGCATGGATGGTTCAACAAGTAATTGTTTTAAGAAGTTTAGGTGGCATAAAGGGTGATGTGATTGATTTCATTTGAAGAACCATGCAGAAAAGAAAATCTGATCAATTGTTACTACCGGCTAGTGTACAGTGTACGAAAGCAGTGACTCAAAAAAAAAAAAAAAAAAAAAAACTCCAAAGATTTCATTGGAGATATAAAATTATTTTACATCTTGATTGTAGTAGAAGCTGACAACTATTAATGCTTGTCAAAAACCTAAAAACATCTGAATAATAGTGAATTTGACTATGCAATGAAATATGCATTTCAGTAATGAAAGAGAATGTAGTTTGATGACTCTATTAATACCTGACAAAGTATACTTCACATCCAAATTGTTCCTTTCACCCTATCTAAACTGCAGGGATCGCTTTATAAGAAGGGCAAAGAGAATGTAAGATCTGGAAGACAGGGAGAAGGACTCTCTCGTGAGCATGGCACAGAGAAGGCCATCAGGACCTCAGAGCAGCTCTGGGCGCCTCGGCACAATGCCTCCAGAAACAACAGTCAGTACTAGACCAGGGAGAGACTCATGGGCCCTAACTTCTTCCTGCCGAAAGATGGGCTACTGGTGAATACTGAGGAGGGGCTAGTCATTATTATCAGTTATGTACTAATGGGTAGCTGACCAGTCTCCAATGGACAATTCTAAACCAGGGCCACACAGATGATTTTAGTTAGTCTTAGTGAATCTCAAAACATAAAAGGTGAAAAGAAAGGCAGAGGTGTGAGAAAAGGAATTGTAGATAAGAAAAGGTCACAGGAGTGGGAGGGAGTTTGGAGAGAGGACATGTTACGGGGACCAGAATACCTTTTATACATGTGTGGAATTGTCCAAAGCCGGAGTTCCATAAAAACACTAAACACTTAAAAATTAATTATTTAAACTTTTGACTCGAGGAATAAGATTAAGAAGATCAAATAAACTTGGCCTTATATGAAGACAGAAAAACACAAAAGAACAATTTCATGAAAGAGAAAATGGGAAATAATGAATGAAAGCATAGTCTAGCCTTTTGAGATTACAAAGTTAATAAATTTCTAGTCAACAGATCCAGAAGTAAGAGTAAAGATCAAGCCAGTCAATATAGAAGCTCCTTGCTCCTGGATCATACACCACGACCTCCAGGTACCTGGGTTAAGATTAATCAAATCTAGTATATGTTGTTTTTTTATATAGTGTCTTAGGATTATCATTACAGTAATAAAACACTGTGACAGGAAACAACAGGGGAGGAAAGGGTTTATTTGGCTTACACCTTCACATCAGATAGTCCGTCACTGAAGGAAGCCAAGACAGGAACTCAAACAGAGAAGGAACCTGGAGACAAGAACGTACGCAGAGGCCGTGAAGGGGTGCTGCTTACTGGTTTGCCCCTATTGCTTACACAGCTTGCTTTCTTATAGAATCCAGGACCACCAGCCCAGGGGTGACCCCACCTACAACGGACGGGGCCCACCCACAAATGCACTAGTAAGAAAATGCCTATAGACTTGCCTACGGCCTGATCTTAAGGCTTTTTCTCAATTGAGATTTTTGTTTGTTTGTTTTAGATGACTCCAGTTTATAGCAAGTTGACATAAAATATATACAAAAAAGATTAATTTCCAAAGTAGTTACAGTGTTAAACTGACAATAATGATAAAATAAAATGTAATAATATGATCTAATAAAAGTTATAAAAACGAGGTCTCTCTTTTGAAAGAGTCAAGAAAAACATTAACATTCTGACCATGACTAACCATAGGAACTGAAATGGGATTGCAGAAAGCTGTTGAGAAGAAAGGACAACCATACCAAGAGTGAAAAGAAAGATGGTAAGCTCACATTGTGTTAAAAAACAAAATCATACCAATAATTTCAACAACATGGAGAAATTTCTTTGACAAAGTAAAAAAATCAGAATTCAATCAAGAAAAACCTGATAATCTATTATAGAAGTCCAAGTCACAATTTAAAATCTTTTAAGAAACAAAAGGTGGACTTCTCTGGTGAATTATACCAAATGCTCAAAGAAGAAATTACATTTTTTTTCTTTTTAAACTTTCTTTTATTTATTCTTTGCGTCTTTCATGACATGCATCTTAATCTCATTCATCACACTGTCCATATATATATATATATGTATGTATGTATGTATGTATGTATGTATGTATGTATGTATATCTGCCCTCTGCCTTTGAAACCTCCCCGCCAAATAAAGTGAATAAAATTTAAGAGAAGAGAAAAAGAATAATCTCATTACGGAAGCTGTAGTGTGACACAGGGAGGCACGGAGTGTACCCTTTAATCTTTACTTGCAAGTGTTTACTTCAGAGAGTCGCTGGTCCAGTTCTACGCCTCTGATTTCTGCTACATCATTGATCTAGGGCCCTCCCTGGGACTCCTCTTGGATATTCTGTTGTTGCCCTGTGTCGTAGAGATCATGGGTGGAGTGGATGTTGGGGTAAGCCAACTCATATCCCTGGCTCTGGGCCTGGGTAGTTAATCGCAGGGTTAGTCAGCCTGCCAGTTCTCTCCCATCCTCACCACCAGGGTGAGATCTCCAGCACTGCCCTGGATTGTTCATCCTGTGTAGCAATGAGCAAGGTTCAGGGTCAGTTATCCTTCCTTCATGCCCTCAAGGTCAGCTTACCCGTGTCTACATCATGGGGGGCAGCTCTACTGTGCTGCCTAGGTGAGGTACGAAGGCCACTCTCCAGAGTGCTGCAGCTGATGAGGGGCAGGGATAGCTCTCCCACTATTAATACTTTAGGGCCAGATCTTCCAACTACCACAGGTGGCAAGGGGCATGCGGGGCTAGGATCTTCTCTTCCTCACCCACACCATCAAATAACAGACGAGGAACGCATCCAGATATCCCATGTTCAATTTTAAGAGTTTGGATAACCCATACTCCTGCTAACAGCGTGCAATCTACTGTGCCACTCAGGGAATGTACAAGGCCAACTTGTACTGCATCTGGTAAGGGGGAAGGTCAGCTCCCTCACCTGCCATAGGTGGCTGGGGCAAAAAGGGAGGGCCTCTTTCCTTCACCCATAGCACCACATGGCAAACAAGGGGCACATGGTCAGCTATTACACTCTCATGTTCACCATTTCTACATAAGTTCATCCTAGAAATTCACAAAAGCTAACACTACCCAGATACCAGATAACAAATATTCCAAGGAGAGAGGCTACAAACTGTGATCAGAGATGTAAGCTTTAACTACATTTTAGCAATACAATCCAGCATCATCTAAAACTCGGAATAGTTTATTACTGTGAGGAGTGGTTTTGTGTATTGTCTTTACTTAGCTGAGTTATGGACAGATACCTAGTTTAACAATCCAGTGTGTGTTGAAGGTTAGAAAACAGTCCCAGAAGGGCGTTTGAAGAGGTGAGTTAGAGAGCCAGTGGTCCTTCCCCTGCATAGATGGGAGTCACCTTTCTCTTTCCAAGTCTGAATACACCAGAGTAAGGTACAATGCTTTCTCAAAGATTGGCTGCCTAACTGAAAGGTCAGTCTCTCCTGTTCATATGCTATTAGCCCTACACATTTTAGAGTTACGCCATCATTGTTTTAGGTCATAGACAGCAAGTCAAAGACTTCTCAGTCTGTATAATCATGTCAGTCAATACATACACACACACACACACACACACACACACACACACACACACATACACACACACACACATACACACACACACCTGTCTCCTGTATACAGAGAGTCTAGTCTAGTCCCCTGCAGGCTCCACAGCTGTCAATCTAAAGTTCATGAGTTCCCACCAGCTTCCTTCAGTTGTCTCTGTAGATTTTTCCATTGTGATTTTGAACCCCCCTTGATCAAATAATAGATATACTTAGTATGGATCTCTGTATATATGTGTCCATTGTCGGTTCTTTTTCTTTAAAAAATCCTAACAAAATATCTAAACGAAATTTCGTTTGACATTTAAAAACAGAATTTAGTATTTCAACCGAATAAAATGAGATTAGCACAATTACTTAAATTACATAAACAAAATCATTTGACAAAATTTTGCATATAATCACAATTAAAACATGCAGAGAGACACACACAAAGAAATCTAGGCACAGTGCTAAACCTACGTGACATTAAAGAAGCATCTGTGAAAAGCTTGCAATAACACCTTATTAAAATATTGAAAAAAAATGTGTTTTCCCTGATACCAGGCAATCTGTTTTCTTTCTAACTTAAGAACTTTTATTCATTTTACATATAAGACATAGATCTCTTTCTCATCCAGCTCCTTCCCCACTGACCCACCCTGCCATCATTTCCTCCAAAAAGGTAAGGCTTCCCACGGGGAGTCAGTAAAGCTTGCTACATTCAGCTGAGGCAGGACTGAGCCCCTCCCCCCTGCATCAAGGCTAAGCAAGGTGTCCCTCCATAAGTAATGGGCTCCCCAAAAGCCAGCTCATGCACCAGGGTTAGATCCTGATCCCATGGCCAGGAGTCCTTTAAACAGACCAAGCTACACAGCTGTCTCCTGTATGAGAGGGTCTAGTCTAGTCCTTTGCAGGCTCCATAGTTGTCAGTCTGAAGTTTATGAGTTTCCACTAGCTTGGTTCAGTTGTCTCTGTAGATTTTCCCATCATGATTTTGAACGCCTTGATCAAATAATCCCTCTTCGCTCTCTTCAACTGGACTCCTGGAGCTTGGTCTGTTGTTTGGCTGTGATCTCTGCATCTGCTTCCTCCATCACTTACTGGATGAAGGCTCTATGATGACAGTTAGGGTATTCACAAATCTGATTACCAGGGTAGGACAGCTTGGGGCCCCTCTCTGCTATTGTTAATAGTCTAACCTGGGTCATCCTTGTGGATTCTTGGGAACTTCCCTAGCAGCAGGTTTCCCCCTAACCCCATGATGTCTCCCTCTCTCTTTCATTGCTCTCCCACTTAATCCCCGTTCCAGATTGGCCATCCAGTTCCCGTATGTTCTCATCTTCCATCCTCTCCCCTCTGCAGCCACCCCTTTGCCGCCAGTTTACTCAGGAGATCTCATATATTTCCCCTTCCCAGTGAGATCCATTTGTCACTCTTGTAAGCCAGCTTCCCTGGAGCTGTAGGTTATATTCTGGTTAGCCTTTGCTTTACATCTAGTATCCACTTATGAGTGAAGAGATACCATGTTCATCTTTCTGGGTCTGGGTTACCTCACTCAGAATGATATTTACTAATTCCATCAATTTGTCTGCAAATTTTATGATATCATTGTTTATAATGCTGAGTAATACTCCATTGTGTGTATGTACTACATTTTCTTTATCCCTTCTTCATTTAAGGTGCATCTAGGTTTGTTTCTAGACTCTGACTATTACTGCTATGAACACAGTTGAGCAAGTGTCCTTGTGGTATGATTGAGCATCCCTTGGGTATATGCCCAAGGGTGGTATCATTGGATCTTGATTCCGAGTTTTCTGAGAAATCACCATACTGATTTCCAAAGTGACTGTACAAGTTTGCACTCTGACCAGCAGTGGAGGAGTGTTCCCATACTCCACATTGTCTCCAACATAAGCTGTCATCAGTGTTTTTGATCTTAGCCATTTTTACAGGTGTAAGATGGTGTCTCAGAGTTGTTTTGACTTGTATTTCCTTGATGACTAAGGATATTGAGCAATTCTTAAATGTCTTTAGGCCATTTGAGACTCTTCTGTTGAGAATTCTCTGTTTTACTCTATGCCCCATTTTTAAAATTAGATTGTTTGGTATTTCGATGTCTAGTTTCTTGAGTTCTTTATTTTGGAGATCAGATCTCTGTCAGATGTGGGGTTTATGAAGATCTTTTCCCATTCTGTAGGATGTTGTTTTGTCTTACTGACTGTGTCCTTTGCTTTAAAAAAGCTTCTCTGTTACGGGAGGTCTCATTTATTAATTGTTGCTCTCGGTGGCTCTGATACTGGTGTTATATTTAGAAAGTTGTCTCTTGTGCTGATGCACTCAAGGCTACTTCCGACTTTCTCTTCTATCAGGTTCATTGTAACTGGATCTATATTGAGGTCTTTGATCCCCTTGGACTTGAATTTTGTGGAGAGTGATAGAAATGGATCTATTTGTGTTCTTCTACATGTTGACATCCAGTTATGCCAGCACCATTTATTGAAGGCGCTTTCTTTTGTTCCACTGTGCAGTTTTGGCTTCTTTGTCAAAAATCAGATATTCATAGGTGTGCAGATTAACATCAGAGTCTTCAGTTTGATTCCATTGGTCCATATGTGAGTTTTTATGTCAATATCTAGTTGTTTTTATTACTACAGCTCTATATTAGAACTTGAGGTCAGGAACAGTGATACCTCCAGAAGTTTGCAATTTGCTCTTACAGCTTTCATTTAGACTACATAGGACAACCTAACCATTGAAACAAAGCATAACAAAATTTTCTATTTTAAAATAAAAATATACTTTTGTGGATAACATTTTAATTCACTTGTAAAAGTCATCAACAATAGGGGCTGGAGAAATGGCTCCACACTTAAGAACATGAGCTGTTCTTCCAGAGGTCCTGAGTTCAATTCCCAGCAACCAAGTGGTGGCTCACAATCATCTGTAATGAGATCTGGTGCCCTCTTCTGGCCTGACGGTGTGCAAGCATGCAGGCAGAACACTTTTTATAATATTTTTTTTAATCATTAAAATACTAAAATCTGCGACTTTTATGTAGTAATTCCATTGTGCAGGGTCTCAGAGTACATGGTTAACATACAGGAATCAATTGTGTTCATATACTATTAGAAATTAAATTGTAACAAAATACCATTTAAAACAACACCAAACCATCAAACACTACATATGTGTGTGTATACACCCCCCACACACACACACACATACACATATATAACCAATAATTTACAAAATCAGTTCCACACTGGAAACTCTAAAACATTAATCATAGAGTTTCAAACCAATGCTAGTATATTATCATGGTCACGAATTAAAATAGTCAAAAATCTTTTCCTCCTTCCTCTGTACTTATTCAATACTATCAATGTCAAGGTCACGTTTCTTATACACCCCAGGCCCTCCTTCTCAGAATGGCACTGTCCACAGTAAGTTGAGCCCTCTCACATCAATCATCAATCATGAAAATGCCTTATAGATATGTGCACAGGCCAGTCTGATTGAGGCAGCTCTTCAGATGAAGTTCCTTCTCCCATCTGTCAAATTGAAACCTGAGCTAACTAAGCTAACTATGCTATTTTCTTTTTGTATTCAAATAGACAGTTTTTTCATACAGTGTATTCTGGTCACGGCTACCCTCCCTCAGTTTCTCCCAGATCCTCCCCATTTCCCACCCGCCCGTTCATTTTCTCTCTCATTAGAAAACAGGCATTTAAAAATAAATAAAATAAAAACCAGAATAGAACAAAATAAACAAACAAAAAGAGCCGAATCAAAAGCACACACACACACACACACACACACACACACACACACACACACACACACACACACACAAAACCACATACAGACAAAGATATAAATACGTTTGCACACAGAGAAGTCCCATAATATCCCAGAATTCATAATATGCCTGCAGTGGGGAGGGGGGAAGTCCAAACAACGTACTTCCGGGGGGGGGGAACCCTCCAAAAATATCAGTGAGCTCAGTATTTTGTGTTGGCCATATTTCCACCTTTTGTCAACTATGACACACAAGCTCATTAATTTACAGCTAACTTTTCCTTTCTTGTTTGTCCCCAAGATCTTCCATTAAATATCGTATTATTAAATGTTGCTGTCTTTAAATTTTTCAACACTATTAAAGACCGATGCCTCAATGCAGCTACCCAGTCTTTTAACTGAAGTCTCCTGTAAAATAAAAAGCAAGTTGTATACTTTCTTACTCCATATGGAATAGTCAGCATAAAAGCTATCATACTTAAGCAAAACTGACTCCAACAGTGCAAATAATTGTGTGCCTGCTGTCTGGGACTCCTCACCTATTGGGCTCCAAAAGGCTTGGCAGCTTCACCTCTTTACCTCTGTATCCTCAGACAGCATCTCATCTCATAGGCGTGAGTTAGCTTCACTCAATACCTTCTTCCACTGTCCTTAGGACATCCTGTGCCCCTGCCATCTCCAGGACCCTAGAGCTTTACTGTAACTGAGGCTGCATCTTTACCAGTGGCTTTTCTTGGCCTCTCCTGGCACCAAGCCACCGTTCTTTAGCTTCTCTCCATAACCGATTCGATCCTAGGGGCTCAGTGGAAACTAAGGCTGCAGCTAACCCTGAGGAAATACCTTCAAGAAGAGTTCCCCGTGGCAATGCTGCTTTTTATACATTACAGCTGACTTTCCAGCCCTCGGTGATTGTCCCAGAAAGAGAAAGGGTTGTCTTCAGTGGTGCCGGTCTCTTATTACTCATACATGATTGTTCAGCTCCAGCTAAGCAAAAACCATAGATATTTAATTCAAAATGTCACTTAGATGTCTCTAGTAGAGTCTTTCAGACTCCCTCTGGAGCTGGGAGCTAGACTCTCCGATCATCTACATTGCTCTCGGCTCTGTCTTCCAAGTGCCTACATGGGCTCTTTACCGCACTTAAGTTTTCCAGCCCAACATTCAAAGTATTGCTGTCATTCCCTCCTAAAACATTGTGGTCAGGTCTACCACAGCAACAAACCAGGATCTTGGGACTATAAAGAAATAGAAAACCTAAACAGATAATGGAGATTAAATCAGTAATAGTGAGAAAGAATGACAAGAAAGAAGGAAAAAAAGAAAAGTTGAAACCCAATAATTTCTTAGGAATATTCTTCTATTTTTTAAATAATCAATTACCTATCTTCTTGAAGTTTTATTAATCTTTTCCCAAAGTAGAGTAAATATTTGGCACTCATTTCATGAGGCTCTAATCACTCGCTACTGAAGCATATAGAGACACCACAGGAAAGCTAGAACCACTAACTCAAAAATAAATGCAGACTTTCTCAGTAAAATCCTAGCAAGCCAAGTTCAACAACATAGCAAAAGGATTGCTTATCCTGACAAAATGAAATTAATCTCTAGAAACACATAAGCTTAACGTGTACAAATTAATCAATATGATACCCCACATTAACAAACTAAAAATAGAAAGTACATCAGCAACTCGGTAAAAGAAGCAAAAGCGTCAGAGGGGCTTCAGCATCCGTTCATGACAAAATTCTCAGTAGTCAGCGTGGAAGGATACTTGCTGTGCATATTGAAGAACCACTAGTGGAAAGACCAAGATGATATAATAATCAATGTAAAAAGGAAAGAAGCTTTGTCTTTAAGGCATGATGCAAAGCAGAGCTGCCCACTCTCGCCTCATTTGTTCAACAATGTACTCTACGTTTTAGCAGTCACACAAAGAATCACAGAAAAATTGGCGATATGCAAATCAGAAGGAAAAAATTATTTGTTTGGAGTTAATATGAAATTATTAATTCGAAGGGCTTCACACTAAAAATGTTTTAGAATAAACATTTGTAACTAGTTGTAAAGTATATGAAATCTATATGTAATATTTTGTTGTAATTTGTAATATTTTGTAAAATATACAAAATCTATATGAAATATTTAGTTGCCTTATATATTAACAATTACTTATCTGAAAGAGACATGAAAAGCAATAAAATTTATAATATTGAAAATACATCAAATATTTATGAATAAATTTAAGTGGAAAGGTAAAAAATTGCAAACTAAAAACATAAAATGTTCTTAAATTTAAATAATTCTAATATTAGAGACAATATTTTATATTCTTGAAAGATGGATATTGTTAAAATTCTCATATTATCCCAAATGATGGACATAGTCAGTTCAGTGCCTGTAAAAACTGAGGAATGAGGCTCAGTTGCAGATTAGCTATGCAGCCTGAGGGAACTTTTATGTTCAATCGCTGCAACTAAATAAATTAATTAAGTTTTAAAAAATAAAATCTCAATGTCCTTTTTACAGAGATAAGAAAGACACTTTAAAATTTCCCACACAACCAAAAAAGACTGAGTAGCTTTTTACTCCTGACAAAGAAGAGCCAAGCTGGATACATCACACATCTTGATTCCCTAAATAATTGCAGTAATCCAAACAGTTTGTTACTGGAGTAAAGATAGACAAACCATGCAGAAAGTCTAGAAATAAACTCACATGTATTTATGTATAATTAACTGTAAGTAGCAGAGTGTATGTGGTCAACACATTTTTAACAAGAACACCAATAACACACAAAGGAGAATGGGCACTCTCTTCAGCTAATACTTCTGGGGAAACTGGATATCCACAAGCAAAATAATGAAATTGGACAAGCTATGCATAAAAATCAACACAAAAATGGATTAAAGATTTAAATATTAGGCCAGAAAAAGCAAAGCTCCTACAAGGAAATAGGAGAAAGGTTTCTTGACATTGGCCTTGCTCATGGTTGCTTTGGATATGACCCCAAATGCTAAAAGACAAAAGTAAAAACAGAGAAGTGAGAACTCATCAAATTAATAACCATCAGCCCTGAAAGGGAGGTCATCAACAGGATGGAAAAGCATCCTACAGAATGGAAGAAAATGCTTGTTAAATATCCGTTGGTAAAGAGTTAATGTCCAGAATACATAAGGAATGCCTACAATTCAGCAGAAATTTAAAAAAAGCTAATCTTTAAACAAGTAAGGGGCAAAACTGACCTTCAATACACAGAGGCATATAGGTAAGTCATTAATCACCAGAGCCAGCAAACTAACACCAAAGAGATATCCCTACAATACCTGTCAGAATGAGTGAGCATGATCAAAAGATAAGACAGCCACTTGAATGAGTATAGAGAATTGACGGAGAGTCATATGCTCTTGGATAGAATTGTAAAAATAGAACAGCCATTGTGGGAAACAGTTTTATGGGTCCTCAACAAAAACAATGAGAAAGAAAGAAAATACCGAACATAAAGTTCTATAAAGACTGTAGCTGAAGGCCTCTAGGAAAGCATAGGTGAGGAGACCAGATAAGGTGTAGCCTTGGATAGGTCCAGGAAGCTTCAGGCCAGATCCCATATCCAATACAGAAATGCGACCTGCAGGTCTCATCTACTTCTGAAAATCAGAGTATCCTTCCCTCCTCTCTAAAGCACTTTTTAAAATCTATTGTCAGAGTCATAGTACCATCCAACACAAGGACTTCCTAAAATCTCACAGCTGAAGCAACCTCTAGTCACATATCATCCAATTTGAACCTTCAGATTGCATCATATCCTATAATCTTTTGATCTGATCTGAGAAAGCAAGATGAAGTGTTTCATTGCTACACACATATTTATTTGTATTTATTATATAAAATGCAGTTGGTCAGCCCAGTGGAAAGTTTACTTCTTAACTGCTGCCAGAGACGTTGATTGTCTTTATTCCTTGGACCAGTTCCCTAAGTGGCTTTATACTTCAACAAGTCATGTCTTAGCCAATGTTCAATCTTATTTCCACAAATTAATAAAAGGCTTCTCTTTAGTTGAAGGGTGTAATATATCTGTGGTTTTGCCAACTCATCTCCTAGATATCCAAGAATTGCCAGTTGTGCCAAGATTCAAATCTTAGATATAATTCTTACGTTCAGCTTCTCAAACTTCAGTGCATTGCAAAAATAAAGAAATTATAGCATGTATGTATATTTTATATGTGTGTGATGATTATCTAATAAAATTTATGCTGCCATTTTTTAAAGACCAAATCAGCTCAAGTTATTTGCAGAAAAAAAAAATGGAAGCAAAAAGAAATCACTGTATTAACTGAAATAAGCCATCCCCAGGAAGACAAATGCTCTATAAGTTGTCTCTTGCTTCAAGGGAGCTTAAGCACAGTGGGAGTGGGTAACCAGCTACAGATAAAGGGAACTGAATGCTACAAACACAAGCAGTCCAGAGGAGTTATGCTATAAAAAAGAAGAGAAAAATTAAGCAGAACCTGGATAAGAGTAGAAGATCAAGGGATTTTCCTCTTAATAGAACATTTTATGATTTTATATTCTAGTTCACTGAAAAGAAAATTATAAAGCTGAGTAAGAGTGGGAGAAAGGACAGAATCAGGAGTGTCACCCACTATTGCTAGAAAGTTCCAACTTCTCAATTGATGGCTCTTTCCCCCAACAGGAAAGACTCTTCTGGCTATACCTCTCTGTAGTCACAAGTCCCTAAGATGCTAAGATGCCTGAAGCTGTTGACTCAATCTTGAAATCCCCATCACACACCTACCACAGCCTGTAAACACTTTGACAGCTCTCTGAATGTTTAGCTGATGGATTCTTCCTGACATGCTGTCAGTCTGAAGGCTCGACTGTCTTCCAGGCCAGAGTGGTGTGCCTGACATTGTACAAATATGATAGGACATAAGGAGCCCTAGAGAGCTGCTGAGCTACCAAGTAGAGAAATACAGCATGCCTTCAGAAGTCGGTATTTGTAACACAAAAGAATATAGTGAGAGGTTTTTCTCTTGTTTTCAGAACAAATGAATGTTAACTACAGAATAAGTTGACATTTTTAGTTAAATCACAGAAAAAAAATAGAGTTTCTTAATTTTAAAAAATAAAACTAAGCATTTTTATGTCTGTAACAACCTAAACAATGAATACAATAATTAACATACAAAACGCAGCTTTTACCCGCTTGTGTTTTTAATCCAACAAGAGAAGTAAGGTAACATTTCAGTCAGCTGTAGTTTGCTCTCTTCACTGGGTTCTCTTTTCTGTTTGTTAACCTGTTAATTCTCTCACATCCAACATCCGTGATGTGGGTTTACAGTTCTCGCACAGTGATAACTTCTGAAGTAAGAAGCAGTGAGGAGGGCTGGAGAGATGGCTCAACCATTAAAGGCCAGGCTCACAACCAAAAAAATATAAGAAGCAGGGAAGAGTTTGCTCAGTTTCCCAAAATGGCAGTACCCTTCCAGTTTCCCAAACACGCTCAGAGAATACGGAACCTGTGTGCTGAAGATGAACTGTGCTTACATTTACTCTTCTTCCTTATGGGCGTGTGTGTTGAAGCTGCACTTCCCGGGGAGGGGGATGGCTCAAGAATCCAGTGTTTTCCAAGCCTCATTCCCTTAGAAATTGATTTGCCTTCAGGAGAGGTGTTGATTGAGGCTGTGTATTGAATATCTTGAACACACATTTATTGTTTTGTTCTTGAAGGTAGTTTTTAGAAGAAATTTTCATGCTTAATTTTTCACAGTTTTCCTAAGGACCAGCCTAGTTGGAGCATGTTCTTTGTTGACATTTCTATGTGCTGTGTGCTATGTGTTGTGTGCTAGGCTCAGTGGATAGGGCATCTTCACACTGAAGTGTGTGTGTGTGTGTGTGTGTGTGTGTGTGTGTGTGTGATAATTTGATGGTTTATGTCTTCAGCTTGTTTGAAGACGTCACAATACAAGCTGGCCCTAACTTTTAAGTTGCATCCTAGTATTAACTTTCTGTGTAAGAATTCGGGGCCCAATTTATATGTATTATATATTACAGGAAATCACCACATGCCCCTATTATAACCCAGTAATTTATATTCATCAGACATGTTTTCAAAATGAATATATTTCAGAAAAGCCCAATTTGGTCAATACTTAACTTTAGTTGTATGAACTCAAACAAGTAACAGAAGTTGTTTGCATTGAGAGTCTCCATTCACTATTCCTGTTTTTCTCATGTTCATATTTTTATATTAAAAAAATATACTCAGAAAATCTACTATCCTCAAATAGAATTAAAAATGATACATAATTTGAATTATGTTGCCTTATGAGCCAGTTACCATCTTGGCAACAGGAACCAGGTGTTGGCTTGTGAAAGAAAAATGAATTTTCCCTTCCTTTGTTTAGTCCTGATCCCTTCCTTCCTTCCTTTGTGAAAAAAAAATCACCATACAGAATATCACAAAGGACAAGCCATGAGTCAGAGAGAGCCTGACTCTCCAGCTTTGGCAAATGACACAGTTCGGTGCCAGGGCCCTGTCTGCCTGTCTATTAACCTAATTGACAGTGTTCCTGACGCGCGTTGGGATGATTCCTCTCCGAACACCTATCGGATTTGAGCAAATCAGAAAGGGCAGGGAGGGAAAACCCAATCCCTCCTCCTCTTTCATGGCAAGAAGAATAAATCGGCAGCTGGACTGCTGAGGATCATGTCAAAACTCAAGAAGAAATGATTCACAGGAAACGTGCAAGCAGAGATGGGCGGGGGGGGGGGGGGGGGGGGGGGGGCTTTCTGAGACACAATGGATGCCGGTTACTAATATGTCCGCATAATCAGGACACAGCATGTGATGACCAAGAAAGGAATTTTCAAGGAGTTCCTGGACAGTGATGACTAAAATTATGCATCTCGAGACAGGTGCTTTAAATGTAAAAGTCCAAGACAAGAAGAATATGAGAATTACAGAAAGCAAGTGGGGATGTGCATTGTGATACTGATAAATTAGTAATAGAGCCTCAGGCTTTTTGCAAAAAAAAAAAAAAAAAAAAAAAGAATCTCCAATACCATGGCTCAAAATGTCATGAGGCATGTTTAACAGTATGCCAAGAAGTCAAATTCACTTCCATTATCTAGCAGAAGACAAAAAAAAGACATATATTTAAAATGTCCCAATTCAATCTCATCCACAAGATCATATGAAACCAGCTATTTTCACACAGTGTATTTCCTAGCATACTCTCAAGTCCTTCCTATCTCATCAAAATGAAATATTTAATTAATGAAGAAAAAAATGAAAGTTACTCCTCCATCTCTCTTTGAAGAGGGATATAGGATGTCCCACAGTCAAAACAGAAGCCTAGACTGTTGTCACACCTGTCTTCCCTTTTTATACACCCACTGAAACGCGGCAGATTTTGCCTTGTGGCAACCAGTCTGACTGGGATTCCAGGGTATCACATCTCACACACTGTAGGCATTAACGGTTCTCATCAGTTTAATACTGTGAGAAAATACCGTGCCTGCTTCTTAAAGATAATGATTTGATTTCTGTGCCTCTAATTTTTATTGCAGGCATCTAAAACCTCTTCATTTATTTATTCAGCTAATATTTATCAAAGGCACCTTACCCTCCACGACACCCCTGTTATCTCAAGTTGGTATGAGTTCTGCAGGACACAAACAGCATGTGAGGGAAATCTTTGCACTGCTTTGGATATGTAGAAGCTGTGGCTTAGTATCAGCATTGTGCTAAAACTCCGAAGGGTGACTGTTTTCGTCCCTTGGAGACTGCTTCTTCTACATTAAATTATAAGCTTCCAGATAAAAGTTAATGAATTATGTTTGTTTTTATATTTATTTTTCTGTTACCTGTCACCCCACACAAAAATTCGTCGGCATTTTTTACAAATAACACAGATACTAACAAAAAGTTTACAAAATAAAAAATGTATTAAAATTGGGATTTTAGGAGATCCATTGTTTATACTCCACTTCCATGAATTTGTTCATTTAGTCTTAGATGAATTGTGGCAAGATTCTGCCATGCATTGAGAATCATGTCACAAATAAGGGCAAAACCAGAAATAAGCCAGTAAACACAAGCAAATTCTATTCTTCTGAAGGAAAAAACAAACAAAAAACCCCAAGGAAACAAATAATTGTGTGTTATGCTGTCCACACAGAAGACAGTCTACTACTCTAGAGACTGGGAAGAGAGACTCCAAGATGGGAAGACTTTCCTAAGCAGGTAAAATTTAATCCGAGAACTGATGGAATTGGAGAAGTTCAGCTATTTTTGGAAAGTACAAGTTTCTAAGACAGAAAAAAAATATTAGTGATTCATAATGTTCTGAGGACAGCATTCGTATACAACTCATTGTCTATTCAGAACCACAGAATGTGACTTTATTTCTCGAGAAAATACTTGCTCGTATAGAGTTGGAATGAAGTCATCCTGGAATTGAAGAGACTACGGGGAGGAAAATGGGGACACTGACATACAGGGCAGAAAGATATTTGATAAAGGCAGAGGTGAAATAATGCTACCGCAGCCGCTGACTGGGAGCCACAAACATCCGAAGAAAAGCAAGACAGGGTTTCCTCTGCATCCTCCTCAAAGGATTTTTTACATTGTACTTCTCACCTCCGAGTGTGGGGGAAACTTACTCTCTGTTGTCTTTAGTTACCCCAAAATACATGATAAACTGTTGTAAGAACCATAGGAAAGTGTGGTTAGGAAATCTCAGAGGTGATGGAACAGAAACATTGATTTATTGCTGAGGCTGGTGATCTAGCAAACTAGGGGACTATGCCCTTCTTGCTGGAGACTTTGCCAAATAGCGAAGTCATCTCAGACAAGTGAACTCAGTAAATGGAGAAGGGAGAAAGTTCTCCATGAACATCTATGTTCAGACTAAAGTCTTCTGGTATATGACATTTGGGGTAGAATTTCTGCTGTTAGTGATTTTAAAAATACCTGAAACAATACAGAAACTATTGTTATATATGATGTGTTCTAAAACAGGGGTTTATCTATGTCAAGGCCTTTGGAGCCATGGGATGTGTCAGTATTAAGCTAAAAGTAGAATTTCCTGGATACAGCTGGAAGGCAACCAATTGCACGGATACTGTCATCTCCGAAGAAACAAAACACTGCTCCTGTAGTCTAATGGACTTCAGAAGCTTCCTATTCATGAATGCCATTTTATTAATCTTTTATTATAATGCTATTAAAAGAGAGAGCTTAAAATGAAGAACACAAAAATGCAAGATATGTTTTTGGAAAGAGCCACTGTGGGAAAACTGCATAAAGGTGGATGAAAATGTTTTGGAGTTCTTAATATTAAAAAAAAATAACTTAAGATATAAGTAACAGAGATCCAGGAGTCAGGTTATGTTTGCCAAGCATTATCTTTTTCTTTTTCCAACATCCATCGCCAAGTCACTCATTATTTATTTGAAACCATTGGATGTATCTTTTTCTTTTAGTGATGCTTGAGAATTTCATATGAGTACTGTGTTTGCACCATTTCCCCCCTCTCTCTCCCCAGAACTTTCCCACTCCCCCTTGAATTTGAAGACCTCCTTCTTCTTCTTTATTATTTTCAATACATACCTGTGTATGTCCACACAACCTATGGAGGAATTCATTTAATGGTGATGATCTGTACATGTGTTTAGAAAGACCACCTGGCACTGGATAGCCTATCATAGTCTTTGCATCCAAGGAAAGAAAGCCAGGTTTTCCTCTCTTGGCAGCATCGACTGTCTGTAGTTGTTCATATGTGTGGGACCTTGTGAAATTATTGCACTAGGTTTGTATATCAACTACTGTCACCAGTATGCAAGTCTTGTCCCAATCATGTTGTTGAGACTCTTTGTCACATCTTGAAGTAATGCCTGCTGCCATTACTGTCTTCTACTCTGACAGTTCTCTCCCCCTACTCCTCAGTCTAAGGAGCAGAGGTTGTGTTTGCTATAAATGCACTCATTAGAGCTAGATACAATGCGGTCCCTTATTTTCCGCACACTGACTAGTTAATGGATCTCTGGAGTTCTTGATCATTCTTCTTGTAAGGATTTCCCCAAGTTTTCTTATTGAGTCATTGATTTCCAATTCTACCTTTGTGTCGGTTAGAATTTTCTTCAATATAGTATTTCTTCATTGAATTCAATTTTCTTTACTGTCTTTGTCTTTTCACTAAACTATAGCCTTGTGTCTTCTTTGACTGGAGAATTTATTCCTATCCTCCTTAACTTCAATGAGGTGCCTGTTCATGTCCTCTTTAAAATTTTTGAAACTTTTGATCATGTTCATTATTCTCCTAAATTCTGTTTCCTGTGGTTCATCTAGGTGATTCTCAATGGTGAGCATTTTTTAGATACTAGAGAATTTCTTTAGAGAATATCTCAACTTTACCTTTTATATTGTTTATATTTTTGCAATGTGATATGGATACGTGGACTTCTCTCTTTGACTGCTTCTCTCTTATCTCTGGTGACATAAATATCTCATAGAAGATTCTAAACTCTCTGTGGTGAGTGGAGTTTGGCTCCAATTTTGGTTTTGCCAGAGCTCGGCTTGTTTCAGACCCCAGGTATGAGTTGATGGATCACGTTTTGATCAAAGGGAGAGAAGTGAATTCAATTTGGTGTCAATCAAGAAAGTATAGGGATGTAATTCCTGTCTGGGTCTCCTGGGCTGCCCTTACCCTCCTGGACCAATACTACCTGAGTACAAAAATATTAGGACAGTGTATGTAGAGACCCAGGGTGAGCTTGTGTAGGCTAACACGAGTAAAGCTAGGTCTGGGAGTGTGGAGAAAGAATGGTAATGAGGTTCAGTGGAATGTGCCAGGTTGGCTTGCTGTCCAGAATGCATTGCCAGAGCTAGGTCTGGGAGTGGAGAGAGGGGGTGCGAGGTGGTTTACAATATTAGCTTAGCAACTGCCTCTTCTGCCTTGCTCTACTGGAAAATTCCTAATTTTTCAAAACTAAATTTAGATATTACCTTTCTTTATATATTACCTTCGTTATTTCCTTCCCACTGTAATAATCACTTCCTCTGGCTTAATTTATTTTCTTGTTTAACTTACTTTTACTTGTAAAGCAATTAGAATTTTGAGCACTATACCTGAAAATGTATTGGCCATTGTCTGAGGGATTTAATATAAAATCAGGGGCAAAGAAAATAAATATATACATACAATTTACAATAAATACAGGTATTTTCAAAAACATTTACTTGGCTGAATTCATTGGCAGCAGGAACTGTATTTTTGACACAGATACAAATCTTCATGAGTGAATGTGTAAGTCATGAGATAATGTATTTGCAAAAGCCCAGGAAAGCACTCCAAGAGAAGCCAAATGAAGATTCTGTTGCTGAGGTAAATGCTCAGAGCTCAGAGGAAAAAGTCATGATCATATTTATTTGTTTTTCTTTTGTTCTTTGAAAAATTAAACAACCACAGAAAGAAAAAAAGTGCAACTAGATCACAAAACGAAGCAAAACAGAAAGAGAGAGAGAGAGATGTTATCAAAACACAGCAATACATCTAAATGGAGCAGAGATAATAATAATAATATAGAAAGAAAAGAGATAAAGTAGATTCAATGTTTACAAAATAGCTATTAAAAGGAAGAAAAATATTATAGAGATTGAATAAACTTAAAATAAATACTGAATACATATAATAAACTTGTTATACTACAAAGAAACAGGAAGGGAAAACAGGAAGGGGAAACAGGAAGGGAAAACAGGAAGGGGAAACAGGAAGGGAAAACAGGAAGGGAAAACAGGAAGGGGAAACAGGAAGGGAAAACAGGAAGGGGAAACAGGAAGGGGAACAGGAAAGGGAAACAGGAAGGGGAAACAGGAAGGGGAAACAGGAAGGGGAAACAGGAAGGGGAAACAGGAAGGGGAAACAGGAAGGGGAAACAGGAAGGGGAAACAGGAAGGTCACAGAGAAGAGAGGAGGAAGAGAAGGGGGAAAAGGGAGCGAGTGTAGAAGGGAGAGAGGAAGACAAGGGAGGAAGCCGGGGAGAGCTTGTTCCCTACCCTCACACTCTTCTGTAAGAGCTTTTTATTAAGAACAGCCAGCTCAGAGAATATCAGCAACTCAGAGGGCTGAGCTATATCAACAATGGTGTGCGGGATTAGAACCCGCGTTCTCCACGCAGTTGGTGGCACCCATAAATATACAGCACTGGACCTCATTCATGTACCTGGGTGTCTCTCACAAAAACATATATTCCGAGGAAGTAAGTCAGTCCCCAGAACATGTCTATCTGGCAGCTTTATCTTCACTAAGAGTCTTCTTGGGGCTTTCAAAAGAAGCCTTTTATTCTTTCTTTCTTCTTTTTTCTTCCTTTTTTTTTGTCTAGAAAAAATAAAATGTGGGTAATGACTCCTAAATACAAACCTATTACTTACTAATCTCATTACTCATTGGGGCACTTGCTAATATTTGCTCCTGAATGTTGTAGATCCCGAAGGAGATGGACGGATCAAGTTTGGTGGAGTACTTTGAAACTGTGACCCACATTGTAGGGCTGCTTTCTGAAAACTATCCCTAGGATCTTCTCAGAGAAATGTTATTTCCAGAAGTTTTTCATAGGAGAGCTACTAGGGCCTTTGACATCAGTAAAAATAAAAATCAGCCTGTGTTTCTGTGAAAACACACAGTCAGGAATGACTTCATCATGCAAGATTACTACTATGTGAAAAATAACAAACATAAATAAAATCAATATTTTTCCCTTTCTCTTATAATCTCTCTCAAAAATCTCAAGAGAAAAAAAATATGGATCTAGTAAAATAATTTGATACCAAGGGGAGGTGTGGGGTACGTTCAATTAAGCAAGTAATTACTACAAATGTTTGTACACTGGGTCATTGGAGACAATCACTAATGTTAAGCAATAGTGGAAAGTTTGAGTTTCAGGTTGCCCTGGAATTTTGAAACTCAATGTCCAGGGAACTCAGCACAGCATTTTTGCTGGACTATTGACTAAATCAATGTCACCAGGTTAATATTTTCATTAGTAAGAAGAAATTTAATACAGAAGAAATCTCTCATGAGGCCTTAATTGAAATAAGGAGGGTAAAATTAGATCACAATCCACAGAAACTAAGGGAGGGCTATCCAAGTCAGCCTGGAAACATTCCTGGGTGGGACAGGTTCTCACAAACTTCTTCAGGACACAGCATAAGATGTGGGCTGGGAGAAGGATTATTTCATAAACATAGCAAGTAATGGTGACATAAATAGCCTGGTATTTTTTTGAATAAAGCCACAGACTATTTGGAAAGACGATAGCTGAAGCATAAGAAAAAGCAGGCAAGGAAAAACATGGGGGGAAAGGGTATTTTAGGCAAAGAAAACAGTGTGTGGGAAGACCCTGGGGAAGGTAGGAGCCAAGCACATTTGAACGTGTATAAGAAAGCCATTGTGGATGAAGTATACTAGAGTAAAGGGGGGTGAAGTAAGTTGGGTTGGATAGCTGGGAGGGGCAAGCCATAAAGTGTCTGCTCAACACAGTCAAGACAGGATTTATTCTTGGCTCACAAAAATAAAATGTTAAGGGTGATATACAAATGATATCACTGTATAATTATAGTCAGGACAGACTCTTAGGAAGTAAGAGGATCACATGTGGAAATACATTTCAGAGTGGGACAAGGTGTCAGCTATTTGGGTCAGGTTTTCAATGATGACTTGGACAAGAGAAAAATTAGTTTAATCATTAAAAATAGAGAACTGTATGGCAGCTGGCATAGGAAAGACCAGCTTCTTGTACCACCGTAGGTGATTACTGGTGAATCTTAAGATTTGATACAAGACAAAACTTTACACCATTATTCTATGCAAAAAGTAGAAGAAAGGTAGCCTGGGCTAGTTTAAATTAGTATTAAAAAAAAAAACAAAACAAAAACAAAAACAAAGGATATGGTGGCACAAAATGCCTAGGAAAACATCCAGCATTTGGGTGATTTTGAGGGAAGCCAGTAGAAAAAGGAGCCGAGGAGAAGCTGTTCCTTGTTTTGAACTAGGTAGTGAGTTGTGATTTTCATGCAGGTAGGAATTATGGAAGAGTATGGGCCATTTGGACAGTCAATGAATGCATTCACTTTAGGGAACACCTATGGAATATGGACATGAGTAAATATGCCAGAGAGTGTCAGTCACCGGTTCCGGGGAAACTTGATACCATGGATATGGATAACTATTCAGGAAGAATACTTTGGTCAAGTTGAACTAGAATCTTCTTTTCTTCAGGACTAACACACTAGAGACTTAAGTCTCCACTCATCCCCAGTTCTTCCTTCTAGTGGTGAATTTGACCCTGGCAGCATGCTTGTTACAACGAGGTTTCTTGGTCCCGGGCGGCCAGAGGTTCAGACCCACATACCTACAGCCCCAGACCCCTTAGTTGCCTGCTGCTGCTGCTCAGGACCCCAGAAATGACTCAGATGCTTATATTAACTTCATGATGTTTGGCCTATGGCTGAGGCACATTGCTAGCTAGCTCTTACATCTTAAATCAACTCATTCTCACTAATCTGTCTGCCACGTGGCCCGTGGCTCACCTGTGTTTCTTACATGTTTCTTCTTTAGTGTCTGACTTGGTCTGTCTGACTCCACCCTATCTGTGATTTCCCCTCCTACTTTTTCTATGGTGCCTGTTATGGGCCAAAACAGCTCCTTTATTTAAAGATTGATATTCACAGCATACAGAAAGACATTCCCACATCACATGCTCACCTAGATAAATTCAGACGGGCAGCAACAACCAGGATATTAAGAATCCAAATCATTTTCCAATCTCTGACTCATTCTAAAATTGTTGAAATTCACTAATTTAGATGAGTAAGTATAAGTGTCCTTTGGAGACACTAGAATTTTCTCAAAGGTGACCCTTGCCTAGTATTTTCTAGTGTGTGCTAAATGCTGAAAATGAACCACAGCAATAGAAGACAGAAAATGAGACCACCTATAAAAATAATGGGAGAGACATAGGAAAGATAGAAAGCGAAAATCCCAACAAACAGAGGAGAAGCCTAAGGCAAAAGTTGTCATTTCAAATGATCATACATTCATCACATTCTCTTTTAAATAACTCAGTCCCCTGAGCTACCACATACCCATCCTCCATGACCATGTCTACCCATTCCTTCCAGAAGTCTTCCTTCAAACTGTCATTCTGCATCACCACCATTGTCAGGGCTGAGCTAGGGGACCCCAGTTGGATCAATGGTGATTGGGAAGAGGTCTGCCGCATCCAGGACAAGATGGAGGGCAATGTTTGAGGGTGTTATTGCCACCTAATGGGACTTATAAGTAAGCTACTAGACAATTATACCATGGACAGGACAGTATCAAGAAGAAATCAATGCCCAACTTAAAGCATCAATGTAGGCAAAGCACTTAAAACACTAACGTAGGCAATGCAGAGAAGCCCTGTGCTAATTAAGGAATTGCTTATCTTTCCTTAGACCATGGATGTGTTATCATAATGCTTCTCCTGTTTTTACTATACATGGAAGAAGCTTTCACTTATTGTACTCAAATATTTGGCCATCACAGCATTGTACATACAGGCAAAGGGATCAAATAATTTGCCAGAGCCTTCTGATTGTATCCAGTGTCATATCTAAACAGCAATGGGAGGTTTCCAATGAGGTATTGAGAACTGAAATATTTCTTCAGTACTGGATTTGTCTTTTGTCTCCCAGTTGCCCATTTAGATTATCTTGGAGATATCTGCCAGTTTCTTACTCTATTAGTGATCAAGATTATAATGTGGTGCTACATGTAAATGTGCTATATTTATTCCTTAAGTCTACCCATAAAGCCTTAAAAGCGAACATTTTACAAGCATGAACTCTTGTAGATTAAAGTTCCTCCATTATATAAAGTATTCCTTTATTTCCCCTTCATGTGCCCTCTGTCTTTGCTCTAGGTATTATAAAACAGGCCATGAAAACCACAGGACTATCTTGACCCATCCAGAGTTTGAAACACCAAAGTCCATTGTCAGTGTGGACATTGAATCTTCCTAATTAACCTACCGGAAGGATTTGTGTAGGTTAGTCAGGCTGAAGTCCCCCTTTTAAAAAGCCAAGAGGCCGATTCCTCCATCAGTTTTGTGTTTAAATGTTCAGTAAATTCGTTTTCCATTCTCTGTTCAGCTGCTAACTCTGGAGGCTGCCTCAGGGGACAGTAAAAGCTCCACTGAACAACCCAAGCAAGAGACGCCGATTGGGGGTTGAGAATGCTGTCATTGGTGCTCCTAGGGACTGAACATCTATCTCCCCACAGAGCCCCACTGATGGAAAGCCTGAAGGTCCATATTCTTCCCTAACCTTGGTGACTCGATGTATAACTTGAGCATAATCCTTACTGTTCTTTGGCCTTTAGAAAAGGAATACCATGGCGTAGCTCTGGCATTGGAAGGCTTCCCTATGAGACTCGGGCTGTGATATTTTACCTGTGTGACCAGAATATTTTTGACCCCACCTACCTTATCGGTATGGGGTGAAACCTGCTTCCACTGCTTAGGAAGTGAAAATCCAGAATCATGCAGACAATGTGCACTTAATCAACAAAATCCCCTCATTTTCCAGGAATTTTGTTTTCTGTAATCCCATAACAATAAATTGGAGATTTTAAGCAGATGACCTACTTTAAAATCCATTTTTTAAATGAAAGAATGATAAGTGCAATGAGTTGCAGCAACAAATTGTGTCTGCCTGAGAAAATACAGAATGTAATGTGAGACTCAGCCTGGATCTTTGTGCTCTGGCTTCTGAAGTGGTAACAACTCAGTGGGCTGCTCCGAGAAAGTGCTGTGAGGTGACTCCATCTTGAATTAGCATCACACTAGCTTCTTATGCTCTCTAGTCTTCACATAGCTTTCTCCTTTCTCTCAGTTGCAGGCACCAGAGGCTCCAACTGGTTAGTAAGTCACATACTGCAGAATAAATGCTACTTTAAATTAAGGCATTTTGAAAACTCACAAGAAAGCTTATAAAACTGATTGAATTTTTTTATTTTTTACATTTCCACACTTTTTTGCATAAATACTTAGAGAACACTTTCCAAACCTCCCTAGTGGCATATCACAGGTCATCTCAAGGGAGATACTTAACATAGCAAGTGAGTCCCTAGAAATGAACTAGAAACAAATGACCGTGAGACCCTGCCTCTAGCCTGTTCATTTACTTTGCACAACCTGGATTTTGCGCCTGGCTGATTTCTCTTCCTTCAGAAAAAAAAAAAAAGCAATTGTGTTTTAGCTGCTGTTCTTGCATATTTGGGGCTCCACAGCATCTTTGATTGCTGAGACATTACATATTGCCACTTTAATGATGCGTTCATGGTAAATTAATCTGCCTCATCAGGGACTGACATTCATCACAACTGCTCTGGGAATGGGCACTGCTGGCTTCCTGAGATCAGTGCTCAACTGCCACATTATTAGTAATGATAGCAGGCCTAAGTCTGTGCTCTGAAGACCTTCATTTACTCAAATATCTTTTTAACTCCTCAGACAAGACTCTGATTCTGACAGTCAGCACTTTAACTTACATGTTAGCTGTGGAGATTTTTCTTTCAGTTTTTGTAATTACATTAAATTAAGACTTCTCTCTCCAGTAGATACTATTTTTGTTCAAAATAAACGCCTAATTTTCATTTAAGATTGGCAATACTGTGTCTGTTCGGGCCATGACTATGTCAAGAATGTGTGCCATTTCTTAAGTATCACTACGATGATAAAATGGTTTAGCAGTGTAGTAAGTCAGTCAAGATGAGGAAATCTTCTTGCTTTGCTGTATTTGATCCTTAAGTGCAAGAGAGAACAGTACCTCTGGGATGATAACACACAGACAGGTTTTAGAAACTTCTAGACATTTAGATATTACATATGCATGTACATAATAGGGAATCCAGCAAGTAGCATTCTGAACCCATTGACCCATAAATTTAAGAACTAAAGCTTTCTTTCTATGCCCCTAAACTCACTTCTCTTATTTTTTCCTGACACCATTTGCCTCCTGATTTCATTGTGGTCCGGGTTGTCTCACACTAGATCATCACTTCTCAGGGTGGGAGGTCTGATAGGGCTCTCACATTCAAAGTATTTATCCAGGGGACAGTCTGACACCCTTTTTGCACATCTCCAGGAGCCTGAATTGCCTATGTCTAATCCCTGAGGTCTTTCAGGTCTTGTGGGGCATCCGTATTTGTCCATGTCATGCTGCTGTAACAGAATCACTAAGAGGGATCACTTAGGTTGAACAGAAATATATTGGATCAGAGTTTTGAAACAGAAAAACCCAGTATCAACATTGCTGGATTTGGAAAAGCCCATCTTGCTGTGTTATGAATATCACAAGGGATCACAGTGCAGAAAAACAGAGGGAGACAAATACAATAAAACCCATCAATTCTTAAGGAGCTCATTCCCACAATAATAGATACTCATCTGCCAATAACTGCATTGGCACATTCACGAGGTGGAGCCTTGTCAATAGTAACTGCATTGGCACACTTATGAGGTGGAGCCTTGTCAATAGTAACTGCATTGGCACACTCACGAGGTGGAGCCTTGTCAGCACTAACTGCATTGGCACACTCACGAGGTGGAGCCTTGTCAATAGTAACTGCATTGGCACACTCACGAGGTGGAGCCTTGTCAATAGTAACTGCATTGGCACACTCACAAGGTGGAGCCTTGTCAGCACTAACTGCATTGGCACACTCATACAGTGGAGCCTTGTCAATAGTAACTGCATTGGCACACTCACGAGGTGGAGCCTTGTCAATAGTAACTGCATTGGCACACTCACAAGGTGGAGCCTTGTCAGCACTAACTGCATTGGCACACTCATACAGTGGAGTCTTGTCACCAGTAACTGCATTGGCACACTCACAAGGTGGAGCCTTGTCAATAGTAACTGCATTGGCACACTTATGAGGTGGAGCCTTGTCAATAGTAACTGCATTGGCACACTCACGAGGTGGAGCCTTGTCAGCACTAACTGCATTGGCACACTCACGAGGTGGAGCCTTGTCAATAGTAACTGCATTGGCACACTCACGAGGTGGAGCCTTGTCAATAGTAACTGCATTGGCACACTCACGAGGTGGAGCCTTGTCAATAGTAACTGCATTGGCACACTCATGAGGTGGAGCCTTGTCAATAGTAACTGCATTGGCACATTCACGAGGTGGAGCCTTGTCAATAGTAACTGCATTGGCACACTCATGAGGTGGAGCCTTGTCAATAGTAACTGTATTGGCACACTCACGAGGTGGAGCCTTGTCAATAGTAACTGCATTGGCACATTCATGAGGTGGAGCCTTGTCAATAGTAACTGCATTGGCACACTCACGAGGTGGAGCCTTGTCAATAGTAACTGCATTGGCACACTCACGAGGTGGAGCCTTGTCAACAGTAACTTCATTGGCACACTCATGAGGTGGAGCCTCATGACTTCATACTTTTTACCTACCAATAGTAACACACAGGCAGTCAAGTTTCATCGTGCAGTTTTAAAGGCCATAAATATTTTAAAGAAGCCCCTAAACAATGCCATTCATGGAAGTTATATGAATTTAGGACCTTTCTGACTTCTAAGTCATTCATGAGCATGACTTTGTCTGACATTGTTCTGTGTCTTAGAGCTTTCTTTGGGCACAAGTTTCCAGAAGAGTTGGCTTTGCCAATCCATTTAGGCCTACTGTGTTTCTTGCTACACCTGGGACTTACATCAGAGCAGACTGGTCTGGTCTATTTCAGCACTCCAGCTTCTCACCTAGGGATTGCCCCTCTCCAGACTGATTAAAGTGATATTTTTCACCAGGTAAGAAGTACTAGCTTCCCTTTAAAGAACTCCTCACTCAAATTTGGGGAATGTAAAACTTTTTCCTCTTGAGGAAGCACTGCTATGAGTTCTTTAGATGATTTTTCAATCTGTTGCTTAAGCTCTGCATTCCTTTCTGGCCTGTGCTATAGAAAACCAAAAAGCAGAAATATTATTTTTCTTCTGCTGTTTGCCTATGAAATTCTTTTCTGATCATTATGAGCTGAAATATCTTAGTGTTTGCATTGCAGAAAGGTTATGCTGAATGAGGGAAACCCAGAATGAAAACCTTGGTTTATAGTTCAAAACATTGATACACTTCACTAAAATGTACTGAGTTTCGAGAGTGTGTCACACAAACTGTTCATAGAATTTCAAGGCAGCTCTCTAACCTATTCATAGGAAATCATATTCCCAACATATGACCCATGTTTTGATGTATGCAAGTAAGGGAGATCCTAAATCTCTCTTAGATCAGTATTCCAAAAGCCCTGGAAATTTCTATGGCTCTAGGATATTAGTTCTCCTAAGTCGTTTCTCCTAAGACACCAAACTCTACAACTAAGAAGCAAAAGGGCGATGAAGACAAGAAGGAGAAGACATAAGCTAGCCAGAAGCCAAAGATCATTGGCTACTTGGATTTCGGTACTGATTTTGTTTTATGTTCCTAACTACAGTCATGTTACTTAACGACAGTAAAGTATTTTGAGAGTTATGACATCAGACAATCATGTCGTGAGAACATGACAGAGCAGACCTACAGAAACCTACCTAAGATATGTCAATCATTCAGTGTAGGCCCTGAATACTCAAGAGGTTCAGTAAATATGAGGTTGTCTGAGGCCACTGCCAATTTAACCCAGCAGAATGCTTTTCAGTAAGCCATCTTTTAAATGAAAGAGGTACACTCTAAAGAAGCAACAATTAGTGTGTTGTAAAGACAGAAGCAAGCCACACAGTTGCCTATTATCTAGGGACATACCTACTGCAATGCTGTCCTATGACAGTATGTCAACTTCATTATCACAGTGAGATCACTATTTATGTGTATCCCACAGCTCAAAGGGCCATCATGTATCATATGACTGTATTATAAATATAAGTTTCTATCATTTACAAGCCAGTAAGATACTTTACTGTATTCTATTACTCACCCTAGTGTTCCTAGATGCACCAATTCTTGTTTATCCTTCAAATATTAGTTATTTGGTTATTTTAAATACTTCTTTTTAAAGCCTAAGATGATGTGAAAGAATCAAAACTGAGGGAGCAAAGAGAAGAGATGGTAAGAAAGATGTGATAAAGATAATATGGAGGGTGTACTTAAAGTATATTATATACTTGCATAAAAATAGCTTTCTGTAATCCATTATAATAAAGAAGAATTCAAATCATCCAAAAATCATTACTTAGAATGCACTATATACATAGTCATATTCTAGGTATTTGGTTTCATAATGAACAAAATGTATAAAAGAGCATAAAATTAGTAGCAAGCAAGTATTTAGAATGTTAGTGGCCTAAAGAAATGTGGCAAAGTAGAGAAACAACATGAGCCCCAGACTTGGAGGCATCTCTTTTGTGCAAACTGTTCCAGAACACTTCAGCTAAAGTCACATTTGAGCTGAGACCCAAAGAAGTAGGAAATAAATAATGATGGTATCAGAAATTCGAGAAATAATTGATATTCTCAGCAGAGGGAACAGTAAATATAAAGACTCAACACATCAAAGAAGAATAGAATGAAGAAGCACAGGCCAAATAAGTATGAGGAGAGAGAGTCTGAACAATCATTTCTGCAAGTGCTTTGAATTTGAGACTTTTTTGGAATTGTGACTTTTTGGAATGTATTAAGTAGGATGGAAATTCATCAAAAAGTTTTCGAATCTAGATTGATGTGATCTGTCTTAAGTTGTAAACTGCTAAGTGTTACAGTGGAAAATCCCAGATAGGATCCAAGAAGGAGGTTACTGCAATGCTGCAGGTGAGGGATGGCGGAGGCCTAGTATAGGAGAAGCAGAATGATTCTGGATCTGCTTAGAATGCAGTGACAACAGAATGCCCTGCTGCAGTAATACAGATTGTTAAGTATCCAAATTAAAGTCCATTCAAAATTTGAGCTTGACCTACTTGACCGATAGCCCTACTACTTATCATCTGAGCAAAGATGCACTGAAGAAAGAGTGCAGTGTCACCGGGGGCAACAAGAGCTTCTACTTCTCAGAACTTGTCAACTTCATGGTGTCTGTTTGATGCGAGGTTGTAAATAGCAGAGGAATGGAGAATGGGAGACTAAGGACATACATTTTAAAATTATTGGCTTGTCAATGGTCTATGAGACCATTAAGACAAGTGAGATTATACAGGGGTATGCAGAGAAGTTGGGGTAGGATAAAACAGTGTTTCATCCAACTAAATTAAAAAAAAAATAGATACAAAGAGCTGATTTTGCACCCGTGGCAGAGAGGAGCTCCAGTACCTCTGTTTACCAGCATCGGATGCTGCACACCTGCACTCCGATATCCAGATAGTTAAAGAGGGTAGTGATTGAGATCGCATGATGCCAGGTGGAAGATGGGGATAAGGACCAAGAACTATAGATTTAGTTTTTTAAGGAAGGAGGGAAGAGGCATTGAAGACACTGACATATTCTATTTCAGTAGTATGGCAGGGACTGGACTCTAAAGGAATGCTGGAAACAGTAAATATACATTAACTATAGAAACTTTTCTACAGAAACAGCAGAGAAAATACAGCTAAAAATAGCTGTGGGTAAGGAGGAAAGTTACTATGTTTTTTAACTTTTGATTTTTAAGTGATTATAAGCTAGCAACATGTTGAAAATCTGTTATAGGGATCCCATATGCCATTCCTCCATGTTCTTTAAAGAGAGAGAAGATAAAACCTTTGAACTAGATGTCATGTAACTAGATTAATGCAACTGGCAATCCCGGCATTAGGAAGACGAAACTCATAAGATAAGGGATTTGAGGCAAGCCTGGGCTACATAGCTAGTCTGTAAGGGGGAGGGAGAATCAGAGCAAAACCAAAACCAGTGAAGATAATATGTTTTTATGCTATTTTAAGAACTGGTCGATGCTTAGGAGAAAACGGAAGAAGTCAAATGCACATGAGTAGAGGCAGCAATGAAGTCATTGTGGACAAAGAGGCTGTTTCCATTTTACAGACTGAGCTTCTTAAGTGAGGGGAGGAGAGTATGAAGTGAAGTCATGTGGGTACCATGTGCTGTGGTCAGGGAGAACCAATCCTTCCTGTGGTAGTTGGAATGACATTGGCCCCATAATCTCATAGGCACTGTTAGGGGCTGTGCCTTTGTTAGAATGCTTAAGGCCTTGGTGGAGGAAGTGTGTCACTGTGGAGGTGGGCTTTGAGGTATGCTCAGGATACTGCACTATGCTTCATTCGACTTCCTGTTGCCTGTGAGCTGTAGGACTCTCAGCTACTTCTTCAGCACCATGTCTGCCCTCATACTACCATGCTCCCTGTCATAATAATAAACTAATCCTCTGAAACTGTAAGCAACCCCCCCCCCATTAAATATTTCACTTATAAGAGTTGCCATGGTCTTGTTATCTTTTCAGAGCAATAAAAACCATAACCCTAAGACATTCCCCCTCAGGCTGGACAGGGTTGTGCAAATGACCTGTGACTGCATAATCTGTTGTAGACATCTAGAATGGAAAGTCTGTGGAATGGAAGAAGCACCTTAGGAGAAGATTAGCAAGGAAGAGGAGCTCAGGGGACTGTCTCCTCAGCCCAGGTTTACCTAAATGGATATGGAAGGAAGAATCATTGTTGAAGCCCACAGAGACCAACTGAAATTCAGTAGGAAATATAATAGGAAGTTTATGGCCGGGCCTTTCCATCCTAGCCCTGGAGTTCAGACCTACTTCCAATCTACTGCCGCTTAGCTCCAGAACCCCTAATAATCACACAAAAACTTACATTAATTTTATGCTGATTGACCTAGGGCCCAGGCATATGACTTGTTAACTCTAACTCTTAAACTAACCCATGACTCTTAACTTGTGTAGCTATGCAGCTCCATACCTTTTCTCAGAGCAGCATTTTAACTTCTTTGCCCTGCATCTGCTAGCGTCTCTCCTGGTAGCTCTGCCCTGCCTCTTCCCAGAGTTTTCTTAGTGTAGCAGCCCTGCCCACACTTCCTGTCTTCCTTCTGGCCAATCAGCATTTTTATTAAACCAGTAGAAGGGACAAATGTTTACAATGTAACAACATAATCCCACTCAAGGAAATGAAGATACTTTCACAGAAAAGCAGGGATACAGACATTTTCTTCCTGAAAGTCAACTGATAAATGGACACAGTGTATGAGGTCATAGGTTCAAAGAGGTTAAAACTGCATCAAACTAGAGGGCATGCAGAGCTTTAAAAGGGGAGACTGCAGGTGAGAAATATAGAATTTTATTCTTTTTATGAAGACTGAGATAATTTGGGATGGAGATAAAGAATTCTGGTTGTGCCTTGAGGAAATTGTGTAAATTAAAGCCCCCTTTTGAGGATGAGATCCTCTAGCATTCTGAGTAATGAAGAAGGGATGGTAGAAGAGAAACATGGCCAGCAGAAGTTGACTACCCTTGACAGCCAGCCATATAAAGGTGAATGTGGAAGCTTCATGAGAAGCTTACAACAAGCACCAAGTATGTGTCAGAATATGCAACATGGCTGGTTTTAATAAGACCTAGCTTATTTGGAATAAGTTGCTTTGGAATGTGTCTTATTTGGGTCAGAGCCAAGCTAAGGCTTACAGTTTGTGGGATTTGAAGACCAGACTTGCTCAGCATGTTATTAGTGCAAATAATATTGCAGGTGTTTAACTTACTTTGGAAAGTTCTATGGGTTACATTTTCACATAAATATGTTAATTTGATCCTGAAATCAGTTATTTAGTTTGCTATGAATATGAAAAATGGAGAATTTCACACAGTAAGATCCTGCTCTCAATCCATTCAAAGATGGTGCACTTTATAAATAGATAGGTGCCCTGCTTGTTTAAGTAACAAATGTTTTCTCTGTTTACTCTCTGCACTAAAAGTTTTGTTACCAGTTTTATAATCTTTAGCATCTATTCTTGCTTTCATTATTACCTTGATTCTGTTGAATACCTAAATGTTGAACTTTACAATGGCTTTGTTAACCTTAAAGCCATTTGCACACCTCACAAACAAAATATACCATGGTGTATTATCAAAAGTCCTACAAAGGAAATCAGTCTTTTTGCTGTTGAACAATTTTTGTACACTGTAAATATAATTACTTCCATTGCTTAATAAAGAGCTGACTGGCCTATAGCTGTGCAGGAAGAGACTGGGTGAGAGAGACAGACCAGGAGGACACTGTAGTTAAAAGAGTCATGATCCAGATGAAGAAGAAGCAAGATGTGTACAAAATAAGGCAACAAGCCATGCACCACATGGTAGAACATAGATAAGAATTATGTTTCAATTTAAGTTATAAGAGCAAGTTAGTAGTAAGCCTGAGCTATCAGTTGAGTTTTTATTATTAAAATTGAGTCTCTGTGTTGGTTATTTGGGAACTGGCAGGTGAGAAAGAAAAGTCTGCTTACAGTCCTAATTCAGTCATTAATTACCTATTAGAACTCTATGAAATCATGCTACCAAATTACATAACAATATTGACTCTGTCAGACAATCTTATGAAGTTACTTTCAATTCCAAAATACTTTAAATATTATTGTTTTAAATTATCAGTTGTGCTAATATCCACATATGCTGTATATACAAAGCTGCCCTAGAGTCAATAATGAAAATTAAGAATATATTTAATTCCATTTCAGCAGGAGGACTTATTAAAAGTGAGTTGTATACAAAGACTGGGAGATCGTGCCTACTATTCTGTACAATATGCAAACCTTTTCAAACGCTTCAGTAAATGAAAATTAAATGAATATTGGTTATTGAACATCACAAGGACAGACTGTGTGATACTGAACTAACCAGTGAAGATATGGCTAACTGGAAATGTAGCTCCATGATTCTCATAACTTAAGCAGAATTGGAAAGAACTGTAATTCTCAGTGCCAAACGTAATGTGTATTTATTCAAATTCCTGTGTGTTGAGTGGAGATTCCAACATGGAACACTCAGTGAAGATAAACTAAAGGCAAGAAAAGTCTGCTACAAACCTTTCCTAATTAAATATGAAGGGTGTCTTAAAATTAGCTAATCAGAACAACTGACCAAGAAGCAACACACACACACTGACAGTTTATGCAGCCATAAAGAAAAATGAAAAGGAGAAACAGAATCATAAGAAATATCCATAGTACTTTAAACAATAAGTGAACTTAGCCTTGTTTGGACATATAAGTCGAAAAGCCAAGGCCACATTTTATGTGTTCTTTCAACAAAGCGTGAAAATGAAATTTTATAGTGCTGTTTATAATAGAACACGAAATACAAAACTAACTTGGTTGCTATGCTTTATTTGTTCGTTTCAGTGCTAGAGAATAAACTAACAGTTTTGTTTATGCTAATATAATATTGCACCACTGAAATGCATGCACCTACACAAGCAAATAATAATTACTGAAATACGGACAACTTTCATTGTTAATATTTATTGTCAACTGGACTGGTTTTGGAATTATCTAAAAATTCCCAGGTGTACTTCTAACAGCATTCCCAGAATTCTTTTTCTGAGGAGAGATCTATCTTGAATGTGGGCAGCGCCATCTCATGGACCTGAATCCCAGACTGAATAAAAGGAGAGGAGATGGGAGCGAACTGAGCATCAGCATCCACACTTTTCTGCTTCAGGATAGTGAGACAAGGTGACAGCTGCTGTGCTCCCACTGTTATGCTCCCTGTGCCATCATAGACTGTGTCCCCTCAAACCATGAGCCAAATAAACCTTCCCTTCCTTAGCCAACTTTGGTCAGGCATTTTGTCACAAACCCTAGAAAACATACCGTTACTGAAACAAGACAGATTTTAAGAAATGATGTTGAGCCAAGTCAGTATAAGGTTGCAGGATTTTAAAAAAAAAAAAAAAATCTGAAATGGGCAAAACGGGGAAGATAAGAAATTGGGACCAAAGAAAGGTAAGATAAGTCATCTGGGAACAGAGAAAGGAGCAAGAGCTCCTTTGTCAAAATTCACTAAAAATTTATTTGCAAAATATATGTACACAGCTCGTGAAGAGAGTTCATGGATAAAGATGCTTGCTGCCAAGCCTGATGACCTGAGTTCAGTCCCCAGGGCTGGACACAGATGATGAAAAGAGAGAAGTGACTGCTGCAAGTTGTCTTCTGGCCTCTATACTCATTGACTAGCACACACACAAACACACACACACACACACACACACACACACACACACTATACACAGAAAAGCAATATGCTCCTATAAAATTTAACCTGAACTTTACATTAAAACAATGTGCTTGATTGAGCTAACTCTAGGTAGATAACAGTATTAATGGAACAGAGGGAAAAATAGTCTGTAGACATTGCATGGGTGGTTGGTAAATATTAGTGAATCAAATATTGAATAAAAAAATCAATAGTAACTACAACATGTTGTAAAAATAGGTTTTCAATGGAACATAACTAATACAATGTACAAATGGTTATGAGAAATCTATGAGGGGTTTAATATATACTAGGATGCCTAATTTGGCATTAACAGAGGCTGGAGAACCCCACAATAGGGTCTGTGGTCTGGAGAGCCAAAGAGTGATCTGCTCAAACAGCTGAGAAACTCGGGGCAAGAGAGACTGGTGATGCACCCCCAATCCTGTCCTATAGGCCTAGAAGCTGCTGATGTGAGTCCATGATCAAAAGTGGGGCTATCTGGAGCCCAATGTTTGTAGATAATGTCAACACACCCACTCGAGGAGAAAGGAGCTTGTGAGGCCCTGGGAGCACCCCATCTTCTATCTCAGGTTTTGTTCTACTCTCCAGCCTATTGGTCAATGATGTCAAAATTTTGTGTGGGTCTTGCCCCTGGGTTCTCTCTCACACATGCAGATTGTCTGTGGTTACACCCAGAGAGACACAACCAGAAGTGTGAATTTCCAATTTTTTAGGTATTTTGTAGTGGGATTATGTTACATTGTAAATAATCATCTCACCTACTTGTTTAATTAAATTGCTGATTGACCAGAGGCAGACAGAAAGTGTGGGTGGGGCTACCAGACTAAGAAAACTCTGGAAACAGGAAGGACAGGGTAGAGATGCCACAGAGACTCCAGAGAAACCAGCAGATGCAGAGGACAATTATGCTGCTCTGAGAAAAGGTACCAAGCCTCATGGCTGAACAGGATAAGAAGCATGGGTTAGTTTAAGCAAGTTATATGCCTGGGCCCTAGCCCAATCAGCCTAAAATTAAATTAATGTAAGTGTCTATGTGTCTCTGTGGGACCTTGAAGCTAGGCCAGGAAGTCCAGGCCAGAAACATAATATAACAGCATTTATCAATACAACTAAGTTTACGACTAAGATTAAACACCATAGCTATGTAAGAATAAATTTTATTTTCAAAAATATACAAAAACCAAATTGTGACAAAGTTATAACTAGATGAGAATAATGGAAAACAATGGGTAAGAATAGAAAGTATATTTATGTATCACAAGTCAGTAATTGCACTATTCAAAAGATGCCACTAGAAAGTATTCTACACAATATTAGGAACCAGACATGTAACAATAAAAGTTAGAGATAATGAATAGAAAACATAGATCAGAAAATATCAATTCTATAAAGTACATGTAGCTCTATTAACATGGAAAAAATAATATAGACCACTAGATCTTACCAGGAGATAACATTTTATTAATACTATTACTTATTACAATGTGAATCTTAAATTTATTTTTGAATATTTGTCTTGTTTTCTGTCTATAAAAATTATTCTGTTACCATGAAATAAAGGGAAAATAGGTGTGGGATAAAGCACAGCAGAAGCATGACAACATCACAACACTTCACAGGGTATGTCATTAAATCTGCATCATGAAACCCTAAAGTATCATGTGGAGAATACTCATATTCCAGCTTTAACATCTCTATTTAAAGATAACCATTCCTCCATCTCAGGGCCTGTGCTAAATGAAGTTACCCAGTTTCATTGCCAGAAGATCTTTTGGTAACTCAGTCTGTGAAATCTTCATTTTAAAACTGATTATTTCACAGCTTTTTCTGAGAACAACAGCTGGCTTACTGTTTCTGCTGCATATATTGAACATATGCTCCTGCCAACGTAACCTATATACTATCGAAAAAGTCACATTCTAAAAACAGCTCACATCCAAAAGCACAATGTATAAGGGAAAACAATGTTGAAGAGAGGCCTCTGCAGCATTTTACCCAGCACACTGACAATTAAGCGCAGGGCTACAGAACTACAAAAATAAATGACAATTGTCTAACATTCCTAATGCCCCGGGTACCACAAATGAGAGAGAGAGGGAGGGAGGGAGCAGTTAAAAATACAAAGCATGTTGTATGCTGTGGATATAGGGTCCTAAATACAATCTCTGGCACACACAAAAAAAGCATGGTAAGCACCTTTACATATTAAATACCACACACTGGAGAGGATGGTGGGGAAGGATAAAGTCTCACATCCACAGAGCTAAGAGGCAAATGCAGCTGAAAAAGTATTTGGCTTAGTTGAACAATGAGGAAGCTTATGAAGAGTGTCCCAGCATCATTGTGTCTGTGCTGGATGCTGAGTCCCCATTGCCTGACAGCCTTGTCTCAGAGGCTGTGTCCTGCTAGGGCATATGCACTTCCCTGCTGGAGAAAATCGTAAGTGATGAATGTGTATGCTCTGTCATAATGACATTGCTCCCTATATACTAGTCACAGTAGTCAATCTGTTAAGGGACAGCAAGATAGACTGCAATTATTTATTGTCATGAAACATGATTCAAAAATAAGCAAAACTGACAATGAACTCCAGGGACAGAATTTTTAAACAGAATTTTTTTTTTAACTAGGTGATTCTCCATCATTCTGCTAGTCAATATGAAATATTTCCATAGACTTATTAATCTATACAAAAATAAAATATATAATCTGCCATATTAGCTCAATTAAGATATTTGAAGAACTATCATTTTTGTGTAGATCATCTATATACAATTTGCCTGAGATTGTACAAGTTACTCTGTTGACGCTTAATAAAATACCCTGATTTGGAAGGATGGAGTTGTTCAGATGGTAAAGCACTTGCAATCATGCTTGATAATCTAAGGTCCTTTTTTTTTTTTCTGAGACTGACATGGTAGAAAAACCAACTTCTATAAGTGATCTTCTGATCTCCACATGCACACCATGGAATACACTCACACACACATCACACACCATTAATAATTAATAATAATACTAATATCAGGAACCTGGGACTGCAGCTCAGGCAAACTCCTTGCCTAGCAATGCCCAGGTCCTAGGATTGACTCCCCTTCTGGTATCTTCCTTCAAAACAGCTATAAAAAAAGCATGTAAAAGTATATGTCTCAGGATTTCTATTGCAGTGAGGAGATGCCACGATCACAGGAACGTTTGTAAAGGAAAAAGTTACAGTGTATAAATATGGTGGGTCCATCATATAGACGGTCCATAGTAAAAAAGAAAAACACAATGAAATTGTATATGAAAAAATGTAGATGAAGCCAAGTTTCTATGTGGTAAATTAAATATTAACCTTAAATGGTGGACTATGATGTCATCGTTGATAAAATAGTAAACACAGAAAGAAAAAGTGTCTAGGGCAGTTTTCTTAGTTCATTCCCATTCCTGGAATATAATAAGATGATAAGTATAACTTATGGGATAAATGGCTTATTTTATTTATTTATTTATTTATTTATTTATTTATTTATTTATTTATTTATTTATTTATTTATTTATTTTCTGGCTTGGTAGGTCTTCTGCATATCGTCACGGTCTCTCTGAGTTCAGATGAGCATCAGTCCTGTTGTGTCTAGAAGTTGTGGTTTTCTTGAAGTTATCTACACCACTGGCTCTCATAATCTTTCTGTTTCCTTTTGTACATAGATCCCTGAGTCTTGAAAGGAGAGGTTTTTATAAAGAAATCCCATTTTGTACTGAGTACTCCAAAGCATTGCCCAGCCATGGGTCAATGTGTTAATTAATATTTACTGCAAGAAGTTTATGTGGTGAGGATTTACACTGATCTATGGGGTTAACAATATTTCATTAGAAATCATTTTCTTCTTGTGTTCATTTAGAAAAATAATTGTAGTTTGGTTTTTTTTTTTTTTTTTTGAGGCTCATTACCTATCTAGTCATGGGATCTTGGCCTCATTAGCAGTCACGGTTTCTACCACATGGAGTGACTGTTGAATGTAATTTTTAAAGTGATTGGTTATTCCCATAACATTTATGCCACAATTGCACTAGTGAGCACATCTTGTAGACAGATCATTAGCGCAGCTCACAGGGTCTGTAACTGGGTGAGGTTTGTGATTGATTTTTCTCCCCCAGTAATGTATATATATAGCATCTTCCAGTGCTATGAACACTAGTTAGAAAGTACAAAGTTTCTAGTCTTGCAACAACTCAATTTCTCTATGTAATAGAAGTATGTGGTATCCTCTGCAGTAGGATCTTACTGTAAAGTTCTTAAGGGAAACCAATAGCATTGCAATAGCCCATCATGTTTAAGAGTCTATACAACCCCTTTAACTAATTATTTAAAAAGCTGTAACCCATTCCTTTTACTGGGACTTTTATTTGGTAGGATATGAAGCCTTGCTAATACATTGTCTCCCCTATTATATGGTAACTCCATTTAAATTCATTTCGTGTGTGTGTATTTTCGGAAGCTTCTACAGTAGTAGGTCCCAAGTGGCCTTTCCAAGGGCTTTTTGTGTCAGTTGTCTCTCCTTGCATCCCTTCCTCCCCAATGACCTCCCATCTCCATTCAACCTTTCTGTTATAATTTTTCATTGTCCACACATAACACTATATGCTTCGCCAGTGGCCATGTCAGAGGGGCAGCAGGTGGTAGTTGACTTCATGGTGTCCATCCACCAGAAAGAAAATTCCTGAGACTAAGATAAGCAAGGGCCCTCAGACCCCAGACCCCAAAACGTCTTTTGCTTCTTCTGTGCCTTTACATGTTTGCTGCTGCCATCTTTCTGTGGTATCTGGCATGGTATAAGGAGATCCCCACTATCTGTAATGTTGTATGTTTATCTCAGGGAACTATTCCATTCTACTGGGCATTTTTACCTGTGGATTAATATGAAGATGATTCCTTCTTAAATTGTACTGTCGAATTAATAATAATAATGTTAGTTTAAGTAGAGTTTAATGGTTAAAAATAAAAATAAGGAAGTGTCAAATTGCTAGAATAGACGAGTTTCTATTGAAGAGCCATATAAGTTGTGGCTTAGGTTAAGCTCTAGTAGCCCAAGTAGTTTAAATTCCTTTAATCTTGATGTTGAGAGATGTGTTCACAGATTTCAGAGTGCATCATAGCTGAAACAAACTTTGAAAATAACTTAAAGTTAGACTAGATGTTTTTTTATCAAGTAACTTTGAGGTGAAAATCCCAAGAAGACAATCTAAAGGTTTGGAAAGGCACATAGTTAGATGAAGAACTCATAAACGTCGGGGAACAAGATCATAGCAGCCCAATTATTATCAATTGATGTGTCTTTCCTGCTAGGATTGGTTGACGACCAAAAGTAATAATTAACTCCTTATACCCATTTCTGCCCTCAACCTCCTAATATAAAAAACTATTGATGAGTGGGTATGCACCCTAAAGATTTAAAGCAGAGCTGACTGATTCTTTTTTCATATATAAAAATTTAGATTTGTTATTCTTTTAAGATCTTCTTAACATTTCATTTATTTATAAATGTTTTTATAAATATTTATAAATAACTGCAAATGCATTGCCATAGTTTTACAGAAATGATTCTAATCTGAGAAACAAATTATCTTTAACTTATCAGATAAGAATGCAGAAGCAAAGTCATATACATCTTCTAAACCAATGCACCCAAGTGCACTTTCTGTTTAGACCCCGCTGGACAAGGTGAGAGAGCCTTCGTCCCATTTGACATTCTTTAATCCCATACACAAAAGTAATAAAATGTTCAAGAATATTTTATAAAGAATGTGTCATGTCACATAAAAAGTCATGACAAAATTTAAGATAAGAATAACACAATAAAGTCTAACTGGCCTTTGATAAAGTAATTTTCATCAGAGCAATGAGAATTAGAAGTTAGATTACACATACTTTGAAAAGGTGGACAAGAATAGCTGAACAGACATCACTCCTGCCCTCAGAAGTTAGAAGAGTTATTATGAAAAACTTCCTGATACTGGCTTTCTTAATTTCAAGAAGAAACAAAAATAAAAATCTGTAATCTTCTTGAGCTGGAGAGATGGCAGAGAAATTAAGAACACTGGCTGCTCTTCCAGAGGACTGGAATTCAATTCCTAGCACCCACATGGTGGCTCACAACCATCTATAATGAGACCTCTTCTAATGTGTAGGAATATATGTAAATAAATTTTTTAAAATGTGATGGACGTTGTTAGCAATTGGGGCTGAGACGAAAAACACTGTAAGTAGCCTGAGCTACTTAATACAAACCTATCTCAACAAACTCACAACAAAGTAGTAGCATAAAATTATTCCCAACTGCATCCTCAATACTTGCCAATATACTCACAGGTAAATGCAGCTCTCACTCTTAGTCAAAGAAGCCTCTCTTTACAACAAATGGAGGCCACTGAGCAAAACAACATGGACACGATGCAGAGAAAAACAGCCCTCGTGGATATGCTGACAGCACAGCCCCTGCTCCTAGTGCTCAGGGAGCTCTGCTGATCACCAGAGGTCAGACAGGCTGTAGGAGCTGGAGGACTGAGAAGTCTGCTATGAGAAGTGACAGGAAGTTACACCCATGCTACCTTAACGGCATGGCTAACTGAGCAAGACCTGACAACGACAACAGGCACACTAACATAGAAAGAGGATGCCAGGCAACCAGTGGCTGCTGCAGGAAGACAATCGGTCTTCCCCAAAGAAGAACCCTTAATTGATTATCAAATGCCAAGTGGTTAGCTATGAATTCTTATACATACAAGCAGTAGTAAACGGGTTCAGCACATTGAAATATATATACATGTATATATACATACACACATATATATATACTATAACTTGTGATATATTTGTTGTAGAATGTTATTTTAAGGTGTGAAGCATTTGATTAATGATGAAAGGACATGCTGTCTTCTTTTTGTTGCATTTGTTTAACTCTGTGAAGCTGTGTTACTTTGCCTGTCTAAAATACCTGATGGTCTAAGAGCTGAACGGCCAATAGCTGGGCAGGAGAAAGGACAGGATGGGGCTGGTGTGCAGACAGAAGAGATAGAAGGAGAAACCAGGGAGGAGAAGGAGGATCAATAGAGTAAGAAGAGGAGGACTTCAGAGGCCAGCCACACAGCCACACAGCCACTCAGCCACACAGCCACACAGCCACACAGCCACACAGCCACACAGCCACTCAGCCACACAGCCACACAGCCACACAGTCACACAGCCACACAGCAACACAGCCACACAGCCACACAGCCACACAGCCACACAGCCACACAGCAACACAGCCATCCAGCCACACAGCCACACAGCCACACAGCCACACAGCCACACAGCCACACAGCCACACAGCCGCACAGCCACACAGCCGCACAGCCACACAGCAACACAGCCATCCAGCCACACAGCCACACAGCCACACAGCCACACAGCCACACAGCCACACAGCCACACAGCCACACAGCCACACAGCCATCCAGCCACACAGCCACACAGCCACACAGCCACACAGCCACACAGCCATCCAGCCACACAGCCACACAGCCACACAGCCACACAGCCACACAGCCACACAGCCACACAGCCACACAGCCACACAGCCATCCAGCCACACAGCCACACAGCCACACAGCCACACAGCCACACAGCCATCCAGCCACACAGCCACACAGCCACACAGCCACACAGCCACACAGCCACACAGCAACACAGCCATCCAGCCACACAGCCATCCAGCCACACAGCCATCTAGTCACACAGCTATACAGACACACAGCCATCTAGTCTCACAGCCACACAGTCACACAGTCACACAGTCACACAGTCACACAGCCACCCAGCCACCCAGCCTCACAGCCACACAGTCATACAGCCACACATCCACACAGCTACACAGCCACACAGCCACAAAGCCACACCTCCATACAGCCTCACATCTACACAACCACACAGCCACATAGCTATAGCCACACAGCCAGCCATGGAGTAAGAACGAAAGTAATATTACAGAAGTAAGAAAAAGGTAAAATCCCAGAGACTAAAGGTAGATGGGGTTATTTAAGAAAAACTGGCTAGCAATAAGCAATGCTAAAGCTGGACATTTATAATTAAGATTAAGCCTCCATGTGGGATTTATTTGTGAGTTTGGAGGCAGGTCTTCCAAAGATCAAAAATAACCAACAACATATATTGTATGTGTATATATAGTATATAACTATAATACAACCTGTATACATAATGTGTGTACAAAATTTAAGAAAGAACAAGGTAGAAGATGGCAAAGGTTGGGGATGGCAATGTAAGGGAAGAAATGATGTAACTACGTTTGATTTTAAAACATTGTCAGCTGGAAAATGTAGAATTCCTCCCCTTGAAGTTTAAAATAACAGAACAGAAAGGTTGCTTAAAACAAGATTTAAAAAATGTCAGTTATGACCATCAATCTTACACCCTCTAAGTGTCTCTAGCTAGTGAGCCTAGGTATGTGGAAAGAATGAAGAAGTCAAATTCAAAATTTAAATTGCTGTAGTGGGATTATGTTGTTACATTGTAAAGAATCGTCCCACCTACTGGTTTAATAAAAACACTGATTGACTGAAGGCAGACAGGAAGTGTGGGTGTGGCTACCAGACTAAGAAAACTCTGGGAACAGGAAGAACAGAGATGCCAAAGAGACACCACAGAGACACAGGCAGAGACTCCAGATGAGATGCCAACAGAAGCAGGGGAAAGAAGCTGAAATGCTGCTCTGAGAAAAGGTACCGAGCCGTGTGGCTGAGCAAGATAAGAATCATGCGTTAGCTTAAGAGCAAGAGCTAGCTAGCAATATGCCAGAGCCATAGGCTAATCAGCATGAAATTAATACAACCCTCTGTGTTTCTGTGGGACTGCAGAACTGTGGGTCTGGACCACAGGCCAGATAGGCCAAAAACTTAATACTACAAGTTGGAAGACAGGTTTCACTTCAAGATGGAAAACAGAAGGGTAAATGCAGGGGTGAAGGGGTGGAGGGCAGTGGTTACTGGAGGTGGGTGCTGAAGCACAGTTGGACGGCTGAGTGCCAAGCCCATGCTGGTCTGCCTCTTGAGCAGCGAAACTCCTCTTTGCTCTTGCTCTGTGATCTCACAAAGCTTTGCAGAATTTTATTTTGTAATTGTCTGCGACTCACTAACCTTCCCCTCTCAGACTCAACTTACTGTGTTTTTGAAAGATGCCCATAATTGGCCCTTTTCTAGTCTGGAAAGTGCGCAGCTGCCCACATTTCCTCCGAGACAGATGCAGTCTAGTACTTTTGTCTCCTAGTTCCCCCAGGACCCTGCCGTGTCCTGGAGGCTTGAACTCACTTGAGGCAACTGTGTGCCATTTAATCTTCCAGTTGGAGCTTTCACTCTCCCTTAATGACTACTTCCTCAAAGGGTTTGCAAGTTCAGACAAATCCAGTTTGGCCTCTGCCCCTTGTCATTTAGTTCAAATTAGGAACACTGCAATGTTTCATGTTGGATTGTTTTCATTTGGTCTCATGGATTATCAGATAGTGCTCTGAATGGCCTTGTCCCAGAAGGCTTTCTGGAAAAGACTTTCTCTGTAAATTGCAACTTCCTATCACTCCATCACTATTTTAGCCAACAGTCTGTCAGGGGAGTATTTTCGCAGCCATTGGCTACCTAATAAGTGACCCAGTCTATGGCCCCTGTGTGTGGGAACAGTCTAGTCTGATAGCATCGGCGTTGCTTTATATAATTAAAAGAATAAAGGAGTCCCATTATAAGAAAACACATGATGGCTTTGAAATGTCTAACTTCTAATATTTCTAGAAATTCAATCTCCTAAAATTTCTTCCAAACTAAAGAAAATAGAACTCCTTTCTGGCTGGAACTTTTATGTTTTATGTTCCAGTGGAGATTTTTACAGTAAATTTCCGAATATCTACAAATGAGCAGCCACATAGATGGGCTGGCCCAGATTCCCTCTGACTCTCCTCAGCAGCTGGGAGACACTCCTCCAAGATTCTGAAGTCAGGGGAATGGGCTGAAAATTCAAGGAGGCAATGAGCCTCCTTTTATTTGTCAGTAGATTGGCCACTAACTTCACTTCTGAACACCTAAGTGACTTCACCTTACCAACTTTTGGGGTCCAGACAAAGGTGTTCAGGTGATTCTGACATTTTGACACTGGGAGATTAAACAAAATCTCCAAAGAAATCCACTGTTACATGCTTTGTTTAGAGACAGAGCAGTTCAAAAACAGTATGTCACACTTTTTAGTCCTATAATTGCAATTCTTTCTTCTCTATTGCTGAGAAAGTGGGCAAATTTATCCTAGAGACAGAAAACTAAAATTAACATCATGAGAAGTTACAAAAGCTTTGGTCTCAACAATATTTCATTTGAGCAAAATTCACAATATTAAAAAATTTTAAATTGGTGAAATTTAACATTGATAAGTGTATCAAACCAAAGGATGCATGAACTTTTAACTGTAAAAACTATAAATCAAACGTGGATAAATCTTAAAATTTGCACAAAATTGGATTGCTTCCTGGAGAATATTTTATGGTTTGTAAAATGTGTGTCTTTTCTCGTAATTACATACATCATTATCGACTTCTATTTGAAATTATACTAAAGTACACTGCTGTACATTGTGTTAGTTTTCCATGATTACAGAAAAAATATCAGTAAAGTCTCTAACAAAGCAATGGCGTAGGTCATTATGTCTACTTGCTTTCTAACTATTGACATCAGAAAGACCATGATGGACTTAAAACTGTAAGTCTTTTGACAGGTGGCATCACAAGGTTGGAGCTAGAGAAATGGATGAGTGATTAAGAACACTTAGTGTTCTTGCATTCCATAACTGAGTCAACCAACTATAATTCCGTCTCCAGAGGACTCAGTGCACCCTCCTAGCTCCTGTGTGCACCTGCACACACATGCACGTCCTGTCCTCCACTTGCTCCATATACAGACATACTGATACACATAGTTAAAAGTAAAATAAAATATTCTGATGTACTTTTTAAAAATATTAAAGTCTGTATATTTGTGTCCATAGTATATATATATATATATATATTTGGGGTAAAGTGAAAATGTAACACCTCTGTCTTCTATTCTGAGGCTAAAGGTGGTGCCTTACCTTTTTCTGTGATATTTTTTAATTGACTATTAGAGTTTTTCACATCATGAAACCCGCAGTCACTTTGCAGTCCTCCCAAGTCTGGCTCTCACCCACATGACACTTCATCTCCCCAAAGGAAACTGTCCCTATTGCCCTGTTTATGGCCCTTCCTTCCACTTTCAATCTGATTTTTCTCGTAAATGGTAACTCTGCCCTCTTTCTCTGCCTCTTTTATATTTAAGGATCACAGATAACACGGGTTCATATAACCTGCCTACATTGAATTCATCTGACTAGCAGTCCTTTTAAAAAATTATTTATTCATTCTTTTATCGTATGAATGTTTTGCCTGCATGTGTGTCTATTCCACAGGTGTGTGCCTGGTCCCTGTAGAGATCAGAAGAGGACACCAGTTTCCTCAAAACAGGAGTCACAGGCTGCTGTGAACCAAAGCATGGGTGCTGGGAATCGAACCCTGGTCCTCTGGAAGAGCAGCCAGGGCTCTTGACCTCTGAGCCATCTCTCTCCAGCCCCCTGGCCAGCAATCTTTATTCCACCTGTTGCCATAGTTCCACAGTTTCACTTCTAGAAATTAGGGCAGGTTGAGTGCCCTTTCTACCAAATACAGATTTTAATTTCCATGAGCCAAAATAAAATCATCTTCATTCGACTCTCAACTTCCAAAGCTGACCTTCCTCATGCACTTTTAAAAAGTATTTCTTCCTTAATTTATATATTTTTTTAATTTTACATACCAACCACAGTTCTCCCTCCCTTCTCTCCTCCCATTAAACCCCCTGCTTTTCCGCTCCCCATCCCCCATCCTCTCTTCAGAGGGAATAAGGCCTCTCACGGGGGGGGGGGGGGGGGGGGGGGGGGGGGGGGGGGAGTCAACAAAGTCTGTCATATCAAGTCAAGTCCCTCCTCCCTGTATTAAGGAAATTATTTCTTTTCTTTCTTTTTTTTTGTTTTTTTTTTGTTGTTATTTTTGGTTTTTTGAAACAGGGTTTTTCTTTGTAGCCCTGGCTGTCCTAGAATTTACTCTGTCGACAGGGTTGATCTTGCTTTGTAGACCAGAGATCGACCTTCTGCTGCCCCTCAAGGGCTGGGATTAAAGGCCGGCACCACTATGGCCAGCATATCCTTTAAGATTATAATTACATTATTTTCCTCCTTCCCTTTCCTCCTGACAAAGCCCTCCTTAGTCCTCCTTGTTCTGTTTAGTTCTGTGCTCCCTTTTAACTAATTGTGTTAGACACAAGATATGTATATGTGTTTATTATAATTTTTATACATTTTATATCCATAGATATGAATATATGTTCCTGAACATATAACTACAACATAATTAGTCTGTATAATGTTACAGTGCTGGCCATTTTATATTGGATAAGCAACTTTTGTGTTCTGTTTCTCTCTCTCTCTCTCTCTCTCTCTCTCTCTCTCTCTCTCTCTCTCCCTCCCTCCCTCCCTCCCTCCCTCCCTCCCTCCCTCCCTCCCTCCCTCCCTCCCTCCCAGCATCCTGCAGTTGGCCTGTACTTCTTTGTGTAGAAATTAGGTCTCATGGGATGGACTTTCTTCCATTCTTGCATACACTTTTTTTTTAAGATTTTTTTTCGTAAAGTATAATTTCAAAAACCCTTCACCCAAAGGATCTCTTGGTAGCTTTTCATAAGTAGCATAGCAAAGGATGAACAGGCTGTATCCCATAACCCCAAAGAAGGAGGTAGAGAAGAGGACCCTAAGAGAGATACACATGGATTACCTACCCTAGGAAGGGAAAATGGTTAAGATCTCCTGGGTGAACTGGGAGGGGTATGTAGAGGGAAGAGGAGAGGGGTTGGAAAATGAGGGCTTGAGAAGGCCGAGTTGGGGGGAGGGACTGAAAGGTGAGCAATGAGGGAGATACCAGAGTGGGCCATCATGGGCTTGGAAAGAAACCTGGTGCTGGGGAAGTTCAAGGAACCCCCAAGTGCATTGAAGCTGGCCAAGTCAATGTTGCTGTGACTGCTATAGCTTCTCATACTGACATCAGTAGTTCAATCTTACATTTAGAAAGAGAAGATGTATCTATATTAATATCCTTTCTGCACTGTGTATAATTTTTGATTCCACAGATTTCATTTGCTCCCCAGATATCAAGCATCTTTCATTCAAAAACTGTATATATGAATAAAATTTCAATATTAGTAATCAAAATGATATCAAAAGGTAATAGAAACAGTTCAGTAGTTCTATACTACATTACTCTTCTATTGGGTATGTACATCATATATATATATTGGATTTTATAGTTTAGGAGAGAATTCAAGACCAAATTAATTCTTGCTTTTTATTTCACTTTCAACACTTCAGTTTTGTGACACTTGGTAAAGGATCCCAGGTCCCTAGAATGACAGCACAGACTTGACCTTGGTACCAGAACACAGATGCTCACTGAGCTGCAGGAGCAGAGAGAGATGCTCACCTTTGTGTGAACACATAGGTCACAATGAGCTGCAGGAACTCTTCAGCATCACCTCCCATCCTCTGCAGCATCACCTCCCATCCTCTGCAGCATCACCTCCCATCCTCTGCAGCATCACCTCCCATCCTCTGCAGCATCACCTCCCATCCTCTGCAGCATCACCTCCCATCCTCTGCTGCATCACCTCCCATCCTCTGTAGCCCAGAAACACTGTTCTCACACCTCCCCAGGGCTCTTTTCTCTCAAATATCTTCCTTTTCCTCAGTGATATGGTGCGTTGCAGACCCAGCTTATATATGAGCCACAGTAAAAATGAAGTAAATGAGGGAAGTGGTCTATTTGAAGAGTCATGATTTGACCTTGTATGTTTATTTCAAGCACATATTTCACAGTAGCTCATTTCATGAGTGTCAAGAACTCAGCCTACTGCTATAGGAAGATACATTAAATTACTTATTTTCCTAAGTCAGGTAATGATATACTGATTGCTTTTGACCTGTGTTAGTCCATTAGTCGATCTATTACCTAACTTCTTTAGTTGCAAATAGGAATTTCATATCCATTGACTGTGTGTTTTTAAGGAATGTTACCCAAAAATTTGCCTGTGATCTTATTATTTTCTGTACTGGTAAATATGTCCCTTCCTTGAATTATATTGACAATTATGGTAAATAAAGCGAAACTAATCATTCAGTAGGACAAGAACTAAAAAGTGGTAATAACATTCAATCTACATCTCATAAGGAAGACATTGGACCAAGCCTGATCCTGAAAAGGTAGTAAAACTTTCTCTTCTAAGCCAGGTGGTGGTGGCATACACCTTTAATCCAAACACTCAGGAGGCAAGGCAGATGGATCTCTGTGAGTTCTAGGCCAGCTTGGCCTACAGAATGGAGGACGGTCAGGGATGTTACACAAAGAAATCCTGTCTCAAAAAAGAAAAATAACACTTTCTGTTCTATATAAAATATAAAGAGGAAATGGGAGGTATTAGGAGGCTAGTGGAGTGTGATAGTAGAGTCCTGCTACAGCATGCATGTTTAATGTTCCCAGACTCTCCAGGCATCAATAATCCCCAAATCATGTTTCTGGGATACAGTAGAAACTTTAGGCAATGGTACCCAGAGAGACAACCTTAAGTCACAGAGAAATGATGACATCCTCGTCTCTACCTATTCTTCTTTATTAGCCCCTAGACTATGAAGTAAGTAGTTTTGCCCATTATGGTATTCCACAATTATCAGAGGAAACATTGATCAAATCATGGGCTTATTTTATCTTGAACTAGAAAAAAACACTCTTTTTCCTTAGAAATTAACGGCTGTGGTGTTCTGTTGTCGTGGTAGAAAAGCTCACTAACATGAAAAACTAGTGCTGAGAAATGGGGCTGTTCTTGTAATTGCCCCTAATGCTCATGAATTCTTAGAAATGTTTTGTTAGATGGAGGGGGGATTCGTTGGAATGGACTAGAAAGAGAAAGCTTAGCAGTTGTGCCATGGTTTCAGAAGGCTGGGACAGCAATGGTAGCATGAACAGCAAGGTCACATGAACTGGAAACTCTACTGGAAATTTTGCTAACAACAATCATGTTATCCCATGAGAAAGAAATAGTTTTTCTCAGCCCTCACACTTTGAGGGAGAATGAACTTAATGGTGGACATGGGGATTCTAAGATAGATGATGGACATGGAGATTTCAAGACAGATGGACATAGAGATTCCAGGGCAGATTATGAACATGGAGATTTCAAGGCAGATGATGGTTATGGGGATTTCAAGGCAGATGATGATTGACATGGGTTTCAAGACACTAAAGTATTCAGGCTTGTGGTGAGAATTTGTCTGGTTTTAACCAAATCTCAATTAACAAAAAATTATTCAGGAAGATATGGACCTTACCTTCAGAACTTTAGAAGCACATGCAAATGTGCCTACATACACACAACCACTGAGAAATTTTGGCAGTTTAGTTAGAAAAAAAAATGATGGAGAAAGATTCAGCCATGGAGGGTAAAGTTGTTAGTGCTATTTAAAAAGCCAACTGCTTTACATCAGAACACTAAGAAAGATGTGAGGGGCATCTCTGAACTCAGCAAGTCCATGGCTATCACAGACCAAAGATACAGAAATTCAAATGTGAAGACTTGCCAACTCATACATTTCAGAGAAGAAATGCAGAGTGTAGTGAACACGAAGAACAGGCTCAATATCCACCTTCTCATTGTCTGCTGACAAAGCACCGCACTATCAAAGCTGTGGTCAAGAAGCCCAGGCACAGCTCCTGTAGGCAGAGGCCTTAGTGTGAGGTACGGGTTGTTTGACATACAGAATGTGAGCATTATGAGGTCATAGAGGCGTCCACTGAGCTTTCAGAGGAGGATGAGGAGTTGTGCAATGGAGCTGGAAGAGTGAAGCAGAAGCTTCAATGAAAGGCAAGGAAAGTGTGTGCCACTAAAAGGAAACACCAGAGAGACATCCACGCAGGGACAGGCCATGATGTCTACAAACAGTTAATTCACCCGAGTAGGGCTGCTGCAGCCCTTGGGAAACTACATGCTGCCACACTGCTCCCTGGATGACAGATCAGAAGTGTCAGGGTAGATGTTCATCTTGATGGATTAGGGCTTCAGATTCCTAGCCCTCCCTTTTGAATAAAAATACCTGTCCCTTGTCTACCCATCATTATATTTTATAAATGTTTAATCCTTGGATATATTTTCACTTCTCCCACTCCGTGTCAAATAATGCTATGAGGCTCTCACAATATACCCACATATGGTGGCACAGGCTTGTAATCTCAGCCACTGGAAACAGGAGGCAAGAGAATCATGAGTTTAAGCATGGGGAACAGAGTAATTTTGAGTCTGGTATGTACAACTTAGTGGGATGCCATCTCAAAGTAAAGCATTTTTTAAGAGGAGGCCGGGAAGTGTATCTCTTTGGGTGGAAGACTGCCTAGCATGCACGAGGCCTAGGACTTGATGCCAGCTGTGGCTGTCACTTCTAAATTTTGACTAATTCTTTGGTTTTTGGCATCACACTTTTCCCTCGTATTCACAATTTTACATTATCCTAGTTGGTGGTCTTGATTTTACTTTGTGATGTTTAAATGTAAGTCAAATAATTTCAGTTCAGAAACTACCAACCTTCTAATTTAACAGAGTGTAATGCGAATTATCTGTCCTAGCTTACATTGTCCCATGTGTTAGCTATCTCCTTGCTGGATTTCCGGTTCCTCCTCATACAGGATGAACTCCATTTTGTTCCTTACACAGGACAGTTGTGTTCCTAATGCATGGTCATGAACATATTCATCCCTCCCCCTGAACTCCTCTCTTGGCAGAGGTGTGTGGTTGAGTCCTTGACTTTATACAGGTTTCTACTTGAAAACAATCAAATCAGTGCTCCATCCCAATAAAACTCAATTAAAAATCAACCTGTACCCCCCTCTCTGCCACATTTTACTAAGAGCTCTGGTTTGCAATGATTTGAGGATGATCCCCAATGATTCGTGTGCTGAGAGTCTGGTTTTCAATGTAACAGTATGGAAAGGTGAGGCTGTTTAAGATGGAGCCTGCTGGGAAAGCCTTAGGTCACTTAGATGGATGTCCTCAGGAGGGAGAGTGGGAGACCGTCCTCCCTGGCTTCCTATTCTGTGTTTGTATCTTTGTGCCACATACATCCTCAATACTGTGGGAGCATCTGCTCTGAAATCCTCCCCAGAGCTGAGCCAGTAATGGTACCACAGTTTGAACCTCCAGAACTGTGAAAGCAGCAGATCCTTTTTCTTTATAAAGTTATCCTGTCTTAGGTATTTCAATATAGGAGTGAAAAAATAGACAAATGTATTTACTATTATATCTTTAAAGTCTAAGTGAGGAAAAGTTAAGCACATATTTTTAAAATCTTTTAAAGATATAATCGTACATTATAAAATTAAAGGAATTGGAAATATGTGTGTGTGTATATATATATATATATATATATATATATATATATATATATATACACACACACACACACACACACACATTCCTACAATACTAGCACTTGGGAAGCTGAGTTCAAGGTCAGCCTGGATTACATAAGAAGTTATAATCTCAAAAAAGGAAGTGTTTGTTATTTGTTTTTTGATTCTTAGAGAAAAAGGGACACATAATCCACGTGTCTCCACAGATTCTCTGAGACACGGAATAGTAGTACCTCAATGATACAAAAAGCAGGAAGAAGGCATGGAGGTACAGAACAGTACAAGCAGTATGGCCTCTTCTCTCTTTCAAGTTTAACCCAATTCGCTGGAGAACGGCAGCCTGGCTTTGGTTAGGCCATTGGTTTGTTACATGTGAAGCTGATTTGTCTCCTATTAACTGTCTACGATGCTATGGAGAATCAGGGAGAGGTGCCCGAAGAATAAACCTGCCACATGAACTTGCTAACCATGTGCCAGGGGAAAGAAGCAAGGATTTTGAATATAAGACCCAAGGAGTAATTAAATTTGAGACATTTCTTTCCTAAGATTGGGGCTTATGAATCCTAAAGCATGTGTAAAAGTGTTATGAAATAGACTTGTGTGTTTGTGTGTGTTTCATACCAAGGGAAATAGACAAAGACAATTTTATGTAGTTGAGTGTTTAAATTTAGGAGGAAACATTTGAAGTTGAGGGCATATTTATTAACCTACAAGGCTTAAACCAAAATTCTCTAGTATCTTTCCTAGTTCAAGTGAATACTAAACCCATGGAGTTCAATTTAAAACTCTGTTTTCTGTTACTAATTTTAATGATCACTAAAAGCTTGTATGCATTTTCTGCTTAAATAAAACACTGTTTTCAGAGTCTGAATATTTAGACTTCTAAGATATCAGTGCCAAGGAATGTTCCCATAATTTCTTCTTTTTAGCAGAAATATTTGCTCCTTCCTTTGTTTTTGCACACATAAAACCATCAGACATAACACCTAACCTAGAGCACTGCTGAGCCTAAGGCAAGAGAAAGTCAAAATCAGGAATGATCCTAACCCCAAGCATTTAAAAAACACATAAACATATAATAAACCACTTGGTTTTTACAAAAAAAAAAACATTCTAAAAAAATAACTAGGCTATTCTTGGATTTATGGACCAAAAAGCTTGATCTTAAAATGCATTTTATAGCAGAAAGCAAGAATAATGTTTGGGAAAGTAATATTTTTTAAAACTTTCAAATCCAATTCCATCTGTGAATCAAAGGTCTAACATTTCTTCTTGTGGTCTTCCTTCCAACCACTCCCTGACTCCCACAAATACAGCACCTGGAATTTATAGCAGGTAACTACTATTCTTCCTGGGTCACAACATTGTACAACTAAATAAAAATGAATGCAAAACATTCCTCAAATGGAAAAGATCTATGCTCATACATTGTTGCTGCCCTCCTAAGTCACTCTCAAGAAGAAAAGACATCTTAGCAGAGGGGGGAATGTTTCATGAAGCCATCACATCCCTAACCTTCAAGCCATTAGACCAATTTTCTATTCGTGAGCCCTTGACAAAAATAACTTGGCTACAGCCTAAATAATTCTAATAATGGGAAAATACATAGTTTTATATAGGATGGCCTATTCAATTGGAAGAAATTTCCTCCTTTTCATTTCATAGTCTCTACCACAACCAGACACAAAGCTGAAAGACCCTTACCTATTCTCTCCTATCTGTTATTAATTAAAGATCATCACAAAATTTGTTAAGACATACTTTTGCGTTAATTCAGCTGTGCTATTGTATTGTTGCATTTTAAATTGTTGTGACAAATTAACTGATGGAAAATATGTTAAGGAAAGAAGGTTTTACTTTGGCTCTCAGTTCTAGGGTCTAATCCATCAGCAAGAATGCAAGGCCATGTTGCATCCATCATTGCAAGGCAATGAATACTGGTGCTTAAATATCTTGCTCCTTTGACTCAGTCTGAGACCTTAGCCCTTGGAATGGTGCTGCCCGCATTTAGAGTGGGTCCTCATACTTCAGTTAACCCAATCTAGAAGCTCACAGGATGCTCAGAAGTTTGTTTCCATGGTGACTCTAAACCTCATATAATTAAAAATCAAAATTAGCCATTACAGTTGTGATACACTCCAAAAATCAGGGTAGAATTAGAGCTAATACCTATCCTCAAGCAGGGTAACAGTCAGGATAAAAACGAAGAGAGGCAAAGAAAGAACAGTAGTCATTTCAAGTTGATGGCATTCAACACAAACAATTGGTTACAAAGAACACAGGGTGACAAGAATTGAGGTCACTGGATCTTGTTTACAGGAAACAACTATGATTCTTATAGCTGAGGCATCTCTGATAGTGGGAATTATAGAAAGTCCAACAACATATGAAGAAGGTGGACTCAACTGGTATTCTGGAGAACCCTTTTGTCTCTCCATGACTGAGCTGGGCTCTTAGTACTTGGATGCTAGGAATCCAAATTCAGTTTATCATGCTTGTACAGCAAGGACTTTACTCATTGAGCCATCTCCCCGGCTCCAAAAAGTGTGTGTGTGTGTGTGTGTGTGTGTGGTGTCTTGGCTGTTATTTCTCAGGAACTGTCTATCTTGTTTTGAGACAGGGCCTCTTAATGGCCTAATAATCATCAACTGAGCTCAGCTGGCTGGTCAATAAGCCCTGTGAATTTTCTTGTTTCCCCCTCTCCAGTGCTAATATTACAAGTACACAACCTCATATCTGTCATTTTATGTAACTGTTCACATGATTATATGACAGCACTTTAGCAATCTCCAAGCCATTTACGCAATATCTTAAGTTAAAATAGAATTACATCACCTACATTCTTCTCTTATCTCTAACCAATCCATGTACCCACTACTCTCAAGTTGTTAGCCTCTACTTTCTTTATTATTGTTATATGTGTGAAAAGTGCGTGTTTATGCAAAGTGTGTCCACAAATACATAAATATAACCTACTGAGTCCTTTTGTTGGTGGTATGTTTCTTTGAACAGGGACAAGACTTCAATTCACAAATTTTTTTCAACTTCCACGTCACTATGTCCATGGAGAGTACTGTCCCACTCTTGTTTATGTGGCCATTTCTAGGAGAGACTGTCCCATGGATTCTCAAGTCTTTTTAAGAAACTGCAGAAGGAAGGTGTTGCCATTCAGCAGCCTAGTTAAATACAGAGAATGCATATGCAAGCTGAGTGACCACAAGTGCCTCTTTGGCTGATTTTATACCCACTGCAATCTAGCATAGAATTTACTACAACAAAATTTGTGTTGGAATTCTGTAAATTATTTTTACCAAATCAGTTTTAAAACATCTTGTCCTAAGTGACTTCTGTGAATGGGAATCACTGATGACCCCAAGAACTCAAGAAACAATATATCAATAAAATAAATAGTGTAATTTAAAAATGAAGCACAGGTCTGAACAGAGAATTCTCAACAGAGGAATCTAAAATGGCTAGGAAACAAAGAAACGTTCAACATCCTTAGCCATCAGGGAAGTGAAAATCAAAACTTCTTTGAGTCCATTTATACCTGTTAGAATAACTGAAATAAATACACAAGTGACAGCTCATTCTGGCAAGGATATGGAAGCAAGAAGAACACCCTCCATTTCTGGGGGAGCACAAACTTGTACAGTTAAAATGGAAATTAATATGGTGATTTCTTAGAACGCTGGGAATCAATCTACCTCAGGACCCAGCTATACTTTTCTTGACATATACTCAAATAATGCTCCCTCCTACAACAAGGACACTTTCTCAGACTTATTCACTGCAGCCTTATTCATAATATCCAGAAACTAGAAATAACCTAGATGTTCCTATTGGGAGAATAGATAAAGAAAATGAAGTTTGTTTACACAATGGAGTATTACACAGATGTTAAAATACGACATGAGATTTACAGGCAAATGGGTGGAGCTAGAAAAAAAATCATCCTGAGTGATGTAACCCAAACACAGAAAGATAAATATGGTATGTATTCCGTTATAAAAGCATTTTAGCCATTAAGTAAATGATAACCAAGCTATAATCCATAGACCCTAAGAGGTTGGGTACAGAAAAGGAAACTAGGGATGACCCAGGGATTTCCCTCAGAGAGGGAAATAAAATACATTTTGTGGGTGAATCAGAGAAATGTGGGGATAGGAGCAAGAGGGAACCAGATAAAAGGAGACTGGATGGAGAGGGAGAGTGTGAGGAGACATGGCTAAAATTGGGGGGCATCTGGGCGAGAGATGTTGTGGAAACCTAGTGCAATGGAAACTTCCTGGAATCTGTGATACTAATGAAAATTACTAATAATGAGGGATATGGAGCCTCAATTGGCTATCTCTTGTAACCAGAGGAGGCTTCCAGTGGTGGGACTAGGGTGCATTTAATTGAGTTGTTGGCCAATAAAATCCCATAGAAATTCCAAAACAAGCTAAGCTATTACTATGATAAAAGATTGCTCTGTACAAAATGATAGTTGGGCTCCATTGCTGAGGACAATGCCCACACAACTCACTGAACCTGGAGAAGTCAAGCTGGTGCCTACATGGAACCTTCTCCCACATGTTCTAGCCTCTTTGGTGTAGGAAGTACTTTGCAAGATCCTGAAATAGAATTCTGGACAACAACCCAGACACAAAACCTTTGATCTCCAATTTATCCTGCCTGCAGAATATGCTGTGGCAATAGTGGCACAGAACGGGTGGGAGTAGCCAATCAATGTCATTTGACTTAAGGCCCACTCCACAAGAAGGAACCTATACCTGCCAATGCTCGGGTAACCAAGAAAAAGAGACTTGGTAGACCAGAGACCAAACACAAAAGGCAAATACAACTTGTCTTTTGAAAAATGAAACACAACAAAATCCAATAAAATGATTCCTAATGATATTCTGCTGTATCCTTAGATCAGGGCTTTGTCCATCTACAATCAAAGAGGCTTCCTCCAGCAGAAGACAGAACAAATATGATGACCCATAACCAGACATTATGCAGAGAGAGAGTCTGAGTTGGAGGTCTCCGTCAGATATCTTCTCTCTGAGCTCAGGAAATCCCTCAGAAAAGAGGTGAAAGACTGTAAGAGTCGGAGATATGGAAGACACCAGGAGAACATAGCATTTTGACTCAACTAAGTGAAGTGCACAGGAGCTCACAGAAACTGAACCAGCAAACCAGGGCCTACACAGGTCTGCACCCGGTCCTCTACATATATGTTACAACTATTAGCATAATGCTTTTATGGGACTCCTGAGAGTGACATGGAGTGGGTCTCCGATTCTTGCGCCTGCTCTCTGAACTCTTTTCCTCCTGTTGTGCTGCTGTGTTCAACTTCACTATGGTAGTTTTTCTTTGTTGTATTATACTTTATTTGTCATGTCTGGCTGTTATCTCTTAGAAGCCTGCTGTTTTCTAATGACAAGCAGAAAGGAAGTGGATATGGAGGAGAGTGAAGATGGAGAGGAACGGGGAGGAATACATGGAGGGAAAATAGTCAGGGATATAATTTTCTGTAATCAGAAAATGTTGTATGAGAGAAGAATATATTTTCTATTAGAGAAAAAGTATATCTAACAAGTATATGCGTATAGTATGTAACAGCATATATATGCTATCTAAAAAAATAAATAATAATTATTTAATTCATTGCAATTTAAAAATAAATATTTATAATATCAAAAAATCATCCTTTATGAATGAACATGTATTTCATTATCTTTCAAATTATGGAAGCACTCAAATATCTCAAGAGCTTCTAGATAAGTTTTTTTTTTTTTTTGCAGAATTTATCACAATTCAAAAAAAATGCCTAATAAAGTATACCAGCATTAGAAGAAGAATGATTTGGGGGACTGCTACCTTTATGGGGAGTATATGCATGTGTTAAAATGAGTTTGTGCATGCAGGAGCATGTGTATGCACAAACAGGTGGAAACCCAAGGTCAACATCAGGTACCTTCCTTTGATCACTCTTTTCCCGTGTGTGTGTGTGTGTGTGTGTGTGTGTGTGTGTGTGTGTGTGTGTGTGTGTGTGTGTGTGTGTGTGAGTACAGAGGCATGCTTGTCATAGTGTGCATGCGGTCAGAGGATAATTCTATGAAACCAGGTCTCTTCTGCCACCACATGGGATTTAGAAATTAGACTCAGGACAATGCTTGTACACAAGCATCACTGTTCCTGCTGAGCTCTCTTGCCAGCCCCCATCTTATTTTGTGAAACTGGGTATCTCAATGAACCTGTGGCATCAATTTGGCTGGCCAGTGAGGTTTATAGATCTACCTGTCTACCAACACCAAAGCCATACACATATATACCAAGGTACAGATGTGGACTGTAACACTTGGGTTTTACATGTGTGCTCTCTCGTGAGTGCCTTATGTCTAATCGCAGTCTTCGTCTTTCACAGTAGGCACTTTCCCAACTGAGCCATCTCCCAATCCTCCAGAAATTCTTAGTTTATAAAGGAGATGTTTTTATTGCATGGTTCTAAATGTTCAGCCAGTTACTAACTAGCTCTTGCAACATAACCCATTTCTATTAATCTATGTGCTGCCCCAAGGAATGTGGCTTTAACCTCTATCCCATTTTGTGTGTTGGACTCATTCTCTATCTGGCTGATGACTCCTCTGATTCTGCCCTTCTTCATTCCATTATTCTCAGTTTGGCTTTCCTGCCTAACTTGATTTTGTTCAGCTATTGGCTAGTCAGCTTGTTTATTAAGCCAATTAAATCAACGTATATTCACACAGTGTACACAAAGATTATTCCACAGAATTTCCCCCCTTTTTCTAACTAAAAGGAAAGGTTTTAACTTAATATAGTAAAATTATATACAACAAACAGTTATCAAGTAATAATTACATTACAATATTTGGTCCGTGTGTATTTGGCAAAATTAGAGAACATACTTTATTATAATCTGTCTTAGTGAATCTAAAATTTTACATTTAATTTACCTTTGTATCATAACTAAGGAAAGCTATAACTATCTTCTACTCCCTCAAAGACCCCAGAAAGATATATATCCTGAGTAAACAGGAAGTGCATAGCAAAGTGACTTTCAAAAATTGAGAGAAATCAGAAACAGCTGACTCCCTGGAGAGTTATCCAAAATTTCTCTACAATGCTGGGGCATTTATTTTTGATCTTCAGACCTAGAAAAAGTGACAGACTTTTTTGTAAAGTGGAAATTTTGAAGGACTATCCCACCTTGTTTTGGCAAAGTTTGGCAGTTACTTTCTTCTATGTCCTTCTTGTCCAATTTGGATATCATACTGTCAGCAGTCAAGAGCAATGTTTTTCCCAGTGACTAGCTTTGCCACAAAGAAAGCAAACTCTATATGAAGTCTCTTCAATACCCACTGTCTTCTCTGAAGTACATTGATGCTCCCAAAAGCAGACATATCTTATTATCATATAAAACTGTATTATTAAAACATTTTAAATACCATATTCTGTAGATCTTTGAAGTTTGTGAAGACCACCTGTCTATCTTAAATAGATCTGTTTGATGCTGAAAACAAACCTAACATGACTACAAGTTTGATTGTAATAGGTAACTTCTTAACTGATAATCTGTATTTTATTATGCTAAATAGTTTGTAATAACTTTTAAGTACTAGTAATTTACATTACATTGTTAAATGAGCTGTATAGGTACAGCACCTTGAACAAGAGTAGAAGTATACAAACTGTAGGTTCTAACAAAACAATATTAAATTTGTATCAATATACAAAAATATTTTAAGAGTAGAAATATATATCTAGTATAACAAAAATAACCTCAAATTTGTATAAATATATAAAAAAAATCTATACCAATGTAAATTACTTAAATCTAGTAGTTGCTTTTTTGGTTTAAAAGTAGATTCAATAATCTGCCCTTTTATTTTATCATTTCTATAACCTATCCCACTTTTTACTTTAGAAAGAGATCTTTGAATTCAATTCCTTTGTTTAGCTTTTTTCCCAAATATGACTAATAACAATTTGTAACCATCACTTCTTAACTGATGACAAACATCTATAATCTATACTTTGGAAATGTATACATTGCTCTCTAGTCTACTTCTTTTTGTTTGAGGGCACTGACATCATTGGTGGAACCTTGAGGAAAGCAGGGTAATTGTTAGGATTTGACTTAAGTGTCCTGTGAGGTTAAATCATCTCGGTCAGCAACTTTGAAAATGTTCTGGATGTTGGATCACCTGGTCCATCTGCTTTTATTAGAATCTTGTCTTCATGTCCTGAAAATATATAAAATTTAAAAGGTAACATACATATCAGTATCAATATAAATATAGATTTGCGTTGGACAAAAGTCAGCCAAAGATGATGTACACCATGCGTCTTGTAGTTCTTTTGGGTTTATTTCTTTGTATCTGCAGTCAGGATTTGGGGAAGTCTTCCTTGATCCAACCTGATTTTTTTTAACATAGGATGAATCCACGGCCTCTCATTTCCTGTGGAAATAAAAGCATAACATGTCCCCCAAAGTAACATATCTTTTGACTTAAACTTTGAAGACAAAATAGTTTTAAAATATATAAGTTGGTTGAATTTAGCAGTATTTATAATCCAGTGTCTCTTAGCAGCCCAAAACTTCAAATACAACACAATAACATACAAGATCCAGACTCTGTGTATTTCTCATCTTTACATTGCTTATTATATTTTTCATTACGCTATTCCTTTTTTAAGGATTTTTCTCTATGCTTTTTTTTCTCTCCCAAGTGTATTTTTAAACACACTATATCTTGTTTTAGAGGGGTTTTTTTCTGTCTGAGTCTTTTTTTACTGTGTATCTGTAGCCTTTCCATCTGCATCAGGAAAATTCCTAAACCTGCCACATAGCACCCAGCTGGGAGAAGCCTCTCTATACTATGATCTATGTGAGAGACTGTGAGAACACATCAGACAGTTTAGCTTCTGGCGTGCTGGCAGCTGCCAGGAGATGCATCTCTGTACTGTGGCCAGTATGACAGACATGAGACTAGGAAGACAAGCTTAGCTCTGTTTTTGTGTGTTTTGAACCTTTTTAGAAAGCTTTTTTAGGTCTTACATGAATATATGCCAGACAGTAAGTGTCAGATAGGGAGTATTCCTCTCCCAACTGCTATTATTAACTCCCAAATAACTAGCAGCCACTTCCCAAATAGCTGACTTGGAGACTTAATATATACTAAAAGTGCTCAGCTGATAGCTCAGGTTTTAAACTAAAAATGCTTAGCTGATAGCTCAGGCTTATTACTAACTAGTTCTTACAATGTAACCCTTTTCTATTCATCTATGTGCCTTGAGGAAAATGGCTTTTAGCTCTACCCTATTCTGTGTGTCTGATTCATTCTTCATCTGGATGGTGACTCCTCTGACTCTGCCCATACTAATCCCACAATTCTCAATTTGGCTTTCCCAGGTGGGAAAGGATAGTTAGGTATTATCCTATTTAGCTATTGTCCAGTCAGCTTCTTTATTTAACCAATCATAGCAACATATATTCACACAGTATATATAAGGATTATTCCACAGCAATTGATAAAAAAGGGAAACTGTAATCAACTTTTAAAAATGAAAATTTCTGAAGGTCAAAACTCTGAGTGCCTTACTATCCCTGCTTCCAATTTGTAGTCAGTGTAGCACTATGCCTTCGTAATTAAGTATTGCTATATTAGCCTTGGGCTGGTCAAAACCTATGATCCCTTGCTTAATTTAAGCTTCTTGATGGTGTAATAAAGTACTTGAGAGAAATAACTTAAAATCTCCTTAAAAGAAGAAAGATTTATTTGAGCTCAAGCTTTCAAGGGTTTTTATTTCATTAAGTCTTACTGCCATGTACTGCAGGTCCTTAATGATAGCGGCACATGATAAAGCAAAGCTGTTCCCTTATAATATCTAGAAAGCAGGGAAATTTTTAAAAAGAGAGATAATGGATTATATACAAGCATACCTTTAGGGACATGTTTCCTCCAACCAAGATCAAGTTTGTAGAATCCCAATCAGTATGAACTTACCAATATGTAATTCTACTGATGAACCTAGCATGTTTATAACCCAATCACCTCTACCTAGCACCAAGTGCAAATCAAGACTTTAAAGTGAAATCTTATTGCTTAAATACTTTATATTCAAACCACAATATTCTCTTTTGGAGTGAGAGAGTTTATTCCAAAATCATTTTGTACCTCTGTCATACCAGACCACAGAAGAAACTCTCTTAGAGACTTTCAAGACCACTGGTACCCTTGCACTGGTGCCTGTATATTGCCTTGATAAAAGACCTTCTCAATTCCCTTAGCAAATCTATTTTGTGGTTTAGAAAGTGCTGGGGGCCTGCCCCAGTGGTTGAAAGGTTCCAGAGAGGAGACAAAGGGTAGGTGACAGAAGGATTGAGCCAGGCCATGGTGGTTCAGAGACTCTCACTCCCTGATTACTAGTTAGAATGCTTCTTTATTTATACAGAATTCAATAAGCAGGAATATACTCATATTGTTCCAAAACATAGGTCATATCGTTTTTTGTTTCTGTACACGTGTTTAATATTGTCTCTTTTACATCCAAGGTCATAAGTTTAGTCATCATTGATGAACCATGACAAAACAGAATTATCTTTTACAATCATTTTCCCTCAGGTTTAATCATCATTGATAAACGGTTATCCTTTGTAGTCATTTTTACTCATCAACCACATAACCCAAATTTTAAGAATCTAAAGGCATATGGCAGCCTGTTCTCAGGCTGATAGCTTTTGTGGTTTTAAGAACACTAGACAGAAAGAAAATCTCCAAGCCAGCCCAAGGAGATTGCCGTGTCTCCATCAGTGTATTATTAATTCTTAATGGTCAGAATGCCCCCCCCAAATTCTTAAGGCTGAAACTTCTGTAGTTGTTACTCAAATTCTGCCATCATAATATATATATTTAGATTATATCCCAATTTTATTTTTTTAATTTTTAATTTAAAAATTTTATTCTCATACCCACCACTGCTCCCTCTCCAGCCACTTCTCTCTGTCCTCTCCCAGCCTCTCTCCATTTCCCAACTCCCAACTCATTCACTCCCCAGAGAAGGCAAGGAATCCCAAGGTGAGTCAGTTCAGTCTGGCACATCTAATTGAGGTAGGACCGAGTCCCTCCCCTAAGGATCAAGGCTGAGAAAGGTTTTCTCCCAACAGGAATTGGACTCCTCCAAGAAGCCAGTTCAAGGACCTGGGATAGACTCTGGTCTGACTGCAAGAGGCTTCACAACCTGCCCACACCTTTCAACTGCCATCCACATTCAAAGGGTCCAGATCCATTCCATGAAGGCTCATCAGCTGTCATTTCACAGGCTATGAGCAGCACAGGATAGCCTACTCTGTGGGTCTCCCCATCATGATGCTGACCCCTCCACTCATGCAGTCTGTCCACCTCTCTTCGGCTGGACCAGTAACTCAGCCTGGTGTTTAGCTATGTGTTTCTGCATCTGCCTCCATCAGCTGCTGGATGAAGGTTCTGTAATGGCAATTAGGGTGGTCATTCATATGATAAAAAGGAAATGTAAGTTTAGGCACCCTCTCCACTATTGCTTGGAGTCCTAACTGGTTTCATCTTGTAGGTTCTTAGGTGATTCCCTGGCACCAGGTTTCTCTCTAATCCCACAATGGGTCCCTCTATCAGTATGTCTAATTCATTGCCCTCCATCTGTTGTTCCCCCACTCAACTATTCCATTCTCTCATGTTCTCTTCTTAACTCCTTTTGCCCCACCCCGTACAACCCCACTTTACTCAGAAGATCCTCTCTATTTCCCCTTGACAGAGGGATCTATAGATATTTCTCTTAATTTCCTCCTGTTGCCTGGCTGCTGGTGGGGGTGTGTGGATTTTAGCCTAGTTATCCTTTGCTTTACATCTAAAATCCACTTATGAGTGAGTACATACCATGTCTATCTTTGTGGGTCTGTGTTACCTCACTCAGGATGATAATCACCAAATCCATTCATTTGCCTGCAATTTCAGGATGTCTTTTTTTTTTTTTTTTTTTTTTACTGCTGATTAGTATTCCCTTATGTAATTGTACCAACAATTTTAAATCCATTCTTTAGTTGAGAGGCATCTAGGTTTGTGGTGATATATTTTATATTTAGAGATGGCTCTATCCTCTGATATTCCAGGATAATTTTATTAAATATAAAATATATAACCATATAGGTTGTTTTCAGGTTCTGTCTACTATAAATAATGCTGCTATAAACATAGTTGGGCTAATGGCCTTGGTGTAAAAATGTGCATCCCTTGGGTATATGCCTAATAGTGGCATTGTTGGATCATTGGGTAATCAGTTTCCAGTTTTCTGAGAAACTGCCATACTGATTTCTAAACTGGCTGTACGAGTTTACATTCCCACCAGTGATGGAAGAGTGTTCCCCTTGCTCCACATCCCCTCCAGCATAGGTTGTCATCTGTGTTTTTGATCTTAGCCATTCTGACAGGTGTAAGATGGTATCTGAGAGTTGTTTTGATTTTCATTTCTCTGATGGCTAAAGTTGTTAAACAATTCTTAAGTGTCTTTCAGCCATTTGGAGTTCTGTTGAGAATTCCGTTTTTAGCTCTGTACCCCATTTTCCAATTGGGTACTTCATATGGAATAACAAAAAAAAACAGGGTTGCCAAAAAATTCCTATTCAAAAATAGAACTTCAGGAGGCATCACCACCCCTGACTTCAAGCTCTACTACAGAGTTACAGTAACAAAAAGAGCTTGATACTTGCATAGAAACCGATTTGTGGATCAATGGAATGGAATTAAAGACCATGACATTAATACACAGACCTATGAATACCTGATTTTTCAAAAAGAGGCCAAAAATATACAGTGGAAAAAGATAGCATCTTCAACAAGTGGTGCTGGCATAATTGGGTGGTGGTATGTAGAAGAATGCAAATAGATCCATATCTATCACCCTGCACAAAACTCAAGTCCAAGTGGATCAAAGATTTCAAAATAAACCCAGTTACACTGAACCTGATAGAAAATAAAGTGGGAAATATTCTTGAGTGCATTAGCACAAGGGACCACTTTTTAAATATAACAACAATATCACAGACACTGAGTGCAACAATTAATAAATGGGAGCTTCTGAAGCAGGTGTTGCACGAATGAATGTGACTCAGGGATAGATCTCTGAAGAAGTTGGAGAAAGTAGAGGGACTAAACACCACAGTCAAATCTTACCAACCTATCTTCCAGCTTCCTCAGCCTCGCTTCCCTTGGAATGGCTTCCCTCTGTGTTTCAATCCTGTCTTAAGTACCCTTTCATAAATTAAGGTGTGGCCCCACCACTGCCTACTTGGGAGCCTGGAATTCCTTCTATAATCTGAAGTGACCTTGATTAAGAGTGTAGGTCACCACTCCCAGGATGCTCCCTTTGCTGGGATTAAAGGTTTGAATCACCACTCTCTGATTTTTCCTAGACTGACTGTGGTTAGAGCTCTGGGACTTCTGGAGCTTTTACTAACTCCCACGTAGACTGTGGGTAGATTCCCTCTGATATCTCCAAAACTTCTGAAACTTTTATTGAATTCCCACAAACAGGAGATTCTGTAAGGCAAAAGACACAGTCAATAAGACAAAATAACAGCCTATAGAATGGGAAAAGACCTTCACTAACCTTACATCAGACAGAGGACTTATCTCTAAAATATATAGAGAACTCAAAAAGCTAGAGGTCAAAAAATCTAAATATTTATATTTTTATCTTTACAGAATTTGTTTATATGTCTAATCCTGGAATTCTTTTGCTCCTTGGTTATATGATACTCTAGTGGTTCTGCATGAACTTCTCTAAGAAAGGGAGGTCCTGACACTTCATTCATTTTATCATCTCTCAACATCATTCTTTGCCCACCAGTTTAAGTCCCTGAAGAGATTATTTCAGCTAAATTTAAGTAACCTAACTTTGTTACTGTATATTCCGTGTGGGCACCTTAGTGTTCAGTAGAAGGAGATTAGTAATCTGATCTGTTGCCAACTTCTCATCAATACTTGTTGACCTTTTAAGTTTATTTTATTTTGATTTTCTTGTTTCTGAGAAAGTACAGGGGCAGATGTTTCAAGAATATTTCATAGCCTCATAAAGAAACCTCTGGCTGCTTTGAATGTATTACAACCTCCACAGTGTAAGAAAGACCTTCAAATAAATAAGGATATCTCACTATAAGTGGGAGGGGTAGTATGTTCAGGACTTTCCTGAGTAATCTTAGAAGCTGCACTCCAGGGAGAAGTAAAAAATGAGTTGTAATAAATATTTCATTAATCCAATATCCCCAATTTGTACAAATATTAAGTCCCCCAAGAATGTAATATGCAGAGAAAAAAAAAGAAGAAGAAGAAAGGTGGCCATCATGTGGGTCAGCTGTGCTGGCATTATGACTTTTACCATTCCCATTGGATATGGCTTCACCAAGGAAGATCCATAGAGTGACTGTGTTAGAATATATAATATGCCATGGTATTCTTAGGCCTGTGAATGCCTCCTGTTCCACCATGTTTCTGTTTTCAGAATTTATAATTTAAACATAGCACTTTAGTTACTCATTATTTTTCCCCAGACTGGAATAGTTTTAACCAGGCATTGACAAATTGCAGCCTATTAGCTAAGCATGGTCTACTACATAGTCACCATTCCCACAGAACAAAGGGCTGACCTTTGGTTTCCATTTTATCTATAGCATTTTCTGTACTGCTGTCAGAGTTAATTAGTCACTTTGCACAGAGAGAGATGACTGGAAGAAAATAGATAAGTAGCCAAGATAGATGATTGATTGATAGATATGTAGAGATGTATAGGTGATCATAGATAGGTAGATAGATAGATAGATAGATAGATAGATAGATAGATAGATAGATAGATAGATAGATAGATAGATAGATAGTAGATACAGAGATAGTCAAGCAATTGATATTTAGCCAAAAAATAGTTTTAAAGCAAACATTCATTCTAAAGGCGCATGTTGGCCTATTACTTAGAACCCCCCCCAAACTAATTCCTGCTGTATTAAAAAGGAATTAGCTCTGAGAGACTGATTCATAAGCGCTGAAACATATACAAAAGACAGGCCCAGACATCAGAATGATAACTCACTGATTCATAGTGAGAAATCCCTTCACATAGAGAAATATGCAATTACCATATGCTATGCACCTGCTCTCCTGCCTTCAGTCAGGAGAGTAAACCACAGCTGAATCAGAAACCATTTTCTTCATTTTCTAGGAAAAGATTTATTGTCCAGTAAGGAAAAAAATCAAGTACATTTATTAGTTCTTGTTCATTCATAGATAAACTTACAAGCTATTAGAAGACTGGTAAATATGGTAATAACATACAGGCAGTGAGAAAACTATAAATTTAATACTATCCCACTAAGGTAGCAGGAAACCCCATCAGATCACAGTGGTGACTCTGTTAGATGGTGCAGACATAGTTGAAGTCAGTGCTGATAGCTCTGTACACCACCTCCTCCCCCAATGCCTCTGAAATGATCCAACTTTCTTTTTGCTGTATCTCTAAAATTGTAACTTATGAAGCCCATGTCATCTATTACTTCTATAAGGTGCCTTAAGACTTGTATTTGCACACTCTGACAAAAGTCCATCACATGATTATTTATGATTTTTTCCACATAATTGTGGTGTGGATTGAACAATACAATGTATGTAAAAGTGCCTATCATGGTGTCAAGCAGGTAGGAGGGGTTCAATAGTATTCTACCAAAGGCAGACATGAGAATAGTGAACTAGACGACCCTACAAGGTATACTAAGCTATAAATGATATGTGCAAAGCACTATATGTAATGACCTCTCTATAGATGGACCATTTCCAGGACTTCTTTAGTGTTCAACACATGCAACTGTAATCATTTATTCACCATCTTTGTCATATTTCCCTGGTTATAATGCATAGAATGAATACCCAACCTCACATGGAGCCCAGGATTTAACACTGCACCTTAGAATATGGTCACTCCTGCTGACTGCAGCATAAATACCACTTCTCTGTTAACGCAGACCAAACCAAGATGCTGCTTACATGGGGCGTACTGCTACTCAACTCCTGTGGATTTTGTTATGCCAATTATTGCCACATCAAGTTTCTTCCATCCTGGTTTTATAGAATTGATTTCAATGGAAACAAAAAGTACACTTGTTGACACCATTCATTTCATCTAAATACTAAATACCCTGTTTTCCTTTTTTTGTTGTTTTGTTTTGCATGTGGCTTCATGACGCACATGGTAAACTAGGAAATTTAAGTCACAGCTGTATCTGAAAAGTCAACACTGTCAGTTCTGAAATTTCTCTCAACTCATTTCAGTCTTTACACTTACTGAATCGCTATTTTAAGCTAATTTACCAAATATATCATGGCAGGAATTTTTCTAGACATTTTAAAGAATATTGCCTAGACAGGCAGTGGTGGTGCACACTGAGGAGGCAGAGACAGGTAGATCTCTGTGAGTTCAAGGCCAGGCTGGTCTACAGAATGAGTTCTAGGACAGCTGGGGCTGCACAGAGAAACCCTGTCTTAAAAAAAAAAATCAAAACGAAATGAAAAAAAAAAAAAGAATATTCTCTCATTCTATTCTCCTAATGACTCTAGGAGAGGCAACCCTACTATTATCCTAAAAGCACAGGGAGGCAATGGTATCCTCTCACGCAAGCTGCCGGTGCATATAAATACGGATGCAGGTAGTCTGGCTCCAGAGTGTGAGTCATCTCCATTTGGCTCCTCGGCCTCTTAGTTCAGGGTCTCATTATTGCTGTCCTAACCAACATAACAGCTAAACCATTCATCTCCCTGTCTCCAGGCCAGTCTCTCCCTGTTTGAACTTGTTATCTACACTTGGGTTGTGGAGACCTACTGAGGCTGAGACGAGACTAAGAGGAGAAACAGGAGAAACCGATATACAACTTGACTGCAACATTGTTCAAAAATAGGAGGCTCTTGTAAAGAGTGAAGTCTGAGCCAAGTCACTGAGCCTAATGCAACTGGAAGTCATGGTCAGGCCTTAAAGAGCTTACAGCACATTCCACCTTTACCCTGAACCCCAGCCACAGGAAGGAGCTTAAGGAATGAATAACGAGATAGATGTGTGTAAATCTTCACTCTAAGCAATATCGAAAGCATGTCAATTTCAGGACAATGTGACCCAAAGTCAAGGGAAAATATAGCTACAAGAAAATCAACAGTTAATTAAATTAACAGAATTAGTTCTAAAACAAACATGGAATTGTGTTTTCAATCTGGAGTGGCTGCCATAAGCTCTTGTTTGACACTTTTTCCATAGTTGAAGGTACTTTGGGGAATCTGAGTAATCTTTAAGGGGTGGACCTGGCTGGTGGGTGTTGGTCATTTTGGAAAGGTATACATAGCTTCCTTTGGTTCCCATTCCATTCTGTGTTTCCTGGACCACCATGGCACTAGAAGTTTCTACTATCAGATCCTGTCAAGTCATTCTACTGTGATCTCTGCACTCTGATAAATTGGAACTCTTAGAAATTTGAATAAGTTTTTCCTTCAGTAAGGTAGTTTTTCACAGCATCACAAACAGGACTAACATACAACATAACCAGTTTGCAGAAGTGTGTGTGTGTATGTGTGTATGTATTGTGTGTGTGTTTGTGTGTGTGTGTAGTGTGTGTGTGTATGTGTGTGTATGTGTGTAGTGTGTGTATGTGTGTGTAGTTTGTGTGTGTGTAGTATGTATGTGTTTCTGTGTGTTTAGCATGTGTGTATGTGTGTGTAGTGTTTGTGTGTGTGTAGTATGTGTGTGTATGTGTGTGTGCAGTGTGTGTGTATGTGTGTGTGTTTGTGTGTGTAGTGTGTATGTGTGTAGTGTGTATGTGTGTGTATGTGTGTGTGTGTGTGTGTGTGTGTGTGTGTGTGTGATTGAAAAGAGAAATATGAGAAGCACAAATGATGAAACAGTGAAAAATCCTGAGGTTTGACAATTAGACAAAAACTCTAATTGTCACTGAATGGTCTTAGAATCTCACTGGTTCCTACAAAAAATATTGAGGACATTTGACTATTTGAATGAAGAAATTCAAACTAAAGGTGTGAGAAAAAGAAAACTTTTTTAAAACTCACATGAACACAGATGGTATGTAAAATGTCAAGTTATTTCATATATATGTGAATGCACTCTCAGAAAGAGGGGGTGGAGGCATGAGAATGAATGGGAGGGCTTGGAGAAAATTAGCCAAAAGTTTTCCAAATTTAGTTTAAAAATAAGCCCACTGATTCAAGAAATTTAATAAACTCTGATCTGCTAAAATTAGAAGAGTTTCATCTAGGCACACATCAAGTTTCTAAATATAACACATATAAAGTAAGTCTCAAGAGAATTTAGACAAAGCTAGCATATTCCCCTCAAATAAATCATGATAAAATGACTTCTGAGGTCTCATTAGGCAAATGGAAGCTAGAAAGTAATGAGACATCAGTTTACAGGAAGGAAGGAAAAAGGAAGGAAAACTAGACAGAGGGTGAGAAAATGGAAGAGGCAGTCCGTCCTATAACAAACACCATAGATCAGATGACCTTGGCATTGATTCCCGTAGTTCTTGAAGCTGTAGATTGGGCACTAACGTGCTGGCATGCTTGAGGCATGGTGAGTTCTCCTCCAGATTGCAGACCAACTGCTCCTTGAGTTCTCTCATGTAGAGAAAAGGCTGAATCAGTTCCCCACCCTTCCCTTAGATGGCTGCTGATCTCACAATGGTTTTGCTGTCATGATCTAGTTACCCCTGAAGGTCATATCTCTTTCCAAATACTTTCCTAATCCCTTTCATGCTGGGATTAGATTTCAACATGATGACTTTAAAAGAATACAGACATTCATAATATAGAGAATAGAACTTATATTTAATTGAAAAATCTTTAAAATAAAAAATAAGGCCAGTTTTAACACATGCTCTAATCCCAGAAGGATCTCAAACATTTAAATAAGAGATGCAAAATAAAGGCCTATTCTAATTAGTGAAGCCTAGAGTTCATCAGAAAAACAAAACACACACATAATAAAAATACCTCCAAAGAAACTACTTTCAAAAATAAATATCTCATAAGGAGTCAAAAGATTTAGAAACATATTCAAAAAGAAACTGCTAGGCTGCGAAGTATCTGTCAGCTGTTACAATATTAGTTATAAGGAAACAAATTAAAACCACTTGAGGGAAACTTCACACCCTTTAGGATAGTTAAATTTAAAACAACTGGCAATAAATATTAGTGCTGGGTATGTTCACACATATCCTCTCTTCTCGGATTTGCCTGACATGTACAAAACTTTAGTTTGATCTCCAGAATAATAAATAAAAAATGTAAATAAATAGAAAATAGTATTGGTAGGTATGAGCAACTGAAAATTCACATGTAATAAGTTTCTGGCCTGGACTAGCCCTGAGATCCAGACTAGCAGTTCCAAATAATCACAGAAAGTCTTATATTAATTGCATTCTATTCAACCTCTGGCTCAGACATATTGCTAGCTGGCTCTCACATCTTAATTCAACCGCTACTATTAATCTGTCTTGCCACATGACTTGTGGCTTACATGAGTTCCTTTATACCTTCCTTTCTTGGTGGCAGCTCACAGCATCTCTCTCTGACTCCACCCACATTCCCCTTTATCTATGCCTGGATTTCCCACCTGTTTCTAAGATGCCTTGCCATAGGCCAATGCAGTTTCTTTATTATCCAGTGATAATTCACAGCATACAGAAAAACATCCCACATGACTTCTTCTTTTCTGTCTAACTAAAAATGGTTTCAATTTCAAAATAGCAAATTTACATATAACAAAATATATATCAAACAGGAATTACAGTAATATCTAGTCTAATTGTATTTAGCAAAATTTAGAAAATTCTATCATCTACCTTATCCTTGTAAGTCCAGTTTCACATCTAATTTACCTTTTAAATTAACTAAATAAAGCTATAAATGTAACTATATAATCTTCAACTACATCAAAGACCACAAAAGAATGTAATATTATCTTAATAAACAAGAAGTGCATGCAACTTCCAAGTTCTAGAAATGACAGAGATGCCATCTGGCTACCTGGACAGTCACCCAAAGTTTCTTTGCAATGTTGGGGCATCCATTTTCAGCCCACAGGCCTAAAGTCTCTGGCATATTTTTCAGTGAAACAAAAAAAAATTTGAAGGTCTATTCCATCCATTCTGGCACAGTTGTTTAGTTGCTCCTCCCGTGTCCTGAAGAATGTCTGAAAGTTTTCTCTGTGAGGCAGAAACCTGAAGGACCATCTCAGCTTGTTCTGTCAAAGTTCAAAGGTCATTTTCCCATGGGTCCTGAATTTCTAGTTTATACAGCTTACTGTCAGGCAGATGAGGCAAGAACAGTGGCTGATTTTTGCCACAAAAAAGTAAACTTGAGATAGAGTTTCTTTGATAACCATCATCCTCCTGAAGTAAATTGGTGCTGCCAGGAGCAGACCTGTCTCACTGTCTAGAAAAGTCTAAGTTCTTAAAATATTTTAAATGCCATATTCTGTAGGTCTTTGAAGAGGTTGAATATTACCTATCAAATTGAAATATATCTTTGTATACCTAACAAAACTAACATGACTATGTTCGATTATCATAAATGATTATTAATCTGTGTTTCTTAATTATAGATAACAATTTTAAATGAGTCACATAAACATAATATCTTAAACAAGAGCAGAAATATACATAAAATATAATAAAATTAACCTTAAATTTGTATCAAAAAAACCCAAAATCCTTACCAATATAAAATATTTGAGATTAACAGCTGTTGTTTTTCATTAAAGTAGATTCAATAATCTATCTTTTTATTATTTCTATATCATATCTCCTTTTTTCTCTAGAGAGAGATTGATTATGACCAATAAACATTTATACTGAAAACAAATATTTGCAAACATTATTTGGGGAATTTAGACGTAGCTTTCCATTACTACTTCCTGCTGTTCAGGGGCGCTGGCAATCTTATGGGGGTCCTGAGGCTAGATCATCTTAGTGGGCAGCCATGAAACTGATGTAGCCATCTTTTCCTACCAGAGATATTTCAGGGATCGGTCTTCCTTGATCAAGCCTTATTTTCTTTAACTGGGAATAAATCCACAGTCTCTCATTTTCTGTGGAAATATAAAGAAAACCCCTTCTCCAAAATAGGATATCTTTTGATTTTAATTTTAAAGTCAACTCATTTACAAAATATACAGATTAGATTAATCTAGGAGCATTTATTATCAAATGTCTTTTAGCAACTCATATTACTTCTTTTGCAGTCAAAAAACTTAAAGGCAAGACAATAGTATACAGTATACAGACACTCTTTGTAATTTCTGTCTTTATGTGGCTTATAATTTTTTACTTTGTTTCTTTTTTAAGGACTATCTCTATCCTCTTCTGATGTGAAAATGTCTTTCTGTATGCTGTGAAGATAATTCTTTAAATAAAGGAACTGTCTTGGTCCTTGACAGACACTATAGCAATAGGAAGGAGCATAAGTAGGAGAGGGAGGGCGGAGTCAGAGAACGATCAATCCAGGTGCCCAAGGAAGCAACATGTAAGGAACACAGGTGAGTCATGGGCTATATGGCAGGACAGATTAATGGACATGGGTTAGCATATGTGCCTGAGACATAGGCCAAGCAGCATGAAATTAATATAAGCATCCAGTCATTTTGGAGGGCCTAAGCAGGGGCAGGTGGCTAGACACTCTGGGACTGCAGATCTGTGTGTCTGGACCTCTGGCCAGATGGGGCCAGAAACCTCACTTTATACTTTTCCCTTATTTCTGTCTCTCTCAAGCCTAAGACATATATTTTTAAACACTCCTTAAACCAAATTGCTTAGAGGTTTTTGTTTGTTGTTTTTAAATCTTTCTTTAGGATTTATCTTTTATTTTTTTTCTGCTTCAGACCACACCTTTAATCTTCCAAGGTGTGGCTAAAATTAAAGGCTTGGCTAGGGTGGCTGACTTCACTCAGCTCTCGGGTGTGGGAGAGCTTACCTTCATGGCAAAGTTACTGGAAGGAACCATGTTTACAATCCCAAATCTGGGTAATTTTAGGGTCCACCCTGCCACCAAGTAGATCACTGCTGCCCATTGTTCATGAACTCCATTTAAATATTTGTCAGTAAGGCCTCTTAAAAGACTCGCAAGTGTTTTGCTTCTAACACTGATTCAGGAACCATCTATTAAATGAGCTGTGCCTCTGTTTGCCACTAGCAGACAGAGCTTTCCCAAGAAAATGCTACTGCTAAGAAATGGTCTTTGACTCTGTTTCCTTTTGCCTGTAAGAGCAGTAACTTAAATCTGTCCTAAGCAGCTTGTGCTTGTACAGAGTCTTCTTTGAGACTTTAGGAACTGGCCTAGTTGCAGCTTAAGGTGCGCTCTGAAAGCCCAAGATTTTGTAGCTTAAGCCCACATACCACATCAGGGAATCTCTGTACCATGGCCCACTTGAGAGACACAACTCATAAGCTGTTTTGGCTCCATTTTTGTGTTTTAAAACCCCTTTTAGCTTTCTAAGGCTTTGTGTAGATGTACACATGTTGGGTGCCATTTGTAATATGAAGTTTCTGTTCTGGCCCAGACTAGCCCCAAGGTCTGAACCTGGCTACAACTACTTTGCTGCTCTGCCTAAATGGAACGTAGTCTAAGCTGGCTGGTTGCTCCTACAGAATACCTGAATGTCTGCCTATGCCTGCCTTAAATATCTTCTCCGCCCAGTTGTTTTACCTCTAGGTTCAACTCTGCATCATAATCCTAGAGTTAGGATTAAAGGTGTGAGCGACTACTCTTTGGTTGTTAGGCTTTGAACTCAGAGAAATATGGATCTCTGTCTCCTGAGTGATGGGATTAGAGGCATAGGTCACCACTTTGTCATCCCTATGCTGAGATTAAAGGTGTAGGTTCTCTGGCCCTCATGACTTGACTATGTATGATTCTCTCCTCTGATATTTCAGATTGACTTTAATAAACATAAAATATGTCACCACATTCACATATTTTCAGTGGGAGACTAATCACATTGAAAATATGCAGGGATACTTTTTATGAAATTAGAAATTCACAAGCTTCAACACTCTGTATTCTGGGAAAATGCAGACATGCATGCACAGAAAAACTTACAGAAATATTTGAAAATCCAAAACTAGAAACAATTTGAGGATCCAGATGCAGGAAGAAAGACAAACAAAAGCTATAGTAGTGCTCTACCACACATTAAAAAAAAAAAAAAAGAACAAAAGACTGAGACAGAAGACAAAATGAAGAAATACAAAAAGCCTTATGTTAGGGAAATGAATACAAAGCATTTGACTCCACTCATGTGAAGCCTAACAGTGAGCAAAATGCCTCACTCTGCATGATCCCAGGAACCTGATCTGCCTGAGGCAATGAAGGAAGGATGATGGGATAGACATACAGACACAGAAAACCTGAGATCACTTGGACTGGGCTCCATGATGGACCCCAGAAACTTAACATGTTCATTATAAGCAATTGAAGACGGAGGCAGGGTTATTGCATACAGCTGAACAAGGAGGCAGGTGTAGCTCATCTCCACAGGGAAGCAATCATTAGGGGAAAGAAAATTATGGTGGGCATTTTCTGCATACATCATCAACATTTGCACTCAGACCTGAGAAAGGCTTTACCATCACTATGTGCCTTACTTGGAGAAGGCTCCTTAAGGTATTTGAGTCCTTGGCATGATCACACCCTTTATCAACAACATATATTCACTCGGGATTTCTCTTGATTCCTTCAGCTAATCTATGTTGATAGAAATCACAAAAGTAGTTAGCTCTTCTTATTGAACTGAGGAAAACAGAACATGAAAGATATCCTAGCAAAATTGCCCCATGACTTCATTTAAACGTGAATTGCATGTCAAACCTCATTGAACTATATTTTAATGATATGTCCTCAGTAAATAAACATCCATTTGTACTGATTACAACTAACATTTTAAGCAAACTTGTCATTCCCCTGGAAGCATGTGTCTTCTGCAACGTACACTGAACACATAAAGACAACCTACATGGCATCAGTCAATCCAGTGAGTTTGATAATTTGTTATTTATTAAAACTGGAAACATCTGTTCAGTTAAAGTGCTTTCTTCAGAAGATGAAAAAATAAATACATATTATATGGATATAATTGGAAAACCTTTGTGTGTTGAATAACCTATATTTAAAATATTCAAAATATTTTAAAACTCAACAATATAAAGCAAGCCATTCTTAAACAAAAAATTTAAACGGATACTTAAAAAAAATAGACCACTTATAAGTATAGATAAAAGAGAAACTATTCAACACAGATGGTTTGAGGGCTGTTGTAGCAGAACAACAACGAAGCACTAACTATATACCTGTTAGAAGGGCTAACACCAACAAGAACAGCAATTAAAAACAACCTATCAGTGTTGGTGACAATAAGAAACAGCAGGGCTCTCTCACTCAATGCTGATGGACACACTGCCCTACCACCACTTTAGATATGAGATCATTTCTCCACAAAACTACACTTGTGTGCAAGGCAGCAATTGCATTACTAGATATATGCCTCGTTGAATATAAGACAGGTCTACACAAAATCCCTGAGCATGAGCATTTATAGAGACTTTATTCAGCTGCCATATGTTGAATTCAAGTAAGATATGCCCTGGACAAATGGACATGTAAAGTATAGTACATCGAATAATGGCCATTATTCAGCAAGAAAAAAAAATTGAGTTCTCAAGCCATGAGAACATGGAAGGGCACTAACAAATGAACAAAGTCTTGGGGAAAATTTGTATGCTGGTTCCATTATGTATAAAGTAAAAATGATGAGTGAATTCTCATATATACAGCAACAACAAAAACACACTCGGGGATTAATATACATTTGTGCATAGATGTGCATATATATGTACAATATTAATTAAAAAGAGGCTATCAACTTTAGAGTCTGCACATAGGAAGGTTTTGATGGTGGGGAGCTAAGGTGGGCCAGGAAAGAGAAAAGAGACAGCAAAAGTGAAATAATTCTATTTCAATTAAAAACGTAATCAAAGGAAAAGATGAGTGTTGTCTATGTGTCCAGTAGATACAATGATGAAAGGGTAGGTAAACACGAGGACCATTGAGAGCATTGAACACTATACATGCTACCACAAAGACAGAGCATGAACACCGTTTATTTATTAAACCCCAAAAAGCTATACAAAAGAAAAAAATCTGCAGATATTTATCATAGCATAGCAGGATTAATTATAATAAATGTGTGCTACTGATGCATAAAAAAAGAAACTTTTCTGGAGGATAGCACTTACAAGAACCCTCTGTGTATAGACCCTACTTTCCTATTAATATAAACTATTTTAGAAATGTATTCTATTATAATTAAATAAACAACTAATAAGCTAGAGCTAAGCACGATGGCAATTGTAATCCCAGTGTTGCAAGCTCAGGCAATGTAAGAAATATTTTGTATGCCAAGATAACCTTAAATCAATCCAAAAAGTATTCAATTAGTTTCAAAAGTCCTCAGGAGACAAATTGAAGTGGCTTTAAGTAGCAAAAATTATTTAATTTGCTCACCAATAAAAATAATAGCTGTAGTGCACTGAAACATATTAGCATGTTTGTTTTCATGAAGTTATTACAATGTAAACAGTCTAATGAGTCCTTCCCAGATGCCAATATATGAATAATACACTTATATATATAACATATAGTATGTACAATGCTAATGTATATATGTGTCACAGTGTAGAATCAAACCTTTCTCCTGCATTTCTCATGCTAACGCTCTCTTGGTTAGTCTAGTGGTCAGAGGGAGTTTGGACAAGGAAGGTAGGTAGAGAAAAATCACCATTTTACTGAGCAAGTTATATATAGGCATATATGCACATGCTTAAACATCTATGCAGACAGTGACAATTAGTGGGGAGACAGGGCCATGAGTTTGAAGGAGAGTGGGAGGGGTATACAGGAGAAATGGAGGGAACTAAGAGATGGGGAAATGTGACTGATCTCCAAAAAAGAATCACCCTTTTATTCTTCCAGTAAATCACTTGTTGTAAGCATTGGGTATCTAAGTCAGCTTCTATCACAAAGAACAACAATCAGGCATGTTTTGCTTCTGGAGGAATACTCCATCTGCCAGATGGTCTTGGAAAACCCAAACCAAACCTAAAGCTGATCAAAACTCTTAGCCTAACAATTAAAACCTCAAACACACACTACATAGAAGGCAGGGAAAACTGCTCAAGTAGGTAAAATAACAGGGCTTATTTTAGAAGAATGCGTTTTAAAAAATCAGTTGCTATAAATGGACCATTTAAATATTGATTCAAGCGAATTATACAATAAATCCACACATGATACTAATAAAACTGATTTTGCATGACATATGAAGAAATTATTCTTTGATTTGGGGCTTAATTATATTTTCTTAATATTAGTAGGTACGTCTTGTGGAGAGATGAAGTAAGGTGATTTCTTACTCGCTTCAGAATTTTAGGCTGAACGTGGATTCACTATGAGCAGGAGGGAATACAGGCAGAGAAGTACTGGTCACGTGTTAGGTCCACAGGATTTTATTATTGTATTCTTGTTTGTGTATAAAACTCTTGATAGTGGAATGCTTGTCCTTCTCTACTTCTGGATGCCCATTTTGTTCTGTTCTCCGAGACTGTTACATATGCCACCAGAGTAACGCCATCAGACACTGTGGATGGTTCTCCTTATTGAATTAGAGGCTGTTTACCCATAAAGCAGCTTGCTTTCCTCTGAGACTGGCTCACATCTGCCCCAAGGGAGAAGGAGGCAGTGCGCTCAGGCAAGAGTAGCTGTACTCTGATCTAAGCCTGAAGGAGTCAGGATTCACTTGCTGCCTGTGTTCAGAAAGGCCCAGTTCCCACCTAGGCCTAGATCAAGTCTCCAGAGGGATGGAATAAATATTGAAGACCTGGAGTTCTCCATCGAGAAGTCCGTGCTTTATGAGTACGCCATTATCAGGACTATCCCTTCTTAATATTGACCTTAAAGATCTAATGACTTTAACTGGTGGAGGGGGGGGGGAGAATGTTTATTCATAATTTAAAACACTAATTTGATGTTTCCCCCTCTACTCTCCTAAGCTCTGCGGGTAATACTTATTATGTGACCTTCGTAAAGAGAAAAATGCCTAAAATTATTCAAAGTTCTATTCCGTTACCCCAGGCTAAGATTCAGAGTCTATGACTCTTTGGGTCTCCTCTCTTTCCTCTTGCATTGGACACTCAACTGCAGAATAATGTTGCAATACAGCAAGAGCTCACGCTCACAACTCCAAACACTAAGGGCTTCTTTCTTCCTTCCTCCCAGTCTGTCTGTCTCCCTTCTTCCTAGCCTTTTTTTTAAGTAACTCCTTTCTCTAGGAGATGTTAAGAAGTACCACCACGCCATTTGTTCCAGGGTGCTTTGCATAATAATGGGTCCCTTCAGTTTCCAGGCTCACAAAGAATCCAGTTGCTGAGGAAACCAGGCAGTAACATCAACAACAAAAAAGAAAATTGCCCTTTTTTTTTTTTCACTGAATCTACTCTTATTCTTCATCTAATTTTTCGAGCAATTTTATCTTTTTAAATGTAAATACTGGTAAGGCTTCAGAAAAGCCATCCGGCTATTAACACTTCAGGTATAATTATTACTCTTCCTAAACTCTACCTTCTCCGCGGAGCAGACTCCTTCAGAAGAAGCATTATTACTGTGTTCCTTCTTGTGTGGGCCCCTAGACATCTTCAAATAAGTGTCTGTAGGAGAGACTCTCTGATTACACAGGCTGAGTGAAATTAATGTTATTAATGTACCAAGGTGTGAAATGGAAACCCTAACTGGCTTTCCCTGAAGAACCCAGTTGATTGCGCTGCGACTCTATCCAAAGTGGCGCTGTGACACCACTTTGCCAGCTCTGGAGTGAAGAAAAATGGGCATCGTTCGTGCGTCGTGGAGTCGCCCTCCTGAAGAGCAGTTTATCCGAGCTGAGGATACCTGACCAGCCAGAATCACCAGACTCGGTACACATCTGCATTTTCTGTTCTTTTTTTTCCCCACCCCCATTCAAAAAAAAAAAAAAATGGCCAGGAGCTTTGCCTCCTAGTCGCTGCCTTTGTGAATCTTCCTTCACAAGGGAGGCTTGAAGAAATGTGCAGGATGCTTTCTGGCACACTTACAAGAAGAACAGACCTTTAAGTGTGCTTCAGGAACTGTTAGACACATTTTATGAAGCCCTTCAAAGGAGTGATGTCGACAGACAGATCCTCGAGTTAAAATGCCTGGCTCTCATCCTGTGTCCCCCAGCTTAGGACATTCTTGCCAAATTTAGAAAGCTTGATATGGTAAACTGTGTTCGGCCCACACCATTGGCCCCAATCATTAATTTAATCACTTGTCCATCTATTCCTTTAAGGGATCAGTCAAGAGGATTTACTGAGCATCTGTTATGCACTATCACTATATTGAGCGTTCATGTAAAGAAGAGTAAAATCATCCTGTCACCACTGACAACCTACGGAGGATACAAATATGGCAGCTTGAACACCATGCTCTGACATCCAGGGAAAGAGTAAAAAGGATTTCAGGGCCACTGAAGCATTTTTACAAAAGGCTCTGATATCTTGGCCTGTAAAGGAGGAGTACTCAGTGAAAAGAAATAGATTTTATGGTGTGTTTTTTATGGTGCCAATGAGGCCTCTCCCTTACCCCTGCAAAAAAAGTCAAATAATAAAATAAAACCACAATTATAAGCTGGTAACAGAGCTTTGATCTTTGGTGTCAAGAAATCCTATCTCCAAAAAGTCCCTGTTAAGTGTGAAGGCAGTTTGCTCATTAAGTTTTACAGGACTCTTCTCTTAGACTCCACAACTGGTGTAAATGAAAGGATCCTCTTCCATGCAGAGGACACACAGCAAGCATCAGTAATTTGTGCTGTTACTACTACGTGCCATAGTAACATAGTAATGACTTCATTGCTTTAAGAAAGATTATTGTAACAACTTCTGAACTCAGGTAATAGAGTTTGAAAATTAAAAAGCACACATAAGCAAACGTATAAGCAGTTCAGATTCTCCAACAAGAGTGTGACTCATAATAATTTCCGTTTAGCTGACAACTGTTGAGCTACTGAACTCTGGGGTCCCTTTCGCACACATGATGCTCAGAGGAGGTTGCTTCTTTGGCCACCAGCTTTTTCTAGCCATTGTCAAATTAGTGTGCCATGAGTTCAGAGTGACGAACCTGAACACATACTTAGAGTGATAAGCATCTAGGGTCCCCAAAACTCTTCCCTTTGTCCACTCACTACTTTAGTTCTAAGTATCAAAGTTAATTGATATTTAAAACTGTAAAACCAAACCCCTGGGTTATGCTACCTTCCCGTGAAATATGGCACTGTATTTTTGACTCCATGTTGGGAGGAAGAGCATATTATTTTCAGTGTTTGAGGCACTTTCAATGCATTGGCATGCCCTTCCTTTAGCAGTCTAAGTCCTAGAAATGGAGCAGCAGAATAATCTCATAAATAATGATCACAGCTCTGTGTGCCAGGCTCTGAGCACCACATCCTGCACCTGAACAGTAGACTTTGGTATTGCAGGAATTCTGGTTGTAATAAAAGAAACTCAGAAACAGATATCGGGAAGAGGCTGAACTATCCAAGAGAGGAAACACCACAGTGAAATCTCGCCCAGCTATCTTCCAGCTTCCTCAGCCTTGCTCCTTAAATTCCCTCTTCACCCAGTTGTTTCACATCCAGGTTAAGATTAAAGGTGTAGGCTACTACTATTTAGTAGTTAGCCTTGAACTCACAGAAACACAGAAAGATCTCTTCTGTCTCTGGAGTTATGGGATTAAAGGCCTGGCACCACCTGGACTGACTGTGGGTAGATTTCTTCCCTGGTATTCCAGACTGGTTTTATTAAATATATAACATATCAGCACACCTTGGACCAATGGAAAACTATATTCTCAGCTAGAATGTTAGAGGATGTGAAAGAAAAAGCATCAGCTCAGGACCCCCAAGACCAAATTCTCAGCACAAAGGAGAGTTACTCGCCCCAAGGGGACAAAGGGCATAGATAAGGGGCAAAGGCAGGAGACAGAGGACGAAGGGGAAATGAACAGAGAAAGGGAGAGGAGGCAGTGACCTTGTCACTTCTCCTGGTGTGCATGGGGGGGAGGGCAAAGGATTACCTCTGAATAGAATGGAAACAAACACGGCCCATAAGCAAATGGAGGTTTATAAAGGTAAAATGAGAAACCCTGTGTTACGATGAGGTATTTAGTTTTAATGTTAACTAGGTGAGCCAAACGGGGGCTTTTGATTGCTGGACTTCAATACTTTGATTGCTGGACCGTGGTAATTAGCCTCTGGAGGAGGAAGTAGCCAAATAAGAAAATAGACCTTGGTGACTAGCTTTAGAAATGTAATCTAACGGCTTTTAGCTGGGTGGAGGGAACTGTAGAGAAGGGCAAGGTCTGCCATAACCATGCTTGAGTGGACTCGCATCGCTTCAGGATGCAGCCCTGGAGGTAGCCAGAAAGCAGCCAGCTTTACCCTTCAGCTGTATGTCTCCTGGTACAACTTCTCATGGTTAAAAACCTTGGACTGGCACCTTGGAGCCCATTCTCTGCAGAGGAACACCTAGCCCAGCCTTCACTTTGGGATGAGTGGATCAGACTTGCTTGGAGAGGATGTTCTGCACTGAGCTGACCTACCTTGGACTTCTTGCCCTTTTGGGGGAGAGGATGGGTAGATGGGGAGGAACGAGGCTGAAGGCTGACTGGGAGGGATTGGGAGGAGGGAAGGGGAGCAGGGGGATACATAGATAAAAATGACATTTTTAATATAATAAATTAAAAAAGAAAAAAAAGCTTAGCCCCAAGCCTTTTCCTCTCACTCATGCTATGCACACGATGTGGAAACTGGTTTTCATGGTTTGACAAGAAGTTCTCTCCCGATTGTGTGTTTTTTCCTTCTGATGTGAAGAACTGAAAATCTTAGGGTGCCTTTGATAGCGAGACATTTCATTAGTGAGAGTGGGTGCAACCTTGGGTGAGGAAAGAGAGCACCAGGTCAACAAGCACGTCCTCCACACACACGTTTGTGCGGGTTCAGTCAGCCAGAACTTGCCCAGTTGCAAACCCCAGTGAAGAAATGACTGGGATGAACACATACACACACACAGTGGTAAACAGCAAACAGCAGTCATATCCAGTAGTCTTAGATTTCAAAACTTTCATCCCTTCCTCATTTTAATCCCCCCTTCCTCTGTGATATTTTGCTCACGTCCACAGATGCTCCTTATCTTTGCTTCAGATTTCCCCTTGCTCCTGGATAGCCCTTGCCCCTCCGTGACCACCCAACAGCCCTTGCCTCTCCGTGACCACCCAACAGCCCTTGCCTCTCCGTGACCACCTCTTTTCTTCACCTCTGAACCCTCTTCTAGCTCCTCCTCAATTTCATTACTGCATTGTGAAAGCACAGAAAAAAGCAATGTATGTAAAAACAGTATACACGTCCTCGGAGAGTATAAAACGGAAGATCCAGAAATGAAACACTGTCCCAGTCTATCTCCTCCCAAAGCTGAAGAGCCCTAAGAAAGCAGGGCATGACAGGCAAGTTTGATTTGGGTGTAGGTGACACTGAAAACCGGGGAACTGCTGAGAAAAGATGCCCACTGGCTCAGGACAGCCATAGGAGCTATGGGTGGTCCAGAGTGTACAGTGAACCAGGGCTTCCACAAACACGATCTTATCTTTTCCTCAGAGCAGTGCGGCACGGTGGATTTTATAAATCTTGTTTTCTGGGAGAAGAAATAGGTGGAATAATTTCCCAGCTAAGGCAGATTTGAGGGAGCTCAGGGCAAGACACAGGAAGCAATCCCCATCTCAATTCTTCCTTCTGACTCTTCAAGGAAGGCCCCCAGTTTGCTTAAAGGTAAAGGTTAAATATCCATGCTTCACAGTGACAGCTTTAGACAAAACAATAAAAAGCCCTATCTGCCCCTATACCATATATATATGGTGTATATATATATATATATATATATATGTATGTATGTATGTATGTATGTATGTAGGTGTATATATGTATATATACTATATGTGTGTGTGTGTGTGTGTGTGTGTGTGTGTGTGTATAGTAGCTAAAAGAAAAAAGAATTATGCTCTACACACACGCACATATCTTCCACATGGACCTAATATAATGAATTCCTATTCCTGCCCTGTTTTCTCTCTACAGCTTACCAACACTATTTCTAATTAGGGGCTCACTCTTTCTTCTTAAAATAAGGAATGGTATAAAGTCTTCCATGTTCCACTTTTATGGAAGGGACATGGAAGCACGTTAGTTCAAGGCATTCTGCATTCTGTTTTCCATACCAAAGTGATCCTTATAAAGCCCAGCTCACTATATAATTAATGACCCTTTCCCCATGCTTTCAGGCATAAGCTGATTACCAGTTCGGGTCAGAGAAAACATTTCTCTGGTATAGGATTGCACAATTAAATGTGTTGTGAGGAATGTGTGTTGTCTTTTGATGCCTTGTCCTGTGCTCCAGTGGGGGGTGGGGGCAGCATGCTGGGCTGGATACACAGTCACTGCCTTGGAATGGCATATCCTCTGGATCTCCATACATTCTGGAAAATGACCTGAGACCAACTGAAATCCTGATCACAAGAGTCCTTTGGATTCCCCTGGAAGGGGAGCAGATGTTAGCGAGGGAACAGTCTGGATTCAGCCAACCGAAACAATTTTTAACACCATGTGAAAGTTGATATTTCTGGGAAAAAAAGAACAGAGGAGCTCCTCCTGGCTACATTTGCTTTCACTCACAAATTGCTGAGATATATCATTTCTTGAGCAGATTAAAACTTGTGTTTTTGTTTTAAACTCAAGCAAAAAGAAATCATGTGTTCTCTGAAGCAGAGAGAAAATCTACAGAATAAATCTGTTACATAGAACATTAGAATACTAAAGTGAATACAGTTTTCCATGTCCATAAAGTCAGATAAATTTTATACTTCAAAACAGAGCTGTCAATAAAACTTTCGAGCAGGAGACACATGCTATGGCTTGCTTTCCAACATGGCATCCACCAGCCCCCACATGACTACTAGACACCTAAACTATGGCCACTGTGCCTAAGGAACTAAAATTTCAATGTAATTACACTAAATTGATACTTATTTGATTTAATTTATTTCAATTTAATTAAATTTAAATAACTTCATATAACCAATGGTCCTCATATTAGACAACATAGTTTTAAACTATAGTATGGACATATAATATGATGAGCATATTAATAGAACTTTAACAAGTTCAGCATGGCTTCCTTAGTATTTATTGAGTGTATTTTATCTCTTAAGACCCTAAGGTCAGTGGTATCAGCTAACTTCCATCAGCCAAGAGAAAGCACTGGGCCTGTGACTGCCTTAAGTCTATGGCCTTGCCTCCATGTGATGTAACTGAGCCAACAGCTTGAGAAAACACTTTTACTTAGTTCTTTATCGATTTCACTTCAGTACTGTTTCACAAAACTAAGAAAGCAAGAGTAGTTAGGTGCAGGAAGGAACTGAGATGAGCCCCACATCGCCCATTGTATTATTCCCACGGTCTTTAGAAAGATCTGTAGCCTAACGGAGCCGAAACAACAAACGAAGCAGCTTGAATTGGATGTAGCTCAGAACTGGGGTACCTATCTACATGCCTAGGCTCTGGGTTCAATATTCTCGGTACTGTAAAAAGAAACAGTGCTTCATGAAGGGGTGACACCCCATAAACCCCACACTTGAGAGTGGGGCAACAGGGATGTTATGAGTCTAAAACTCACCTTTACTTCATAGCATTTTCCAGGCCAGGAGCAAAACAGCCTCAAACACAAATAGAGGAAACATTTTGTAGGAAGAAATAGCTTTGTAATTTCTCCTTTTGTTAATTCTGCTTTCTCTTAATTCTTCTTCTAGACTATTTCTTTTCCTGTCCTGCTTGAGCCGGAAACTATGCTGCACTGTATGAATCAGAGAGAGCAATTGTTCAGCCCATGACAATTATGAACAGTATTTCATCACTGATTTCGGCAGTGTAGACTGAACCCAGAACACACACTAGCAAACTCTCTACCACTGGACTTTGTGTTTTGAAACAGGTTTTGCTATGTGACTTAGGCTAGCCTTGAACTTCCTCTGTAGCCTAGGCTGACCTGTAATTCAGGATCCTCTGTCTCTATCTTTCCAGTGATGCAAATAGAGGCCTATACCTAACACAGTACTGTATTTTTTAAGTGGGTTGTGTCTTTCTGGGACTATATTTTCATGCTTCAATTAGCAATAAAGACCTTCTCTCTTTGTTCATAATCTTTCTAATTTGTTAGGAGTCATATACATTAAAAAAAGAAAAATCTTCTAATACATAAAAGTGGATTCTTCTATTCCTTCCAACTTATTAATATGGATTGAAAAGTACTATATATCTACCAGAATTTTATATCTAGCTCATCTTTGTCAGCATAAGAAAAAATAACAGAGAGATGGATACTTTTCGTGTGAGTGACCTGTATAATTTTAAAGAATCTTTAGGGAAGGAACAAAATCCCTCCATATATGTCTGCTGTTTCAGTGGTACAGCTTTATTAGGTGTGAATATCCTTAAAGATGTAAAATATTTTCACCCACCCAGTCAATTCCCCTAACAAATATTTTAAAGGTGTTTTGACACAGTTAACTAATGATTATGAAACCTGAGTAAGAGTGAAAATTTTTCCAGCCGGCAGATTTGCTATTTATAGTTTGTGAAACTGATATTACAATCCAGGGGTGATATATAGCACTTAATTTTTCAAAGGCAGCTCAAAGAAAGTCAAATGTGTTGAATACACATTGTTTTCCCATACAAATAAACAAAAGATATGAAAACACATAAGAGAGCTTTCAGACTTATAAATCATTTAGATTAAATATTGGAGGAAAACTTTTAATAGATATTACTTCTTTCATGGATTGAAATATTCAGCTTTTACACCGTCCATATTTTAAAGGAGTATCTTTCTACAAATTCAAGGACATTTTTTTTTCTGGTTTACTAAAAATTACTCTTGGTTTTTATAACTTGCCATCTCATTGGCATCCAGGTGGTAAGCAGATAAATCAAACACATTCTGGCCACTATGTTAACCAGAATATTGTGGGTAGCACTTCTGAGGGTTCCTAATGTCATGTGCAGTTTATATGTTGGGGTACATTCTTAAAATTCCCAAACTAAATCTGAAACTGACTAAACCCTACATATGTATCACCTATATTTTTCCTGTACATACTTGTCTATGATAGCTTGTGAGCACAGTAATATACAAACATTATCTAACACTAGTTAGTTAGTAGAAGTATGTTGTTAAAAGGAAAAAAACAAACTTCTATGGGCGAACTCTCCAAGTGTCTCATCACACTGTCCTCATCCTTCTCGTGGTGACATGAGGTGACACAGAGCTGTTTATGTGATAAAAAGAGTCTAATGCTAAAGGCTTTGTGATGTGGTACTTGTTTTTCTAGTGTTGGTGTAATGTAGTCTACTTAAGAGCCACAGGCACAAGCTCTGAGATAGTCATCCAGTCACTTAGGCAGCCGAGAGAAAGGCAGAGGTGCTGATGGACAGGCTGCTCAGAGATGGTGTATACATCCCATATGTCCCAAGCATGCAAGGGCCACAGTGCAAGATGTCATCATGCTACTCATTAGTGCAGCAGAAAATGGACCGATGGAGCAGCATAAATAAAAATAGACAATATATTCTTGCAGGCTAGTGTACTGTTAAATTCTGACAATCTGACAGAACTGATTTGATTATAGGGGAAATGATCGTGCTGAGTGAAACAAGACTTGGAATAACCAAGTTTTCTCTCTTATGCATAAACTAGATTTAAGTGTATGGCATGTTTAGGTCATGAAACCAGAAAATGAGAGAGAAGAAGATTTGACGGGAAGAGGAAGGGAGGAAGTGGAAAGCATTCTGCATAAAAACAGAGGGCTATCTGTTGAGAAGGAAAAGAGGTGAGCAGGGGCCACGGGTGAAGTAAGTGAGGAAGGGAGCCTAGTGACAGCAAAATTACGAATATATATATTAAAATGTCAACTTGAAACCTACTACTTTTTATACTAACCAAATATATTTCTCAATTAACAACAAAATTAAACTAAGAATACATATGCATACATGTGTATATGTGTGTATATATGTCTGAAAACATATATATGTGGATTTTTATTAATACAAAAGTCACATATTATGAGAAAACAATATTATCAATCAATACATTATCAGGCAAGAAAATCCTTTCCCAAAATTTATAAATAACTCTAAAAACAAAATATTTTTAAAATGCTATGGAAAAGAGGCAAATAAACCCATATAAGACATTTTATAAGCAAAACAGTCAGAATCAATAACAACATTAAAAAGTGATTAATACATCAGGAACACAAAGGAACCCAAAACATGGTGTCACTTCACAGGAACCAGAAGGTCAAAGTCTAGACAACAGCAGCTGTGTGCATAAGGATGAGTGACAGCTTGTGTTTTCTCCTGTGGGAGGGAGGTCCACCATTTTCTTCTGTGAAAGAGAGGTCCACCATTTTCTCCTGTAGGAGGGAGACCCACCACCTTAGAGAATTACTTTGCTTTTGCATTTTATCCCAAATACCTGCTGTGTAAACTGGCAGGACCATTCCTAAATATTTACACAATACCCTCACGGGTTGCCTCACATTGAGCAGTGCTAGGTCTGGACTCCCCAGTCAGATGGCATTCCATATTGCAGAATAAACACTGAGCTCCAAAAAGAAATCCTTCCAGGAGAAGCCATTACAATTAGGACTTTTGGGGATTGGTATAATAAAGACTTTCAGACCAGATTTTTGTTATCTTTATTTAACGACTGATTTTAAAAGCTGGTGGAAGCTTTTAAAGCTAAGGTTTTTATATAACCACCCAGAAAACATAAATGTTAAACTTTATGTCCCTATGTGTTACTCCAGAAAATGGGATAATATCAAAATCTAAATTGTCCTATTCATTTTTTTCAACTATGTTTCATGGACAAGCACCTTTGTTTGGAGTATCATTGTCTTTATTTAGATTGTAACTGGCTAAGTCAATGGTGATAGTTACAACAAAAGTTTTCTAAATTACGTTTAATCATATATCTTTAAAATAATTCCCTGGGTGGCTGAGACGGTTCAGCACACCAGCTGCTCTTCCAGAGGACCTGAGTTCAATTCCCATCACCCGCATGTCAACTCACAATTGTCTGTAACCCCAACTCCAGGTGAGTACAATCTTCTCTTCTGCTCTCCATGTGCACAGCTATGCATGCAAGTACAACATGCATGCACATAAGATAAAAATAAAATAAATCTTTTTTAAAAATCCCCTACTTATTCCTATTAAATATGTAGCATAATGTCAACACGGATTTAAGTACAGCTATCACCACCATGAAACTACATGCACTTCACCCCTTTTAATCGAAGGTATATTTTTTCCATAAAATACACTTTGATTACATTTCCCTTCCCCCAACTCCCACAGATCCTCTCCTCACACCCCGATCCACACCTCCCCTCTCATTAGAGGCATCTGAGAATAAGTAAATAAATAAAATGAAATAAAATAAATAAAAGCACACCAGAATAGGACAAACAAAAAAGGATCAGAGCATAGGAAACACACAGGCACCCAGACGCTGAGACATACATATTTGCACACACAGAAAACCCATTAGAACACAAAATCGGAAGCCAGGTCTTTATCCCATACACAGCTTCTCTCTCCCACTGGTTCCTTCTTCATTTCCCTTCAGACATGAGCTGGCCTCCTAGGGATATGAATGAAACATGGCATAATAAGTGACAATAAGATGAGGCACATACCATCAAGGCTGGATGAAACAACCCAGTAGGAGGAAAAGGGTCACAAGAGCAGGCAAAGGAGTCAGAGACACCGCTGCTCCCACTGTTAGGAATCCAACAAAAACCTCAAGCTGAACAACCACAACATGGACACAGAGGGCCTAGGGCAGACCCATGAGTCTCTGTGAGCCCCGATGAACCCCGCTTAGTTGATTCTGTGGGCTGTGTTCTCATGGTGTCTTCAACCCTACAATCCTTCCATGATCTCTTGGTGGGGATGTCCGAGATCTACCTAACGTTTGGCTGTAGATCCGTTCATCTGTTACCATCAATTGTTGCATGAGAGCTCTCTCATCACAACTGGGTTATGCTCCTAGTCTATAAGCAAAGCAGAATGATTTTTGGTTTTGTTTGTTTGCTTGCTTATTACCAGTCATGCCTGGTTCATATTTTTGAGCGTGTTGAATCCTAAAAGCCTAAAAAACTGCTTGGTACTTGTTTGTTAGGCAATCCTAAATACCCATCGAATACATAAGACAGTGAGAAGCAAAACCAGTCTTGGGAACAGCCTGCTCCACAAACAGCACCCACCTGCCTTTCAGGACGTTCTTCTTCCATTATTTCAGCCCTTCTTTCTCCCTCTATTCTAGTCTTACTCTCTGTTAGAATTCCTTCTATAGCATGGAGGTGGGTGAAGCCATAAAGGTCCTCATATTCCCATTTTCTCTTTTATAGCAGGAAGGGGAAGCTTTTTTTCTTGAAGTGTTAATGAATCTACTTAGTGAAGCAAACAAAATAACTAGGCAAGTCTGGCCCACAATGCCACCCTTTTTCGTGTGTCTGGCAACTTCACATTAGTAATCTATAAGGACTGAGTGAGAACTGATAAGGAAGAGCAGAATGTTCCAGACTTGTTGCTGAGGAGAATACAAAACATGGTAACTACATTCTAATTGCTCTGAGATTCTCTTTCCTATTATCCCTTCCCTGAGAGTTTTATCTCATTCTATCTTCTGCATGAGCATATGTTGTTTGTTAAAATCATGTCTCTCATTAGAATATTGAAAATCAATAAAATATCACCTTAAACTTTTAGATGTAGCAATAAGAAATATGAATGTGAAACTGAAAACTAGAAAAGGAAGGACTATATTTTCATAAATAATACATATCGAATAAGTTCTTCATAACAGTGCCAATGGTGCCTAAAGGGTACAAAATATACAAATTACCAGATATTCCTTTAAGAAAAGGTATTGCTGGCCACAGTTTGTAGATAGCACAGGAAATGTCCCAGGATCAAAAGGCAATGAAATGAACGAGTCCCAGATTCAAACTCTGTCCTCTGGAACCCAGATACCACAATCCTCGGGAGCACTGGTGCTGGGGAAACTGTTATTGGGGAGATAGCATTTTATCTGTCATGTTAGTGTTTTCCCAGTGACCACATTTTAATCCAACACCCAGTTGTCATCACTCATGGACAAGTGCAAAAACTTCTGGTTCCAGACCAAGTGCAACTCTGTCCATGGTCAAATGCATGCTGTCACCACTTCCTTTATGTCTGTGTGGAAGCAACTACCTTGTCAAAGAGTACAACCATCACACATATTTCATGCAATCCGAGATTTGTGGCCCTAGAAAATAGCTGTGATTGAGTCAGCCCCAAATCATTAAGAGGTGGAAATTCTTTCGAAGGTGCAGCAAGAGACAGGATCAGCCATACTGTCAAATTATTGTCCTTTCAGTATAGTGATAAGTAAGACTTTCAAGAAAGCATTTCGTCAAAGGCTTTTATAAGCAGATGGATCCTGCTTGGTGTATGAATGAACACCTCCCACAGATTCTGGGCAAGAAAGCAAATTTCATACAAAATGATCTGCTATTTTCCAGATACCACTTCTCTTTCCTACTCAACAGTGAAAACACAGTCACTAAGTTGCCGGAAGAAGGAGATGATAGTCCTTTAAAAAATGAGCCCTAAAGCTAGCATACACCAGTGTACATGTCCATGCTCTCTGACCTTGGAGGAGGTACCGCTCTTGCCACGGCCTCCATTCCTTAAGGATTAAAATAATAGATCATTTAAAATAATAGAAAATATTTCATAGGTCTTCTGTGAATATTCAGTGAGTGATATGAAAATGACACACAACAATACCAGGAAGAGGAGTAGCATATAATGATTCATCATTACGTCTTATAGATGAGGCCTGAAGAATAAGTACCTTGCCTGGAAATCATGAATTCAACAAGTGAGCAACAGCCATCATGTGACTCGTTTGCTTTTTACTTACATTATCTAGTATTTTGTTTCTTGTATTTAACACATGCAAAAATGCTAATTAAAAATAAATGTTTACAATCTTTTTACTCCATCTTTGGCTATGATAGCTGAGTCTATATCGTCATTATTTGTACCTTTTTGTAATGGTCTCCATCTGTTGTTGCAAAGAAATATCTCTTTGATGAGAAGTGAGACCTATACTTATCTGCGGGTATAAGGGCAAATGTTTAGAATGTAGTTAGATACTATGTTGGCTCAGTAAAGTGGTAGGTATAGGTTCTCCTCCAAGATCTATGAGTTTACTAGTCCTGAGAAGTTGGCTAGGTTTGCAGTATCAGGCACTGTTTTCCTCTTGCTCTTGAACTTGAGTTCAAGAGAAGTGTGGTTATCACCATGATATGTGTACCATTACTTCATCCTTAAGATGATTGTGCTGTTCTGGTCATTATTGTCATGCATATACTTTATAATAGGTAAGAGTAGTAGTTGAGTCCCTCATTTAGAAGCTGGCATGGTGCTCTTCCACACTCTCAAAGCTTGTCCTCAGGGAGAAAGCCTTCAGATCAGGTCCAGCTCATTGGCCTCTGGGTCCTGTGTCTAATGTGCATGGTGCTTAGTAGCAGGGACTTAGTTTCACCTCTTAGGAGCAAAAGCAATAGCCTATAATGCTTTACAAGTCTCTTGGACAACAACTAAGAAGATGGCTTCTCATATTGGGGTTTCTGTTAGGTGGTCTTGGGCTGTCAACCCAGATGGGAATGTTTCATTTAAACTACATATGTATATTTTTGTACATAATTATATGCACTATAGGTTTTTAATAAATTGTTACTATTATAATTCCTTATGACTTTCCAAATATCCTTACCATTATTTTCATAAGAAGAAGGGAGAAAAGTAAAAGAAAATTTTTTAAATGAATAAATGTTTGGGGATTGGAGAGATGGTTCAGTTGGTAAAAGGATATGCTTTGAGAAAGATGGGATTCAGTTCCCAGAATCCACATGGTGGCTCAAAAGTATATGTAATTATATTAACTGGGGACCCAATGCCTTCTTTCAACCTCTGAGGGTACTATTTGGATGCATTGCAGTTACAAACAGGCAAACAGTCATAAAATAAATATAAATAAATCTTTTTAAAATGTTCTAGAGAAAAAATATTTTTAAATGTGCATTACATGAGGGGGAAACTTCATCTGCCTTTAATACATAATTTATGTCATAAGTATTTCCATGTATGTAATTGGAGGACTCTGAGAACAGTGCATGAGCCACGTCATATTTCAGAGACTGTTAGCTTCTCGATGAGAGCAATGTAGGACATGTGTCTTAGATTTCTGAGATTATGATTTCATTGCTTCGCATGAGTGAAAACTGATTTCTTTCCTGTTCAGCTAATTTCCTCTGTAAATGGGCATCAGCAGAGCTCCTCTTAATAAAGTATGGGGCATAAAAATGGAAAACTGACTATTTGTTTCAGCCAAATAGATGAAAAAGAGTGTAGTCACAAGCACTGGCCATGCATCCATCAAAGGGAAATGTCAAAGTCAATGTGTGTAGCCGTGAAGGATGCTGCAGTCGAAGGCTGGCCTTGCTGCATAAAGCAGGACATATGAAAGTCCAGGACACCATCTGTGCCATGAATTACCTTTCCTTTTCCTATTCACTACCCCCTGCCTTTTTATTTTAATGATAATGAAACTCTGAATTAGGTATTACATGTCAACCTGAGGCATGTCTTGAGTGCCCTTGCATTTATCACCAAACACAAGGCCCACTGCCTCTGCACACATTTACAGGCTGGGCTGCATTCCATCTACAACAAGACACAAGGACAGAGTAAAAAGATTGGAAGTTGACAGTAAGCACACTGATGTAATATATATACTGTCTAATACTGTCAAGTCAGAACACACTGAAGGGCCAGGCAACACTCTTTTCATTAAAGCAATGTTCTTTCTTTCTTTCCTTTTTTTTTTTGATTTTCAGAAGGAGATTGATTTTTAGATTGTCTGAAGGTATACTCTTGGTACCACTTCTGAAAAGATGCCAGGAGTTAGTCCTTCATAACTATTTTCTCAACCATTTAGTTATGATTTTAACATATTGTAATATATCACTTATATTAGATTGGATTCATTCTGTTTTAAAATATTGTATATTTTTGAAAATTGAATATGAAGGGCCATAAATCAAAAATGGTCCTTATTACTATATGAAGTATCAGAATGTTTCAAAATAATTAACAGTGACAATAAGTCTCTTTCTATTCTTATGAAGTTATGCATTTATCTACTCAAGCATTAACTTAGATCTTACTAGAGAAACAAGATCCACTTTTCTTCCCATGATGTTCAATAATTAACGAAGGTAGTAAATACATCCAAAAATGCACATTGTATAGTTCCTGTAGCACAGTAATCTCAAATCACATTCATAAATCAGTAATCCAGCTTCATAGTTTATATAATGTAAGCATAAATACAATACTAAGTGGAGAAAATGTTTTCCTGTCCTTACAAATGCTAGAAGATGTGAGAAAAGAAAGGATACATACAGTATGTCCTGAAAGACTTATTATAGAGAATTCAAAGCAAAAAACACAGCAAGGAGTTCAAACACAGACACCAACAAAATGATGGTAAATGCTGAGAAGGTGGGACACCTGGTAATAGAGCAAATTGATGCAACCACCATGGAACTCAGTGTGGATGTGTGCCTCAAAAAGTGAGAAATTGTTATGTTACATGGCCCAACTACAGCACTCTTGGAAAGACACCCAAAGGACTCTACGATAGAGACCCTTCTAGTCCATGTACATTGCTGCTTTATTAAAATAGGCAAGTGATGGAAACAGCCAAGACATACATCAACTAGTGAGCTGATGATGATGTGACATATTTACAGAACTGAGTGCCATTCAACTAATAAGTAAAACAAAATTATTCAATTCACAAGTAAATGCATGGGGCTGAAAATAATTCTAGAGAAAGGTGGCTCAAACCCTGAAAGACAAACATCATATGTCTCTTATGGGACTGTGTTTTTGTTTACTATAAATACTTGGCATTTCTATTGGTTTAACAAAATACTGATTGGTCAAGTAGCTAGACAGAAAGTAGACATGGGCAAACAGAATAGGGGAATTCTGGGAAGCAGAAGAGCAGGCCAGAGTTGACAGAAGATGCAGAGGAAGCAGAATGAGAATTCTGCACTGAGCCAAGGTACCAAGCCATGTGGCTAAACACAGCAGGGAAGCTACACATACGAACTCACAGCAATTTTGACAGCATGCACAAAGCCTGTGCAAACTTAAGAAATTCTAAGCAACTGATAATTGCTTAAGAGAATTGTTCTTGGTAAGTTGGTCATGTTCCAGTGGAAGACCTCATGTCTGAGAATATATTGGCAGCACAAATTGGACTTGATGGGTACACAAGAAAAAAAGACACAAGGTTGGGTGAGTAGAGAAGGGAAGATGTATAGATCTGAGAGGAGTTGAGGCAGGGAGTGAGTATAGTCAAAACATGTTCTACAAAATTCTCAAAGAAGTAATAAAATATTTTTTAACCAGAAGATAGGGGAAAGAGCTATGGAATTCTGTCTTCTGTAAGTTGGTGGTACAAAACCAACTTAACCATGACTTTACAGGAAATGCAGCTCTCTGAAATGGGCCCGCACAAGACTGAATGTATCAGTAGTCTCTCATAGATTATGGAGGAGCCCATGGGAAGTCACCATCCCCTCCCCCCACTGAGAGATATGAGGCTGGTGGATTCTGGGGGAAGGAACAATCATTGTCTTCAACTGAGTACCAATTAGTGATCCACTAATCTTTAATGGATGGTTCCAAACTCATGGTCATACAGATGATCTTGCTTAAACTCAATAGATCTGGAGTGAAAAAAAGAAACCTTTAAAAGGAAATTGTGTAGTAGGAGAGTTAATGGAGTGGATGGAAGTCAAGAAAGAATAGGGGATTCCAGTAATCAGAATACATCTCATACAAACATAAAATAGCCAAAGAACAAATTAAATAAATGTTAAAAAAAAAAAACTAATAATCAAAATACCTGCCACCCAGATCTTGTTTGAAAAGTGCTTCATGCAGATGCAGTTCATTCAGGAAGCAAGATAAGATCACCTGGACAAATAATGAAAATGGTCTTTCGGAAGGAGAAGACACAAAAGCAAGACACCAAGATGACTTCAGAGGTTAGACCGAAGTATCAGCGTATTAATGAGTGCCAGGGATTGGGGACCGCCAACAGACACCCAGAGACAGACAGGGAACAGCTTCTGATGCTATTGAAGCATTGATTTCAGCCCAGTACTACCCAAGCGATGAAATCATGAGTGTCTGGTGTCTTAAATCACCCACTTTGAGGTATCTTTCCTGCAGCCTGTGACTCAGATGTAGAGGGCTTGTCTCAGTGTTTGAATGAACGGTTCTCGGCTGGGTATTATAGGCATGTGTGCTCCATAGTTGTGGTGTTCAGAATTGAATTTGCTTTAACAGTGTGGTACGATTCAACGTCTCAACTAGAAAGGAGAGTTCTAAATGCCACACTAATTTCCTTTCCCATATTTTCCTTATAAAATGCTGCCAGAGGTCCATTTGGATTTCATCAAAGATTTGGTTGACTTGAGATTCAGTCTCTTAGGGAAGGAAAAACAGAATGGGGAATTAGCTTGAGGGCCCCATCAGTGCCTGAACTAGCCACAACAGACCCTTTTTGTGACAATGTTGCCCTCAACTTTATTCTTACATTGATGACTCTCATTACCCTTTCCACTTGTGACATTCCTATTTGCCACTAACTGACCAAATTAATCAGTGGGATGGGAAATAATCGCTCACTAGCTGTCAAGCAAACCTCGTCACTTTGTGACTTCCAAGGGCTCAAAGCCATTCAGTCCAATTAGCTTCATTGTTTTACACACAGTGCAGTATGATCACTGGCAAAATTCCTTCATGCTTTGTTCTCTCTGTCTCCCCCATGAGACAACGAGACATCTTAATAAATATGCCAAAAATAGAAACAGACCTGACCATGGGGAAACAGCTGCCTTTGCAGGGCTGTGTGATCCAAGATTATCCGCTGAAAAATTTCTGTCGTTTCTGAGCACCCTTGTAATGTCTTCAGAAAAGAAAGAAAAGATTTTCTGGTTGTCCTAAAAGATCAGCGGCTAATTACAGCTAATTGCTGTCAACTTTCAGCCATCTTTGTTAATGGAAGGCATCCCTGATGCTGCCAATCCCACCGGGCCACTTTCCATTAGGTTTCAGCAAGTAAAAGCACAAAGAACGTTTAAAGTCAAGGCTTTTCTCCTAGTTCTTAGGGAAACTCCTGAGCAAGCCAGGGGTGACCTTTTAGACAGCCTAAAGGCAACGTGGATACATTCCTATCTCCCCCACTCCCCACCCACATCAGCCTTACTATTATAACTACACTTAGACTCGAATTAGAACATAATGCACAATTCACATTCCTTAACAGACAGAGCTGAGAAATGACTGGGGTTTACAACAAACAAACAAAAAACTTCCAGGGTAGATGTGGCCTTAAGCTTGGAGGCTGACTTGAGATTGATGGTGATAATTAATAATCATAATAACCACAACAATAAAACTTCCCATTGCTGGGCACCTGTTACATACCAGGTACATACTGGAAATAATCCTGCAAAAAGCTGTTGTCTTCATTTTACAAACAAGGAATTGAGAGTCATGAAAGTTATGTAACTGACCTTGTACTACTCAACAGAAAATGACCAAATATCTTACTCTGTTTAGCTCTATTTAGGCAGCTATAGCAAAATGCCTTGAAGACTTGGACACAGCTTTATTTCTCACTGCTCTGGAGACTCCAAAAGTGAATCACTGGTGAATTCTGTGTCTGGGGGGGGGGGGGGAGGCTATCATTCTTTTATTATCTCTTATAAACAGCACCTTCTCATTGCATGATAGAAAAAAATCCCTTATACCTGCTCTTGAAAGGCATTAATTCCTTTCATGAGGGTGAATATAAGTGAATGTGCTTGGTGCTGGCCCAAATAATACTAGGCTTAAAATAAGATTACATCTCAATAATCTCACGCTAAATTGATGAGGAACTGTGGCTGACCTGTGTTGTTCAGTAATGAGAGTCTGTGATATCACATACCTACAGCCTGGAAAGATCAAAATTTAAAATTTGAAGTATGATTTTGACTAAATGCATCTCATTTGCACAAAGGTAAAATTAAAAATGAATAAATCAAGCCATGGTCAGTCAAGGACTGTCTATCCTAATTAAATCACATTAGAGAATTAGGTGCTTGGCTAATACAAGCATATTAACATCTCTCTAAAGGACATAATTTTTATGACAGATGGAGCTTGAGGGTTTAGCAACTGAAATTTTAAAAGACTCTAGTTAAAAGTTGTTTTATTTAGAAGGCACTGACAGGAATAGATCCTGAAAAGCCCATTAAATTAAGACTCTGCTACATAAATGTGTCAAAATCTTCCTCCCACATTAGACCACTTTCTGGTTAATACTGCAAGGGAAATTCTCAACAAACAAATTCAGTTCATGTGTCCTTGCTTTGAATATAACTTCTTCCAAAAACACACCTGCCTCTTAAAATAAATTTAAGTCGGATATTTTAGGAGAAATGATGAATATTGGAATACCAATAAAATTATATTCTTTGAAAATGAAAATTATGATGATGTACTACAATTTTGTGTATTCGATAATAAGATCATTATTCTTTAATAATATTTATTTAACTAATAATTTCATGCTATGATAGTGATAATTAGATTACTATTAGTAAAGTTCATTCCAGTGACAAATTGATCAAACCAAACACAGTGCTACATGCCAGAACAAAGAAATAATTCATAGTGCCTGCCAACACTCGAATGGAGAAGATACGCATATATACAAATAATTATTTCTAACAATACAGTTGATGTTAGCAACCTGACCACTCACACTGTGTCCAGACATGTAGAATAATTTTGTATATCCCTTACTCCCTGGGACTTCTTATTCTGTCATTCATTCTTAACTATTTGGTTATTTGGCTTTATAAAATCTCTCCACTTGGTCCAGTCCCCCACCCCCACACTCATTGCCTTTACACAGGCTGCTACATCTCTCACCTGGGCTTCTGTAGTAGTCTGATCCCTGTCTGTTTTGGGTACCTGAATCCATTCCCAGTTTTTTTGTTTTTTTTTTTTCACATAAAATTACTGAGCCAAAGTGAAAACCCACACGGCCTACTAAGTTGATAAATTTATTTTCACTCCAAAGTGTGACTTAAATGGACAAAGTGAAGTCTCAAATTTTTATGTAGTAAATGTGTGGCCTTGGGTACTAGTGTCTGTCGCATGGCTTGTCATTAGCAATTACACGGAAATCTTGGGGATACGTGAGAAGAATGTAATGAAATAAAAGATTGTAGAAATCCCTCAGTAAGAAACACATAATAATCGTGATTTCCAGCCCCTTGACTTCAACTGTACTAATCATTTTGGCTTCAGCATCATAGAAACATTGATAGTCACCTGCCTGTGTCAAACTTTCCTGGACCACCAGGGTTTTGCCTATTACTTGAATGGTAATCCTTTGGGGGCAATGATCAGCAGAAAACTATTCACCTGACATCAGTCTTCCTAAAGAAAACCACACACACACACACACACACACACACACACACACACACACACACACACACACACACAACTGCACAAATTACTTGGAAGTATAAAGGCTCTGCCTTTATGGCCCACAACATAATAACTCTGATGGACAATACTTAAAAATTCCTGCTTGAAGCTTTGCTACAGTTTAAACGTTTCTTTGCTGAAGGAACATGTACTTCCTTCAACTTAACAGTGTAAGTACTTAGAAAACGCTTGCAGCCCAGCCTGCCTCGGAATCTTCTACAGGCAGCTGAATACATGATGCTTCTATTTGGATCTGGTTCATTTCGCTCTTGCCTAACAATGCGTTTCTGCCTCTGATGATAAATGGGGAGCAAGAGATGGACTGATTGTTATATTGCTGCTAAGTCCGGGTGACACATTAGAGAGAGTTATGAGATTGCTCCCACAAAATCTCCACCTTATGTGCCAAGCCGGACCCTCAAGAACAGCAGTTCTCACCCTGAAGGAAGGGTTGCAGCCCTCCCTTCAGAGAGAGGGGTGGGTGTCAAATGTTGTGGAGTGTTAGCTTAAGCTGTGTTACATTTATTTAGGCCAAGGAATATTTGTTTAATGACACAAAGATGTGCTGCATTTTTTTTTTTAATGTTGCGTTTGTTTAACTCTGCAAAGTTGTGTTACTTTGCCTGTCTAATACACTTGATTGGCCTAATAAAGAGCTGAACAGGTAAAAGCTTACAAAGACAAGAGGGATAGGTGGGGCTAGAAGGCAGAGACAATGAACAGGAAAAGGAAGGGAGGACACCGGGGGCCAGTCACTCAGTTATACAACCAGCCGCAAAGTAAGGAGGGAAGAAAGATATATAGACTAAAGAGAGGTAAAAGTTCCAGAGGCAAAGTGTAGAAGAAGAGAAATGTCTTCATTTAAGTTAGAGACAAGCCAAGCTAAGGCTGAGCATTGATAAGTGAGAATGTCTCTCTGTATTTATTTGGGAACAGGATGACAGGTCCCCAAAGAGTAAAACAAAACAACTACAGTCAAACCATCCCTTCAAGGGGGTCACTTATCAGGTATTTACATTGCAATTCATAGTAGCAGCAAAGTTGCGGTTATAAAATAGCTACAAAAACAATTTTACGGTTGAGGGTCAGCACATCATGAGGAACTGTATTAAAGGGTGGCAGCATTAGGAAGGTTGAGAACCATTGGTCTAGAACTTAATGGATGACTGTAGACCAGGACATCACTGACTTTTTTTAAATTTTTATTTATTTATTTTTTTTTACAGAAAAGGATAATAGACTTTTTTAGCTTTGTGAGCATAGAGGTAGAAATGAAGATGTGTGTTTCTATTATTAATTATGTGAACTAGGCCAACACAAGCTGGACTCCACGGACTCCATGGTTATAGGGTTGGGTGGTATAGAGGTGTGCAAAGATCTGAGAGTTGTCGGGAGGAATGAACATGATAAAAAATATATTACATTCTCAAAGAATAAATAAAAACATTTAAAAAAACCTTCTGTTATCTTTATTTATTGGAAATTTCATTACTTTCTATACTAATTTTATTGAATCCTTTTCTTTGTTTATTTTGTGTATAATTTACACTTAATTTTTATTTTTAAAAATAAAACCTTAGGTTGTTAATTTGAGCCATCTTCTTTTCTAAAAAGCATCTAATAATATAATTTCTCAATTTGTACTTTTTTAGTGAGTCTCATGAATGTGGATGTCTTTTGTATTAACTTTAATTTTCTCATAAATTTCTTCTTAGTTGTGTTATGTTTAGAAGTGTTTTTTGAGGAAGCATATTTTCCATATTTGTTAAAACTTATAAACCCCCAAACCACAAAATTCAACCAACCCGAGCAAACATGATGGTAACTATGTAAAGCTAAAACAGAAAAGCAAGTAGAGCAAAATCAGTTTAAATCAAATTTTCTAAATTGCCCTGTGATGAAAGAGAAAGCATTATAGGGTAGCCAAAAGAAAAGCCTAATTATATAACAATTAAAGGATAGATGATTGCAGATTTCACATCAGAAATAGCCGCACAAAGCAGTCAAGTAATATTTTAAAGTATAGAAGAAAATTAATTGCCAATCTATAATTCTACACCCAGAAACAAAAACTTAAAATCAAAGGGAAAATTTTAAAGTATGAAAGATCGTGTCATAAGCAGACCCATAAGGCATGAAAAGTTAGAGCATTTCTTGGACTGCATCTTTTTATGCCTTTCTCTTTAGGAAGAGTTAATGCAGCTCTCTATAAAACCACTTGACTTTTAGAAATCTACACTATCCAAAACAATATGATTTTGCCAAGACAAACAGCTACTTCTTTGGAACAGAACATATAATTCAGACAATATATTAACAAATGTGGTCAATTAGTTTTGACAGAAGCTTACTCTTAGATGATATTGACACAGTTGGGCATCCATACAAAAAGACAATTCACAGCAGAAGATATGGTCATATGAAGATGAAACCTACAAAAAATTTAAGGATAAAACAATGCTCATTCTATACAAATTCCTTTAGAAATCTGAAGAGTGAAGAATATTTCCCATTCAGACAAAAGTCCAGTATTACCCTGTAACGGAACAGTAAGGAGGTGTTGAGAATTGAGAAGCAGTGAGTCTAGAAGTTTGAATTTCATGATATATAAAAAGAATAATCAGTTATAACCAAATGAGATTTATTCTAGGAATTCAAGGTGAGCTTAATATATGAAAATCAAGCAGCGATGCCAGGTGTAGCAACTCAAAGCTATAAGCCTGTCACTGAGAAAGATGACGCAAGGTGGTCATGACATTGAGGCCAGCCTGGGCTAGATAGAAAGTTCCTATTAGAAAATGTCATCCAATGTAATAAAGTGACAGAATGGAAAATTGTGTGTGTGAGAAAGAGAGAGAGAGAATGCATGTGTATGTGTGACCATCTCAATGAAAACAGAAAAGCATTTAGTAAAGTCTTTTTTGTTATTTAAAAGGTTGTTTGTTTCTAAAAACAATTCTCATTTAAAATTAGGAAAGCAATGGAGGCATATTCTGTGTTTCTACGGAAACAGAAGTTCATTCAACTGGACACACTGACATCTCAGTGATTGAATTAAATATAAATTCAGGAATACACAAGTTTAGTTCACAAAGAGGGGGGGGAAAATTCAGCAAGTAACCTCTGAGTTCTATAGTGAGCATAAAATATTGTTGTGGCTATGACATTGTTAGTGAGTGGAAATAAGACTAAAACCTGAGTATCAAATGTATGGATTATATGTATTCTAATATAGTGGGAGCCAAGCCAAGATATATGGTAGTTTCATAACAATGGGGGAGAACACCTGACAATATATGGCTTTTGTCATATGAGAATGAGAAAATAAAATATTAATGGCCAACTGAAAGTAATATCAGTCTTATTTACCAACACCGTGTTCAGAGAACTCATATGAAGAAAGATGAAATGAAAACCCTCACAGCTCACAACTTTACCATGAGAATAAATGAAATACATTTTGTCCCAAGTGGGATAGCAGAAATTAGAGCCTGTTGAACAGATAAAATATGTAATTATCCTGTATGTCATTATCCTATATTCCCATTTACTAATACTATTTCCTATAAAAATCAGACACATTAATCAAAAAGGTTAAAGTAAATGACTTACAGACTAACTCCAGACTTATTCTAGCACAACCAAATGGTGGCTATAATTACAGCTGCTGGGGAAAACCCTGTCCATCACTGCTCTGTTATGTGTAGAACATTCAAGGTATTTACAGAGCCATTCATTTGGGGGAGACTCCAAAGCAGTTCACACTTAAATGGAAAGACAGTAGAACTACAGTTTCCCTGCCAGGTTGTGTCCATCCACCCTCCTCTGTCATTAGCAAATGTTTCAAAAATCTGAATCATCTGAAGTCCTGCAGAATATTACTGCAGCCTCTTATTAGAACTATATCTGGTTGATTCAACAATATGGTCCTTAGTAATCTAAACAAAGTATTGACTTAGAAAATGTAATAGTTTGAATGGAACTGGACCACATCCGTCCATAAGGAGTGGCACAATTAGGAAGTGTGTCTTTGTTAAGAGTAGGTATAGCCTTGTTAGAAGCAATGTGTCACTGTGGGGGTGGGTTTTGAGATTTCCTATGCTTAAGATACCACCCAGTATCTGAGTTCACTTCTTGTTGCCTTCTGACCAAGATGTAGCTAGCACCATGTCTGCTGGTACACCGCCATGCTCCATGATAATGAGCTGAATCCCTGAACTGTAAACAAACCACCACAGTTAAATGTTTTCATTTGTAACTATTTCTGTCATCATGATGTTTCTTCACAGCAATAGGAACCCTAACTAAAATATAAGTCCCCTATACATTACTGTTCCAAACAGTAATATGTGAGTTAGGAAATCAAGGGTTATAACTTGAAGTGATGTCATGTTGCATGCCTTGAGACGTCACTGATGAACCCCAAAGCTCTAGATGAGAAGTCCTGATCTTCAGTGAAACATACCTTCTGTGGAATGTACCATCTTACACTGAGCTACACAGTGTTACTTCTCGTCAGAAACTTTTGTTCCAGGGAAGAAAGTGGAAGTCACGGCAGAGTTTTCAATATCGATCATCAAAATACGTGTCTATTTCACTCACTACCGAACTACAGTGAGGACTTGTTGGATCCAGCCAGTGAGTCACTGGAGTCACTAGGAACAGGTATGCAGCTGAAGATGTAACAAGAGATAGAAAAGGAAACCCAGAGGGACCCATTGTTCAAAACCACAAAGACCCAGAGTTTATTTCTGAAAGCGCTTACATACATTTTCAAGTCAGAATTCAAACAAAACACGGTACAAGCATTCAAATGCTATCTTGAAAATACCGGGTGCTGTCCTTGAATCAGGCAGCGGGCAGCTTCACTATCACACCATGTGTCTTCTTCTCCTATCCCAAGCACCAAGACAATGAATTCTTTCCCAGGAGCTAATCAAACTAGTACCAAGATCATCAAAGCTAAAGCAAAGAGCAAGCTGAACTCATTTGAACTCTAGAATAGCTGGATCACTGTTACTCTTTTACTTTTCCGTCAGTATGGGAAACTGAGTCACTGTATGGGTTCCCACAAGGACTGCAGGCAGAAGCAGGTGATCGACTTGGATACACTAAAGATTGTATTTGCCCAACAGATTAATGTAAAAGGAACTGCAATTTCAGACAGGTGAACTATTAATCATTATAGCTAAGACAAACCACATCTTCACTGATGGGAATAGGAATCATGAACTTTGTGGTGTGAGTTGGGTTTTGGGAATTGTCCAGGAGCTCCTTTGAGGTCCAATTACTGAGCTGGTCATTGTTGGCTACCTCCACATAATCCACTTTTAATCACATATAACAATTCAATTAAGAAAAAAATTCATTGTTATTGCACAGAATAACAGAGTGTTGTTCACAATAACTTCTTTTTTAATGGAGCTTTTATATCAGTTAGTTTGCTACAAATACTGAACAATTGTTACGGTCCACATTGAGCTCCTTGAAAATTTTCATATCATAATAAAAAGACTGGCTTTGATGATTGCTCTGGATTGGTCTTGTAAACTTTGGAGGGCTGGGCACTTGTCTTTCATCTTAAAGCCTCTCATCATCTTTGCAAAGCTTCTTGAGTCACCACCAACTACACTGTCCCTTCGCTAGCAGATCCTGTCCTGAATGCATTGTTAATTTGAATTGTCTGTACTGACTACCCATTTTAAATCTAAATAAGAGAATTATTCAAATTGTCAAGTCCATAGCATAAAAGTAGTCAGCAGTAAGTTACTAACAGAAAATCATAAGTTGGGCATTGTGCATTAAAATGATGCAACAAAATAAATAAACCACATTTATTACAAGTGTATTGTAATGCCAAAGGGCAAGTTTCACCATACAAAATCTGCATTTATTTTTTGCACCAACCTAAAACTAATGAGAATGTGCATCACCCTTATTCTAAGAAAAGTTATTACGACCTGGATTCAAAATGTCAGGAAAGGGGGCTTGGATCAAACCATCAACTAAGCTGTGAAGACCTGTGTGGCTCAGCTCAGCTGCTGAGTCTAGGGAACATTTATAATATGAACAGTGGACAAGAATGAGAACCAATCTCATGTGAGACTGACTGCCTCAACAGGCTTGTGATCCTCATACCTAACCTGCTCTCCATTAAAAGGCATAATGGAAAAATTGCATCCTAGACATGAATATGACTCTCAACAATACAGTACTGCCATGTAGTTCCCATTTAGATAGCCCTTCAGGAGAGACCCTGGAAAGAGAAGAATGGCTAAAGAGTTCCAATCTCTAGCTGCTAGAGCTTAAGGATCCACCATGGAGGGGACCCACTTCTCCCTTGAGTACAATGGGTGCTTAGGTGGAAGCATTACTGATCATCTCTGCCCTTAAGAAGGATTATTCTAACTTACAGTTGTATTCTGCCCCCCTCCATGTCTGGACAGGAAAACCCCAGAGGCTTACTGTAAGGCTCCTCCTACCCAGTGTCCCTTCTTACTTCTCTCTCTTTGACCTTCACAATGCTTGATATTGTTTAGAGATGATGAGTCACAAAGACAGAGAATGGAAAGAACAAACACTACTCAAGAGAGGATGCGGACAGAAATGCTGGGAATCGACTCTAGATCGCTGACCCAAAAGACACTCAGCAAACACTTCATAAATGTGCCCTGAAGTTTCAAAATGAGCAGAGCTGGAGTTACTATGGGCCCTGACCCTCTGGAATACATCTCTTCAGAAGAGTCATGTCTAACCGTGACATTCCTCTTGTGGGCAATATCTTCAGTTCTAACTATATTGTAGCTGAGGCCATTGCTGCATGCTGGAAATAACCCAAGCCAGAAAAGGCTGGACACTGTAGCTCCCTGGGCTCTGAGCTTCATTTGGGTTAGTGATAAGAAGCTCTGTCTCTAAAGGGGCTGTAGCCTTGTTTCAAATGCACAAAGAATGGAATAAGAAAGAAGCATGCCTTAGGAATATGCTTCTTCTGGCTTCTCATATGTTCTTTGAGTTTGCTAAATTCTTACACTGATTCCTATCAACTTGGCCATAGATTTGAAGAATTATAGCCCATAATTTCTCCTTGCTTTCAGCACTATTGGAGTCAGTGATTCTCTGTATTCTGCTTGATTTTGCTATGTAGACTGTATATTTGGGTTTTTATTGTATCCCAGGTACTTCTATGTCCATCTTTATTAAGCAAAGAAAACTCAGCCTTTTAAAATAACACCCAGAAGCCATAGAATCTGCATTCACTATTCATAACTGTAAAGTGTTAAATACATGAGAATACATTGAGGTCTCCAAAATCACCAGCAACTGGAGTAGTTACTATAAAGCCATCAGGAGCTCATGTCATTTCAACTAGACACAGGGCTGTAGCTCATGTGGTAGGTTTGGGTCTGTCTCTCTCTCCCTCCCTCCCTCTCCCCTTCCCTCCCTCCCTCCCTCCCCCCCTCCCTCCCTCTCTCTCTCTGACAAGGCTTTTCTGTGTACCTCTGGCTGTCCTAGAATTCACTTTGTAGACCAGATGATCCAGACTGTCTTGAATTCATGGACATCTGCCTGCCTCTGCCTCTGAAGTGCTGTGATTCAGTGCGTGTGCCACGACCACCCAGTCAGGTTTGGGTCTTAATCTATCACCTATTAATAAATTTTCTGAAGGACATTTAAAAAATAGAATGCCAGAATGTGAAAATGTTTTCTCACAAACAATCCATCCACCTTCCCCAAGATGAAGGCCATGCAAAGTCCCTCTGAGGGCTCCACAAGATAGGGAGCTAGGGATGTGAAACCCTACTGTAGGGCCTCTGTGCAGAGGCAGAGAGTTGGGAATGGAGGCTGGAACGGCTTTCAGGCCTAGCTCACCTCACTGTAAGAGGCAAATAGTACTGGAGCATCTGTGGCTGAGAGAACTGAGGAAAAAGGAACAGCAGGTTTAAAAGAACACGCAAGAGGAGGACCCGGAAAATATTACAGGACAATAAATTGCAGCCCACAGCCCAGTCCAGATGTCGGTACACAGTACTGCAGTAGCCACAGCACGGGGAGGTTAGGGAACCACATTTACCATGTGTGCACTGCTCTGTATTTAATGTTTAAGCTCTTTAATTCTTTGTGCCTATGAAAAGCCTCAGTCAGAAAATCCAGATGGACCATATTAATCAGAGCACATAATTTTAGTGGTAGACATGCTTATTCCCAAAGCCTGGATGTATTCCTAGAGTTATGCAGGGCCTCGTTGTCTTCAGGGAAAAAATACGCTTGGCTCGGCAGCGTTTGTTAATTTATGTAAGAAGGAAAATGAATCACATATAAACATATGGAAATATCCAAATGCCAATTTTTTTTAGGTTAGCTCTGAGTCCTCATTTTCCTTTTAGCCTGGGATTGGGTGTTTCAACTTTTAACGTTAAACAGGCTCCTTGCTTGGAGTGAGTGTGTGTGTGTGTGTGTGTGTGTGTGTGTGTGTGTGTGTGTGTGTGTTTCAGATCAAGCAAAATTAGTGTTTTCTTTGGACAGAAAACTGACAAAGAACAGGAAATCCTTACTTTAAGATATTACAGTTAAGGGTCATGAGCATTGGAGCGGGGGTTACTGCCATCCAGAGGCAGAAAGCCACGAACTGCCATATCCTGTTACAAGCTTTACCATGAAGGAAGGAAGCCAAGAAAAATGTGTAGGTTGTTGCAGTTTTGTTCATCAAGTATTTAAAAAAAAAAAAAAAAAACTTGAAAATACCAAAATTTGAATGTCATTAGGTCTCTGGTCCTCCTGTCATCATGAATGACAGAGTCGCCAGCAATTGCCAAAACTGGTCATAGTGAGGTAAAAGAAAAGTAGGCCTTCGGATCTCAGCCTGGCCATCTGCACAAGCTTCCCCAAGTGCTAGAGTCTGTAACACCTTCAAAGTGAGCATGTGCGTGTCTTTGAGTGCATCCTTTTCTTGTTTAAAAGCTATGATGCTGCAGTGGTGATACTGAGGTTCTGTTGTAGCCACTGAGAGGAGCAACCCATTATCCTGCAGTACAGGGACAATGCTCTATTTCCTGGCTATCGACTGTCCATTTGTAAGTAAAGACATCCATCCTGTAAACAATGCCCAGCGTTTGGACTAGAGCACATGTGCACGTGAATTGTTTTAGTGGCATTAACAAGTGAAATCTTGAGAGTGTTGGCATACATGGGCACAGTGCAGTACTCTGAGGAGCTTGGGTGCTGAGAAAACCAGGTCCATCCAAGGGTCTGCCATTAGACAGTACACTAACCCACTTGAGAGCAATTTCATCCCAAAGACAAATGTCTGGAGATATGTGTGTGTGTGTGTGTGTGTGTGTGTGTGTGTGTGTGTGTGTGTGTGTGTGTGTGTATCTGTATCTTGGGGTTGTTTACACATTGGTAAAAATTCCAACACAAAAGCTATGTCGGTTTAAATTTTAACAACAGGCACAAGTAATTATATTTTTCATTTATGGTTATTTGTACACTCATGATAGATGGAATTATTTTGGAATAGATTTTAAAACTTGAAACACACACACACACACCCTGTGAAATATAAACCAAGTAAAAATGCAATGTTTCTATGGGCAAAGCCTACTTCAATTTTCTAATGATGCAAACATTTTGAGTCAAATAAAATAATTTATAATTGCAGAATAAAATAGTATTTTATTAACTATTTTTACCCAACCAATGATATTTAATGCAGTGCTAGAATATTCTGGGAAAAGCACTCTTAAAGATTGTGAAGGAAAGATGGGGAAGGTTGTGCACATTAGTAACAGGAACAGTTGTGACTTAGAAAACACAGATGTGAAAGCAAGAGGCCCATCCTTCGCTAGGCTCCCTCCCTGTCTCAACACTGGCTCCCTTCTGCAAGGCCCTTTCCACTAAATGTTTTGCATGTTCAGGGCTACCAGTGCCCTCTGCTGGTTTTCAGCTTGAAGTGAGAGAAAGTTGAGACAGAGAGAGAGAGAGAGAGAGAGAGAGAGAGAGAGAGAGAGAGAGAGAGAGAGAGAGAGAGAGAGAGAGAGACCATTCAGCTCCTGGAAAACGGTATTGCCCTGACTGAACGAAAAGAATGGAAGACTTTGCAGACCTTATTTTCTTGCCTCATTTGATTGTCTTTAACTGCTTCTGCCAAAGATCAGTTGTGAGACAGCTTGTTCTTGAGGGTTTCTAGTTCATTGCTGAGTTCAGCATCAGAGACTATGAGTATTAGGCTGAGATAAAGGAGAAACAGATATAGACAAGAGAAATATTCATTCATTTTATACTTACATAAACCACTTACAAAAGGCACAGGAAAAAAGCTGGCTCTACTTGCACCCTAACCTGCTAACAGGTTCTACAAAATAAAGTGCATTTTGTGCAAAGGTGCCGCGTCCGGCCTAGTGTAGCCGAGCCCAGAGAGGGTCGTCAGGGTTAAATCAGCACTCAAGAGACAGTCAATTCCACCATCCAGGGAGATCAGCTGCTTCTGCTGCTCTCTCAGCCTTTATTTAGCAAGCTTATATACCCCTTATGTTCCCCTGCCCTGGGTTCCTCTACCTGTCAGCGTGTTCTCTGGCAACGGGTGCAAGACTCCTCATCATAACAGGAAAACCACTGATTGCAAAACAGGGTGTTGATGCACCTTATGTGAGATCAGAGAAGTAAACAAAAGGGCACTGACCTTGCCCAGGCTTTTTTAGCCTGACACAGAGTATATGGGTCTGGGTATGCCAGCACCCAACAATTCACTCCCTTTGATTTAAAAAGAACAGAGGGACCCCTGTCTTAGGTCATCTCCTAGCGCCCCTCACAGTATCTGTCATTGGGGGTGCCCTTATCCCCTGCCTTAGGTGGATGTGAGGAGCCAAGAGGTTGCCCGTCATTAGTTATCCCTCTAAGACATAGATAGACAAATCTGTGCATCGTTAGGTGGCCATAAGGCCAAAAAGGCTTGCTTTTTCATCTTAACTCAACCCATTTCCATTAATCTGTCTGCCATGTGGCCCATGGCTTACCTATGCTCTTTACACGTTGCTCTTTTGGGCTTCTGGCTCTGTCTGTCTCTGACTTCTGCCCTGCTCCTCTTACCTACTCTGATACCTCCTCCTACTTTTTCTATGGTGCCTGTCATGGGCCAAAACAGCTCCTTTATTTAAAGATTGCTATTCACAGCATACAGAAAGGCATTCCCACATCACTTCCCCCTTTCTGTCTAATAAAAAAGGAAGGCTTCAATTTTAACAAAGCATAATTACATATAACAAAACAGCTATCAAGCAAGAATTACAGTTATAACATATAGTCTATTTGTATTTAGCAAACTTAAAGAAAATACTCTTATCATCTACCTTATCCTTATGAATCTAAAGTTTCATATATACCTTCAATATACCTTTCAAATGACTAAGAAAAACTGTACCTATAACTATCTAATCTTCAACTATATCAAAGAAGGATATATTTACCCAAGTAAACAGGAAGTGCAAGCAACTTCTAAAATCTAGAAAGGACAGAGATGACACCTATCTACCTGGACAGTCACCCAAAGTTCCTTTATAAAGTTGGGGCATCCATCTTCAGCCTACAGGCCCAGAGTCTCTTTTCATTTTAGTGAAGCAGGAAATCTGCTCTGCCCATTCATCAGTCACTTCTCCTTGAGTCCTGAATAATGTATGACAGTTTTCTCTGCAAAGCAGGAACCTGAATGACCATCTCGGCTTGTTCTGCCAAAGTTCAGAGGTCACCTTCCTATGGAACCTGCATGTCCAGTTTAAACAACATACTGACAAGCAGTCAATATAACAGGTTCATGTCCAGCTGCTAACCGATGCCACAAAGAAACTAATCTCCATATGGTGTTTCTTCGATGCCCATTTTCCTCTTGAAGTAAATTGGTGCTGCCAGAAGCATATCTGTCTCACTGTCCAGAAAAGTCTAAGTTCTTAAAACATTTTAAATGCCATATTCTGTAGGTCTTAGTAGTCTTTGAAGATCATCTGTCTAATTGAAATATATCTTTGTATACCTAAAAATCCTGACTAACCTACCTGTAAGTTTGATAATCAAAGGTGACTATTAACATGCATTTCCTAATTATACATTACAAATTTAAATCAGTTACATAAACATCATATCTTAAACAAGAGTAGAAAAATACAGCATAAGAGAATTGACCTTAAATTTGTATCAATAAACCAAATCTGTATCAATGCAAACATTTTGACATTAACAGCTGATTTTCTGATCTAAGTAAATTCAATAATCTAAGTTTTTAAAAATTATTCATATATCATACCCCCCTTTTCTTCTTACAAAGAGATTAATTATGACCATTAACCATTTATAATGAAAACAAACATTTAGAAACAATATTTGGGGAATTTGGGTGTTGTTTTCCATTACTACTTCCTGCTGATTAAGGGGCGTTGAAAATCTCAGGGGTTCTTGAGACTGGATCATAGTCTGCATCCTTGAAGCTGATATGACCATCTCTTCCCATCAGAGATTTTTTCAGGGGGTCTTGGTTGATGAAACCATATTTGCCTGGAAGCAATCCACAGGTTCTCATCTTCTGTGGAAACAAAAGCAGAACTCTTCCAAAGCAATAAATCCTTAGACACAAATTTCAAAATCAAACTACCTTTAAAATATATATTCTTGTTTAACTTAGTAGCCTTTGCATTTGCAATCCATTGTCTTTCTGAAGTTAGCTTATTAACAGTTAAAAAATTAAAAGAAAACACAATAACAACTAAAATCCAGATTTTGTGTCTATTTTCCATCCTTATGTGGCTTATTCTATTTTTATTACTCTCTCTTTTTAAAGACTTTCACTATACTCTTTATTTTCTCTCTGAAGCCTATGTACCTTTTACACACATTGTAACCCATTTACAGGTTTTTTCTTTTCATCTGAATCTGTTTTATTGTGAATCCTTAATCATCTTCTAACCATAAGAGCTTTTAAAATATACTCTCTTAAAGAGCTGCATAGTGAATCACTAAGTTCTCTTAAAGGGACTGCATCTGTTTGTGGCCAGCAAACAGAGCCAACCCAGGAAAATGCTGCTACTAAGTATCCGTCTTTGTTTCTTTTTTGTTCAAAATAAATAGAAACCTTAAACCAATAACATGCTACTGAGTCTTCTGTGAGATTTTAGGAACTGGCTTGATTGTAGCTTACCCTGCCTGCCTCCAGTCTGCCAGTGCCATTTTGAATGTGACTGGACGCCATGCTTTTTCTGTACAATGACCAGCTTCAGATACACAATTTGGAAGCTACTTTGGCTCAGTTTCTGTGAACTAGAACCCTTTTTAAACCTTCTCAGGCTTTAAGTGGATATTTGCCCACCCAGGGATGCCATCTGTTACAATGTGGTTTCTTTCAGTCCCAAGCAGCCAGAGGCCCAGACATAGACCTACAGCCCCAGACCCCTTAGCTGCCTGCTGCTGCGTAGGCCCCAGAAATGACTCAGACGCTTATATTAACTTTATGCTGTTTGGTCTATGGCTTTAGGCACATTGGTAGCTTGCTCTTACATCTCCAAAAATTCTCCCTGCTAATTTTAATAGCCAGGAAACAAAGTAGAATAAGGCTCAGAGGGTCCTTGTAAAATTTGTAAAGTCCTCTGTAATTCTGCCTTAACCTGTTCCCAATCAGGAATATTAAATCCTCCCCCTGTCAAGAACCAAGGACAAATGTCTCCAACTGTAGTAACAAAAGTGAATGCGGTAGAAGACTTAATTGCAGTTCCTTGTATGCATAACAGTTCCTTAAGTTCGGAAGCCAGCCGAACCTTTGATTCTTATTTTCTATGGTACGTACCCTTTTATATCACAATTCTCCCCCTGTCTAACATACAGGTGAGCCCTGTCCGATTATCCCTCGTACCTAGATCTCGGTGGGACCTCCACTTGCTGCGTCCGGCCTAGTGTAGCCGAGCCTGGAGAGGGTCGTCAGGGTTAAATCAGCACTCAAGAGACAGTCAGTTCCATCATCCAGGGAGATCAGCTGTTTCTGCTCTCTCAGCCTTTATTTAGCAAGCTTATATACCCGTTATTTTCCCCTGCCCTGGGTTCCTGTACCTGTCAGTGTGTTCTCTGGCAACAGGTGCAAGACTCCTCATCATAACAGGAAAACCACTGATTGCAAAACAGGGTGTTGAAGGTGCATCAACAAAGATCAGGGAAGTAAACAAAAGGGCACTGACCTTGCCCAGGCTTTTTTAGCCTGACACAGAGTATATGGGTCTGGGTATGCCAGCACCCAACACAAAGGCATGGAACTGCGCTGGAGACGTCCAGTCCTTACTCACTGTGGTTATTGTTTAAAAGTTTAGCAAGCAGGAGAAATCCCATCACTTAGCTGTTCTCCTGCTACTGTTCTCTGCCAGGCTCAGTGTGACTCTTCCCTGGGCTCCTGTCCACTTTTCCTGCTTCTCTTTTGTCCCCTTTGAAGAGAATTTCCAGAGATCAGTCAGGGGATTCTTCCTTTTTATGTTTTTATCTTTATTTCATGTGCATTGGTGCTGTGCCTGCATGTATGTCTGTGTGAGGGTGTCAGATCCCCGGGAACTGGAGTTACAGACAGTTGTGAGCTGCCACATGGGTGCTGGGAATGGAACCCAGATCCTCTGGAATAGCAGCCAGTGCTCTTAACAGCTGAGCCATCTCTCCAGGCCCAGGTGATTTTTCTCAAGTTGCATTCACACCATGCCTCTTCCCAGTCAAGTGGTTTCCCACACTTTTAGAATACAACCCAGTCTGCTTTGCTCCCCAAATCCTAAGAAGCAAAAATGATGACTGGTACAAAACAGGCAGCTCTTAGTGAGTTTATAATGAACAGATAAAGACATATAAGACTATGCTAAAGTATTATTATGCAATCTAAAAGTAAAAAAAAAAAATTAAAACAAAAAGTAAAAAAGACTCTAAACACACACAGGTGTGCACACATGGATGCATGTAGGGGTTATGTTGTTCCCTTGTAAATAATTGTCCCACCCACTGGTTTAATAAAAAGCGCTGATTGGCCAAAGGCAGACAGGAAGTGTGGGCAGGGCTACCGGACTAGGAGAATTCTGGAAACTGGAAGAACAGAGCAGAATGCCAGAGAGAAGTCAGAAGAAGCAGAGGACAACTATGCTGCTCTGAGAACAGGTACCGAGCCGCATGGCTGAACAGGGTAAGAGTCATGGGTTAGATGAAGGGTAAAGAGTCAGCAAGTGATATGCCTCGGCCTTAGGCCAATCAGCCTAAAATTATTGTAAGCATCTGTGTGTCTCTGAGGGTGTGTGGGCCTGTGGGCCTAAACCTTGAGGCTAGGCCCGAAAGTCCGGGACAGAAACCTCCTACTACAGATGCACACACACATACTTACATGGGCACACATATACAGGTACACACACCTCTCAGATGTGTACTTATTTTGCCCTAAATTGTTTTCTGATAAAACTGCTCTTGGCAAGCAAAACACTGTAGTATTGGCGTGGAGCTTTAGATATGTAACAGTACTAGATTAAACATTCATGAATGGTTTTAGAATTTAGGTGTGGTCAGTAATTAAGGCCCCATATAATTTTGATCTAGGCACTATTAATATTACTTAGTTTTGAAGTACCCAGTGACATATGGGGACTCAGACTTCTGCCGTCTCAGCTCATCACCCAGAACCAACCCGGAACTCTTGAGTGCCAGGAGTTCATTCACTGGCTTCATCTAACTTGTTTTATTCTAAACTAGAAATGGACAAATGATCACGAAGTCACATAGGAGGCAGTAATGAGTGGCCGACCCCAGCCCCGTGCCCTTGCCTTCAGTGACAGGTAAAAAGAAACAAAATAAAAATTGTTTCTGTAAGTGCATCTTACAAAATAAAAACAGGAAATGGAGTTAAAGGATTCTCACCTACAGGGCCAAGCACAATGAGGCTACTGAATGGTGACACCAAGGACAGGAAACAGGGTATACAGAGAACAGACAGCAGCAACATCGGTCATTGCACAACACCTTACACAGGACAGGGGGTGAAACACTGCGCTTTTTATTTATTTTAAGGTTTCCAATTTATTACTCTTTGGAGCAAAGAAGAATAAAAAAAAATTTTCCTAAAAAAAAAAAAGTAAATAAAACTATTGTAGATAAATAATTTAAATATAATGGGGGCCCAGAATAAGATCAGTTCCTTAGATACACATTTCCCATTAAGACATCACATCCCTCAATTCCAAAGCCTGCATTTCATTCACGCTCGCTTCTAAACTTACTCCCGGGTATTTTCTCTGGGTAAAATCACCTGACAGACTACTTCCTAACTCTTCTTCTAAATATCAGTTTTTGGAGTGAGATGATTCATAGACTGTATCATTAGTGGAACACTACAGAATTCCAGATGTTACCTCACTACAGTAACCAGGTTGTAAGAGATGCACGTAGGTTGAAGCAGACACCAGAGGAGCAAGGTTCCTTCCCAGCAGAATTGTGGATTCACAACTTTAAAACAAATTATAAAATTTAAAGTCACGTTACTTCCCTGTCTTTATTAAGAGCTATGTGTGTGGGGACACAAACAGTTCTTTGTGATGTATGTGTTCTGTGCTGTGAATATTCTTTCCTCTGTCCATGTGTGATTGGAACATGAGCATGTCTACCAGCCTTAACTGATTCACCTTTGTCTTAGATGCTGTTATCATTCCCTAGTGCTTCGAAACTCAAAATTGCCATAGTGTGGCAATTATTATCTGTACACTTCTTTCTTTTTGCCAACATAATACTTTTATTGATTCTTTGGGTATTTCACCATACACCCCAATCACATTTGCTTCCCAGTCCTTTCCCTGTCCACCTCCTCCAACTCTTAGCAAAAAATTTTAAAAGTCCAATTTGTATTTATATACTCAATGGAGTATGGTCAAACTCTCAGTGGTCTGCCCTTAAATAGGACTGAGTCCTTCCCACACACACACACACCCCTATTGTGGAGAGTGACATAGTTTTTAAGAGTTCCCTTCCATGGCTTCGTGTTTAGGATCTTACCTTTGGGTGTGGGGATGGAGTTAGGGATTGTCACAAAAATCTTCCCTGTCCCTCTTTCTGTACATCTGCACATGATCACTACCACAGTAGCTTATTTGCTCTTTATGGTCTTCATGGTGTCAGCACAGACCACAAAGAGGGCTCCCATTTGTACTGAAGTCAGGGACCCAGACCAGGCCCTCCAGTACAGCAGGGACCACAGTGATTAGTATGGCCATGAACATCAACACAGATCCTAGCTTCAGTAAGACCACAATAAGCCCAGACATGGCCCTCAGTGGTAGCATGGACCCAGACACCACCATGGCCTCAGGTTACTCAGATCAGTATGGTGGCAGCATGGCCCATGGACATCAATATGGCCTAACATAGCAACAAAGATCACAGACATGGACATGGCCTAAGATAGTAACCCAGGCCACAGATATCATCACAGGCCTCAGCTGTGCAGTATGACCATGGTCCTCAGCAGCAGCACGGGCCTGGATATCACTACATGGACCACTTCTTATAGAATCACATCTATGGCAGACAAGACTTTTCAACTGCACAATAATAAAGAATAAGAAGATATTAATTTGAGAAAGTTGAAGAGATACAGAAAGAGTTTGATAGAGATGGGGAAAGATGATATAAATATAGTACTCATGTATGGAATTCTCTACCACTGTGTCAATATAAACTACTCTATTCAAAAAAGGTTGCATGAGCATTCTTTGCAAGCTCATATAGTATATTGCCAAGATAGGCTATGCTCTTTGCCCTTAAATACAAATACACACACACACATGCACACACACACACTATTTAAAAATACATATTTTTCATGTTATCCTAAAACTAAACTAGAAAATAAAAACAGAAACCTAAGGGAACACCCAAAATTTGTGAAGCAAACAACATATTTTAAATGTGTACCACTAAACAAGCCACAAGAGAAATTAAAGGAAATCTTAAACTAAAGGAAAATACAACTTAATAAAATGTGTTGTAAGTAATAAAACACTGTTTGATGGGAAATGTAAAATAATCACAAAATTGATTGTGGTTATATCATATATTTCAGAAAACATATCTTAAGGTATACATTCAACATTTTTTTAAATTCTAATTTTCTTCTGTGTGTGTGTGTGTGTGTGTGTGTGTGTGTGTGTGTGTGTATGTGTGTGTATACACATGAGTGTAGTTGCCCATGGAGGCCAAAGGTGTTGGATGGCCCTAAATCTGGAATTAGAGATGGTTGTCAGTTGCTAGATGTGGATGCTTTTGTGTTTGTTTGTTTGTTTGTTTGTTTGTTTTTCAAAACAGGGATTAAAAGCACGCAACATCATTGCCGGTCCACTAAGCTTCTTGAAAGCTTAAGTTCATACAAAAATCTGCATACAAATTATTGTAGTACTTTTAAACATGGAAATTATACTTTAATATATTTTGTTTTTAAAATCCAATACATAAAAAATCAACTTTATTGTTACAACAGTCCAAATTATCTTCACAATAGACCTTAAATAAGTGATGAGACATATGATGTTCAAGAAATAAATATTCTTTATTATTAAGCTGCCCACAAGCTATCCATAGTTCAAACAAATACATTGTGTTAACATATAAATAAAGTAAATAATATATAATAATCATTAATATAGATATACAATATAAATGACACTTTTATAAAAGTACTCTATAAGGGAAAACCTCAGAGTCTGGTAAAATTTTATAGAATAATTCTTAAGTGTACACATGATGATGAGGAGAGTGATGGCATCCTGTGTGAGGAAATAAGTTATTCCAGCTGTAAAAATGTATCATAAAATTAAGACAATTTAATAATAACACATGAGTGATTAAGTAAGCCAACAGGAGAGAAAGCTCAGACATAAGTACAGTTGAGTGTAAATGGTCCGCAATAGCTTGGCACTGCAAATCTGTACAAAAAGAGCAGTCATGTGATGCTCAAGGACAATATTAGGTCTCAATTCTCCAAGAGACTCGCAGATCACTTGAAGAGGTGTTAATTCACTAGATGTGAGAAGCAATAATAATAATAATAATAATAATAATAATAATAATAAAACTTAAAAGCAGTAGAAGAGACATCTTTGTGATCCTACAGTCTAATAAGAATGTTTTAAACGCAAAGATGGTAATCTGTAGAGAATAAGATGATTTTCCTGTATTCAAAAGAAATGTCTATTCATCAAAAGATATAGAACTCAAATTCCATAAATAAGCAATAATTTCAGAGAAGATGTTTTCAACATATACAACATAAAAACAATTTGTAATGCGAAATGGACCACGAGACTCACTAGTATTCATACGGAGAACATTTACATCACATGTCCTCAGTCAAGTGACATTGAGCTAATATTTGCACATCCAGCACAATTATCAGAGAAAGATTATTTCTTTATTATTGGACTGGAGGAAGTCCTCTCTAGTCCTGGATTCTAGGCTAGTTTTTAAGCGAAGTGGTTAAACAGACTTTTGGAGATGCCTTAGACAGTTTTTAATAACTGTCCCCTGTTGCTGTAACCTGCCCTTTTGCTCTTGAACCCACTTATACTTTGCACCAATGAGAAGCCTGGAGGTTATTACTGCACTGTGCTGCCTACAGAAAAGCTAAATACCCCCCTTATTAAAGGTAAGCAATGAACGCAGGATATTCTTTTTACTTTCATCCAGTCTGGTCCTCCAAATATACCCCCCAGTGACTGAATAAAAGCCCTTCACAGCTTTATAGGCGCTACCAAATTTGTATTTTTATTCCTTTTGTTCCAAATTTGGCAATTTGTGCTCAGAAAAAAAGTCATTTATAAACAATTAACATGCCATGTGCCCTAGTAGACTTTTCCCTTAGGTCTACTCAGTCATAAACAATATAGAAAACCAAAGGAGAAGAAGTATTAGAATGAACTCCACATATACTGCTGCTGGGATGAATTCTAAAGACAAAAGCAGAGATGCCTTGTGGCTGCTGAGCCAAACACACGCTCATCTCAGCCCCATCCAAGCCACAGAAAATGATGGATAAAAAGGCCATTTATTTTGACTAGAAAAGTTCTAGTCTCTAGCTTTTGTTCCTGTCTTCATCATTCGCCTTTACTCTTCCCATGTTTTGCTCTTTTGAGACAAAGTGAGACTTTCCCAAGCTTAAACTGTATATTGTGGTTAAGTGATTGAGAGAAAAATAATACAACCTGTACTGCAGCACAGCTTTTGGAGCTCAGAACAGGTTACAATACAACCTAGTGGCCAAAGGGGAAATAGCATTACCTCAGGTGACACACCCTTTCACAAACACAGAGGGGAAGGAGAAAAATCCCTCCCGCCTGAAACATTAGCAACTCATTTTCAAGCCTGGCTTTTCTATTTTTTTATTTTTCTTTTTTATTCTAATAGAGTTGCTAAGGTTTCGGGGCAAAAACCAACACTCAGATGCACATTTAAAAAACAACAGCAAGAATTGTTAGACTGATGCTAGAAAAACTATTAATATAGAAAATGTATCAAGGGACAAATATAAATGAAATATCAGAGAGATCTCCCCACAGTTAATCCAGGAGGATCAGAGAGTGGTGATTTACACCTTTAATCCCAGCACAGGGAATATCCAGGAGTAGTGACCTATGCCTGACTAGGAGTGGTGACCTACGCCCTTAACCCCAGCAGATCTGAGTTTGAGGCCATTTTGGTTTACAGAGGGAGTTCCAGGCTCCCAGGCAGGCAGTGGTAGTATCAGGCCTTTAATCCCATAACTCCAGAGACAGAGGAGATCTCCCTGTGTTTCTGTGAGTTCAAGGCTATCTACCAAATAGTAGTAGCCCACGCCTTTAATCTTAACCTGGATGTGAAACAACTGGGTGAAGAAGGTATTTAAGGCAGGCATAGAAAGACAGATGCAAGCAGTAGAAGCCACAAGGAGCTAGGCTGAGGAAGCTGGAAGACAACTGGGTGAGATATGACTGTGGTGTTTCCTCTCTGATATCTCAGACTTTCCCTGATATCTGACTCTGAGTTTCCTTTATTCATGCAACAAGTGGGGGTACATTAAAGGTTCACAGTATAATTCAGAACTTAAAATGTACTAGAAAAAATGTTGTTTTTAAGTAAACATGGATCACATAAAAAATTGACACTCAAGCCTATATAGAAAATTAATAAAGGCCAGCAAGATAGCTCATCAGGTAAATTCTCTGAGCCCACATACACGTATGGTGGAAGGCAAAAGCCAGCTCCCTCAAGTTGTCCTCTGAATCTTATACACACCATAGAGTGCACACTCTGACACACATACACATGAACAAATGCATCACTAATTATAAAATAAAGATAACTCAACATAATATTTAACAGAAATAGCTTTCAATAGTAGTGTAAGTAATATGATGTACTTTGGCCATAATGTAAAAACTATAAGCTGATAATAATTGTTTTAAGAGATTCTTTTATTTGCAATGTTTTCAAATGATATTAAGCAATTTTTGTGTTTAAAATGACAAAGATAAAGCTGGTAGAAAATAATGACAATCAAACCGTGGATCTATGGGCCAGTTGTTCCTCAGAGAAGGAGTTAAACATTGTTTCAAGAGTAATCCAGATTAACTTGTTAATAAAAACATACCTTGACATACTAGAGAAGATGAGCAAATAGATAAAACACATGCTTAATAACAAGATTAGTGAGATAAAAGCATAAATTGAAGATAAGCTTTAAACCATCAATAAAATCAATTGTGTATTTGTACATGATTGTGTGTATGTGTGAGTGTGTGTGTGTGTGTGTGTGTGTGTGTGTGTGTGTGTGTGTGTGTGTGTGTGTTGATAGAAATAGAATCCAGGGCCTTGTACATATTAAGCAAGCACATGATCTACATTCCCAGTCCAAAATCCAGCTGTGTTAAATATAATTTATAATTTACATACAAAAGTAGAAAATTATATCATCAAAGTGTATACATTTTTCAAAGAAAAAATTTTTCACAGCTATTGGCAAAGAACTCTTTCTTCTTCTTAAATTACTTTTTAATGGATTTTTTGGCATTTTCCACACAATATCTTTTGATATGTTTTCAACTCTTCCAACTCCTCTCTCAGATTCTTCTTCCAACTCCCTACCCACCTCTCTCTCTCTCTCTCTCTCTCTCTCTCTCTCTCTCTCTCTCTCTCTCTCTCTCTCTCTCTCTCTCTCTTCCCCTCCCTCCCCTCTCCCTTCCTCTCCCCTCTCTCCCAAAAATAAAACTACAACAACAATGACATGGAATCTATTCTGTTGCCAATTACTCCTGAGCATGAGGCCAGCCCTGAAATGTTGTTGATAAACACAGCATTGCTCCATTGGAGAAAAATAATGATTTTTCCCTCTCTGAGCAGGTTTCAATTGCAAATTAATTTCTTTCTTAAGAGTAGGACTTCATGCCCACTTTCCCTTCTCCATGCTGGGAGGTTTTCTGGGTTGAATTTGTGCAGACCTTGTATCTGCTGTTATAGTCTCTAATTTGTATGTTCATGAACCCTGTTATATCTGGAAGACACTGTTTCCTTGGAGTAATCTACCACCTCTGGTTATTACAATCTTCCTGCCCCCTCTGAGTAAATTTCTGAGCATTGAGGGGAGGCATTAAATAAAGACATCCTCTTTAGAACTGAGTACTTCAAAATCTTTTATTGTCTGCCAGTGTTTAATTGTAAGTCTCTGTGTTAATTACCATCCAATTCAAGAAGAAGCTTCATGAAAATATACAGCAAAGGACTCCATTATTCAAGCAGAGTAGTGTTGCATAAATCCTAAAACCTTGGAGCCAGACATTGGGGTAAAGCTAAAAAATCAGAGAGACACAAGCCACAGCCTCTTCTCACCTCACCAACTCCTAAGCCAAAAAGAGTAGATTCTATGTCCAGGAATCCTCAGGCTAGATGCCTCTGAGTCCTCAGCTGAAGGGGAAAGAAAGGGAAAAACTAAAACTCCCGTCTCCTCCTACTTTATATTCCTCTCTCTGCCCAGCCACATCACTTTGTCCAGCCTTTATAGTGCTGGGATTAAAGGTGTGCGCCACCACTGTCTGGATGTTTTTCTTTTAGACTGAATTAATCTCATGTAGCCCAGTGTGGCCTTGACTTCACAGAGATCCAGACTGATCACTGCCTCTGCTTCCCAAGCGCTAGGATTGAAGGCATGTGCTGCCACTGCCTGACCTCTGTGGCTAAGTCTGTGGCTGACTCTGTTCTCTGATCTTCACATAAGCTTTAATTTTTATATCACCACATTTCCCTTTTTTGACAAAAATAAAAAAACTTATAACTAATATAAGAAAAACTATATATAATAAGTGTAATAATTATATACAGTATATACGTTAACAATGTCTAGTCTATTGTCATAAGAGGAAAATACTTGATTATTTATCCTATTTTGGTGAGTCCAAAGGACTGCATCTAATTCACTTTCAATTCTAACTTGTATTACCAACTGGAAACAATCTTTTGATGTCTTTCAAACTTATACACTTTAAACTTCTTGGTGAACTTCTTTTCTGAGTCTGTAACTAGGAAAACTATAACTATCTTGTCTTCAACTCCCTCAGACACCAAAGAAGAAAATAATATTAACTAAGTAAACAGGGAGTGAAAGCAAGCAACTTCCAAAAAATGTGAGAAATGACAGAAATATCTGGCTGCCTGGACAGACACCCAATCTGCACCATTGGAGCATCGATCTTTGGCCTAAAGCCTAGCATATCTGACGTTTATCTGTGACACAGGATTTTCTTGAAGATACTTCTACCTTGTTTTGCCAAGGTTAAGCTTTCCTTTCTTTTGTGTCCTGTGTGTCTACTTCAGACATCATACTGTAAGCAGTTGAGGCAAGAGCATTTTCTTACTCAGTGGCTAAATTTTGCCACTTTATATGGAGTTTCTTCAATGTCCATCATCTTCTCTGAAGAAGATTGGTACTTCCAGGGGCAGACATGCCTCACTGTTATAAAACTAAAAAGTGTAGTATAAAGTTTCTGGCCTGTCTGGCCTGGCCCCATGGCCTGGACCTGCAGACCTGCAGACCTGCAGTCTTGCAGTCCCACTGAGACACACAGATGCTTGGAAAGGCTGAATCATCGAGGCCATCTGTTTTCATTGGAGGCTTTTCAGGGGGTCTTCCTCTATCCAGCTTTATATTCTTTAACCAGGAATAAATCTATGGCCTCTCATTTTCTGTGGAATAGAAAGGAAACCTCTTCTCCAAAGTAGCATATCTTTTTATTTCAATTTTAATGTCAACTCATTTACAAAATACATAAGCTGGATTAATCCAGCAGCATTTATAATCAAACGTCTTTTAGCAGCTTTTACTACTTCATTCTCAGTCAAAACACTTAAAGACAAGACAATAGCATACAGTATCCTGACACTCTTTGTATTTTCTATTCTTACATGGCTTTATTACTATTTCTTTTTGAAGGATACTCTCCACCCTTTTTCTTTTTCTCTTTTCTCTCTCATGCCTACATATACATTTTTTTAACACACTCTAAACCATTCAGAGTTTTTTGAATCTGTCTCTACTGTATATCTCTTATCTTTGTCTGTTTCTGACCACACCTTTAATCTGCCAAAGTGTGGCTAAGGATTAAAGGCTTGGCTATGATGGATGGATGGCTCCACCTAGCACTTAGTCCAGGTTTATAGAATTTAGCTTTTCAGCCAAGGAACTGGTAGGACCCACAATTACCACTCTAGGGAATTTTAGGGTCCATACAATTATCAAGTAAAGTACTGCTGTCTGCTGCTCATGAACTTTATTTAGTGTTTGACAGCAGGGCCTCTTAAAAGACTCATAAGTGTTTTGCCTCTAAGACTGAATCAGGAAGCCTCACGTGAAGAAGCCGTGCCTCTGCTTGCCTCCAGTAAACAGAGATGACCCAAGAAAGCACAACCACTAAGAAGCCATCTTTGACTCTGTTCCCTTTTTGTCCTTATTAACAGAAACCTTAAATCCATTGTAGACAGCTCCTTGCTTACAATGAGGCTCAGGAACAGGCCTTGTTGCAGCTTAAATTGTATGCAACAAACACGCCATTTTGTAATTTAACCCCATATACCACTCAGTCTCTTTAGCATGGCCCACTTGAGAAACACAACTCAGAAGCTGCTTTTGGCTCCATTTCTATGCTCTAAACCATTTTAAGCTTTCTATGGCTTTCTATGGGTATATTTTACCCATGTTGGTGTGCCATTTGTAGTAAGAGGTTTCTGGCCTGGCCCCATGGCCTGGACCTTCAGACCCGCAGACCCACAGTCCCACAGTCCCACAGTCCTGCAGTCCTACAGAGACACTCAGACGCTTACATTAATTTTATGCTGATCGGCCTAGGGCCCAGGCATATAACTTGCTAATTCTTTACCCTTAAACTAACTCATGATTCTTATCCTGTTCAGCCATGTGGCTTGGTACCTTTTCTCAGAGCAGCATAGTTGTCCTCCACATCTGCTGGCTTCTCTGGCATCTCTGCTCTGCGCTTCCTGTTACCAGAGTTTTCTTAGTCTGGTAGCCCTGACTACACCTCCTGTCTGGCTTCAGCCAATCAGTGTTTTTATTAAACTAGTAGATGGGACAATTACTTACAATGGAACAGAACACAATCCCACTACACTACTTAGAGTATAATATAGCTACTGTCAAACAGTGGTGCCATCCACATTTGTTTGTGGTTTAGCAAAAACTGGCTCTCTCAACTGCCATCTTATACTTATTTTAGTATAACTAAAATCTGAACTCTCTAGGAGCTCTGACAGCTAGGATATAGATAGAAATCAAACTGCTAATCCAGTACATTTGAGGTGATGTAAAATATCCAGGTCATCAGGGATATTGAGACTGGGCAGAGGTGAGAACTTGTAGTGGCCTCATCTGTGATAGAGCATCTGATAGTAAAAGCCAGAGGACAAAAGTATCCTGGTTTCTGCTTCCACATAGTACAGGGGGATGCTTCCAAGTGGACAAGAGGTGCACGGTGCATGTGAAGGATGTTACTCTCAGCATCTGAAACCGCTTAAGTCAGGATTACTCACAGGCCATGAGGATTATTGCAACAAAAATCTGCTTTCTGCCAGGATTCTTGATTCTGGGAACCCCTGTCAGCAAGTCACAACACTGTCACTGGTGTTTTGAGGGGTCTCCATCCCAGGACCTCATGACAGAATGTGGAAGGCCAACCTTACATGAGTTTACTTTTTCCATATAGATTCCCTAGCATTCTTTCCACAATCCCATGAAGCTTGAATCAGCTGTTGTAGATGAGTGAAGTACCCTCCTCTGCTGAGTATTTCTACATTTTGACTCTCCCTGTTCCTCTAATTTGTTTCAGTGTTTGCTGTACACTGGCCTGTTTCCTGTGTGTTTATCCATCCCTGGTTGTGGTTCCTACAGCCTGGAACTTCTCTTTCCAGTTCTCTCCAGCCCACCCATGACAGAACTTCACTGGTGGCTACAGCTTACTCCATCCAGTGGTAGCAACATTTTGCATGTGAACACAATGGCTTAGCTTTCCCTCTTTCTGGAGGCATTCCATCTTAAAGTATTTCTGGACGTCTGAGCGTTATTTGTTATGGTTATCATCTATCTGATTATTTGTCTGTTTAGCTCTTTCTCAATATGATTATTATATTTTTACTTTAAGTTTTAAAATATGATTAGACGCTTATAATCCACTATCTTGTTCTTTCCCCCCAAATTATAAGACATTTAAAATGAATTTTGTCACTCCCCTGTCCAAGAATGTAAACACATGATCAAAAAATAATTGTGGATCAGAGGAAAATATCTCCAGTCCTTAAACTTTGAGACACTAGGGATCATTAAGGAATATGTTTATTCGGCATTGCTATATACAATTTTGTAAAAATAGATTATGACTGCCATTATTTAGTGGTTAAATTAAAATGAGGGCTCAATAACATAATTCCATTGCTTTCAGTGTTCATAGAAGTTTATGGTCAAAGGGCTAAAGAAAAACACCTGTAGATCCTCACATGTAGTAGGTTGGGATACATGCCAACATCACAGAAAGCCCTCAACCTCATGGTTTAGCACCAGTACTTCCTCTTTGCACATACTATACACTCAATGCAAATCAATGTGCTCAGACTCTCAGCTGTCATATATGCATTAGGTGACTAAGCCATCGTAAGGATGGGAAATAGACCAGAGACACTTGTCATTGTCCTTGGAACTGAATAAAAATAAATTAAAATAGAACTGAAAAACATATTATTTCTTCTGATGTTAAAGCTTCTTGTATACTGTAAAAATTATCAATATTTAGTCATCCCATGAATAACTTTGGCACATTCCATCTAAAATTATTGTAGAAGATCAACATAATTCTTATTACAAGTGGATTTCAAGAAAGATGTACAGATCTGAGGAATGCAAACACACAAAACCTGTCCCAGAACCATCCTCAAATTCCCATCTATACACACTTCCTTTGAGTATAGCATTTTGTCTTTGGGAGGGCACTCTGTGTGTGTGTGTCTGTGTGTGTCTGTGTGTGTGAGTCTGTGTATTATGTGCATGAATGTTTTTATGTGTTTGTGTGCTTATGAATGTTCATGTATGTTTGTGTATGCATGTGTGTGTGCATGCGCAGGTGTGTGTGTACAATCTCTGGAGAAATGGGGATGTGCATCTTTGTGTTTCTGGTAAAGATCTTGATGGAGACTAGATTAAAACTGTGATCTAGTTCACTTGACCTATTACCCTGAAATGCCCCCATCATTCACAAATCTATTCGTTGAAGAGTTGTATGTGCCTGACCTAGAAGTATATAGTACATAGAACAGAGAGGTCACACATCCAGTGACATCTATTTGAATTCTAATCTGCTTCAACTCACAGTTTAGGAAACAGACTTCAAGCACATGCTGCATCTAAATACTGTCTGCTAGGATAGCATCAACTACAAAGTGAGACCAGCCCTATGAGCAGCAGGAGAAGACTTTCTACAAAGAAACAGAAGTGTGCTCTCTGAAATAAGAGTAAAGACTCCAAATATATTTTCTAATTGAACAATTAAAGATCTATATCCACATATTACATATATATTATATACATGTATATATATTACATATACAAGTGTATATACTACATATATACATATGCATATGTATATATATCATTGCTTACTATATGCATTGATATCGAGCCAATTAGCTTGTATGTTTCATATTATCAGAAAAGCATGAATCAATACAAAATTTGTTAATTTTCTCTTTCTAGTTCAAGAAGTTAGTATTCATTCCAAAGTAACAAAAACCTTTCAAAAATCTTGAAATAGCCTTTTCTTGCTTGCTTAAAGAACTTTTGTTAGTGCATCATTAATAGTGAACACAGTCAATATTTAATTATACATGCTGCTGATGTGATAAAGAGGAAACACAGAAATATACATATATGTGGGAAGTATCCAGCCCCTTGTTAAGGTAACGGCTAAATGTGGGACTCTATGGAATTTTTTAAACAGCATTAGTATTCATATAGAAAAGAAATACATAGTATAAGCTCTCCAGATACTATTCTTGATTCTAAAAATCACAGGGGAAGGCAAATAGGAATACATTTCCTTCTCAGAAGGAAACTGGGGGCTCTAGTTAAATCTCAGATGCTGGTTGACCGCTGTCCTTGCCTTCTCGGTCTATTCCTGCTTATTTTCTCTGTCAGGACCTGTTTACCTTAAAGGAAGTCGAGGGAGAGACAAGTTATTCTGATACATGATAACAGCACTGGAAAAAAAAAAAGAAATAAAAAACCCTTTAGAGACAGAACCCACTGAAGATAATAGGACTGATTAATTTACAGCAAATTCCAGGTGTCACCTATTCTTTCTGAGCTAGCCAACGTTTATGAGGATGTTACTGAAATAACTGTAACTTTAAGAACTTTAGTACAACTGAGGATATACAGTGACCAGGAAAAAAAAATCCTTTCCTGGTCCCTTTTCTGTTTGCTTTTTCCTGAAACCAGTTCTGGAGTTGTTGTAAATTATATACATTGATCCATATGATGGATAGATAGAAGACAGACAGACAGTTGCAAATAGTTTTTAAACTGTGTGAAAATGCCATTTTATAAGTCAAAATAGTTAAATATGTATGTGGAAGTCATCCTATGACTAAAATAATAAATAGAGATAAACTGGTATAACATAAGTCTTAAAAATATCAGACAATTTTTCAATTGATAGTTACTGATAAACTGAGATATTGACACAATCGGATAATAGCCAAGTCAAATCATTTCATCCCAAATTTATTTTGGGTACTAAAATGAAAGCCTAGTTTTATAGATAATATGCTCAGAATCCATCTCCATGTCTAACATCCATTTTCATCTTAAGAGCTCAAAAGTAAAGCATTCTTCAAATCTAAGAAGAGCAAAGTAAGCCAAAGTCAAGGAGTCCAGAAAAGGGCCCCTCCTCTCACCTGTTTGCTTGGACAGTGAAGAGAACACAGTCTGTTTTTCATTGGAATTCAAAACTACGCCACAGTCAGGAAAACCCACCATTTAAAATAAAAACTTACTGTGTAATAATCTCGTGCCTCCAACCTACTAGACAAGCTAGTTTGGGTTCTTATCCCAAAGGTGTCTGGGTTTTCTCAAGCCACTGTGGCCGGAATTGTCTATTTTATGAAGAAAGCTGATGTTCAGGAAAGGAGAATGCTTGTGTATGGTCTGGTTCTGAGTTCTCTACCAATGACTAGATTAACCTTCCTGTTCCTTAGATAGTATTTCTTTTAATGCCACATAGGATGGAGAGACCTCTGCAGATTTACCAGATAATATATGAATCTCTGCTTCTTGAGGTTTTTGTACAGCTCCACATTCAGTCTATTGTGTTACATTTGCTCAATCCTTTATTTAATATTCTGTTTACTATTTGTGTATGAATATAATGTATTTGACTCCATCTACCCTCATTCCTTCCCCACCATTTTCCTCCCACATTTACCCCTCAACTTTGTGTATCTCAGTGCTCTGTATCTGGCTTATGAGGGTTAGGCATGAGAAGAAGCTTAGAGGTCCTCATTTATCTACACGACTTTGTTGGCTGTTTCTTTGAAACAGAAGCTGTGTGAGGTAACAGTTTGTAAATGTCTTTGAGAAAACACTGTTTTTTAGTGATTTGAAAGCAGTGAGGTGATTCCATTGAAGACTAGAGTTGAGCACATTCATCCAATGTGGATGCAACACCCTTCTAAGAGGGGAAACGTAGTCATGCGCAGAATTGATGTTCTCACTCAGTAAGATACCTGGTGGAACAGCCTATTGATTTCACTCAAATTCCCACCGTGAAGATACTAAATGTAGTTGAGCACCTAATGGGCTAAGCCAGTGGATGTGAGCCACAAACCAAACACCTCCAGTATAAAACTGTCAGATTCACCTCCATTCCTCCATGATCTATTTGGATGGTATGTAAGAAACAATTGGTCGTGCCAATGATAGATGTTGCAGAGTAACAACATCCAGGAAGGGCATGAAAAGACACCCCAGAGAGCACCCACTTCTGTTTTCCATGGCTAAAAACAAGCTTCTATGGGAAGCTAAGCCTCTAAAGGAAACAGTCTGATCCTGGCTGTGGGATAATGCTCTTGTACACTATAAAGTTTGGTCATTTGAATTGGTTTTAATAAAATGCTGATTGGCCAATAGCCAGGCAGGAAATAAAGGTGGGCAACCACACTAAAAGAATTCTTCAAAGAGGAAGGGTGGGGTCACCAGCCAGATGCAGAAGAAGCAAGATAAGAATGATGTACTGAGAAAAGGTACCCAGCTACATGGCTAAACATAGATAAGAATTATGGGTTAATGTAAGTGTAAGAGCCAATTAGTGATAAGTCAGGGCTAAGCATTAATAATTAATATACACCTCTGTGTGTTTATTTGGGACTGAATAGTTAAGAGACCAGGTGGGACAGAAATTTCTGCATACAGATCTTTATTCTTATATTTATATGATCTTATATTTTAAAACTCACATATGGTGATCAGAGAGAAGTGATGGATTTTATTAAGTGTGAACTGAGGCCATGTCAACAAGACGTATGACGCTGATGGATGACTCTCAAATTCTCAGCCCCTCTGATTAGCTCTTATGTTCATATACATAACAAAACCTTAACAATGCTTCCACTTGCAGGCAGATATGAAAAACTCATCAGGAAAACACAGAGGAAAATCTCAAAAGAATGAAATCATTAGAGCAATTGTATATTTTTAGACAGTTAGCACCTCTCCCTGAAGGCAGTTTGCAATGATAATCTTATGCACATTTCCTATATTGCCCTAGTCTGGATGCCACTGCTCTCCTGTAAACATTGTATAAGTGAACTGCTACAACCAGGAACTGTCTTGAGTGAGGGAAAGAAAATACTTCATCTCATCTGAGGAATTATTAAATGTACTGCAATGCTTTTCCCCTAATGTTGGAGATGATGAGGATGAGTAATAATTACCCTTATTGCTAATATTTTACACCGAGCACCTAACCAGCACATCTTGATGAAAGCCCTGTATTGGGCCCAGAGTGCACTTCACCTCTTTGTGAGCAGCATGCAGTACAGTGTGGTGTCAGTCTCACAGCCTCCACTGTGGATAACAAAAGCCACAAGAGGGCAAGACATCACCCATAGCTTCACAGCCAGGGGTCACTCCCAGCCATGTTCTTCACCAGTAGAACTTGACATTCTAATTCATTCAACAGTCAGGCAGCTGACAGGCTCCTAATGCAGGCAGGCGCAGTCAGCTGAGGAGGCCTGAGCAAAATAAGGATTGCTAGCACAGAGCTTTCACAGGTACTGCAGGATCGATACATCTGCCCATGGTCTGTGTGGGGCTGTGCCTCCCAAGAAGCTAGTGGATGGCTCACCCAAAACCAGAGAAACAAAATGTGAAATGTTGAACAGACATGAACACCATAAAGGATATTTAACTGTGATCTGAAAAATAAAAACCAAAAAATGTCTAATCCTATTCTAACATTCCTTGATGAGAGGACAAGATGTCCGCCATTCCATAATAAGACCAGAAATATATAAAAAATCATCTGAAATAAATTAAAATGAGGCATAACCTGCAGTGACTATAATAATGCATATGCTTAGTGTTCAGTATATAATGGTGTAGTTTTAAACAATGCAAACTAGTTTTCAATAACACAAATGAGAAACGTGAACAGCATTTTAAAATCTCATTCCTACAGCAAGGTTTCTGCATTATTCAAAAAAGTAAGGTGTAGCATAAATGTCTTGCTTCATTCATATATGAATTTACTCACTGCATAGCTATGGAAGCTCCCGATTTGCGAGTGCCTGAGAAAGAGTAAAAGAACAAAATATGTATAGAATCGGCTCTCTGCTGGTGAGGGACTAAAGGAACAGCTCAGGGATATCTAATTGTTATTGCTTAACTTTTAATATAAAAATCATGCATTGATAGTCTATATCCAATGTCCTTTATTTTGTCCCTGGACCACAGATGTGGTAAGAAAATAAAGAAAGACTTCCGGGGGCAGTGAATGGTCCAGGACCCTGAAGTGGGGTCCACTGCAGCTCACAGACTGAGGCGGGTGTAGACAGGCTAAGGATGTAGCCTATGCCTAATTTATAGGACGGTTTGCTCCACGGGCGACCCTATGATTGTGGTTTACAGTTAGAGTGAGAAATCATACTGTAGAGAGATGAAAATGAGCGAGGCATCCTACGTTTCATTGCAGTGTCTTGCCAGCCCCCTTTGTTGCCAGACACCAAGTTAGTTAGCCCCATGGTGCCCATATACCCAAATATAAACTGAGAACACCTGAGCCAAATGATGGGCAAGTTCCCTTTAATTCATTCAAGCTATATAGAATCTGTGCTCTATTCCCTCCTAAATAGGTATGTAAATACATTTCTAATCTGATGTCAGCAGTTTAACTTCCTTTATGAAAAGATTTTAGAATCTAGAAATGGCATTACAGTCTGAAGCATCTTTGAAAATTATTTGCTAGTATTAAATGAGCTACATTATAGACAGAGTATGACTTCAGAGCTTATTCTCAAAGCATAATTAACAAGTAACAGAGATATAATCTTAGTGCATACCACACTGAAGCACAAATGCCATAAGTAATGATTTTATTGATTATTCAGTTTTATCAATACCATGACTTCCAGAAATGCCATGCTTCTTATCAGGTTACAACTGGCTTTTAAGGACTCTATTCTTAAATTGTGTGGGTCACTATATCTAGAATTCTCCTGTTATTATTTAGATTTTTTTCCCAGATAACACCTTAACTCTGGAGTTTCTCACCTAAGATGCAAATGTCCGGGAGGGAGTTCACTGTGGTAAACTTTGAGCCAAGAGGTGAAAATGCAGGTGTTGTAAATGGTCACAACCAGGAAGAGGAGGAGGGGCGCTGCTTTGGGGAGGCTTTTAGCACAGAGAACCCTGGGCACAGACCAAATGAAAGTCTGCATACACAAAAGGGAGATTTGGCAGCAACAAGAAGCCCAATAGTGAGTAGAACAGAAGACAAAGTCGCTTGTCCTTGTTAGCACTGTTCTGGGGTGAGTCCTGAAGCCAAATGTTTGTCATCTTGTTAGCAAAGCCTGAGGTGAGCGAACTCTTCCAAGTTAATCCGGAAACATTTTAATTACTGAGCCATGTTCATAGGCATGTCAAGAGTATTTGAAATTAAATGAGATATTGCACGTGAGATGATTTGTATCAACTGTCGAGTATGAAACAGATGGTATTGTTTTTATCTGATAGGGAAAACAAGGGTAAAGGTTTTGGCGGGTAAAGAAAAAGGAAGTGACTGTGTAAATATACAAAATTGTAGCTGGCAGCATAAGCTGGTTTAGTCCAGAAGGGCAATTTTGCTCTTTCTTAATCATAACATCAATCTTTCACTTCTGAACAGAAACATAGGAAGATCTGGGAGCCTTTCTCTGCCTGAAAATAGCAGAGAAATAAAACAGAAACAGGGTCCACCAATAGACTGTGGTGGTTTGAGCAAGAATGGCCACATAGGCTCCTGTGTTTGAATACTTAGTCATAAGAGAGTGCTGCTGTTAGGAGGCGTGGCCTTGAGGTAGGTGTGGCCTTGTGGAAGAAAGTATGTCACTGGGGGTGGGCTTTGGAGTTTCAAATAGTCTCTCTCTCCCTATCTCTCTCTCCCTGCTGCCTACCAAACAGAATGTAAAACTGGCCATATGTCTGGTCATAATGAGAATGAACTAAGCCTCCAGTTCTGTGATCCAGCCCCAAATAAATGCTTCCCTTTGTAAGAGTCGCTGTGGGCATGATGGGTCTCCTCACAGCAAGAGAACACTGCCTAAGACAGGGGCTGACTATAGGACCAGTTTTTGCCAGAGTGTTCAGAAGACACTAGAGGTTCATGTGGGAAAAGATTCTATGTTTGGGTTAGCAAAAAGTATGTTCCAAATATCAGATAAAATATAGAGTAAGTTCCAAATAGCAGCTAGAATTTACACAATTAGCTAGCATTCATTCATACAGTGACCTGAGGACATGCATCCTGAAGTTATTTGAGCCATTCATTTATGGGAATGAGTGGTATATAGCTTTCCATGTGTTTATGCAGCCATCTCTTCAGCAACAATTAGGAAATGACTTTAGAACGTTCTGTTTCTGAATGTCATATGTAAAGCTGATCTTAGAGTTTTGGAAAACAGCCCTCCATTCTCCAGTAGTTGCACTAGCCAGTCTTTGAAGCCTTTTTACAATCGTGAATCATAATAGGCATACAGTAAGCCCACTTTCCAAGAGATAAAATCCTAACTCATACTGGAAATGTGAGCACTTGCCCTCCATAGTTTTCTGGTAATACAAACTTAGGTGTGTGACACTTGATTTCCAGAACAATTCTGATTCTAATTGACTCACATTAGACAAAACTCAGCCTCCAAAAATACTCCAGGTGAAGAAAAGAAACAGAATGAAATGAATTATGCAAGACCCCAAACCACAATTTATATTTACAAATATTTACAAATTGGATTCAGATTAAACACCGCACAAAGTTGCAAATGAGACCCAGGAAGAAATAAAGGTAGGAAATGGAATAAAGGAGCAGAAGAAAGGAAGAGATGGAGTCCTAGCTTAGAATCGTGATAATTTACTATAAACTAGGATATGGATTCAATGTCATCGTCTGTATCTGAGGTCAAACATTTCTCCTGTCCAGTTTGGCATACATGTGGGTTTTCTCCATTTGTTCTTTGTTCCTATTCATCAAAAAAAATCTATCTAAATTGGTACTAAGTCATACACTGATTGCTGACATCAAAGGGGTGATGATCCAGTGCCTTTGGTTTGAGGATCCTCTCACAGAGACGGGAGGATCCCTTCCCACACTGGGGTTCCCAGACCCAAGCCTAAATTTCTACTTCAGGACCTCTAAAACCATTGTCTTTAGGGCTGGCATCATCACTGAGGGCTTAGTGCTTACCTAATGCAGGTGAAGCCTGAAATTTAATCCCAATACAGCAGAAAACAGAAAAGACAGAAGGAGAAGGAAAAGGAGACATAGAAAGTCAAAAGAAAACATGAGATTTAAAAGAAAGGGTAAAAAGAATAGAAAAGGAAAATATTTTAAAGGTGGAAAGGGACTAATTTTCAAATTTTTATACTTTCTAATGAGGTAGCTTAGAAACACCAAAGTGATGACTGGATGCTAACAACTTGAGAAGATTTTCTCCCACAGGCTTGGACTGCACAGTTTAGTGATGAATGAGCTGCACTGCCTTTTATAACTTTTCTGTCACTTCACCTGACATTTGAGGACAAAAGCAATGTCTACTGGTCTCTCTCATTGCATCCAAATCAACAAAAATTCATAGAAATAAGCAGTTGCTCATTCTAAAATGCTAATTGTCCTACCCTGCCATACAGAAGTTTGCCAGTCCATAACTGGAAAACCAACCTTATCTTAGTGTATTATAATGGACCTTGAGTTCATAACAGATCTTAATGATTATTACTTGATATTTGATTAAATCCACAAGCCTAAAATGTACTGAGAGAGCAAACGGTCTAAGATCATTCATTTTGCCCAGTCAGTTCTTCCCTGGAGCACAGAGAATTAATTAAACCATGACTCTAGATAGACATCTCTTGGTGATAATTTGCTAGAGCCCTTGATCTAATGTTGAATTAACCTCCCAACAGCCTTGTCACATTGATTTTCCACAAGTACTGTGCCCTTCCCATCACATGAGAGATAGCAAACACAACTTTAAGATAGACGCTAGCGACAGCAGCCCTTTTATGGGCCTGTATGCCATGTTGACCTACATCTCTGTTTTACCATCTTTCCCAGAATCCAGTAAGAACCCAAGCCCTGGTTTATTTTCACTTTTAAGACTGAACACAACTATCACTTACCCACAGAAACTCCTGAGCCCTCATTGCATGCTTAGGAGATAATCTACATGTGAGCATGCGTCTGTGCCCACAGTTCAGAGCCACAGAAATTGAAGACTCAGAATTTGTCTTTACTTCTTCCAGTACCTTCTGCATTCTGAACTCACAGTATGGATTTGATAATTAAATAAAGCAGATGTTAAGGAAGCAAAAGTGTGAGGTGGTAGAGCCAGCTGACTTTGTTTTGGATCAGACACGGTGCTGGAAAAGGAGCTGAGAGTCCTACACCCTGATCCCTAGGCAGCAGAAGTCTGTGTCCATGCTGGGTGTATCTTGAGCATAGGAGACCTCAAAGCCTGCCCACACAGTGACCCACTTCCTCCAATAAGGTCACACCTACTTCAACAAGGTCACACCTTCTAATAGTGCCATTTCCTATGAGCTTATTAGGGCCAGTTACATTCAAGATACCACAACTTACATGTTTATTATTTATTCCTGGGGAGGGTACATCCTCTGTAGCCCTGCAATAATGATGTTTTGAATGGATACCATTGCTTTTCTATATGGCTGTGCTCTAAACAAAGCCAAGAAATTTTATGAGAGTATGTGGTGCTGAAACTGTGTTTGTGTAAGGCCTTTAGTTTTAGGTGTTTGGGAGAGATATTTAGATGTACCTTGCCTCGATGCATCCATGCTAAGTTATACAGATAATGTTTAAAAGCTGCTCTCTCTTTTCCATCCATGCCATCAGCTTATTGTGACAGCCACATTCCAGTGCCAATCTCTGTACTAGGCCTGATGTTCATGGGGAGCCCTGGCCCAGTACCATGTCCAGTTCAGATTTCCTGGCATTTGAACCTTTTGTTATCCAGCTACCTGCCCAGGTCTTTGACACTGATTCTCACACTCATGATCTCAGTAACAACCATTTCCTCTGGCTTAAAAATCTGTGCATGTGGAACACTCCATATTCAAACTTGAGAAAGCAGCTCACCCCTCTGTCTTGTACTTAACTGAGTTGCCCTCTTCTTTGGCTCCTCCCTGGGGTACTTCCTGTCACCGGTACTGTACTCTTTTGATTAACGGATACAAACAAAGTCAGCTGGCTCTACCATCTCACACTTTTGCTTCCTTAACATCTGCTTTATTTAATTATCAAATCCACACTGTGAGTTCAGAACACAGAAGGTACTGGCAGAAATAAAGACAAATTCTGAGTCTTCCATTTCTGCATGCTTCCATGTCCCACCATGATGATAATGGACTAGACTTCTGAAACTGTGAGCCACCTCAATTAAGTGTTTCCTTTGTAAGAGCTGCTGTGGTCATGGTGTCTCTTCACAGCAATAGAAACCCTAACACAGAGGTCATACATCTGTTAATTAACTGCACATACCCATCCTATCATACTGACAAATTTCAAAATAGCAATTTTTCAGAATAAATATAGATTATTCTTATAAATTAAAAAAATTAAACATAAAAGACTAGTTATAGTCACCCCTTGGTAGCCACAGAAAGTGACTTTCCTTGACTACAATTTGGTAGTTTTGTTTTGTTTTTTTATAACCTCTTATATCTTCCCAGGCACTTTATTCCATCTCTGGATAACACTGTACACAATGTAAGTGATGTGCAAATTGCTGATGTGTGAATGATAGAGAATGATAACAAGAAAAAAAAAATCTGTCAATGTTCAGAATAGAAGTACGTGGGAGATTTTGTTTATTCGTTTGTTTACCTTTAAAACATTTTCAAAGGCAAGTTATTGAGTCTGCAGGTGCAGAGGCTCTGGATGCAGATCTGACCCTGGATGACAGATATGCCTCCCCTTCTGCGCCTATCACACACAGCTTTAATCCTAAAAGGGTAGAACTGTGTATTCAAATGAAATGTTTAATTTTTAAGATGTATTTCTTTCTTTTCACAACTTAACAGTGCATGCCTTTGAATATTTACATTTACATCTGCAGTTTTATCAGAAAAACCAGACTCAAATGTGAAAAGAACAACTTGTAAAAATTTGGTATAATCTACAAAGTCACAGCACTTGGATTTTGTGTGCTTGCTTTTTTAGAAAGTTGGCTTCTGCTGCGGTCACTGCAGTTTTGAACTTTGCTAAAGGATTAGCCCCTGACAGTGAGCCCCTCAATAACACAGCTGCAATGGCAGCTTTTCCAGGATGCCAGGAATTGGATCTTCTGAGAAAAGAATGACCTCTTGTCCTCCAGAATATGGTGGTAACTGCAGCGAGTGATTTAGAAATTTTCCAATTTTTTTTTCTAGAAGTTTCCAAAAGCTATTACCAAATTTCTTTCTCCAGCCAAAGTCTGCCAGCACAACCAGCATGTGTTACCTGGCAATTCCATTCCAAGAAGCAGTCCTTTAAATCCACTGATACTCTAGGAAGAACCTTCTTGGATTCTGCTGGATATCAGGATGAGTGATGGAAAAGAATTTAAAATGCTAGACCATTTGCAGGGTCACCAGAGTTGGGAAATGTGGGGTAAGATTTAGAACAGGGGTTACACTTTTTTTATTTAGCTTGATAAGATGAGGAATATCAGCGGCCCAATTTAACCTTCTCCAACACATCCTTAGCCATAGCCAATGTGGTTCCGCCCACCACGCCCTCAGAAGCAAGCATTCTCTCTTCACTTGGGCTTGCATTTGAGATTATCAGTTTGGTATTCGATATATACAATGCATTCTTCAGGAGAGGTGAGCATTTGTTCGGAATTCTAAGATGTTATTCCAAATAAAACTCTCTTAAATGCACTGCAGGGTGCTTTGGGTCATGTGTAGATTGGGGAATAGGAAGTAGACATTAGCAGAAAAGCCAGGGATTGGAATAAAGCCTGCACTTCCCTGAATAGGCAAATGTTGGCTCTTATTTTTTACAAGTGAGGCAATGGAAAAGATTTTTCACAAGAATTACTACCTGAAGGGTAGATTAAAAAAAAAAAAAAAAAAAAAAAAAAAACCTAGCTCTGTCTTTGTCTAATTCTGCAGCTATTCCAAAACAAAGTATTTTGTTTTTTAAATGCATGGTATCTTTGTCAAATGTGTAATGTAGTCAGTGTGTCATTCTATTTCACCTGTGCAGACTTCGAAACATAAATTAAAATGCATCAAGTTACCTGAGAGCCAAGTTACCAGTCCTGACTCATATCAGAGTAACGATTTATAACAGCATCTTTGGAATCTACAACCTCCTTAGAAATCAAATTATAGACGGAGGAGGATTTGTGAATGACATTATTAAAGTGCTGCATAAAAATTCAAATGATTCTTGAGAGAATAACAAGTCCAATTAGTAAATGAGTTTCATATTTTCTTAAGAAGGCATAGAAAATTAAAACTTATTTTCACTACAACTGAAATAGAAATAGTGAGTTATTAATTTATTTCAATTTAGTGAAATGTATAGTGGACTTCTGTTGAGTCACCAAGTCCTAGCACTTCTCGTGTGTGTGTGTGTGTGTGTGTGTGTGTGTGTGTGTGTGTGTTTGGTTTAACAGAATGAAAAAGCAAAGTCACTGAGCATAAACGAATAGCTACATTAACGTTTAATATAGCAAAGGAAAAATAAACTTAATTCATGATTTTGCCTTTTAAAAATTCTCCCAAATGAGAGGCTGGAGAGATGGCTCAGTTTATGTGCTTGCCTAGAAACCATGGAAAAAGCCAGGCATGTGGGGGAGAACCTGTTGATGTCCATGATGTGTGCTGCCACCAGGGACCAGGTTGATGTCTACCATCCGTGCTGCTGAAACCGTGTGTAACTCCATGGTTCATCCTGTTGCAGACAGCTCTGGGCAAAACAGCTTCTTTTGTAAAGGTATCGATGATGACTGCAGACTAGTAACTGAGAATAAGACGCATTGAAGACTTGTGTGACAACCCCTCCGCACCCCCACTCTAACCTGTCCCCTCAAAAAAAAAAAAAAAAAAAAAAAAAAAAAAAAAAAAAAAAAAAGTCCAGAAGGAAGCTTTTATCACACTTTAAATTGTGATAAAGATGCTGGAGTGTAGCTCATCATGGTTGATGGCTTCTGAGGTGGAAGATGGACTCTGTTTTCTTTAAGGGACTGGCCACAGGGAGTTTGACCATGCTTCAATTAAGTATGGGCAACAGAAATTGGACGTGATGGGGCAGGGGCAGAGGGGGGCGTTGTTTGGTTGTTTTGTTCTTTTCTTTGGCAGCAGGGTGAGGTACAAGGGTGAGAGGGTGGACCAGGGAGGAATGGAAAGTGAATGTGATCAGGGTGCATTGTGTGAAATTCCCAAAATCAATGAGAATATTATGTTGGGGAAGGGCAGGCATGGCGATATCTGCTTATAATCTCAATGCTGAGGGGAGAGATGCAGCCAGCTTAGTGCACTTGGAAAATTCCAGGCCTGTAAGAGAGCCATCTCAGAAAAGGAAGTAATGTAAACAGTACCTGAGAAACAACAAAGTAAGGCTGACCTCCGTGTACATGTGCACACATACCACATACACTCATACACATAAATGCACCTACACACACACACACACACACACACACACAGACACACACATGAATTAAGCACCCATCCATAAAACGTTCTTCCAAATTCATTTCTGTTCTATTTAAAAGCAGTAGGGCCAGTAAAATGCCTTACTAGGTCCAAGTATGATTACACAAAAGTGGCCCAGTGTTTGAACCTCTAACCCATGGTGGGTGGAGAGAAGTGACTCTCAAAAATTGTCCTTTGACTCCCACACATGCACTGTGGCATGAATGTGCCTGTGCTCACACATATACATCACACACAGAGAGACACACACACACTAATAAATACAAATAATAAACAAAAGTAATAAAAAAGCACATATGGATATCTAAGTGAGATCTGATCAGAGGAGCAACAATAGACCAGTAATGGATGGCAATAGAAACCAGCAGCAGTGACATATATGGTGGCTATCAGGATCCATATTCAGTTTGTAACAGCTGGATCCACAACCTCCCAGACAATCCTATTCCCACTCAAAAGATCTAGGAGGAACCTGCATATTATGGTGGGTAGGTTTATGTCAACTTTATACAATAGTCATGACAAGAGAGAAGATCAGCTGAGAAAATTCCTCCAGAAGCTCAGGCTGCAGGCAAATCTGCAGGGCATTTTCCTAATTCGTGCTTGATGTGGAAGGGATCAGCTGATGGCGCTGCCCCCGGAGTGGTGGTTCTGGGTGCCAGAGGAAAGCAGGCTTAGCAAGCCATGGGGAGCAAGCCAGTATCTTCTGCTCTAGCTTCAGTTCCTACCTCCAGTTTCCTGCCTTGACTTTCCTGCATGATGAACTACAAGCTGGAAGGTTACTTTTGGTCATGGTGTTTATCACAGAAATAGAAGCCCTGATATGATGCATATGGGTTCCTCAGAAAAAAATTAAAGTTTTCCCTTATTTTTGTTTACAAATTACTATGTAATTTCACGCAAGAAAAGAAGAAAGGGCATTAGGTCATTAGCAATTCTAACATTCTTTTCTCTGGTGGAATGCAGGGAAACTGATCCCTGGGGACTAATTCCCTCCAGATGACTGAATAAAATACTTTTGAGACTGTGACCTGGCTGGTGACAAGCCAGCCTCCTCAGATGATTTCCACTATGACAGTACAACACATCCCACAATGCAGCAGCCAATTTAGCACCACAATGCTCCTTAAAGATGCAGTATCATATTTATGAAATTATTGAGAAACACTATTAATACGGTTTAATATGGCTGCCTTGAATGAAATTGATTCAAATCACAATATATTAAAAAAGTAAACTCTCTTCACAGTATCTAACATGGCATAAAGTTTGTATTAACCAAATCCACGGAAATACCTCCAATCAGGTAGCTTGAACAATAAGTGGTCCACATGCTTTATGATTTTCAGACAGGTTTATTTTAGTTTCTTTGAATTTTTTTCATACTTAAGGAAGTAAAGGCATTTGCTTAGATGCTAAAATTAACAAATTACCCGGGATTTACAATTCTACTCATTGTTTTTCTTGGCAATCTCAGAACAGTTTGTGAAACTCAGTTCTAATTAAAGTTGACAAAATATTTCAGGCCACTGGACAGGCCACTTGTGTTATTTTCCCAGCCAGTTTCAAATGGAAAACATGTCCCTGTCTGCACACAGCTCTGTCACATAATCCTTCCTCAGTGAGCTCAAATGGTATGTTTTTTAAAACTAAGGTTATTGGTAGGTGTACACATGACCATTTTTGACAGAGCAAATGAAGACTAGACATATTTTAAAATATCAATTTATTTTTTCTCAAAAAAAATGAAAGCTAATGTTAGCTTTCTGTGGCAAACTACAAGAGAACGTAGACGTTTGTCTTCAGAGTCTGAGCTGCTGTACATTTCTACATTGTGGAAAAAAATGAACTAAAATTACACTGTCAAGTACACCATTTGTGATATGTAAAATATAAAAATGTCTTGAATTCTAGTTCCATGCTATACCATCATATAAAAATAATGTGAAGAGTTTATTATAGTAGCGCATGTATATAATTTCAGCAATCTACGGCTTGAGACACTGAAAGAACAGTTATACAAAAAAGTAAAGTACACACACATAGAACATCACAGGAAATTTGACTTTGTTTTTCTTTTAATTGCCTCTTATGTAAATGAGTTTATCCTACATTAAAAAAAGCAAGTACATTACAATCTAAGGGTAGTAACGGGATCACCTATGAAACAGAAGTACCAGAACAGAGAGAGAGTAACTGAAAAATCACTAGCCCCTACTAAAACCTGAGTATTCCCATTAAATATATTGCTTTATCTCCACCTCTGCAGAGCGGTCTCCCACTTAGTCTGCCTTCTTTGTTCTGCCTTTGGGAGTATGTGATGTTTTTCTAAAGCCAAGAATGATATATATGCTGTTCTCATGAATCAGTGGCAGTTGGGCCCAAGTAAATGACCCAGGACTTGGTGACTGCACACACCTGCCGGATGGAATAGGAGCCTGTGTGTAAAGGTGTGCAGATGCACTGGGGGGGCACCAACCAGTGAGTAAGCAGAGGTTGAAGCAGGCAGGCAAGAGGGCAGTTAATCGGCACTGGGGAAGATCATCTGGGAATAGTCAAGTTTCCTATAATAAGATAAAACAAAGACTGTGTGTGCAGTGCGTTCCACTAGGATAAACTCAAGGTTGGCATAAGAAAGGCTCAGCAGCCCAAGGAAGCTCGCTAGCAGTTCAGAGGGCAGGGTGGGGGAGGAGGGGGGTGGGGGAGGCGGTCACCACTTCTAGGAGGTGAGCAAGAAGGGAACTAAAACTTGTCTGGGCACTTTCTGGTGTCCTGAAACACTACCAAATGGGAAATCAGCTAGGAATTCAGTCACAATTAGCCGTTTAATGGGTGTAAAGATATCGTTGGAATAAATGTTATGAAAGCTAAGGAAAACTATAGTTAAGAAGTACCAAAAAGGGAAATGGGAAAGCAGATGCAGTGGTCAAGTAGGAAAGTGAACAAGCCCATGGACAAGAAGGAAGAAAAATAGCAGGAATGTCATAATGGGGACAAGAGACAGAGCATTCGCAGATCAAAGCCAATTAACAGCTGAAAAGAAAAGGATAAAAGTGCTTTTTCTTTTCATTTAAAAATAAGGTGAAATAAAAATACAATCGCAGTCAGTATTGCTTTCTTGTTAGAAAGATGTGAATTCCTTGCCCTTTGAACTGTTTCCCACGGAATGCATGCAGGCCGCCCTCCGTCTCCCTTACTGGGAGAAATTCAGCCTCAGTAGTGAGTCCTTCACTGGAGTGTCTCTGAGTACAAAGTCCGCTTTGTCAGCTACTGTCTTTCGTGTCAGGGGCCATGTTCAGATTTCAACATGAGTCTGAGATGGCTGAGCCCTTGTCTCTCCTTCCGTCTGCTTTATGCCAGTGGCCCTGTCTTTGCTGAGAATATTTGTGTCTACTGCATTGTGTCCATATCACCTCTCATGTGGTGTTCATGTCGTCCTCAGGGTCTTCACACAGTCAGGGGAGGGGAGGGGTGGTTTGCGTTTAAAGATGGAATAGTGTCAGTGATGCCAAATGTTCTACTCTCCCAGAAGAGCAGGTCAATCACAGAGTCGCTCTGCGGGTTCTCATTGCATCACTCTAGCCTACCAGGCAGAGTGACAGGCTGGGTACCAGCTCTCTTCCTCAGCATCCGCTTCAGGCTAAATGTTCACTTTTGCTGTGTTTGCTTCTCCTGGTCTTCTGTATGCATATCCATCGGGGAGACAAACATTCTTTATCCATACTACTTCTAAACTGGGGGTGGGGGGGTCCTTTGTTAAGGTTGAGTATTTCTACATGTTAACTAGTCAATCATTGTCTCCAGGTTACTGTGGCCTGCCCCTGGCACTGCATGCTTCTCACTCTTTAAGAACCAGATGATTTTCTCCCAGTTTCATAGAAATTTAGGAGAGTACCACTCGTCTCTACTCCTCAATGTCAGAACCTCTCACTTCTTGAGACATCCTTTTCCTGGAGAGGAAACCACTTTGTTTTTACCACCATTCACTGCCCTGACTTCAATTCCTTGTCCAAACACAAGCAACTTCAATGTTTACCACACTCAGCACTTTACATGTAAGTCTCTCAAATGTCTCATGCTCATTTCACCTGATGTTTAAATCTCTCGTTACAATATGGCAAACTAGGGATGCTGTTAGCGAAGTCTTGGCAGGGTCTTTCTGAGTTAGAGTTCCAACAGCTTTCCCTCAGGTTCACCAGTGGTGGATACATCCTTGTAGAGCCTAAGAAACTTCAACCTCTCTTCTCCTCCCCTCATCCCTTCCGCTGAAGCCCTGTCCATAATTGAACATAGTCATTCCCTGATTGGTTGATCTCTATCACATTTACTTTTAAATGTCCTAAATATAACCATGAATTCTGCTCGTGAGAATTGTCTTGCCCTTGCATCGGTTAGCCTTCGTGACATCTGCCTTGGTCCCTTTTCTCATCATTGTGATACAATACCCTGACAAATGTCACTTAAGGGAGAAAGCATTTATTTTAGCTTACAGTTCCAAAGATAGCATCTATTCTGTAGGCAAGGTGTGCTATCAGGCAGAGAAGACGTGGTAGGAGGAGCAGGAAGCTGGTAGTACTGCAGTATTACAGTATTTTTAACACTGTATTTACACTCAAGAAGCAAACAATGAACAGGAAGTGGGGCCAGGAAATACAGCCTTAATCTCTGCCTCCAGTGATCTACTCCCTACAGTAAGGCTTCTTCCTGGAAGTACCATAGCCTTCCCAAACAGTGTCACCAACAAACGCCTGAGCCTATGGGGGACATTTCACATTCAAACCACAGTACTCCATCCCTCACTGCTATGGGCTGGTGGCAATATCTTGATGCATGATACATTCACTACAATGTTAAATAGCCCCATAACCTGGTAATGAAAACACGGAAGCCCTATAGCTCTGTATCAGGCATCTGGAATACACAATGTAATCATGTCAATTTGAACAGGCTGCCTGTGGTACACACACTCTCTTAGGCTCTTACTACTCTTTTCATATCGTTTTCTTAGGTGAACATCTCATAGTTCTGAGAACTTGAACATCCTGGAGTCTCGATTGCAACCTTGGCTTCACCTTCATAGCTCTGCACAGTGTCCTTCAGGGGGTTCCTTTCAGGGACTCCAACATTGCCTTGTCTCAGCCACTCTCTACAACTCTGAAGCAAGACTCCATGAACCCCCTCAACTGAATATCATTCATGGCTTCAAAACCATTAGCACATGGAAAAATATTGATAAATTCTGTTATCAGCTTTGGCTAAAACCTGGGATCCTGGGATCACGGTTGCATCCACTTCTGTGTGCTGAATCTGGGGAAGCGTTCTTGCAGGCAGCTACGTTGGAGGCTAAGTGAGCCCCCTCTGATTCATTTTCAGTTCACGATTTCTCTTTCACAGAATTTGCATCTTTATGATTTGGAGCCTTTGATAGATGGAATCTTGCCCTCAGGGCACCTCTTTCACTGTCTTAGTGCAAGAACACCTGTGTTCTATTTATCACGTGGATCTCTTTATCAATCAAGAGTTCTTTGCTATCTGCAGTTTGCGTGTGAGAGACATTTGTCTTCTCACACACAAATTAATCCATTGTCTTTAAATTTGACTTTGCTCAGACTTTGAGGACATAAGCAAACTAAAGCGAGATTCTTGGCAAAAATAGTAAAGAACGGCTTCTAGCTAAATTCCTGGTCTTTTAGACTCTGAAACTCCGTGAGTTGTGTGGGCCACGTCCCTCCTAACACCCCATTTCCATGCCCCTACCAGAGGAATGGCATGGCACTTGAGGGCCCCTCCAACCCAAAAAACTCTAAACCCTTCTATAAACATTTTGGAAATCAGCTCTGGGGCCCAAGAAGTACATGGTCACACCCGCCTCATCAATTGCTTCACCTCTTCACACCAATTTCTGTCCTTATTTTTTTTGCCGGTCACCGGTCACTGTGGCCCTTTTACTACAACTCACGAGAGAAATGTCTATGCTGACTCAAGCTCAAGGCACTGCCCACTGCGGCAGGAAAGTCAAAGCAGCCTGAGCCTGAAAGAGCTGGCCTAAGAGTGCCCAGGTCAAGGAGCAGAGAATGATAGGTACATGGTAGTTGGTGCTCAGCTCACTGTCTCCATGGAAGTGGTCCCACCCCCAGTTGAGATAGGGCTTCCCCTAAGACAAATGTGAGCTCATTTTAAAACTACTATAGGTGTAATTCAAAATCTAACTTTACAGCATCTTTGCCATTCAAAATAGCTCCCATGCCAGGCGGCGGTGGTGACACATGCCTTTAATCTCAGCACATGAGAGGCAGAGGCAGGCAGGCAGATCTCTGAGTTAAGGATCTGGTCTGCAGAGTGAGTTCCAGGATAGCCAGGGCTACACAGTGAAACCCTGTCTCAGAAAAAAAAAAAAAAAAAAAAAAAAAAAAAGTTTGAATAGGTGTAAAAAAAAAAGTTCAAATAGGTGTCTTTCCCTTTGTACCACGAGAAGACACAGAAAAAGCTGCCTATAAAAGAGAGAGCTCTCATTCAACAAAGTCAGCTAGCACCTTGGGCTTTCTAGTCTCCAAAATTAGGAGAGACACATCTCTATTGTTTTAAATGCCATCCTGCTTATGGCTATTTCTAGCCCAAGTGTAATGGTATTGGATAATTCATGGACAAGACGGGACTCATAACACTTGGAGTTTTATGTTGTTTGCCTAATTCCTTAGAGATAATTTTTATGTATGGAGGTATTTTTCCTGCACGTTTGCCCACACCACAGTGTGCCTAGTGGCTGAGGAGGCCTGAAAAAGGTATTGGATCCCCTTTATATGAGGTTATGGATGATTGTGAGCCACCATTTGAATACTTGGGATGGAACCTAAGTCCTCTAGAAGAGTAAGCAGTGATCTTAACGTCTGAGCCATCTCTCCAAACCCAAGTACTCAGTGTTTTACTATTCAGTTGTACTTTATGCAAAGGCATGCTCTATACATACATGGTCCTAGATTACTTGAGAACAGGCCATTTATGTACTGTAATTTTACACTTACCACAAATCTTTGCTACATATCTCACTTGCTGATTTTTTAAAGGTTACATTAATCTGTAGAGGTATACTTTTTCTGTCTTCATTTCATTTCAGATTCTACACAATAAAAAGGAAAATAACAAATAACTTATTTGTGAAAAATATAATAAGTCATTCAACGAAGAAAAGTATAAAACATTAGAAAGGACAAAAACATTTGTCCCAAACTTCTCAGACACTTGTAAACTTTAAGAAAATGCTCAGAAGATGTAGTGTTCTGTGGTTTTGAAGGACACCTTAGACACTGAGTTATAAAACATTCCAAAATAAGTTTCTAAGTTGATTAAGTTAAGTATGTCACTGAGACTGAAATAGGACGTAATGAAAAATGTCAGCATCCCCGCAAGAAATGTTTAATGGCTGACAAGGAAGCCAGGGATAAGACTGGCTTTATGTGCCATCTTAATTATTCAGAAAGAGGAGTAAACATTTATAGATTGCATTCCGAGATGGCGATAACTTTAATGATGCAGCAAAAATAATTGATGTAGGGAAATAAAATGTGCCACGGCCTAGAACACTTGGAAATATGATCCACGAAAGAAAAAAAATAGGACTTAAATAAATAAATAAAGAATTTTGACAATTATTGAAAAATACAGTCAAAAGAAACCAATTCTGGGAGGTTCATCATGTCTACAAGACTAGCAAATTGTTTGAAATGTAACAAATACGGTCAATATGGGCTCATCAGCTTTTGTTTAGTTCACTCAGAGACAATATGAACAAAATTCCTATTATGGTCATGTAGACTCTCGAAGGAAGAGAGAAAAGCTTTAAAATAATTTAAAGGGTCTGAAGTGTCATATCCCATACATTTTGGCACAGCACTGAGCAAGGATTATAGATATTATGCTGTCTAAAATAAATATTGAATGTATTGTAATTGAAATGACCCTTAGTTGGCCTGCGTGCCCTGAACACCATTACCTTTAAGGACTCTTTACAACTGGATGCCTCTGACACTTGGGGCCATTAGAACAAAAGCCTTCAGGTTCCAGCATAAGGGGAGATGATTAAATTTAAATTTTTCTGCTATGTTCATAACTTATTAAAATATTTATCTATTTTGATGCACACCTTGAGATCTAAATAAAAAACAGACAAAAGCACTGCAGCCTCCTGAGCTGAAGAGAGAGTATGGAATGAAGAGCAGTTGATGGAGCTACTTCTGCACCTGCCCGAGGTGCTGCATGGAAGGTGCAGGTCCTAATCTCAGAGATGGGGTTTCTCAGGACCAGCGGAGGCAGAGTTAGAACTTCACACTCAGTGCAAAATGAAGAAGCTGCACCCTCAGGGTGTGAAGGATGCAAATAAGTTACCAGTGACATATGGATTGCTTCTGCTGGGAGTTTTGAGGAAGGGGAGGAATTCGTTGAAATTCCTACAGTCACTCACTGCTACTACCATCTTGCACATGGTGTCACTTGAAGATTCAAATTCAGGCACCTACAAAGTTGCAAAATTTAAAAATAAAAAAAAAAAAAGCTGACATTTGAAAATACCCCTTGTGGAAGGGGGGCGGGTGGGAGGAGATGGCTAATGAGCTAAAGGCCTGCATAAGCATGAGGACCTGAGTTTAGATCCCTAGCACCCACTTAGGAGCCGGCCATGAAGGAATGCCCTGTGAACCCAGAACAGAGAAGGAGGGGGTGGAGACAGGCATATCCCAGGACTCAGACAGATTAGCTTTAAATGGTGAACTTCAGGTTCAGTGAGAGGCCCATATTCTAAAATAAGGTGAAGGACAATAGAGGGTGATAACAGAAATCAACCTCTAGCCTCTATATGTAACACACAAACACACACACACACAGACAGACACACACACACACACACACACTGTTGATTCTTTTGGGGTGTCTAGCAAGGACAAGCTTATGTTCACCAGCGAAAGATAGGACAACTATCTATTCAGGCCACATAGAATTCTCCACAGGAAAAATAAACTCTGGTACAGATTAGCTACAGCACAAATACAAAGAGTCAAATCACAAACTGAAATAAGACAAAAAAAATCATTCATCATGAATAAATTTACCTATCAAGGCAAAAAGTTAAGGAGGGAGAGAGAACCTTAAATAATGGCCTTGATTGTTAGTGCTGCCATAATAATGTGCCCCAGACAGAGATGCTCACACAGTAGGACAGCATCTCAAGTTCCCTAAGTTGGCCACAGTGCCTACAGGACAGGACCCCTCTTCAGCCTCTCTCTTTGATTGGAGGAGCACCTACTCTCTCTTTTCTTCACACGGTCTGTCCCCTGAATGTGAGCATGCACAGATCTGAGATCACTTTTAGCAGGACTGTGTTAGGTTCATTGGGACTCCAACTTCTTTCTCCAGGAACTACTTAGTTTCCTCAGTGTCTCACCTTGTCCCTTACGCTATCTTTGTCTCGAGTTTCATTTCACCAGAAATTAATTAACGGTGTCATTTAAATTGTCTCTTTAAACCTGTCTCCAAATACAGTCAAGGACTAAGAAAGTAGAAGTTAAGACTCCAACATGGAAACGGGGTGCTGTGCAGCGACCATGCAGGCCCTTGTCGTGATTAAATGTTTAGAAGTAATAAAAAGGCAGGAGAGAAAAGAATCGGCACCGTAGAAAGTATTCCAAGGCAGTTTTGGGAAAGAAAATGGGATGGATAAAAATGAAAAGTTTACAAAAGAAAGACCCAATTGGATATAAAAGAAAATCTTTAAGAGACAATGTTGGATTGAAGCAGGGATGTTTAGAGGAAGAAAACCTAGAGCAGGGCATGGAAGCCAAAGCTTATAAACAAAATCTCCTGCCCGGTTTCAGATGAGCTCATGGTAGAGGGTTAGACAAGAGAGGTGGTGATTGGAGACACATTGGCTCAGGCCGATTCAAAACTGGGACGTCCTAGACAAGACAACAATTAGAAGTTAACCCTGTGTGATTGGGCAAAGGATGAGCGTTGAGATAGGAAATAATAAACTCCATTCCCAATACAGAAAAAGTGGAAAACTTCAAAAACACACAAAGGGAGGTAGGACAGTCAGAAACTATAAGGAAAAAGCAAAATGGCAGAAGTGCTATATAAGGCAAGGTGAATTCTCCGAACCCTCCGTTAGACCCAGATGAACCAGGATGCCTGTGTGTGATCCTCATCAGAGAGGTGCTTCTGCTCTTGGGCACTGGTTCCTGGAAAGATAAACTGTATAGAGAATGGGTGGGCTTCACAGAAACAGCTGGGAGCCAGGCTACCTTTAGTTAAGACGCAATGTCATACCACATAGACAACTGCAGCTGAAACTGTCCACATGTACTCTGGAGTAAATAGCCTGGGGATATTTTCAAATGCCCTCCCCATGGTAACAACACGAGAATATAAAAAGTGTATGGGCACAACCTCATGGATGGATGCAACTATTCTGAAGCATAAAAAATAATTAAGAATAGCCAAGATTTGGATGAGAAGAGAATATCCAATGGGTGAGGCAAGTACATGTGTAGATGAACCTCTGGACTCCTTCTTTAGCCTTAGACATGGAGAAGACAATCCCAGAGATTGGGTTACAGCTGACAGGTGGGAGAGCTCAGAAACACCTCTCAAAAGAATGGCCAAGTTGTGTGAATTGCTGAAACTAGATGACACCTTTCCATCTGCAGAGCCAGTGACTAAACATAACCACGGAGATGAAAGACATCTACAGAGAAAACGTTAAGATGCTAAGGAAAGGAGCTGAAGGTGCGCGTTAGAACACAGAAGGCCCTTCATGACTGAAGATTAGCACAATCAATATTGTGAAAATGGACATGTTACTGAAAGCAATTTACATATTCAATGCAGCCTCCCTAAAAACTCCCATGACATTCTTCATAGAATTAGAAAAGAAACTTTGAAAACTAGATAACACTAAAAAAAATTTTTTAAAAGACATATAGAAACTACTATAAAAGATTTCTAAAATATTATATATAATTAAAAATATTTAAATATTATTAAACTAATTTATAACATATTTATAATAGTTACTAATATATGAGATTAATATATAACGCAAATATAGTATAATAAATATAAGGAACAATCATTGAATGTGTTTTAAATTATATAAAAATTAATAATAAATATAACCTAATATATAAAGTTAAAATGGACTTCCTAACAGAGTAATAATTTCCCTACTTAACACCAGAGGCTGAAAATTAAAAGCCCAGTGCCAGGGAAAGTTTACTTCTTTTGGAGTTGTTGTCCTGTGAGGTCCCATAGACCTCTGTGCTGGTCTGAAAGAAAATGGCCCCCAAATGAAGTGGCACTATAAAGAGATGTGGCCTTGTTGGAAGAGGTGTGTGCTCTGGGGATAGGCTTTGAGGTCTCTTTTGCTCAAGCTTCCCTCAGTGTGACTTTCAGTTGACTTCCTGTTTCCTGCAGGATGTAGCACTCTCCGCTCCAGCACCACGTCTGCCTGCACACTGTATATGATGATAATGGAGTGAACCTCTAAAACTGTAAGCCACCCCAATTAAATGTTTTCTTTATGAGAGTTGCCATGGCCATGGTGTCTCTTCATAGAAAAAACAAAAAACCTAAGACCGGAGGGGGGTGTATTGCTGTGATAGGCTTGACTATGTTTTTGTTTGGAGTAATATGGACTTTGGGATTAGAAAGTGGATAAAAAAAATCATTTAAATGCATTAAGTGCTGCTTAATGGGCCATACTAGTAGGAGCATGGACAGCAGTGGTGCTGAGGGTGATTTGATGAACCATGAGGTAGCTCACTTAAGTTTCAAAGGAGAATTTTAGTATGTTGCCTAGAGATCACTCTCCGTGATGTTTTGGGGAAGTGGCTGCCTTTTGTCCTTCTCCAAAGAGTTTGCCTGAGGGTAAAGTGAAGAATTTTGAATTCAGGAAAAAAAAAATCTCAAAACAGCCTAGTACAGACTCTGTCATTTGGTTTTTAGTGGTAACTCTGATAAGATTTATAATAAAAAAAAAAAAAAAAAAAAAGGAGCAAGCTGAGCAGAATAAATTACAAAATGTAAATTTGAGGAAAAAGAGTACCAAGAAGTGGAATGGAGCTAAATCCTATGTTCAAGGAAATAAACAAATTAAGACATAAAATAAAGGGAGTGTTGGCCTCAGGACAAATTCCCACCCAGCTTAGTTTCCAACTAGTAGAAGGAACTAAAGAAAAGCTGAGAGCCAAGTGTGGAGGGCACACCTCTAATCTAAGCACTGAGAAAGCAGAGGCTGGAGATCTCTGAGTTTGAAATCAGCCTGGTCTACAGATCCAGTTAAAAGACAGCCATCCTCAGGCAGTGAAGAAAACCATGTTAGACAAAAAGTTGGTGAAGATGTCATTGAACTAGAAAGCCATATTCCAGCCCCAGTAAGCAGCAGAAAATGACATCTTTGGCCACATGGTTCTGGCTTTAGAGTTAAGGATAGAACAAAGGAGTTATAGAATAAAGCCATTGAGGCCAGACATGTGTCAGATGTGTCCTTTAATGGAGGCCTAGTAGAAAGGCCACTGCATGATGCTGTGAAGTTGAAGCCTGGATTGCCTTGGAGACCCCAGGATGTTAGAGACGCCAGAGTTTTGGGATACCTGCCAATGAGAGCTGCTAACAGGGAGTGGAACCAGCCTAAGAGAAAGAAGTATGTCTCAGTCAAATCTGAATAGAGTTGCTAGAGATCTGAAGAACATTTTGACATCAAACATGGAGATGCAAAGTTTGCCCAGCTGGTGCTTGGTCTAGTATTTCTTCCCTATGCTCCCTTCCCTCCTATTTGAAATGGTAATGTATATCCTGTGCTGTTACATTTAGATTTTGGGGGCCAATTGACCAGAGGTCAAGCCTCACAGACCTGCAGTCCCAGAGGGCTTAGCTGCCCATCACTGTTTTTCCCCCAAAAAATGACTTTGATACTTATATTAATTTTATGCTGTTTGGCCTATGGCTTAGGCACATTGCTAGCTAGCTCTTTTATCTTAACTCAACCCGTTTTTATTAATTTGTCTGTCACGTGGCCCATGGCTCACCTGTGTTTTTTACATGTTACTCTTTTGGGTGGCTGGCTTGATCTGTTTGTGTCTCTACCCTCTTTCTCATACCTATGCTCAGATTTTTTTTGCCTATCTCTATGGTGTCTGCCATGGCCAAAACAGCCATGGCCAAAACAGCTCCTTTATTTAAAGATTGATATTTATAGTATATATAAAGACATTTTCACATCACTGCGCCATTATATGTGGGAAATATGTGATCTACTTTTTATTTTGATTCTACAGATGATCGCCATTAAGAGATTGTATGAGTCTCAGAAGAGACTTTGGACTTTGAAACAAGTGTAAGGCTTATTTATTATGGGGACTTTTAAGCTGGACTAAATGCATTCTTTTCATTATGATATGGCTATAAGCTTTAGGGGGCCAGGAAGTGGAGTGTGGTGGTTTGAAAGAAAATGGTCCCCAAAGGGAGTGGCACTATTAGAAGGTATGGTGTTGGAGGAAGTGTGTTACTATGGAGGTGGACTTTCATGTCTCTTTTGTTCAAGCTTTCCCCCAGTGTGACAGACCATTGACTTCCTGTTGCCTGCAAGATGTAGAACTTTCAGCTCCAGCACCATGTCTGCCTACATGCTGCCATGCTCCCCATCATGATGATAATGAATTAAACCTCTAAAACTGTAAGGAGCCACCCTAATTAAATGTTATTTTTTTTTATGAGTTGCCATGGTCATGGTGTCTCTTCATAGCATAAAGCCCTAAAATAACCCCCAAGCACTATAGGCTACTTCAATTTCTCATGGTTAACCTTCAGAACTTGATGGTATGATCCCATTGCTAAGATACCACACACTTTAGTCATAGAACATGAAGATATCAAATTGTTATGGACCTGGAAGCTTCATCCTTGACTAGCTTTCATAGAGCTGAAAATAATATGCAAATTGCCAGAGGAGAAAAGTAATCATTAGTCATTTCAAGCTGTTAATGTTAGGAGTTGCAACAATGACTGGCCTGGCAAGATATACTCACTGGAGCAATAGTGGTATGACGTCATGAAAGCAAACAAACACTTCTGGTTGCATTTATGTCTTTCTATAGAAGATGAAAGTTGTATTTGGCACTATTATCAATGTAAAAGCCTATGGTTAGGGAGAACCCACTACTATCGTGCAGCTAAATGGAGACTGTATTAAATAAACTCTTGGTGACTTATCCTTATATTCACTAGCCAATGAATCTCTCACAGTCCTCATCTGAGAAGCACTTATTTGCAGTGATATACAACCAGCCAACATGCAGAGAATAAGAAACTTCAGAATGCTCAGACCTAAAGGAAACGGATAAACAACTCCCTCCCAAAGCTGGGGGACCTTTATGGAAGAGGAGACAGAAAAAAAATGTAAGAGCCAAGACAATGAATGACATCACTACTGCCCCCCCATCCAAGCTCCTCCTTGCCCCCATCTACTAGATATTTCTATTTCCTGTTCACAGTGAGAATTCATGCATTCCTCTTGGACCCTCCTTGATACTCAGCTTCTCTGAGTCTGTAGACTGTAGCATGCTTATTGTTTACTTTGCAACTAAGATCCACTTAAAAGTGAGTACGTACCGTGTTTGTCTCTCGAGTCTGGGTTGTCTCACTCAGGGTGATCTTTTCTAGTTCTCTCCTTTGCCTTCAAATTTCATGCTGTCATTGTTTTTCAACAGCTAAATAATAATCTATTGTGTAAATATACCACATTTTCTTTGTCCATTCTTCAGACAAGGAACATCTGATCTAGCTTGTTTTCAGGTTCTAGCTATTACAAATAAAACTACTATGAACATACCTGAACAAGTGTCTTTGTAGTAGGGTGGAGTATCCTTGTGTATGCCCAAGAATTATATAGTTTGGTCTTACGGTAGATTGATTTACAATTTTCTGAGAACTGCCATATTGATTTCCATAGCAGCTACAAGTTTGCAATCCCACCAGCAATAGAGGAGTGTTCCCCTTGCTCCACATCCTCTCTAGCATAACTGTCACTTGTGCTTTTTACCTTAGCCGTTCTGATGGTGTAAGATGGATTCAAAGAGTTGTTTTGATTTGCATTTCTTGATGACTAGGGGTGAGTCTCAGCCATTTGTGATTCCTTTGTTGAGAATTCTCTGTTTAGATCTGTACTCCATTTTTAAAATTGGAAACTTGGTTTTCAACGTTTAGTTTCTTTAATTGATGAAGATCTTCTCCCATTCCATAGAAATGATTTCTAATAATATTCTGTTATATGCATAGATTGAAACCTAGCCCAATTGTCACCAGAGAGGCTTCACCCAGCAACTGATGGAAACAGATGCAGAGACCCACAGCCAAACATAAGGCCAAGATCAGGAAACCCCGTGAAGAGGGGAAGAAAGGATTGTAGAAGCCAGAGGGACATAGGACACCTGTTGCACAAATGAAGGAAACTCTGAGCCAGAGCTCAGGGAAAGGCTGAGATACCAAAGAGGAAACACCACAGTCAGATCTCACCCAGCTGTCTTCCAGCTTTCTCAACCTTGCTCCTCCTGGCTTCTACTGCCTGCTCTGTCTTTCTATGGCTGCCTTAAATACCTTCTTCACTCAGCTGTTTCACATCCAGGTTAAGATTAAAGGGGTGGCACCACCACTGCCTGCCTGGGAGGGTGGAACTCCTTCTGTAAACTAAGACGACCTCAAACTCAGATTTGATGGGATTAAGGGCATAGGTCACCACTCCCAGATGTTCCCTCTGGCTGGGATTAAAGGTTTGGGTTACAACTGTCTGATCCTCCTAGACTGATTGTAGGTTTGATCCATCTGATATCTCAGACTGGTTTTTATTAAATTTGAAAGATATCCCCATAGACACCACAAGAAAGCAACAGAATCAACTAACCCAGACTCATAGGGGCTCAAGGGACGGAACTGACAATTAGGGACCCTATATGAGATGGACCTACGCCCTCTACATATAAGAGACAGTTGTGTAGCTTAGTCTTCTTGTGGAACTTATAAAAGCTTCTGTTCCAGAGCTGTCTCTGACTCTGTGGCTGCTTTTGGGACCCTTTCCTCCTATCAGTTTGTCTTGTCCAACCTTAAGAGGAGAGGGGTTGCCTAGTCTCACGGCAACTTGAGGCAACATGGGAGGCTTGCTCTTTCTTGAAGAGACAAAGCAGAAGTGTGTGTAAGGGGAAGAGGAGAGGTCTGGGGGGAACTGGGGCGGGGGGGGGGGGAGAAAGGGAGAAAAAATATGGGTCATGCTGTAAAAATAATAAACAAACAAACAAAGGGTAATGGATGACTACAAGGAAACGCTATCTTCTGAACACAGCAAGGCAGCTGCAAGATGAACTTACAATGACAGGCAAAACCTGCACAAGCTCAAGCCAGGCCAGATGCCAGCGTGGAGATGGGAACTGGGCACACAATCCCACTCCTAGCTATGGAAACATTGGCAGTTCTTAACTTCTGGGAAGTAAGAGAAAATCGTTTTATTTAAGAGTGTACTCCCTGGAGAGTGGAAGACCACATATCCAAGAATATTTTGGCAGTGCAAATTAAGAATTTTTTCCTTAAAGAGGAAACAAAAGTTGGGTGTATAAGAAAGAGGGAATGAACCTGGGAAGAGCTGGGGGGGGGGGGTTGAATATGATTGAAGCATGTTGCATAAAACTCTCAAAGAACTAATAAAAATCATTGCTCAAGAGCATTGCTACGTTTATTTAGATGTGTGCACATGCACTACAATGTGTATGAAGATGCCTGGGGGCAACTTGAGAGAGTCTGTCTCTCACTCTACCATGTGAATCCTGGGGATCAAGCTCAGGTCATCAGGCTTGGCCAGAAGAACCTTTACCCACTAAGCAACCTCACTAGCCTTCCCCCCAAATCTTAAAATTCATGTGAAATCCATGGAAGGGTCAAACATCCACAGAAACTCTGAGCAGAAAGAGTATACCAGAGTTATCACAATACCTGAGCTTAAATTACAAAGTCTCGATGATAAAACAGCATAGTAACAGAAAAAAAAAAAAAAAAAGACATGTGGACCAAAATAGAAGACCCAGAAGTAAACCTTTACAGTATAGCCCACATAAATCTGTCAGATATGTCAAAAATATGCAGCAAAAACAGCCTCTTTAACAAATGTTGAGAAAACTGGATTTCCACTCTTATAAGACTGAAATTAGATCGATAACTTTTACACTGCAAAACAAAAAAATCAATATGGATCAAATCTCTTAATGTAAAACCTGAAACTGAAATTTCTGAAAGAAAACACTTCAAGATATAGGCATCCACAGACTTTCTATAAAGGACTCTAATTTACACAAAGGAATTTTGTTTATATGTAGAGAAACAGGAAATCTTGGCATCTTCATGAACTGGATGGGGTCATTATGTTAAGCAAAGTAAGCCAGACCTGGAAAGAAAAAAAAATCATATGCTTTGTCTTATACGCAGAACCCAAGTTTAAAATTTTATATGTTTATAAACATGTGTGTGTATGTATGTATGTGTGTGTGATATGAAACTGGAATTAGAACACGAAAAAGGAGAATGATTGTCAAAAAATCAGGAAGGGATTAAAATAAAGATAGCATATGAAAATCAATTGAACTTATATAAGAATACAATGCAATACAATTGTTGAAAAGCAAGATGTAAAAATATCTCACTATAAGCAGTTCAAAAGACAGGACTTTGACAGGAAGGTGTACATAGAAAGATTCATCTGTGTATATGTTCTCTTAGTTTGCTGGCTCTGGATGTTGCACTTAACTCTGTGTGTGTGTGTGTGTGTGTGTGTGTGTGTGTGTGTGTGTGTGTGTGTGTGTGTGTGTAAAACACTTATTTTCTTTCTTGGTTTATTTCAAGAGTGGTTGATATCCTCATCTATTTAGCTTCGGACTTTCTGTTGTTTTTTATCTACTTGTTGCTTTTCGTGTTTGGAGGCTCTGTTGCTACGTGACCAGATCTCTTCACAGCTCTACTTCTGGCCCCAGAGGCTCTTGTACTCACTCTTCCCTATGACTTTCATTTCATCAGACACTAAAATTCTTAGTTCAGCTTTCTTTTGGGCACTATATACTTGGTGTATTGTTATGATGTGCTTGTTTGTTTAAGACAGGGTCTCACTATAGAGCTCAAGCTGCCTTCCACTGCCTCTGGCTCCCAACTGCTGGCACTATCTATAGATATTTTTGAAGCTCTTTGAATCGCCTGCCTTTGTCTATGAATATTATAATGTATGTTCCCCTGAAACCCAATTTTCAATCTCTTTTCAATTTTACTTGTTTTTTTTTTTAATTTGGTTTTTGTCTTCTTTGTTTTCTAACCTCTAAGCAGTGTTCTTTCTTCCAAAATCACCCCATCTGCCAGAACTTAGCTTCATGTCCACACCTAGCACAAGACACTTAGCATCAGTATTCTACTCAAATCTCTTCTCATTGAGAGAGAGAGAGAAAGAGAGAGAGAGAGAGAGAGAGAGAGAGAGAGAGAGAGAGAGAGAGAGAGAGAGAGACGCTATTAGGGGCTTCCTATATCCAAAGACTCCCCCAAGGGTAAGACTGGTCCAGAAACTCCTGCCACTCTAATTGCAGCCCTTGGTCCCTGATTTCTAGATGATCTTTTCCAACAGACCCAAAAAGTAAGTGCCTTACGATCCCATAACCACACACCGAGACACAAGTATCTACTACAGCCCATACATTTGTTCTCTGGAGTTGGAAGGACTACTTCACTCATCATCTATTACAGCCCATATATTTGTTCTCTGAGGTTCTCTCTTGCCTGCTGCGCTCTGCTCATGTCTACATCCCATGTGGGAATTGCAGCCATGCTCTCATCAGAGCAGTGCAGATCTTTAGCTAACTCACTGCCTGGCCAGGACTTTGGTCAAAGGGTTTCTTGGGGAATTAGGTGGAAAACAAGCATAGCATTTGCTGGACAAACTTGCATTGCTTTGAAAATACAATTTCCTGAGATGTTTAACAGGCTTTTGACCCTACTTGTTTTCATAAGTTCCATATGCAAAGATCCACCGCCAAGAATCTTGCCTGGCCTTAAAAACCATAGCCCAGGTCCTGCCTATTCCTCCTTGCAGACTCAGGATGGCTTGTTTGAGGTCAAATATAACACAAGCATGAATAGGAAGATGGAATTCTAAAATCTTAGCCACTACAGTGGCTTCAACTGGGTGGCCTGAAAGTCTTAAAAGAAAGTCATTTTATGTAAAATAAACCTATCCAAACATATTTGCCTCTCTAGCATCTCATTCTATACCACAGGAAATATTACAATATTCTTCTAGAGGATTCTTAAGAAGAAGAAGTTGCAAATTATTTGGTATGTCAAAGTAAGCTGAGCTCTGACACGTTCAAGAGTAGTTTTTCTATGCCTTCAACATTCCATGTGCATTTAGCTAGATATAAAATTGTAAAGCATGGTTAGAATGTAGCTAATGGGATTTCTCTTGTTTGTCCGCTTTTAAATTTCCATATCTATCTCAGAAGTCAAAAACTGTCCATCTTTTACTTCCTATCTTTTGTGTGAACTTTCAAACTGAAGCATAATATATGTAACATAAAGCATGTAAGAGTTAGGCATACAGCTCAATATATTCGCACAGTAAATACACAGTATTATATGTAGTCACCACCCAACTCAAGATAGTCCCAACATCCCAGCTTGCTATGAGACTCTCTCTTGGTGATTTCAGGGTCTACACCCATCTCATCATCATGACTGCCTAAAAATAAGCTAAACAAGAGCAATACCAACAGAGATGCCAAAGTGAACAGGGAAAGACCATAAAGACCTTCACAAAGAATGACATGCAATCAAGGAATAGTCTCCTCCAGCAAAGAATGCAACAGTTGGTTACCAGTACCAAATAGTGAACCCCAAAGATATACATACAAGTAGTAGTATACAGACTGAGCAGGTTGATTTAGGGATATGTGTGTGTGTATGTGTGTGTGTAACAACAACGAATGAAAAAAGAAGCCATTAATTTGAAACAGAACAAGGAGGTGTATATGGGAAAGATGTTTAGAGGGAGTAAAGGGAAGGGAGAAATGATGAAATTACACTATAATCTCAAAAAATAAAATAATAATAATAATAATAAAAGATTCTCCCAAGATCCAAGAAGAGAAATAATTTTAACTTCTATCATCATCTATTAGTTTTATATATTATTTATATAAATAGCAGAATACCATGTGTACCCTCTCAGGTCTTTTTCACTTGACCTCATAGTCTGTCTGTCAGACCCATTCATTTTGTGAGGGGAAAACAGATTATTCTTTTGTTACTGTTAAGCACTCCATCTTATGACTATTCTCTCAATTTATTTTAGTTTCTCTTTTGATAGACACTTGAGAGACTTCAAGTTAGGACGTTATAAATATCACAATAAGACTTTTTAATGTCTGCTGAGTACACACATGTGTGCACTTAGTTTGGGTACAAACCCAGGAGTGATGTTTCTGAGTTGCAATGTACACATAGGATTAGCTCTAGTGAGTATTGTCAAACAGCTTACCAAAGAGGCTGAATTCATTTAGACTCTTGCCAACAATGTGTAAGGACTAAATTGTAACAAGATGTTGAACTCTGCTAGTTTTGCATGGTGGATACATAATGTTTATTGAATTATTCTTCAATCCTTTAGGTTTGAAAACTCCAAACTCTTTATTATAAGTAAAAGTTTTGAAGCTGAAGAAAATTTCAGAAAGAATGTTTAATACACTGAGGTGAGATTACTTGACTGCCATGCCCCTCCCCCTGCTGTGGCAGGATGGATGTATGTAAAGGGTATGGAGTGAAAAGAGATCCTGACCAGTCTAACTCTGGGTCCCTTGACATAAAAAAAAAAAAAAAACAGAGACTACATGAATAAATCCAAGTTCTACTTGCGGCTCCTTTAAATTTTCTTATAGTTGCTGTACTCTCAAAATTACCCATTTACCAGGATCCTTCAGTGCCCCACTTTCCCACCAGCATCAAGAAGCACTTATGGGAAACTTAAGGGAAAAGCCAAAGGGAATTCTGGGAGTTGGGGAAAGCATAAGGGGGAGTAGATGAAAGAGTTCAAACAAGAAGGTGATTCTTAATCCATTGCATAGTTTGTGCCTGGACAGGGAAAGGACTGGAATGAGGGGTCATGGGAATTAGATGGCTGTCTAGCTCCATGCCTTCAACCATAACAGGAATGTGATTGTCCCGGCTGAAGGAAAGCATCATTTTGTATATATTAGTCTCATAGGGAGCTTGTTTACAGTGGACCTTCCATTCTGGTAAGAGCAGAGTCAATGGTTATACTTGAATCAGCATTTCTGGGGTAAGCCCTGGGAATGTGTTCCACAAACAAGCTTCCTTGATGATGCTGGGGAGCAGCCAAGTCTGGGAACCACTAATATGTAATCTTTTGTATCAGTGACTTTTGGCCCAGATACTTAAATAATTGAAAATCACTAAACCGTGGATATTTCTGGCTTTCTTGGATGTCAAGAAAAGTTCGTCCGCGGTGGGAGGGGGCTATGGGTTCATTTGGACCTGCAGACAAGAAGTGATTTTTCTGCATCTGTGATGAGCCAGCTCTGCAGCATTCAGTTCCAGCTAGTAACAATGAGCAGACCCAAGCCATTGTGCCCACAGTCCAACCCTAGAAGACAGTCTGTTTATTAGAGAGCTGCATGAAGGCACTATGCCTTTTCAACAGTTATGCATTTGGTTTGTTGGTCAACTGTCTAGTACTTTCCGGGAAAGCTGAAGAGAATATTGGATTTAAAAAAAGAAAAAAACTAAAAAGGGGGTGGCTCCTTTGTTAAGCTTGGTGTACAACAGTCCATGTTTCAGAGCATTCAAACTGTCCCATTCCAAAGCAGGGCATTTTATTCCATGTGTCCTGCTAGGAACATCTCTGTAAACAAAATGACTTTTCTCATATCAAACAATAATCACTTTCATTCTTTCATATTTTTTTCCTTGTGTTTTCTGAAGATCTGGAAATCCTTTCGATTTCTTTGAATATATCCAGCAAAGATCTATATATAGCATTTACCATGTGCCTTCTCCATATGGCATAATGTTTTAGATACTGGGTATTTTGACATACAGTAAAAGATTTAGTGTTGGCAAAGATCCACTATGGTAAAGGTCGTGATCCACTTTTAACCGCTTCGAAAATGAAGTCTCAGTGAGGTTATCCTGCCCAGCAAACTGTGTAGCAGATGTGAGAGCCTGTGGCTGTGTCAGAGTCTGGCTCCCCAGGCAGGTCCTTCTCTGCAGCCTTAGCATCCCTCCAGGAATCTACAAATGTTAAGATAAGGAGATTTTTTTTTTGTTTTGTTTAGCTTATTATAAGTCAAACCTTAATGAGGTAAATATTGCTATCCATTAACCTGTGGAATCTGGTTCATTGATTTTTGTGTCCTACAATAAAGTAAAAGTTCACCTATCAACTACCTTTAAACTTTGTATGTGCTAGTAACTAGATTTTTGTAGCCACTCCATTCAGCTCTAAAACCATCACCCTGTTTAAAGTAACCCATCACTTCTGTATTTCAGCAATCACCGGGAGGTCCTCAGCCTCCTTTAATAGATCAGCAGAACTGGATACAGCTACACGATCCTCCATTGTTTTTTTACTTATTTCTTATTTAGATTTATTTTCTTTATGGGTGTGTTAGTTAACGTTCTACTGCTGTGAAGAGACACCAGGAACACAGCAACTCTTGTCAAAGAAGGGTTCTAATTGGGCCTTGCTTACATTCAGAGGTTTAGTCCATTATCATGAAGGCAGGAAGCATGGTGGCATGCAGGCAGACATGGTGCGGAACTAAAAGTCCTACATTTGGATCTGCAGGGAACAGGAAGAAAGAAACACCAGGCCTGGCTTGAGCATTTGAAACCTCAAAGCCCACTGTCAATGACACAGTTCCTCCAACAAGGTCATCCATACTCCCCCAAGGCCACACCTCCTAATCCATCTCAAAAAGTACCACTATTCAAATACATGAGCCTAGGGAGACCATTCCCATTTAAGTCACCACAATATGTAGGAGTGTTTTGCTCACATGTATGTCTGTGTAGCACACACATGACTAGTGCCCTGGTGAGGTCACCTGGAGTTATAGGCAGTTGCGAGTTGCCCTGTTGGTGCTGGGAATTGAACCCAGGTCCTCTGCAAGAGCAACACATGCTCTTGACCACTGAACCAGCTCCCCAGCCCTGTCCTTCCTTTCTACATGTGGTGTCTAGGGCCTTGAGGTTTCCCACTGCTTGGTCCTTCTCAGTTTTTATTGCCAGTTTCTTCTCCCCTGTCATGTTGGACTGCTATGGAGATTTCCATGTGATCTTCTTATCTCTGTAACCATTTGACATAGTCACATCTGTAAGTATCACATATACGCCAATAAGTTCCCAAATCACATCTCCAGACCTGACACACACAGAACACCAGACTCAGACATCTGACTACCTGTCTGAAATCTTCATCTGTCCGTTCACCAAACATCTCAACTCCTCAACCAGCACACCTCTCCATCTACAGTTTCTCCCGTTGCTCCGGTAGCAACTTCATATTCATCAGATGCTTGTACTAAAAATCTTAACATTATCCTTGATATGTCTGTTTCATAGTCTACAATTCAGTTGTCAGAAAACTCTGTGGGATTTGTCTTGAAAGTGCATCCAAAACACATTCTATGCTTTCCCTTCCTTAATCACTGCCTTCTCCAAATCACCATCACCTGTCTCCTCAATTACTACAACAGACGACTGAGCAAGTTCACCACCACCTACCTAAAGTTCCCTTCCTCTGTCCACACAGAAGACTCAATAGAGGAGCCAGAACAATTATGTTAAAAGGTATGGCAACTCACAACCCTTGGCTGTTGCACTCTAAATATCCTGTGCCATGGCACTTCTGACCTCCTGATGACCTTCACCCCCTCTGTATGAGTCACACTGACTCCCTTGCTGGTTCTCTATTGACATGTATATTCCCACATTAGACTTTTATACTGAAAAGTACCAAATGAGTGCAAAGAAAAGGCCTTTCTCTTCATGGAAATCAACAAGTTCAAGACTTTGTTGAGGTTCCCCTAAGCTGCTCTATTAAAAACTGCATTTCTTATCTCGTTCACCTAGAACAGATCATCTTAGAGCTCACACGTGGATTATGTATTGCTTCTGTCCTTCATTAGATGGATGCTTCAGGAGGTCAGGGAGCATCACCTCATGGTGAAATCTCATGTATGAAACACTTAGAAAGTGTCTATCTCATAACAAGGGATCTGCTGCTAACCAAATGTTTTTTGTTTTACAAGGTCAGGTAAAGTGTTTTCCAGCTCTTAGAAGCAAAACTTGCTTGATATAGCTGTTGTTGTTCAGAAAATAGAACATTTGCTTCTAATTAAAACCCTCTTTTGCTGTGTATTTCTAGTTGTGTGTATGAGAATATAGACACTTATAAACAGCCTTTCAATTCCAGAAGTTCCTTCCTTCAGCTTAAAGATGGGTGCTATTATTTTAAAGAAATTTTGTTAAATCATACATATATTTCAATATTTCTCAGTACTTCTATATACATTCATATAAATTATAATTTTTAAACACAAAAGTGGCATGTATTTCATGAGAACTATATAAATTTCAAGTATAGTCTCTAATTTTACTAATTATTAGTTGTGAGAATAATTAGAACATATTTAAATTATTCAGAAATTATTAACAATTTCAAATCAGTGACAGCTGACCACTAAAGCACTCAGGGGCCCACCAGACCACAGAAACATTATATAAACAATTTTACAATCAGTTATGTCATTTGCAAAAGTTGTGAAAGCTTATGGCATATTTTATATGAGTGACATATTTTCAAAATCACTTATCATGATGGTGTGTAAACATCCTGTACAACTCAATAGCACCTTTGACGCTATACTTTAAGGTTCCATTGACTGCAACTGATAAAACATTGCTATTTGACATTTAGTAGGTTGGAAAGGTTTAAATGCTTTTGTCTAAAATTAGCTAGTGATTAGCAAGCAAATGACAGCTGAGCTGCATGTGCCAAGTATGTGAGACTAAGGTAAATAAATGAGTGAGCGTTGACAGGAAAAGCGCAGTCAGCGTTCATCATAATTCCTACTGAACAAGATGTCTTAATACTCCACCTTGTTTTCTCCACCTATACAAATGAGGGGACTGAGCTAAGAAGCTCAAAGTCCTTGTTACCCCTCAAGAACCCAAACAGAAAACTCAGAGTACAAAGATATGGTAGGCATGACCTCAGTGACGTTAACATGTTTTAAGTTCTAGTCCTTAGGCTTCATTCAGATGCAGGAATCCCCTCCGACTGGTATATTGAAGCAATGTAATGTAGAGAGAATTATACACGCAGACTAAAACCTTAATGGCCATTATTAACAAAATAAATGACGTCAGATGAACGGACTTTGCTCATCTACTGAGAGCGATCCTTCCTAGCCATTCCATTTGTCTCAGAGACTACATTAGAAACTTGACTGAAGGGCTGGAGAGATGGCTCAGCAGTTAAAAGCACCAACTGCTCTTCCAGAGGTCCTGAGTTCAGTCACCAGCACCCACATGGTGGCTCACAGCCGTCTATGGTAGGATCTGATGCCTTCTTTTGAAATAAATACACACGTGCATACATACACAAAATAGTTCAATTCTTTAAAAAAGAAGTTTGACTGGGATATGAGAATCAGCATTAAAGATAATTAAACCATCATCTATGAGGAACAGTGATGTGAGGTCAACTGCTTTCTCTTCACACGGGATAGTAGATCAACCCTATGAACAAGTGGCCTTTGGGATTTAAAAGGTCATCTGTTCTGTACTAATTGAGCATGATTTACTTTCTTATAGTGGTTTATTTATTTTTTTTTGTAATCTCTGCGTAGAATGCTGCCATTCCATTAATAACCACTTCTCATTCATTTACGTTCTGATGGAACATACAAGTTGCCTTGGTAATAAACACACTTTGTCCACATGGGTTAACCTGGTCTTGCCACACCACAAGTTTGTAAGTCATCTTTGCAAGAAGACTTTCACAGATCTTTTTAATTGTTTTATTTTTGAGATTGAAATATAATCACACCATTTCCCCTTCCTTCTCCTCTCTCTAAAATCTCCCATATATCCCATCCTTGTTCTTTTTCAAGTTCATGGCCTTTCTTCATTAATTGTTGCTGTATCTTCATCAACAGTTACTGCATAAAGATTGAGAACACATGTTGAGTTGGTCTCTCCTCAACGTCATTCACAAGCAGCTTCAGAAAAGCGAGCTTTATTGTATAGCCACTACCTGGGACGTAAGAATAACAACACGTAATTGTAAGATTTACTGAAAAGATAAATGAAATAATACAAAGTTCAATGATATGGCCAGTGTTAGGGCTCAATAACAAGCGGACACTGTGCATGACACACCCAAATATTTTGCATTGCTTTTCCCCCATATTGGTCCTTATCAAGGAACACACACACCTCTGGATGACTGCCCTGAGTCTCCCAGCACTGACTTTCTGTAAGTCAACTCATACGCAAAAGCAAGGGCAGGTGGTCTTTAAAGGCAATGCACTCTCTTGAGCTTAAGCCCCATGAACTGTACACTCATAAGCTAATAACTAATTACAGCTTTTTGTTCAGCCAGTTCTGACAGTGCATTTTGTTAGTGCCTCACACTGCAATGTTCCTTTCTTGAACCCATCAGTTTGCAAAAACAAGTTCAGTATCCCCTTGTCATATTTAATATGTCAATTGTACCATGAAACCCTGTTTTTGTTTAAGCTCACAAGAGTTTCAAGTGTGGACCATGCAAACTTCAGCCTTTTAACTCCAAGACCATTTTTCATTATATTTCTTTGTCAGAAGGATCTGTTTGTGCATAATTAAATGTGGCTTTCTTAAACCTTTGCAGTTGGTAGCTTAATGTATTTTTGTTTTATTTCAAGTACAAAGGCTATATTATGCTTTTGTTGGCATTCAAGCTAGTTAGTATGCCAGCTACATAATTTTGTTCCCTGCAATATGTCAGCATTTAAGTGCCTTGGGCTCAACAGGTGGTATAAGATAAGGTTCTGGCAAATCAAATGGGTAATGTGGTTATTTCTTTTGTCAAATTATAATTAAAAACAGAGTCTGTGTAAAATGAGACTTACATTTTGCCAGTTAAAAGAGAACTCAGCATGCAGAAGGGATCATTTTCTATAACAAAGGCCCATTAGTAAGGAAGCATATTGTCTACACACATATACAACACCTTCTGATCAGAAGTATTGCTGCTCTCTGAAGAGTTTACTGTGTGCCCCTGGGGTGGAAGCCCTGTTGCAGAAGGTCTCCACAGAGCTGTAATTCAGGAGTATGAACTTCAAGCCATGCCCAGTACATTAACAGGAAATTTGAAGATGCTTATCCACTGCCTTGCAGAACTAAAGAACTCGGCAGAGCTAAGAAACATTGAATATTTTACTTAAATCATCTGCTTTCAATTTTTTCTTGATATGAGATCCTGGTCTCTGATGATAAAAGAGGAGAGGAGAGTATATCTGAAGCAAAGAAATTAGAAAGGACCTTACTTTACTCCTCCTAAACATGGCTCATGTCAGATGCTGGACAATGCCTCACCATGTGAGGTAGAAATGAGAATATACACCTGACTTTCTCTGAGAATCCTCCCAAACAGAAGCCACTCCTGCAGGCAGCTGAATGCACAGCTTGGGTACCTGCTCCTATATGCTGAGATCACTCTGAAGGTAACACACTAGACAGCATTCATATGCCTCCTCTATTGACAGGATAAAGCCAACATGGCATGGTCTTCCTGCCAAGAGTCATTGAGATTCTGGCTAAAGGTCCACTATGCTGAAATCAAGACATCTTAGAAAAAGAATTGACTCTGTCTCCTTTTTCGTTCAGAAGAATTGAATCATGAAGCAATCATCCATTTATTTGTGCCCATATAGGAGACTCATCTGAAGGAAAATGGGCAATGCCAAACAAAATCAGAATCATATATGCTTGATACCAACCAATGGGACACAAAGAATTTTACTAAACAAAAATCGTTTGGGAGGTGAAGCATGCTTCAGTGAGAAGCTACATAAACCTTTCACCTGAATTTTCGATTTTGCTCCAAATAAGATAAACTTCAGCTAAGTGCCTTTTTTATTTTTTCTAAATATATAAATTTTCTAATGTCTACATACAAAAAGACTCATGAGATCTTGCATGTAAATGCTTCTTAGTTCGAAGGTGAAGACTTCCATGTTTGACAGACTAAAAAGCATCTATACTGTATGTCTATGTTGACTTTATTCATGGCCATTGCCTGCCTACAAATAGAAAAGGACAAAGACTCATTCCCAAATCCAACGGCCAAGATAATTAAATATATATAATTAAATATATATTTATATATAATATATAGAGAGAGTTTTTTAAAAATTGAGTGTATGCCCTATGTTAGGTTTGACCCATAATGCTGGCTCCAGCAGTATAATTGTTGGGGTGGACAAATGGACAAATGATTTCTCTGTGTGTTATTCTCTTCATCTGTACAAATGAGTTTGAAGGGCAGGAGAATGGCTCAGTGTTTGAGAGTGCTCGCTTTGCAAGCATGAGGATCTGAGTTCCAATCCCAGCACCGGGTGTGTTGGGGGCTGGAGAGATGGCTCAGCGGGTGAGAGTGCTTGTTGCTCTTACTGAGGACTGGGTTCAATTACCAGAACCCAGACAGTGGCTCACAACTATTTATACCTCAGTTCCAGGGGATCCATTGCCCTCTTATGACCTCATGGGCATCAGGCACACACAAGGTGCACAGACATACATACATTCAAAATACTCATACACATAGAAGAAAATAAATAAATCTAAAACTTTTTCATGGATTTGGACTATACTAGAGATGTTCAAATGACTTAACAAACATTATTTTTCCTCTTCTTGTTTTCAAGTAAAATGAGCAATGTCCTCATTTCATTTCTCCCATTTGGACTCCCAACTCCAATTTCTGACTCTTGAAATAAAGCTAGAAAATATCCAAGCTTTCATTATCTAGCCAACCAGCTAATCACAAAGCATCAGGTCAGTGCTACCACTTCAGGATGCTAACACTGTGTAATGTCAGCATTAGTAAGGCACAAAGTCCACTGCCATACATCACAAACCTCACTGTCCTATGTAGTAATAGTAGTACTCCTGCTTTAGAGATGAGGAAGCTGAAGCTCGGAGAGATGAGAGTGACCTACCCTCTGGTGAATAGATGAGCCTCAGAAGAGAATCTGGAGGCTCTCCATACTGCATCTTCCACATAATGCTCTTTTCCAGAGACTGTGTTCTAATCAGGCTTAATGATTTTAACTTCTACAAGATTCAGACAAGTATCTGGGAGTTTCACCATACGCATGAAGACAGCACCTTAGTGAAACTGATAAAGAAATAGCCAATTGCCAAATTCCATAGTTTAACACTGAACCCTGGAAAGGTGGACCTTTGTCATTTCACATCACATCAAAGGTAGTTGCTAAGATTAGAAACGTTAATTATCTTCACAGAACTTAAATCCAGATGTGGACTTCAGCTATTTCATACTGAATGTTAATCCTGCTCCATTAGAGCGTACACAGGGCCAAAGTACGGCTTCCATTTTCCAAGACACCGAGTAAGAACAAAAGAGAAAAGTCTGTCATTGTAAACATGCCAATTCTCTCTGATTTTTTTAAAAACATTATCATTCTAATTATAATTCTCACAAAGTACCTTTGAAAATCACAATCATTCCGAGTTTGAGTTGAAAACTAATGTGTGACAATTCTTCCAAAATATTGGCAAAGAGAGAAAGAAAGAAATTTACTGGAGAATGTTAAACATATTGCGAGCTGCACTGATAAAAACTTTTAAATCCCAGTTTGAAATACAGATAGGGACATAGAAGAGAGAACTTCAAAGCAAATGAAAACTGGCAGTTCTCATACTGTACACTCAGGACCTACCCAGGGGGCACAGCCCCCACAATACTCCTGTCCTAAGCATGGAGCGTTCATGGGAGACCTGAAAATATCACAGTGGTGGCTAGTCACTCATCACTTCAACTCTGGCACTCATGAGGTAGAGGGACATGGATCTACATGAGCGTGTGACATTTTCTAAAAAATAAAGTGGAGGTGGGGAAGAAAAGACTTTTAGAAGCTACACTTGAGAGAAGAGGATAATGTCCAGAATTTACAAAGAATACCGGGAAAATAAAACTGCCAATCACCAAATTGGGCGGGGATGGGAGGAGGAAATAATAGACTGGCTGAAGAGACAGATAGAAGAAGCCTTCTGTAGTGGGATTATGTTACATTGTAAATAATTGTCCTGCCTACTGGTTTAATAAAAACGCTGATTGGCTGAAGGCAGACAGGAAGTGTAGGTGGGGCTACCAGACTAAGGAAACTCTGGGAACAGGAAAAGTAGAGCAGATATTCCAGAGAGATGCCACAAAGAAGCCATGGAGACACCACAATGAGACGCCAACAGATCCAGAGGAAAGAAGTTGAAATGCTGCTCTGAGAAAAGGTACAGTGCCTCAGGACTGAACAGGATGAGAATCATGGGTTAGTTAGCTTAAGAGTAAAGAGTTAGCAAGTTAATTGCCTGGGCCTTAGGTCCTTAATGTAAGCATCTGTCTGTTTCTATGGGACTGCGGCTCTGCAGGTCTGGACCACAGGTGGGACAGGCCAGAAACCTTGTACAACAGACTTCTTTGCAAATACCAGAAGAAAAACAAAGTACTTGACTCGCTGAAGCATGTTATTTGCATTAGTAGATAATCAATGTACTATGTTTAATAAGAATTTAACTTTTCTCTCTAACAGAATGATGTAATCGCTGTAAAGAGCAGAGGCATAGCTCTTCTGGGTGCTCAAGATCAAGTGCTGAGTGCAAAAGCATTTGCAGCCAAAAGAAACTGCAACTGAAGCAATACCTCAAAGCTTCACACACATGAAGGGCAACCTTCCCAGCTAGCACTAAAGCTGGATATCTAGAAGAGGAAGCTGGGTCCTATGGGAAATGCAGCCCTGTATCCCAATAGTACAACTTGGAGATGGGATTCTCCTCCCCTGTAGCTGCTCTCCCAGCTCACGGCAGAGTGGATGGCACATACTGTTCATATACTTGTCCCCATTACACATCTCCATTTCCACAAACAAGACATACGTCCACCAACAGCCTAAGGGACTGCCAGCTTATAATGGCCACCACGACAGCACACAAAATTATGTTTTCAAAATGGACTTAATTTTTTTAACTCTTAATTTCTAAGCCCTATAGGCTGACAAGGTCACACACACATCCTTTGTCCCCAGAGTTATGGCAACATCCTGCAGTATCAGTACCAAAGGTTGTTCCTGTCACATGGGATATGATGGTGACCAAAGCTGTGCCAGCCCACAGCAAACTAAACTACCCATTTCTTTTAACTTCACCAAGTGCTTAGGGTTCATGGTGGAGGCCAGGAATCATAGACACTATAACCCCAAGTATACAGCTACTTTTCCTGGGTGTTGCTAGTACAGAGGATCCCCCACAGCGCATCAGGAGCCACGCAGCTCAATAGGACTCCTTTCTCAGTCTGGCTAAGGTGCAATACCCATCATTTAATTTTCTGATTTCATACTTGTGGTATTCTTTGTAGACTATATTCCACCAGTGCTTCATCACCCTGGGCTGGCATCACTCCTTCCACGAGGAAGACAAATTTTACATTATACAACCCAAGAGCACATTTAAACACATCTGTATCTCACATGTACAATGAGGGACTTAGCCTTCCCCCATTTCTTCCAGTTCACACTGTAAAGAGTTCACCCCGCAGAGTCTTTCTTCTGCTGATCTCTTTACACTTTATACTGCCATGCCTCCCGCCTCTAAGAAATTATGTGGAAATTCCATCTTTCATGAGGGTCACTTCCTGATCCTAATCTTACTGATTCTAATTGCAATATAGCCTAAAACCCATCCCAGGCATGGAGAATTTGTTTTCAATCCCAGGGTCCTTCTCTGTCTCCATACCCCCATGGAAACTTCCTCATGATTCTTGCCAAAGATCTTGTATATATAAGAGGCCAGATTTCAGTACCTGGCTTCTTGTCATTTCTGGAACTGAGCCCGAGGAATCCACTTCTGTTTTTCTCTCCTTCCATATTTGGTTTTCAGTATCCTGCCTGATACATCGCACTCTGTTTTGTAAGGCAGGGTTTCTCTGTGTAGCTCTAGCTGTCCTGGAACTTTATCTATAGACCAGGCTGGTCTTGAACTCATAAAGATCCTCTTGCCTCTGCTTCCCAAGTACTGGAATTGAAGGTGTGTTCCACCACTGCCTGGCTATATTGCACTCTTATTGGCTATAGTTACTTATCAAGTCCCCTTCTCTATGTTGATGCCTTGAAACCTGAAAACAAACTTCCCCATTTCTAGCCATTCATGAAGCCAGAACATTCCACTCCTTTCTTACTGAGAGATAATTCCCAAGCATTGTGCCAAGCAGCTAGCTATAAAACAGAGATATGCAGTCTGTGCTTCCCAATAGGTCCTGAGATTCCCATTAGATGATGGAGTGATGTTCCTTTGTCTGTGTGTCTGAATAGGATGGGATGTTGACACAAGTCAGGACAGGTGCCCCATGGTTGTCTCTCTGAGTAGGTAATTATACCTTCAGGTCTTGACATCAAAACCTCTTCAAATAGCTAGAGGTCGTAAACTTTGCCTGTCAGAAGCCTGTCCCATGGAAAGAAGAGGTAACATTCTATACTAGGGAAAGAGGGCAGGGTTCAAACAACTTTAGAGAATGTATAGGACTGGGATGAATAGCTCAGCTTAGCCTAGAAATGAAACCATATTATAGTTGCTGATGGAATTCAAATTATTCATTCAGACTCTCTGTGGCTTTCACATGCCTTGGTGATAGGTAGGGGGAGGAATATTATAGTTTAAAAAAACTGCTATGGTTGAGCTCATCATATTGCAAGACATTTATTTTAACCAGTAAGAGTGGACCATGCCTGCAATTCTAGCATTTTGAAAATTGAGGCAGTAGGCTCTCCATGAGTTTGAAGCCATCCTGGCTACAGAGTAAGCTTCAGGTCATCTTGAGAGAGAATGGTACTTTACTTCTAAAAACAAAACTTCCATTTACTACTCCATCCCTAAGAAACAGATTTTATTTTCTGAATTGTATACAAGAGAGCTGAGTCATATGCCAAATGTCTCTCTTTTTTAGGGCATTTTCTATTTATCTTAGTTAGGATTTCTATTGCTGTGAAGAGACACCATGGCAACGCTTAGAAAGGAAATCATTTTATTGGGTGGCTTACAGTTTCAGAGGTTTAGTCCATTATCATCATGGTGGGACATGGTGGCATACAGACAGACATGGCATTAGAGAAGCTCCGAGTTCTACATCTTGTCCTGCAGGCAACAGAAAGTAGTGTCTGAGACACTGGACATATTTTGAGCATAGGAGACCTCAAAGCACACCCCCACAGTGATACGCTACCTGCAGCCAGGCCACGCCCACTCTAACAAAGCTACACCTCATAGTAATGCCACTCCCTATGAGTTTATAGGGGCCAGTTACATTCAAACTACCACATTATCATTTAAGAGTGTGTAGATATTTCTATACAAAACCATAGCATTCCTGACAAACACAGTTTCAGGTTCTGTGCGATTCAATCCACCCCAGTTTCTCTCAAACTATAATCATCACGTATATTTTCTGAGACTTTTGTTGAAATGTGGATTATAATTTGTTAGACCCGGGATGGAAGCAAAGAATAACTATTTCTAAAATGCTCCCAACTTACGTTGGTACTGCTAGTCCACAGAATGTGCTCTGGGGATGTAACACCTCAGGCCACTCCAGTGGATTATATGGGTGAGGAAACCAAGGGCCGGGTCGTTAGAAGAACCAGTTAATGAAAGAGCAAACAAGACCCAAAGGTTGATGCTCTTCGCACTTCCCTCTATTCTCCACATCACATAAAATAAAATATTACTTATCACTATGCAACATAGCAATCCAGCAATGGGTTTCAAAAATAGAAAAAAAAATTTATGTACTGATAAAACTTTCTGCTTCTTATTTATCAAAGAGACTCAAAAATGTTAGGAGTAATTTTTTTAAAAAATCGCAGTTATACATCCTCTCAAAGAAAATTTGAATGATATAGTAAATATGCACATTTCAGTTGCTGCCAATTGTACAGTTTACCACAGAGCCATAAGTGAATTATCATGATTATATTTTAGGCAGTGCTTTAGGTCCTAAAGAGATAGGTTGGTAGTTAAGAAAACTTGCTGTAAACTTGCTGTTCTTGCGGGGGGGGGGGGGGGGGCTCTGGTGCAGTCCCCAGCACCTACATGTTGGCTCACAGCCATTCAGTAGTTCCAGGGGATCTAATGAGGACATCTGACTCCCTCAGGCACAGGCATGCATATGGTGCACATACACATATGCAGGCACAGAAGCATACACTTGAAATAAAATAGATGTATTTTTATTTAAATATAAGAATTTACATTTTTAGGTTTTCATTTTACTCAAGAAACCATTTTAGTAATAAAGGGCTTCTTCAAAGGCTTAAGTTGTTCTTCCAACATAAAAACTTCATAGATTTGAAAAAATTCTCTGTGTCTTAAGTCCCAAATTAAGTAATGTAAGAAAATGTAAAGCAATATAAATATGCATAAATAAACAAATACATAAATGTAACCGCTTCTCAGATTTTGTGCACATCCTATATTAGGTCATAATTTTCCCATACTTATCTTAGTGGTAGTAGTAAATTTTCTCTCAGATTTGTGCATGCCAGAACTGCATATAGATAGCCTTTAATATTCAAATTAAAAAAAGAAAACTTGAAGAAAAAATTAAAAATTAAGAATTAATAAACTGTAGAGATTATTTTACTAATTTATATTAAATCACCAAGTAAATACATAGTCTTGATTAGAGCAGTCAGTCATCTCATGATCTCACAGAGGTGTGATCTAAGGTGAATAGAGTTTTAAATATTGCCAAGCCTAACTTGTCCTGAGATAGAGGACAAGCAAAGCTCATCTTTATGGGAGAAAACACACATACACACACATGCACACACACACACATACACACACATGCACACACACATACACACATACACACACACATACACACACATACACACACACATACACACATACACACACATACACACACACACATACACATACACACACATACACACACACAATTAACTATGTAAACACAGGCTAAATAAAATTATTGACCTATTTTTAATCTCTTTTGTAAGAATTCACTAAAGTTGCCTTTAAAGAGTATCACCAGAAGCATCTCAAGCCTCTTTAAATTGCCAGCTACCAACATTTTAGCACATAAACTGTCCAAAACTGGCTGTAATCCTCTAACCTACTCTGAAATACTCTTTTGTTTAATCCATAGCTGGCCGAAAGTTTGAACAGAATTAGGGACACATCATGTTCCTATTAATGGACTTTGTTGTTTCTTCTGTATTTATTTTTTACTTGCTATTAATAAAGATTGGCTAGGAAGATTTGGGAGCCACCAGCTCTTGAGGAATCATCCGTGGCTCTCCATCAGGGTGGATGGGAAAAAACGGAGGACCGCAGTGTTGAGCAGAGTCTCCAGAACAGAATGGCTAGGCTTTGAATCCTAGCTCTTCCATAATACCTCTGTCCAGGAGCAAATTACTCTAGCTCTCTCTTTGGTCACTATGGAGAGATGACTTTTCCTGGGGAACGTGCAGCACACATACCCACTCACACAGATAGGAAATTCACAATAGAGCAAAGTACAAACCCCACCAAAGTCCAGCTTGGTGAAGCAATGAGCATTATTGGGGTTACTTACAGGAGAAGCAATGTCTCAAGACAGCTGCATGACAAAGCTCACCCCAGCATGCATGACAGTTTAGAGAAGCTAGGATTCTGAGCACACTGCACAGCCTACAGGTAGCTCCAAAGGTTGGAGAGTGTCTTTTCCAACTGACTCTGGCCTAAACCTCCTCCAGGAAGCTCAGCTGGCTTCTTCTCGTCATTTCTGCTGCTTCTCCATTCTCTCAGCTCTCTCTCTCAACTGTGCTGTTTGCATTTCTGGGTCTTTCCTCTCAACAAGAGAGATGACACCTGCTGGCATCTGAAGCTGTCCTTCATTACTCCAACATAAAAGGCAACAGTCCTCAAAATCCACAGTGTCAGGAATTTCACCCTGTGCTGAACACCATGGCTACGGGAAAGAAGGTAAAAACCAGTGTATTAGGCATGAGTCACCTGCCTCCCTCAGACCCAGAGGTGAAGTAAGCCCCTGAGGCACAGGGCTTGAGGGGCAAGACAGCCATCTCCCCAAATATCAAAGCACACACAAAAATAAGAAGTGTTCAGGTTTTCTTCCCTATCTCTAACCAGCAGTTAGCCACAGCTATCAACTAAATGCACACATCTATATTTTGAGAGCCAACATTTGCTCTGCATTTTACTCTTTCAAGTCAACAAACAAGAGATGTCTTCGATTGAATTTCTCACATTTGTCTCAATCTCCAGTGCCCAAATATATACTTTATCTCTTCTCATAACTGAGATGATGCTCTATGCCCCCAACAGGTTTATTTTTATTATTTCTGTCTAGAACCCAAATAAATAAAGAAATTGTCTTAGATTTCCTCCTCTCTGACCTTATACACAATATTGATGTGAGAATGTCTTTCCGTATGCTGTGAACATCAATCTTTAAATAAAGGAGCTGTTTTGGCCCATGACAGGCACCATAGAAAAAGTAGGAGAGGAAATCACAACATAGGTAGGAGAAGCAGGGCAGAGTCAGACAGACCGAGCCAGCCGCCCAAGAAGAAGCATGTAAGGAACACAGGTGAGCCACGGCCACATGGAAGGATAGATTAATGAGAATGGGTTGAGTTAAGATGTAAGAGCTAGCTAACAATGTGCCTGAGCCATAGGCCAAACAGCATGAAATTAATATAAGCATCTGAGTCATTTCTGGGGGCCTGAGCAGCTGCAGGCGGCTAAGGGGTCTGGGGCAGCAGGTCTGTGGGTCTGGACCTCTGGCTGCCCGGGGCCAAGAAACCTCGCTGTTACACAATACCATCACAGATTTTACCCCAAAGAGAGCTTCCAACATGTCCTCTCGCCAGCATATCCCTGGTGCTTTGTTCCCAATTTTAATTCTGCACACAGACCTGCACAAAGAGTTCTGAGGCTCTGTCTCTCCAGTTTTACCCCCTTTACCTCATCCTGTCACGGTAATGAGTCTATCTACCCTTGGTTTGTAAATCCTGAAAGTTCCACACTGACTGGCCTTCGCATCTGAATAAGACCCAAAATTTCAAAATATGCACAAGCCTATGTGCTCTGCCTCTTGCCAGTGTTTTTGTGAAGCCTCTAACCGCTGTCAATAGAACTGAACAAATCGCACGTTGTATACCACTGTTCTTCTTAATCCTCGTCAGAATCTGCTAAAATGTAACTCCATCATTATTACATCTTCAGTGGCCATTCCTTGAAACACCACCACACCTCCCTCCCATCCTGCTCACAGTGGCTGTCCTGCCCATCAGTGAGTCTACTTATTACATAGACCTGCTGTTGCCTCTCCACTGACAGGCAATCCAAACAAGGATCAGGACCCATCTGTCTTTCCTTTATCGGATCATGTAACCCAGCACCTAGCTAAACAGGGTCCTTAACTGAGTGAGTAGACAGGGTTACGTGGGCAATCTGGCCGTGCTGCTCTGTGATACTTGCTGTGTCCTGATGGTAAACCTCACACAGGTCATGTGAAACCCACAAAGTTAGAGAAGGAGCCAGCACTCAGGATTTGATCCTTTTCAGTTGTGCTATACACTCTAATTACTTTGACCTTGAATAGTACTAGCCTCTGTTAGGCGCTAAATGGCCAGTGAACTTTCATTCATGCATTTAAATGTTTATGACTAAATGCAGTGAAATGTCTATTTCATGTGCATGCACGTGTACACATACATACAAACATACTGACAAGTATTTAGGGTCAAGCTGCATTATTATGCAACATGTATGTACTTCCTAAACCCCCACTGACTGTATCCTTCGTACCCTTCTCCCCTCCTCCCTCCATGGATGCCTGTGGTTCTTTTTTTTTTTTTGGTCTGGTAGACATTCTGCTCTTCCTGTTTTTCTGCCTCTGTTTACCTTTATCCATGACACATCTCTGAAGCTGTACATGGAGTTTCTCAAAATATAAACTACAGTTTTGATACAGATTTTGTCTACTATATAGATTCTAAACAGATGGGACCTCACTATCTCACACAATGCTTGGACAAGAAAATTCACATTAACATTTGACTAAATTCAGTCACTTAAGCTTAGTCTTGTTCCAAGGAAGAATGACTGACAAACGAGCCACCTCCTTTACTGAATATGTATTATTTTCAGTGATGTTTACATTGCCTTTAAATTTTAATTCTAAAAGCATAAGGGTTTTTTCCAAAACGGCAAGGTATAGTTATAATAATAACATCCAGAAGAATTCATCATGTGAACTAATGATCTCAAATACCATCCTCCCTCTGCCCCTTCCCCTTCCTCCAGCTCAGACAAGCACAAGGATTGCATGAAAGAAAAAAAAAATTGGCTCTGTTCCACTGAGTTTCCTTTCCCATCACCCTCTCCTTCATTATCAATCCATCTCATCGATCAATAGATCAGAGAAAGATTTTTAGCAAATAGAGTGCTTATGTCGCTAAGGATATTCTAAGGCCTCCCTGATTTTGAGAGGCCTGTGATGCACAGGCCACAGGGCAATGCTACATAGACTGACTTGGCTTGTTCTGCAGCTGGAAACATTCAGTTGATGGATTCAGTTGTGGACAGATTGACAGCTGACAGTCTGTCAAGCTCAGAATACAAAGACGGAGAGAAGTAAGAAACAGGACTCCCGAGATGCTTTCTAGTTAATACAAATTAATAGAGCCAGTGAATGGGAGGGGGGGGGCTGTGTCAATTTACTGTCAAGTTTCTCATGGAAAGCTCTTGCAAATAAACTTTAATTGGGTTCTTACACATTTAGGCAGCTCCATTTGAAATATCTTTTGAAGAAGCTCGTTCACACACATTTCTCAAAAAAAGTGACTGAAGAGCAACCTTTTAAAAAAAATAGCTCATGAATACAAATGGATTTTAATAGGGGTCTATTATCACCTCAATGCAACTCCATTAATATTAATGAGAGTTAGACATATGCATTTATGAGAGATGAATAGATTCTTATTGTGTTTACTGCAGGACTATTTTGCTTGTCCACAAATCCTGTAGTGTTGATTTTAGCCAGAGTTCCTAGCAACAAAGAAATGGGTTTTTGTTTGTTTGATTGATTTTTTATTTTCATACTCAAATTAAGAAGAAAAAGAAGAAGAAACCCTCTCCAATCTGTATTTCCTGTTTTCTCCTACTGTCTTAAGGATATACCATTTCATTAAAATGGGAATTAAAAATATTATGCATTTCTTAGTTTGCAAAATTTTGCTTCATCTTGTATAAATAATTATTTTGATAGAAATGAATATGCAGCAACCTGTTTTCATTTCTATCTCTGTAGGTTGGTTTGTCCCATCTCAAGTCTGTATGTCCTTCCCTATTGCAAGAATTCTACTTGGTCTTATAATAAAAACCCAGAGTCAGATACTGGGGGAACACTGGAAGTAAAGGCATGTGTGTTTTCCAAATACTGGGAGCAGAGGCATCGGATCCCAAGTGCCGGGAATAAAGCTGTGGGTCACCACTCCCTGGCCTCCGTGGCTAACTCTGGGGGTGGCTCTGCCCTCTGATCTTCAGGCAGACTTTATTAGATAAGCAATACATCACCACATTTACCTTTGAGTTTGTTCTTAGATGCTTCCAGAGTGTTCTGAGATCATCAGAAACTTGCTAGTAATTGACCTGTTTGGACTGCACATGAGTGGCACCTGTTAAAAGACAATGCAGTCTTGCTGTTCACCATTAGGCACTGGATACAGCATTAACTCGTGGCTAAGCTGGTACAGAGACTCCTGAGACATCATTTTCCTTTACACCACTCCAGCTTCCCCTTACCGGAATCTCCATTAGAAACTAAGCACTTTGGCTCAGAGCAAAGATGTGTGCTTCACGCTGCTTGTCAGCCCTACGCGCGCAGTCATTGGTTTCTCCACTCAGCATCTCCTTTTCACTAACCCTTTCCATCTTTTGACAGGCTCCCCACCTCAAGACTAACAACCATGAACATTAACAGCACTGTTTCTCTCAGGAGAGAGGGGATCAATATGACAGAAAAATCGGATGCGTTAACCTCTTCCACTTACTTAAGTGACGCAGCCTGGTACCACTAGCACAACCTTTCCAGACTGAGAATAGGCAGAGGTCTCGAAGTTTCTATCCAAATACCCAGGAAATGCTGACATCCGGGAAATTCTTTGCTTTCTCCTCATCACATTAACAATCTGAATTGAACTGAAGATTTCGTAGAGAAGATGGAGATTAAGAAACGAATCTTCTCCCTCTGCCGCAGAGAGAAAAGTGGAAATAACACTGATCTGCGCATCTGAGGACAATGATGTTAATGAAACATTCTGAAGCCAACAATGATGCCGAGGTTAATGAACGGTGAATGAGAAAGGAGGTACTTTTTCAAAAACTGAACTGAATTCAATCCTCATGCCCTTAGATCAGTAAGCACATTTAGACAGTCTGACTAAAAGCTGCCCGAAAACAGAATCAACTACGGATAGCAAAATGATAGATGATGGAGTATTCTTTACACACCAACTGACCGACCGTCAGAATAACATAAAGCCAAGGCAAGTATTAATTCAGATATGAAATCTTAAGGGGATGGCTTTTAAAAGAGAAAAAAGAGAAAAAATAGCTGTAGGTATTTCTTCTCAGTGGAGCATCTGCCTTACTGACATAGGAGACTCTGGGTTTAGTCCCAGCATGGTAATGTTAACTAGTTAATGAGTGAGTTAGATCTCTAAGGGACAGATGGATGTGACTAGTGAGCACACCACTGATTAGCAGCACTTCAATAAAATAATAAATAATAAGATAAATCATATATTATTTTTCAAAAGTTGAAAGGTTGGTTTTTTGCACTGTATGCCTTTTCTCCACCGAGCCACCTCTCCAGCAATATATTATTAATTTTTTTTATAAAAATACTTTTCAGGGTTATGAAAATAGTTTAGTTGGTAAAGTGCTTGCCTTACAAGTAGGAGGAGCTGAGTTTGGAACCCAGAATCCACATAAACAAATGTCACATAAACAAGCATCAATTGCTCATGTTTGTGATCCCAACACAAAGGAGTTGGGAAGCAGAGAATGGCAGATCCCTGGCACTCCCTAGCCAGGCAGTCTGACTTACCAGGTGGGTAACAAGCCAGTAAAAGACCCTACTTAAAAAAAAAAAAAAAAAAAAAAAAAAAGGTGACTGGGCCTAAGGAACATCAGGTCATCTTCTGGCTTTTCCATGCATGAACATGTGCATAAACTGTGCACCTGCACATAAGCATACACAACAAGAGGAAAAAACACTTTCTAGCTCAAAGAAGTATATAAAGAAATTTTAAATCACAAAGAAGTTTGGAAGCAGTAATTACAATATCATTTTCAATGAAACTGTTACATTTCAATTTTTTATAATATTGTCTACTGTATGAAGTTTCTGGCCCAAACTTTCCGGCCTAGCCTGGCGGCCCAGACTTTCAGACCACAGTCCCATAGTCCCACAGAAACACACAGACGTTTACATTAATTGTACACTGATTGACCTGAGGCCCAGACATATAACTTGCTAGCTCTTGCTCTTAAACTAACCCATGACTCTTATCCTGTTCAGTCATGCAGCTCGGTACCTTTTCTTAGAGCAGCATAGTTGTCCTCTGCATTTTCTGCCTTCTCTGTGGCATTTCTGCAGTCTCTCCTATGTTCTTCCTGTTCCCACAGTTTTCTTAGTCTGGTAGCCCCACCCACACTTCCTGTCTTCCTTTGGCCAGTCAACTATTTTTCTTAAACTAGTAGGCAGGACAATTATTTACAGTGTAACATCATAAATCCACTACCGTTGTCCATGAAACACTTGAAAGTATAAGAGAATATACAGGTGACAAGGGGACTGGGGTCCAGAGTACAAAGCCCAAGGATCCAAGGATGATACAGACTGTCTTTGCACTGACAGTGTTAATATAAGTACTCTGAGAGGCAGGCAGGCTACAGCAACCAGGAAGTTCATTCAATGTACTGGGTAGTAGTACCATCATGATCCTGGATGGGGATGTGGGCTCACTGGGTTTGAAGCAGGCCCTCGGGCAACATGTGAGTTATCTGATAACTGACTAAAGTGTATATAAAGGTGGAGACAATTTTATTAAAGTTCCATGAAAACATAAGGCCAATGAAGAAACTGGCTACAGTCAGGACACCAAGGCAAGAACCAGCCGTGTGAGACATGAGCACTCAGCAGGGTTACTGGTCAGTAGCAATGTAGTTTGGTGGAAATGTAAGTTCAAATCAGATAAGGGTCTTTAAGAGAAACCAATTATGACCAATCTAGGATTCTTAGCATGCTACAAGCTGCTTCAGTTCAACATTACCTCAGGCTGCTTTTCTTCTTCCACACCAGATGTAGTTGATAATAACCACTAGCAACTGATGAAAAGGTTAATATTTATTAAGGGGTTTATAAGAAAACATTCACTGGTCCACGCAGTGGAAGTGGGTCGGTCCCTCCTCCAAGAGCATGAGAGAGCAAACAGGAAGAGAGCCTTGCATCTGGTACACTGAGGGTCTCAAGGCCCAAAGTCCACACCTCTAGGTCAAGGTGGTATTACCTGCTTTCCACTACATCTCCTCCTTTTGTCTAAATAAGAAAGGTCTTAACCTAAATATAAAACTATATATAATAGAAACAATTATAGGGTGATGTTCAGGAGAGAGAAAAGGCACAGAACATAAACAAGGTCAAGTACAACTAAAAAGAACAAACACAAAACATATAGTAAATGTCCAAAATATTGGTGACAATAGAGATTGCTCCAAAGCTCTCTATCTTGAAGAATATGAATCTAGAACCTAAAAGCTCTTATCCGAGATATAAACTGGTCATAACGGTAACTATCTAGTCTTCAACCCTATCAGAGACCTGAGAAGAAAAATATATTACCCAAGTAAGCTGGAAGTGCAAGCAAGGTAATGACAGTGGGCTGAAGGGAGGGGATCCAGAGGCCCTAATGCAAGGTGGCATTACAGGAGAGAGCCAGAGACCACGCCTCTGTGGAGGGCTCCCACAGCCCTTCCTTGTTCCGAGTGCTGACTGGATGTACAGAAGGGGAGAGCTAGTCTTTCCTCTTCTGCCTTTCCCACAGCAATCACACTTTCGTCATCTGGAAGTTCCACAGCAACCATTGGACAGAAATGAAGATACAGGTGCAAAATAGCATTTCAGATTCAATAGGTCCATGGAATTATTCCAGTTTAAACAAGTTATATAAATGTGCCTCCAAGTAGAGTAATATGAATATTAATAGTATATTTAAAAATCAATAAAATAGAAATGTTAATACTATATAATTAAAAATCAATAAATAGAGGGAAACAATAAAACTTGATGACATTATTTAATAAGATGAATAAAAATGATAAAACTTCAATACAGTTGATTAGGAAGATAGAGAATGGCCCAAGCGTGCAGCTCTGTTCAGTGGAACAGTTGCCTAGACTACTCACTCCTCATCAATCCATTAACCCTGTGGGGTGGGGTGGAGTGTGGAGAACAGCTTGTGTCCCCTTCACACAAAGCTCATGTGTCTAGTCAGGAGTATCGGGGGGTTAGCAGGGGCATGAGATGACATCCAGGGATTGAACCCCAGAAAACCACAGCCATGATGAGAAAGCACGAGACTCACTGCCACCCCATCCATGTAGCACAGGGTGATGTTCTGCCCTCAGCATGCATTTCATGATGGTGGCCAAGATCCTGATACAGCAGTGTTCAACCCCAGTCCTCTGTGTGAGGTATGGAGATAATCTGTCCAGAGAAAAGTCCAGCTGAGGAAACTTTGGCTTCTTGGTTTTTTGTAATATGCAATAGAGAAGCAAAGCCTTTGCAACTTGCTCTCAACTCAGATCACTCCTGATTGGCAATGCAAGCAAAGGGGGCCTCATATCCTTCAGCCTTTCCCCTGGGTGCATATACCCAAGAAACACAGGAGGAAAGGCCTACACAACCACCCAGTGGACATCGGGAGGTTGTTTAGTGGTTAGTTATTTCCTAGTGTGTGTGCATGTGTGTGTGTGTGTGTGTGTGTGCATGTGTGTGTGTGTGTGTGTGTATATGTGTGTGTTTATGTGTGTGTACACATGTGCGTGTGTGCGTGTACCTGTACAGGATGTGTTTGTGCATATGTGTGCATGCGCATGTGTGTGTACATGTGCGCGTGCATGAATGCATGTGTGTATGTGTGTGTGTGCACATGCATGCGTGCATGTGTGTACCTGTACAGGTGTGTTTGTGCATATGTGTGCTTGCATGCAGTCTGTGTATTTTTCTTTCCTTCTTACCCCTTCTCCTAATAGCCAACTTCGTTTATTCTCCCCTGTATTTACCTGTCTGTTTTTTAATTAGTATCTTAAATACCATCTTTACCGTCTTCCCCTTTTCACTTCTGAGCACTTGAAGTTTTCTTTTGCTTTCTGTTTTCCATTCTCTTTACATAAGTTTTTTCTTTCTTACCATGTTAAAAAACGTTTTTTAGTTTATTCACCAATTCCCATCATTGTTGTTAGAATTGAGGATGAGTCAGTATTCAAGTTCCACACTATTTATATTCACGGTTTATTGCTATTTGTTGCTGAACTGTAATTTATTTATCTCATTCCACACAGCGCTGGGGACTGAGAATGACATTCTGAGTGTATTGTGTATGTAAACGCTGTGCCATTGAGCAGTCCCAAGAGATCTTAAAGCCAGCCATCCCCACTTAAACTTGGGGAGTTACTGTAACTCAAAGAACATGGTAGAGATAATCCCCAAACTGTCACAGACCTCCCAGGAGGGTACAGATCTGAGGTGGAGCTAGAAGACATCTTGTTGACAATACTAGAAGAATGCTGTCCATGGTGAAGCATGTAGACTCCACTCTCCATAACACATTAACAGATACACTAAAAGTGACCCAATCTGTTTATACAATAAAAAAAAAAATCAGGGAACTCAAACTGTGATATATATTCACTATGTTAAGTGTGGTAGTCCCCACCAAGGAATTAAGAAGAAAACTGTAGAATCCAATTGAAGAAAGACAACGCTTTTCAACAGTACAGTACCTCAGAACACATCCAAATATGATTGCCTTATAAAATCTTCTCACATAGAATTAGAAGAACGAGCCACTCTAACAGACACACTAAGCTCAACATAAAAATTCAAGAAACATGAAAAAGTATAATGCAAAATGACTAGTCAAAAAATTCATAATTCCCTAACTACTCCTTCCAAAGATACTGAAGCCGATGAAATGCCAGATGAAGAATTATTTTTAAGTTACTTTAAAAAAGGGGGGGGGGGACTAAAGAGTTAGCTCAGTGGTCGAGAACACCATTGCTCTTCCAGAAGACCAAGTTAGATTCCACCACTCACATCTTGTGGCACACAACCACATCCCTAGGGTTCTGATCCAGTCTTCTTTCCACTGTGGGCACACACATAGAACTCTTAAAAAAAAAATCTTTTGAAAAGATTAATGAAGTCCAAGCAGGTAAAGCACAAAGACTTGTGGAAAGTTTCCCCAATTAAGCTGATTTTAATTTTAATTAATTTTCTAGTTGAAAAGAAAATCACAGAGTTCAAGACTTAAGACGCTATTGTATAATAGTTTCCTTTACATTGAAACATTACACACTGGAAAGAAGCTTGATGAGGCTCCCAAAGTAAACAAAATTTACAAGCCAGGAACTAAACAGCCCACAAGTTTCAGGAAGTTCCTACAACTTAGAAGATTGACAAGATTTTTGCCTAAGGTTTTTACAAGCAGTAAGAACTCTAAAAAAAAGAAGAGATTCTCTTACCAGCAGAGCTGCCTGGGATTCCTGCAGGAACCTCCGGGGATGCAGGCAGATTTGGTGTAACCATCTTGGCCCAAGCCTAGAGGTTATGGACAGTAGGGAAGTAGGGCTCTCCAGAATGGCCAGGACTTGGGATGTTCAAACCAAACTGTTAGTTTTAAGAATGGGGAGAGAGATGGTTGGCTAGAATTAAGCTGTCTCACTGGGCTGGGCCAGAGCACAGGATATGCATGCCAGGCTGGACCTGAACATTGTATATAGCAAGTGTCAGGTGAACACACAGAGCAGGGATAACTGCAGAAGGAAGTAAATATGATCTAAGTACATTATATGCATGCCTGAAATTTTTACAACCAAACATCTAGTTTTATTCCACAAATGTTAAACCTAATGTCCAAAGACTTGAGCACAAATATTCATAGCATCACAAAGATGAAACAAACTAATGGTCTACACTGATCATGGATTCACCTCAAAATAATCATAGAATCATAGGAGAACTAACACACAGCCTCTTATATAAAATACCAGCCACCATCAGTAACAGAAGAAGTGTGTTTGTCGCTGCTTGGGAGGGGCAGTGTGTGCAGATAAGTGGATTACCAGAAGCACAAAGGGAGCTGTAGGGGTGGCAAGTGTGTTCCTTAGCCGTCATGACAGTTTCACAGGTACACATGATATCAAAGTGCCTTAACTCCATGCTCCAAATATGAACAGTTTATGTGTGGTAATTTCTCTTCAGTAAAGCTGCTATGAGATTAGCAAAACATTCAGTCTTGATCACTTCTAGATGACAGAATAATGAATTTTTCAAAAAACAGACTGCCTATCAGAGTTTGTAGGGAAATTATAGAATGCTCCTATTTTTAAGCGTCTTCACTCATAATCAGACTGTTCTTTGCACCTGACTGGGGAGCAGGTGACACAGCAGAAGAAACCAATCAAAAAGCTTCCAGTGATGTTATGTCACCCAACTGTTCTCAAGGTTTTTTGTGCGAGAGAGGCAATGTTCTAGGCATATTAAATCCCCTCTGAAGTCTAAGAGCAAACTGTTTTAGCTTAGATTTATATCTGTGAAAACCAAGACACAAAATCACTCCCTCATCTTGCTGAAGGTCGGATGTCTACTGAGTATCAGATAGATAGTCAATATGAGCTATCAAGGCAAATATGGGAAAGTGAAAGGAACAATACTAAATACAGGTTTCCGAGCTCCCAATCAAGTGTTCACTGTATACTCGGAAGCGTAGACCTCATGATGACCTGCTATGGTGTGCTAAGTGGCAGGCTTATAAGAAACCGTTCATACCTGTGCAAGTGTCTTGCATAGTTTTTAGAATATCTTCTACAAATGAAAGCAGTTGGATTAGAATGGATGGTGGGGGGGAACCTGTCTACAGTATATTGTTTAACTACTAAAATTAAACTGTGGTCACAGCTTTTCAACACTTTCAATTACAATTGTCATACTTTAAACTTAAACACTAGTACGTCTTTCATGCTCAGAAGAAGAGAAAAAACTTGCTCAGCCCTCTCTGAACCACCTAAGATTCACCAATAGCACGCCTCCAGTAAGTACTGGGCAGCAGGGGAAAGTTACCAAATAGTCTAGTCCTATTTACAGCTCCTTTCTGCCACTGGACACTGGCAATCTACCCCCGCTATCGCATCTGCCTTTATGGAGTGAAAGGTATACATACAATTCTGGCACTGGTGATGTTACAAGGGTCTTGGGTAAGAAGTGATTGTCTAGGTTACCACTGAGTTCATCCCATGGGACAAAGAATGGAATATCCTGACAAGAATACCCCCCCCCCCAGGGCAGAAAAGTGAAGTACCAGTTAGAGAGGGAAAAGCTGTTTACCAACAGCTAGGAAATTGGGGCCAGGACTTGAAAGCAAGCAGAGGCTGAGCAGAGAGAAAGAAGCAGAGATCTTGGGGTCACAGACAGAAGTAACCATCACAGATCTAGAACTGCTAAAGCACTTACCACCATCCTAAACAGCTTCCTCAGCCCAGAAGTCAAAATGGAGATCTGAGGGTCCTGGCACAAAGTGACCATTATAGATCCCTAGAACTGGGGACAGAGAAACTTCAGCAAAAGGAAAAAAGAACAAAAATAACAAATTGCATAGAACAGACAGCTCCCATCAATGGAATGGGGGGGGCAGAAGTGAGAGTCAGCCTGGAGGCTCTGGGTCCGACTTTTTATAGGCTCCAGGGGCCCCCCAAGCTCTGGATTCCTATTTTCCCTGTCCGGTCCTTCCCAGAGAAACCCTGGTTGAGGAACCTGCTGTTCTGTAACCAAGTGCGGGAGTCCAGCCCCAGATGAGAGCAGGGTCTGATGAGCATGGTCGGATACAAGAGCAGAGAAAGAGGGCTCAGACAGGGGCCATTTCTTAGTTTCATTTTGGGAGAGATGGGCAGAGAGGAAGCACGTCTCAGTATGGCTTGTCCTGCTCTGACAACCTGAATCTCTCACAGGCTTTATTTATACACAAATCATTTCCTCTTGCACATACTTTAGTCATCAATGATAAAGAAAATTATATTTCCCAATTTTTCCCTCGAGTTTTGACATCATTGTTAGTGTTATTATTTTTAGTCATAAACCCCATAATCTCAGTTTTTGAGAATCTAGAAGCATACTTTAGCCTTTTCCCAGGCTAATAGCTTTGAGGCTACAAGGGCTTTAGACCAAAACAAAGTCTTCCAGCCGGCCTGGACATATTGCTGAGTCCCAAGCAGGATATTATTAACTCTTAATGGCCAGAGTGCCCAAGAAAAATCCTCATGCCAAAGCTGATGTAATTATTAATACAATGTTCACATTTATATCTTCATAAAATGTGTCTATATATCTAATCCTAGCATTTTGTTATTCTTCTGTCATATGACACCACAGTGGCTCTGTATGTGCTAACTTTTCAAAGAAAGGGAGGTCCTGACATCTCTTTTTCTGTTTTTATCATTTTTCTACTTCATTATTTGCCTATCAGTGTAAGTCTCTGTGTAAAGTAGAGGTATCTTCAGTTAATCTGTACTGTAAGATGCCACGTAATTGTCTGAATACATAGTGGGAAGGGGCTTGTAATCTGATCTATGGCCAACTCCTCTAGCCCACCAAATTTTGTTGAGTTTACTTTGTTTTGAATATTTTGTTCCTGAGTAAGTACAAGGATAGATGTTTCAAGAATGTCTCATCTCCTCTTTAAGAGACCTCTGGTTTCTTTATGTATGTCACAATCTCTAAGGCTTAAGGAAGACCTCCAAGTAGATAAGGATATCTCCCTAAAAGTGGGAAGAGTAACATGTTCAGAACTTTCCTGGGTACTCTTAGAAATAGCACTCCTGGGAGAAAGTATAAGTGATTCATAAATTTCCCATCAATCCAACATCCCAAAATTATAGAAATATTAAAAGTGCCCAAAGTATGCAATGGGTGGAGATGAAAACCAAAGGTGCCCAGCGACCATCATGTGGCTCAGCTTTGCTGAATCTTTGTTAAGCAGCGGTGCTGGCTTTAGGACTTCTGCCATTTCCATCAGATATGACTGTGCCAGCAAAGCAGAGCAGGAGAGAGGCATCCCAGTAAGAAGCAGCCTTCCATAACGGGGTCTGTCTCTGTCTTATTGATCAAGTTCTTCTGAATCTCCTTCAATGATGAGTACACAGCTTTGTGTTTATTAATATCCAGATCTTTTCCTCAGCGTGTCCTGTTACCCGACATCCTGCTGGTCTCAGCTAATACATTTGCAATTCTCTTTCTGACCCCACTCTCTTGGAAACACTTCGGTGAAGCATCTTCGCATAGCATGGCTTTCTCTTGGTCACTGCTTTGTATCCTACTGAAGTTCAAATGTGACTTCCATTTTTTTTTCTGCTCATGTTTTAAGCTGTGCACACCTAAATCTTCACTGAAAAACTATCAAGTCTTCACTGTGATGGTTCCTAACAACGCTCAACATTTTACCATCCAGAAACACTGGTGTGTTCTACACACCAAAATCCAAGATGCTTTGAGAGCAGCAGCACAGTGCTGTGTTTGCCCCACCTGACCATGCTGCTATCTCCATGCAAAACTGCATTTCTTAACTAATAGCAGATAATTAGTATCTCAGAGTAATTTTGGCAAACCCTTCTGTTACAAATTTTAATGTTATCTTTGACAAAAGAAGATAAAATTTATTGGTAAGTTTCAAAAGTCCTCAAAGACGTCATTGGTTGTTCAAAGCAATGTGAGTGAAGTTTCTGTTAAATGTAATTGATAACAACAAAAATATATTATTTGATTATTGTGTTGTCATATTTGAAGGACACACACACAGAGCAGGGTTTCCTCCTGGACCCCAGATTAGGCACAAACCACACTCAAACACCTGGTTTCCCAGGGAGATCCTTTATCAAGCAGGAAGAAAAGTTTAAGTGCCTGCTTTCTGACTCTGGCAGAAAAACACAGCAAATGACCTGCAGGTGTAATTTTTAAGTGGAGGAAAGGGTAGCTCATAGAATGAGCTCGGATGCAAGGGTAACGGAGATAGAGGGGAAGGGGACAGGGTAGATGTTTGTCCCGGTGAAGAAAGGGCTGTCTCTGAATAGGGAGGAGATAGACACATAGGCACACAGGCAAATGGTAGTTTATAAAGGTAAAGGGGGAAGCCCCATGTTAGGATGAGGTGTCTAATTTTAATCAGGTATGTTAATTAGGTGAACCAAAGGGGATTTTGATTCTGGACTTGAATACATTCTTCGATAGCTGGACCTTGGCAGTCAGCCTCAGGAGAAGGAAGTGGCAAAATACAGGAATAGAACCTGGGGCTAGCTACTGGTATTTAGCAAGGCAGAAAGAATGGGAGAGAAGGGTAAGGCCTGCCATAACCACATGCTCCAGAGGGTCAGTGCCTCTTCAATTCTATTTCACCAAAATCTGCTTAATTAGTTATCTCATTATCAATGGCATTTGAGAATGAGAAGCTGTATCTGATCTTAATTTCTAATGTTTTAAGTGTTGGTAAAAACATTTCTAATTTTTTCATCAGACTGAAGGAAAATCAGGAAACAGCAATTTTAAAGAACATGAATGCAAATTAACTTTTCCTGTAATTGCTTCCACTTTGCCTTTAATACATAACACTCAAATAACTCTGAGTTTATCCTTACACTGTGAAGTAATATGAGATGGCCTCCATTAGCAGCAAGAGAGCTGGAAACACAAGCACTAACATGGCACTAGTTTGCACAGCAATCCTAAATTAACCACATTAGGCTCTTGTGGTCCCTTTATAATACATGATACATAAAAATAAAATATAAATTTAAAATTTGGTGCCAAAAGCTCATCGATCTCATAAAACCCTAGATATCTCATTAAAAGTTTTGTGTGTGTGTGTGTGTGTGTGTGTGTGTGTGTGTGTGTGTGTGTGTGTATGTGTGTGTGTGTGTATCAGAGAAGAGATCCACCCACAGTTAATCCAGGAGGATCAGAGAGTGGTAACTCACACCTTTAATTCCAGCACCAGGAAAGACCAGGAGTGGTGCCCTGAGCCTTTAATCCCAGCAGATCTGAGTTTGAGGCCAGTGTGGTTTACAGAGGGAGTTCCAGGCTCCCAGCAGGCAGTGGTGGTGCCAGACCTTTAATCCCATAACTCCAAAGACAGAGGAGATCTTTCTGTGTTTCTGTGAGTTCAAAGCTAACTACCAAAGAGTAGTAGCCCATGCCTTTAATCTTAACCTGGATGTGAAATAACTGGGTGAAGCAGGTATTTAAGGCAGGCATAGAAAAATAGATGAAGGCAGTAGAAGCCATGAGGAGCGAGGCTGGGGGCTGAGGAAGCTGGAAGACAGCTGGGTGAGATCTGACTGTGGTGTTTCCTCTCTTTGATATTCCAGCCTTTTCCTGAGCTCTGGCTCCGAGTTTCCTTTATTACAATCAGAATTCGTGCTACATAAACATATGTTGCGTTTGCTTATACTGCATTTTTTTAATCATGTAAGGATGTGTTGCTATTTTACCTCCCCTGCCTAAGCCACCTGGTTGGTCTAATAAAAAACTGAATGGCAGCAGAGGGATATATGGGGCTCGTGGGCAGAGAGAATGAAAAGGAGAAGGAACCTAAGCTCAGGAGCTGAAATGAGAGAGAAAAACAGGGTGACACCTGGGCCGCCAGCCAGACACAAAGGAAGCAAGAAAGTAGGGCATGAAGGATGAGCGGAAGGTCAAAATCCTGCAGCAAAATATAGAAGAAAAACAGAGTGAAAATGAGAGCAAGATAAGGCCAAGCATTTGTAACTAATAACAATCTTTGTGTCATGATTTGGTAGCTGGGTGGTGGCCCAAAAGAAAGCCTGCTATATACACCCTCTAGGGAGGCATGGCTGTCATGCCTTTTATAAAAATGCAGAAAATCAAAATAACTGCCTGGCATAATAAGTAGCTGTTTATGAGTATGCAAAAACAATCACATGATAAATATCATGCTTTTATCATACCAAAATTCTATGTAATTGCCAAGCTGCTCTAACCAACAACTACTACATCATAGGCATGCATGATATTACTGAATGGCAAATATGTATGAGAATCTGAATGGTAATAACTATATTTACTATTTACATCTAAACTATTTGATTCAACGTTCTTTCTACAAATACCCAATGGCTAAAAATACCATGCTAGAATTTGTGTCATTAACACAGATTCAAAGAGTGCTGCCTATAACTTGATAAAGCATCAGTAAACAAGATGGCTTCCTAAGTACGACAACACCACACTCGCAGCCCTGTACATTTCATACAGAACTTTAACCTTTGCTAAAATAATAATAATAAAATAATAATAATAATAATAATAATAATAATAATAATAATAATACCTTAGAGAGTGGAAGCAATATCACTACTTCTTCTTGTGGAACAATGCTAGTCACAGTTTAATGACAACTCCAGTTATTTGTGTTTAATTTATTTATTTATATTTATTAAGTTTATATAATGCTTTGTTTTTGAGAATTTCTTAGATGCATATGTTTTATGCATGTTCACCCTCGACTACTCCTAATCTAACCTCCACCGTTCAGCCTCTCCCAGCTTTGTGTCTTCTGATCCACCAGGTATAATTTGTGCTGCCCCTATACTCGTGGGTGTGGGGGGCCTTACACAGAAATGTGATCCACCTACCAGAAGACACACCCTTAAAAAAACTTGCCCTTGCCTAGAAGCCATCTGCTATCAATAACCCTCAGCTAGGTGTGGGATCTCATCCCATGCTAGAGTGTTGATTGGCTTCATCTTATACAGATCTTGCGCAGGTAACCACAACTGCTGTGAGTTCATGAATGCAGAGGTCTGTCATCCAAGGCTCACGTGTCTTCCTCAACCTTTACTTCTTACAATTTTCCTATCCTTTCTTCTGTAAGGGTCTCTAAGTGTTAGAAAGACAGGGGCAATATGGATGTTATATTTATGGCTGAGCATGCCACAGCCATTCATTCTCTGACCTTTCACCAACTGTAAACTTCTGTGCCAACCACCATCCACAGCACAAAGACATTCTTCTGGTGAGGCCTGAGAACTATCTAATGGGCAGAGAGACATGAATTTAGAGGACCAAGCTCCAGTTTTAACAGTTTGACTAAAATATTGAAATAGTATTATAATCAATTTAATAAGATTTTTTCTTAAATCGTTAAAGATGAATATTTTAGTTTAGCAGCAGATTTTTAAGCAAAAAAAATATTCTCAATATTTGTACACAGAAATTTACCTTTCAGATAATTTGCTCAAAGTTTTATGATAAATGAATGAAATTCAAGCTCAGAGCATAGAGAAGAGTAGTAAGAAAGCTCAACGGCTGGAAAGATGGCTCAGTGGTTAAGAATACTTGTTCTTGAAGAGAACCTGGGTTCAACTCCCAGCACCTACATGGCAGCTCACAACTTTCTATTACTCCAGGTCCAGAGAATCCAACACCTTCTTCTGGCTTCTGCAGGCATTGTCCACATGCCACACAAACATACAGACAGACAAAACAATCAATCACACACACAATAAAAACTTCAAATAAATGAGAACTGAAAATTTATATTTAAAAAATAAATTTCATAAATATCATACTGTCCCATAGTAAAAATGCTTGTCGTTTCTTCTTGATCACAATACACAGAATTGGGCTTGTATCTACGTCTTAACTGCAAAACATAAAGAATTACACATTTATAAGAAGCATATTTTTACACATGTGCCTACTGGCCTTCATTAGAGAAATTTTTTCTTTGTATCCTCTCCCATTTTTGTCTTCTGACTTTTAAATCTAGCCATCCCTGGTGACTAATAGTGATGAGTGTCTTTTCATGTATCTATGGGCTGTTTCTGCATCCCTGGAATGTCTCTGGTACATTTGGATCTCTTAACCACTCTATTTATTTATTTCTGCTTTTACTACAGCAAGAAGTCTACACCATCTAGATACCAGATCTTTATGATCCATATGATTCAAAATCATCTCTCCTTCCTGTGGGCCGTGCTCTCATTTGGTGGATGGCATATAATAAAACATAAAAGTCCTTGGTTATATAAAGCCTAGGACATCTTCTTTTGTTTATTGCCAATGTTTACTCAGTGTCATATTAGAGACAATTTTGAACAATCAAAGGTAATAAAGGTTTACCACAATGTTTTCATTGAGATTTTTATGTTTAGGTTGCCTTGGTTAGAGTTTTTGGAAAATAAGCACAAGACATCTATTTTATCTTTCTAATTTCATTTTATGTTTATCCCCAAGTGCAATCTGCCCATAATTCCTACATTACACTTCTTGGAATGAACCTCACTCTGAATCTCATCAACAAAATGAAATCTTTTTAAATCAGAAAATGCTTTAGTTGGTGCCCATATTCTATGCAAAAGATAACTAAATGCAAAATCTGAATTTTCACTAAATCCGCTTTCTTCACTAAATAGAGAAAATGGAGGCGTATGAAAATTACTAGATGCTGAAGGTTAAGACCATTGGCAAACTTGTGTTTTGATTCATCTTGTTTTCAAACAAAGCACAAAATAAACTGGGGGATGGGAGTGGATCCACTGAAAGAGAACAGGCATAGGAGAAGGGAGGGACTAAGCAGAAAGGGGCCCCGATGTGTACTCTCCTGGGCCAGCCTGGGAAACAGAAGTAGAAAACAGGGATTCTTGTTGGCTCTGTGGCTACAGTTTTTCTACCTGGTTGGATGAACTTATTTAGCAAAATTATAAAAATTTGCACAGAGAATCTGCTATTCTCTGGGCATTAAATATCCTTCAAAAGCCTATGTGTGGGCTGCAGAGGAGGCTGACACACAAGGTTCTTGAGGAGGAAAAGGTTCAGTTATCAGCACCCACCTTGGGCAGCTCATGACCACCTATAACCCCAGTTTTAGGGCATCCAATGCACTCTATGAAGTACACAGAAGCATATACCTACACATAGACATATACACATCCTCACATAAATATACACATTGTTGAAAACACAAATAAGCATTTTAAAGGGTCACATGTTAAAGGCTTGGCCCTGCCTGTGACACTCCTGGGACATGGCAGAACCTTTAAGAAGGGCCTACTAAGATGTCTTTTGATCATTGGTAACATGCCCTAGAAAAGGACTGTGATACCCTGGCTCTTCTTCATTCTCCTTTATTTCCCACCCACAAGGAAAGTGGCTTTGTTCCACCATAAATCGTGCCATGAGTACTTCCACAAGTCCAAAATAACTGACCAACGCGGAAACCTCTGGAACTGTGAGACAACACAGTCCTTTCTTCTTCTAGTGATTCTCACCTGCATTTGTTACCGTAACAGGAAGCCAGGTCATACGGAAGTATTTGAGGAGAAAAGAAATACTTTCTACATTACAGGTGAAATGTCCTGCCAGATGTCTAAGATACGATGCTTAATTCTATAATTCAAACTTCAAATACTCAAAAAGGAAATATTCTCATATTTTCTTCCCATTTCCATTCCTGCACTATCTTGCTTCGATTCCTCTGTTTGTGAGAATAACTATAAAAAACTGAATTTCCATGTAATCATATTTGAAACATATATCATGATGTTTAAAATAGTTATGAATATCAAGTCTTCTCTCTTTAAAAGTATGTTTGCTATTTGGAAATAGAAGTAATTCTGAGCCAAATGTGCTCAGGAAAGTGGGCAATTAAGCTACCCAAGTCCGGTAAAAAGAAAATAATGAACGAGTTCATACATCGCTCCATCCACTTATTTAGCAGACGTTTCTCCTCTTCCTGCCATGTACCAGGTTCCAGTGGAGGTTCCAGGGACATGACTAGGGGCAGAACAGGGATTCAAGTTCTCAGAGATCACACTCGAAGTTAGTGGGCATAATAAAACATCAGTTCAGTGGAGAAAAATGAAGTAATGAGCAAAGGGAAGTGTGGTGGGCTATTGTGAGCAAAATCCTGGACAAAAAAGTCCACTCTCATCAGAAACATGAACTTTCAGTAGGAAAAACTAACTATGTTTTCTGCTTATCCGTTGACATGACCAACCACCCAATACACTGTTTGACAATATCTCATAGGAAATTTCTTACTATGGAAATCTCTCTTAATAAGTCATGAGTGTTTAGAAACACTGCTGTGTCTATATGGATGGAGTTCGAGTTGATATTCAGATATCTCTACCAGGTATAAATGCCCAGCTGCAACAGTCTGGATATACCTTACCTCTTCCACAGAGTCTGAAGAGGTGGTCTCGGGTTAGACCTAAATCACATTAAAAGCTGACTTTCTCACATTTTATAGTTTTCTCAAAGGGTCACAAGAGAAAAATAAAAACATAGTCTGACTTCTAGGGACCGTCTTCTTCCCTTCCCCACTTTTCTCTACCCAGATGAGGGATTCTTTTCTTGAGTCCTTTGTGTTAACTATTTAACTCCCTGTAAGAGACTCCAGCCTTCTGCTCAGCCATCAGCATTGTCACAAGTAAGAACCAGCACCAGATATTCGGGACAAATAACAACATGATTTTGAGTTCTCTAAAGCATGCATTTTGCATGCACCCCTCAACCCGTTACTGGGAATAACTGTCCTAGAGTACAGCTCTCCTTTGTTTGAAGTCTGAGAAGCCACTAGTTCTACCAAAGAGTCAATTATTACCAGAAAGGTTTTACTTATTGCAAATTGCATTCAGCAGAACTTTGGCCCTTGAGTTTTTAGAGCAGATGCAAGCTTCAAAAGATTTTTTTAAGAAGATGTATTAATTGCCCTCTGATGTGAGTTCATATGCATTTATATGTGCCTGCGTCTCTCAAAGCCAGAGGGTCTTCACCATCAGCTTTGAAATCCTCCTGACCTGGTACTTTTGAGAATATTTGTAATTCAGGTAATCAGAAAACAAAGGCCTGAGAAAGTATTCACTATTACATTTTAGAACCAGTGGGGGAAAAAAAAAAAAAACAAAAAAAACAAATCAAAACCTCCCCTTTGGTTCATGATTCCCTTTGCCATCTATTTAGAGTCCTGGTTCTAATGGCCAGTTACTTTAACAAGTCATCTCCCGATACCGAGGCAATCTCTTGGTTTTTGCTTCTTAATTTACCTTCTCTGTTCCTGCTGCAGCAATGGCTGTCCCACTCACTCGGGGAAAGAAGAAAACAAATTCTGACCAAGAGGAGCAAGAAGAAAGTCCAGACATGTTTCCCAGACAAATAACATTGAAGAGAAATTCACAGGCTGAGTTTTTTTTATTGTTATTTCAAGTCAAGTAGGACCTTTTCTCCAAATTGTTGTCAAAGCAGCTCACTTAAGAGGAATGGCTCTAAGGCAGCGATTCTCAACCTGTGGGTCTTGACCTCCAGCAAGGGTCACACAGCAGATACCCTGTATATCAGATATGTATATTACGATAACAGTAGCAAAATTACAGTTGTGATGTAGCAGCAAAATAATTTTATGGTTAGGGGTCACCACAGCATGAGGAACTGTATTAAAGGGTCACAGCATTAGGAAGGCTGAGATCCACTGCTCCAAAGCATTTACTTAGAAACTTTTCTGTGGCTCTTGTTTCCATTCGTTTGACTCTGCTTGCATCCTTCTAAGAAGATAAGCGCACAAAAGAGACTGGGAAACATTGGCTGCATGAATTATGCTGATTGCAGTATTTCTGATATTTACTCCCAAACAAAAATAAATCTCTTTCATTACTAAGTCTCTTTTTCCACCAAAGCTTCTTGAAGAAACTAATTGTTTTCTGAGGTCAGGAAGATGGTGCTGTCACAAAAGTACCTCCCACACAATCATAAGAATGTGAGTGTAGATCTCTGGCGTCTGTGTAAAAGATGGTATAGTGTAGAGTCCAGGGACTTAATGCTGGATAGAGACAGATCTTTGGCTAGCCAGTTTCAAAGGATTGATGATCCCTAGATTCAGTGAAAGAACCTGTCACACACACACACACACACACACACACACACACACACACACACACACACACACACACAAGATGAAAACGCAGATCTGGAAGTTTTATCCCCACCAGCTAACTTTCATAGTACTGAAAGGTGCTCTACAAGCTACCTGAGGAGAAAAGCAATCATCAGTCATATTTAACTGAAAACTCTGTGAGCTACAATAACTGGCCAGGCATGACACACCCACTGGTACAACAGTGGCATGAACATTGTACCATCATTTTCTGATAGATGTCAGCCCTGCTCCACAAAATGAACCCATACCTGGGAAAATTAGCAGGACAAGAACCTGTGGATGGACAGGACATACGCTTTAGGAAAGAACCTGCTATTATTATTTATCAAAATGATTGTAGTATAAACTGACCGCTAATGACTTGTCCCCATAGACCAATGTATTTATCACCCCTCATCTGAAAAACATCGATTTTCAGTAGATTGTAATTAACACAGAGGCACCCAACTTGCAAACATGCAAAGAATAAGAGAATGCAGAATGCTTAGCCCCAAAGAGAATACACATATATCCTCCCTCCCCATCAAGGCTCAGGGATCTTTGGAAGAGAGGGCAGAAACAACTAAGAGCCAGAGACAGTAGCTGTTTCTGTAAGGAAACACCCAGGCACAGCAGGACATCTGTACATATGAACTCACGGCAATTGTGACTGCATGCTCAAAACCTGTACAAGTCCAAGCCAATCCAAATCCCAGCATGTTTGGGCACACAATTCCATTAGCCATGGAGAAATTGGCAACTGTTAACTGCTAGAAAGGGAAGGGTCAATTTTCTCTAAGAGTATAGGCCCTGGTAATCAACCACACTCAATTGGAAGACCACACATCCAATCATATTTTAGGCCTTAATAGTGGGGGTGGGCACACAAAAATGGGTGGGTAAGAAAGAGAAATGGACCTAGGAAAAGTTTAGGGATGGATATGATCAAAACACATTGTAGAAAACTTGAAACTGTCAAAGAACAAATAAAATATGAAAGACAAAGTTGGAGACTGATAGACACCTGATATCAACCTCTGACTAACCAACCCATGTGCATACACCTGTGTACACACACACACAAACACACACATACACACACATACACACACACACTTTTCCATGAGAAAGTCTGTTAAACATATATAATTCTAGGGAGAAGCTAAGCAAACAAACAGGAAGTCCACAAAGCAGAATGAACAGCTAATTATTCCCAAGTGTGCTCCAGTTCCTCCAGACCTCAAAGCTGTAAATGACTCTGCATCTGACGTGAAATCCCGCTACAGGTATATCTGGATGCATTTGCTCCGACTACAGTTTAAGGAGCAGCTAATGCCCATTAAAAATGAGGCTGGGCTCCCCACTAACAAGGCAGAAGGAATGCACCTGCACTAAGTTGGTGCCCGCCATGAAGTGTCATCTGATATATTTCAGCATGACATGTTCAAAAGTCGTATTTTCTTCTTCCAAAAAACACAGAAGTTACCAATATCCTCAAATGGCCCTTTTATTCAATCTTTCCTCCCTGATTACAGCCTACCTTTATGTCTCAAGTGAACACAGAGAGTAGGCAAGTGAATTTCCTCTACCGTGTAAACAACTATGATGCAGAACTTGTCAGAAGGGGAGAAGGAAGGGACGACAGATCACTTGCTCAAGTTACTCTGAACCTCTGTGGAGACTCCATTGCTAAGCATTCGCTGCACTTTGTACACATCTTAGCAGGGCCTGAGCAGCTTCTGAGTTTGGTTCAGGAGTGTGAACTGCTCACTTGGTACATAAGGCACAAAAACGCAACTTGGTTCTACACCCTGTTCCTTACACAGGTTTGGAGCTGAGAAAGATGGATGAGATATGCTCAGAACAATATAACTTCAAACCTCCCCTCCCTTCTCCCATGGCTGGGGAGAATTACAGTACATGACGGGCACCTTGTCTACAGTGTGGGCAACTGTTTTAGCCTAACTGCCTCCAAAGCTCTAATGGACTTTGTGGCCAAATCCCCTCAGATATCAAGTATGTCAAAGTGAACTGGGGCAGGTTAAAAAACAGACTGTTTTTCATTGGTGGCTCTGAGGATAAGATGCCTCATAGTTGTTCAGATCGAATGATTAAAAATGATCAATACCCAATCATTTTTAGAGTGTTTCTCTCAGTAAATCCATATTTGCTTTTCTTTCCCTTGTCCAGCCTGGTTTTACAAACCTTGTAAGGTTCCCTAGAGCCTGGAGTGGCACACACAGCTCTCTCTTCAGCTTATTCCCTTTGAATTTATCTTCAACCATTCAATATATTGATGACTTGGGCTAAATAATTTTTTCTTTGGTTTTTAATAGTGAATTTCCAATCTTTTCATTTACAAATAGCTTAGTTCCGCTTGTAATGAGAAAGAAGGCTATCAGAGAGGAAAGAAACCATAGCAAACAGTATAAACAAAAACAGAAAATAAGGAAGAAAAGCATGTCCAGCTTTAATTTGTTTGAGAAGTTATTTTTCAGCTGAAGATGTATTTTCCTGATAAAACTGAAAAACAGATCAAAAGGGAAACTATTAGAGCATAAAGTGCTCAATTAATTCTGCCAGAGGGGAAATAATGGAAGGAATAATTTGTCGCCTGTTCTTAAATATCAGAAGCAGCCATGCACGCCCCCAAGGGAAGGTTCATGTGGAATGGAAATATTAAAGTCTGGGCATGATGGCGCACACCTTCAGTGTCAGCACTCGGGAGGAAGAGGCAGGTGCATCTCTTTGAGTTTCAGGCTGCCCTGGTCTGCATAGCAAGTTCCAGGTCAGGCAGGACTGCATAGTGAGACACTGTTTCAACAAACAAACAAATATTAAATAGATGAATAAACAATCCTATTATTTAATTAACAAAACATTTAGTCTGTTCTCTTCTTCCACGTTGACGTGGGCTCTGAGCCTCAGACTCAGGTCTTTCTTTAGGTGCCTCACTCTTTACCAGCTAAGGCCCCTCCGTGGCCACTGAGTTACTGTTTTGATGGAAGCTCCCACAAGATGCAGACTTCTTGATTAAGGAAGTTGCCCAAATCTCTACATTGGAGACCGTGTAGAAGATGATTTTCGTGTCATGAACCTCCCTAAGAGTCAAGCTTCTTCAAACTGCATGACCAAATCATTGGTGTTCGTTCAACAAATGCTGAGGGACCTTGAAGAGAAAACACTGCAGGGGAGAAAATGACAGGAAAAATAAGGCCAGAGATATCTAATCCTGCTCCCCAAGATGAGAAGGACCCAAATAGGAAACCAAGCAAGTGTTAGCAAGCCGGAGCCCAAGGCACAAGAGAGTACATAAGTGCTTTGGGATTGGGCATTGAGAGAAATGTTGTTCCCTTGGCAAAGCAAAGAAACCTTCACAAAATTACTTGAATTTGAGGCAGGCACAAAGAAATTTGCAGCAAAAACAAGTTTAAAGCATCAAACATTTTCAGAAGCTAGATTTTTGTTTATCAGGAATCGAGTTTCATAATCTGCTTCCCTATAGTGAAGTTATGTTGCTTTTGTATGACCTAACATGAGTCAGGCACAGTTTTCCACAAGGTACCAATACAAAGTAGCAAATACCTCAGGCACTGTGGCCTGTACATGCTCTCTATTTTGCCATAGACAAATATAAACAAATACATGTGCCTTTGTTCAATAAAATCTTACTACAGACAATAGAAATTTAGTCTTATGTAATTTTCACATGCCACAAAACAACTTGTCAATTATTTAAAAATGTTAAGGCATTTATTTCGTAGCTACAAAAAAATATACACTGGTGGACTGGATTCAGCCTGTAGGCAATAGGTAGAGTAGTAACTATTAGTATCTCTTCTTAGCCAATATGTCTTTGTAATTATCACTCTAAATATCTTCTTCAACTTTTTTTTTAAATAAGGTGTGTGTGTGTGTGTGTGTGTGTGTGTGTGTGTGTGTGTGTGTGTGTGTATGTGTGTTGGTGTACTGTGTGTGATATAGTGTGTATGTGAGTGTGTGTGGTGTAGTATGTGTGTTATGTACTGGTATAGTATGTGTGGTATAGTGTGTGTGTTGTAGTGTGTGTGTGCGTGCATGTGGTCTAGTGTGGTATAGTATGTGTGTGGTGTACATGTGTGTGGTGCAGTATGTGTGTGGTGTGATGTACTGGTATAGTATGTGTGGTATAGTGTGTGTGTGTGTGTGTGTGTGTGCATGTGGTCTAGTATGGTATAGTGTGTGTGCAGTGTATATGTGTGTGGTACAGTATGTGTGTGTGATATTTGTGTATGCATGTTTGTATACGTGTTTGTGTATGCAGATGCACTCACCCAAGCAGGTACATGCAGAGGTAAGAAGCTGATATCAGGATACCCTCCCTCTGTCTTATCTTTTTAGGCAGAGTCTCTCACTGTGTCTGGGGCTTGCTATCTTGGCTCATCTGGCTGGCCAAGATTCGAGTTTTTAGTAATCACATGCCTCTTCCCTCTCTCTAGTGGTGACGTTATAGCTTTATGGGGCTATATCTGGCCTTTATATAGGTATTAGGTCCTTACGCATGGTCAATAAACACTTTAGCCACTAAGCCATCTACCTAGCATCCCAAATACATCCATTACGTGAACACACAAGCCACTTCCCTCCCTGTACATTTGTTGTTAGACCTCTTTGAAACCATTTACAACTTGGTTGATTTTTCTGGAAAGGACCAACAAGTATGTACATGCCACATGCCGTACCATATTCAAATTTCCTGAAAGAGCAAAGATACCACTTTTGTTTGAGATTTGCAGTTCATTGAGCTTCCAGTTAGCATTTTATATGCATCTTTAGCAATAGCATCTGAATGACAGACAATGTGTTTTTGTGCTGAGAAGTTCACTGGAAGCACAGATCAGATGAAGCATTAAGAATGCATTTGACCTTAGGAGGGATCAGAAAATGTTTTCTAAAATGAATTTAGTTCAATCTACAAGTATATGACGACCTTTAAGAAGTAACAATTACAGGATACGTTCCAGGAATCTTAGTTCTGTGAGCTCACTCCATTTCCACTTTAACCTTCTGAGACATGGGATGGGATAGATTATTTCTATTACTTAAAGTATTCAGAGATTTGTGACTCATCTACGCTATTACAGTAAAGGCTCAAACAAGTATAGACTGCACTCTTCCGGTTCCAAACCTCACTCCTACTGTGTCTGTCATCTGCAGTCACTTGCTTAGTGCATTTTGGTAGCATTAGATATGAAAGCACCAACCAAGCAGAGGAAATGCAGATTTAAATGCATATTTAATCGGGAGTAAGGGGGGGTAAATATGATCAAAATACATAGCATGAAATTCTCAATTAATAAAAGTATTATTTTTGAGCAAAAAAAATGTGTTTCTATTACTTCCTGCCTTTTGTAATCGTAGTAACATAAAATTAGGAAAAAATAACATGTCTCTATAGGAGTATCATATGTTAAAACTAAGAATGAATATAAAGATGTTAGCACACTTGTTCTTATTTAATTAACAGGTGACAAATGGTGACTTTCATTGTTACGTCAGCAATGACTAGTCTGGGATGGTGTATGCAGTTTGAGTCCCCACCCTATTCCTTGAGTAACTCATCTTATACAAACTATATAAAACTTTATGTATATACAACCTGAGTTCCTCAATAATTTTAAACAAAGTCAAGACAATATTCAACCCCAGACAAATAATTTTTCTACTATCTAGTTTAGAACATGGATAAGATATTGGTGTATGGATTTCCTCAGATGAAACTGTCTTCATCAAACTTTCTCAAAATCTCCCCTCTAAGAGTCGTCTCAGGCGCCATCCCCCTGCTGTCTTTATATATATATACTCTTAATTCTTTTTCAAAACCACCCAGACCTGTGGTGTACCTGAAGCCCAGGACTTCTGTCTGTCTTGAGAAAGAGAAGCTTGTGAATAACCACATTGTACTTGCCAAGGGTGGTCTCCCTGAGAATAGAAATATCTTATTTCTAGCAGCTAATCCAATTGTATTGTCCATGTAATAATAATCAGGAAACAAATGTGTAACTATTGTACATACTATAAGGTCATTTTAGTTATAACAGTAACAATGCAGCAATAACAATATTATCAAGTAAGTATATATGAGTTTAAAGGTTACTTTTTATTTAATTTTCATATCAACCTCTCAAAATATAAGTAATTATTCTCATTTTACAATTAGCAAACACTTGACTTCCACTTAGGATAAAATGGCAAGATGCTAAGTATTCTGCACAATATTAACTCAATAATGCTCAATGGTAGGTAATTTTGCAGTTCCTATTTCTGAATAAGAAAATTAAGACAAACTGATTGGGTTAAGTAGGTCATTCAGGTCACAAAATATGTTGGCAAGGATCTCCCTAACACAGACCACCATACCTCCTGAGGTCAAGTCTGAATGTACTGGCTTCTATTTAGAGGACCCACATAGATACTAAAAGCAGCCTTAATTCAAGTTTCAGAGGATATGACACCGTCTTCTGGCCTCGGTGGACACTGCACACAAGTGTGCACAGACATACATGCAGTCAAAAAACCTATACACATAAAATAAGAATAAAATCTCAGAAATTTTTAAATGTCTTAAATAAAACCACTTTAAATTATAAAACAAATGTCTTTAGCAAACAACTTTGTTTTCAAACATCAAATACCTTAAACAAAAGGAAGAATAATCTTATCAGTAATGACAGTTTCTCAAAACTATGGCTTTTAGGAATTGTGGGAATGGCCCTGTGTTAACATGCTTACTTAGCATTCACAATGTCCTGGGTTTGACACCTGAGCTCACAGTTGGGGGTTGGGAGGGAAGTTTTTCAACCACCATGATCTCTGCTCATGTTCTGCAACACAAGCTTATTAATGTTTTGTATTGCACATTGTTCAAATAATTTATTGATTCACTTTTCTCTCAGAAAAAATCCCTTTTTCTTAATTTTTGCAATCATGGCCTTAATGGAAATAATATCTACAGGTCATTTCATGTTTCTTGGCAAGTTATTGTTACGTTCTGTGCTGGCATCATAGATATATATGCCAAAGAGTCTTGCTAAATTCTTTACAGGAATATTTCAAACACTTTTTTCACATTGCTTAAATGACTATTGTTCTAAATTGCTCTTATACATCTTAAGAAGAAAAAAGAATCCTGTTAGGTAAAATTAATAAAATATCAAAAAAATTTAAATGTTTAGAAAGGACACCTTAAAATCATTATATAATCCCATTTGTTCCGTCCTCTCAGTGAGATGAACCCATTCTTCACATGACACATCTGCGCTAGTGTGTGGATTTCATGGAATACAATCACACACTGACCTCCCTAGACCTCTTTTCCTGTATCTGGAGATCATGTGGGTATCGCTGGCCTCCTGTCCCCTTAAAGGCCAAAGTTGAACACTAAGTTATCTGAATAGATGGCACCTTATTCTCATTCCCCAACAACTCTAAGCTTCCACCGCCCCTCCCAGGGTCTTTATGAACACAGATGTCATTTTAATAGAGGAAGAGGTGAAGTGACAAGACAGTGACCTGTGGGTGAACCCAAGAGCAGGTGAGGGCTGTCAGTTTTTAATTTGAAGCTGGTGTCAGGACTGAGAAATGGCTGCTATAATCACATTTGTAGCTGAACTCCTATAAACACCACACAAAGTCATGAGGTGCTGTCGTGGGCAATATGAAATTAACAATTCCTTTGTAGGTCTCACGGCACCTGGCTAAATCAACCGTATCTTTGAAAACTGTATAAGCACCCCTTGACTGTGTGACAAGCAGGCATAACTGAGACCCTCTGTTGGCTTCAAACTACAGAGACAAAACATTTTTTAAAGGAAGTTCTATTTCAAAGAATACATATATTTTTACTAGTTCTTTGAAAACGTTTTACAATGCATTTTGAGCAAATCACCACCATCCCTTCCCTACGTGCCCAACTTTGTGTCCTTTGTTTTTAAACGCATCAAGTTCAGTAATATCCCTGTTCATTATATTCCTGGATGTGTAGCCATCCACCAGAGCATAGTCAGTCTACCATGGGACACACCCTTAGAGAAACCTGACTCTCTCTCCCAGCATCCATCAGTTGCCCATATCTCCTTGGCTAAGGGTGATTCTTCATTCCACTCTCCAGGGAATCAATTTAATGTATCATCTAATCCAAGAAGGAAAAGTACATCATTAAAAACAGGTATGATGCCTCATTTCCTGCAATCCCAGCGCTAGGGAGATAGGAGATCCCCTGTGCTATGCATGAGCTCTAAGCCAGCTTGGGTTACAGAGTGAGACCTTCTCTCTCAATAAAAGAAAGAAAGGAAAGAAGGAAGGAAAGAAGGAAGGAAGGAAGGAAGGAAGGAAGGAAGGAAGGAAGGAAGGAATGGGGGAAAGAAGGAAGAAAGGAAAGGGAGGGAGGGAAGGAGTGAGGGAGGGAATAAGGGGAAAAAAGAGAGAGGAGATAGAAAGATCTTCAGAAGCTATATTTCAGACAAGAGGCTAATATCCAGAATTTACAAAGAATTACAGAAATTAAATATCAAGGAAATAAAACTGCCAATTATCAAATGGGCAAATAAACTGCATAGACATTGGGGGGGGGGGAACCTAGTCAAGTGGTGGTAGTGTATGCCTTTAATCCCAGCACTGAAGAGGCCATGAGTCTCTAAGTTCAAGACCACCCTGATCTATAGAAGAAGTTCCAGGACAACCAGGGATACACAAAGAAACCCTGTCTTGAAAAGCCAAAAATAAGATAATTAAGTACAAACAGCCATTAATAATTTTTTTTAAATATTAAATATCCTTAGTCATCAGGAAAATGCAAATTAAAACTACTTTGAGGCGCCACCTCTCCCCAGTCGTAATGGCGATTGTAACCAACAAATCTGACAATAAATCTGACAACAAATGTTGGAGGAACGTGAGAGAAAGGTACCTTCAATACTGTTTGTGGGAGCAAAAAGTAATGCAGCCATGGTGGAAATCAATTTGGAGACTTTTCAAAATTATAAAAATGTAACTACCTGTGACCTACTATTGCACTCCTGGGGCAGATACCAAAGGACTCTACACCTTACCACAGATGTGATTGCACCTCCACACTCATTACTTCTTTATTCTATGTAGCAAAGAATTGGGATCAACTTATACGTCCAACAACAGATGGATGAAGAGAAAAAATTTATATGTATATGTGGAAACTATTCATATGAAAAGAAAACTGAAGTTAAAATTTATAGGCAAGTGGGGGGGACTCAGAATGTATGATTTTTAAGCAAGGTCACACAATCTCAGAAAGAAATTAACCGCATGTTCTCTCAAACGTGAAATCTATCAAAAATATGTGCATATATGTAAACAAATAGCCGTGTGGGTGAAGGATAGCATGAAGGAGAGAAAAGACAAAAGACTAGAGAGAAGGGCACCAGGGCAGACTGCATGCAGATAGTAGACATGAATTGTGAAAGAAAGAGAACGCAAAGCTAATTGTTTCCACAGTTCTGATTATGTCGGGAGTATTTGCTATTGTCGGTGGACTAGTGCAGAAGATATATTTGATACTAAAAGTGAAGATTTAACGTGAAGCTTTATAGTTTCTGCTATGAATGACTATTCTAACTATAGAAGCTCACTTGATTGTATAGACATTGGGTCTGGCTAATTTTGGTGTATGTTTTTCTTTTCTTACAAGCTTTTTACAATAAGATTTTTTTTAATATATAAATAAACTCAGTACTATCGTGACATAATATTCATCCTCAAAGCTACACCCTGGTAGACACTTTCATATAATGTTTCTGATAAGAATGTCTTATATTCAATCCCTCAAGACTTATGCAATACAAGTCCACTCTAAGCATTAAAAATAATAAATGTACCATAGACATAATTTCTTCAAATTTCCTGTGGGTAAAAAAAATATTAACTTGGGATGTACCTACACGTGTATAATTCAAATTTTCTGTGAGGCTGCCTAATTTCAAAAATAAACATAATAATTTTAAAGGACATCCTATATGCTTATCTTAATTTCGTTCCCTATTGCTATAATTAAAAACACCCTGACAGAAACAATCCCGGGAAGAGAGTTTATTGGATCACAATTGCAGGTTACAAACAGAAAGCAAGGAGCTGCAAAGGTGACTCGGTAAAATAGGACACTTACTGTGCAAGCACAAAGATCTGAGTTCAAACCCCCAGCAACACAGAGAAAAGCAAGACATGACCAACATGCCTGGAACCCCAGCATTGGAAGACAGGGAAAGATGGCCGCTTCTAATTCAAGGTCTAGCCAGTGAGTTAGCCTGTGAGCCTTGCTGAAGCAGTGACTTCAGTTTCAGTAAGAGACTCTGTCTCAAGAAATTAAGGCAAAGAAGAAGGCAACCAACATGCTCCTCTGGTCTCTGCTAAACATGAGTCCCTGCACACACACATGCAACACCAGTTAGTGTTGGGATGAGAGCATTGGAGTATGACAGATTCGTTGCTTTCCTTCCAGGGATTTAGGACAAGAAAACAACAACAAATTACCAGTTCTGCACTGGTAATTTTTTATTGTGTATGTGCATGTGTTTGTGCTGGTGCACATGTGTATGCTTCCAAATGGAGGGCATGGGTTAACAATGAGTACCTTCCTCCATCATCCTCTAATTTATCTTGTAAGACAAGAACCCTCACTAAATCCAGAGGTTAACAACTTGTAGGGGGATTATGTTGCTCTATTATAAATAACTGTCTCCGCCTATGAGTTTAATAGAAAGTGCTGATTGGCCAAAGGCAGACAGGAAGTGTGGGCAGGGCTACCAGACTAAGAAGACTCTAGGAACAGGCAGAACAGGTCAGAATGCCAGAGAGAAGCCAGAGGAAGCAAAGGACAACTATGCTGCTCTGAGAAAAGGTACCAAGCCACATGGCTGAACAGTCATGGCTTAGATTAAGGGTAAAGGTTAACAAGTTATATGTCTGGGTCTTAGGCCGATCAGCCTAAAACTATTGTAAGCATCTGTGTATCTCTGTGGGTCTGTGGGTCTACAGGCCTAAACCTTGGGGCTAGGCCCGAAAGTTCAGGCCAGAAACCTCTTACTACAACAACTGGCTAGGCTGGCTGACCAGGAACCTCCCAGCTGTCATTATCATACTGTGCTAGGGATCTGAACTCAGGTCCACTTCCTGGGTGGTAGGTACTTTACTGACCAAGTTCTCTCCACAGTCCTGTTGGGCCTGGTCTTAAACCCTTCATATGGCTTCACTCCTAGAGTCTTTGTGGTAACTCTGTAAGAAAGGGCTAATTTTGGTCCTCACTTTGCAGGTCAAGGATCCTAAGGCACAGCAAGCCCAAGCAAATTACAAATTACCAAAGGCTACTGGTGGAGTCAGGATTTGAAGTCAAGTTTGCAAGGACTGCTGTTCTTTGTCACTCTTAACATCCTCCTGGGGAGTGGACTGTTGCCATTTAACTGCTTTTGTAAGGCTGATGGGCATGCATGAAGTCTGCATGAAGATATTTTGAAGTAATGTCACATAAGATGGGTTAACAGTTACTTATTCCCTATAGGGATAATGAGAGGGTACTTATTCACCAAAGAACTCAGTCTTCAGAAACATGCTAGACGATAGCACCCCCAAATTTCACATATGTAGAATTCTGCACTTTTTTGCCATCAGTCACATGTCTGATGAAGCCTCATAAACCAGACATAAGAAAGTATTACATAAGGAAAGGAGCTTGGAGTATGAAGTCAGAGAATCGGGACGTGAACCCCAGATTGACACTTGCCACCTGAGCAAACTTGTGCAAGTGACAGATGCTTACTGAACCTTACTTTATTTATGCTCATGAACAGAAAAATATCACATACTATTGTTTTCTATGGGTAACTGTGGAGTCCCAAAGGTGCTTTAGAAATGGGTTTCCCCAGCGGTCCCAAGTGAGTGACTCCACTAGTCTCTGCTCTTGTCAAATCAAGAAACCATATGACCCCAGGTTTCTTTCATATTATGTTTGTTTCATACTGGAGATGCATCATATAACTTACACTCTCCTCTTCTCTAATCTGTGTGAGCGCTTAATGTTCCTAAGGATTATTGATGCTGAAAACATTCTTGTAGAGATGCGCTAGTTTCTAAAGCTTAAATCTTCTTGCATTTGCATGTGTGAGCTCTTGGTTCACTGCTGACACTCTGATTTAACCTGTGCAATACCCACATACACCTCTTCGTATTGCAACTTAAGTCACTTTTTCTGATAAGCCCTTTGAGTCCCACATAGCTCTAAGTTCTGGTCTCAAACTGCCCACTCACATGTGTTTGATGGTTCTGTGGCAGTCTCCATGTTGTATTAAAAACACTTAGTTAAGTCTTTCTCTTCAGTCTGAATACAGTGACCTAGAAGGAAAAGAATTTGGTTGAATTCATTCTATCTCCCTAGTAGCTATCACTTGCCACATAGAGGTACCATATATGATTGTTGGGGACATGCCAAACTCATGGCTTCTATACATACAAATGTGACAAGCTGACTATGACTAAGACATTAGAACTCTATCAATGAATGGCAACTAGTGACGGATGCATAAAATCAACACAAGCTATTGGAAACAAAGAAACAATGGAATGGGAACTATTTAGAAAAGGCAGGCTAAGCAGGAAAATGCATTTATTTTTAATGGAAAAACATTTTTGTACAACATATTCTGATCATGATTCCCATTTTCAACTCCTACCCACTTCCAAAAACTCCATCTCTAAAACTCTATGCTGTCTCTCTCTCTCTAGATAGATAGATAGATAGACAGACAGACAGACAGACAGACAGATAGATAGACAGACAGACAGACAGATTGATAGATGATAGATAGAGATAGACAGACAGATAGATAGACAGATTGATAGATGATAGATAATCACAAAGAAATAAACAAACAAACTAGAGTTTAGATCAAAAAAAGAAAAGAAAAAATACAACACATAAATTTAGTATGAGGTTTCTGTTCCAGACTTTCGGGCCTAGACTCAAGGTTTAGGCCTGTAGACCCACAGACCCTCAGAGACACACAGATGTTTACAATAGTTCTAGACTGATTGGCCTAAGGCCCAGGCATATCACTTGCTAACTCTTTACCCTTAAACTAACCCATGACTCTTATCCTGTTCAGCCATGCAGCTCGGTACCTTTTCTCAGAGCAGCATTGTTGTCCTCTGTTTCTCTCTGGCCTTCTCCTCTGTTCCGCCTGTTCCTAGAGTCTTCTAGTCTGTTAGCCCCACCCACACTTCCTGTCTGCCTTTGGCCAATCAGCGCTTTTTATTAAACCCGTGGGTGAGACAATTATTTACAATGGAACAACATACTCTCCCACACATAAACATACAAAAAAGACATAAGAAAATCATAAAATCACTGTCTTATATTTCTAATTGCTGTGAAGAGACACCATGACACAGCAACTCTTACAAAGGAAATTATTTATTTGGTGCTGGTATCCATTTTCAGAGGTTTAGTCCACTATCATCAGGGCAGGAAACATGGCAGTGTGCAGGCAGACATGGTGCTAGAAAGGGACCAGAGAGTTCTACATTTTAATCCACAGGCAGCAAAAGGAGAGACTGTCATACTATGCTTAGCTTGAGCCTCAAAGCCTTCTCCCACTGGGACACTTTCTCCAAGGCCACACCTACTCCAACAAGGCCATACCTCCTAATAGTGCCACTCCCTATGGGCCAAGCATTCAAACACAGGACTCTAAAGGAGGTGGGAGAAGCATTCCTATTCAAACCACCAGTATGGAAGCCAAAATATACAAGCAAAAGACCAGTAAGGCAAAACAAAATGAAGAAATACGAGACAGGTCTAAAATACCATTGAGTTCATTTTTGTTACCATCTACTGCCAGGCATGGGACCTGCCCTTAACATATCCAGTGACAATCCCATTGCAGGAAACAAATTTTTCCTTTGCAAGTGAATGTCAATTGGGAGCCTGTGTGCTGCTCCCTCCTTGGGTGCTGGGCCTCATCTGGCTTAAGCCCATGCAGGCCTATGAGTTGCCATGGTCTCTATGAGTTCATATGTGCATCGATTCTGTTGTACCTGAAAGATACTGTTTCCTAACTATTATTCATCTTCTCTGGCTCTTACGATCCTTATGCTTCCTCTTCTGTGCAGCGTCCTCGACCCTGAGGTGACAATATTGATGCAGACATCCCATTTAGGACTGAGGGTTTCAAAACTTCTCACTCTCTGTACCTTTATGCCGCTCTGGGTTTCTGTGTTAGTTCCCATATACTGCAGGAGAAAGCTTCTCTGATAATGAATAAGTGAGGCATAGATCTATGGGGATAGCAGAACACTGTTAGGGTGTTTCTTTACTGCTACATTTCTTTAGCAGGACAATGGTATCTGGTTTTTCTTTAGGCCAATGGCTCATTTAGTCTCAGGTCCTTGGTTACCAGAGCAATGTCTATTTCATGGAATAGGTCTTAGATCCAATTAGGAAATGGTTGGTTACCCACAAAACATTTGTGCCACTATTACACTGGCAAGCCACAATTGGAGGACACAGGCTTTGTAGTTGGGTTTGTGGCTGCCTTCCTCCCCCAGCATCATACAGGGTACCTCTCTTATAAACATTAATAGTAGAGGTTTGAAGCCTAGTTAGGCACTAGCTAAACTTGTTTATGTTCAACAGGATATGTAAGTGTCATCTTCAGCAACGGGGCCTTTCCATTCATTTGTAGAGAGCAACCAATAGCCTTAGCAATATCATGAGGCTTGGGGGAGTTCCATGGAGCCCTTTTGACCAATGACTCAACTTCATGCAACCCATTCCTGGCACTAGATTTGCTTGGTGGTGAAAAATGTTTCATTAAGGCTTAGTCTCCCCTGTTATCTGGTGATTCTATTTAGATTTCTTTCATACATGTATGTATATATACATATTTATTATACAATATATACAATATATATTAGAGGCTTCTACGGTAGTAGATTTCCACATGACCCCCTCAAATGGCCTTTAGGGATGGTTGCCCCTCCCTGCAGTATCTATGACAGAAGGACAAATGTCCACAACTAGGATATTAATCACTGAAGAGCTAAATCTATAAGGATGAGCCTTTGAACACGGCGTAGTAAAGTGGGAGGGTGGGACTTACTCTCAATAAACAGGACAGAGCCAAAAGACTCTTAGCTCTCTGACCTATGTAGTTCTACATGAGTTGGGAAATAACATTTAAAGATGACAGGACAGATTGCATAATGACAAAAAGGGAATCCAGATGTACCACTGGCATGAGAGCTCTGAACTCTAATCACTGGGGGAGTTTCCACTGGGATGACGATGTAAAAAAGACAGTAACACATAATATAAATGATAATTATATCACAACAAAAATGGAAGCCTAATATAACAGTTGTAATATGAAATATAAAATTAATTCACTTAATAAAAAAAATGTTTTGAAACTGGGTTATACAGTAAAATCCAACTCAGTGGTATTGAGCAACAGAACTGTACTTCAGATTACTTCTATACTCACACAAGCAAAACTAGCTTTGAGAAACTTCCAAATATTGTATACTCACACAGATGGGGTTGGGATACTGATGCAAATAGGTCTAAGTCTGCAGGTACTGACATGGTTGTAAGATTCTGAGACTATTTGACATGTTTGCAGTATTGAATGAAGAAGCAACCCCTGTCAGTGGCCTTGAGAGCGCAGGGACAGCAGACTTGCTGAGGAAGGAAAACTGGACATAGCCACCCAACAACAAAAAGGTAGACATATGTGACACAGATCAACACGGATGCATACCGGAAACTCCCCTGAGGAATTGCAATAAGGAATAAATCCTGTGAGATTCTGTTAAATCACTGAAACAAAGGAGAGTGAGAGATGGGCGTGTGGATGGATTTGATTAAGTACATTAGCAGATGAAATACTGTATATACGTCATATAGGTTGTAATGTTCAACTCATTTGTTAAATATAACACTGCATTTCAACTATATACAAATTATGCCCCCATTAAAAATTAAAGAAAAAAAGAAGGGCTGTGCATAATTTATATGTGACAATAATAATTGGCTTTGTTACTTTATTGCCCAGAAACCTTCTTGCTTTACCAGTACTCACATGCAAAAGACCTAGCAGACTTAGAGCCTTCCCCTCCCCATCAGTAGGAAATTACCTGTGAACTTCTTTTGACTTTGATCTGCTGACCTCCACAGCCATGGCCACACGCCCTCTAGCCATCCTCAGAGGACACGGTGAAGTAAAGAAACAGGAATGGGCTTCATGTGCTGTGATAATTTAGAGAAATTATTCATGACAACAAGGTTTTTCTTCAATGAGGTTCTGTAATACAGCTTACACAACTGGGCTGCACTTTGCAGCCAGATGCTCTACAAGGTGATGCTCTGCTTTTGCTCATGTTTTCTTAGATTTCCAAACAGGGAACTGGAGAGGGGGGAAGGTGGCTTCCATCAGAAGAAAACTTCTATCATAAAACAGGCACTTAAAATCAACAAAACTGAATGTCGCTGCCTTCTATCTACCAGCAATTAAAACTTAATTTTGACAGGTTGGAGAGGTGGCTCAGCAGTTAAGAGCACTTACTGCTTTTGCAAGGGACCTGAGTTCATTCCCAGCGCCGCCCACATGGCAGTTCACAACTACCTGTAACTCCAGCTATAGAAGCTCCAACACCCTCTTCTAACCACCTCAAAACCAGGCATTCTTAGAGTATAGCTCCATACAAGCAGGCAAGACACTCATACATGTAAAATAAAACTTAACAAGTCTTTCTTTTAAAAAGTTAACATCTCTAGAGAGATGGCCCAGTAGTTAAGAGCACTGGCTGCTCTTCCAAGGAACCCAGGTTCAATTCCCAGCACCCACATGGTAGCTTACAAACTGCAGTTCTAAACAGCCCAATGCCCTCTTCTGGCCTCCACGGGCACTGCAGGCATGTAGTACACAGATACACGCAGGCAAAATAGCCACGGCATACACATCCAATAAAAATTAACCTTTTGCTCATATACTCGCTCCTCTCTCTTCAGCTCAATCTGGAGCTCGACCCACTGCTTAGCTGTGGATCTCTGCTTCTGCCCCCATCAGCTACTAGGTGAAGGTTCTATAATGATAATTAGGGTGGTCCCTCATTTGATTATAGGGGAAGTCCTGTTTAGGCGCCCTCTCCACTAAAACATTTTTAATAAAAGAAAAATTACAAAAATAAAAGAAAGTGGGAGCTGGGCTTGCTGAGGCTGTGTGAAAGGGAAAATAAATAAACGAAAAAGAGCCATCTATCTTTGTTTAAATTTAACTTTGAAAAAATGGAAATCTGAAAAATAAACTACTACACCGCATTGTCCAATCTGTTGTGTCTTAAAAATCAGTTTTTAACTATATATAATATACATACAATTTTAATTATGTATATATCTAAAACCATTCAGATTCTAATACCTATGTAAGCACCTGTCTCTAAAACGTTATGTTCCTAAATTTTTCTGTGGGCATCTGTGCATGCACTTGTATACACACACACACACACACACACACACACACACACACACACACACACACACACACACAACACACACACTCTTGCATAAATTTTGAAAAATAAATCAAGTTTTAAGACATAGTCTCATGATGCATCCCTAGTTAAATAAGTAAATCTTTTAAAAAGATTCTTCCTAGCATGATCAACTCTTTTTCATACCTTTAATAATACAAGATAAAGTTTTTCAGTAGGCAAAAAAACACAAAATAATTTAAAATCTATTCCAATTTTTACCCATATTTGAGCCTAATAGTACAATTTCAACATGCTTACTTCAGTCACAAGTGATATTCGGTATCAGAATAGCAGCTTCAACCTTGTACAATGTATCTGCAAAGCAAAAAGTAAAGCAAAATGAATAAATAAAAAAACACAATCAAAAATAGTTAGTATTGAAATTATCTTTGGGCATTATGATCTACGCTTTCTGTGGCCTATAATCAGAGGGGTGTTTTTCCTACTCCAAGATACTCTTTCCAGTCTCTACTAAGTGGATATTCCTCATTTACAGAAACTTCCATCCCTACAAGATTTCTTTATAGCGGTATAACTTTGTACTTTTGATGATAATTTCTTTCCCTGCAATTTTCTACATGTAAATAAAGATTGCGGCATCTAAGAAGGCCTGTTGAGAGAGCCGGAAGGGATTGGACTGGAGGAGGAACGCTCTAAAAAGCACCACTGGCATTTGTCCACTAGATGTCAGTCATGCTGTTAGCATCAATTTACATCCCTAATCCCTATAACCCAACAGAAGGCTGGGGACTGCGTGCTTCCCTGAGTCTGGATGTAATGGACCACAAAGAGGACTAGAGTGTCTCACAGTATTGTCTGATCTGGTGACTGGAAATTCTGTCTTACTCTAATAAGAGCTAAATATCGAGAAAAGGCAGGCTTTCCCCAAGTACCACGGCTAGTTAAGGACAACTGTGCCAGGGGGATCTGACGGGACTCCAGTCAGTTTGTAAAAAGGGATATGTTACTGTTTCAGAGAGCACGATTTCTGAAGCACGAAATTTGAGTAAGCGCAAGTGGAGAGCAGAATGTTTCTTATATATGTGGAACATTTCAAAGAACAAACGCTAAAAACAAATGCTGATATATGAAGAATTTATTAGTCCCGGGGAAACTGATTTAAGAAGCCAGAGCATAATGGTTGTCATCAAAATCATGAATGAATTCTGTTTTTAAAATGCCTGGTGTACTTTTCTTAGTAAAACAGCGTGTACAATTTGTAAAGTTGCTCTTAAGGATTCCCACTGAAAAGTATCATGTAAGGTGTGTGCTACTTAAGAAAGTAAATTGGCTGATCAACCTTTGGCAGGTAGGTTAGCTCTGTCTGCTCACCCAATTATCAGTAGATTAGTTCTGTTTGTTCACCCAAGTCCTTAGGTAGATTAACAGTCTGTTTCTGAGTGCTCATTACCACCATGGCCTGTGTATAAACTCCTTCCTATGTGACCAATCTTGCCATCATTCCACACAATTCCTAAATTAATGTGGAAGGCAAAATAAGAATAAGACCCATGAAGACTTTGGGGGAAGTCTTGGTATCATCAATAGATGTTCTCACATTTTTCTACCACCTCATTTAGTTTGAAACTTCATAATATAACATAATATTCCTTAAAATAATGAAAAAAAAACTATTATGCTGACTAACTGAAAGACGTTAGCTCTCAAAGAATGTGAATATGCATTCCGTATTGGTCATCAGTAACCCTGTCCCCTGCTTCCCCACGTAAATGGGCTCTGTCCTCTGATGACTCCTGAAAAGCAAGGACATCTCTTCCGTGTCATCTTCAGCTCCCAGCCCCAATTCATCATTCTCCAGCCCCAGACTCCCACACTGCACAGATCCTCTTTAAAAGAATAGGAGTCTGGAGAATTATTGAGTCGCCCTGCCTAAATTCTGCTTTAGATAAACTCATGCGAGAGAGGGCTCCTGTTTACAATGTGTTCCCAGTGTGGTGGGAGCCATGTTTCCCCTTTGCTGGGATCCATCTGTCATGTTGATGAAGTCCCCAACACTGGATGCTACTCTGAGAGCCAGAGAAGCAAGCAATTCGCTTACCTCACGTGCGGTGTGGGGCGGGGGGGGGGGGGGGGGGGGGCGCAAGAAGTAAACTTGAAATCCTCAGGTGCACAGATGCAACGCTGCCCTCCACCTAATGAGGACAAGCTTCTAGCCACGTCGCTAACGAAGTAAATAATTCTGCTCAGCACATGACCGTCAACACTGTCAGCACCTGCACTGAGCATTAGAAATAAACACTCCCCCACCCTCACCCCCGCCCCCAGACAGGCAGATGAAGCATGGTCCCGAAGAACTGAGAAGTCTGGTGGGAAATAGGGATGAACAAAAGCCTGTAAGAGTCTAGTGGGAAAAAAAGATGACTGGGAAGACTGGGTAGTTACACAGCACAATTCGGCAGACAATATGGAGACATCAGGTATGAAAGATGCTGGGCATCTCCTCCAAGTAACATTCGAAAAGGAAGAAGTCAGTGTAAACACAGACTCATAGTAGTTCCAGAGAGTCCTGGAAGCACGGATGAGGGGTGCTGGAGAATGCTTTTCCTCGGGCACTGCTTCCATTCAGGGCCGGACAGTGCCGGAGGAGTATCCTTGACCCCACTGTTTTCCTTACCAGCTTTGGTCTTAGCTTCTCGAAAATCTTATCAGCGTGTGTTGCTGACTGAAAAATAAATACGTAAAAAAAGCAGATTACTGAAAGGAGAGCAGGCCCCTCCTGGCTTGGGATGCTTGGTGCAGGTCTCCCCAGGAAACATCTTAAGTAGAAAAATCAGGAAATGCCAACGCTGCTGCTGGTGCTTTTCACGACTTATAAAGGACAGAATAGTTAATTGACTGTCAGAGGGAGAAGTTTATTAAGCCAAGCAATTAGCTTACTTTAAAGACCTGTGTGAGACTAACTGGTACAAAACACACAAGGTAATTGGAGCTTTTGGGGGAAAAGAACAAAGTATCCACGGATATTAGAACAAGGTACAGACTTAACCAGGACTCCCCTGGCACTTGACACTCCTAAGTGGCTTTCACTTGTATGTTAGCACCTGGCTATAGACAGGACAGATATCTGTGGTAGTTAGTGTCTACATGGAAGTCACAGTGCTGACGACTGTGAGCAGCAGGCTTCTCCAGGGCTGAGTCAACCAGATGATCCCATAGCCCAGCACCAAGGCCACGGATGAGGCCAGCATGAATCACAAGAGTGACGTCTCCACCAGTGTGAACCGTGGAGGCATGTGGAACAGGTGTGACACATATGAGCCAGGTAAAGTAACATGCCTCAGATTCCCAGCTAGGCTGCACTCCAGACCAAGACCCCTGCAGAGTGCCCCTCCAGAATACCATAGTGGCTCTCGATATACTGTTAAAACAGAGGACGGTAGCAAGCCTAGACCTGCCAAAAAGAACCCCAGCATTGAGCAGTTATTCTATTCAGTTCTCAGTACAAACCCTCACCCGGAGCCCTTGGAGGATTTCTGTTTCACAGATAAAGAACCCATTACCTTGGACCAGTACTACACAGGGTCACTGGCCACAGGAAGTTAGCAAACCTGGGTTGGAAAACAAGTCTGTCTCACTGAAACATTCATGGATATTTTGAGACTACTCATATCTCTTCCCATTGTACCACTTACATTCTTCAGCGCCTTGTCTACTGTTCTGGAGACTTACTATGCGTTTTCTAAACTAGAACCATGTTGTCTAAATCTCACAATATATATGGCTGCTTTCTTCCTGGTTATCTGAAAGGACATTGGGGAAAATATTATAATACATAATTCAAAAAGCAGAGGTGTACAAGGGCACAGACATTACATGAACGGAATTTAAAAACAAAAAGAATTGAGCAATTAACTAAAAGACTGAGCAGCTGGATGACTAAAGTCTTAATTATCTAAATATAAACTCATGTTTTGTAAAACATCTATTAATTATCTGGGTAGTAGTAAGTTGACCACATCCTTTAATTGATTTGATTAACATTCTAAGGAAATATGAAGTCATATTGACGATACTAGAAAATTTTGTATGTGTAATAAAATGTGCATAAGGAAGATAACACAGCAGTAGGGACTCCCATAGAAAAGGTATATATTATTTTTTTCTTGAAATAAATCATATTTTCAGTCAAAATGAAAAGCTCTTAACTCTCTTTAATAGTGTCAATTTCTCTTGGAAAATAAAGTGAATATCTGACTGTTTAACCTCTCCTGCCTTCCCTTGAGTTTAAGGTGAGCTCCCTGGAGATTGGCTGTGTCTTGGCAGAAAACATAATTAGTGTTCAAAAATAAAGGGGATTATGACCTGAGCCCCTTCACACTCCGAACCCTCCATTCCATCTAGAACAACCTAGAGATTGTTCTCCATCCAGAAACCTGTTCATCACTAACCCCTCCCATTTCCTCAATATCCTGACCTTCCCCCAGCTGGTCAGCCAGCCCCACAATCCATTAGGCTCCGCAGCAAAAATCAAATTCATCCACGCTGGAGCTGTAATTCAATTCATCTTCTCCTTGGGTTTCCTCTGCTCTGTGCCAGGGTCATTTGTAAGGCCATCACTCACTCCAAACTGTTGCACCTGTGCTACGATTGAAACACCCCTTCCTCTCCCGGACAGCCCTCCCTGGCCTCCAGCCTCCCAGGCACCCCTGTGCCTTAATCACCCCCCACCCCCACCCCCACGCACAAAAGCTTTCCTCTGCGAGGGAGGGATGTTAGAATTCCCCCAAGCATTGGCAAGGAAATATTTAAATGTAATCAGATGTTCTTCCTTTGTTTTATTTTTTCCTAGGGAAATTAATCTCTCTAAGGTATTCAATGGATTCCTCGGCTCTTGGCTCTTCTGAGAGGCAACGCCATCCTGTAGTGTGTAAATGCTCACAGCTTGCAAAAGCAATATTTTCTTCTCCTCTACCTGCCGACACAGATGAGACGTGCCTGACTTCCTCGACCATCTCTCACTGAATACTTTGCTTCTTTTACGTTGTTTTAAACTTGGTTGTGGGAAATGTAGGGCTGAACAGCAGCCCCTCCCCCACTGGCGTGAGGCAGAATGGCTGGCAGCTGAGCCTCCCTAACAGCTAACAAGCTTTGAGGACTCAGTTCCCTGATCACTGACAGTCTGCTGCTCCCGGACCATCTCCTATGGCTCCTGCTAAGAGACCCTGATATTTACCTTCCTAAGCCTGTAAGGACTTTCAGAGACAAGCTGCTCTCAAACCCGGCTCTGCATGTGGTTAAAACCAATACTCAGCTTCCCTGAATTTCACCTTCATTATTTATAACATGTTAAGATAATGCCAACCACATAGGGCTGCTGTTGTCTTTAGCACAATACCTGACTCACACTTGTGTTTGTTTGTTTTTTTCATATTTTTTTTAACATCTTTAGAAGTTGCGGATGAGAGATAAGCTGTACATCCTAGAGCTAACCATTTGTTAGAGCTAAAGGCTAGTGGCACATTAGCCAATCCCGAGTCCAGGGCCTCAACCAGTTCCTATCTAACACACCACACCTGTATTTCTCCTGCTTCAAATAATTCTAGGTCCCTAGTACCAAGGACCTAGAGGCTACCCTGTGCCCCCAAGTCCAGAAGAAATGTTCCTGCTTATCCCCCTCTCCTGCCTCACTGCTCCCAGAGAAACCCTATTAAAGACACTAGCCTTGGCTTTTTTGTTCTGTGGCTGCCTACTGACCTGCCCTTGTGCTGCCCCCGACACCACCCAGTCCTGGGATACTGTGATAGCAGCAAGCTTCCCTGTCACTACCGTTGACCTCTGTGTGTGCTTACCCAGTCACAGCTCAATAGATTAAGTGAAGACAATACGTAATTAATGTAAATGTCTTTCCTTCCCACATTGTCATTTAAGACAGTAAATGTCTACAAATCATAATTAGATGCAATGGGCAAAGACACAGGCGGGTCTGCGTCTATCAGAACAAAGAGGATGGAGACCCGCAGGCTGATGTGCATGGGCTTCAGGCATCATCTCCTCTGCTGCCAGATCCAGGGTGCCAGGGGCCCTTTCGAGTGTGCATTTGCAGTAGGTTCTCAGATGTCGCTGATGCTGGCTCCTTGGAAAATATTTTGAGAACTGCAGTTTGGGAGCATGGGAAAATTAGCAGTTGGGGAAAATGACCGGCTCATTAGGATAAATAAATCTCTCAAGTTGAATAAAAATCAAAGATTGGGAGTTTGGGGAAAGTATCAACAAAGGCAGGGTCTGGTGCTTGGCTGGCTAAACCTTGCTGTCTGGAGTGAGAACACCCTCCTAGCCACCAAATAAAGACGGCCTGGGGTCTTCCACAGTGTTGATGTTTGTTTGTTTTAGGTGTGTGTTTCTTGTCCCTCTTCTTCATGTGTATTTGATTGACATGACATGGCCAGCGTTACACTAACGGTGTAGCCACTGCAGTAGACCTGCTTTAGACGAACAGGCAATATGACTCCAGCTATCATTTGACAATCAGGTTTTGCATTCAGGACAGCAGAAGCAGAACTCACCAGGCCACTAGTCTGGCAAGGCACTGACAGGCCAGCAGACAGGGAGCAGGTCTGGCCAGGCATTGACAAATCAAGCAGCAAGGTACAGCAATGCCTGGAGAGTGGCTCTGGGGTATCTGCTCTGAGGTTAATCCTCAGTAGGCTTCCCCAAGGTGGTAAGCAAAGGTTCTGGCCCATTTTCTCCAGGCACTAAGGGATGCTGAGACCTGAACCCAGCAGCCTAGATTCCTTGGGTCAAACCCCTAGACTCTGCCCTTTCCGTTCCCTTTTCTGTAATGTGAGAGAAGCTAAAGCATGCCTCTCCAGTTCCTTCTGGCTGGTTTGTCTCTGATTTGTCAGGTATCCTCATTTAAATGTAGAATGAATTTCTTTCTTCTTTTTTTAAATAGCCACATTCATGGTGCTTAAGAGACGGCTCTGCAGTTACAAGTATGGACTGCTTATCCAGTGAACAGGAGTTCAGCTCCTATGTCAAGAAGCTCACAGCCTCTTTACACACACACACACACACACACACACACACACACAAACACACACACAGAGAGAGAGAGAGAGAGCACAAATTAAAAATAAAATTTTAACAATAACAACAAAAAATGGCACCACTCTAATCACATGTCAGCTCAGCAAAGTTCAGAAAACAGATGCTTCCCATGCCCACGCTGTGTCCTGCCTGGCTTCAGCCTGTGCTAACTGGCAGGTCTGTTATTTCCAGCGCATCTGTGCAAGCAGACCAAGACTCAGGAGCAAGGAGTTAATGGAGCAGCCACAAGACAAAATCACAGCTGATTGTGAATTTCAGACAAACAGAGGATGAACTCTTTGTGTACATTTACCCTAAAGCTTGGGATGCAATTACAATGAAAATATTAAATCAAATACAATTCCCCATTTAGCTGAGATTCCAATATTTCTGTCTCCCTATCCTACAAAATCCTTCAAAGATAATCCACGGGATCTATGTTATCTGGGGGTTTGGGGGCAGGGTGAGATGTCACAGACGTTTAGAAACTGAATCCTGCATGAGACCGCAACAGACAAGCATGGACAGCCCCTTCCTTCCCTCTGCGGCGAGAAGCCACTGATGTTCCACACTGTGGTCAGGAAGCTTGTTAACTACAGGCCAACACCACTTTATAAATCATTAACCACTTCCTGTGCATTAACATTAGCAAATAGCAAGGGACAACCTGTGAGCTATTATCCTGCAGCCCAGCTTTGCCTCAGAAACATTAGCTTCACAGTGCATTTGTGCATTTCAATATAGGGCAGCTCCTTCTGAGGGCAAACTCAAAACCTCCTCAGGATTACCACCCTTTAAAATGATCTCTCCCTGCTTGTCCTGATGTAGCTTCTGTTGTCACTAAGCAGCTCTTAGGTAATCCATTTCCAGTTTTTCTCCATATCCTTCCTCAGTAGATCAAAGGCATTAATAAATACTGCTAAGTGCTGAGGACCAAAAGAATGAGACACCTATTTATGGACCCTTTTTAAATATTCGGTAACAAGGTTGTCAAGATGGCACTTGCTGATCTTACGGAGAACCTGGGTTCAGGTCTCAGCATCCACACGGCAGCTCATAACCATCTGTAACTATAGCTCCGGGGTCTCTGGCGGCCTCTTCTGGCCCCTGTGGGGACTTCATGCATGTGATACAGTTTAAATACATGCAAGCAAAACAGACATACATATAAAAATAATATTTAAAATAAAATAGCTGAGAATTTTGATGTTTTATTTGGGTTACTGTTGCTGTGATCAAACAGCATGTCCAGAGCAAGTTGGGGAAGAGAGGATCTATTTGGCTTATGCTACCACATCACTGTTCATTATTGAAGGAAGTCAGCACAGCCACTCAATCAGAACAGAAACCTGGGAGCAGGAGCTGATGTAGAAGGGTGCTGCCTACTGGCTTGTTCATCCTGACGTACTCAGCCTCCATTCTTATAGAACTCAGGACCACCAGCCCAGAGACGGCACCACCCACAATGGGCTGGACCCTCCTCCATCAACCACTAATTAAGAAAATGCCCAGAACCAGATCTTATGGAGACCTTTTTCTCAAGCTGAGGTTTCAGAAGACTCCAGCTTGTGTCTAGTTGACATTAAAACTACCCCATGCATTTAGGTAATTTAGAAAACATCTGTCAGTCTGGAATTGGAGTCATGACGCCTACTAAGCGCACAGTGATGCTTTCCTGGGCATTACTACCACCTCCCAGAAAAATAGGTCCTGTCTACCAACAACTTGTATAGGTTGTTTTTGTCCTTGGTCTTCTGGCCCCAAAATACAGGCTAGGATAGTTTGGGGACTTGGGAGTTTGGCATCAAAATTGAGAATTTTGGGAGTGTGGTTAGAACTCTGCTGTGGAGCCTGGAGAGCTGGTCTAGTGAAGACAGAGAAGAAAGGGAAATGAGACAGAAGGTGAGTCAGCAATTAGCTCCTTCACTGCCTCATGATACGGGACGGAAGAGCCTGCTGCGTACATCTCAAACACGTGCTGGCATCAGGACCAGAAAAAGGAGGATGAAAACTCTTGCCCGAGGCTAACAGTCAATACAATATGTTCTAAAACCAACAGGCAAATATGACATTTCACCTAAATGTCAAAAATAAATGAAAAAAAATGAGAGAAAGGGGATAGAAAGGTGTAAAACCATTTTGGATAACTGCTCAAGAAGATGTCACTGAGAATAAGCCATTCAGACAAACCCCGAAGCAGGTAGCACAGTGAAGCTCTTGAGGCAGATAAGAGGGAGGCGGCTCAGTGAGCATCCTCTTGGGGGATATTCTGGTACTTTGGAGAAATGCTGGACTCAGTTGAGAAAGTGATCTTGGGTACCTATAGAATGTTCGCTATCATTGCCTTTGACGAGCTGCCATCAGTCACCCACGGCTTGTCTACTGTGCTCATCAGCGGCGACAAGAAAGAGTTAGTTGGCTGTGGTTGCATATGCCTGTATGTCAACATTCGGGAAGCTGAGGCAGGAGGATCTCAAAGAGGCTACCGTAGGCTAGTCAGTGAGAGGTCAAGAGGAAAGTGAATGTCACCTAACAGGGAAAGGACTTGTAATCTTAAGCACTGTGGACTAGGGCATAGATGTTACTCTTGGCGTGAAGAACATTTAAATTTGCTTCCGTGTCCAAGTCCAGAGCAATGCAGAACATGAGAAAACATGCTACCACCACTCAAGCGTGGGATTCTCCCAGCAAGAAGGCACTCTGGAAGAACATCAGTTAAAACACAGCAGTCCTGAGTTAGGGTGTATGCCAGAAGAGACTGCCATGTGTAAAGATATCATTGTGTGTTGCTGATAACAGTTCATGCATGAATTACATTTTACCTACATAGAATGCATTTAAAAAAGAATTGTCCGTACGGATCTGGAATCAGACTACATTTATATGAACTTCTTAAAATGATGCCACAATAATTTACAGAGGTACCAACTGAATTTGCATTGGGTGAATGGATGAAGCGCAACTGTGGGTTTTTCAGAAGCACGACTCTGCTGACCTCAGCAGTGCGTACACTAAAACCGGAAAAATACAGGGAAGGTTAGCACGGCCCCTACCCAACGATTACGTGCAAACCTATGGAGTATTCCGTGGTCCTAAAAAGGAAAGGAAAGAGAAAAACGGATCATAAAAACAGTAAGGAATCATTTAGAACAGGGGTTCTCAACCTTCCTAATGCTGTGGCCCTTTAATACAGTTCCTCATGTGGTGGTGGCCCCCGGCCATGAAACTATTTTCATTGCTACTTCATAACTGTAATTTTGCTACTGTTATGAATCTTATTGTAAATATCTGATATATAGTGCCCGTGAAAGGGTGATTCAACCCTCCAGGGGTTAAGAACTGACTTAGACAGAGATGGAAGAGGGATTGGGGAGCCTCTAAAACTGAGACACTAGAGCAAAGGCAAGAAGCTGGGTGGTCGGCTAAAGCCTAGGCTATGCTGAGGGCTAGAAGAGTTCTTTTTGTCCTGGGTGCCTGCCAGCTCTCAGGCAGTACCCCAAACAAGTGGTGTGTCTGGATGGTCACAGTGTGCTGGATGTTGACTGTTTCAGGCTTCACTGTGTTACAGTTTAACATGTACCATGTTATGCTGTTTCTGCAGAAAGTTGCATTATTAGGGTTTGCTTGTTCTTTTTGAGGTGCCAGGATCACCTCCCAGGGGTCTCAGGCATGCAAGTCCATTATTAACGAGCCATGTCCCCAACCTCCTTATATGTTTCTTTCTAAGGGTTAACTCTTACAACTTTTATACTCCTTGCTTCTTTTAAATGTATCAATTAGCAAGGGTCAGAAGATCTCTCCTTGACCACGTCATCAAAGCAGTTGCTTTGGGTCCGACTATCATTGTACTGATCATAGGGTCAATATGAACCACTGACAAAGCTCTCACATCATGATTTGACTTCAAACCATCTCAAGGTTAGAACTACGTGCCTGTGGGGAGTTACAATAAACATGAAAAACAGACGTTCCAGCAGAGAAAACTCAAACTGAGAATTGCGGACCGCAGAATTTGGGAGCAGGCAGAGGCACTAACCACGATCCCACAGCGCAACACTGACTCCAGCACGGAGTCTTCCAAAGTAGCTGTTCTAGCTCATTCTCTCCACACCCCAGGTGATCCACCTGCAGATGACTGGATCAGGATATCAAAGTATTCCCAGCTCTGCTTGGTCTGGTTTCTCCTTTTAAATGTCCCCTTCCACTGTAAAGCCACCAATGGAGACATGGCTCAGTAAATTGTCATCTAGAAACATTATTATAATATTTGAAATGCAAATATATGTAACCCATGCCTGTTGCAACACTGTTCACTGGTTGTAAATCAAAGTCCCATAAGCACCCCATCCATGGTGATTTTGTTCCTCAAATAAGGGTTTCATCCACACACTGGAATACAATGCAGCTATGAGAAGGATCTGTATAAGTATATATTTCTACATGACAAGAAGTATAAAGTTAAATAAGAAGATTTAATTATACATGTATATGTGTTGGAATGGGAAGGAGTCATATTTAATTTTGTCTGCATTGAAACGATACACATAAAAAGATTAAAAGGCATTTTTTAGAGGCAGTATAATAAGACTTTCTCTTAAAGCATTTTAGTAATTTTTCCATTTATTTTTAAGCTTGAAACTGCAATGATTTTAAGTCAGCTAATACAAGTATACAAATGTCACCCTGACGATGTCTGAGTGTATATGTTGATCAAATGGAGCAGCATGTGTGTAACTAGAATCCTTATGTGAGAAGAGGAAATAGTAAAGTAAAAAAAAAATGTTCTGAGAAAAACAGCAGCTAAGAATTTTCTTCAGTTATTGGCAGGCATTAGGACACAGATCGGGGGCTGGAGAGATGGCTCAGTGGTTAAGAGCCCTGGCTCCTCTTCCCAGGGAACCTGGGTTCAAATCCCAGGACCCACATGGCAACTTATAACTGTCTGAAGTCCAGTTTCAGGATATCTGACACCTTCACACAGACATACATGCCAGCAAAACATGAATGCACATAAAATAAAGATAAATTAATTGTTTTTAAAAAGACACAGATATAGAAGGTAAAACATGATGTAACTACAAGACACTGTCCATTCCACAGAGCATGCTCAAAGGAGGAAAGCCAAGAGCAGAGCACTGTCATGAGAGCTTCTGGGGGAGAGAGATATACATTCGAAATATGTATACAGAGATTGCATTAGATGTACAGGAAAATAGAGAATTGCTTCACAAATCTCAGAAATAGTGCAAGCCAGAAACAAGTAATATTTTTTAAAGTGCTGGGATAAAATCTGTGATAAAAACTGAATTCTCTGCATAGTCAAAATATTTTTTTTTCAGTAATCAAGTCGAAATATAAACTGTCTTAGTGTAGTGGTGCACACCTGTAACCCTAGTACTTGGGAGGCTGAGCCAGAACAATTGTTGATGTAGTTCAAGGTCAGCCTTGGATACACAGTGAGAGCAACCACCCCCCCACACACACAAAAAGAAAGAAAAAGAAAACACAATAAGCAGTTTAAAAAAAAACCCAAAGAAGTGAAAACTGAGTTTATAAGGAAAGAATTAGAAACTACTTCAGCTGAAAGGAACATGATACCAGATAGACAAGCAAGGAGTGCTAGATACAAAATAAAAATAAATAAGACAATTTATTTTTATTTCTATAAAGAGAGTTACCTATAAAGGTTATAGTGTAATTCCATTCTGTGACTAAAGATATTCATAAACTATCTAGGTGGGCATGACATGGAGGGAGTGGGAGAGGGACCCGCAAGGCACATATCAACTTCTTCCTTTCACTGCTCATCAAGAAATATGTGCTTATGAGAAGTCAAGCTTTGGGGGCTGAGATAGAAAGATGGCTCAGTGAGCAAGAGCACGTGCCAAGCCTGATGACCCAAATCCCACGCCAGAATCCACAAGGTAGGAAAGAGCTGACTTCTGCAAATGTCCTCTGACCTCTATAGGCACTGGTGTACGGACAAAATGTACACACAATTAAATAAAAAAATAATGCAATAAAAGATTTTTTTTAAAGAAATAAAGATTATGTTGTATCACTGAAAGAAAGGAAAAACGGGAAAGAGAGAAAGGAAGAAAAAACAGAAGGAAGGAGGGAAGGAAGGGAGGGAGGGAGGGAGGGAGGGAGGGAGGGAGGGAGGAAGGAAGGAAGGAAGGAAGGAAGGAAGGAAGGAAGGAAGGAAGGAAGGAAGGAAGGAAGGAAGGAAGGGCGAGCAAGCATTCTGAATTGACTGACAGCCATGCAGAGCCACTCCTGCACTTGAATGGCTCAGGAATTTGCACCGATCTGCCCTGGGCCTTGATTCCTTAGTTTTCCTTCCTGGAAGAAAGCAGTACTAAGAGTTCTTCTGAATATCTGATACTCAGAACAAACCTGCTTTGTGCTGTATTATGGGTTTCCTACTCTGGCCAGCAATTTCTATTTCAAAATGATGTTTTAATTTCACGAGCATTTATCACATACACAATTGGACCTGAAGTCTTCATAAACACAACTATTCAAGCACTAGCCATAGGACACACACTGCCATACAGACAGATACATATAGACTCGAGGACTTGACCCAGAAAGCGGCAGTGACTTCACATTTTGTATCTCGCTGCATTTTCTGATCCGATGTTACCTTTGAAATGCCTTTATTATAATGAACTTACAAATGAAACATCACATAGCTAGATCAAGGTAGCCACCCAAACACATTCTCACCCAGTCCCCAAGTCATGCAATTTGGTGAATTTCAAATAGCTAGAAGAGCCATCCGAGGCTGTGAGGGTCACTTAAGGTTTTACACTCTCGCCATCAACTATATCTACCATAAAAAAAGAAAAACTATGACAGATTTAAACTAGAAAACCAATTAGCTTTGTATTGTCTTTCACGGTTAATGTGCCCCTTACCTGCATTCCATTCTTCCTTGTCACCTTCCTTCCTCTGTCTCCTTTCTAAATGTTCTCCTATACCAATACCTAAGGCTATTTACATATATTTATGTCACAGTATAGGTTAACAGAGTATATAAGGTAGTGTGCTTATTTTTCTTTCTGATTTTTTGAGTGATCTCATTTAATAGTATAAATTTTAACTTCATTCACTTTCCTACAAATCAGATGATTTCATTTTTCCCTAGAGCTGAATAATATTCCATTTTATATGTGTAACATATTTTCCTTATCTGTTCATCTGTTCACAGACATCTAGGTTGGTTCCTAGATGATTTTAAAATAAACATTTGTTCATTAAAGATAAATAGGTACTACAAACAAAAACATATGGCAGAAATAACCATGATAAACTAATGTTTAAACATGAAAAAAAAATGGTTATCTACTGATTATAAGCACACTTAGCAAACAAGGAGTAGAAGGGAATTCTATAAAGTTGATAATGAAACCTACAAAGAATATATTAAAATATAAATCTAAACAAGAATATGCTAAATACTACCAAATATTGATCAAATAAATCTGAGGGTCTAGCTAAATGGATTATATCAGATATAGTTATAATGAAACACTTTGAAGTTTTAAGTTTTATCTATAGATCTACTGTAATCCCAATAAAAATCCCAGACTGGCTAGGCTGTGTTCTCTTTGTCTATGTGGCTGGTTTTGGAGGAAGAACAACTATTGTTAAACTGATTTTAAAATATATATGGGAAGTTAAAGAAACTAGGATAACCAAGATAATTTGGTAATAGAAATACAAGATTCAGAATTCACACTACACTGTGCCAAGTCTTACCATAAAGTGATGTCAATATAGACAACAAGACCTTGATAAAAAGATGTGCGATGTGCACAGCAACCCATACAAAAGTTCAGAGACTGACTCACGGATGCGTCAACATAGTCTCTAGAAAGGAACAGGCAATTCCATGATGCTGGAACAATTGAGCATCTTTATTCAAAATTTGCGTGCCTTCACCTGCAATCTGCATGCAATGCTTGCAGCATCTTTATTGACAGTCATCAAAAACTGCTACCTGAGCATCTGGTGAATGGGTAAGATATATTACCATTGAGCACAAGAGAAATGAACAGATTTAGTTCATACAAAAATACGGATATGCTTTAGATTTATTTTACTATGGCAAAAAGAAAGTATGTGAAAGCAAAGCCAACAGTTGTCAGCATGGGATGTGGAAGCAAGACAGTAAAGGGGAAGGAGGAGAGAACAGGAATGTGGAAATGTAAATTACCAGTCTCATGCTGGAACAGCAGATCAATGAGTTTATCAGAAATCACAGAACTATGTAGCATATGTAAACTTAGGAAAAGTCAATGAGTTTGACCAGGAAATGAGTTGAACACCGCCATTGTCAGGATGCACAGAGCCCTGCATGTCCTGACAGAGGCAGAAAGAGGGAATGTACAACCTGGGTCTAGTCAAGGCAAAGAACATGAGGAAAACCCAAGACCTAATGCTCTGTGTGATAACTCGTCAGCCTTTTCAAATGTATCAAGGTCATTGTTACAGGTGTAACCTAAGATACCCCCACTGCCAGGCAAAGCCTACTCACAAAATTGGCACTATTATAATGATATGGTAGAAACACTAAGAAGAAGGCCTAGTGTGATGATTTAAGTCACTAGAAGCCGACCCTTAAAGACACCCAGTCTTCTCCTTTCTTCCCACCAGGCCATGAGGTAAGTCATTTCAATGCTACCTTGACAGGATCCTAAAAATAATGGGCCGGTGAATCAAAGGTTAAAGCTTTCAAAACTTTGAGACAAAAAAAATCAACCTTTTCTCTTTGTAAGTTTACAGTCTCCTGAACTTATTACAGTAACGGAACGCTGACTAACCCAGTCATGGAGAATGAGAAAAGCCCCAGGCTGTGGCAGCTAAGAAGACCGCTCGCCACTGCACAGACTAGTAATTTCTCTGTGAGGCAACCCCTGGTTTGTGCCCTAGAACAGGAAAAGAAAATAGAAAAACTGACAAGATCTGAATAAAGACTATAGTTAATAGCATCGGGAGAATGATGATTTTACCAAATCGATGTATAACGTTTAGAGACGTTAGCATAGAAATTCGTAAACACCTACACAGTGCAAGTTTTCAACAGTTTTTTTTAAAAGGATTTATTATTTATTTTATTGCAAGAATGTTTTGCCTGAATTTATATCTGTGCACCACAGGTGTGCACTTCCCACAGAGGATAAAAGATGGCAACGATGTTAGATCCCCTGGAACTGGGGGTACAGTTGGGAGTGAATCATCCATCTGGGTGCTGGGAAGCAAACTGGGCCCTCTGCAAGAGCAGCCAGTACTCTTAACTGAGCTGAGCCATCTTTTTGGCCAGCCCCCACCTGCACCCAGCGCTACTTTTTACAAGCATTCTACAATACTAAATTTTATTTAAAATAAAAATTAAAAGCATCCATTCAAAATCTCTGCTCAGTTTGACTTCCGTGCTCACCTGGTTTCCACACTAGTGTGGGCATCATGTGCACTAGTATTGGCACAGGCATCATGGAGACACATGTGCTTATTCTGAGCAAAGCTTGTCTGATTAAGAGTTTTCCGACATTTTTCCTTTTAAGACTAAAGGAAGTATTTCCATTTCAAATGAGTTGGTACAACAGGCAAATTCAGAGATCGATACTGATCCTTCCCTCTACCCCCCAGAAACCACCTATCCCTCAGAAGACTAGACAATACCTTGGAGACTCTTCCAAGTAATTCCTAAAGTTGGACTTTTCTAATGGCATCAGTTAAGTACTTTGAGCATAGCTTCTCTGTGTGTCTACTCAAATGCCTTTTTTCCTTTTAAATTAAGGAATGGAGGGCATACTTTTTTTTGAGAGTCACACTGTACTTTTACAGCATGGCTTTGGGCACTTAGTAGAGGCTCACAGTCCTGAGAAATGCAGAGTCCCTATGAGACAACACAGGGGAGTGATTAGCATCTCTACCCATCTGTACTCACACACACTAACACACACACCCTGGGCTTTTGCTTCTTATAAACATTTGTGATAATTTAACAGTATGGCTGGAAACTGTTACGACTGTTGATATTACTCTAATGAAGATTTCAGTGTACAAACACTACTGGTAGCTTTTATTATTGTGGGAACTTTCCTTAAAACTTTAATTTAGTTGGTGTCTTTTGCTCTTTTGATTTTTGTTTTTTGAGACAGAATCCTATATAATTCTGGCTTGGTCTTGAACTCATGGATTCAAATGGCCCTCTCTCTTCAGCCACTCCAAGTGAGCCACCACACTTGATGCTCAACATTTTGATGAAGTCTATGCTATAAACTTCTACCCTAACCCTGTTACATTTGTTTTGGGCACATAGATGGAGAGGTCTTACATTTATTCATATTCAAAAGCTAAACTCTGATCATACGATACTAAGAAGGATTTTTATTATAAATCCAATTCTAATTGTATTCAACTCAACTGAAACAAACAATTGTTCCACTTCCCACACTGTTGGTTTGACTTCTCTCTAAATCAGGGTCTATTCTCTCTGTCTTCGCCACAAATGGCTCGCTCAATATTGTCGGTGCTTTTGGTGAACGACCTGCCTTCAACAAATACCCAGCTCATGCTAAGAAGGGTTATAGATTATCAAATGCTTAAGTATTTATTTGAAACAAATGATTATTATTTCTTATCAGGCAGCTTTTGAAGTCACTGACATATTTTCAGGGAAAAAAATTAAAGGTGTTTCTAAACAGGAAATGACGTTTCACATGGATCACGGCTGGCGTGCAAGTTTAAGGTTTAACTCAGATACATCAGCCCTGTTGAAATAATTTCCAAATTTGAAGATCACATCTATTTAACAGCCACATCTACTTCTTGCCTCCACATTTTTTAATCAGATTCTAAAACAGTTTGCAGAGCTATCGTGAAACAATCTGCTATTTTGAGAGCAACCCTGTTCAGCAACATATAGGCCTACAATACCTTAGACATGCATTTACTGTATAGAAAAACCTGACTTCTGAGCCACAAGCTCAGTGGGAGTTTTGAGATACAGCAATAATCCCTTGCTTTCAAAGAGAAAATTTTCAGAAGTTATTATTTAGGATATAAAAGCAAACAAGTTGAATTAGCACAAATGTATAGAGGCCTTTGGAAGATGTGAGAAGTGGGAGAGGGTTAAAGCGATGGCACTCATATGCATGTCAACACTGCATTTCCGAAAGTTTTTAAAAACTATTATTGTCTTAGCTGAACTTGGATTTTCTCCTCTGAATACAATAGCAAAGTCAGGCGTCAGCAGGCCTGCAGACTAGATGTAGGGATCATGCTGGAGTATATTTACAGCCACGTCTTCCCTGGACTCCCCTTTATCTCTCCTTCTGCTCGGGGCTTTCATCAGTCAGTCAGCTAAGGTCAGACTCACCTCAATGGCTCAGCACACTAATCCTGTTTCCATTACATTTGGAGGTAGAAAATCTGAATCTTTCCAGTGCTGACCTTATTGTTTTCCAAGCTATTGATTATGGCTATCAAGTCCCAACAGTTCACTGGGGTAAGTCTCTGAGAAAAGAAAAAGACAGAAATGGGAGCCACATCCCTCTCCCTCTCCCTCTCCCGATGGCACTGACTCCTCCATTAGTTAGATTTGGGTGTAATTAGAATGAATCACAGCAGGACACAGCTCCTGTCTATTCTAGACTGCCACTCTTGATTCACCTAGATTTTTGGCCATTCATCAGAGCACACATCTGGTATGTAATGAGGAATGAACGGAGTGGAAAGGGGAGGTCAGTGAGACGCGAGTGTGGCTAGGAATGATTATGGAGTCACTGACACGCAAATAAATGGCACGTATCACAATCCACAACTCTCGAGGAGTGTAAATCTCACACTTGACATACCCTTTCGCAAGAGATAGACTTTATGAATCTTTTTCCCATCTCACTAGAGCAGTTTTGTACAAGGATACCCTGTCCTGACATAATTCTCAACCTCAGATGCTTTCTTATCTATCAGGTATGTTTTTACTGTAATTTTAGACCTTCAATATAGTAATCCTTAAATTGTAATCTTTTCTGCATCATGGGTATTTTTTTCCTCCCCTGGACTACTTTCTTTGCTATCTGTGATTCCTTTTATGATGCTTTTTATTATTTATTGTTGGTCATAATGCTTTTATTATTATTCCTTGTTGCTAGGCACTGCGTTAGGTGATTTACATAATAATCTCATCAACAATGTTGAGAGAAAACAGAGATGTTGCCTCCATTCCTAGAGGAGAATGCTGAGACAAATGTGAGGGAGGGGTTTGCCCGCTGCCAGGGGACAGAAATCACCCCGGAACCCAGAAATGAGATCTCTGTCTGGGCTACAGTCTCATTAACCATACCAACAAAGGTATCCATGGCCCATAACTACCCACAAGCCAGTGCTGTGCTCTGGGTAAAGCGCTCACTCTTCCAATCTTGCAGTAAAATAGAGTATCAGTATGAGTCTAATAGTTTCAAGACAATGACATATCTATAATAAAGTAACCAATATCTATCACTCATCATGTCCCGGGTGCTATTTGAAATGCTCTGCCTACCTTATGTAATATAAGCCCCAAAACTCAATAGCAACTCCTGCTCTCCCCTCTTTATAGCTAAGGGAAAAAAAAAAAAAAAAAAAAAAAAAAAAAAAAAAAAAAAAAAAAAAAAAAAAAAAAAAAAAACAATGGACAACTCCAGTTGCTTAGTCAGAGCCTGCCTGCCATGACAGAACATGTCTGGGATGCAAATCAGGGTGTGCAGAGGGAAAGTGGATCTTACTTGTGTTCCTTCAACTGGGAAAAATCACCAGTGCTTACTGGCATTGATGGCACTTGATCAGGCACTGTAGTCTAAGGAGTTAGGAGAATGGGCTTAAGTATTAATGTAGGCAAATACTGGGGAGTTTGAAAGCAACCGTTTTCCAACACAATTAATAAAGGCTATGCTGGGCAGACATCGCTGTGTCTGTGGTGGCCTTGAACTGTTGCTTGTAAGTAGGAGAGTTGCCAATGCACCACAGAGTTTAACTAGTGGTTTGCCTATGAGAGCAGAGGCAAAGGTACTTCTAAAAGCACGTCTAATCCATTTTCCATGCTAGACCCCGCCTCTAATATATATTGCAGTGTGGTACCAACCCAGGATCTTCAGGAGCTTGTCAGCACTTTATCAGTGAGTCCCAGTAAGAAACAAGTTGCACAGTCAAAAGTGAGGTGATTGAGGAAAGTTTCTTTTCCCAGAAGCTATGATAACATGTGACCTGCAGGTAGGTACCATCTCGAGGTGCTGCGAGCATTACAGACTAGCATCACCGGTTTCCTTTCCCTCCCTTGGCACAAAAGCATGAGGAAGGGAAGAGATAAAGAACCCCAAATGTGACACAGTCTGAGCGTACATGACCTTGAAGGGAGCCACCACTCTGCCTTCAGTTTGAGGAAACCTTAAAAGGACCCACAGGAATAAAATTAGTTCTCATTTCTCTCCCACCCCTTGGGTGTGGGTCTGGGAGGGCTGTGCTAAGTGGAAGCCTGAGCACATGAGCACCTAGGTCACCTGAGCCAGCCAGTGGAAAAGGGAAGGGGGACTTTTTTTGATGGAAGGGAAGGCAATGAGAACACATGGATAAAAATGTTCACTGTAGATAGGTAATCATTGCCAAATTTTCAAGAATAAATGGATAACTATGAAACTATGCTTCTGATTTATATTAACTCTTGATTGTTGTGTAGAATTGGCCACGTTTAGTAAAAACCTTAGCAAATTACTCTTCTGCTTTCAAAGTAAATGTATCTGTCAGGGACTAGAATATTCAAGTAATTATGTTGCAACTCCTGATTCAGAGAAAAAAAAATCTTCAGAGTGGAGGAAGCATTTAATATTTACTGTAAGTGTTTTCTGATTAGATGGAGAGTTTGCATAATTTTTTCCATGTATTGCTTCACACAGCCTCAACCAGACACCATAGTGATGAACTGTGGTGGACGCACAGACCTGTGGCTGTTCAAAGTGTTGGAAATGAGTGACAGTTGAGTGCTCAGCCAAAAACAGGACACTACATCACCCCTTCCAAGGCTAAGGGGCCAATGGGAGATAGGAGTCAAAAGAACGTCAGAGCTAAAAGTTATTGAGAAGGGCTACAAAATGCAATCTTCTAAGTATGACACAGCCAATGCTATAGTTTCCTGCACTGGTACGTCATCAGTCATGACTCTCAGACTGTACTCATCTTGCTCAACTACTGGCTAGTGGATTCTGGAGGAAGAATCAGGCCATGTCTTCACCATGTACTCACCAGTGAGCCCAGCAGGTGTCAAAGGATAGTTCAAAATCCATGGCTATTAACTGTGGTTATATGGATGGCCCTGGTTAAGCTCAGGGAGTAACAAAGTAAAATACAGGGACAAGACTGTGATGGAGTGACGTTTATGGGGGAAGTGGGTTAACTGGTGTGGGGGTGACATAGAAGAAGGTGGGGGTAAAAGTAACCAGAAGGTATGACATACAGGTGGGAAATAGCCTAAGGATACAATTAATAAAAATTATTTTTAAGTCCTATTTATAAAACTGATTAAACACTGAAACCACTCAGAAAGCTTTGAAAGGTCCATCTAGAATGTCTGCTCAATCTGATTCAAATTGCAGTCTGGGCAGCAGAGGTTCTCCTTATTCCCATTTAAGGGACATAAAACCCAAACTGAGGGACACTGATTTACTCTCAGCCATGACTCCCTCTCACCAAACTTTTACAACACGACTCACCGTTCCAGTTAACTCAAGCTGCCATCAATCCTCCTTAAAATCTTGTAAAGACAGTTGACTGGGGACCGATGATGGCTAACAACGATGGCACAGCCGAATCATGGAATAAAAGGCCCCCATTCTTTAACAAAATGTTACTGCAGATATTAAAAGTTAGTTCCATAATTTGGGGTTTTTTTAAGCATGCTGGTAGATCTCGTAGGTGATTTTATTAATTACAGTCACATTGCCCTTTCAGGACAGGATAGTCCTTTCTGGGAGACTTCATCTTTCCTGGAAGATGTTCCACACTTAAGAAAAAGCAGCACAGAGTTGGAGTTAGGAGTGAGATTCCAAAGTCAGACACCCTGAGTCTGAATTGGGGTACAGCCTTCTCATAGCTGTAAAATTGTTGGCATCACTTTCCCGAGTGTCTCAGGCTGAAATAATAATATGCAGCAGATGCTAATTAAGATTCCCCGAGTTAGCATGGATGGAAGGACTTCAGGCAGTGCCTAGACCATAGAAGGGTTACACGTGTTGCTGATGTTAAGAACCATGAAACTGGAGGAAGTGGGTGCTATGAGAAGGGTTTTTTCCCTCTGACAAAACTTTGTCTCTCAACAATGCATCAGTTTACCAGCTAGGGTTTAGTTAATATGCAAAGGTCATTCATACAGTTAATTCTTGGCTTTAGAAAGTATGTGAAAAAAATCAATAATTATGCAATTAAAGAGAAAAGGAATTAGGGTTTTCATATTTACGTTGCCATTTCTCTTTGGGGTCTTCTTGATACAGGCTCATTGGTACTGCAATCAATAAAAGACAGGATTTGAAGATCACTCCTCCCAAGAAATGGCAAGCAAGTGGGGGAAAGGTCATTTAAGTTTTCTGCAATAAAAAAAAAAAAAGACAGCTAAAGTCGAATGCAATATTTAGTTACATGAAGGTGATTCTAAAATTGCTTTAGTTATAACAAGATGAAGGTTTTCTCTTCAGCATAGGACAAGCAGTTCCCATCTGCACTCATGTGGTTTATATTGTCCTTACCTAATGGGATATAGAATATTTCCTAAACATTGACACACCCGGCGTGTGCTTCACTCAGCATGAAGGTCTGAGACATCAAGGGTACTTTGAGCATCCTCGGATTCCAAAGGCTTGTCAAACAAATTAGCACCTTCTCAACCAAGGGTAAAATTGAACTGCACATTTCTCCCAGTGAAGGAAAAGGAACGGAGGAGAAAATCACTCTAGTTAACACTTCTTTTGTTAAGACACAAACAGAAGGCCATATCATCACTGCCTGGCTCTCCCTGACCTCCCGATTTTTAATTCATTGGCTTTAAATGATCCTTGACAGTCAAGATCTTTTGTGAATACCTATGTGCTTATGGCAAAAGACAGACACTGTCCTTTTATTAGCCAAGCCTGATTCTCCGCATGTACATTTGGCCAGCTAGTCTTAAAGAAAAATTCACAATAAGATGAGAATCAATAATAACCTATAAGTCAGAGAGCTTCTTATGTTATACAAGGTAGAGTTTTAAAAATCCTTTCAACGTTTTGAAAAATTGGTTGAGTCCAGATTGGAGACTGAGCTACTTGCATGAGAGAGGAGACCCCGTGGCAGCTTTAGAACTCCTCCAGAAAGATACTGCCTTAGGATACCAGGGAAATTTTACCACATCCATGACAGCTTCCTTTTCCCTCCATATTGCTTCTGTAAAGTGAAATAAAATAAGGGAAAAGAAAAAAGTAGTCTGTTACAGTCATCATCTACAAGGCTAGATTCTGTTTTTCTAGCCCTCTTAGTGAACTCCTTATTGATTCATCCTAGGAAGCTAAACTCAAGTGTTATTCAGAAAATAAAATATTGGAGATCACCTGAGCGGCTGGACTCACTATTCAGACACTATCATGACTAAGTGTGATACTCTTAAAAAGAAAGCTTAAGTATGGAGTGCGGTTAGAGTTTCTGCTGACTAGCCTGAGATCTGGACCAGTGGTCCCAAATAATCACACAAAGGCTTATATTATTTACATGTTCTTTGGTTCATGACTCAGGCTCATTATCAGCTACCTCTTGCATCTTAACCCATTTCTATTAATCTACGTCTTGTCAAGTGACTCGTGACTTACCTATATTTTTACATCTTGCTCTTTTGTATCAGCTCACAGTGTCTCTGTCTGACTCCACCCTTCTTCCCCTTTATGCTCAGATTTCCTGCCTGCCTATAAACTGGCTTGCCATAGGCCAAAACAGTTCTTTTATTATCCAATGGTAATTCACAGAGTACAGAAAGACATCCCACATCACCGCACACATTGTAATTCAGGTGAATCCAACATTTCCTTGATTACCACTTTATACTAGCAATTGTTCTAAGGGTTTTGGTTTTGGTTTTTACTTAGAAAATCCTCTTCTGAGGCTGAAGAAATGGCTCAGCATTTAAGAGCACTTGATAAACTTGCAGGGAATCATGGTTTGAATCCCAGAATCATGTCTGGTGGCTCAAAATTTCACATACCTGTAGCTCCAGGGGATCTTATACTCTCTTCTGACCTCTGCAGGTACCTGCACACATATGTACATACACGCAAACAGACACATATACACATATGTTTAAATAACAATGAAATAAAATATAAATAAAAAATACACATTTCATCACATTAACACTGTTCAATCAGTCTTACATTACTCAGAAGGGGAAACCAAACTCTATCCAAGTCCAGAAACACATCAAAACACAAAAATACAGCAAGTTATTAAGCTGAGGTGCTCTCACTGTCCCACTGAGGTCTTCTATATCCTCCTCAGAAGCATCTAGAATAGTCAAGAGTTCATTCACTGTGAAGAAAGAAAGACGGTCCTGGATCCAAATCCTAGTTTGAAACTCATTCACCACAAGACCCTCAATCACGTGTGTGTGTCTTCCTCACACAACAGTGAGAATGGCTGCCTAGAAGGAGCAAGGACATCACTCCAACCAAAGGACTCAATGTACGCTAAACGTAAAATTAAAAAGCCACTGGATTCATAGCGTCACCGTTGGTCTGTGCTAAGCACATATTTGTGAAAGAAATGAGGGTGAAATGACCTGGCGACTCAGAGCTCAGTAAGTGACAATTATTTTATAGAAAGGATTGAGTTTTCTTTCTGCGTCACATCTTCAAAACCATCATGCCCTTATAATGAATAACTTGGAGATTTTCAACTGATGTTTTCTCCAGAAAAGAGTCTTACATAGAAATAAATTCTCATTCTCCACACTGACAAGTAGAAGGAGAATTGAAGAAATAGCCCAGCCTTGTCACGGGGAGGTGATGAGGGAGCTATTTTGGAATACGTTAGTCCAAATTGTATTTGAAATGCTACTAACAGCAAGAGAAGATTCGTAGAAAAACTGATTTCTAGACGCTGGAAAAATAATTGGGAAAAAGTAGCTTAAGCGAACGGCCCTCTAAATCATTTAACAGAGAAATACAGGCTGATCATGACCAAAATGCTCATTATTCATTCATCAGCCTGACTTTCCCTGACCTTGTTACAACCTGAGAGTCCAGCAGGAAGAGGCAGTCCCCTTGCCCAGTTAGCCAATAATCCAGCGGAGAGGGGAGAGTTCAGCGCACTGTAGCTGGCCTGAAGGATGTAGAAAGATATCCACAGTAAGCAGTGTCTGTGATGAATTGTCTAAGTGAGTAACTTCAAGGAAATAAGCTAGAAGCTGACTTACTAGCAGACAAGCAGAACTTAGCCTGGAAAGTTAGAAGCAGAAATATTAAGCTGTGCATGTAACAACTATACAGAAACTGAAATCCAAAGCTGACATTGGAGGACAGAGCTGAGCTTAACAAAATATACACAGACACACATACAAACACACACAGACACATGCACATACAGAGATATACATGTACACACACACAAAGACACACAGACATAGATACACACAGATAGACACAGACATACATACATACAAACACACAAACACACATGCATACACACAGAGACATACACATACATACACACATACACAGACACATACAAACACACACAGAGAGACATATATATATATAATATATATATATATACCTACATACAGAGATATACATGTACACACAAAGACACACAGACATACATGCACACAGATAGATACAGGCATACACACATACATACATACAAACATAGACACACAGAGAGACATACATGTATATACACACAGAGATATACACAACACGCAGACACATACACACATTTCTCTAGGTAAGCATATTCTTTTAGCATTCAGTGTTTCTTCCCATTGTACAAAAGTATAAAAATGCCAAACAATAAAATTATCTAAAAAAATAAAAGTTTAACAAAAATGTTTCCACTTTTATCAGGTAAGTCATTGTTTTGAGAAATGCCGAATCAAAAAGTCCAGAATTACCTTACACTGGCCAATTCTGAGGCTGGATGGACAAAGGGTTCAACCTATGCTTACATATAAAGGATGAATGCCATGTCCGGAAACTTCCTAAGAAATTTGTTACAACTTATGTAAATTTTGGGTCAATATAGGAACAAAATCTTCACAGTTTAAGATTCCTAATCCTAACCCTAAAGTTTTGAGCATGGTTATCTACTTAATATCAAAATTCACAACCAAAATAAACTAAGTCCTACCCCGTGGAAAATACTGTCTTCTTTACACGTGTCAAATACGTTGTATCCAGGTCAGTAAATACGTTTGAGGAAGTACCTTCTATGGGACTTGAGTTTTCTTCTAGTACCACAGGGCCCTCAGTCTTTCCTCAACACTCTCTGTCAGATCAGCTAAACAAAAGGCTGAAGTAAGCCTGTCTTGGCCACTGTTCTTCTGCTGTGAAGAGACACCATGACCACAGCAGCTCTCATAAAAGACTGCACTTAGCTGGGGCTTGCAGTTTCAGAGATGCAGCTCATTATCATGGGGGGGGGGGGGCATGGCGGCATGCAGGTGGACATGATACTGACAACTAGCTGAAAGTTCTACATCTGGGTCCACAAGCTGTGGAAAGAGTGAGCAGAAACACTGAGCCAGGCTTTTGACACCTCAATGCCCACCCTCAGGAACACACTTCCTCCAGTAAGACCACACCTACTCCAGCAAGGCCACACCTCCTAGTCCTTCTCAAGTACTGTCACTCTCCCTCCTGACTAAGCCTCCAAATACATGAGCCTATAGGCCATTCTTACTCAAACCACCACACAGCCCAAGGGATAGATATCCTCTATTGCATGAATTCTAGTTAGCATATAATGAAAACCTGGGGCCAGATACTGGGGAGAAGCTGGAATGTCAGAAAGAGGACTCAGACCACAGTCAATTATCACCCAGCCAACTTCTCAGGCCAAACAGGGTAAATGCTATCTTCAGGGGTCCTCAGCCTGACTGGTCACTTCTACAGATCGCCTGAACTTCTGTTTTCTCCTGCTTTATCTATCTTCTCTGCCCAGCTGTTTCAATTTCGGTTCAACTCTGCATCATAATCCTAGAGTTAGGATTAAAGGTGTCAGCTACCACTGCTAGGCTCTTAGGTCTTGAACTCATAGAAATCCAGAAAGATCTCTGTCTCCTGAGTGATGGGATTAAAGGCTTGGGTCACCACTCTCTGACCCTCATGGTTTGACTGTGGGTGACTCTATTCTCTGATATTCCAGGCTGATTTTATTAAATATACAATATATCACCACAGTCCTCTACTGAAGAATACAGAACAACAAAGTGCTCACAGAGCTGGACAGGAAGATACAGAAGCCTGCAGGGCTACCATTTGCTCAGGACACTAACTGATTAAGTTACAGCCTCTGCAGCTGTAAGTAAGGAGAGATAAACAGACAATCATGAAGCTTTGCAAGGAATTAATTAATTCATTTGTTGACTAAATAAAAATAAAATATTTTAGTAGCCTCAGGCCAAGACTTTCAGATCATGGTTAATCCAGTCTAATGACTTCATCTGCGTGTAATTTTTTCATACTACTTGGAAGTGCTTACGTGATTAATTCATAATAGTCATCTGTGAAAGGCCTCTGAGTTCCCACCTGTAATCCAGTGGAAAAGAATGGAGAGAGCAAGCTAATATAAATTGTTGCATAACTACTGCCAATGCACTTACAGATTTACAGCTAAATTGAGTCTGTAGAGATCAGATAAGCTCACTTGGGTATGGGTCATTTAGAAATGGCCTGCTACCTTCCCTACTTAGTCTGTTCTCTGGTAATCCAGCCTGGTTAGCTCCAATTAAGAAGGAATGTTTGTCCTTTCGAATAGTTGCTAATGAGCAACTCACTCCCAATACAATGGGAAATTCACAGAAGTCATGTTATTCGGTCAGAAAGTCCCCTTTGTCAATGAATAATCAGATAAGCATTGCAGATGGCAGAACAGACCTGTAGACATTAGCCCAGCATTGCCAACTCAGCACAACTAACATGGTTTTGAAAGGGATAAATTGCTTGACCAACCTCTCTCTTACAGGGGAAAATTGGTCTTAACTCCCTTCCCTCCACCCTAAGCCAATCTTCCTTTTATTGTCCCTGAGCTCTGCTGCCCTGCTCTTTTTTCACCCACTGCCTAAAACCTGTCCCTGCATAATAGCCAGTACAGGGCAAGGAAGAGCCCTGTGCGGAGAAACACCCTGGAAAACAAGTGGGCATCTTGCAGGAGCACCACCCTTCCCGTTAGAGAGACTGTCCCATGACTCATCTTATCTACTTACATGGAAAATACGTGTCTTTACATGCACTCTACTTCTGTGAGTCCTGTGAGTGAAAGCATTTCTCTAAATTAGGACTAAAAAGTCCAGTTTCAAGTGACCAAAGATGTTCACTGTCTTACTGATGCATAAAGAGAGGGACTTATAGCTGGGTACCAGCTTATAGCGTGCTAGAAGCAGGAAATTTTACGCTATTTGCTTCGACAACTCCTCTAAAACCATAACCAAATCATTCAAGTCCCAGGAAGCGCAAGCACCATCTGTTCACAATTCTTAGAGGTAGAGGGTGAGAATATCTGAGATTGAACTGTGTTCCCAGCCTTGGCTACCAATTTGGAAACAATGTGGTCCTCCCCACAAAGAGAATGGGGATCACTCTCCTCAGCAAGTTGTGAGTAGGCTAGGCTGAGCAGTGAAGGAAATTGTCCCTGAGAAGCGCTGGTCACAGATTAAAAAGTAAGTTTGTGCTCAGTTAAAATATGGCAGAAGGCTAATAATGATTCCCAAACATAAAGAGCAAAAAATGCAAAGTTCTAGGGCAGATGAGTATTCTCTGAGTTTGAGAGGAGACTGGATCTCAGAGAACAAATACAAAGTTTCTAAATAAAACACTACAGACCCAACCAAGGATTGATAAGTGCCCAGGTCTAGAGATACCTATTCCCTAAGAGCCAGGAAACACTCATGTTACATCTGCCTCCTGCTGTTAACATTCTCCTTTGCACTCAGTATCCCAGATGGCTATTTTCTTTAAACTTGTTTTAAAAATTCAAATATTAAAGCACCAATTCTTTAAAGAAAAATTCAATATTGAACAATATATTGTTTGCCTTAGATGCCAACATGTTTATGGAAGCCATAAGAAAGGGGGTCGGCACTGGCCTCCAGCTCTAAGACCCAAACATCAGCAAAGGGGTAAGACTTTGCAGATATTTATCCAGGTTTCCCCAGCATTTCCTTTTTCCCTTAGAGCAGTTGGGGTTCTTCTGTGAGAGACAGCACAAAAAAGGAAACCTGAGAAAATATATACCTTCTGAATATGTGTGTCTTTTAGGAAGCCTAAAATCTAGCATTTGACAACTGAATTAAACTTTAAATAAATGAGTAAAATTTTAAAAATAGTTTCACATATTCCAACAGTTCAGTAGCTACAAGTGGCCACAGGTTGGCAATATCAAAGAGCTCACATATGTGACATTTCTGTGATCACACAACCCAGATTAGCATGTCCTAGACTAGATCAGAGTCAAAACAATAGTGAGGAGCACAGGTGAGGCTAAGGTTTTCTCCAGTAAACCACCAGCTTCTATCTTGGAGGTGATGGCAGAAAAAGAACATCAGTGCCTCCTCCTTCCTTCAATGTTTTTAAAGCATCAAAAGTGAGAAACCAAAGTGTAAATTCCATCACTACAGAAGCTATGGGATGCTTTGTTGACCACTCCCCCCCCCCCCCCCCGCCCCACTGCCAAAAAAACCCCAAGAGAACACATCTGACACTAAATTTTTGAAAAATTCTACAAGGGCTTCTTCTCAAAGTGCATCTTAAAGCTAAAGCAGAAATCCTTCAAGGTCTGTATCTTAACTCTGAGAATCTGATGAAGCAAATAGTCTAGGATCACTTTTGGCAATGTGGAGAATAAGAGAGTTTGAAGATGAATAAGGGGCAAAGGAAGCAGAGATATGCAGTCTTGGTCCAAGGACATGTGACAGCATACAGCAATGAGGACAGTGACTGCTGATAGATCCCTCTGTCACTGTGGAAAAATGCAGCCACAAGAACTCACTTGATCCCACAAACTCCTGTCATAAGGACAGTTCTTAAAAGCCAGTGAGTATAGCACTAGCCTAGAGCGCCATCCTAAGCTGCTCCCCACAAAGCTGACAAAGAGTTGGCTCAGAAAGATCGCACCTCATTTAAATAATAATAATAACAGAATAAGCACAGAGCCTCCCAGGGACGATATAGGAAACAAAGAATAAAAGACATAAGAAAACAAGATTTACTAAAAGAAATTCACCAGAAAAACGGCCAGTAAAATCGAAGCTTCATAGACTTCAATACAAGTAACATGAGGGGCAGGGCGGGCGGTTCAGCAGGTAAGCCTGCTGCCTGCTTTCCTATCTCAGTTCAGTTCCTAATACCCATATCAGGTGGTTCACAGCCTCCCGGAACTCCAGCTCAGGGCATCCAATGCCCTTCACAGGTAACTACAGGCATGTGGCGTGCACTCACAGAGAGACCTAGGCATATATGCACACCCCAAAAAATAAGCAAAGGAAGTTTTATAAGAATTAAATGTGGGAGCTACAGCTGGGGTGGGGGGATGGGGAAAATCAGATGAACAAAAGCCATGATGGAAACAAATTGTGCACTGTATTAAATCAGGCCACAGAGGGGACAGAATCTTTTCAAAGGCTATTTTAATTTTTACTGTATATGTATAAGGGTTTTTCCTGCATGCATGTATGTGTGCCATGTGTGTGCCTGGTGCTGTGTAGGTCAGAAAATGGCGTGGATCCCTGAAACTGGAGTTATAGACAGCGGTGAGTTGCCCACTTGGATATCAGGAACTGAACCTGGGTCCCATGGAACCAGACCAAGTACTCGGAACCACTGAGCTATCTCACCAGTCCCTGCCCAAGGCAGGTTATTTTTTTAAGTAAGAAAAATCAGATCTAGTGTAGCTCCATGGTAGAACATGTGCTTAGTATATACAAGGTCTGTTTACAGCCCCAGTGTGTGTGTGTGTGTGTGTGTGTGTGTGTGTGTGTGTGTGTGTGTGTGTGTGCCAGTGTGTATATGTGTGACAGTGTGTGTCAGTGTGTGTGTATGTGCCAGTGTGTGTGTGCCAGTGTGTATAAGTGTGACAGTGTGTGTGTGTCAGTGTGTGTGTGTGTGTATGACAGTGTGTATGCGCCTGTGTGTGTGCCTGTGTGTGTGTGTGTGTATGTGTGTGAAAGCTTATATGATGGGATATTGCACACCCACCTGAAAACCACGGTAGGTTGAGAGCCCTGGCCTAGGTTCCATCCTCAGCAGCAGTGCCACTAATAAAACATGGGCGCACAACAAAATGGAAGCGAATGGTTGAAAAACAACAGAAATAATAAAGATAGAAGACAAGTGTTCAAAACTGTAGCAGAAAAGAGAAAAAGACAGAAAGGAAGAGAAAACAGACTAATTCAAACAAAACTCATCTTACGTCCAAGAAAAGCCATTATTTAAGAACATCTTTGTCTCAATTGATAAGAATAGCAACAGGAAGAGACTTTTCAAGCCTGTCTAGAGTATCAGACATGGTTGCTGCTCATTCCCAGCATCCTTTTGTGTGTTCTGACTGATTTCTAGTGGCCAGCATCTGCCACGCTGTGTCCATGCCTGAGGGCATCACTCCTAACACAAGAAGCTGTTTATATGACAGCAGGTCAAAATACCAGAAGATGGGTGTTTATTATTATGGATGCATTTTATTATCATATTATTTCCACATTAATGAGCATGCACTTGGTTAATATGAGAATTAGGGAGCAAACACACACTCAATTACACAGGGAAAGATGGTTCTGGCTCTGGTAAAAGGCTCCCAAGAAAGTGTGTAAGTTAGCTGACTCTAGATCAGTTACTGCTCATCTACGAGAGCCTTTCAGGGAATCTTCAGACAAGGCTATACCAAGTCCTGGGGAAAGGGCTCCTTCAGGACCAGGGATGCAGCAAGGCCAGGGTCCCCTGTCAAGGCCAAGCTCCAGCCATATGGCAAGGTTATAAATAGCGGGGAGTTTTGCACTGTCTGCTTCTGAGCTATCTGTCTGTGACCATGCTTGCTCCTCAGAAGGGCAGAGAGGACAGTGGTCCCCAGGGGTTGCAGGTTTTAGTAAATGCAGCCATGGAACAAAGCCATCATGGTTCTATCAGAGTCAGGGCACACAAAGTATAATTTGGTGATTGCTGTCATTAGCGGTGAATGATATTCCTTAAAACTGCTAAATTAGAAGCTTTTTTAAAGTGTCCTTACCACAAAAAAAAGTGAGCTTTAGCATATGATGGGTTCATTTTGCAACATGTACAAATTTCAGAACATTGTATTATACATTGACCTGTTGGGTTTCTCTAATGAATGGATCTGATAGGATGATCTCTCTCTCTCTCTCTCTCTCTCATGTGGGATTTAGTAGAGCAGTTTACAGGATGTGGTCTGAGCAATCCAACAATGGCTGTCGTCTGACAGAGGGGCCAAGAATCCAGATGTTCAGTCCATCATACCAGTGTCTCAGCAGTTGCAATCTGGTGCTGGAGTCTCAAAGAAAATCCTAGAGAGTTGCTACTCTTCAGACTGTGTTGGAATCCCAGCAGCAGGTTCTAACTCCAATGAGGAAATGCCTCAGTGGCAGGATGGATGATCTTGCCAGCAAGAGTGAAGACAAGTAGGCAAAAGGCAAAGTTTCCTTTGCTGTGTCCTTCTCTGTGGGCTGCCATCAGAAGGTGTGGTCCAGATCTAAGGTAGGTCTTTCCACCTCAATTGTTCCAGTCAGCAAAATTCTTCAAAGGTGTTCCCAGCTACTTGTATTTTAATTGACTCCAAATGTAATCAAGTTGACAGTCAAGATTAGCCACCTCAGTATACTATAAATACACACAATTTCTATCTATTAAAAAAATAATCTTTTTAAGAAATAGAAAAAGTGGAGGCCGGAGATATGGATTAGGAAATTAAAAACACTTGTTCAGTTCCCAGCATCCACACTCAAGTCCCAGGGGATCCACTACTGCTGGTCTCTTCAGACATCTGCACTCACGTGCACATAACCAAATGCACACACGTGCAGGTGAGCACACACACACACACACACACACACACACACACACACACACACATTCTCTCTCTCTCTCTCTCTCTCTCTCTCTCTCTCTCTCTCTCTCTCTCTCTCTCTCTCAAATTGTAAAAAATATAGCATAAAGTTCTTTTACTGAAGCAAGAACAGACTCATAAAACACAAAGAGAAACCAGAAAGGCCAACAGCTACATCTAGATGCCTGATTTTTCATAAAGTTAACATTACCCAGCAGTGTGAGAGAATGGTGTCTCTAAGCCATGAGGCTGGGTCAACCAGGCATTTGTATTAAAAAAAAAAAAAAAAAATTTAAAAGTTGACAGAAGAACTAACAGTGTGTTTTTAAACAGTAACTTCAAGTGAGCTGTATTTACATTCATTCAAAGGATGAAACTGTGAAGTATTTAAAATAAATGTAAATTTTTAAGTGAGAAAATTAAAAAAAAAAAAAAAAAAAAAGGAACCAGAGCTCCAGCATTCCAGTGCCAAGGGAAACTGGGTAGATGACACAACTGAATAAAAGTATCTATTTGTTCTTTTGTAATAAAAAGTTTCTGGCCCAGACTCTCCAGCCTAGCCCCAAGGCTCAGGTGTGCTCTCAGCCTCACTGCTACTTAGACCCAAATAATCACACAAAGGCTTATAGTAATTTCATGCTGATTGACCAGGCTTATAACTTGCTAACTCTTAACTTTTAAACTAACCCATGATTCTTGTCTTGTTCAGCCATGCGGCTTGGTACCTTTTCTCAGAGCAGCATTTCAGCTTCTCTCCTCTGCTCTGCTTCTGCTGCCATCTCTGGTGTCTCTCTGGCATTTTTCCTCTGTTCTTCCTGTTCCCAGAGTTTGCTTAGTCTAGTAGCCCCACCCACACTTCCTGTCTGCCTTCTGGCCAATCAGCTTTTTATTAAATCAGTAGGAGGGGCAAATATTAACAAAGTACCAGAACATGCTCTCACAGCATTCTCTTTCAAAACTGTATTTTCAAAGTATAAAAACTGATCCTAAAGTTTGGAAAGATGTTTACAAAAACACCAACAGTATCAAAAGTTTGTATCCAGAACATTTAAAATAAATTTTAAAATCTGAAGGGGCTCCGGGAAAGGGTTCAGTGGATAGAGCAGTACAGAAAACAGACGTCACCCTAAGAATTCATCTAAAAGCCAGGTGGGCTGGCAGCCACCAACCATCTTAGCTCTGCAGATGCCTAAGGAAGCTGGCTAGCAAAACTAGCAGATATTGAAGTGCTCTCTAGCTGCTTGAGAAATTGTACCTCAATAAACAAGATAAAGTTATCAAGGAATTTACTTGATGCAACCTCAGGCCTTTCCAAGCATGCTTACACATGTGTACAATCCCCACAAACTATGGTGTCAACATGCAAGTGGACATTCATACATATACACATGAATACCACACATACACACAGACATGATAGATAGATAGATAGATAGATAGATAGATAGATAGATAGATAGATAGATAGAAAGATAGATAGATAGATAGATAGATAGATAGATAGATAGATAGATAGATAGATAGATAGATAGATAGATAGATAGAAAGAAAGATAGGCAGACAGGCAGACAGACAGACAGCGATATATCTCAAATATCAATTCACAACCTGTTTTTTGTCAATAGCTGCACTGTAACTCATCCACATCCATTGATTTAATTATTGTGTCAGGGCATTTTCTCACAGATTTGAAAAGGTGTGACAAAGACCTTATGACCTACAAAACCTAAAGTATGAAAATATCTTCTTGGATTGATAGAATTATCAAAGGTGATTTTTGTGTTTAAAGCAAAAGATATCTTTCCTTGGGCTATAAAGCAGAAGTGCCCAAATGCAGGTTATGATGGGCTGAATGAGAACAACCCCTATAGGCTCATAAATGTGAACATGTGATCTCCCATCGGTGAAACTCTTTGGCAAGATTAGGAGATGTGGCCTGGTTAGAAGAAGTGTGTCACAGGGGACAGGCTTTGAGATTTCAAGAGACTCATGCCATTCACAATGTGCGCAGTCCTCATGAACTCTGACCCTCTGGAACTGGAAATCTGAGTTGCCTTGGTCATGCTGTTTTATTACAGCAGTAGAAAAGTAACTAATACACAAGTTAGATGGCATCTACATAAACACACACACACACACACACACACACACACACACTCACACTTCATACACCCACTGCCAACCCCCAGTGATCATGCAAATTCAACCAAAAACAGAACATAGTTCAGATTATGTGGAGTGTTGAGACTAGGAACTTATTCTAAATGTGGAACACTCGAGTCTGTGACAGGAAAACAATTGATTAAGGGAACCTCAAGGATACTGAGATAAGAAACATCAAACTTTCTCTTAAAACACACTATTCAAGCAGGGCACACGTTTATAAGCAGTTGTGTATCTGGGGAGATACTGGGATTTCACTAATACAGCTTGGTAAGCATTAACAGAATGTGGTCTACTGCCTGGCTTGGGAGATTCACAGTAAAAGATCACAGCTCCCTATTAATTAGGACCACCTACAGGGCTGGAAACCTTTTTGGATGATCAAAGACAAGGCACTCTTAACCCTGGAGATGTTGACAAGCTTTAGGCTTGTTAGCATCAAATAACTTCCTACCAAGCACTTGATGTACAGACTCTGTGTGCTCCACCAAGGTTGGGTTTAATAGTTTGTGAAGTGCCGTTCCTTCCATAAACAATAGAAGTGACATGGGAATTTGACGTGTGCCTGTACCATTTAGTATGAAAATACTTCTGTGATACTTTTTCTGTTACAGGAGCTGCAAATAAAGATTCAAACATACTTCCTTTTTTCTACTGGGTAACAGATTCTGCATAGCTATCACAGGAAATCACCTTCCCTTATCCATGTCACAAACAACTCATATCATAACACCCACTATTCAGCTTTAGGAACTGGAAAAAAAATGTGCTGTGGATAATGATGAAACTTCATATTGGTGACTTCCTGTATGGGGGGGAGGGGACCCTAGATTATATAAACAAACTGGGTGTCACACAGGAAGAGCAGATCCTTTAGATCAGACAAACCTGAGCAAGTGTATTGTGCGCCTCTGGAGTCATTACTCCATCCATCAGTGTGCAAAACAGAGGTCTGGGTTGTTGTCTCCCGAGTAAGTGCCATTCTGGCCTTTAATGGCCCATCCTACTAAAACCCTATGTTTATAGAGGAAATAGGGAAAAACCTGTTTTCCTGCACTATAGACGCTGCCACCTGCTGAGTGCTAGCCTCTTGGGAGACTCCAGACCTTGGGTGTGCCTGATGAGGGGGCAGGGTGTGAAAGAGAGTTAAGGTGATAGCAGGAGACAAAGGGGACACGAGGAGAGACACACAGGCAGAAGCGGAAGAAGAGGCAGAAGCTGGGGACAAGCATGGAGTAGAGTCAGTGTGAGTGGAAGGAGCAGAAGGAATCCAGCATGGCGGGAAGCTAGAGGGGAAAAAGCTAGGCGAGATGCAGTGGCAGGACAGAAGCATGGCTAAGGGACAGACAGGTCTAAGATATAAGATGTACTGAATAAAGCTCAGGTCTCTCAGTGTGTGGAGAGCCTGAATGATGGAACCTAAACGACTCCTGAGTGTAGACTTATTTAATCTTGACGCTCCTTGCCTGGGACAAAACTCGGACCACAAAGAAACCGGACGCGGTAAGTGGAGGTCATAACCGATATCCACTCGGTACTGGGTGTCAGCTTTTAGGATTGCTTTGGAGGCATTAAAAGCAAAATGACCATCAGACACTTTTGGACCGTTAGCACTTTATAGCTGTTACTACCAAGTGTCACCTTTCAGAATTAATATTAAGTTTTCAACAAAACCAAACCTGAAATTCCATATTGTGAAAGGTGTTGATACCCTGACTGAAAGAAGAAGAGAAAGAAGGAAGGAAGGCAGGAAGGGAGGAAGGTCAGTGTTCAAAAAATGTAAAATAATAATATTAAAATGGCTCCATTTCCTTCTGCCTACTAAATATTAAGATCTAACAGTCAATCGGATCTACTTTAATAAACATCTATGGAGTACTAACATGCCAAATTCAGCCTCACAAGGCCCTGAAGATGGGCCCTAGGAGATGAAGGGTGAAGCTCTTTCTGGCTTAAGGACTGTCAGGTGAGCTCCACGTGGCAGGATGTCCTGCGTCTGCCAGCACACAGCTGATATATGTCAGTCTGGTGTGTGTTCCGTTTGCTTTTCATTACGTCAAATGAGTCTTGGACAGCTGTCACTCGTAATGGAGAAACTAAAAAATGGGCAAGAATGAAAAGGTTTTTTTTTAAAAAAAAAAAAAAAAAAAAAAAAGAACAATGAAATGTCCACTTTAGGTATAAAAAAGTGAGAGCCTACCGTACCCCACAGCTAGCCTTTCAATTCAGGGACCCAAGGTTAAGTCAGGGAAGGAATCTCGGGAATGAGGCTGGCAGAGCTGGCAAGCCTTCTTCCAGGCCCTGGAGCCAGCCAAGCCATGTGGTCAGACCAGCTTTTATGATGCCAGACCTTATTGGAGAAACTGGCCTGGGAAAGGGGGTGTTAAGGAGGCCGACTGAGAGGTTCTTATTTTGCTGAATTTTTATACACAATACTTCATGTTAAATCTACAGGGATAGGATATCTGAAAACCTCATCAGGAATCACATTATTATCTATCTACCTAAAATTATATATAATACATCTAAGTCTGTATAAACTTGTTTATTCCAGTTTTAAAAAAACAAAAACCCTATTTTAAATGTATTTTCCTCATTTGGACTGACAATGATTCCTATAGGAGCCACAGAGTATCTAACAAAAGGCCCTTTAGAGATATTGGTCAGGGTTTTTCAGGAGACTCCTAAAACATTATAGGATATTGCTGGTAGCCATAGTTCTCTCCCAAGGTGAAGGCTAAGACTACATTGCTGAAGACACCACACAGTCTAGATTTAGAACCTGGAGGATCCGATCCGATCTGACCTAAAGGCTTCATCACTGAGAAGTAGCTTTCATGCTATGAGAAGGCTATGCAAGCTTTGAAGGAAAAGAAACAACAAAAATCCATCTTATGATTATTATGATGATGCTTACAAACTAAAACCACAACCAGCATGATATGATATCCCTTAAGGATGCAATAGTGGCACACATACCTTGGTAGTCACCAACAGGTCTCTAATTGGACATAAGGCATTCAAGAGAATGGAGAGCATGGCTGGTACTGGAAACAGTTAAATACTGGAGGCTACTGAACTCACAGATCTTGGAACAGAACCTATACTTCAGGAAACCAGTGTAATTCCTCACCACATTTTAAATATTTATCCTCATACCCACGGGGATGTATAGGTCTCACCCTCATCAAAGAAATGTCTACTTTCAATAGACAGGAACCATTCCAGAAAATCACAACTGGACAAAATGCAGAGAGCAAGAGACAGTGGCCAGCTCTGACACATCTACAACACAACTCCTGCATGGAAGACTTTGAGGGTCATAGAGAAAAGGGTAGGAAATATTTAAAGGATCAGAAAGTTTGTTCTGAGATTTCTTCTCATAGAACTGTCAGAGAAGCTATACCCATGAAGATTCATCAGCATGGCTGCCTACACAGGAGCTGAATAAGGATGAGACCAATCGGCATGTTGATATATAAGAGGAAATTCTCACGGGTCTCAACCCTAGACAAAGACCTACAGAAAAGTAAGAAATGCTGAGAGCAGGAAAACAGTCCTTCCTGGGGAAGACCTTCCAGACTGGCTGTTCAATACCCATTGCACAAATTCTAGTTGGTATTATAATAAAATCCCAGAGCCGATATTGGAGAAAAGCTGAAATATCAGAGAGACATAGAAACAAACCACAGCATCTTCTTACCCAGCCAACTCCTCGGGCCTGTCTCCATGAATCTCCGACTCCAACCAAGCTTCTCCCTCCTCAGCTGAAAAGGGAAGTGTCAGGTGAAGCTGAGCTCCTCCACCTCCTTCCTCTCTCTGTCTCTGTCTCTTGTTGTCTCCCAAAATAAGTGCCATTCTAGCCTTTAATGGCCCATCCTACTAAAACCCTATGTTTTTAGAGGAAATAGGGAATAACCTGTTTTCCTGCACTATAGACGCTGCCACCTGCTGAGTGCTAGCCTCTTGGGAGACTCCAGACCTTGGGTGTGCCTGATGAGGGGGCAGGGTGTGAAAGAGAGTTAAGGTGAAGCGGGAGACAAAAGGGGACACGAGGAGACACACAGGCAGAAGCGGGAGAAGAGGCAGAAGCTGGGGACAAGCATGGATTAGAGTCAGTGTGAGTGGAAGGGGCAGAAGGAATCCAGCATGGCGGGAAGCTAGAGGGGAAAAAGCTAGGCAAGATACAGTGGCAGGAGAGAAGCATGGCTAAGGGACAGACAGGTCTAAGATATAAGATGTACTGAATAAAGCTCAGGTCTCTCAATGTCAGAGAGAGCCTGAATGATGGAACCTAAACGACTCCTGAGTGTAGACTTATTTAATCTTGACGCTCCTCGCCTGGGACAAAACTCGGACCACAAAGAAACCGGACGCGGTAAGTGGAGGTCATAACCGAGATCCACTCGGTAGTCTCTGTCTCTCTTTCTCTGTCCAGTTATCTTACTTCCTGGATCAACTCTCCTAGCACTAGGATTAAGGATGTGTGTCACCACCTCATGGCTCTGCCAGGCCTTAAACTCACAGATTGATCTCTGCCTCCATCGTGATGGGATTAAAGGTATGGGTCACCAGTCCCTTCACGTCTTGGCTCTATAGGTAGTTCTGTCCTCTGATATTTCATACTATTTTTCTCAAATATGCAATATATCACCACAAATACCAAATAGTCAGTCCTGAAGTTATATACATCCAAGTAACATTATATAGACTAAACAAGGTGTGTGTGTGTATGTGTGTGCACGTGCATGCGTGTGTGTGTGTGTGTGTGTGTGTGTGTGTGTGTGTGTGTGTGTGTGTGTGTGTGTGTATACATTCGAATGTGTGTGAATGATTTTTAAAAATAGAGACCTTGAGGTTTTGAAAGAGAAACATAGGCTACATAAGAAAGGATAGACGGAGAAATAGAAAAAGAGAAATGGTGTAATTATATGTTAATGTAAAAAAATTAAAAATCTCCATAGACCACAGAGTGCTTTGCTGTTTGCTTGTTTGCAGGGTCTTACCGTGTAGCCCAGGCTGGCCTTGAATTTGAAATCCTCTTATCTCAGCCTCCAGAACCTTGGAAACAGAGATGTGTAACACCACACCCAGCATAGTACTATAATTGTTAGTGTTTCTTTAATATTCAACACAGCTTTTTATCACTATTTCCTTTATCATCAGTATACATTGAAATATTGTTCCTATAGAAAGAGAAACTTTAAACCAAATTTAAATCAAAACATTTATCATAGTTTCAATTCTTCCAAAAGAAATGAACAACAAGGTCTGTGTTGCATGACACCTTACCATGCATGCACTAAAACTGTAATTTTGAAGATAAAATATGTCTAATTTGCCCACATAAAACCAAAAGACTTTAGACTGTCTTAATTAAATTGTATGATACAAACCCATATCACACTGGGTGTTCTCATGAAAAACACCATAATACACTACATATAAGTGTGCATTAGATGTTTGTAAAGCTTCCTCTGAACTTACACAGTCTAACACAAAATTGCTAGTAGACTGTCTTCAAGTTGCACTTTGGAAATATGCTCTTTTTAGAAGTTGTAAACTATTCATAAAGGCAGGAAAAAAATATGCTGAAATTTGCATTGATGGATGTTTCTGTCTCCTCCGTCAGGAAACGATGTACTTGAAGCTCGTTATAGATCTTCATAGGAGCTGGCTTGAGTGTGCCTTGGGCTTTGGGCTCATCAGCACACACCAAGTTTACTGCATAATTCATATCTCTTGTGTCACATTTAATGTATAACATGTACTTCCTGTTAATTATGAAAATAAAAACACATCATGTATTCTAAGGGCATAATTACAAAATGCTGCAAAACTTCTAAGTTTGGAGCTGATTAGCTGATTTCTCTTTAAAGCACGTGAAGCAGGTCCTATTGTCCCTGGATTTCTCCAGATCATTCTAACAATGCTTCCCTTTTCCCTGCCACCTGACTCTGCAAAATGATATAGAGACTCTGGACCATAGGAAGCAGGAAATAATAGAGACAGAGGAGTTACCGGCTTTATCATCTCGAAGCATTTAGACAAATAAATAAGATGAACTGAGACTCTCCGGGACACAACTGAGATTGTTCACTGATATGAAGACTGAAAGAATTTCTGATTAACGGTTATTTTTCCTCTTTGAGAGATGTAACTTTTTTAAAATGTTCATTCTTCATGAGAAGAAATTAAGTTCCATGATGTTCCTGACTTTCTTCAGTTTCTGGGAGTTAGAATCACTCAGATAACATCTCCCTTTATGAAGAGGAAATATATCATGTGATTAAAGTTATAAACACTTAGTAATCATAATCTGGCTACAGAAGACCTTGTAAGTATCCCGGAAGACACATAAATCCTGAACTACAAGAGTAGTGACAATGCTGTTCTCATCTGAGATTTCACACCTGCAGATGCGGAGGCTGTAGCTCTAGGAAGCCACCACCACTTTCTGATTACTAAACAGGCATGTTTAAAATTAACTAGACCCACAATAAATATTGCATATTTGTCATGGAGAGTCCCCATACATATTTTCCCCTAGTTCGCAGGAGAGAGACTTCGGGGCTCTAAATTTAGGTGGAATAATTCAGTTTACTGTTTCAGAATCTGAGCTGCTGGACTGTTAGATGAGCCATCCCCAAATACAACCTTTTCCGTAAAAGATAAACTGATAGAGTGGAATTTGTTACTATTACTGTTTTGCCAAAAACCTCACAAAAGCATGTGCTTTGTTAATATATACTAACAATCATAAGTTTATTTATTCATTGATTTATCTAAAGTGCCATCAAAAACTAACATTACAGGGACTGAAGTGATGATGGGCCAATGGGTAAGAGTGCTTGCCATGTAAGCATTGGAGAGCTGAGTCTTAACACCCACATAAATAAAGGCTGCATGGTTGTGTGTGCCTGAGACACCAGCCCCAAGGGCTTACTGGTAGGCCAGCCTACCTCTCCCTGCCTTTCAAAACGTTAGTTGGGAAGTGACTGAGAAAGAATCAAGGCCTTCCTCTCTGGCCTCCAAATGCACAACACACACACCAAAGAAAAAAGAAAAATTGACATTATAAAAGGGAAAAGAGTAAACCCAGTTTGCTGAGCTGACAAATGGGTTTCATCTGGCCAGAAGTTTCCACTAGGCTAAAATTCAGCATCTACCACACATGAACTCAGCAAGAAGTGCTAACAATAGCTGTCAGTATCTATAAGTTCCCATGGCTGAAGGATGGGAGCAGAGCAGCAGTCTGCTTTGTAAAGGAAACATTCTGAATATTTTAATTACGACTTTCAAATTCACTTATGGACTCAGGCTTTCCTCATTAATGGCATATCTAAATATGTGTAGCACAAAGACACATGCTTTTATGCTTACATAAAACATGTATCAAATACAGGCTTAAAAGAAAGAAAGAAAGAAGGAAGGAAGGGAGGGAGGGAGGGAGGGAGGGACGGAGGGAGGAAGGAAGGAAGGAAGGAAGGAAGGAAGGAAGGAAGGAAGGAAGGAAGGAAGGAAGGAAGGAAGGAAAAAAGAAAATACTTAAGATATTCTTAGATAAAATTAGTTTCCCAGCCTGAACAAATTGTTTCAAAGCCCTCATGTTCTGCTTCTGTCAATTGAAAACAAGGATTCCCACAGGGATTTAATAAAGGTAAAGTGAGGTGAGCTAGGTGTATCCCATAAATGCAAATAAAATATGAATGTGCTCTTTGTAGAGCATAGTTTTACAAAAGTTGTTTCTGTACAAGACACTAAGAATGCGCTGGAGTCGTGTAGTCACATTCTCAAGTGTAAGTATCAAGTGGTTGCTGCTTCTAGGAATTTACGACTGGGTAATACGATAAATAAAAGATCACCCAGCCGAGCTCCAGGAGGGAAGAAACTGGAGCTCACAGTCATGAAGGCTTTGTGAGTCAGAGGAAAACCAGCTCAGGCTGAAACACACAAAAAAAGCAGTAACTTTAAAATGACGTTTCAGTTATGAAATTCATAAATTACACAATTGTTTAGTTACAAAATTTATTATTAATTATTTAAACAACTCACCAGGTTTGCTTTGAAATGTTGAATTATCTCCTTGGCTCAGACAGTTTGTATTTGCAAGTTAATTTTAAGCCCCCAACTGAGCTATAACTGGTCGGGACACTTTCTCTCTTTATTTGAACAAGAGGGGTTTGAATTTTCTACAATAAAAATATTTTCCCCTTTCCTTGTCATTTTCTTTCACCCTCCTGAAAAAGAAATTATTTTCTAATTTGTTTCTTCTTTTCCTGAAAAACAATCGTTTACGGCTTGTTTTTCCACAGGCATTCGGGCCGAGCCATGGGAGCAACTCCTGTAGAGACCATTGAAGAAGTTAGGGAAGGAGTGGCTGTCGTGGGGTCAGGGAACTTACACCATTTGTCACCTGTGTCTAGTTTTTTTCTATTAGCATCCGAAAGGAAAAGAATAAGAAATTCTTCCCAAGAAAAAGATGATAGAATACAGAAAGCTGTCTTAACCTGCCCAGGAGGAGATGGCAGGAAGGATTTTCAGAGGGCATGACAGTGGGTTTGAGTCTTAACAACGAAGAGGAATTACCAGAAGTGAGTCTGTACATGTGTAGCAGTCCAGCAGAAGCACACAGGCAGCCTGTACATTTGTGTGCTAGGATTGTGCAGAGTAAGCTTTCCACAAGAATGTGTGTAAGCAAAACATACACAGAGACGTGGAACAGCCTGGGAGAGCTTGCTGTTCAGAGAACTAAAATCCCAGAGAGTAACAACATGTCCAGCTCTGGCCAGCTCTGCATGGAATACTTAAAACACAATTGCATTGTAAATAGAGAGAAAACACAGACATGGGCTTCTAAACACTAGAGGCTCAGAGACACTCAAATCCAAAGCTCAAGGGAAAAACGAGAGAGAGAGAGAGAGAGAGAGAGAGAGAGAGAGAGAGAGAGAGAGAGAGAGAGAGAGAACACAGACATGGGCTTCTAAACACTAGAGGCTCAGAGACACTCAAATCCAAAGCTCAAGGGAAAAACGAGAGAGAGAGAGAGAGAGAGAGAGAGAGAGAGAGAGAGAGAGAGAACACAGCATGTTTATCTTTCTACTAATGTTACTTCCTAGGTGATCTTATCTAATCTTGTGGCCTTAAATACTACCACCTTGACCCACATTTTCTCTCCAGCCTGATTCCACGTCCTGATCCCATACAGGCCCCCCTTACTGTCCCCAATTAGGTTCTAATGGAGACTGTAAATGAAAGGTCAATGCAGAAACCCCCTCACCATGCCCTCTCTTGGCTCTGCCTCACTCAGTTCCAACTCGAATCTCCTCATTCCTCAACAGGGACCATTGCCCTTGTCAGCTTCCTGATATGCCCGGAAATCCAAGTCCTTCCTGAAGGCACAGTCAGAACCAGCATCTCACTGCCAGTTACTGACCTGGAGTAAACAACTACCCGTATACCTTATGGCTTCCCTTGTGCTTCCTGGATGTAGGTTTGCCCAGGACTCTCCACAGGTTTCTTCCCAACAGCTCCCATCTCACTAGGAGAAGAGCTTTTCCTGAGCCCTGAGCTGGAGCAGGACCCTCCTAGATCTCTAGCTCAGCTCTCTAACCTATCCCCGGCTTCCTCAGATGCTCCTCAGGTGTCAGCACACTGACACCTCAAGACATACACCATAGCTTTGCTGCTGTATGGAAAAAGCTCCCCAGAGTGCCCTTGTCTGTCACGTCTCTCTAAAATCTTATCTCCTGGGTCTTCTTCATCACTTTACATAAAATAGCAACACCCAGGGCATGATGCTGGGCACCTGTAATTCCAACACTTCAAGAACAGAGACAGGAGTTTGAGATTAGCCTCAGCTACGCAGCCAATTTGAGAATGGCCTGGACTATGAGATTCTGTTTCAAAAATAAGTAAATAAATATCATCTTGCCCTGGTTTCACTTCTGCTCAGGCAATGATACCCTAACAAAAAATCTGACAGTTCCAAGGTTTCAGTCCTTTGCCCCAGACAAATGAAAAGTGCAGGAACCTTGCTAATCACATCCACAGTCAAGGACAGACGAAGTGAATGCAAGCATGCTTGCTAATGTTTGGCTATCATTCCCAAGATGAGGGGTAGCACCACCCCAGCAGGCTGGGTCTTCTCGGCTAGTCAATTCATAATCCCAACAACTCCCCACTGGCCAAGCTGATATATAGAAATCCTTTCTTCCTATGTAACTCTAACTGTTATATTGACAATTGACAACTAAAACTAACCATCATTAACCATCATACAGGAGAGAGCAGCCGATTCTTCCTTTGTGAATCATTTACTCTGTACCTCTCATCACCATTTATCCATACAGGTATGTGTATGAATATATCTATAACTATATTCATAACTTGTTTAGCTACCACCTGTTCCTTGCCACTAGAATACAAGCTCCACATGGGCTGGCACCAGGTCTATTCCATTTGCTGTGTGTAGTCTTCTTAGCTCTTCCTAGCTAGTACTCAATACACCTTCCTTAGAAGACTGAGTATGCTATTCTGCCCCTGAGACAGTCCGTACCCCTTCTGCTCCCGGCCCCTCATATCCAGAGGAACAAGCACTCCCAGAGCAGATTCAAGACACCCTCAGCTTATCATTCATTTTCCTGCTTTGTGTCCCATATGCTCAGAGCAGTCTCTGGTGTAACCGACCATTGAAAAAGGGCAGAAAAAGTGTTTTCGCTCTTTTTACAATTTTGAAACACAGTATGAAACAGAAATAGTCAGGTTATTGACAAACTGCCCCGATAGCTGTGTCTCTAGAATAAAGGGACCAAAACATTCCCACGAGAAAACTCATCTGAAGCCGCACGCTCGGTGCTACAACCCAGAGTGCACCTGTCACCTTGCCGCATGAGGTGTGCATCTCAAAATAGGACCAGAAGTACAGTTCATGTGAACAGGGACACCTTCTGAGATCTGGAGCTTAGCTGTCCATTAGGAATTTCTTATTTTTCCTTACACACATCTGAACTAAGTCTTTTAGCCTTAACACCCAATAAAACCTGGATGAAGGGGGATTCTCCTGCTGCAGATGGAAGATGTATTCCCATCCTGCTTTGGGGCGTTCTCGAGCCAGCCTCTTTATCTCTGACCTCTTCAGTTGCCCTGTGCTCACTTCTGCTGCAGTCTACTGTTTTCAGAGAGCTGACCTTAACTTTCCAAAACTTGGGTTAGTTATGTCTCTTTTCTTATCGTGATGCAAAATACCCACTCTCGTGTTTTGTTTTTCAGAAATTATTTAGCAATCAATTCTTAAAGGTTTTGCTTCACAAAGTAAAATACTTTTAAATCTCTGGCGAGGTTTCCTCGGATCCTATCCCTCATTCACAAAGCCGTGGCAAGGCTCTTTCTAGGGTGTTCCTTCCTCCGTCTACATTTCTGTTTTCTAATGCCTCGCTGAACAGCCAGCTGCCCTCCCCCCCCCGGGGGGGGGGGGAGAGCCGACTGCCCTCTGCGGGACCATGATTTACGGAGGAAGCCACCGTTTGTCAGTTTTATCGTTCTTTCTGTGGTCTGCCATTTGCTGTTAGGTTTCCTTTCGAGGCCTGACGCAGCACTTGGCATTGGAGGTGCAAGATGAATAAATGAAATGTAAATCTAAGGGAAATTACCTTTGAATGGCATATGGCGCCTCTTCCCAAGAGGAGTTGAAAGCTGCCTGTTCATTCACAAATTCACAGTCCCCAAACTGCATTATTCATAGACTCACCCACGACATAAAGTTGTTATAAATGGAACATTTATAGAGTGGGTGCTAGAAACTGGGTGGCCCCTGTGCACTTTATCTAAAGTTAATTTTTTTTTAAACGAACTGCAGATCTTTGTAACAGAGAACACCTGAATTTTCGAAGATGATCTAGGCAATCAGTCAGGATTTTATTTGTTGAAGTCAAGAGTTTAACAGGAATGAACCAAACACATTGAATCTAAAATATAAGGTTTCTGAGTCTTTTAAAGAATTGTAAACTCCTGAAGACATCTTTCTTGGTCATAATCTATGTATGGATAAACCATTTCTATGGAATTTCTGGAGGGAAATGATTTTGTCTCATCGACATAAAGAAGCCGCACAGATACCCTTCTAGCTTTCAGGGAGAAATCTCTGATCCGCACACACACAATGCTTTGCTACCATTCATTAAGCACTATCTTCCAAGGCTCCTTATTTCCTTGCCAGACCTTCTTGAAACTTCCAATTTGCTGAAAAAAATGGTAAAAACACAAACACAAAGGAAGAACCACCTCTCTAGATCTGTCCACCTCCACTGGCCCTTCTGCAAAGAGGAGAAAAGCTTCCTCGTGTCTTACTTAAAATTCATATAGTTCAGAGTCACCTTGAGATGGGCCAGAATAACATAGGTGTCACCAGTGACACAAACTTGAACACAGACACTGTACTCAGTGGGATATGCTCTGCAAGTATGCTACTACTTACAGGTGTATCCGGGAGAGAGTCCCAGTGTGATACAAGAATGGCATAAAGCCACCATACACTTTTCATCAAACGCGTAGACCTCAAGCTGGAGAGATGAAGCAGTGGCCTAAAGTATTCACTGCTCTTGCAGAAGACTCCAGAGTTCACAGTTTTGTTCCCAGCACATACATGGTGGCACTCAGCAGCCTGTAACTCTAGGTCTAGGGGTTCCAACCCCATCTTCGGAATTCTGCTGGCTCCTGTACACACATGCTACACATGCATGCACTCGGGCACATACATGTTCAACAAACAAACAAATAAAAACATTCACACGAAGAGTAGATCCAGGCTTTAAGCTCTTGGCATTTCACAGTAGTGAACTAGTCGGAACTCGGTGGCATATTTCTGCTTATTGACTGGTAAGAGCATTTTTACTTAAGGAAAATAATGTTGGTTTCACATTTTGTAATAATTGTTGTAGTTTGGAGATGTGCCCCAGTATCCATGTGTTGGAATCTTAGTCTCCATACGGCATCATTAGGAAGCAGGCCCTAGTGGTAGTGTTTGGGTCACAGATGGCTTAAACACCTTTGGCATATAAATGAGCCCTTGTCTTCACAGGGCTTGATTTATCACCGCAAGAGCAGGTTGTTCTAAAGGAGTTCTCAACATGTAGGTCGCAACCCCTTTAGGGTCACATAGCAGACATTTACATCGCGATCCCTAACAGTAGCAAACTTACAGCTATAAAGTAGCAAAGAAACTAAATTTACGGTTAGTGGTCACCATAACTTGAGGAAGTGTATGAAAGGCTCACAGCACTAGGAAGTTAAGAACTGCTCTTTTAAAAGGAGGCTTCCCCCCATGTCTTGTCTCTCTGCTTTTTTTCCCTGAGCAGAAACAACACAAAGTTTCTGCCAGCACCATTCTTTGAGGCTTTCCAGAATCCCAAATCACAAACTGAACTACACCTATTCTTTATAAATTGCCCAGTCATTAACATGCCATTATACCAAGAAAAAAGTAACAAGATTGTAAAAGACAAGCTTTGCTTTGCACTGAAATAGTGGTAAACTTACAAAATTAATTTAAAATAGAGAAACCCTAAAGTTGTATAAAAACCCTAAATAGTTAAGCGCCAATGTTGTGTATTAGTTTTTGTCAAAATAATCTTTTCTTAGGCCAGATAAGTAAATAGCCTTTGTGATTTCTCAAATTTTCCTAACTTGAAGTATTGTTTGCATGTAGCAAATGGTCCGTTTTAAGGAAAAGGAGGGTGTCATCCACATAAACATGAACCGGATGCTTGGCTGTGGCTGGCAGTGTGATGCAGTCACAAGAGGAAAAGCCTCTGGTCCCTCAGAGTGAGGTGCCTCACACGGGGCTGCCTACAAGTAGGAAACAGTAGACTGCTGGAAAACCGCAATTCTAGGGTAGACCCAGAAAGGTGAGTGAAGACCGGAAGATAAATTGATGCCAGTCATCTGGGATAGGGAAGAATACCTGTACAGATTCTAATCCCCTCCCTCCACCACCCCCATCCATCTCATAACTCTCAGCTACCTCTGCATGTTCTTGCCCCTGGGTAATTCACTCCATGTTAGCCTTGACTGAAAACATGTACCGGGAAACACTTTTAGATGGCCTCGAATACCGAACCCCAAGATGCAGAGGTGATTGGTAACAGGTCTTGGTCCTTCCATGTGTTTCCTCATCCTTCTTATCAGAGGCCCACCACACCTAGCACCCCAACTGTGAGGCCCATCCCAAAGCACCCCTACAAAGTCCTACAAAACAGCCATAGACTTCACTGAACAGGTCAAAAAGAGTTGATACAAATTCATCTAGACTGCTAGATCCTGAGAATGAGACAGAAACTGGTGAGATTTGGGAGAAAATGAAGTGTGCTTGCCCAAGGTCTAACGTTTAGAGGCAAAGAACGGACTTGTGAGTGGGACTGAACACTAATGGAAAAGGAGCAAGAGCAGAATTTTAACCGTGTCAGAAGGCTTGGTTGAGACCCCTAGACATCGCTTAGTCCTTTTCTTACCTGGAACTGTTTTTAGAATAAAATGTGACCACCTGGGGTTGTTCGAATGAGCTCTGTACTCCAACATATATTCACATACATACTGGCTACTAATTGGAAGCGTTATTTGAGAGCTCTTTAAAATTCTTTCCAAAATTAATGAGCATATATAGTACGTAAATATGCTCGGAGGGAGGCGTGAGGTACCTGGAGACATCTGAGATCGCATACAAATGCAGCTGGTAAACAAGTCCATGACATGCATAAAAATAGTGATGGGATTGCAGTTGTGAGACACCTCGGAGGGGCTTCAAACCCCCAAAGCAAAATTTTAGAATTTTGCCACATACCTTCAGTTTCTATTGTGAATAGTTTGAACAGTTTCTATTCTATATTAAACTAAGTCCTTGTGCCTCAACTGAAAGTCTGTTTCATTTTCTCTTTAATTATGCATTGTGGCTGCTGAGTAATAACCTCGCCTTTTAATAAAGAGAAATGTGAGGTTTTTTTTCTTGGTTTGTCATTGAGGTTTTGATAAATCTTTGTGTCTGAAACAGATGCCTTCAATAATGTGCCAGTACCTCCACTATCTCAGGGTTGCCAGTGGGTTTTATGGATAGGGTGCAGGGGAAAAGCAAGGAGACCTTGAACCCATTAGATGTTTTATGAGTGGTTCCCATTTCCAGGAAAAGTATAAATTTGTTTTCCAGATGCCCATTCTTTCTCTACATACGTCTGTGATGAAAGAGACATGTATTCTTTTATCTTACCCAGATCTGTGTTTCATAGAAGATAGAGAAAACAGAAGACACTTTGTAACAACTTATGCAACTGCTTCCAATATTAAATTGCATTATAAAGTAAATCCATGCTTTGATCAGAAACCATCCCAAACAAATACAACTGAAAAATGAATTATACCAGCTCGACTCCGAACGTAGGGTATGTGGGCATGCAGCAAAGCAGCCTCTTCTGCTTCCAGTGCTTTCTGTTTTCTTTCTTTCTCATTGAAGATCCAGGAACTGCTTCTGCTGGTTTCAACTACCTATGAGTTACAGGCCTCCCCCATTGCAATTCGTGGGAATGTCCATATCCTAAGTACCCAGCAAAGATGACAAAGACGTGGGACACAGTCGGGAAACAGTCTGACACAGCACCCAGGAGGAAGCAAGATTATGGAGTCTAGCAATGACAGAAAGGCTGGATGATGTCAAGATGCAACTTTGTCTTTGGACCCAAGCCATAAAACAGGAAAGAAAGTCCATCCCGCACAACTCAGAATACACAGTCTACTTTTAAATGCATGATCAAGTTCTTTGCCAGTCTTTACAGACGTGCAGACATCGTGCTTTTGTGACTAATATATAGTTTGTATAATTAAAATTGTTTTTTGAAAGCTTTTTGCATCTCAGAGCACATAGAAACATCCTTTACAGAGCCCTGCATCAGAGCAATCAGGTAGACTAAGGCTGCATCTGAGCACATAGATCATTTGTTTTATGATTTACCTAATTCATTATAATATTTATGCCACTACTTACTCCCAAACAATATTGATCAGTGCTTCCCCAAAGCAGGCTACCCAGGTCTGGATCGAACCTGTCTCTGCCCGTAACAATTTCTCTGGGAGACCATTCTATTTAAAATGGTTCATAGGCCATCTGGTTATTTGCTCATTGTTAGACATGGTGGGAGAGGCTACAATAGACAGGCAGCCTCAGCTGGCTGCTGGAAGTAAGGCTAGATCTGGTATTATTAAAAGGATGGGCTGTATATTCCATGCCCTATGGAAAATAGTTTGACAATACATCTTGACCCAGAACTTATTAAAAAATCCATTACCTTTTTAATTCAGGTTTATAATGCCCTTTGGGATTTCAATTTAGGCATCTCTTACCAAAATAATAGGTAGCTGATTACTGAACATGGGAAATTCAGCCTCTCATATTGACAACTCTCTTACAGGAGGTTTTTAATTTATTATTGACAAATTCATGTTCTTGGAGGCAGGCAGGCAAGCAGGGGGTGCGGAGGGAGGGAAGGAGAGAAGGAGAAGGAGAGGCATTTTTTTTTCCTTCTGGATAAACCTTAGATCATCTCTGCCTTGCCCCTGTTCATCTTTCCACGGTGCACAAACTCTATTCCAGGGCCGTTAATCTTTGCCCCACAGCTCAGTCGAGAAGACCACCCACAGAAGTTGTGACCAGAGGCCACTATGCAAACTGTACACACTCACCGAGACGCGAGGGCCAGCGGTCAGCTCAGCTCCGATGGCTCCAGTGCCAGTGTTAAGCACCTCAAGCAGCTTGGGAGATGGAGTCTTAGCCTCTCCCCAAGCAGCACATGTGTTGGTTGGAAACCAGGACCTCCTCCTGCTCTTGACAGGGCACACCCAAGTGCCCCATTATAAACAGCAGCGCCCTGCTTTGACAGGGTAGGCGCTTGCCTTCAAGTGAGACTAACAAGGGAAGGTATGGGGGTTTCTCTGCCGTGAGCCTCCTGGAAGGGAACTATCAAGCAGGCCACCATCTTTACCTCTAAGCACTGCCTCCTGCTTCCAGCAACCCTCTTAGCCCAGGGTTTTAGGTTCCTTCTGCAGTACACTAATGCTAAGGCCAGCTCTGTCCTTGTCACCGAGGAGGTGAAGAATAATGACAGTTCTGCTGGGGTCTTTTCAGATGGATCTTCTTGCAGTTCTTGAACAGCATGGGCCAGCTACTGTGGTTGCTGTGTGTAATTTCAACATTGCTCCATTGAGGAAGTGGACCCGATGGAGAAGCAGCCGAGCAGAGAGAGAGAGACGCGGTGTGATTACGGGCTCAGACTCTAGCTAGTCACACTCTTTGGACCCCTAGCTCTTTAGATGCATCCATTTGACACATGACACGGTTTTTTGATTCAGCCTCTTCAAAGGGCTTCTATCACAAAATTATTGTCAGTAAGAAAACATCAAAATAGCAGGTCCTTCCAGCAAGTGGTGGCACATGCCTTCATTTCCAGCACCCGGGAAGTAGAGGCAGGAGAATCTCTGAGTTCGAGGCCAGCTGGGCTACAGTCAGTGTGACACGGAGAAACTCTGTCTTGAAAACAAAATAAAACAAAAAAAGCAAATAGCAGGTCCCTCTCTGTGGGAGTCTAGTGAATACACGAATAATCATTTAACTGTATGTAGATACCGTGGGGGGAAGAAATCCTAGGAAAATCAGTTCTGTGTGTCTCATAGTCGTATAGAACTCATTTGGTCTGGGATTTTTTTTGTGAATGGTCAAGCTTCCTTGCTTCAGGTTTTTCCCCAGCTTTCCCTGGAGGGCTAAGACTGTCCACATGATTTCCATTTAGCGTGAGTGCCCTAGGGACAGAATGGATGTCTTTTGGGAAGGAGGAGACCACTTCCGCTACATTAGCTTATGTTAACTATTCATAACTAAAGCAGCAGGACAAAAGAAAGCACTGGGTTTTCCTCCCTTGGTACCCCTACCCTAGCTGTGTTTTCCTGAAGATTGTGATTTGGGGAACCTTCATCTTGGGTTTGCCTGGGCAGATCTACTACAGACTGAGGCTCAGTCCCCAGGACCCACATAAAGGTGAATGTGAGAACAGACTAAGAAAAAAGAAGAAGAAAAAGAAAGTGTCCTCTGGCTGCCACATGTGTGCCATGGCATGCACACATCCATACACACGGAGAAGTCATTCATTTACTTTTTAAATGTAAAAGAATGAGGTTTCCCACACATTTCAGCCTCTTCTGTTCTTCTTCTTCTTCACAATGCCCTTCATTATTCTCAAAAAGCACCTTGTGCCCCTTTGGAAACAAATGATTCCTTGGGTGAGTTGCTGTTTTCCAAAGTGGGAACTTGGAGGAGGCAGTAGCCAGAGGATGGCACATGGATGACAGCAACAGAGATAAAACTGGCCAGATCTGAGAGGGATTGAAAGAGACCATCACAGGGTGGACAATGGAAGAGGAAGAAGACTGTCAAGGACAGGGCCACCCAGAGTGGGTGATGAGATGGATGGCTGTCACTGAGTCGTGGAGAGCAGGGAGGGGGCCGCTCTTCATCATTAAGTTAAATGCGTGGATTGGTGCAGCTGGGTAGGAGTTCTGTGGACATAGAATTTAATGAGGCTTTTTTGAGAGGCACAGAGCTGGCAAGAGCTGAGCGACTGAAGCCGGGTGCAATGCTCTGAAAATGAGTAGTCCCAGTACTCAGGAAGTGGAGGCAGGAGGATGGATTTGAGACTTGTCTGGACTACATGGAATGATCCCATCTCAACCTTCCAAAAAATAAGCTGAAAAAGAGAATTCCTATTTACTCACAGCAGTCATGGAAGCTGGCCAAATTCAACAGTTTGAATGGTAAACGCTATGAAAGTAACTCAGTGTTCACATACATTGATAAGGAATATTTGAACAAAATTAGAACACCTTGAAGGCAGACTAGCACATTTTATAAAGCCTTCGGCAGTACAGCATCTTCTCGCACCCCACGAAAACTTTGCCATCACAGCAGAGATTTTGTCTTAGTTGGAACACACAAGGCAGGGTCTCCTGCAGCCATAGCTCAGAAGCTCTGGCCCAGTTCCTGCAGAGTTTACAGACCTAAAGACCGGAGTATCGGAGACAAATTCCATGCTGGGTGTGAGAGAAGAAGCAGCCAGCCTCTTGGAGCATTCTTGCCCAGCACCTCATGTATGACACATTATTCATCTTCCCAGCACTGGTGTCTCTGTTATCACTCTTTCTCAATAAGGAGACTCCTCTCCTCCAGAGACCGTCTTAAGCATCTCATCCACATTCATGCAACTTGCAAGAAGCAGAACTGGGGTTCAAACTCAAGCTTGCTGGCTCCAGAGTACGTGATCTTACCAACTATACTTCTAAAATTAGGCATAATAGCCTTCTTAAATATCAAGACCTCTCTAGGTCACATGCTATTTTTTATTTAAAATTGGAGTTAATCTTTAACTGACACCACTGAGAAATATTCACTGGTAAGTTTTAATGAAAAGTGATATTGCTATTTTTTTCTCAATAATATGTCATATACATTGCTTAAAATGTATGTAAGGTGAGTCAACTCGTACAACACATGTCTATGATGAGTTCAATTTGGAAACATTTTTATCCACATCTTTGGGTCAACCCGCAGCTATGTGATTATTACTAAAACTTTATGGGATAATAGAAAATAGAAGAGAAGCAAATTAACTCAAATAACGATGTTACATTCAGCTTCCATCCAATCACCTAAGGTTTCATCAGTCATTTCCTAATCTATAAAATGAAGATACTACAGTATTGCCTGCTGCCTCGAGAAATGAATCCAATGATGTAGGCAAAGCCTCTGATGCCCAGGGTATCCTCAAGGGCTCCTGGGGGTGGGGGCTTGGGCATCTACTAGTCATCTGAGGTTTGTCATAGCCCTACACTATACTAGGTGTTTTACACCCATTACTTACTTCGCTTTCCAGTAACTCCATAAAATTAGTTTAATTGCTCTCATTTTAGAGAAAACAGATTCAGATGTTCTATGCAATCAATCCAAAGTGTGGATAGAAGCCTGATCCACACACTAACTCCCAGCCTGAAGTTCACTTTCTTTCCCAGTCCTGCTGAAGCTAATGCTGACCTCATCATCATGGACGGGAGTCAAGGCAGAGCTGTGATGTCACTCAGCTTAATACCCTGACTGCGCACAAGAATATCTCAGTATAAACTTGGCGATTTCCTCACCATCCACTATCAAAGGCCTCTGGGACTTCTACATACAGTGAAGGCAGAAGCTGGGTAGCCTTCACAAGAATGTGCTCAAATACACACCTTTGATATTAGAAACCACGCCTCCCTCCAGGGCTAAGGGCAAAAAGAGAGCAATAGTGTATTCCTAAAAGCAGAGGGCAGGGCCTAATATAATATAACTGTGTTCCTATGTTCCTCCATCACAGCTCACTGAGTACAGAAATTATCCGGCCCACTGTAGATTGCTCCATGTTAACCAGGTCCCAGAGAACAAACCCAAAGAGAACAGCGGGTACTCCTGACCATCCTGGTGTGAATCCCAAACTGTAATGTGAGTCTCCCATGGCGTACACCATGAATGCTGGTTACAGGCAGAGCCAGGAAGACCAGAGCCCCCGTAGGATAGTGAGCTACTCTGTTAGCTCACAAGGATGGCAAATATCAGGTGTTTTAGAGCTCTTAAAAGCCTTCTCCCTGCTTTATCACACACAGCAGAAATGTTCACTCATTGAAGGCAGAGCCCTGGCAATGTCTAAGACATCACTTGCTCAGCCATAGGCAGACAGATAAGGCTGTAGGACAAAAATCCCCGTGTAAAGGGGAGCCAAGACCACAGTGGAAGGAGACTTCACAAGGTCAGCTTGAGCAACAGGGGGCGCCGAGTCAAGTGCTCAGCTAACATTTGTTAAATCAGTGGAAGAAAATAAGGGATGCTATTTCCTCGGAGCCACTAATAACCAGATGGCTGTTCCCATCTCCCTCACTATGCAATTACATCAACAATGTTTTGACAGCTCTCACTAAAATTCGCATCTCAATGACTATTTCTGATCACCTGTCTATAAATTCATGTGGAATTATTACAATTGAACTCATTTCTCAAAATGTGGATTTTTTAAATTAAGTTTCTGGCCTGGACTTTCCTGCCTGGCCCCATGGCCTGGACCTGCAGTCCCACAGAACCACACAGATGCTTGCATGAATTTTATGCTGATCAGCCTACAGCTCTGGCATATTTCTAGCTAGCTCTTGCTCTTAAACTAACCCACGATTCTTATCCTGTTTAGCCAGGTAGCTTGGTATCTTTTCTCAGGGCAGCATAGTTGTCCTCTGCATCTGCTGGCTTGTCTGGCATCTCTGTGGCATCTCTGTTCTGTTCTTCCTGTTCCCAGAGTTTTTTTAGTCTGGTAGTCCCACCTACACTTCCTATCTGGCTCTGGCCAATCAGCATTTTTATTAAGCCAGTAGGTGGGGCAATTATTTACAATGTAACAACACAATCCCACTACACATGGACACCCCTAAGAAGCAATTTTTAGTATTACATGCTTCACACAGACCTAAGATACCTCTCTGAGGGCTGGTTTCACATACCTCATTGCTCCTGTGCTTCCACAAGGAGTCAGTAAGCCCCATACTGCCTCAGCACTCACTGCTTATGAAGGACAACAATACCCATCCTCCTCAAAGATCACTGATGGAGTCATATATATGGTCTACTTTCTGTTGCCAATAGCGTGATACCACATACTAGCATGTGGTTCTAATGGGTCAGTATCAGAGGTCCTTATCTAGTGATGGCCTACTTGCTGGCAGAGACAGCCTCAAGTTGGTTGAGAGTATATCACAGGTCAAGAGACTGGGAACATACATGTGCATGCATGTCACTTCTGGCCTCTGATTCTCTCTGATAAAGCACCAGGATTCAATCATGAGGTCTCACTTCAACCGTGTTTCCAATCTAGTTACTTCCCCCAAAGACTCACCTCTAAATGCCATAACTGAATTAAGTTTCTACCATGAAATCCATTCTCACAATGGATTTCAACATGTGAACTTTAGGAGGCCCAAACGCTCAATGAGCTCTGTTAGCCATGTGGGATATGAGAGATAGATGTGTGATGTGGGAATGCGTTTATGTATGCTGTGAATCTCAATCTTTAAATAAAGGAGCTGTTTTGGGCCATGGCAGGCACCATAGAATAAGTAGGAGGAGAAATCAGAGCTTAGGTAGGAGAAGCAGGGTGGAGTCAGGCAGATCGAGCCAGCCACCCAAGGAGCAACATGTAAGGAGCACGGGTGAGCTACAGGCCACGTGGCCAACAGATTAATAGAAATGGGTTGATTTAAGATATAAGAACTAGCTGGCAATGTGCCTGAGCCATAGGCCAAACAGTATGAAGTTAATAGAAGCGTCTGAGTCCTTTCTGGGGGTCTGGGCGGCTGGGCGGCTAAGCGGTCTCAGGCGGCAGGTCTGTGGGTCTCTGGGTCTCGGCCGCCCGGGACCCGAGAACCCCACTACTACAGATGTGGAGTGTGAAACGTGGAAACATAGGTAAATTTCCCCTGAGCAACAAAGATGGGCTTCGTCTAAGAAGTGCTGGTGAACTCACGGATAAGCGCTCGCAGAAGTTCATGAGTTTGAGGCCGTGCTGAGTCAGCATTGCTCACTGTATGTATCACAGTGGGAAGGGCCGGGAGAGAAAGAGAGGAGGGAAGGAAGGCAGACAAGGATGATGAAGGAGAGCACCTCAGCAATTAGCTTGGACAGCAGAGCTCTCCTCTCAAAGCTACTAGTTTGAGCAGATCCATCTCTAAATGCTTTAAAACTGACAGGCGCTGTTTAAGAGACGTTCCAAAGCAAGCCATTTTCTCACTCAGTTCCACGGACCATTCTCCAGCTGCCTCCAACAGTGTTCCACATCAGCAAGCAGGTTCTGGGTGAACCCACAGGCAGACCCAGTGCCCTTGCCTTCACTTTCCATGGAGGTTCACTCTGGAGGTTAATGTTTCCCTCTGAACCTAGTCTACAAACTGAAAAATAAATAAACAAACAAATTTGATTTAAAATAATTTAACAGTCAGATATAGCTAAGTCTAATAGTTAAGCATTTTCTATTTTTATCTGACTTGGAGTAAAAGTCCACATGCTAAGAGTCTCCCAAGAATTTCCTTAACATACAGCCAACTGTAGTGGAGAGCAGGTACCATCACCTCGGCCTAAAGGTGGGGCTTCTTGACATGCATAGATCTGGGAATCACCTATGATCTTGAGACACTAGAGTTAGGGATGTGTTTGAAGGGAAGTTTAAGATCAGGGTCACATATGCAGAAGCCCCATCTTCCTGTTCTCTCTTGTGCTTTTGGATGAATTATTTTGGCTCATAGTTCTGGAAGTCCAAGGTCATAGACCTGCAACTGTTGGTGGCATTTTTTTCTAGAAGTGCCCCAAGGTAGTATGAGAAATTAGGTGACAAGTGACAAGTGGGTCTGTCTCCTGGTCATTCTCCCTCTCTAATAAAGTCTCCTGGTTAGTCATAAGGACTGATAACCTTATCTAATCCTGATAAGTAAGGTCCCAAAGGCCCATCTCTAGACACTATAATCGTATTAAAATTACACACGTTTAATTACTTACAATAATGATTACATTTCAACACAGCCACTTTTGGAGATACACTCAAACCACGTAATTTTGTTCCTGGCCTGGAAGTTGCATATTCTCCTCTCAATAAAAAATACTGACTTTCTACCCCAAAGCCCCAAGTGCTTAACTCATTCCAATGTTAGTCACAAACACCCAGTGCTCTCTGACACTTGAGGCAAACTCTTTGAACGATGAGTCTCCTTAAAATCTGAAAATAAGTTCAGTTCCATCTTCCAAGATACAGTGGCATAATTTGCGCAGCCTCACTTGTCTGGTGTTATTGGTTGCTGTCCATATGGGTACGCCCTTGGGCTGCACGGTGCTGTCTGCTACTTTCTCCAGCAGGTGTGTGGTCAACATGCTGACGGCTATAACTTTCCGTGGTCCCCACTGCAGCCTGCCTCCACAGCTCCAGGGAGTCACCATAGAAACTTTCCATGGCAAACTTCTGCCTCTCTGTTAGGCTTGTACTTGAAATCTCAGTGGAAGCCACTGGAGCACCATAGCACTTGAGTGCTTGTGGTCAGCTCCTCCACATGGATACAAGGATGTCAGCTCCTCACATGGATACAAGGATGTCAGCTCCTCACATGGATACAAGGATGTCAGCTCCTCACATGGATACAAGGATGTCAGCTCCTCACATGGATACCAAGGATGTCAGCTCCTCCACATGGATACAAGGATGTCAGCTCCTCACATGGATACCAAGGACTTCTACCAGAGCAAGCTGCACCTGGACCTCCATGAACCTAGCTGTGGCCTTGGCCAACTTCTCTTGCCTAAGGAAATCCCTAGCTCCTGAGCATGTGGGGCATTAGGTCCATAAGAGACCATGTCTCTGGGTATGTAATGGGAAGGACAGCCTTACAGATTTTTGAAATGCCTGGAAGATTTTTCCAACTGAGCCACCAAAGAGCATTCTTGCTGCTCTGTGGATTCTCTCACCACCGATGCCTTCTCCTTCCATGACTTCACACTGTTTCTGCACTGGCCAGGCTTCACGTTTTCCAAATCTTTCCAGTCTGCTTTCTTTAGCCCATGATTCTTATTAGAAATCTAATGAAACATGACTAATAATGTCTAATTCACAATCGAAATGCTTTGTTGTTTTGAAATATCTCCCACCAAGCAAACTGTTCTGTCATTCTCTAATTTGGTCTTCCACAGAGCCTCAGGGTACCATCATAACACAAACAAGCTACTTTGTAACAAGGACAGCCTTTTCCCCTATTCCCTCTGATCCTTTTGGTGCCCCCTGGATCCTCTCATGCCCCCTGGATCCCTCACATGCCCCCTGGATCCTTCCTGTGCCCCCTGGGTCCTCACATGCCCCCTGGATCCTCTCATGCCCCCTGGATCCCTCACATGCCCCCTGGATCCTTCCTGTGCCCCCTGGGTCCTCACATGCCTCCTGGATCCTCACATGCTCCCTGGGTCCACACATGCCCCCGGATCCTTCCTGTGTCCCCTGGATCCTTCCTGTGCTCCCTGAATCCTCACATGCCCCTGGATCCTCACATGCCCCCCGGATCCTTCCTGTGTCCCCTGGATCCTTCCTGTGCTCCCTGAATCCTCACATGCCCCTGGATCCTCACATGTCCCCTGGATCCTCACATGTCCCCTGGATCCTCACATGCTCCCTGGGTCCACACATGCCCCCGGATCCTTCCTGTGTCCCCTGGATCCTTCCTGTGCTCCCTGAATCCTCACATGCCCCCTGGATCCTCACATGCCCCCTGGATCCCTCACATGCCCCCTGGATCCTTCCTGTGCCCCCTGGGTCCTCACATGCCCCCTGGATCCTTCCTGTGTCCCCTGGATCCTCACATGCCCCCTGGATCCTCACATGTCCCCTGGATCCTCACATGCCCCCTGGATCCTTCCTGTGTCCCCTGGATCCTCACATGTCCCCTGGATCCTCACATGCTCCCTGGGTCCACACATGCCCCCGGATCCTTCCTGTGTCCCCTGGATCCTTCCTGTGCTCCCTGAATCCTCACATGCCCCTGGATCCTCACATGTCCCCTGGATCCTCACATGCCCCCTGGATCCTCACATGCTCCCTGGGTCCTCACATGCCCCCTGGATCCTCACATGCTCCCTGGATCCTCACATGTCCCCTGGATCCTCACATGCCTCCTGGATCCTCACATGCCCCCTGGATCCTCACATGCCCCCTGGATCCTTCCTGTGTCCCCTGGATCCTCACATGCCCCCTGGGTCCTCACATGCCCCCTGGATCCTCACATGCCCCCTGGGTCCTCACATGCCCCCTGGATCCTTCCTGTGTCCCCTGGGTCCTCACATGCCCCCTGGATCCTCACATGCTCCCTGGGTCCTCACATGCCCCCTGGATCCTTCCTGTGTCCCCTGGGTGATTCTTTGGGGCAGGTGCTGGCTTTCCAGTTTCTAGTCTTCTGGAGCCCTACCTATTTTTCACTACACTCACATCCTTGCAAGCCCTTTCTAGTTGGTGGTCACAGTTCTTTCAATCACCCCCTTCTCCTCTACATTGTGGGTTGAGTTATAACTGCCTGAGTGCTCAAGACTAATAATCTATATATTTTTTCTATTGTCATAACAAAATACCTGATTTTAAGAAATAATATGATTGAAGTCCAAGGTTCAGAGCTGAAGCTCTGGCAGCCCCACTGGTCAGGTCTCCAGTGAGGACTGACAGCATACTACAGTGACAGACGAGAAGAGACCACGCCTCAGTGTAGAAAGGCCTAGAGACTGATTCTCCCAGTCCTTCTGAGAGTAAGGCCCCAGCTTCCATAAAGACCTCTCATGGTGTGCCATGTCTTCCTGTCCCATTCCCCAGCATCACCACACTGAGGACAGAGGCTCCCAACACACGATTCCTTTGTAGGTAAATTCCAAACCTGAGTGGTTCAAGAAGATGAGAGAGAAAAGGGGGGGGGGGGAGTAAGAAATAGCTATAGCCTCTTAGTTCCATCTGAGAATTCATGAGGAAAAGGAGGTGGAGGTGGCAAAAGATAAAGTGAGAAAATTATTGAGCAGAAAAAGTACTTGGTGAGAGATTCCTGTTGTTTACATTTTACATACCTTGAGCCTAAAGCTAGGACTCCTTAGAAAGCAAAACCGCTGGCCCTGCTCCTCGCCATATGCTGCATTGGGTGAGCTAGCTGAGGCAGCTGGAGAGCTCGCTGGCCTGGTAGTGACCATGAGTGAAAGCCAGCGAGGTGACCAACCCAGCTACCATCCAGGCCCAGAACCAGAGCTATGAGGTAGCCCAATCCAACGTCCATCTCATCTATGAACTGTTGGAGCATGTGAAGGGGTCTAACCTACAGATCCAAAACGGCAGGATCTCTGTGACACAGGACAACAGGATGTCTAAGAGGAGCCAGTGAGGGTCCATTCTGTGGTGTAGCAGAAGCCAGGGGCCTCGCTAGAACAATGTCCTGTAATAAGCACTTGCAAAAAAAAAAAAAAAAAAAAAGACAAAAGGATACATTGCGTATCTTAATGGGTCACACTGCAGCTGCCATGACAAACATGGTTCTCCTCCTCCTCTTCCTCCTTCTATTCCTCCTCCTCCTTTGCCTCCCCCCACCTCCTCTGTTTGTTTTTGTTTGGTTTTGTTTTTCTTTTACATTTGGTTTTGATGCTGGGAAGTTGCAAGGGCAGAAGACTATTCAAGGGGATGGGGGAGTAAATGAGATTAGAGGCAGGGAGATAAGTGGTATCGGAATGCATGATGTGAGATCTATGAAGACACAATAAAAGTGAAAAAGAGAAAGAAAGAAAAAAGCAAAACAGTAGAGGGAAAGCTTTTGTTTTTAAGTTAAATGAATATATACAAATGCAATTAATTTTGTAGTGGTAATAAATATTTATGAAATTAATTATTCTCTTTAAATAGTTCCTATTTCCCACAGTACTCCTTTCTGCTGTATTTGTAAATAACCTGCTTTATTTGCAGAGTGATAGGAAAGTTCTGAAAGATTTCAAGCTGCTGCTGCCATCAGGAAGTGCATCCCCTCAGGGTCTCTGGAGTTGGCATGTTTCCCTTCCACAGTGTAATCTGTACATCTGCAAGCCCCTCCCACCTCATCAGCCCTTTCTCACTCATACAAGATACTGGGAAGGGGGTAAGCGGGTCCTCCAGACCACTCCTTGCTGATCCCAGGGTCCACATTTGCAGGATCACCCATGTGACCCTTAGGTGTTTTCCTTAGCTGCTCAAAATGTTGGTTATCTCTCTTGCAAAACAGAAGAGAACAGTTCTTTTAAATAACGGTATATGGAGTTCTTCCTAATCTCCTTTTGAAGAGATCTACTTTTAAGTGTGCTGTGAAAAAAAACAAAAAAAAACCCACTGGCAACACGAGGCAGAAAGTGGAGAAAATATCTGCTGCTGCATTCAAGAGCAGTCTCCAGGTAGCCCTGAGTTTTACACAAACACTCCCACCCAAACGATGCTACTCTTACAAAGGTTTAGTATTATCCTGTCTCCTCTTTAGCCATCTCAGAATCTATTCTCCTCTGTCATCGGTGATAACTATGTCATGCACAAATCTTCCCAATGATTCCTATGGCAGAAAGGATTCCTTTTTTATTGCAGTTTTGCTACTGAATATCTTATTTGTGGAATGGTAACTCATAATAAATTCCATCAGCAAAGAAGCATCTCGGATATAAGATTGGCTAAATATAGAGCTGATTTGAAAATGCTCAAGAAGGCCTCTTTCTTTTTTCTTTTTATCTCAGAGCCATAGAAACATATTTAATTTTTATTTACCTTATACCTGGTTACAGTACAAGCCAGTCACACCTGGAGAAGTTCAGCATCCAGATGCCTAGTAGAAACCATTTTTTGAATTCACCACCAAACACAGAATTTCCAGATTTGAAGGGACAGACCAGGAAGTCAGTACATGTTCAATTTCTCTATAATCTTTTATTGCTTTTTAGTTTTGTGCCCACTAGGAAGCCTGAGAAAGAGCCCTTTAAAACTACTGCATTTGGTTCACCATAGCAGAGGAAAGTTACCATGTATGTGACACTGCTAGACACCCCAACTGAAGACCTTTAGTCTGAAAACTCAAAATCTGAAGCTCAGATTTTGCTGTATTTCAATTTCTGATTTATTTTATTAGGGATGCTCAACCAAAAACTCTACACCAATATTCCAGACTCTGAGGTTAGAAACACTTCTAAACCAAACATGGCAGCTCACACCTATAATCTCAGAATTTATGAGGTGTGGCGATGTGAATGAGAATGGTCTCCATAGGCTTGTATATTTGAACGCTTAGTCATCTGGGAGTGGCCCTACTTGAGAAGGAGGAGGCATGGCCTTGTTGGAGGAAAGGTGTCTCTAGAAGTGGGCTTTGAGGGTTCAAAAACCCAACCCAGGTCCAGTGTCTCTCTCTTCCTGCTGCCTGTGGATCCAGATATAGAGCTCTCAGCTACCTCTCCTGCATCATGTCTGACTACAATGCTTTCATGCTCCCTGCTATGATGACCATGAACTAAACCTCTGAAACTCTAACAAGCCCCAGCTAAATGTTTTCCTTTGTAAGAGTTGTCATGGTCATTGTGTCTTTATAATAATAAAACACTTGGGGTCTTATTCTCTTGATCTGAGTACTTGGGAGGCACACACCTTTCATCCCAGCACTAAGGAATTGGAGACCAGAAGGGATATGGCTGGGCTAGTGAGAAATATAAGGTGGGAGGAGACAAGAGCTCACCTTTTATAGTCTGAGCAGCCCTAGAGGTAAAAATTATTTAGTGGCTGGCTGCCCTGGTTCTCTAATCTTTCAACCTTTACCCCAATATTTGGCTCTGGATTTTTATTATTAAGACCAATTAGGATTCACGATACAGAAGTCTGTTTCGTTTCTGTGAGTTCTAAGCCAGGCTGGTCTATATAATGAGTTTCAATCTAGAGCATCGGCTAGTAAGATCCCATCTCAACAACAAAACAAGGACAAAGGGGTGGGAAGGAAGGAAAAAACATTTATGCCAGGTGATATGTCAACTGCTCAACTGTACTTCTTAATTGTATTAATATAATGCAATCTAATTTAGTGCAGCATGAAACAATTATTCAGAAAAGAGACATGGCATTTCCATGGCTGTCATTTTGCTTTGATATGAATAGCCTGAGCTGGCCTTAAGTATATCTCTGGCCTTAGAGATAGGGGGGAGTCCAGTTGAGAAAGCAGGAGACTGCCTAGAATTTCACTGGCACTGAACATTTTCCTTTCAAAATACAAACCTTAGGACCCAGCAACTTGGTCAGCTCCATTTCTGCCATTTCTAGCTTGATTTAGAAAATTCTGAAACTGACAGGCATTTTGCTCAGGGACTGAGGGAGCTCGTGAGAGTAGGAACGATCATTTGGAACAGAATTCACTCATGGTGAAGGCCAGTCGACCTGAAGGACATGATCCATGAGGCGTCTGGGAGAAGCCAAGGGCAGCGGGGAGACAGGGCAGAAGGGGGGTGTGTGCCATCAAACTGGCAGCATTTTATAGCATCACTGGCCAGGGGCCACAGAACATCACTCCCTAAGACACCCCAGGCTCCGCTGTGTCAAGATGTAGGCTCCTTAAGCACATCAGCTAAACAACAAGTCTGAAAGTTTGGTCTTGCAGTCTTGGAACGAAAAGTCTGCTGACCACGGTGGCTTGTTGGTTTTGTTGATTGGGTTTGTTTTTGATTTTTTTTTTTTTTTTTGCATCTACTGACAGTCCATACCTCTGCAGGTCACATAGTTAAGATATGTCCTGTAACCCCTACTGTGTCGTGATAAGAACAAGTGAGTAACTAAACATGGTGTCGGAACCTGGTCATGAAGAGAAATTTAAAATAATAAAAGAAAACCTCAGAGCTGGCTGGTTAGCTGGACTCTCCTTTGTGGAAAAGCTACAGCTGAGAACGTGAAGGGGGTTTTCTGCTTGTCGATTGGGTTGATCTGTTTGGGTTTTTTGTGTGTTTTGTTTGTGAGTTTTTGTTGGTTTTGTTTGTGAAGATTGATGTTATTTTGTTTTGATGTAGAGTCTTAAGCATCCCTGGCTGGCCTTAAACATGTGTATGCTATTGAGAAAGAACAGTTTTATACCTGTAAACTTCAAATTCTTAGAAAGGATAAAGCCTTCTGCATGATAAAAACAAACAAACATGATTCAAGCAGAAATCTGGTACTCTTTCTGAGAAGACTGTGAGATAGGGCACCAGAAAAGAATAAAGGACCGTAGCAAGCCAACTCCTAAGGTGATGCATACTGTCAGAGTGATATTCACAGGAAATTTCTATAGCAACATAGAAATAAACTGTTACAATGTGCCCATTTTATAGATTAGGAGTCTGATGCGTGAGGAAAGGCTGATCAGGCAACTACAGCAGTGGGAAGGCAGACAGAGACAATGCTAAATGAATCTAAGAGACTGTGTTAATAAAACTTTATTTACAAAAGGGGGTAGGCGGCTAACTAGATTTGGCTCTTGCCTTGGGTGCGTAGCCCTTTTAACTGTTACTCTAGGAAATCCTCTCTGAACACCCAATTTCACAGTGAAAACCTAAAAATACTCTGTTGCTTCTAAATATCCATGACAACTGGGTTCCCACTCTCTTCCACACCAACCATGCCCATGAGCATCGACCTTGGTTGTTAGAGTCTTTGTTTTCAACAATCCACAACAATGTAGCACACTGTGATGATTCCAGACAGATGTGGGGATGTCTGGAACTATTCCTGAGGCACTTTCCACCAGCCATGTGACAAGCTGGAGTTCAGACAACGTGCTATGTCCTATATGGGTTCAGTGTCCCACTGAGCTCTCCACCTTTGACACTTACAGATGTATTGGAATGGGTGAGTTTTACAAGTGAAATTGACCTCGGCAGGGGAAGTAAAGTAGATGTGATCCCACTCTCCATCCCTTAACTTGACAGAACAAACAGGCTTCTGCAAAAACATTAAAAACTTGACCCCAGTGAGCTTCCTGCAGCGTGCTGCTTGTATATTTAGATCCTTATTCTTCATTAATTTTTCTTTGAAGATGAGCACATTCATTTTTTGGGGGGACAACCATGTGCATCTAAATCTTAGAGAAAATCCAGTTTAAGGATGAAGCGACATTACTAGAAAAGGCAATCTTGACAAATTAGCCATGATGTGGGACAATCTACTTTCCAAGTGGCCAGTCCCTAAATCACAGCATTAGCAGTTATGTGTTACTGGTCTATAGTTATTTCCTCTGCCCCTGGTCTACTCCACCCTCCCTCCCTTCTTCCCTCCCTCTTTCTCTTATTCACTACCTAGTTACCTTGTTTCTATAGCTACTAATAGCAGGGCTGCCCTCAAAACTATAATGGAGTTTGCCTCTTCTATTCTTAAAGAAAATAGAAAATTGAGTCCTTTAAAACTTGGTGAATTTCTGCTTTTTAATTGCTCTGCTGCTGATGGAAAACCCACTCTGCTGAACCTGATTTTAGATCGTTTGAAACGGGATTGCCATCGTATACACATTTAGATTATGGGTCAGGTAAAGTTTTCTTTTTTGAGCAGAATCCTGGAAAATAAACAGTTGTCCTTGTCACCAAAAGAATAGGGCAGATAATAAAACCTACATATATCTGCACACTTTTTTTTTTCCTTTTCAGATTCCCTGAATTAAAAGAAAATGGGTAGTTCACTTTGCCGATTTCAAATTCCAATTAAATGTTCTTAAAATGAAAAGTGTCACTGCATACATTACAAATTAAAATGAAAAATACCTTCCCCTTTTTGCCTAGAAGAAATAAAGCATTCTATGGTGAGCATTTTCCCTATGGATCAATCTTGGAGTGGGGGGAATTCGTGGGAGTGGGGGGAACTCTTAGGGAGTGCGCTGGAGCAAATAACATGGGTGACATGCACAAAAGGCAGGGAGAATGCTCACAAGCAGTCAGGGGAAGGGAACACTTCAACGTCACGTCCCAGTCATACCAAGGTCCATTGACCCTGTATTCATCTCAGATAATTAATTTACAACACATTAAACCCTGATGTGGAGAAGCCTGCTATGCATCAATTGTGTAAAAATAAAAAGTGCTATTGATTTAGGATTTCAGTCGTATCCTGAGTTGACAGGGGAAAAAAAAAACAAAACACAAAGTGGTGTTATATCCCAAAAATGGAGCAGATTATCACCAAAGGGCAAAAAAATTGAACAAGTGTACTCTGGAACATGCTTAGCAGAAGTGACACTGCCTGAGAGATATTCTGCAGGGTGAGCCAGGTAGCATAATTAGAACCCATCCAAGTGTCTGATAAATATTGATAAAAATGCACTCTAGAAATCAAATTTGGGGATGTGATAATGGTCTTCTTTACAGTAAAGGTCTAAAATAGCACCTTGCTGTCTGACAAGTCCAACCATTAATATTTATTAAATAAAATATGAGTGTACCATTAATTTTTAGCAACTGACATGAATCGAAGCTTTCTCCCAAGTGAAGCATAGGAATTAGAAGAGCGAAGCTACGCGAACTTCCAGTCATGATGTTTAGTAGATACAGAAAAACACAGCTATTGATTTTTTAAACATCAAATTGGTTGTTAACTAATATGACTTACATATTGAGCAAAAGAATAGACAATGAGTAAAAATGTTTGGGCTCAAGTGTTCAGTGACCAAGGACAAGTCACTCATCCTCTCTGAAGGCCCAGAAGTTATACACTTTCAGAGAAGAAGAAAGATACAATAAGACACCATCCCAGTCGGAAAGATCAGTCATATTCAGAAAAGACATTAAAATTGAATCGTTTGAAAATAAATTCTTAAATGAATGCAAAGACAAGATTTTGCCATCTGATACGTTCTAAACATGTACTTCTATTTTACGTGTATGTATAAGTGTTTTGCCTGCATGTGTCTTTGTACAGTATATGTGTGTCTGGTACCCACAGTGGCCAGAAGAGAGTGTTGGATTCCTTAAGGTTGGAATTATATACAGTCTCAAGTTGCTGTGTCAGGGCTAGGAACTGAACCCAGGTCCTCTGGAAAAATAACCAGTACTTTTATCTACTAAACTATTTCTCCAGCCCCTAAATATGCACTTTTTGGGTCATTTACAGAATCTCTTCCCTGCAGTTCTTGAATTTATTATGTAGACCAGACTGGCCATAAACTCATAGAGATTCTTTACCTCCTGATGCTGGAACTAAAGGCACATGTACCACCATGTCTATTTAAATATGCACTTTTAATGTCAAAAATTCTTTTCATTTTTAAAACTATTTTGTAATAACCAAAGTTAGTTATAGTTGTTGAAGTTATAAAAAATTATTACACTAGTTGATTATAGCTGTAATAACTAAACATGAACCTAGAGAGTGTAAATTACTTAAATTCTTCCACACCCATGAAAACCCCCATGGTACAAGCACATGGTCTGAGTCCTTCCTGTGATTCAAGACCTTCTATAGATGTCAACAGGTCTTCATCATATTCAATAGCCAATAAAATTTTCTTTGTTTTATATGCTGCCTATCCAAGTACATTCTGCTCATGGAGCATTTGGTGAGTTACAATACAAATTTAGTAGAACCATCAGCAATTAGTTATGTGGACAAGTTTTTCTTCATAAATTTTTTCTGTACTAAAAGTAGCATTATTATAAGACTATACCACTCAAAAAAGTAAGTGGTTGCATGTAAGTTATTAAAATTAATTAAAATTATTTTAAGAACTCAAGTTAGCAGTTACCCCAGCCATATTTCAACTGCCGGGTAGTTACACCTCTTTGGTTGACACCTCATACTGCAGAGTGCAAACATAGGCTGTTTTCCTTCCTGGTGGTGCTTGTTCTGTGAACTTTGGTGACACACTGACAGCTGGAGCTCAGATCAGCTCAGTCAGATCAGATCAGATCAGTTCAGATCAAATCAGCTCAGCTCACATCAGAGCAGAGCAGATCCAATCAGATCCAATCAGCTCAGATAGTTCAGTTCAGATCAGTTCAGATCAGATCAGATCAGATCCTATTGGATTCAATCAACTCAGACAGCTCAGCTCAGATCAGATCAAATCAGCTCATATCATCAGCTCAGATCAGATCAGATCAATTTTCTTTTGAAAGCACCCTGGTCTAGACCTCTAATTTTGTTTTGTTTGCTCTAGAATGCAGAGAGACCTTAAAAACTCACATAAGAGTTGTATGGAGAGAAGTAAACAAGAATTTTAACACTTGAGAATGAAAATGTTGTTTGAGGCAGATGTGCAGTCTCCACAGAAGCAGATATTGGAGCAACAGCTGATAGACATAAAATTGTTAAGAAAGAAGTTTTTCTAAGTAAAAAGAGATCACTAGGAGTCAATATGGCAGAATAGAATTTAAACCCATTTATGTGTCTCCAGTAGTTCAGAGGTTTATCATGTTATGCTTTTGTTACCATCCAGGGGTTTTAATGGGGTTTGTTTTCTCTTCCAGTTATCATATCAAAAGGGAGGAAAAAACCTTGAGCTTGACAAGTAGCAGCACAGAGATCTCAAAAACAGCAGCAGACAGCAGCAGCAGCAGTTGAAGTTCGCATTTATTGGGAATGAGGAAATACACACATGCATCAGGCACACAGAGAAAAATACTCTCTGCCAAGTGAAGGGAAGACTTAGTGTAGCCAAAAACCCTGCCTCATTTAGAGGGCTGGATTTCTGAAGTCTCTGAAGGGTCCTATGGTAGGACTGGCCACTTTGAAGAAAGACCAGATGGTTGATTGGACAACTACTGTTATGTCAACATGTCTTGATCAGGCCTTGGACTTGTTAGACCAGTTCAAGGCTTGAAGTGGTGATGGGGAGCTACTTAAAGGAGAAAAAAACCTACACAGTGTCATGGTACTGTACTCTAATACACTGTAAGTATTTGTCACGTATATTGTTTTAACAAAACACTGATTGGCCGGAAGGCAGGCAGTAAGTATAGGTGAGGCTATCAGACTAAGAGAACTCTGGGAAGACGAAGAACAAGGCAGATGTCAGACAGATGCTGGGAAGCGTGACAAGCATGCTGCAGTCAGGAAAAGGTACCAAGCAAGCCATATGGCTAAATATAGATAAGAATCACTGCTTAGGTTCAGGGTAAAAATTAGCAAGTAATAAGCCTGAGCCATAGGCTAAACAGTTTATGATTAATATAAGCCTTTGTGTGATTATTTGGGACTAGATGGCTACAGGACTGGTGGGGGTTGAGGGGCAAAGAACCTGGACTACAACAAGGCTTATGCTACTAGTCCTTGTCTCTGGTCAGGAGGGTGTGGAAAAAGCTGCCACCTTGGAAGTTAACCTTCTTTATTACATAGCCCTGGCTCCTCTCCCTGTCTGCCTACCATGGAATCTAACTCCTAGTCTATTGTGGGATATTTTGATCATACTCTGACTCTCCCAAGACTGTTAATAAAATTTACCTTGAATCACAGGACAGAGTTTGGTACTAGCTGACCAGAATTAGTCATATAGGTTTTGGAGAACCCAGGACATACAGAGAGGTACAGAAAGTAGTAGGCTTTTTCCCAATATCTGGCTCCAGGTTTTTAATAAGAACAATAATAATTCATGCAAGATATCAGAGAAGGCCTTAGAAAGGTTCACAGGCCCTTTTGGGTTGAAGATGAAGAAATAAAGGAGGTCATTGGTCACTCCTCTTTGATCAATTGGGTTTTTATCCAGTATGTGACTCCTGGGTTTTATTTAGTAATAAAATAATAAGTAGCCACTTGATTTGTCTCTCATTTTTAAGAGACACAAGTTACGAGTTTCTTATTGGCTAGAAGTTCAAAGATTCATGTTTCTTGTTGACTGACCAAGGAAAATAAGATAAATGCCTGCTTGTGAAAGTTAGGAACCCTGTAACAGCCTATTTGACAAGACGATTCTAAGGTTACTGGCTATACAGAGTCCTGAAAGGCATTTCCCTCAATTTTTGTTTTTGTTTTAACAACCAGTTCACATCTGGAATTTGGTCAAACACTCATTAAATAACAATTAAAATTATTCATACAGTTCCAATGCCTTTTGCCATTTTAATAAAGACATCGAAGGCAAGAGGATCGGCCAAATTTCATGAGGTTTTCTCACCCACTGAAGACTGGAATGCTTGCTAACTCATGCCTTTTGTTCCCATTGTCTTTTACTTTAAGCCTGAGATGCAGACAATAAATTTAGTGCTAAAAATTAAAACAAAGCAAATCATAAACTTAATTTTTCAGCATACAATTTTCTTCTGGTTACAGATGTGCGGATGTTTTCTATTAGCATGTAAAATAAATTATTGCATGATTTAACACTTCTGAGTCATTCTGTAATTTCAAGTTTCTAAATCTATAAACATTCTAAAATAATGTAATCATGAGATTGAGGTATTTTCTATAAGTTAAAGATTTAACAAGAGATAAGCAGTGGTAAGTTTGTTAACATATTTTTGTCTCATACAGGTGGGAGACATTCAAGGTATTAATAATTCCACAGGAGGGAGTTTTAAATTCTAGTTCATTTGACATCTTCAAGAACAAGGTTCAAGAGTCTCAAAAGACAAAGGAAAGAAAGGGATTTTGAATCTATCAGGGCTACAGCTTGAGAGAAAACCAATCACTGGCAGATGCCTATCTTATATAGTTTATTCATGTATATTTCCCTGGGGTATTTCCAGGTCCATGAGGGTTTAAGGCTTTTACATCTAAAAGTCCAAAGCAATGGTCCATTCATTAGACAGAACATGTGACTGATGACTCTGCTGTAGTAGCAAGGATACTTGCTGTGCTTGTGAATTTCTGTCCTACTTAGAGGAAAGGAGACAGGCAGAGAGCTCCATTGAATCCACTTTTCCTTCAGCTCAGTAATTCTTTTTCTTGGGGTACATGTCTTTGTTTCTTGCAAATGGAGATGAGTAGGAACATGTACAAAAAAAGATGCTTAAAATGAGCTTTGGGGATGTCTTTTGGGTAATTGTCTCTGAAATCCCTTTCTTTAAAAAACTGAATTTATATTGATATATTAGTGGTAGTTGGAATGTATTTGGCCCCATAAGCTCATTGGGAATGGCACTACTAGGAGGTGTGGCTTTGGAGAAGATGAAGACTTCTTGGAGAAAGTATGTCACTGTGGAGGCGGGCTTTGAGTTCACATATATGTTCGAGCCACTTCCTGTTGCCCGCAGGGGTCAAGATGTAGCTTCCCCATTTCAGCTTGTCTTCCAGCACCATGTCTGCCTGCATGCTGCCATGACCAGCCATGATGATAATGAACTACTTCTGAAGCAACCCAATGAAATGTTTTTCTTTATAAAAGTTATAGTGGTCACCGTATCTCTTCACAGTAATAGGAACCCTAACTAAGACAATATTCTTCAATTATTTCATACATGTATATAGTACACATTGGTTGCAAATTTCTACTCTCTCTTTTTCCTGTTCAACTTACCCCTTCTGTCTCCCTACTATGTCACCAGCCCACATTCCTAGGTTTTTGCCTGCAGAATGGTAATATATATTCTGCAGCATTGCATGTTAGAAGTATGTAATCTGCTTTTTTTTTTTTTTTTTTTTTTTTGCAAATAAATCAGGGTAACTACGGTTTTCCTATCAAAGTAGCAAATGAATTTTTACAGAAATCATGAGGATGGACTGAAATGAATGTTTTTATCCAGTGTGGCTGGGATCATAGCATGATGTCATCTCTGAGGACCGTGGGAAACTGTAGTGGTTTTGTCTTTAGAAATACTTTTTACACTAGAATGCACAGGCAAGATTCATACACAAATATACTCTCCTAACATCAATTACAAAAATCCAAAACTAAAACCAAAATACCTAAATCTCAACCAATCTGAAAAAAGTCTAATGATTTTGTCAAAGTTCAGTCATTTGGCATTGCTTATCACACTGAGCCAAAACAGTAGAATATTATTGTTTTCAAAAACAATCTGATGTGCTACCTCATCTCAAGTAAGTAAGAAGTTTGCACCTAAACTAAGCTGATTAATATGACAAGATGTTGCTTTCCTGATGTATATGAACAATTCTTTAATGGTTGCTTTTCTGTCGTCTACATCATGCTTTCTGTAGCCTTCATTTTCACTGTTAATTCATCCCACTAGCTTTGTCATATTCCATTCATTGTTTTAGCCACTGATACTACAGCATGTGGGAAAATGAAACAGATAAGATCCTTACTTTGGGGGATAGAGAGATAGTTCAAAAGTTAGGAGTGCTCACTGCTTAGGATGCAGGTTTGGTTACCAACACCTACCTTAAGTGGCTCACAGCCCCCTGAAACTTCAGTTCTAGGAGACCTAATACTGTCTTACCTGAGGTCACCTGCATGCACATAGTGTACAAAAACTCATACAGGTGCATACATACATAGAAATAAAATAAACTAATACATCCCTACTTTTATGGAACCTCAGCCTCACTAAGGAAGATAAATGAAATTACATAGCTCTCTGCTTGCTGCTTACAGACCAGGATGTAAGCTCCCAGCCCCATGCCCGCCTGCCCGCCCGCCCACCCACCTCCATGCTTCCTACCATGAAAGAATGATATAACCCTCGGAAACTTTGTATAATGGGGACAAACCGAAGCACATGAACAAAGAGTTCATCCTTTACCTTCTACAATCCTGAGCTTGGCAAGGTTTCCTGATGAGAGTTTCAGAGTGTCCCTAACACAAATGGGTCAGTGACAACAGGTTACGGAGATGGGCATAGAGACCAATAATGAAATAAAAGTTGGGATTTTCAGGCGTCATCATACAGAAAACTTCACCAGCTACAACTAACCAGTTAGTTCCAGTGCTTACCATGGCTTTGTGAAGAAAGTTTTAAGATACGATCAAGAGTAAGAGTCACAGAATCTCACAAACCAACCAAACCTTTACGGCCAAGTCTGGGTTAGCTCGGACTGTGTGAGCAAATGTGACTAAAATATACAGCAAAAGATGACAAAAGGGGGAAGTGAGGGGTACCTGTGTGTGGTGGGGGGTTTCTCAATAGGTAGTCACGGGCCCCACACTAAGAGGAAGCCTTGAGTAGATGAGCACACCATGTAGCCAAGCTTTGTGTGTGTTGTAGGCAAAGAACAACAGCAGGCACACAGGTCAGGAGACTGTAGCAAACAGTACCATCCTTCTACTGTCTGGGTCTTAAAAGTCCCCACAGGCAAGTCTGGTAAATCCTGTGACCCTACTGGAAGGTGCTGGGGCTCAAAGGAGGAAGGATTTACTAAAAGGAAGTTAAGTCCATGGTAACATCTCCTTAAAGAAGATATTAGGCCTCTAGCTTCATCATTACTCCGGGCTTCCTTGCTGCCACATGCTCCCACTGTGTTCTTCCTTGCCGTAGTCTTGTAAGCAGCAGAGCTCCATGGCCATGTTCTGAAACTTCTGACACCATAGGCCTAAATAAATTTAAAGTGACAAACTCAGATATTTTGGCACCATGACCAAAAAGATACACTGTAGGGGTATTGTGTTGTTTCATGGTAAATAATTGTCCCACCTACTGGTTTAATAAAAAGAGCTGATTGGCCAAAGGCAGGCAGGAAGTGTAGGTGGGGCTACCAAACTAAGAAAATCTCTGAGAGCAGAATGTCAGAAGAGCACCAGAGAGAAGCCAGAAGAAGCCAAGGACAACTATGCTGCTCTAAAGAAAGGTACCGAGCCGCATGGCTGAACAAGAGACATGGGTTAGATGAAGGGTAGAGAGCTAGCAAGTGATATGCCTGGGCCTGAGGCTGATCAGCCAAAAACTAATGAAAGCATCTGTGTGTCTCTGTGGGACTGTGGGACTGTGGGACTGCAGGTCTGTGGGTCTGCAGGTCTGTGGGTCCTAAACCTTGAGGTTAGGCCCGAAAGTCCAGGCCAAAAACCTGGTACTACAATACACTGCCTCTGCCTCCCAGAGTACTGGGATTAAAAGTGTGCACCACCACCGCTAAGCAACAAACATTTTTAAAAGAGAATTTATACAAAGCTTGCGTAGTCTCACAAGAACTGCCAGGTAGTCTGGAGCCAGCTGCAGCTTCAACTATTAACAAGGTCAGATAGATAGATATCCAAGGCAAAAATGCACACATACACACACACATGCACACACACGCCCTTGTGATTTTTTTTAAAAAAAAAATGAGTTTTTGTGAAAATAAGTTTTTATAAAAGATAAACTTTATTTTAAAAAAAAAAGTTAAAATACAAACAACAAAAAATATTCATCTTTTGAATTGAAAAGATTTTTTTTTAAGTATCTCCTTCGGTTCCATTCTCAATGTGAATGTGGAATTAGCTAGACCACAGCTACTGCTGCTCCTGGCCCCCCTGCTGTGTAGGGATCTGCAGAATATCTGTTCTGCACAGGGCCACCAAGCCCACAGGGAAGGGGGCGCGGCTCATGGATCTGTTCAGCACCATGGAGAAAGGTTTGCTTAGCAAAAAGCTAGAACATGGCCGACGCTAGGGCCGAGGCACCCATATCTTTATACATGCACGTTGGTCCTCTTGAAAGGAGGTCATTCGTGGGACAGCAGAGGCGGTGAATGCTTGGCAAGTTTTACAGGCCTGTCTGGAGATAAGAAGCCAGAGGCGGCTTCAACTTGTGCAAGGTCAAAAGGGAAAACTGAAAGAAACAGAACGGCCCAAACAACAGAAAACAAACAAAGAAAAGAGCCAAAAAAAAATCTACAGATCTGAAAGACGCCCTGACACACATCTGGGCCGAGGTGGCTGCTTGGCTCTGGGTGGTTTCTGTCCTGTCTGTTTGGGCTCCTCTCAAGTAAGTCCCCACAGATTGTTTATAAGGAAAGCAGGCGGTGAAGTTAGTTACACCTCTGCATTTATTACCATCCCCTTGAGTATTATTAACTTTTACACTCCCCATAAAATATAATTTATCACTAAAATAATTTGCTTTGTGTCAGGGTTCAGTGTGCTCCAGTGCTTTCTTGCTCATTAAATGAGATATTTTTACTTAATGAGCCAAGATGGACTTTGTACTTAACATTTGAATTGATTTCTAACCCTTCATCTTTGTAATAGTTTGTTGTATAATTCCAAAAAAAAATAGGTGGGGCTCTTATTTCACAATGTCAAAGAAAATCAATTCAGAAACTTGTTAATTTTGTGTGATACTTTAAATGGCAAGAAATGGTTTGTCCTTAACTAACTATTAAGATCGCATGAAAAATTATTTATCTGTGCAACAATAAAATAACATTCTTATATTTATACTCATAGATTAGTGCATCTCTCAACCTTCATCAGTGAGACTTCTTTTTGCAATAGAGATGATGATTAATGTACTCACACTGATGGGCAGAGAATAAGGGACTGTGAAGTACTTACCTGTAAACATGATGTCTATGTCACACCCCTCCCTCCTTCAAATTTCAGAGGCTATCATGGAAGAGGAAGTAGTAAGACTGCAAGGGCCAGAGGTAGTGGATGTCTGCAGCAAGCAGTATCTTCTGACAGGAGAGGACCCTGCATACATACATGATCTCATAGCAACTGTGACCACATGTACAAGACCCACTCGGGATAATTATTTGTTTGCAGTAGGAAGTAAGTAAAGGAATTTTGGAGTGGATTCATCTATTGATTGCTCAAAAGTTAATCTAAAAGAAAGTTTTGATCTGATTTTTAAAAAATGCCAAAGTTGTTGTGCTGAGTAACCTGTACTATTTCCAGCATGGTGGTCACCACTTTCTGACCTGGTACTTTAAAAAAAAAAAAAAAAAAAAAAAAAAAAAAAAAAAAAAAAAAAAAAAGGAGGATTTATTTGAAAATGGAAAACAAAATAGCCTGATGTTTGTTCCCATTTTGTAGAGTCTATAGAATCTGAGTATCTTCCCTTAATTTCATTAAGGAAACTTCTCTTTTCAACAAACAGAAACCATAGCAGAAAGTCACAAGCTCTCAAAATGCAGAATTGTGGAACCTATGGCTCAAAGATGATTGTCAGGAAAGGTTATATGAGCCAGAACCAGAGAAGCAGGAAGTATGCTGTAAGACGTGTCTCCTAGGAATGTCCGATGCTACACCCAGAAAGTCTCACCAACATGACTACCTAAACACAGACCAAATAAGGATGTCACAAATAGCCATGTTATCATGAACAGTGTTGAGAGAAGGCCCTGCGGCATCAACCCCACACAACAGACTACAGGTAACTAAGGAATACTGAGAGCAAGAGACACAGTCTTCCCACACCAAATGGTCAGCCCTGAAAGCACAAACATACACGTTTATGCTTTATATGTCTATATAGTTACAGACTAAACAGGTTATATTTATGTGTTTAGGAACATGTGTGTGTGCACACGTGTGCATGTGCATAAATATATGTTTAGCAACAATTAAAGAAAAAGAGGCCATAAATTTGAAAAGAGACAAAGAATGGGTATATGGGAAGGTTTGAAATGAGAAAAAGAGAGAAAAGATGTAATTATATTATAATTTTTTAAAATAATTAAATAATAAAACTGCCCTAATTCAATTGTTTTCAAGGATCAGCATGATCCAAAATACAAAAAAAAAATTAGCAAATTTTGAAAACTTGAGCAGAAATATAAGTTAAAGAAAAACAAGGCACTTATAAATTATTTGAATCATTTTCCAGAAAAATTGATTCCCATCCTCCAGCTTTCTTTGATCATTGATGAATTGCTTTTTTAAATATAAACAGAGGTCCTTTCAGTGGCATACAGCAATGCCGTTCTAGAAAATGAAGATTGATTTTTTTAAAAGGAAAACTTGTGGCTATCTAACATATTTCAGTCTTGATCCTGTCAACTTGCTATGGTCATTTCTTTACTCTGATATATAGACAGTTCTGAAATGTATTTAGGGTCTAGTGTTCTATCTATAGCAATGACTACAGATGGTGTCATTAGGAACGCCTATGTGCGTGGATATGTCCACAAAGGTGGGTTAACCTCCCCTCAATCTTCAATCTCTTCACCCTTTAGCCACACTAGCATAAGGGATCCTCTGGTGCAGCCTTCTGCTCTGAACCAGTCAGACATCCTATCTGTGGGTCTCAGGAGCATCCCAGGAAAACCTCTTTTATTTTACTTCCCACATGCTATCATAATTGTCTCTTTATTCATCCATCTGTGGGAGCTCAAAATGGTGGATAAGTGAGTGATTAAACATATGGCCAAACTCTCAGAAGTGAAATTAACATGCCATTTCCTAGATTGGGGAAGATAAAGGAACCCAGTGATGGCAATTTTTTAAAGAATGAAACAGCCCGTCAGAAAGAACATGGAAAATGTGTTTTGTTTTCCTGGGGAAATGTTTCTTTATCTAATTTTTAAAAGTAGGTTTGTGTTATGGCCATTTATTTTTCCAGAATGGTTTCTATTTAGTTGTAATTTTAGTTAAATATATGAGTTGCATTAAATTCTCCAAATTTCAGAAAAGATTAACAGTTGACAAATCATAGTTGGATGAAAAGAATAACTTCTAATGTTGTACTGCACAATGGAATAATTATGAGTAACAGCAACTAATTGATATTTCAAGTGAGCTAGTAGATCAGATTTTTAAATATCTTTCACACAAAGAAAGGATTTTTAGGGTAACGGATATAAAAGTTAGTCATTATATACAAGTACTGGGTTTGTGTCATTGATTTTTCCATTTTATTGGGAAGAGGGGCATTTTGACTTTGCTGTTTTTTTAAAGACGAGGTCTTGCTATATAGCTCAGATTGGCTTCAAATCATGATTCTATTCAGCCTTTCAAATGATGGAAATATTTGCGTGCCACAACACCTGACTTTGTGTACATGTATTGAAATATTAAAATATAGTCTATAAATATATACATTTCCAAGTGATGATAAATAGGCTAACTTTTCTCCTGTGTTTTTACTTATCATACATGATAAATAGGATTGATACCAGGACTATACCTCTCACCCTGTACAAATTAAAAACTAATTAAAAATGCATCAAAGTTCATAAATGAGACCTGAAATTCTGAAACTGCTGAGGGGAAACACTTCACGATATAGAAATATACAAGAACTTTCTCGAAAGGACTTTAACAGCTCCGAAAATAATTCCAAGAGTTAGCAAAGCAATTATAAAATGAGAAAGCCTCTGCACAACCAAGGAAACAACCAAGTGAGGAGGGAGCCTACAGCAGCATGGGAAAAGAATCTTTTGCCAGTTACATATCTGGCAGGTGATTAATATTAATATCTACAGATAACAGATGAGGGCAGGGCAGAGATCCACAGCTGGACATTACAAGAGGAGTCTACGTTGGAGGCTGCCATCTGGTCCCTCCCCTTGGAGATTGAGGAACTGGGCTGGAGGGCCCCAGGAGAACATGCTCCACAGAACCAGCTAAGCAGGGCTCACACGGGCTCACAGAGACTGCAGGGCGAGCAGGGGCCTGCAGGGGTCTGCACCTGCCTCTGTGCCTCTGTTATATGCTATGGCTGTGAGCTTGTGCTTTTGTGGGACTCCTTACAGTGGGGGCGGGTACGTCTCTGACTCTCTCACCTGCACTTGGGACTCTCGCTCCTCCTTTGGGTGCCTTGTCCAGCCTCAATGTGAGGGCTTTTGTCTTGTCTTATTGAATCATGTTTTGTCCTGTTTCCTTGCTGTCTCTTGGGGGCCTGCTCTTTTCTGAAGGGAAACCGGGGGGGGGGGGGGGGATCTGGGGGAGAGGCAAGGTGGAGGTAGTTGGGAGGAGTGGGGAACCGTGGTCAGGATGTAGTGTATGGGAGAAGAATCTGTTTTCGAATTTGAAAATCAATCAATTCATTAAAAAATTAAACATCAGAAAACAGAGTCATCCAATCAGTTAATGAGCAAATGAAATGAACAGTTCTCAAAAGATAAGGTACAAATGGTAAATCAATACGGAGGGGGGGGAGGGGGGGAATGTCCGACATCCTTCGCCACTGGGTTCGTGGAAATCAAAACTACACGGAGGATCTGCCTTACTCGGGTAAGACTGTCAAAATAGCTATCACTGGGGAAAATGCTGGGGAGACAGGGTGGTAGGGGGAGTTGACACATTACTGATGTGCACAACACACACACACACTGGCTCATTCATGCTTATTGCAAAGAGACAAATTGTGAATTCAGCTTCAAAAAATCAATCGAGTTTTAAAGGTGATATGTAAACACAGAGACCCACAAGTAAGAACAAAATCATGCCGTTTATAATAGAAGGATGAAACTCCTGTACATCACAGTGACCAAAATAAATCAGACCCAGAAAGGCAAACACCGTTTTTTCTCATCTATCAGAGCCTAGGAGAAGGTAAATACATATGTACACACACACAAATGCAACTGTGCATGTGTGCTCTGTGTGTATGTGTGTCTACGTGTGTATCTGTGTGTGTGTGTGTGTGTGTGTGTGTGTGTGCGCGCTAACAGAAAAATAGAAGGGAGACTGTTCAAAAAGACAAAGAGGAGAAGCAAGGAATAAGATGGGAATGGGAGTGAATACGGTCAAGGTATGTGACGCACCTGTACAAAAATGTCACTGTAAAACCCCCCACTTTGTGAAATCAGTACAAAGTTTTGAAAAGGTAAATAACTTTTTCAAACAAACAAACAAACAAACAAACAAAAAACCTTTTCTAGCTCCAAGGCCATGAGACATCCTAGCCCTTGTCTTAGTGCCTCTCAACATGTCAGAGACCTTTTCCCAGGAGGAAGAAACATTCATTCCTATTGGAAATCTAACCCCTCTTCAAGGGGACGGCCTGCGGATATTCTTCACAGACTCCAGTTTCTCTCACCCATAGTCTTGGTGACCAGGCCCATTTACTCAGAATCTTGGATGGAAAAAAAAACATCTATAAGCTTAGATGACTGAGAGAAGACTTCAGTCTTGGTCCTTGGAGATCCCAGGAAGCAGAGGCATGGGCTCATCTTTTTTGGTGATGGAGTATGCTCCCCCAGAGCACTCTCTTCCTTCCCAAAGCTTCCACTGAGGCATGCTGGGAACGGAGCCCAACTTTGTTACCTGGGCCATGGACTCTTTCCGTGGGCTCTATTTAAGTGGATTTAGAAACACAAAACAAAAGCACAAGAGAGCTCTAGCTATGTCACGGTCCTCTTCCTATTATAACTGGAATGTTATCATGCCATTTCCTGATGTTTCCTTTTTTAAAAATGAAAGAAAACCTGAGCCCCTGTAGTGTCTTATTTATTGATATTATGTTTGCAGTTTACCCAGGCTCACATGTGGGGAAGGACAAGGACAAAAGTGTCCAAACAAACATATGTAAGAAGGAACTTGGAGGTCTGGCCACCTCTTGCTTTCAGGTGAAGCTGAGTGGATGGGGTGGGCGACTGATCTGCTGTACGCATCGCAAACTTAAACTTTAGTGCTGTTGACTTTAGCTCAATCACCAGATACAAGAACACAGTTCTTTCTGGAATAAGGGTGGGTGGGCTCGTGGCAGAAATGTGGCATTCACAAGGGAGGTACAAAGACACCATATTAGAAAAGCTAGACAGTATTTCCCCAGAAATCTGTTGTTCGTCTCTTCTTACTGGGCATGAGATACACAACAAGGAGTCCAAAATTTAAATATTCCTCATTTTTTAGTGTTTCTCTTCTGCACAGATAAAAGTGAGGTTCATAATGCTAGAAAATAAAGTCTGCAAGTCAAATGAAGTTATTCAAGGAATCAGAATAGAGCTTGTGTTCCCCTAGAGTAACGTGTGCAATTTCATTAACAGAATTAATAGGTGAATTTAAATTGGATATTTTATATCATTAACATTCACACACAAATTTGTTTTACATAACAGTTGCATACCCCTGCAAGGGGTACTGAAACTGAAGATAGAGCCTCACCAGCATGATTAAAATTAATTAAATACGCATTAGTACTTTCATGCAGTTGCACACTATTGCTTCAAGTCTTTGGATTGGGAAACGCTATAATTCAAACATTTAATCATTTTAATACTTTCTGCGAATTACATATACACCACGGCTGTGCTTACTGATGCTGTAAACAAAAGATACAGTTGCAAAACACATGCTATAATAATTAAAATGGTATTACGCTGACACCATCTTTCTTCTAGGAGCTTGTAACATCTGTATTGACTGTGATAAGCATTGATTATCTGGAGTGATGTAAATATTTGGGGAGTTAATGACAATCAGGAATTCAGGGGATGCTAAGACAGCAAAGATAAATCACAGGAAATCCAGATCAAAGCAGGATTGCGAATTAGCTTGTTTTTATAGTTAATGACTCACTATAAAGTGCATAGACACGTCTTTCCTCCAATGAAATGCACAAGGAAATGCCATAAAGCAGCAGCCCGCCCTGTGCTGCATTTTCTGTACATCTGTCGAATTTCCATATGTGGAGAGGAGGATGTCAACACAGAGCACTACAAAGACTGAATTGATCCAATCCATCAAGTACTTAACATGCACTTTCAAAATCATTACAAAGTTCTTTGAATTATTAAGACCTTTTTTCAAAAGAAAAAAAAAAAGCCCCCAACTTATAAATCTTGCATTTCCTGAACAGTTAATTTAAGGATGCTAAGGTCAGCAGTAATCCAGTTCCAGTGAAGATTCTAACATTTCCCTTCAAATATAGCCTGATACTGAGCCACATAAAAGCATATATATGTAAAATCTCAGGGCCAGCAAAATGGGTAAAGGTGCTTGCAGCCAAGCCTGATGACCTCAGTTCAATCCCAGAGCTCACATAATGGAAGAAAAAAATCTACTCCCACAAATTGTCTTCTGAACTTCACCACATACACAGTAGCCTGAGTACATCTACATACATACTTGCATATGCATACATACACACAGTAAATAAATTTAAGTGTAATAAAAAAAATTTGAAGTCACTCAGCATCAGCAAGTTGACAGTGTTCTCACTGTGAACCATCCATGAGTGTGGACCTTCTCTTAGTCTGAATTTTACATAGGGATGAACCTTCCATGAGTGAACCTTCCATGAGTGAACCTTCCATGGGTGTGAACCTTTCATGAGTGTAAACCTTCCATGAGTGAACCTTCCATGAGTGAACCTTCCATGGGTGTGAAACTTTCATGAGTGTAAACCTTCCATGAGTGAACCTTCCATGAGTGAACCTTCCATGGGTGTGAACCTTCCATGGGGGTGAACCTTCCATGGGTGTGAACCTTCCATGGGGGTGAACCTTCCATGGGTGTGAACCTTCCATGGGTGTGAAACTTCCATGGGGGTGAACCTTCCATGGGTGTGAAACTTCCATGGGGGTGAATCTTCCATGGGGGTGAACCTTCCGTGGGTGTGAACCTTCCATGGGGGTGAACCTTCCATGGGGGTGAACCTTCCATGGGGGTGAACCTTCCATGGGGGTGAACCTTTCATGAGTGTAAACCTTCCATGAGTATGAACCTTCCATGAGTGTGAACCCTCCATGAGAGATTCCATGTGCAAACACAGTCTAAGGTGCTACACTGGGCTCTTCCCAACTTATCAGAATAAAAGACAGAAATAACTTGTGGTCTTTCCCCCACATGGACACAGTAGGTGCATAGAAACACTGTGAAGGAAAGGACCTTAACAGACCCATCACAGCTTCACCACTTGCCACCAAGATTCTCAAAGAATCACTCAGGGTCTATCATTCCCTCAAAGGGACCACATGACCCTGATTGACTTCCTCTTCCTACCCACCCACTTAACTGCTCCCAAGGTCATTGCAATGGGGTGTTGTCCACTTGTCTTCTGAAAACTAGGTTCTGGTACCTCTGCCTTGGGCCTGGTGCCTACTTAAAATACTCTTATAGCATCTTTCTGTCTCCACCAGAATGTTTACTACATGGTGTTGAAGTGACCATTGCTTGATGTGGGAATGTCTTTCTGTATGCTGTGAATATCAATCTTTAAATAAATAAGCTGTTTTGGGCCATGACAGGCACCATAGAAGAAGTAGGAGGAGAAATCAGAGCATAGGTAGGAGAAGCAGGGCGGAGTCAGACCAAGCAAGCCGCCCAAGGAGCAACATGTAAGGAACACAGGTGAGCCACGGACCACATGGCAGACAGATTAATAGAAATGGGTTGATCTAAAATGTAAGAGCTAGCTAGCAATGTGCCTGAGCCATAGGCCAAAGAGCATGAAGTTAATATAGGTGTCTGAGTCATTTCTGGGGCCTGCGCAGCAGAGGCTGGGCGGCTAAGGGGTCTGGCGAGGCAGGTTTGTGGGTCTGGGCCTCTGGCTGCCCGGGACCAAGAAACCCCCACTGCAAAATTGCTTGTTCATTTCTTTGCTGAGATCCTTGACTTACCTTTTTATAACCCCACAGAGCAGTATGCATCTCCCACTAAACACGTGCTCATTGAATGGAAAAATAAGTCAATGGCACTTTCATCCTTATCATGTAGTTGGGTGTGAGCAAGAAAGACCCAGTAAGAGGTGTCCCGTATTCAGAACAGAGTATTTGTTCTGACTTCAGCTCATTCACAGAGTCCAGAATATCCTAAATAGGGCCTAATACTTTATAGAAAATTTAGACCCTATGAGTTTTGAAGGCCAGATGCTGAATGAAGAGAAAAACTAAAATGAGTTTATATTGTGCCCAAGAACAAACTTGACAAGTATTATTAATGTAAATTAGTGAAGTGCTTTCCAATTCCAGATGATTTCACTCCTATTTAGAGATGGATACTGGAGGGATCCTAGGGTAAGGAGCAGGTGTGGGGTTGGGGAGGACAGGGAGAGGTATGTCCACAAAGTATCATACGGATGTTAGTAGTAGTAGTATTTGTAATATTGGATTTACCTCATAGTTCCCAACAGAAAAATGGCTAAGTACTTTGAGGCATCTCTACAAAAGTCGATTACACAATGCGTAGATGAACCTAATGCTCCTTGAACAAAACCTGAATAAGTATGTGCACATGTGTGGATCTACATTTACCAAGCACTATAGGCCATACAAAACTACAATGTAAGGAAAATCACAGTAGTACTAGACAGTTCCAGAGCAGAGCATAAGGATACCTTCTGGGGCAATAGCAATAATAATCTATAGCCACACAGTGTGCCTATTTCATTCAAATGTCAGCAGGCATCCTATGTTGTAATTGCTTGCTTGTTTGCCTACGTTGGGGAACCTCAGTGAAGATGCTATTTCATGGAGATGTAGGCCCAACTTAGCTGCTACTGTGATGGGAAGTTCCTGGTGCCTGGGAAACCAGAGAGACTCTTTTTGAGAAGCATTTGTGTGAGAACTATAAAGCATGATAGTAATGGAATTTTCAAATCACGAGTCACTCAAATAAGACAATCTTACTTTTTTTAAAGACTTATCTGTGATTCTCCAAAGTCTTTATGGTTCACTGTTGTGCCCAGTTGAAAGCCTAGGTACTTCTACAGACTATGTTAACAGGTGAGGATGGAGGCTTCCTGAGGTACAGAAGTGAAGACATCTCTAGGTACAGCTTTGCATGTGACTGATAAGGATGTCTTGGATCCACACATCCATGTCATGGAACTTAGACAAGAAGAGTTAGCTGAGCCTGGTTCCAACCAAATGCCTCCACCCCATTTAACATAGGCCAAGAGGATGCTTCCTACATCTAAAAAACACAAGTGAGCTGGAATTCTCAAGGGGGTCACTGGGGGGTGAGAGTTCCCATGGTCTATTTTGTAACGCTATGTGAAATGGCCACTGGCTTTAAAATGAGGTTTTCGTTAAAATGCTGACTGGGTTTATTTCTCAGAAAGAGGAGTAAGAAGCAGAGGCAGCAGAAATCTCTCTGTTTGAGCCTTCAGCTTCTGTGCAGGGAAGGCGGCTATTTACCACTTCCAACTTGAGAGTTAGCGTCAGGTCCTCCACGGGGAAGCCTCTGGGGTAGTAACCCGACACAGAAAGGTTTTGATCTTTGCTCTCATCCTCACAAACAAACCACTGTGAAGGGAGTTTGAAGAGTTGAGAGAGTTGCAAAAAGCTACTGCCAGATAAAAGCTGACCTTCAGAGCCCCATCCGGCAAACTCTCCCAGGCTCCTCCTGCATGCTCAGCCCCAGAGGGCCAAGGGGGATACTGAGTTGGGAGTGTTTGATATTTTGATATTTTCTACCAGCGTTCCAAATCTCACCTACACACAAACAGAGGTCACACCAAAGGAAACAAAAATGTTTTACCAAAATGCGATCTAATGTCCCTACACCACACATCAACATACATCTTCCTTCACATTTTCTACAAACATGTTAAATGCACTTGCCCCTTTCTTTATAACATGGGATCTTGGTTGGGTTTTTACTTTCTCATCTATAGCTCATTCTATTCATATATATTCATGGATTTTTTTTCATCTTGGTTTTTGTTTTTTTTTTTTTTTTTTTTTTTTTTTTTTTTTTTTTTTTTTTTTTTTTTTTTTTTTTTTTTTTTTTTTTTTTTTTTTTTAACACTGCGCTTTAACTTCCCTTGCTATAACCTCTACACAGCTTTTTCTTTGGTTGTAACAGTTTGCGGTAGGCAGTAGCACCAGGATTAATTGTGTCTTCAGTCATTATCTTGTCCTTGCTATAATTTTTTTTTCAGGCTTGTGGCCTCTGAAAATTTTCATAACAGCTTAGGGACTAAAAAGACATCTTCTTCACAATAGCACAAACTAATGCTCTGTAGACCCAACAATGGATGTTTATTGCACCTTACAGAACTAATTACCTTCAGATCACAGGTTTCATTCAAATTGATTCAATCTCATCCAAAGCTGCCCGTGGACCCTTACAGAGGCTTCACAGTGCAGCCCTCTATGGAGAATGATTGTAGCATTTCCTGTGTGCACACACACACAAAAAGAAAGATAGATTCATATTAAATTAAAAAATAAAACCTTTAGGTTTTAATGGAACAAGAAGGTTTAGTCACTGTATAGAATATGAGTTGAATGCCTGCTACTGAAGACTTAATTTCGTCTCAGTGAGTCCTGGCCACGCTCCAGCACACGGCTATGTCACTGCACCAGGTTAATACGTATCAGCCCACTAGGCTAAGCTGAGCTCAGTTTATGATGACCCATTTGCTTAGACATAATAGGGCATATATGTATTCTCTTACCCTTGGCATCAACTGAAATGATAAAACATTTCATCTTATCTTCTCATTACTTCAGCATGTATTCTGTACAAAAGGAAATTAAGTAATTTGTTTCAAACTTTTATTTTACACAAAAAAACAGCCATCTATAAAGTAAGCATTAAACACTTTAGAGTTAGACATTATACAAAAAGTTTTGTTTTCTATGTTTGGTCCTTAAATATTTCATAGAGATACTATTAGCCCCTTTGTATAGATAAGCAAACTAAAGAATTTAAGTTATTTTTTTCAAACTTCTAGAGCTAGTGGCATAACCACAATTCAGACCCTCAACTTCAAAACTCACTAAGCAAGTGGCTTATTTTTTATTATAGACATATTCAGTAGTGTTACAGTCAATATATTTGATATTACTTGATAACAGTTTATAACTGTGCTTTATTTCTATTCCATAAAAATACAATGCTAAAGGATATTTAAGCCTCCTGAGAAGCCTAAAGTCCTATGATTTTATTACTCTAATACAATGGTTCTCAACATGTGGGATGCTCCCCCTTTAGGTTTGGACAACCTCTTTGCAGGTGTTGCCTAAGATCATCAGAAAACACAGGTTTTTACATTGCAATTCATAAATAAAATTATAGTTATGAAGTAGCAACAAAAATAATTTTATGGTTGGGGGTCACTACATGAGGAACTATATTAAAGGGTCACAGCATTAGGAAGGTTGAGAATGCAAAAAAAAGAAAGAAAGAAAAAAGGAAGGAAAGAAAAAAGAAAGAAAGAAATATATGTGTATTTCTCCTCACTTTAAAAACATTCCCAGGGCTAGAGAGATAGCTCCCTCAGCTTGCTACACACAAGCATGGGGACCTGGGTTCAATCCCTGGAATCCATGAAAAAGCCAGTGCATAGTAGTTCAAGCTGGTATTCATAACATCAGGCAGGCAGGGACACGAGGGTCCTGAGGCCAGAAGAGTTCCAAGATCCCAGGAAAAGACCCTACCTCTGAAGACCAGATGGTTGACTGTTCTGTGGAACAAAACCCAAGGTTGATCACCCGCCTCCACACATACAGACATGTACCAACATGTACACACAAAGACTAAATGTCATTGATATATAGATCAGGTTATCTTTTCTGATTACCAGTCTCTGTAGTCACAATAAATTCTACTGTAGGCTTAGCAGTCTAGAACATGTGTTTGTTTTAAGGTGATCTGTATATGGTGCAGCATTATCAAATGACCAAAACAAAGATTGAGACATGCTAAGGCACCTCTCAGAGGAAAATCATTATGAAAGCTTATCATCTTGCACCGATTTTTCTAACCTTTCGGTGAGATCTTTTAATATCTATCAAGATGGTGTTGTGGTTTGGAGGTGAATTGTCTCTAACAGGCTCATGGAGCTAATAAAGACCAACTATTCAGTGAGTTATAAAAACTTCAGGATTTTGCCCCTGGCTAGACGTAAGTCCTGGGGCTCAGCTTTCAGGACCCGTCTCTATGTTCTGAACCACAATGATGTAAGCAGGCAGCTTCCCACACTTGCTGTCACACCCCGAAGCTGTTCCAGCCGCCATGCCTTCCCCTCATTTCTTTAAACTGACCCAAAGTAGGTCCTTCCTCCCTTAGATCTTTCCTATCAGGTGTATTGTCACAGAAACAAAAAAAGAAAGGACACAGAAGGGAACTTTTAGAAAGGTCACATTAGTTACCACTCAACTATGCTCATGTAAAATCTTAACAGAAATTAGATTTTAGATCTCTGGAATCACACCCCAAATTTCCTTACATTGTTTGATCCACTGATTCTTCCTTTGCATTAATTTTTAGCCTAGGTAAACACTGGACTCTAGCTATCACGAGCTGATGAGAAACAGTTTCAAGGTTATTTTAAGGGGAAATACTGCAGCTTCTGTTCATATCTGGGCTCTTCAGTTACAAGCTTCTGTAGGCGATTCTCTTCAGTACTTCTTCAAATGCAACTGTCCTGGGCAAATTCACCGCAGCCACTTCTTTGGTGTAGACAATTGGCACAGTAAAAGAATTTGCAACGTGCTTGTTCATTTTGGGCTTGCAGATTTGGGAGGAATCTAGGTACTCTGATCCCAAGAAGATTTGAAGGTTACTAGCCGGTCTCTACCCATGTTTTACGTTATTTTTGTTGGGATCAATCTACTGATGTGTGGCTGAGTTAATATCCACCACCACCACCCATTAACATTATACCAGAGGAAAAGAGCCTCTGTCTTCAATATCTCAACCAAAACTCAAAATCAAGGGAATTTACAGAAAGTGTAAGTATTCCTTAATCACCCTTCTTTCTAGAAATAAGAAGCCTGCTAACAATAAAAGCAAAGTTAATGAATCCCAGGGCAATGTTCTTCAGCCCTCAAGCAGGTGTCAAGAAAACCAGACGTCCCCCTAAGTATAGTTTACATTCCTACCGTGAACTTGTGAGGTCTACATACTGACTTGCTGGTGCTCCCAAGAGAGAACATTGCCACTGAAAAGTGATTAGTTAAAAAATACTTCAAATGCAAGAGATAAAACATGAATTTAAGTGAGGAGAGCAATGTTAATTTAGTCTTATTGCCATTTGATCTTACTGCTTTTCATACAATATATTCTGATCATGCTTTTCCCCTCAATCCAGCTCCTCCCAGCTCCTCCCAGCTCCTCCCCATATCCTCACCCATCAAATTCCATGTCCTTTCTGTCTCTATCTCTTTTGTTTTCCCTAGACATGGTTTCTCTATGTAGCCCTAGCTATCCTGGAATTAGCTCTGTAAACCAGGCCAGCCTCAAACTCACAGAGAATTACCTTCCTCTGCCTCCCATGTGCTGGGATTAAAGGCGTATACCACTGCCACCCAGCTCTCTATCTCTTTAAAATAACAGCAATAAAGCAAGAAATACACACAAAACCAGAAACCAAAATATAGAATCAAAAGACAATTAGACGGAAAAAAAAAAAAAAAAAAAAAAAAACCCAAAGTCTACAGAAATATTGAGCTCATGTGTTGGCCATCTACTGCTGGGCATGGGACCTACCCTGAAATGTGGTTACTATTCTCAGTAAGACTCCATTGGAGAAAACTAATTTTTTCTTTGCAAGAAGGTATCGTTTACAAAGAGCTTCTTGGTTAGGGGCGGGAGCCCATGTCCACTACCCCTCTCAGCACTGGGACCTCATCTGGCTTGAATCTGTGCAGGCCCTGTGCTACCAGTCTCTGTGAGCTCATAAGCACATCAGTCCTGTTCTGTCTACAAGATACTGTTTCCTCGGAGCCATTTATCTCTCCTGCTCTTACAATCCTTTGCCTTTCTACCTCCTCTTCCAAATATATCTCTGAGTCCTGATAGGAAGGATCGGATGAAAACTTCTCACGTAGGCCTGAGTGTTCCAAAGTCTCTCGCGCACACTGTCCAGCTGTGGGTCTCTGTGTTAGTTGCTCTCTGATGTGGATGAGCAAGGGCCTGATCTGAGTCAAAGCCTAGTGCGGCTCCTGATATGGGGGCCTCCCCCGTGCAGTGTTTCTGGTTATCAGAAGCTGACACAAAGGAAGGGAGATGACTTAGAAAGGAAGCCTGAGAGGGTCCAGTGGTGCTAAATTTTGAGTGCAGAAAAGGAGCTTTGAATGTTGGAGAGAAGGCTCAGTCAGCAGCAAGAGAACTGGCCTCTCTTCCAGAGGACCTAGGTTTGATTCCCAGCATCCACAAGGCCGATGCCCTCTTCTGGTCACCATGGGCACCAGAAATACACATGATGCCATAAACGCAGGCGAAATGCTCACACATAAAATTTACATATGTTGTAAAAGAGTTTTTCCATGTGTTTCTAAATGGAGAGTAATAACCAGCAATGTGCTTCAATACTTTCACTCCAGCAGACATATTTAAAGGATCACAGCAGCAATTTCTTTTCATCTTAAAGTAATCAATTACCAGGCCCGCCCTAGCCCTTCAACATAGATCCTCTGGACCCATGCTGTTGGAGGGCGGAGGGGCTGTGTTCAGAGCCCCTCACCTGTTCCTTTACTGCTTCCCTCTGCTCCCTTTCCAAGGAAAGATAAGGCTTCCAGCCTCGTCTTCCCGCCCTGCATTCCCATAGGGTATAAAATCAAGAGGTAGCAGAGGGACAGTCTGAGATATTGGTGGATCAATTAATCACGACATAGCTTTGACTCTATGGTATGTTTTTGCCGTGGTGGAAAGTGTCATAATGAACTCTGGCACCTCGATATTGCATTTGGCTAGAAGGAGCCTGCATTAGGGTTATGTTTCTGTTGCTGCCTGCTCAGCTGCTGAGGAAAGCTTCCCTGCCGCCCTGGGCAGGGGCATGCTCACAACCCATACTCTGGTTATATATGTGCTCCTTCCTCGTGCATACTTAGTTGGAATGAACTCAACAAGATGTAGGGATCGCAAATGTGACAGCTGCTCCAAGAGCCCTCTTCAGCGCATCCTTCGAGAGCATAGCACTTCAATGGTGATTTTTTTTTTCTTCTCAATTCTTGGCTCATCTAGAAAATGTAACGTTTATTCACAGACTCGTGAGCAAATTGGGAAACATCCATACCCGTGTTCTGAGGAGACACAACTGAAATCAAGTTTTACCTTCTGTGCTTAGTTGTTACAGCTGCCAGAGTGTAAAACAATTAACATGTGAGGCAAGATTACGTTTCTGGTTTGATCAGATTTGCAACAATAATAGTTTCCTCCATCCAAAGATTTTGTTTTTACCACCCGTTTTCTGAAACCTTACCATTTTAAAAATTCAAGCAGATTATTCCAGCCCTCGCCCCCAGCAGGCATTCCTGAGGAACCCACAAGCCATTCTGACCAGGGACAAAAGCAGCCCAAGTGCAGATTTTCATCTTCCCCTTCTCTTCTCCAAACCCAGCTCTCGAGTCTCATGAACATCTCTGTAGCAGACACCTGCTGTGGCTTCTCCCTCCTCTCTGTCCCATCTCCAGTGGGTCACACAGATCTTCCTTTCCATCCATCCTGTCATCCCAGCCTCCAGCTCCATCAGGCTTTCCCTGGGAACCCACCAGCTAAGCCTGCCAGAGAAGCAAGCAGGCAAGCTTCAGATCTTCAGTCTCCCTCCTCTCCTCCAAAAGCAATCCCCCAGTCTCATCCCCAGCTCCCTGCTGTGGCCTTTCTCCACTCCCTATCCTTGTTCCCAGGGGACTAAGCAGATCCTGATGAAACACCTGCTTTCCTACCCCGGTGGACCCCGTAATATCCCCTCATCACACTTCATTCCATCCCTGTGTCAGCTCCCAAGACCTAGAAACACACTTTACCTGGAACCCCCCTAGTGGCCACACCTATCAGGATCCCAGAAGAATTTCCTCTCAGGCAACACACAGTCACCACAGTCTCCTGAGAACCAGTGGGGGCAACAGAAAGCAAAGAACAAACAGCCAACCAACAAAGACCAGACTAGATATCAGCACCTAGAATTACCATCTTCCCAAATCCAGATGCCAGACATCAGCATAAAAACACAATCAATAACAGCCAGGACACTGTGTCCCCATCAGAACCCAGAACCCTGGAATCCTAACTACAACAGGTCCTGAATATTCCAGCACAGCTACAGCACACACACACAGAGAGAGAGAGAGAGAGAGAGAGAGAGAGAGAGAGAGAGAGAGAGAGAGAGAGAGCTCGCGCTTTAAAATTCTTCATGAATATGATAGAGGTCCTTAAAGAGTAAATTAATAAATCCCTTAAAGAAATCTTTGAAAATACAAAGAGTGAAAGGAAATGAATAATCCAGTTCAAGATCTGAAATTCGAAATAGAATCAATAGAAAAAGCCTAAACAGAGGGAAACCTGGAAATGAAACATTTAGGAGCTCAAACAAGAACTCAGAGGCAAACCTCAGCATCAGAATGTAACTGATGCAAGAGCAAATCCCAGGCATTGAAGACATGGAGGAAATGGATACATTAGTGTTTTGGTTTCTTTTTAAAGTGTTGGAGCTGGAGAGATGGCTCACAGAGGTTAAGAGCACTGGCTACTCTTCCAGAGGTCCTGAGTTTAATTCCCAACAACCATAGAGTGGCTCACAGTCATCTATATGCACTACATAATAAATAAATAAATAAATAAATAAATAAATAAATAAATAAATAAATAAATAAATAAATAAATAAATAAGTGAGTGAGTGAGTGAGTGAGTGAGTGAATGAATGAATGAATGAATGAATGAATGAATGAACTAACAAGCAAACCAAACTTTTTTTTTCTTTAAAAAAGATTACAGGCACAAAAAATATCTTCAGTAAAATCAAAGGAAAAGTTTCCCTAACCTAAAGGAAAAAAAAATGTCTATTGAGGTACAAGAAGCATACAGAACACCAAATAGACTGGACCAGAAAAGAAAGTCTTCTCAGTACATAAAAATCAAAAAATCAAAACACTAAACATGCAAAACAAAGGAAGAGGAAAAGACCAAGTAAGTCATAAAGGGAGACCTCTTAGAATAACAGCTGGTTTCTTAATGGAGATGCTAAGAAGCCCAGACAGATGTTCTACAGACTCTAAGAGAGTAGATGCCAGTTCAGACTACTTTCAATCACGAACAAATTTAAGCATTATCTATCTGCAAATCTATCTGCAGAAGACTCTAGAAGGAAAATCCCAACCTAAAGAGGCGAACCATACTCAAAAAAATACAAGAAATAATCCCAGAGCAAAATCAAAAGAGGGAAAACACACACACCCCGCCCCCACCACCACCACCACGGCAACAACAAAATATCAGGAATCAGTGATCATTGGTTATTGATACTTCTCAACATTAATAGTTTTAATTTCCCCATAAAAAGATACAGACTAACAGAATGGACGTAAAAACAGGATCCGTCCTTCTACGGCGTCCAAGAAACACACCTTAACATCAAAGAAAAACGTTACCTCAGGATAAAAGGATAAAAAAAGATATTTCAAGCAAATGAACTAAGAAGCAAGCCAGAGCAGCCATTTTAATACCTGTCAAAATGGGCTTCAAACCAAAATTAACATAGGAAAGGACAGTACCTACCCATCAAAGAAAAATATCTACCAAGAAAACATTGCAATTCTTCACCAAACACAAGAGCACCCAATTTGATTAAAAATAAAATAAAATAAAAAACACTATTACAGTTTAAATCATATGTTGACCTCACACACTGATAGTAGGAGACTTCAATACCCTATTCTTGCCAATTCATAGGTCATCCAGACAGAAACTAAACAGAGAAATTCAGGAGCTAACTGATGTTACAAACCAAATGGGCCTAACATGTTTTCAGAACATTTCACCCTCACACAAAATACCTCCTTCTCAGCACCTCATGCAAATTTTTCCAAAACTAACCACATACACAAAGCAAGTTTCCACAGATATAAGAAAATGGAAATAGCCCCTGCATCCTACCTGACCATCACAGATTAAAGCTGGGTATTAACAGCAGACACACAGAAAACTTACAAACTCATAGAAACTAAACAATTCACTACTGAATTTTAATAAAAGAAAAATGGGTCAAGATAGAAATTAAAGACTTTCTAGAACTGAATGAAAATGTATAGACAACATACCCAAATGTATGGGGCCCAGTGAATGCAGTTCTGAAGGGAAGTTCATAGCACTAAGTGCCTACGTTAAGAAAACTAGAGAGATCTCATTGTTAAGTTAACATATATACCTGTGTGGCTGACAGATGGTGATGGATGGAGGCCCAGGCCTCATGCAGCTCGGTGGAAGGTGGCATGGTGAGAGACACTTAGACTGGGCCCACATGGGGAGATTTTATTATTCTATAGAGAGGGAGAAAAGATGGGGGAGGGGGAGGAAGACAGGAGAGGAAGAGGAGACAGGTGTTGAGGAGCATGTCCTCTGGCAGGGTGGAAGGAAGACAAAAAGGGAGGGGTCAAAGGTGGAAATCTTTTTTTAATTTGTTTTGTTAAAAAAAAAATTCCCATACCCCCCTACTACTCTCTCTCCCAGTCTTCCCCAGACCTCTCCCCTCCCCTCATCCCCCTCCCCTCCCAGTCCTGTTCACTCCCCAGAGAAGGTAAGGAATCCCAAGATGAGTCAATTCAGTCTAGCATATCCAGTTGAGTTAGAGCCAAGTCCCTCACCCAAGTATCAAGGCTGGAAAAGACTTTTTCCCCACTAGGCATGGACCCGGATAGACTCTAGTCTGGGAATCCTTCTTAAGGACATCAGTGGAGCTTGACTTCAGAACTCAGGACTGGGCCAGGCTAATTGCCATTGGCTAGGTGTGGCTTCAGGGGCTAGTTCAGAATCCTAACACTCAGATTAGCAACTTAACAGCACACAAGAAAGCTCTAAAACAGAAGGAAGAAATCACACGCAAAAGGAGGAGACCCAAGAAATAAACTCAGAGATGAAATCAACAAATCAGAAACAAATAGTGAGACAAAGGATCAATAGGAAAGGAGTTAGTTCTTTGAGAAAATCAGTAAGATTGACAAACACTTATTCAAATTAATTGAAATGCAGAGGAAAATGATCCAAATTTAAAAATGAAAAGGAAAACAGAACTAACACCAATGAAATCTAGAGACTCATAAGACCATACTTTAAAAATCTGTATCCCACAAACTTGAAAAACTTTAAAGAAATGGATAATTTATATATAATTAATCAAAGTTAAATCAAGATCAAATAAGCATTTTAAACAAACCTATAACTACTAATGAAATAGAAGCAGTCACTAAGTCTCTGAACCAAAAAATAAAAAATAAATAAAATAAATAAATAAATAAAAATTCCAGGGCCAAATGGTTTTGGAACAGAATTCTATCAGATTTTCAAAGATTTAATGCCGATACACAAGAAACAGTAGGAGCATTTCTTAGTACATTTAATGAGGCCATGGTTACCTTGATACCCAAACTGTCCAACAAAGAAAGAAGATTTCCCTTGTGAACATAGATTCAAAAATCCTCAATAAAATACTTGCAAACCGAATTCAAGAACACATTAAAAACACCGAGATCAAGTAGGCTTCTTTCCAGAGATGCAGGGATGGTTCAGCATAAAACGTTGATAAATGTAATCCATCACAAAAACAAAGTGAAAGCAAAAACCTCGTGATCCTAGAAACAGAAAGGCTTAACAAATTCCAACACTCCTTCATAATACAAGTCCTGAAGAGATTGGGGGTATAAGGGATAAACCTCAACTTAATAAAGTCTGCAGAAAGCTCATAGGCAGCATCACTTTAAATGGAGAAAAACTTAAAGCAATTCTACTAAAATCAGGACCAAGCAAAGTTTCCCACCTATTCAATAGATACCTATTCAAAAATACCAAGCCAACTCCAGACCAATAAAATAACTAAAGGAAATCCAGGTGATACAAGTTTAAAGGAAAGAGGTTAAGGTATCTTTATTTGCATATGATAAGATAGTAAACATTCCTGTGAAGACATGGATTTATCCATATAAAACTATTTCAGGAAAAGAGTATTTAATGCCTAAGAGCAGGGCCCCGGTCTGAGTCTGGAAAGAATCTCAGGTATGTGTCTGACAGCCAATAGATTAAAAAATTCAGCCTGCAGACTCAGGGCTTAGGTTCACACAAAAGTGTAGCCAATGGTACCTGTAACTCATGTACCCTTTGCCCAATCCTGGATGCCCGCTTAAGTATGTTTTTCTTTAAAAAACCCCTTCACCTCTAGGGCAGAAACCCTCCACTGTGTGCCAGAACAAAGGGTTTTGACCCAGGTTCATTTGAATCTGTCCAAAACAATAAACTGACTCTCATGTGTTTACATCAGACTCAGCTCCCTGATGGTCTTTGGGGGTCCCTCGACACGGGTACAATATTAGTGATCCAAAAAATTCCACTGAGAACCTGCTACAGCTGATAAACACTCTCAGTAAAGTAGCTGAATATAAAATTAACTCAAAAAATTTAGTAGCCCTCCCTTTGGTCTCTCAGACAAACCAACTGAGAAAAAAATCAGGAAAATACCACCTTTCCCAATAACTTCAAATAATAAAATATTTTGAGACAATTCTAACAAAGCAAGAGAAAGAACTATTTGATAAAAACTTGAAGACAATATCAGAAGATGGAAAGATCTCCCATGCTCAAGGATCAGTAGGATTAACATAGGAAAAATGGCCATCCTCTCAAAACCAATCTGTAGATTCAATACAATCCCCATCAAAATTCCAACACAAATCCTAGGAAGGGCAATTTTTAGCTTCATATGGAAACAAAAACAAAGCAAAGGACAACAGCAGCAAACCCAGGACAGCTAAAACAATCCCAAATCATAAAAAAAGAGATACTATATTTCAAGCGGTACTACAGAGCTATAGTAATTAAAACAGCATGGTACTGGCACAAAAAATTGACATGTTGACCAATGGAATCAGATTTGACCCAGATCTACACACTTACGGACACGTGATTTTTTAATGAATAAGTCAGAAATGCATACTGAAGAAAAAAAAATAACAATAACAACAAAAACCCAGCATCTTCAACAAATGGAACCAGTAAAATCATATGTCTACATAGAGAAGAATGCAAATAGATGCATAGCTATCACCCTGCACAAAAGTCAAGTCCAAAAAGAACAAAGACCCACATACAAAACCAGATACACTAGACTTGCTTGAAGAGAAAGTGATGAATAGCCTTTAATGCCTTCACATGGGAGAAGACTTTCTGAAAAGAACACTAACCCTGAAGGCACTAAAATCAACAATTAATAAATGGGACTTCATAAAACTAAAACACTTCTGTAAGACAAAGGACATGGTCATTCAAACAAAACAGCCTACAGAATAGGAAGCAATGTGTGTGTGTGTGTGTGTGTGTGTGTGTGTGTGTGTGTGTGTGTGTGTGTGTGTGTATCAACTATACATCCAACAAAGGGCTACTATCCAAAAGTTAAAAAGAACTCAAAAAACTATATATTAAGAAAACAATCTAATTTTCAAATGAGGTACAGATCTAAATATAATTCTCAGAAAAAAAAAACTCAAATGTCTGAGAAACAAAGAAATGTTCAGCATACTTAGCCATGAGGGAAATGCAAATCAAAACAAATTTGAAATTTCATCTAACATCGATCAGAATGTCTAAGATCAATAAAAACAGGTGACAGCTAATGCTGACAAGGATGTAGAGTAAGGGGAACACTCCTCCATGGCTGGTGGAGTTGTACAGCCACTATGGAAGTTAATGTAGCAGTTCCTCAGAATAATGGGAATTAATATACCTCAAGACCCAGCCTGGGGGGGGGGGGAGAAAAAATAAACAAAAACCAAGAAAGGACCCTTCATCTTACCACAGAGACACTTGCTTGAGCATGTTCATTGCTCCTCTATTCGCAAGAGCCAGGAATTCGAAGCAACCTAGATGTCCTTTCACAGATGAATGGCCTCTTACTCTACAGGTCCTTTTCATATATATTTAGTCTTCATATATATCCAGTTTAGTGTTTTCATGAGTTCCTGAGTGTGCAAACAGTGGTCTATCTTTTTTAAGCCTTTTTTTAGGTTCTTTTCCTTCTGTTTTTGTTGTTGTTGCTGTTTTGGAGGTGGGTTTTGTTTGTTCTGCCCATTTCTAATGTGTTAGTTTTTGTCTTATCTATTTTATTGTATCTTATTTTTATCCTTTCGAAACCTGTTTGTTTTCTAATGAAAGACAGAAAGGGAGTGGATCTAGATGGGAGGGGATGTGGGGAGGAGATAGGAAGAGGGAGAAGAAACTAGAATCAGGATATAATATGTAAGAAATAAATCCATTTTTAATAAAAAGAAAAAATTTAAAAATTAAAGATACCCAAGAAAGATGTTTTAAAATACCTAATTCATTTTAAAGAAATAGGTAACCTTGTTACAAAACTAAAAAACTCATTCATATTAAACCAATTTTCTATTTTATGAAAAATAATTATTGTCATAAACCAGAAAAACGTAGAGAGACTCTTGTAAATATTTTGCAAGTCTTTTTAATATCTTACCTGAAGATGATTGCATTGCATCTCCTTCTGCATTCAACCTGATGAAAGAAACCACTAAGTAATGACTAAGGAATAAGACCAGCTTCTCAAAGATACACGGTTGCAACGGAAGTGTTTGAATATGATTTCCCCGTGACTCTTTGACATCAATACGGAGCTAGAGCACATTTCCTAAAGGCTTGTTGTGTTACAAACATGGACACTTGTTGCTATCCAGATAGAAATCACTGACAAGCAACAGGGTAGCCTTCATAATGTAGGCAATCCTGGGCTTCATAAACAGAGCCTCTAAATTCAGAGTTTTATGGCTCTAAGCATTGAGAACAGACTTGTGGCTCCAAGCTGTCTGAACTTGAGGCTTATTGTAATAGACACCCATTTCAGAGGCATATTGCTTGAAGGCTAGGCTAGGAGAATTAGCATCCGCTAGATATGGTTACAACACACAAGCTTTGGGTCTGGGGACCCTCAGCAGTTTCTACTCCATTGACTCTTCTGGTGACTAGGGCTTGAAGTACCTTATGTTTGGCCTTTTGCTCACTGAATCTCAATGTCATCTCTGTTTCTCTTCCGTTTTAAACTCTGGACACTCCCTTCACCAATGCTCTGAACCTCCTTCACTGAGTCCTACGTTGCATCCTCCAGTGCTGGCTATCCGGTCCTTTCGTCCTCAATGGTTCCTTCACTTAGCTGCTGCCTTGACCTCACTGCTGCTGCTGCTGCTGCTGCTGCCAAGCCTGAGAGACCCCAAGTCTTCTCTGTTTTCTGTGTAGCCAGCCCACCCTTTCCGTCAGTAATAAAGACCACAAGGAGACAAATGGACCATTTGAGAGAAACATAAAGGTTTCTTTGTTTGTTTTAGTTTTTTAAAGTTTCATTATATTTTACACGCGTGGGTGTTTTGCCTGCCTGTATGTCTGTGTATCACACATGTGTAGTACTCATGGAGGTATGAAGACAGCAATGGATCTGGAGGAACTGAAGTTTTGGGTGGCTGGGAGCCACCATGTGAATGCTGGAGACTGTACTTGGGTCCTCTGGAAAAACAGCGGTGCTCCTAATTGCTGAGCCGTTCACAAGCCCTAGAAGTCTAAATTTAAAAAAAAAAAAAGAAAATATAAAAGAAATTTATGGATACTGATTGGTTTGTGTATTGGTAGAACATGTATAAACTTAGAAGGACTGAGAAGCCACTAAGTGTCCACACTGAGGAAATGAATGATGTACGCCAATGTGAGCTGCATCAAGGCAGTGGAATTATGGGATTGGTTGCTGTCTTAATTTCTATCTGCTATTTCTCAATTTAAAAAAAAAAATGGAAATCTATAAGGACCTGAATACCAAAACACGTCTGTATTTGCGAACTGCCTAATAAACTGTTTTGATGTTATTAAAAAACTAATCCCAATCCAATGAATGGAAAGAGGCAACTTCCTGGTCCCATCATGAAAATAGCACCCTTACCTGGCTGGTAACCTAAAGAAGGCTTGAGAACTCCAGGGGTCCATGGAACAAAAAGAAATAACGTCCACGCTAAGGTTTTAAAACCTCCAATAAGCTATAGATGATTCACTTATTATTCACCGTAAACCTTTAGCACTCACTCCTCCTAACTGCCCTCCCCATGCCACTTAGCCTCTGCTAACGACCATTAGATTCCAACCCCGCAACTGCCTCAGGTAAGGCACGCTAGTAAAGCAGGTGATTTTGGCTTTTCTGTGCCTGGATTATTGCACTTAACATATAATGTCCTCCAGGTTCACCCTTGTTGCAAATGACAAAATTTCCCCTGCATATTTGAGTGCGTGTTTATGTATGTGTGTGGTGTATGGTACGGGTGGCATAGCCACACATATGTTTATAACCCTAGTGTTGGGGTGGGATGGAGGGAGAGGCTTGCTCGTTTCCAGTCTATCTTTGGGTCCAGTGAGACTCCAACTCACACCGGCTGTCCTCCTCGTCTCCACAGTATCCTTTACATTTACTGTGTTCGGAGTGCAGGATACATCTTTTTGGTGTTCTTACTGACAACATGAGAAGTTTAAATGATTATTGTTAGGAAAAGCATCTGTGCAGCTGTTTCTGGGAAGAGATGAACTATTTTTTTTCCAATGAACTTTATTTTACCTCGAATTACTGGCAGACAAACTGGTTGTTCGGACTTTAGTATTTGGTAAACACTGTGTGTGTGTGCGCACGCTGTCCACTTTCCATGCTCACCAGCAGTGGAAGATTGTCTTTGCCTAAGGGTTTGCTAGTACCCAGTTTTACCTTTTCCCTCACACTTGCCATCTAGCCTCGTAGGTGAAAAAGGCGGTTACAGTTGTTTGATTGATTGCACGATTATTTGAGTGAATGTTTTTATTCATTTATTTTCATTACCTGCATTCCTCAATTCATGTTCTTCTCTTATGATGCCCTAAATGTTATATAAAGTTCATTATCAAATTGGAAAAAAAAAGATTAAAAGGAAATTCACCCCAAATTAACAAATATGACTACTGATACTGTGATTATCCATGATTTTCTTTTATGCTTCCTTGATTTTTGCCAAATTAAAAATAATGAACACATCTTTGTAATTATGAAAGTCAATATAAATTTTTTTGCTTCAATAAGTGCAATAACAATACTTTGCACATGTGGTGGAAACACTCTGTAACATCCCATACTGCAGACAGACTCCTCATTGTACCCTCCTTGCATGCAGTTGATCTGTCCCACCGTGTGCTGCATACAACAGAACGGAGCTGCGTGGGAATGAACAGTCTGCTAAGGCTCTTGGTGGCCTGCAGCTCCTTCTATCCACAACTGCTGGCTTAGCAAGAGCTCGCTAACGTTGATCCTTCTAGATGCCTGCAGAAGGCTTTCTTTCGTGCACAAATTTACACATCTTCAACTCACCTTTCAGGGCAGGGATGCTGAATCAATATTCAATTACTTATGACTTTCAATTTTTAATTAGCATATGTCGCAACTGGATGGCTGAATAATCCTTTGTACTTTGAGAAGTCATTATCAAGAGTATTATTTTTGGCTCCTTTAAAGACATATATTTAATTATTTATCATGTGCCTGGTTCACATTGTGTCAGACCTCCAGGCACTCAGGAGGGGAGATTTTTAAACATACCAGAAAGAGATCAAAATTTTCCATGTATGCTTCAGCTGAAGCACTGCTAGATAAGAATAAAGGTACTTTAACATATAAAAGAGGACTCAGAAATTACACACCTGTGTACATGCATCCTCTCTCACGAATAATATACTCTGAGACTTTTTTCATTGGTGTATGTTCCTTGTACTTGGTTTAGTATACGTGGGACAGGCTTGTATACATGCTCATACGGTCTCTGAGTAAGTCCCTACACAGACCTCTCTACTGTCTCCCTTTGTGCCCCTGCCAGTTGTGCACCTTGTTAACCTAGACTGTTAAAACTGTATATTCATGAAGTTTTCTCTGCTGCCTCTTTAAGACAGCCTGGAATTGTTGTGGCGTTAGAATAAATTACTAGTTTTGAAAAACAGGTGAAGATTTTCAAGAAACCAAATAACTTTGATATGCCAAAAATACATGTAAAAATAATTAAATGACCAGACAGAATAACTATTGAACATGATAATGATGACTTATTATATCTAATTCTAAAACTAGCAATCTCTACTTTTTTTTTTTTTTGTGGGGAGAAACACCTGCCATTTAACAAGAATACTGTCTGCCCCTATACTAAAAATTTCTATCAATGTTATCTCTATTTCTTCACAATCAAAATGGAAAATGGGTGTCATTGTGACTATCTAGACACAAGGGAGTTAAAACTCAGAAACTAGTGTGCCTAGGGTCACCCGAGAAGTAAGTAACCAAAGTGGAAATTCAAACCCAAATGTGTTGGACCCTAAAACTAATACTCTGACTACATTTTCAGGCCACTCAAGAGTTTCTAAAATTACAAATATTAACAAAGTATTTTTTTAATCAACACCATTACTGTATAATTCTTAAGTACTTACGAACAACCAATGTTAATCGTAAAAATATGTTAAAGCACTGGCGTAATAATGACAATATAGATGAATATGGCAGATGGAATGCTCCAGTCTCTTTATTTTCTTATCACACAAAGACTTCTACATAAAGAACAAGGTCTCACTGCATCCGTGTCGAAGGAATTCTTAATGTCCTAGCTCCTGTGTTAATGCTTTCTATCATTTGAAAATAGCTTTTGTAATTGCCAAAATGTCTGTGCACATTTGCTTCTAAATCGCAGAAAGATTGTGAAGGAAGTTAAATAGAAAATTAAGCAAGAGGCAGAACACAACTGGGCCTACACGGCCGGCCTTGATGGAGAACCAATTATTTAAAGGGAAGCAAGCTTTGCCCAGCCCTTCTAGTGTGATTTTTCTTTGTGTAGTATACTCTGCTCAGCTTTAACAAAGAGAAATTGGTAAAAAGATAATTAGATCTTCTTTTTAAAAATGATATGCCAATAGCACCTTTAAAACCACCTGCATCTTCTGGCTAATGAAATAACACATGAATATAAATGTTTCCTGCAGCTATCAAACATTGATAATAAAGGTTTGAATATTTATTGTTACCTTTGGCCAATGCCTGAGTTCACTCTTTAACAGGAGAGGCATGAGGGAAGGATTGCCTTTGGGTAGTGCTGATTGGGATGGTGTCCATATTAGAATATCCCTGTGGAAAATGGGCCCCAGCATCTTTAATCTTCTTAATATGAACCTTCTCTACATTCATCTATAATCAGCTTTCTCTCAAATTCTAACAGATTCTCCTTTTTCCCCCCATATAAATCTCTGTGCTTCTTCCCAACTGGGGATATTTAAATGACCCCAGATCCTTCTGTAGTCCACAGGAGAGATTTTCCTAGCTGTGCTCGGGAGAATTCCTTGCCCCATTAGTATTGACTCCAGGCGAAATGTTTTTCTGTGAACATCAAAGTATTTTGAGCGGTTATCTGACTAACCTTCCGAAAGTGAAGTTCTCATTTTATTTTCTGTGTGTCTTGCCATCTTCTGAGAATGGCAAGAAGGTGGAGCAGGAAAGGCATCCTCAAATCTGATCACATCTCTGTAGGTGCCCTGTCCTGGTTTGCTTTCTGCTGCTGTAACAAACTATAAATTGACTAAAAGCAACTTCCTTAGTGAGGGAACTTAGGGCAGGAACAACACAGGAAGTTAATGTTTTTCCGTCTTGTTCTCCAGGATCTTATTCAGTAACCTTTCTTATACCTCCCAGGACCACCTGCCCAGAAGTGGCACTGCCCACCCTGGACTGGATCCTCCCACATCAACCAACAATCAAGAAATTTCCCCTATAAACTTGTCTGCAGGACAATCTGATGGAGACTTTTTTCCAGTTGAGGTCTGGAATAGCCAGATTTTCCACAGAAAAAAAACTGAATGTTTGGAATACTCACGAAGTTGCTCAAAGATTACCTGCCTAGAGAATGGTGATGGTGGGACCTAATCACTGACTGGCCAGCTGCATAATCAAGGCTGGAAGCACTAAGCATCCAAGAGTCAACTCTAGGAGAAAAAGGAAGTTTGCCTTTCTTCTCTCACCTCAGTGTAATCCACAGCCTCATTAATCGGGACACTATTATGTTCCTGGCCCACCCTCGCTTTAAAGAAGCAAAGGTAAACAAGGAAACGCAAACACCGACTTCCTGAGAAAGCAGCTTCTTGTTCCCACACTACATTCAGAGGAGAAATAGCAGGGACACATGGGGGCGGGAACCTAAACAGGACCAAGCAATGGAGAAAATGAAGGAGGCATCGGAGTCCTACAAAACACCCAAGCCAGTTGAGTCTCAAGGAAGTCCAGATCCTTTATCCAGAAGGGATAAAGCTGTTACTTCAGCTTCCTACGCATTTAGTCTTCTGTGACATTCAGTCTTTGTTTCTTCTCCATCTTCTGTCTCTTGATTTACAGAATGTGAGTAGTGGTAAAACTATCTCTCACTATGACATTGATTCATATTTTGACTAGATGAGGTTAAGCGATAGGGACCATCAAGCGGGAATATGTGGGCATACCCCCCCCTTGCTCTCAACAGTGATGAACAGCTTCCAGTACTGAAGACACATTTCCAGACATATATTTATAAATAAAGACAATGTGGCATTAGGAGAAATTATTTCCTGAAGCTTCTAATCCGAAACCTATAAGCACATTAATGGCAGCAATGCCACGGGTCTTATTTCCCAGCATCCTCCTCTCTACTGAGTTAGAAAGTAAAGAACTCACTGAAAAATGGAGGGAGTGAAAGTGAGAAATAAATGAGTAAATGGGAATTGTCTCAGATTATTTTGGTTTTCAGTTTTGTGACTTATTTCCCCTTCAAACATCTTGTTTCTCTACCAAATAAATACTGCCACCATTCTTTCTGCTCATTGGTGGGATCAACAGAGAAATAGAAGAAAATTCAATTTAGTCAAAACATATAAACTAAGAGGTTGAGGAGCCCTTAGATGTCATGTTGTACACCAATGAACTTTGAAAATGGAGAAACTATGCATCATGGTAAAGATACTTTCCTAAGAGCACCTCTTTAACAATTCAAACAAACTAAGAGCTCAGGTCACAGGCCACAAGAACAGCATCTTTCTCTTGGACATATACTAAAGGCTGTTCCCAGTAGTTACTACTGAAAACAGAAAAACGAAAAATAAATTCAAATAAATATTACAAACTTGCTTTTCTATATGATTCTGAAGTTTCCAGTTGACTCTACAATGCTAAAAACAATTATTAATTCTAGAGCTTCAAGATGTGGTGGCTCATGCCTTTAATCTTAACACCTTGAAGAAAGAGGCAGACTGATCTCTGTGAGTTCAGGACCAGCCTGATCTATATAGTTGAGTTCCATGCTACCCAGACCTCCAAGTGAGACCCTGTTCTGTTTTTTATGGGTTTTTTTTTTGTTTTGTTTAGGGGGCTTTTTAAAAGAAAAATAATAAATAATAATTCTGAAGTCACACATGTGCTATGGAATAATGTTCTTGTACATTGTAAAGATTTGTCACTTGAATTGGTTTAATAAAATGCTGATTGGCCAGTAGCCAAGCAGAAGTCTAGACTGGGCAACCACACTAGGAGAATTCTGTCATCAGCCAGACACAGAGGAAACAAGATGAGAATACTAGACTAAAAAAAAAAAAAAAAATCCACGTGGCTAAACATAGATAAGAATCACCAGTTAATTTAAGTGTAAGAGTTAGTTACTAACAAACTTGAGCTATTGGCTCAGTATTTACTATAATAATATCGATTATTTGGGAAGGGGCTGAAGGGTATTTAAGCGTTTCTAATGGAACAGAAACTTCTGGCTACCCACAACCGAGTGTTTCCCCACCACACACCCTTTTTTCCTGAGCCTACAAATCCCACGTGTGTAAAACAAAATACACTATAGCTAATACTTTCTTAATAATCTCCATATTTCCTTTAGCTCGTCAGTGGGAGAGATTTTAAAGGACACAGGAAGAGAACAAGGGTAGACACAAGCTGGAACTGCAAATATGTAGCTCAGTGGTGACAGAGTACTTGCTTAGTATGCACAAAGCCCTAGAGGAGAATGTGGTTATATATTTTATATTTAATAAAATCAGCCTAGAATATGAGAGAGAGGAAACAGACCACGATCGATTCTCACCCAGCCAACTTCTCAGGCTGAAAAGGGTAAACGCTGTCTTCAAGAGTCCTCAGCCCGGCTGGTAGCTCCTACAGAATGCTTGAGTCTCTGCCCCCTTTTGCCTTAAATCTTCCCCACCTGGTTGTTTTACTTCTGGGTTCAGTTCTGTTTCATAATCCTAGAGTTAGGATTAAAGGTGTGAGCTTCTACTGTTTGGTTGTTAGGCCTTGAACTCACAGAAATACAGAAAGGTCTCTGTCTCCTGAGTGATAGGATTAAAGGCATGAGTCACCACTGTCTGACCCTCAAGACTTAACTGTGGGTGATTTTTGTTCTCTGATACTCTAGGCTTATTTTATTTAATTTTTATTTATTTGTTTTTAGCACAAAGAAAGAATGACAATTAGATAGACCTAGCTAAGGAAACAAGGAACATACAAATTTCAGAGCCCTTAATTCTCTTCATTCTGCCCAAGATTCACCTCAAATATTTGATACATGGCCTGCCTTGCAAATTGACACTGCCAACCATACCTCAAACTAGTTCTTCTGTAGATCATAAGCCTGTAGACTGCTCAGCAAGCAGCATTTTGTATTCCTTGTACCCCAAACAACAGTCAAACAAACAGCAGATTTTGTCATCTTTACACCAGCTGTCTATTTTCTTGACAGAAACCAAGAATTTTAATTCTCATCCTTTCCCTGTAGCAGCTAAATGGAGTTGTAGGGTATGGCAAAACAAAGTGTAGTGTGACTAAATGTGTAATAATAAATGATAATTTAAGTAATGTTGTGCTTCATTTATTTCCCAAAGCATAAAGATCACTCTTATAACTACCTCAAATATCACTAGGACGGTTGCTTAAAGTTGTTTTGGATTACAGGGGTTCCTCATTGGCCAGTCAACACCACACAGGTTGAGAAAATTAGCCCCTAACTCTACTCTTGAAATTTTATCAAAGAGATCACCCTAAAGTTTCTAGCCGAGCATGTGTGAGCTGAACCTCATCTATCACTGATTAGCAGCAGCTTCTTTTATATACCCAACTCAAGGCAGCTTCCCTTAGCTTGCTTATATTTCTTGAACCACAAAAGTTGAAGATCATAAAACATATTAACTTGTAAAACCAATGTATTTATTTAACAATTTCAAAGGATATACTAGATAGGGGAACTGGTTTCTAGTGTTCTACTGCACAGCTATAGAGTGACGATAGGTAGCAATAACTTGTATTTTTCAAAAGCTAGAAAAAAGATTTTAAATATGTTTACCATAATAAATTATAAATGTTTAAGGAGATGAAAATTGTTATATTAATTAGACACTACACAATTATATATGTATGTCATACCCTATAAATACACATATATAATTTTATATGTCACCTTAAATGTTTTAATTATACTAATAAAATCATGATGCTGTAACATAAAAAATGTTTTCTGTTCCACAGGATTCAACAGATATTTGATTTTATGTGATCTTTCCATTTTCTTCAATCTCTTGAAGGCAAACAATGTTTTATTAAAAATTAAATAAAGATTCAACTATGTTTAAAACACTTTCATCTTCAGGTTAAATATTAAGGGAATATTTAAACAGTTTCCACTCCTTTGTTTCCTATAATTTGCTCTTTGTCAGACTACATTTTAGATATATTTTAGGAATTTCACTCTTAAAAATGATTAATAAATAACCTTTCAACGTAAAGTTACACTTTCTAATTTGAAACTGGATTGCTTTTCTTGAAGTTCAGAGAAATTATCTCCTTACGAGTATTTAGTAATTGTCTACTTGTGTTGACTAAAATATCATTATACACTAATTTATGACAATAAAATGCCTTAATTTTACATTAATTCCTAAAAGGAATCCTCACCAAAAAAATCACACTGCTCAACATTTATACAAATATATCCTGTGTATAAATATAACTAAGATGATATGAGCTGTAAAGGTTATGAAGGCACATGTTCAATCAATATATTGAAGTTCTGGGAGTCTTACACATATGGTTCACTTTAGGGAGACCCAGAAGAGAATCCATATCTATTGTTAGGAAATAGACAAAATAGCAGGAGCTTTAGCCACTCAATGCCAATTAAAGAATAATGGGGAAAAAAAAAACTTTTATGTCAGTAAAAACCAAAGTTCTTGTGGGATTACTTGGATTCTTTGTAATGGACAGCAACAGGCTTTGGATGAACCTCTATAGGTTCTGTCCAGAGATTATTTCTTGAAAGTATACTCTGGTTTTCATTTAGTGTGCAATCATAATCACCCATTTATTCATCCAATCAATGGCTACTTTTAACTTCTGCTATATGTCAAGAATGGATAGTAAGGAACAAAAATACAGAAACCAACAACCTGGGTAAATCAGAGTCATGTGTTCACATTGGTTAAAATTGGTCTGGAATGACACATAACACAGACAGATGAATGTGCTTATCTCTATCTATATGCCCTTGCTGAAGGCTCAGGGATTTGTAAAAATAAGTTAGAGCTGAGGAAACACACTTCTCTGTGAAAGCATTAATAGTCTTTTGTCTTTGGTAAAGTGCTAGGAAATAATAAAAGACTCTAACTCAAGCCAACAAAACATGGCTTATCAAGTTGCAGTAAGACTAAGCATCTCGTCTTGTACTAAGGTTGAGCAAAGTGACCCAGTATGAGGGATAAGGCCCTAAAAGCCAGCAAAAGAGTTAGGAGCAGCTATGCTCCAAATGTCAGGAGTCTCATAAAAAGACCAAGATACACAATTGTCCCTTATATGCAGAGGGCCTAGGTCAGTTCCATGCAAGCTCCTTGGTTGTCTATTCAGACTCTGTGAGCTACTTTGAGTCCAGTTAGTTTATTCTGTGGGTTCTCTTGTGCTGTCCTTGACCCCTCTGGCTCCTAGAATCCTTCCTCCCTCTCTTCAGCAGGATTTTCCAAGCTTAGCCTAATGTTTGGCTGGAGGTCTTTGTCTGTTTCCATCAGTTGCTAGATGAAGCCTCTCTGATGACTATTGGGCTAGGCATCAATCTGTAAGTATAGCAGACAGAATATTGTTAAGCATCATTACATTGACATTTTTCCCCAGCCATGTCTGGTTCTATCCTAGGTCTCTAGGACATCTAATCTGTGGGTCCTGGCACTGCAGGCACTGTCAGGGGTAGGCTTACTCTTCTGATGTGGGTCTTAGGCTAGACCAGTCATTAGTTGGCCACTCCCTCAATCTCTAGGCCACCCTGATCCCAGTACATCCCATAGATAGGACAGACCGTAGGTCTGAGGTTTATGGCTGGGTTGTCCCAATGCCTCTACTTGAAGTCTTGTCTGGTCACAGGAGATGGCCAGTTCATGCTACATACCCGCTATTGGTAGGAGTCTTAGCCAGAGCCATCCTTGTAGACTCTTGGAAGTTCCCTTGTGCCAGGTTTCTACCTGACCCTCCACCTCCATCCCCACCCCAACCTGATATATATAAATTTAAAAAATGTCATTTTTATCCATGTATCCCCCTGCTCCCCCTCCCTTCCCTCCTCTCAATCCCTCCCAGTCAGCCTTCAGCCTTTCCCCTCCCCATCTACCCCTCTCCTCCCCCAAAAGGGCAAGAAGTCCCAAGGTGGGTCAGGTCAGTGAGAAAAATATATTTGTTTTCTGCAATGTCCCATTGGTTATATCCTGGACCACTGACAGTACTTCCCTTTCTCTTAGTCACCTCACTTTAAAGGACCTGGAGATCTAGAGATGTCCTATTTCTTTAGGCAAAGGCCCTGGCTTGATAGAAGAAGCATCCTTTTAACTGGGTGATGTATCTAAAAAATGCAAAAGAGCTTTTGAATGTGAAAGTTGATGAGGTCTTCTAATAGATTATCCTTGCACATCTAGCATTTTTTTAAAGTAAATGCCTATTTATTCAAGATGGGGAAAAAAATGACAGTAAAGGCACATGATACGATTCACTATCAGAAAACAATCTGAGACCTTCCAAGGAAATGTTTCAGACACTGGAAAGCAGTATATACATTTAAAATCATACACAACTTAATTTCCAATGCTGAGTCTTATAAATATTTCTGTGTATCAACATTTTCACTTATAGCTCCTGTACTCTTAAATAGAAACACATTCTCTAAATTTTAAACTAATTTTTTTTTTTAATGAAGAAGAAACATAAAATGTAAAAACACACTCAGAATCAGGGTAGAATGTGGTCATGATTGTGTCTATTGCATGTGAAGTAAGGTGCTTAACTATGACAACTCTATAGCAAAGTGGCAGAAGTCGCCTTCCATTCATTCACAGATGAGAAAGAAACCTTCTCCAAAGTCATGTGGACATTAAGAAATGGCCAAGAATTAAAACACAAGGCCACTTAATTCTGAAAGCTATTCTTTTTCAAGAACTGAGGAATTCCACTCTTTGGGTTCCATCCCAGCCCTATTGAGAACTCCATGACATTTGACATATCCACTGAATGTCTGTTCCTCTCCTAATAGGACTAACATAACTACCTACCCACTAGCAGTACAGATGATGTGTGTTCACGATGGAAAAGTGTTCTGCACCATGTCTGGTACCCAATCAGTGCTGCAGAAGGGATGTCTGCTAGTGTGTGTATCAAAACCACTCATTGTACAGAGATAGTGTGGCATTCAGGCCACAATCAAAATGGCGGTGGCAAACTTGGGCAGGGAGCATAAGTTTGCCACAACCAGGTCTGTTCCCAAAGTCTCACAGAAGACTCGGTAGCATGTGATTGATATAAGGTTTCTCTCTATATTGAAAGAAAAATAAACATAGTCAAAGACAGTTTCTTAGTAGCAGCATTTCTTGAGTCTGCTCTCTTTGATGGCAGCGAGCAGAGGCACAGCCCCTCTAAGAGAACTTACTGATTCAGCTTTATCTGCAAAAACTATGTGGCTCTTTAAGAGAGTATGAGTATTGTAAAAGCTCTTCTGGTTGGAAGATGATTAAGGATTCACAATAAAACAGATTCAGATTTAAAAAAAAAAACTGTAAATAGGTTACAATGTGTGTAAAGTGTACATAGGCTTCAGAGAGAAAAGAAAGAAGGTAGAGAAAGCTGGTTAAAAAGAGAAATAGAGTAATAAAAATATAAGGCATATAAAGATGGAAAATAGACACAGAATCTGGATTATGGTTATTATTGTGTTTTCTTTTAATTTTTTAACTGTTAATGAGCTAACTGCAGAAAGACAATGGATTGCAAAGGCTGCTAAGTTAAAAGAGAATATATATTTTAAAGGTATCTTGATTTTGAAATTTGTGTTTAAGGATTTATTGCTTTGGAAGAGTTCTGCTTTTGTTTCCATAGAAGATGAGAACCTGTGGATTGCTTCCAGGCTTTTATGATTTCATCCACCAAGACCACCTGAAAATTCTCTGATGTGAAGAGATGATCACATTAGCTTCAGGGCTGCAGACTAAGATGATCCAGTCTCAAGAATTTATGAGATTACCAATGCTCCCTAGTCAGCAGGAAGTAGTAATGGAAAACTAAGCCCAAATTCCCAAAATATTGTATACAAATGTTTGTTTTCATTATAAATAGTTAATGGTCACAGTTAATCTCTTTCCAAGCAGAAAGGGGGGATATTCATGAGTGAGTTTTAAAAATTGGATTATTGAATTTACTTTAATCCAAAAATTAACCTCAAAATATTTTATATTGGTGTGGATTTTGGTTTATTGATACAAATTTAAGGTCAATTCTCTTATGCTGTATGTATTTTTCTACTCTTGTTTAAGGTATTATGTTTATGTAACTGATTTAAAACTGTAATGTATAATTAAAAATGCATATTAGTTATATTTTTAGGTATACAAAGATATATTTCAATTAAATATGTAATCTTCAAGCACTTCTAAGACCTACAGAATATGACATTTAAAATATTTTAAGAACTTAGACTTTTCTGGACAGTGAGACAGGTCTGCTCCTGGCAGCAGCAATCTACTTCAAGAGAAAAATGGGCATTGAAGAAACTCTTTGTGGCATTGGTTAGCCACTGGACATGAATCTGTTCTTGTATTGACTGCTTGACAGTATGCTGTTTAAACTGGACATGCAGGTTCCATAGGAAAGTGACCTCTGAACTTTGGCAGAACAAGCTGAGATGGTCCTTCAGGTTCCTGCTTTTCAGAGAAAACTGTCAAATATTCTTCAGGACACAAGGAGAAGTGACTGATGAACTATACCAGAATGGGCAGAGCAGATTTCCTGCTCCACTGAAATGAAAAGAGACTCTGGGCCTATAGGCTGAAGATATATGCCCCAACTTTATAAAGGAACTTTGGGTGACTGTCCAGACAGATAGGTGTCATCTCTATCATTTCTAGATTTTGGAAGTTGCTTGCACTTCCAGTTTGCTTGGGTAAATATTATTTCCTTCTGTGGTCTTTGATGTAGTTGAAGATTAGATAGTTATAGATATAGTTTTTTTGGGTTATTTTAAGTTATATTGAATATGAAACTTTAGATTCACAGTGATAAGGTAGAAGATAGAGTATTTTCTTTAATTTTGTTAAATATAAGTAGACTAGATATTGTAACTAATTCTTGCTTGGTAGGCTATTTTGTTATATGTAATTTTGCCATATTAAAATTGAAACCTTCCTTTTTGATTAGACAAAAAGGGGGAGGTGATGTGGGAATGTCTTTCCGTATGCTGTGAATATCAATCTTTAAATAAAGGAGCTGTTTTGACCCATGACAAGCACAATAGAAAAAGTAGGAGGGGAAATCAGAACATAGGTAGGAGAAGGGTGAAGTCAGTTGCCCAAAGGAGTAACATATAAGGAACGCAGGTAAGCCATGGGCCACATGGCAAGATAGATTAATAGAAATGGGTTGAATTAAGATTAAATAGCTAGCCAGCAATGTGCCTGAGCCATAGACCAAACAGCATGAACTTAGTATAAGCATCTGAGTTATTTGGGTGAGGAAAATTAGTGGCAGGCGGCTAAGCAGTCTAGGACTGCAGGTCTGTGGTCTAGACCTCTGGCACCTGGGGCCCAGAAACCATATTATAACACTCCATCATCTCCATCACCTCTATCCCCACACAGGGAGGGCCTCTGGGGAAATCCCTCTCAACTCTAGTTTCTCTTCTCCGGGCACCATCTCACTCCACATATTCCTCTTCAAAGTTGCATGTATTGAACGAGAAGTCTTTACACATGATCTCCATTTTCTGTCCCCACTGTCATTCCCCAATCATTAGGCTGTGGAATTCTTGGCCTCCTCCTTTTGAGCCCTCTACAGCAGAGACTACCTCAGTCATCAAAAATCCATCTGCTTGGCTAGGGGTGCAACACAGTGTCCTCCAGAGAGTTTGTGCAAATGCTTTCTCCTCACATGATATCAGAGCCTTTGGGACCTTGCTGTTTTGTGTCAATCCTTTCCCAGTTTTCTTTGCTGGTGTCAGATCCTGGACTTCCGAGATCTGTAAGCCTTTTGTCTAAAATGCTAGATCAAAGACATCTTAGACTTTGTGGCAAAGTGCGTAGTGTGTTCTTTTTTATTTTCTTTACAAGCTTTTAAAACATAAGAAAGAAAGCCACACAGACACAAGCCCCAGGCTGCCTCTCCCTGTGGGCTATGACATACAGACCCTACTCAAACTGACTGACAGGTGTAGAGCCAGAACATTCTCTGGGTTCTTTGCTCTTACCATCCTCCTGGAGGAGCCGGTCTGATTTCATGCCTTAAATACAGTCACGTATTGAAGACTCCCAGACAGACCTGCTCAGAGCTGACCCTGCTTTACCTTCTGAAATAAAATTGTATGTACAACTGTGTGTTTAATTAACAGTGCCCCTGGATACCTGTTAGGGCTCTCAAATACGAAACATCTGAAAGATTGCTTTTTGTCTGCTTTTTCCAGGTTGCTAAAAGATTCCATCATCCCTAAGTCCAAAATCTACCCCTAATTCTTTCATCATATTTTCAAAACCCCACCCATCTACTTTCAATGAGCATTTGGGCTGCATCCCTCTTCTCCAATCTGTGCCCTTCACCCTAATCTGTGCCCTCTTTATCTGTAATCTGAAATCTTGCAATAGCCTCCTAGGGGGCCCCTAACTTTCACTTTCACCTATCCATAACCGATGAAGGTAAATGAATTTATGTAATGTTGACTTAGCAATACCACATTAATTTCATGGGTAGTGTAGACTGTGGAAGCATCCCCCACTTAGAAACCCACTCACTGATGCATCACCAATTCTGAGCTTCAAAAGTTAATTCTGAGCCCCAGAAGTTGAGGAGATCTTACAAAGCAGCCTAGTAAAAAACAAAGCTCAGAGTGGTAGAGATGGCAGGGCAGTAGTTACATTCTACTGAAGAGGGACTCCTGGAGGAACACCATTGTAGGACATTTGACCACTGTCTTCTGCTTCCAGTCATGAGAGTAGAGATCTCAGTTATAAACTGGAGTGACTTCAACCAAATGCGAGAAGCTGGATGCTATTTTAGAACCGTATGGTTTACTGGCTAGAGATGCTTAGTGAAAGCCTACCCATCATGCCTAGAGGCAGTGATTTTTCTGGACTCCAGATTCTAGCCTAAAATAACTCTCTTCTCTTCTGAGTTATCCCCTCTGTGTTGTAAAGTAAGCAATTACATTTCATTTCTACAGGATGCAAAGGACCAAGCTATCTTAAAGTGTCAGCCCCCACCTTTTTTTTTTTTTCCTTTTGGAGACAAGGATCTCTTTAATGATGTCCTGGCTATGCTGGAACTTGCTACAAAGACTAGGCAGGCTGACCTCAAACATAGAGATCTGTCTGCCTCTGCCTCTCGAGTGCTGAGATGAAAGGCGTGGCCACCACCCCTAGTTTAAGCATTACACTCTTAATGTATTTCCTTTTTAATCTGTGCCCAAAGCAATGAAGATCATTATCAATACCTGTGTTTCAGAAATCAACCATATAGTTGGGGAAATACTTCAATAATAACTTTGGGCTTTTTGGTGTCTTTTAATAAATTGTTTCATGCAGATTGACAAGGGAGACAAAATAAGATGAAGTAAAGAGGTTACAGTGATTAGTTTCCCCCATCTAATAAATTCAGTTTGCCAACACTGGTGTGAACCAATATTTACCAAACAAACCATGTACCAAGGCTTGTGCCAAATGATATGAAAAATAGAGTTCAAAGACCCCATGTGTAACCTTGAGTTTAATCATGAGGGGGGAAAATGAGGGGTAAAATGCCTGGCCTGTTTCCCAAAAGCAAACAACTGAGCCAGGGAAAAAAGACATGTGTTTAAATAGCTCTGATCTGACGCAGAGTTTGGAGAGCCTTTTCATAAGAGTAAAGCTGCAGAACTTGGGGAACAGAGATAAAGTCCTGCTGGAGATGCTCTAATCCATCTGAAAATCTGCTGTGTGGAATTGTCTGCACAGACAAACAGCACAAGTGTTCAAGGAGCCACAGCACAGTAAAAGGCACATCTCAGTGGATGTGAAAACAGTGTCCTGTTCTCTCTAACGCTTTGGAAATAACTTCCAAGTCGGACAGAGACTGGGAGCCTCTGTGACCGTCAGCTGTCTGTGAGCCAGAGGTGTATGGTGTGGTGTCTAAATGAACAGTCTAGTTAATACATCGGATCCCTTATGTTTGAGTGTGGCTCAAATGATAACATTCTGATAACCTTTTCTCATTCCTTAGGATGCTTAATGACTTCAGAAAAACACAAAAATTGATTTAAAATCTTAATTTCCAACTTTAGAACAAGTTAGAAAATGTACAAAAAGTAAGGTTCCCCCTGCCACTACATACACTCTTGAGAAGGCACAGGAGGAGGAGCTGGAAAGACCAGCTCCAGGTGTATCTGTGTGTGTGTGTGTGTGTGTGTGTGTGTGTGTGTATGTGTGTGTGTGTGTGTGTGTGTCCCCGTCCCTAGGAATAGTATCACACAACACATGAGAAGAACTGGAAATCTAAAAGAGAGCTATGTATGGACTGAATCTTTAAGGTCTAGAATCTACCAGAGACCCATAAAGAACTACAATATATTATCCCCAAGGGTAACAATCTCACCAAAAACACATACTCAGCAAAACAGAGACTACTGATGAGAGAGACAAAGGGGCTGCCAAGGAAGCTTGAATTCTGAGAGACGGGACTACAGCAAATGAAGACGCTGAAGGCAGGCATTCATTCCAAGTCGTGGACATCCAGAGGGTGTGAAGTAAGGAGAGGATAGCAGGGACCCGCTAGGGACAGCTCCATTTCAGACTGGTGGACATTGTCACGGCTCCCGGTTCTGCTTCGAGGATATTCTGAAAGAACTTTCAAAGAACCAAGAATGTCCCAGAACTTAGGCTGAGACGTTTTTGTTTTCTTCTTTGATGATTCCTGTGCACTTAGGCAATAATATCCCGTTGCACAGAACTGGCACCCAGTGTGAAAAGCATGTTTTACCAACTGTAGAGAAAGCAGGACTAACTTTGCATGGTGAAAGAATGCAGGCTGCCTGGTATCTACACTCGTTCCCACGAATTGCCAAGAACACTTAAATTGACCTCATAGGGGGCCCGTTAAAGAGTGCTTCCATCCTGCTTGCCTCCCAGTCAATACCTCAGAAATATGAGGGCTGTTCCCCTGAGTAACACAGTAACCCCTCAGTGAGACTAATTAGATTTCCCCCCCAAAAAAATACCCACACAGGTTATTGATTTGAGAATTGAAAACAGTATTGATGTACAGTAGTTGGTTATACTTGAATGAGAATTAATTACAGAATTTTTAACTAGGAAAAACAGAATGTATTTACAAGAATTTTAATATAAAAAGATCTGTGTGATATAAAACCTCTTACAAATCCAGAGTTTTCAGAATCAAACATTATTGGGATAATTTCTTAAAATACCTTAAGATTCAGATTGAATGCATTATTATATTGAAATATTGAGTTTTGTTCCTGAAACTAAATGCTACAATATTCTCCAGGTGACATTAACTCCTGTGAAGGTTTACAATTATAATTTCTACTCGTATTAGAACCCAGTCTACATTTATCCCACCAATATTTATTCATTCAACAAACATTAACATGACTCCACTGGTGTGAGTGCCCATGTACCAAGACACTTCTCAAAAAAGATGCTGACATGAGCTGAAAATATGCAGAACCCTGCATGGGATGGGAACTTCGTTATTTTTCATGTCCTACTTTGTTTCGATATCATCACCTTAGAAACAAGGTGTTGGCATTCTCTCTAGTTTTTAAATGAGCAGTGAAAGAATCCAATAATCTGAGCAAGAACATCCAGCTAACACAGATGGCTCTGAAGTAGCTCCACGCATCTTGCCTTCTTCCCTTTCCAATTACTAAAAAAGTAAAGATGCTCAGATTCAATGTTCAGCTCCGGGTCCTTTCCTCTCTCACACATCCCATCTGTTCTCCCTGACCATCAAGGCTGAACCAAACACAAGAAAGCAGCATTGTTGGACCATTTACCTATAAACTCTAGCACCAAAATTGTTCTCTAGCCTAAATATGGTTTTAGATCTATTTCCTAGTTAGAAAGACAGAAAACCCTCCAAATTGACATAGTTGCCTTGAAGGCTTCACAAGCTTTGAATAAATTCCGCCTAAATCTGTGGTCACCAGTGTTCCTTGCTTTAAGAAATAGCACTTTCTTCTACTTGATCTCACTTATCCGAATCCTGGAACTTATTCTGGATTCAGTTTTTCCTTATTGTTTGTGTATTTTCCATTAGCAAGCCATGTGAACTATATCACCATAATACTTTGCATATCTATCCATTATCATCTAGTTCAGTTTCTGGATCCAAACTAACACTCTATTTGGTGGCGTTTTCTATTTTTTTTTTCCCCCTGACATCTTTAATTCAAGACTGCAGGGGAAATGTTCTAGGGACTGAAAGAAAGATGGTAGCCACTACAACCAGTTGAGACCCTTCAGAAAAACAGCATGAAGGAAGAGTATGTGAATGATGGTTGAGTGTCGTAGCTTCTGCCTCAACTTAGCACAACCCAGAGTCACATGGAAGAGGGTACCTCAACTGAGAAACTGCTTAGATCTGCTTGGCCTATGGCCATGTCTGTGAGATGTCTTCTTAATTCCTGGCTGATGTAGAAGGCCCAGTCCACTGTGGGTGGTGCCATCACCTAGGTAAGCAGGACTGAGCTGTATAAGAAAAGAGGCCGAACAAATCAGTAAGCAACACTCCTCCGTGGCCTCTGATATCCTCTCCTCCAGGAAGAGATTGTTGTTTGGCAGTGTAAAATGAAACAAATTTTTCCTCCATACATCATTTTTGCTCATAGTGTTTATCACAGACATAGGAAAGTAACTAACAGAATGGGGTAATACGTAATGATGACAGCTAAGGAAAATTTATGTAGAAAGGGGCAATATATTTTCAGAGAAAGACAAAAGGAAAAAACAGAGTGAAGCAGGTACTACAGAGATCTGAAGTGTTTCTCTTCCTGGTGTAAACAGTTTAACTCATACAATTAGCTGTTATAAAAATAATTAAGTTAACATGTTTAAACATGAGTTAGCCAACCCTAAAATTCCATTTCTATATTCTGCTCTCAAACCATCTACAAAGATACTGTAGGAACAACTTTGTTTAGCTCAGTTACTGTGCAGCTGGATTTCTGTTTTTGGCTTTTGGTCATTACTACTAGTTATTGTTAGTAATACAGTTAGTGACAAGAATGATAAAGGCACCCACCATACTAGCTTCATTATGTTTGTGACAGCAGAGGACGTATTCACCTACTTCATTCTAGCTCAAAAGAGAGGTATATTTTCCTTCTTGCATGCTATACAAGCAAATTAGATCACATATTACAGATTTATTAGTAGTTATTCTCATTACTCTTTAAACCAAAAAATAAATGATACAAAACAGAGACTATTTACTTAGGTTTCAAATGTTCTAGGTGATCATTTTGAAATAAGCGGAAACTAAACACTCTCTTCCCCCTCATCACTAAAGCCTAGTGTCTTGGCTGTTTCACAGGGAAGCATAATGTCCAAGGAAAATCACCGTATCAATCACTTTGAACACCACTTTCCTGTAAATCTGATGGCCAAAAAGTAGAGGCAGATACTCAATGATAACTCCTCTATGCCCTAACTCCAGCAAAAGTGCTGATTTTTCTCTGCTGAATAGGTAATCTCTCTCCCGACTGAGGCACTTTAAGCAAGGAAGAAAGCTTGCAGAGAAAATAATTGTTAATATATTAAGCATAACTGCCAATAGATTAAACATCAAGTAAAGGCAGCAGGATATGCTGGTAAATTACAAAGATACAGTGTAATTAAATAAATCTTCTACCTACACCCCATACAAAATCTTTCAGAGATATCAAGATACCAGGAGAAGCAAGTACTTTCTGGGATATAAATAACTACAAAGTGAGATAGCAAATGCATTCTTGTAAACAATAAATGTGGAGCAAAGGACTGGTTTTTATCCAAGCTAAGAAAATTATTCATTTGAGCTTTTCTTGTGAAAAATCCATAAGCCAGGTGCTTGACCCCTAGGCCCCAAAGTGTGTTGTAGAGATTAACAGAATATCATGTGGGATGTAGTTTAAGCTCCTATATATACATATAGGTATGTAAATATTGTTGTTGAATTGATTAGATCATCTAGGCAAAATTGAGACCACTTGCAGTGAATTTTAAAGGAAAACTCCCAAATGAATATTTCAGGTCAGAGTGCATTTCTCTTGAAGCATATGAATTTTATCCAACTCTGTACCTTAATGGCTTTTGAGTGCTCTGTTAGATTAATAAAAACACCAGGTCCTCCCTCACTGGCTGACGACTCACAGAGTATGTTGTGTGTCCAGCCTTTTACCGTGGGTGTGGATAGAAGCACAGAGGCAGTGTAAGAGACCCAGGCTAGTAGCTTTTGAGGAAGAATCTTGCAAAGTTGAGAAAGATGACCTCAAACCCCAACATCAGCACCAATTTTTTGACTGGAAAAAGGAACAGTGTGGCAGGCTATAACTGTGTTCAGCACATTTCCAGGCCACCAATAATTCAGTCACAAATGAATTGTCCACATAGAGAGAACCCGAAGTGTTGGTAGTTTTCATGAATTTACTGACGTGGGCCACCTTTTTTCGGAACTCAAAACAGCTGCAGGATGTTTAGCCTCTGATCCAGAATTGAGGAAACAATGAATTTAGCAAAATCCTAAAATTCCTTGGTTCTAGGTAAATCTTATGTCAACTTGACACAGCCTAGAGTTATTGGAAAGGAAGAACTCTCAATTGAGAAAATGCCCCATAAGATCCAGCTCTTAATTACAGGTTGATAAGGGTGGGTTTAGCCCACTAGGGTGGTTTCATCCCTAGGCAGGTGGTTCTGAGCTCTATAAGAAAGCAGGCTAAGCAAGCCATGGGGAGAAGACCAGGAAGCAGCACCCCTCCACAGCCTGCGAATCAGCTCCTGCCTCCAGGTTCCTGCCTCTGTGTTCCTGTCCTGACTTCCTTTGATGATGAGCATTGATCTGGAAGTATAAGCCAATAAACCCTTTCCTCCCCAAGTTGCTTCTTGGCCATGGTGTTTTATCTTGGTGATAGAGACCCTACAGTGTTTTCTCATGTTATGTTATATTTGTGGGATTACAGGGTAGGGGGTCATGGATTTGCTTATTGTATTTCAACTGAGGTTTTATTAACATTCTGTTCTAGTGAGGTGACATTAGATAACCTGGCCTTAGAACTGCCTCTAGAGTCAGCTAAAGATATCACCTGATTGATTAACTTCTTAAAAAAAAATAATAATGAAGCAGACATAGCTACGCATGCTTGTTATCTCAGATTCCCAGGCTGAGACAGAAATATCATGTTTCAGGAAAGCCTGGGAGATATAGCAAGTTTTAGGCTAACCTGGACTACATAAGTAAGTAAGTCCCTGTCTCACAAGAGTGGGGATGGAATAGTTCAGACTTTGTGCTCTTATACAGAGTAGGTTTTAAAGCAAGCAAAGCTGTATTTGTGTCTAATACAGCTACACTACCCAAATTGACACCGAAGAATTCACTTTATGTTCCTGGGACTTACTTCCTTTATCTGTAAAACATTTGCTACACTCTGGTTGTTTGCATAGGGTAAGGGTATCTCCTCATTAGCTTCCTCTCTAATTCTACCGAACTACAACCCAACAGCAAACAGCAGCTCTCCCCTGAGACCTTCATGGGCCTTGGCACCTAGGTTGTTTCTCGACTGAAAAGGTCATTACAACATGTCTCCCCACTTGCCTCTTATCTTCCTTGTCTCCTGAGCTCCAGGTCTAATGCTCACACTTTCCAACCACGTGTCCAAATCAAGTATCTCAGACCAAACCAACCAACCAGCCACCTCCCCTTCCTCTCCATCTTGTCCAGTGCCAGCGTTTTCTACTTTAGGCAAGCCCAAGTGTTGCTGTTAACCTTCGCTATCATCTCTTTGCCGTCTTACATTTCTCCAGCTCAATGAAATCAAATACTGTCTTAATCATCAAAGATTTAAAATGTCTATGTCCATTCCAATTCTTTCTTAAATTCCCATCATATCCAACTTCTATTAGAATTCTACCCAGAGGGCACACCATTAATCCCAGCACTTAGGAGGCAAGAGCAGATGAATCTTTGTGAGTTCAAGGCCAACCTAATCTATATCACAAGTTCCAGGCTAGCTAAGGTTATACAGTAAGACTCAGTCTCAAAAATCAAACAACAATAAAATAAACAAACAAGCCCTGACTTTACCCAGAGAACTTAACAGGTACCTCAAACTCCATAAACGGAAAATAGGACTTGGGTTTCTACCCCTACAATCAACTCTTCCAGCATGCTTTTCTATCTCATTTCCAAACACTCAGCCACCACGACCTCCGCCACCACCCATTACCCACCTTCAACACCCACCACCAACAAACACCCACCAACACCCACTACCCAGCAGCCACCAGCTGAATCACTACTCTGGTCACAGTAGGCCCTTTACAACCAACACCAGCATTGACTTTACCTGAGTTGTCCCATAACTCACAGTCTCAATTGTGTGTCTTTGTTCTTTGTTCCTCATTCACCAAAACCACTTTCCAACCATATCTACAGCCAACTCATCCTTTAAAAAGTAGACCAGATGCCACATTGGCATCAGAGTGGTCCACCCAGCCCCTCACTGGAGGAAGCTGATCTCACTTCACATCTTTAACAATTTTCCTTGCTCTTTTTTGCCCTCTAATGGCTATGACTCCTCTCCCTGCCTCTCTCTCACTTTCTCCCTCTCTTTCTCTTTGTCTTTGGCACACTGTGTGTAGATTTCCTACCATACAATAGATGACCAGAAAAAGACCGGAAAGTACTCCAAATATGTGAGTTTATCTGGTAACTTAGAATGGCCTGTGGGATGGCAGAGGAGATGAAGGCCTCTGTGCACTTCTTTAAAGTGTGTGTGTGTGTGTGTGTGTGTGTGTGTGTGTGTGTGTGTGTGTGTGTGTGCTTGCTACAGAGTGTCAGTAAAGCAATCCAAAAGGCAGGATAGCATGAAAGCAAGGAATATGATCTACAGGAGCAAAGGGGTCTTTACTGCACAGATCAGTAAGGAGAAGCCTTCCTGGGAATGCACAGAATGGGGAGTAGCTATAAACAGGCTACAGCACACTAATGCTTTGCTCTTAACTGGAGTCAACTATTTATTTCTGAGCTCATTAGCTCACTTTTATGACGGCATGAACATATTGAAACTAAGTAGACTAGAATATGGAGCATCGGTTATTCTTGTTCTCCATACTGTTAAGGATAATCTCCTCTTAGGTATCATTACTGGCTCTTCAAATCTGGAGGGAAGGGAAGTAAATGAAACAGAACCTCATTCTATAGCCCATAGTTATGACCTCAAAGTTACGACAATTCTCCTGCCTCAGCTTCCTGAGTACTGCGATCACAAATATACGCCACCACAGAAGTCTACCAGATGTTTTTAGTTATAAGAGAACATTAGAAACAACTTTACGCCAGACAATTAGATGATTGTATGTTCGGGGAGGGGTGGATTACAAAAAATAATCTCAAGAATAATAGGAAACATGAGTCGGCCAATAGCAAGAAACTGCATTAATAACTGAATTACTCCAACAAAGATCAAGTCCACTGAGAATTTTCTAGAACTGTATGAGGAAGAAATTAAGTGATGCCACATAAGCTCTTTAAAGAGCTGAGCTTCCCAACTCCTTCTATTGGTGTTTGATCCCACTAGAGCATAATGCTCTGGGCAAGGAAGCAAACCCATAGGTGCCTGGGGTGCTCTAAGGCAGTGGTTGGTAGCAAATGGGCATTGACGATCTCCTCAGAATAATAAAACATTGGAAGCCTAGACCATGGTGACAGAGCTTCAGCGGGGTGGACATGCCAAAAAGTAAAACTGTACACTTTTAATGAGTGATACTTTAGGTGGAGTGGTTTTTTTTTTTTTCACTATCTCCCCTTTACCAATTTCTTTAGCTTTCCTTTATCACTATAATTTTGAAATAGAAAACTTAAAATAATTGTGAACCTGATATGCAAAATGTCTTACACAAGCAATTTAATTGCTTTGAGCGTGTTTGTTCAGTTGTAAAATGTCGACATTGGTATCGATTCTAATTCAGCTTTTTTTGCACAGCTGAAGTTTTCGATTCTAATTGAAGTGTGGCCCTTTCCTTCTCTGGTCCCCAAGTCTATTGAATCCACTGTCCTGTATACACCAGGTCTCAGTGGAGCCAGGCAGAAGGGACATCTGTGAGGTCTTCTTTGTTTTGGGTATTGTTCTCCCTGTGATCAGCATTCTCTCCAACATCTAAGCGACTTGAACATGTCCTGAGGAATGAAAAAAGCAAACGTCTGTGACCGAGCTTAACCTTCCAAATTTCCCTTCTATTAGAAGCTCCTGATTCTGAATGTCGTTTCAAGAACTGGAATCTACCTTCTTCAAAATCTCCCTGACACCCCATCCAAAGAGGCAGTGAGTATCCCTGGAGGGGAGACCATGAGGTAACAAAGGGAAAAACTGAAAGAAGCAATGTGTAAGCTTTGTTTTCCACACAAACTCTGAGAGGGAGTGTCTCGCTCATTCAGCCTTCCTAGCTGCTTACCATCATGGGCCTGCCCTGTTCTCTCTTCTGGTGATAGGAGACCCAACACCCTACCCCACCCTCATTGGATCAGATGTGTGTGCATCCTTGGTTCACTGATGTTGAGCCTCCCAATCCACCTAGAAGTTCTGGTGGCTAAGGACCAACACACTCTTGGTCTTTGGTTGCTAAGGAGGCAGACACAGTATGTAGAACTTTAGGCATCATATAAAAATAGTAGCTTTGTGGAATATGTAGCCTTTATAATCTCCCACCCCTGAGCCACCACCTACACCCCTATTCCTCTCACTGTGTGTCTCCAGGCCAAAGGAGTGTGACTCTTCATTTAAAGGGCACATCGTACACACTGTTTGATTGTCAGAATCTACTGAAGTTTCCATGTGTGCTAGGAAGCACCTGGCCTCTAGTTGACAAGAAATAAATAGGGACCCATATCTTCAAATGGTACTTATCTATATTGACCAAGCCAGTACAAATAAGATCTAGCAAAGTCTTAAGTGACCTGTTGGATCAGATCTGAAGGAACCAGTGCTGCATAAATGACAGCATTTGGAGGGAAGGAAGAAGTTAACACTATGAGACTAACTCCCACAAAACACAAGATCTTAAAAGACATCCAGAGAATCCACTCACCGTCCTACGAGTTAGAACAGCAGACTCAGAAATATGGCAATTTGTGCTCATTGTCTCCAATTCCATGTTGTGACAAGGAGAATCCACGAATCATCTGGCCACCTTCTGTGCCTCCACTCAACTTTTCCAGAGTCTCCTCGAAATGTGGGCCTACACATTTCGTAATGTGTGTAATGTTCATATTTTGGAATAAGAAGAATCTTCACAAGTAATACATGTTGTGTTTTGAAAGTGGCGCAAAGAAGTCAAACCATACAACAGGTCCCACATGGAAGGTTTATTAAGGGAGGAGAGAGAAAGGGCAGAGACTGGTCCCTGGAGATAAGGGCAAAGAAGAGAAAGAGATGGCAGGTGGGCAAGCTCCACCGTTTATAAGGGAACATATCAAATGTGCACAGGGGCTGCTCTTAGTTACTGCACCTGAGGATGTACCCTGTCAGGACCCAAAGGGCAGGCCAACATAGATGCGGGAATGCTAATATTTCTTTATGTTTATTAGAAAAGGTGAGGAGTCAGAGAGAGGTAGCGGGTAAGATGGGGATAAGGAAGCCATGCTCTTGAGACTGCTTCCTGTAGACCTGGGGGAGTATCAATCACCTCTGGAGGACCTGAGAAAACCAGGATGCTGGACACATCCTGGGGTAGCTATGTGTTTCACTTCACTGCCCAGGCTCTGTGGAACCATATGGTGCTGCTTGGACCTGGCAAGATGCTGTTGGAGGTGGATTCAAGCCAACTGTCTGGAGCTCACAAGAAATCATGATGAGGTCATCAGCCGAGATGGAGGAAAGCCACATAGTTGCTGTTTAAAACATGTTTTCTAAATAATAGTTACATATACATATACACAGAGTTGAATCCAAGTAACAAACACATACGTGCAGAATTAGACCCAGCTTACATTTACGTACACAAACACACACATTAAACATGAGTTGAATAAATTTTTAAAAGGGGGAAATGGATGTTACTGAGCAAGATGTATCTGGCTTCTCCATATCTGACTCCCACATTATAGTGAACAGTTAGAACATTTAGAGAGGGAGAGCAGACATTCAAGCAGGTCTTGGAGCAAAGAAAAACAAAGTGGACAATTCTTTTCCCGACTGCCTGTTCCGAAAAAATATTGAGGCCTGTCTCACATCCTGGGAAGCAGTCAGAGGCAGGTAGACTGGCTAGAGACTCTGTTATTGGTACTGAATGGAAGGCAAAGCTGTGGGTGAATGAGAAAGCAGGTCTGTTATGAGTGGTAGAGAGCAGATCTGCCACTCGTGGGGAGGTCCTGGTATGAACTGGTTATCTTCAACAGGCCCCGTCAAAATATGCCACTAAACAAACACGGCATGTGAAGCAGAACTGGTGCAAGAGGCTTGGAGAAGGGAGAGGAAAGGCATAAAGTGTCAAAGACAGCTTTGGAGCAGGGACTTGGGAGAGGAAGGCCTCAAAGTCTCATGACTTGTCTGTCTTTGACCTTCATCAAGATGGCGCCTTCCCACATTGGCATGTGGGGTTTTCCCTTTTACAAAGCACACAGAACACATAATCTCAAGCATTCAAAAATCAGACCAATCATGTGGCCACATCACATTTCCATCACACATATGAAATAGACTTTTTAACAGAAAGAGAAAATTCCTGGGACAAAATTTCTTTTCCCAGGAAATTTCACGCTTTGTGCACCAGAGTGCAGAGAAGGTGCTATAGGGAAAAGAGAGCGGCATCACAGCTGGGCAGGAAAGAAGGAACCCCAGGCTGCAACATGGCCTACATGAGGGAGGAAGTAGACAAAGGCAGAACAGAACAAGACGTTTTAAACGAAAGCATGAGATGCCAGCAAGCAATAAGAGAGGTATCCCATGGGCTAGAGCCCAAACCTGTTACAATAGGGCTTCTTGGCCCAGGGTGGACAGAGGTCCAGACCCACAGACCTGCCACCCCAGACCCTTTAGCTGCCCACCACTACTAGGCCCCCAAAAATGATTCAGACACTTATATTAACTTCATGCTGTTTGACCTATGCCTTAGGCACATTGCTAGCTTGCTCCTTCATCTTAACTCAACCCATTTCCATTAATCTGTTCTGCCATGTGGCCCATGGCTCACCTGTGTTTCTTACATGTTAGTTCTTGGGCATCTGGCTTGATCTGTCTCTGACTCCACCCTTCCTTTCCTACCTATTCTGAATCCCCACCTACTTCTTCTACAGTACCTGTCATCAGCCAAAACAGCTCTTTTATTTAAAGATTGCTATTCACAGCATACAGAAAGACATTCCCCCATCACCTCCCCCTTTTTGTCTAATCAAAAAGGAAGGTTTCAATTTTAACAAAGCAAAATTATATATAACAAAACAGCTATCAAGCAAGAGTTAGTTATAATACCTAATCTATTTGTATTTAGCAAAATTAAAGAAAATACTCTATCATTTACCTTATTCTTATGAATCTAAAACTTCATATCCAATATACCTTTCAAATAACTAAGAAAAACTGTACCTATAACTATTTAGTCTTCAACTACATCAAAGACCACAGAAGAATATAATATTTATCCAAGTAAATCAGAAGTGCAAGCAACTTCCAAAATCTAGAAATGACAGAGATGACACCTATCTACCTGGATAGTCACCCAAAGTTCCTTTATAAAGTTGGGCCATCCATCTTCAGCCTATAGACCCAGAGTCTCTTTTCATTTCAGTGGAGCAGGAAATCTGCTCTGCCAATTCTGGCACAGTTCATCAGTTGATTTATCTTGAGTCCTGAAGAATGTCTGACAGTTTTCTATGTAAAGCAGGAACCTGAATGACCATCTCGCTTGTTCTGTGTCAGAGGTCACCTTCCTATGGAACCTGCATGTCCAGTTTAAACAACATACTGTCAAGCAGTCAATACAAGAACAGGTTCTTGCCACAAAGAAAGTTTCTTTGTTTCTCTAATAGAGTTTTTTCCATGCCCTTTTTTTCTTGAAGTAGATTGTTGCTGCCAGGAGCAGACCTGTCTCACTGTCCAGAAAAGTCTAAGTTATTAAAATATTTTAAAATGCCATATTCTGTAGGTCTTAGAAGTATTTGAAGATTGCCTATCTAATTGAAATGTATCTTTGTATACCTAAAAAAAAAATCCCAACTAACATAACTATAAGTTTGGTTATCATAGTGACTATTAATCTGCATTTCTTAATTATACATTACAATTTTAAATCAGTTACATGAACATCATACCTTAAACAAGAGTAGAAAATACATACAGCATAACAAAATTGATCTTAAATTTGTACCAGTAAACCAAAGTCCATACCAATGCAAAGTACTTTGAGATTAACAGTTGATTTTTAGATTAAAGTAAATCACTCATAAACCTATCCCCTTTTTCTTCTTAGAAAGAAAGAGATTAACTATGACCATTAACCACTTATAATAAAAACAAACATTTATAAACAATATTTTGGGAATTTGGGCATAGCTTTCCATTACTACTTCCTGCTGATTGAGGGATGCTGATAATCTTACAGAATCTTGAGACTGAATCATCTTAGTCTGCATCCCTGAAGCTGATGTGATAATCTCTTCACATCAGAGAATTTTCAGGTGGTCTTAGTTGATGAAACCATATTTGCCTGGAAGCAATCCACCAGTTCTCATCTTCTGTGGGAACAAAAGCAGAACTCTTCCAAAGCAATATATCCTTAGACACAAATTTCAAAATCAAGATACCTTTAAAATATATATTCTAGTTTAACTTAGCAGCTTTTGCAATCCATTGTCTTTCTGCAGTTAGCTCATTAACAGTCAAAAAATTTAAAAAAAAACACACAATAATAACCATAATCAAGATTCTGTGTTTATTTTCCATCTTTATGTGGCTTATTATATTTTTGTCCCTCTATTTCTCTTTTTTAGGGACTTAGTCTACCCTCTTCCTTTTCTCTCTGAACCCTATGTACCTTTTACACACATTATAACCCATTTACAGGCTTTTTTCCCCATCTGAATCTGTTTTATTGTGAAGCCTTAATCATTTTCCAACCAGGAGAGCTTTTAAAATACTCGAAGTCTCTTAAAGAGCCACATAGTTTTTTCAGAGAAAGCTGAGTCAGGAACTTCTCTTAAAGGGGCCATGTCTCTATTTGCCACTGGTAAACAGAGTAGACCCAAGAAATGCTGCTACTAAGAAACTGTCTTTGACTCTGTTTCCTTTTTCTCCAATATAAACAGAAACATTAAATCAATCACATGCTACTGAGTCTTTTGTGAGACTTCAGGAACTGCCCTGCTTGCAGCTTATGCTCCAGCTGTCAGTCCACTGTCATCATTTTGAATGTGGACCAGATGCTGTACTATGTCTGTACAATGACCCACTTCAGACATACAATTTGGAAGCTGCTCTGGCTCAGTTTCTGTGATCTAGAGCCCTTTCTAATCTTTCTCTGGCTTTATGTGAGTGTCTGCCCCACGTTGGGTGCCATCTGTTACAATAAGGTTTCTTGGCCCCAGGCAGCTAAGCCATCTGTGAGACCGCAGGTCTGTGAGCCTGGACCTCTGGCTGCCCTGGGCCAAGAAACCTTACTGTAACAGCTGTAACAGAACCATGCATCTCCCAGGCTGCTGGGAGAAGAGATCAAACAGGACAAACAAGAGGACAGAAGGGGTGGATGAAGAGACAGAGTGCATAGCCCAAGAAAGGTTCCATGAAATATTGGAATATAGGTGCCAGCAAGCGGCCATTTGGGTTGATATCTGATCTGAGGAGTATTGGGTCAAAGGCAGATGAGTTATAGGCTCATTTTCCATCCAAGGGCTGAACTCTAGTATCTTAGAAATTCAGCAAGGACCGATGAAGAGGCACAAGTTGCTAAGTGATTCGTCAAACACCGAACAGGGGCTAGGACGTGTAGGTTGAAGAGACAAGAAAGACACAAACTGCCCAGCGCATCATCACACAAAAAGGCAGGAGCCAAAGGGCTGAACCGAGGGACTCATAGGTCCCAGAGACAAAAACAAAAAAAAAAACAAAAAAAAAAACAAAAAAAAAAACAAAAAAAAAAAACAAGCTCTCACTCATGGGCAGTATATTGCAGGGGTGGGGCTTACGAATCATGCCAGTATTGGATGGGGAATCTCAATGATCTGTTAGATGGGAAAGTAGGGTTGTTGCGGGCAAACCAGGTTTCAGGGTCCTGGTACATCTCAGACTGCCATGAAAATCTGCTGAATTTTACAGCACCAAATGTTATATTTTTAAAGTGGCATGAACCCATATGGGAGGTTTATTGAGGGGAGGGGAAGTAGGGACAGAGAAGGGGGCAGAGATGGGTCCCTGAGGACGAAAGCAAAGGAAGAGATGGAAGGTGGGAAAGGCCTGCCTTTTATAAGGGAGGGTAGCAAATGCGCACGAGGGTGGAGGATAGGGAGGGGGGTGGCTCATAGTGGCTGCAGCTGAGGATGCATCCTATCAGGATCCTAGGGATGGGCCAGTACAGATGCCTGAATGCTGACAATATGAAAATTCTATTCACTAAATCATCCCCAAGTTGTAATATTCTCTCTCTCTCTCTCTCTCTCTCTCTCTCTCTCTCTCCTCCAACCCCCCCCATCCCTCTCATATGTGTGCATATGCCCACACACAGGCATGTGCTCTTGTACTCATACACAAACGTGTATAATTTGTCTGACTTAAATTCACTGTAGTAGTTTGAATGAGATGTGCCCCATAGTCTCAGGCATTTGAACACGTGTCCCCATTTGATGGCTCCATTTGAGGAAGACTTTCTTCCCTGGGAGACCATTGGCAGTTAACAGTGTCTGGGGACAGAGTATTACTTTCTTCAGTGGTATAGCCACTGTGGTGGTTCCCCATTCTTCATTAAGTGGCTTTTCTCCTATATTCAAGGGAGAAACTCTAAATTCCACTGTCACATACAATAAAAGAGAAGCATGGAAATGTAAAGGGGTGTCCACTGAGAGAAGGGGAGGGAATCAGAGGGGATAAGTGGGTGAGAATGACTAAAATGTTTAAAACTTTCAAAGAATATAAAGTATTAGAGAGACAAACAAAGAAACATTGGTTATCAGACATCTTTACTGAATGCTGACTTGATCTCTCAGGTATATATATGAGTAAAACAGATGGATCATGTGATGGTTCTGTTTTTAGTTTCTCTGGAAACCTCCAGACTGGTTGCCATAGAGTCTAATGAAGTCATATGCTCACCACAGAATCCATTTTTTCACAACCCCCGCCCCCATCCTCACCAGCATTTCTGGGTTTTTGTTTGTTTGTTTGTTTGTTTTTATTGCTGATAGCCATCTGGCTATTGTGAGATAGGATCTCTATGCAGCTTTGATGTTTTTTCTCTGGTGGCTAAAGACAGGAAACATCTTTGTATGTATTTTCTAGCCTTTTGTACATCTCTTGAATCATGTCTGTTCAGTTCATTTGTTCGTTTAATGACTGGGTGATTAGATAATTGTTCTCTGAATGTTTGCTATTTGAAGTTCCTTTATTCACATTTACTTATTTGTTATTTGTTATGTGTGTGTTTCTGTGTGAACATAGGACTATGCATGCCACAGCACATGTGTGGAGGTCACAGAACAACTTTGGGGAGTCGGTCCTCTCATTTCAGCATATTCATTCATGGACAGAACTCAGGCTATTGGGGTTGACTAGAAAGCATTTTTATTCTGGCCATCTCAAATGGCTCTGGGTTCTTTATGTATTTTAAATATTAATTCCTTGTTGGATGAAAGCTGGCAAAGATTTTCTCCCATTCCACAGCCTGCCTTGTCAATATATTAATTGTCCTCTTTGATCTGAACAAACTTTTTAATTTCATGTCATCCCCTTTGTCAAGACTTGCTGGTATTTCCTGAGCTACTAAAGTTTTTTTCAGAAGGTCGCTGCCTAGACCTCTATCTTGAAGTGCTTCCCCAGCATTTCCCATGGGTATTTTCAGTTTCTGGTCTTACATTGATGCCTTTGATCATTTTGAATTGATTTTGTATAGGGTAAAGGGTAGGGTTCCCATTTTAGTTTTCTACACATGGATATCGAGTTTATCCAGCACAATCCTTACTACCATATATTTATTACTTCTTTAAGAATTCCATGCACTAATACAATGTACATTGACCATATTCACCCTTTCTCATCCCTCTGACTCCTTCCAAATTCCCATATTCACCTCCAATATCCTGCCCTCTTTTATAAAGATATTTTAATTAGTCTTTAAATATTTTGTACAATGTGTTTCGATAGCAATCACTTCCACTGCCCAAATTTTCCCAATCACCCCCTCCCTAACTCATCCAACTTTCTGTCTGTTTTTGCTTAAATATTTTTGGATGCCTGGAATTCCACTGGAATGTAGTCAACTTACACACAACTGTTTCTCCCTCTCCCAGCAGTTAACAGCTCTCAATGGCTCCATGACTAGAAGATGTTATCCCGATTCCTGTCTCCATCTTCTGGCTTGGATTTACACAGCTATTGTGCTTGCTGTTACATTTGTTGTCAGTTTATATGTGCAGCTGCCCTGTGTCCAGAAGACACGGTTTCCTGTGGTTATGTACTGCTTCTGGCTCTTACACTCTTTCTGCCCCTCTTCTGCAATGGTCTCTGCGCCTTGGGAGGGAGATATGGTACATATTCCATTTAGAGATGAGCATTCCACAGTCTCTTACTCTCTGTGTCTTGGCCTATTGTATGTCTTTGTGTTCATCACCATCTCCTAAAATTGGAAGATTTCAGATAAAAGCTGAGAGATAGGTTCATGTATGGATACAATAATAAGTCATTAGAAGCAAATTTAATACTATATCCAGCTGAGTGTATCTGCATATGTCCTTCATCCTAGTATTCAGAAAGCTGGCCTGGCTGAAGAGTTTGAGGCTGGCCTGGTCTGCAGAGCAAATTCCGGCACAACCAGGACTATACAGAGAAGCTCTGCCTTGAAAAAACAAAATAACAACAAAATATAACAATGTCCATTGAGCATAACATTAGTAGTAGGTTCTCCTCTAGGGCCTATAGTTTCTTAGTCCAATAATGGTGCCAAGTATGGGTTTCTCTCCAGAGGTTGACACTAAAACTACTGCTGAACATTTTAATCATAGAACATGAAGAAACCAAGATATTGACCTGAAAGCTTCATCCGGACTAGCTACCTCTCATGGTGCTAAAAGGTGATTGATATGTATGCTACCTCAGGAAAAAAGAAATCGTCAATCACCTCCCATTGAGAATTCTCTGAGCTGTAATAATGACTCGCTTGACAAGACATTCCAACTGATGTAATAGTGGTATGAGCATCATGGCAGCAACCAACTAGTTTCTAATTGGATATAAATTCTAATCTACAAGATGAAGCACAGCACAGATTTTTGCTGTTGTTGTTAAGTGTCATCCCTCTACTGTGTGTCTTCGATACTTTTTGATAGGTTAACTAGCTGTAGTCATACGACTTGTTACTGTGTCCTGTATGTTTCTTTGTTTTTTTTGGCTTGATGTGTCTATTTTTAAACCAGTACCATCCTGTAAAAAGATTACTACTTAAAATCCTCACTAGTTTAATTGAATTTACTTTCTCTTCATAAGTGCATGTGTGCATGTGGTGTGTGTGTGTGTGTGTGTGTGTGTGTGTGTGTGTGTGTGTGTGTGTGTGTGTGTGTGTGTGTGTGTGTTTCTGGTGACTGAATCCAGGACTATGCATGCCAAGCAAGAGTTCTACCACTGAATGAGTTATATTCTCAGCACTTTGAAAACATTGATAGCACAAGAACTTAACAAAAATGACGGCTGAAACTTCTATTTCTCTTACAGAACCAAGAAAACCAAGTTTTACATCTAATAAGTATAATACAGTTTCAACTCTCCAGAGAAGGCAGACACAACCTGCTTCGGCTTCTTTTACCCATATGTCTCATTAAATCATTTGTGCGTGTGACTAGTTTGTATTTCTCTAGCTTTGTTATTTCTTTCTTTTGAACCTTCAAGACCCAATTCCTGGTATATTCAAATTATGTCCTTTCACCGTTTACTTAAAATTTGAGAAAAATAAACAGTAAAAATTCTCTATTACATCAGCATTATACATATAAGTGTATTTACATACACACTCAAATATGCACATATGTGAGCATGTATGACATACATATAGGTACATGCATACATGCTTCTTACTACTCATTATTTATAGCCTTGTTATTTTGAGGGAAAGTTCAAGTTTTTATTTCAAAAATTAAGTTTAGTAGGGTCCTGATTCTTTATATATAAAACCAGGAGAACTACACTTTATACACCACAAAATTTTGACATTTTTCTACCAAGAATTCTCCATTTCATTTTTTTAAATGATAACTGTAAGTGCACGCTCTGTTTCTAAGAACATAGAGTAGTCTGGCTTTAGTAAGTTGAAAGAACTAATTTTTTAATCATTAGCAGCTCTCTTTATTTTCATCTAGGGCTCCTAGCTTCTTTGATTTTATCCCATACTTCCCCCAAAGGTTTCTCTATTAATATTAACAGCTTTGGAATCCAATTATTCTGATTTATGCCTTTTCAATTTATTTAAGGTTGTGTCAATATTAAATTATCTGTCCCTTGTGAGCAACTTCAATAATGTTTAGATGCAAAATACTCTTAAGCATTACCTAGCAGGCAAAAATCTATGTTATTACTTATAATGCCATCCTCCCTCACAGAATCAACTAATAATTAATGAAGGTTATATTAAAGAATTCAGAGAGACTGAAATACTATGGTAAAAATATTGTAAGTTATACTGAAACTTTTACTTAATTCCAAATGCTCTTGTTCTTGTGTAAAGAGAGTGGGAATAAAAAAGACAAACCCTAACCACTCTCCCCACACACTTGTCTATCATACCTGAGACCGAGCCCCAGAACTACAAAACAGGTAAATTGGGGAAAGTAAGCAAAGAGATACGGATGGTAATGTAATGCTAAAAAGTATTTTATTTGTAGAATTCTAACAAATTTTAGAGTGTTTGTTTTATTTTATCATGTCTGTCTTTATTAACTAATACCAGAAAACATATAGCCAGACATGAAAATTGAAATGTCAAAAGGATTAATTTTTTAAAACTTTCCTTTCTGTATTTGTTTTGAGGTGATGGTGATGTTCTAAAAACACACTTTCCTGTAATCTGGGCTGACCTCAAACCAACTATGTAGCTGACCCTGGCCTTGAACCTCTGATTCCCTTGTCTCATCTCACTGATGCTGGGGTTACAAGTGTATGCCACCATGGTCAGCTTAAAAGCTGTCTCTCATCGTCTCTCTCCTTCCCGACCCCTTTCTTTCCTTTATCCCCTCCCTTTCTCCAATCACTCTGAAGCACAACCATTCTTCATATTTTCTGAGGCAAACACACAATTACAATTTTAAACTGAGAAAGAAGGTGTCATAAAGGAATAATGGATTTAGACTCAAAACTAGGAGAAACAAAAACATGAAACGAGAAAACATTTCAGTGAAGAAAGAAAGGTGCACAGATGAAGGAAAAATATTACTTAGGGCTATTTGGTACCACAGGGCTCACACAGCAGCTTGGCCTGTACACACGATGCCGCTGCGAGGGAGACCTGTAATACATGTCCTAATGATTACCAAGTTAGTGCTCACTGGGTGTCGTTCACCACAGAAGAAATCCAGAGCACAGACATAAAATGAAAGGAAGCTAACAAGGCCTTCACTGCACTGATCCTGTGGGATACTGTATAAATACTTGAAACAATATTACAAATTTGTAAGAAACCCCAAGAGGGGAAAGAATGGATCAGGAAAGTATTATTTCCTGCTACACTTTGCTATACACCCATACCCAGAGAACACCTAAGCAGACAGGCATATCCTTGCAGCCCGCTCCATCGATTTGTCTTTATATCACTGACATCTAAACATCGCCCGAGTGATTATCACTCTCCAAATTCATCTTCCGGTTGCAGGCACTTCCTTTCTCAGACACCTTTGACTTCATGCTTCCTGGAACTCAGATTTTTTTGAGGCAAAGAGAACTTTCCAGGGATGACCTTTGCCTCCAACAAAACACACGAATAATTGCACAGTAAGTTTGCAAGGAAAATAAATCTCACTTGTTGGTTCTTGACCTGCTTGCTGTCCAGCCTCCTTGTGAAGCCCAAGACAGTAACATGTGCTTTTCTCTCTTGTCTTGTGTATTAATAAACAGAGGAATGCACGTCAATCAATAAGGTATTGGAGGAGAGAAGAAAGTTCACCCCAAATCTTTTTATCTGCACAGAAACTGTAAAATAATTTACACTCCTCATTTGCTGTGATAAGCTACGTGTCCACAGAGACCACTTGAAGCTTTCTTGTCATGAACAGGTGGCTTATTTTCAGGGTCTCCCTCATTATTTTCAACACAAACATAAACAAGAGAGTAAGGGAAGTTTATCCCACAAGCTTCTAAAACAGATGTCAATTATATTGAAGTGTTCCGTAAGGGGCACTAACTTTGTTATTGACTCTGTAATGGCAACAGCCAGCTGCTGTAATTAGCCATCGATCTGAGTAGTGTGTAGATTTGTAGTCCAATGAAAAGAACTTGGATTCCATTCATAAGGTGTCTGTTACAGTGTTCGTGTATACTGTTTGTGGTGCTACGTGCTAGAGAGGAAAATGTTTTTCAAAGTCAAAAGATATTCATAGCCTGGGAGGTAGAAACAGGGGATCACAAATCTTGGGCTATCCTGGGCTATATTATCAGTCCCTTTGTCAAACAAACAAAATTGTCTGAGTGTGAATGTGTGTGTGTGTGTGTGTGTGTGTGTGTGTGTGTGTGTGTGTGTGTCCTGCACCAAAACTGACCTGATGCGTCACCATGTGCTTGCATCTGCAGAAATATGAGCTAAATAAGCCTCTTTTCTTTGTAAAGCTAGCCTGCCTTGGTATTTCTTTACAGTAACACAAGGTCCTACCTAGTAAGTACTCTGTGCCTGACTTCTTACTGAAATGCTTAAATATTGAGCTTAAACTAAATACTAAGAAGCTATTTTAAAATTAAGAGCTCGCATATAGAAAACATCTCTTATATTTAGGGAAGACTTTTTAAAATTTTTGTATATCTCTATTGATTTTGTTTTTGAGACAAGGTCTCATTCTGTGATTGTGGCTGTCCTGGAGCTCACTAAGTAGACCAGGCTGAATTCAAACTCACAAAAATATGCCTGCCTCTGCCTCCCAGGTGCTGAGATTAAAGGTGCACATCATCATACCCAGCCATATATTTTTATTACTTAAATTTTTCTTTGACAAATGGGTTCATGCTTATTCTCCTTCCCTTTATCTTCTGCCCATACTCCCACAAACCCTCCCCCTTCTTAAGAGGCCCTTTTCCATGTTTATGTGTTTTTGTTTTGTTCTGGGACCCATTAAGGTTAGCCTGAATCATCTCCCTGGTCATAAGTATGGAACTATCCAGTGGAGCCTGATGGGCTCCCCTGTGGGTACACAACTGAAGACAATGAATCCTCATTCTCTGTTGTATGATGTTTCTGGCCCAGACATTGTGGCCTAGCCTTGAGGTTCAGAGTCACAGACCCGCAGACCCAAAGAACCCACAGCAGGCCCACAGAGACACACAGATGCTTACATTAATTTTATGCTGATTGACCTAGGGTCCAGGCATATAACTTGCTAGTTCTTTACTCTTAAACTAACCCATGACTCTTATCCTGTTCAGCCATGCAGCTCAGTACCTTTTCTCAGAGCAGCATAATTATCCTCTGCATCTGTGATATCTCTGGCATCTCTGTGCCATCTCTGCTCTGTTCTTCCTGTTCCCAGAGTTTCCTTAGTCTGGTAGCCCTGCCCACACTTCCTGTCTGCCTTTGGCCAGTCAGCATTTTTATTAAACCAGTAGGCAGGACAATTATTTACAATGTTACAGCATAATCCCATTACATTTCCCCTTTTCTCCTTTTAAAACAAGAAGACTCCAAACCTAATTTCCCTTTTTTCCCATTATCTATAACAACTTATAAACAACACTGTAAACAAACATCCATAATCCATTTTTTGAGAAGATGGACATAGTTTTCTAGGCTACTTCCTGCTGAATTGGGGCACTGGAAATCCCATGGGGACCCAAAGAAAAATTTAGGATTATGGACAAGTCTTTAGTGGAGTAGTCTCTAAGGCTGAGTAATCTCAGTCAGTCTCCTTGAAGTAGTTTTGAATACAGAGCTCAGAGGAAAGTGCAACAGAGGTGCTCTGAAATGCTGAATCATCTGGGCCATTCATTTTCAATGGAGACTTTTCAGGGGGTCTTCCTCTATCAAAGTTTATTTTCTTAAACAGGAATAAATCCACTCTTTTTCTGTGGAAATAAAATTAAAACTTCTTCTCTGAAGTAGCATATCTTTTGATTTTAATTTCAAAATCAATTCATTTACAAAATATATAGGTTGGATTAATCCAGCAGCATTTATAAACAGATGTCTTTTAGCAGCTTTTACTTCTTCATTTTCAATCCAAAAACTTAAAGACAAGACAATAACATACAGTATCCAGACACTCTTTATAATTTCCAACTTTATATGACTTATTATTTTTTTACTCTATTTCTTTTTTAAGGACTTTCTCTATCATTTTTACTTTTTCTTTTCTCTCTCAAGCCTATATATTTATTTTTTAAACACACTATAAACCATATAGAGTTTTTTTTAATCTGTCTTTACTGTATATCTCTCATTTCTTATTCTGTTTCTGATGACGACTTTGCTTGGCTAGGGTGGCTGACTCTTTCCAACTCCCTCTATTTCCTTTTATTTTTGTCCACATCTTTAATCTGCCAAGCTGTGGCTAAGGATTAAAGGCTTAGCTAGGGTGAATGGATGGCTACACCCAGCTCCTAGTCTAGTTTCACAAAACTTAGCTTTTTAGCTAAGGTTTTGGTAGGACCCACAATTACCACTCTGAGGAATTTTTTGTATCCATATAATCACCAAGTAAAGCACTGCCTTCTCCTGCTCCTTAACTCCATTTAAGTATTTGGCAGCAGGGCCTCTTAAAAGACTCATAAGTGTTTTGCCTCTGAGGCTGAATCAGGAAGCTTCACTTTAAAAATGTTGCACTGATGTGGGAATGTCTTTCTGTATGCTGTGAATATCAATCTTTAAATAAAGGAGCTGTTTTAGCCCATGACAGACAAGATAGAAAAAGTAGGAGGAGAAATCAGAGCATAGGTAGGAGAAGTAGGGCAGAGTCTGACAGACTGAGCAAGCCGCCCAAGAAGAAGTATGTAAGGAACACAGGTAAGTCACGGGCCATGTGGCAGGAATGATTAATAGAAATGTGTTGATTTAAGATGTCAGAGCTAGCTAGCAATGTGCCTGAGCCATAGGCCAAACAGCATGAAGTTAATATAAGCATCCGAATCATTTCTGGGGGCCCGAGCAGCAGTGGGCAGCTAAAAGGTCTAGGGTCTGGGGCTCTGGCCACCCGGGACCAAGAAACCTCACTACAACACTGCACTTCTGCTTGCCTCCAGCAAACAGAGCTGACCCAAGAAAACACTGCTGCTACTGAGAAGCAGTCTTTGATTCTGTTTCATGTTTGTCTATATAAACAGAAAGCTTAAATTCATCTTTTACATCTTGTTGCTTAAGTCTGGGCTCCTATAAGATTTCAAGAACCTGCCATGTTAAACTGTACTCCCAAAGCTTGCCATTTTTTATTCAAGCCCACACACCACTGCAGGGCATCCCTGAACCAAGTCTCACATGAAAGACACAATTCAGAAGCTGTTTTTGGCTCCAATTCTGTGCTCTAGAACCCTTTTTAATCTCTCTCCAGCTTTATGTGGGTGTATATGTGCCACATTGGACTGTCATTTGTTGTATGAGGTTTCTGGCCCAGACACTGTGGCCTAGCCTCAAGGTTTAGACCCACAGACCCGCAGACTCACAGAACCCACAGCAGACCCACAGGGACACACAGATACTTACATTAATTCAATGCTGATTGACTGAGGGCCCAGGTATATAATTTGCTAACTCTTTACTCTTAAACTAACCCACAACTCTTATCCTGTTCAGCCATACAGCTCAGTAACAGTAAACTCGGGACATTAATTTACAATGTAACAGCATAATCCCACCTCAGTTCTCAGGCATGTACTGAGAGTCAACAGTTCTTCACTGAGGGACAGGGCCTATCCCTCCCCAACCCATGCCTGCCTGATTCAGGCACAGTACAGGCAATTACAGCTGCTAGGGGTTCATAAACAGCAATAATAGTGCTGTTTGTAATGCCTCGAGAATAGCATTTCATGGACTTCTTTTAATACTGTAAATTGTTGGTTGTGTTATTTCCTGCTCTGGCAGCATTTCAGAAGTAACTGGCACAGAGGCTTATATTAGTTGTAAATGCTCAGTCAATAACTCAGGCTTGTTACTAGCATACTCTTACATTTAAATTAACCCATATTTTATATCTATGCTTTGTCATGTGGCTTGGTGTCTTTTGTCAGTACAGCATGTTCATCTTGAATCTCTGCATCTCCTCATGACTCTCCCGACTCTGCCCTTATTCATCCCAGCAACCTCAGTTTGGTCCCTTTACCTATATTTTCTGCCTGACTACCAGCCAATCAGTATTTTATTAAATTAATTCGAGTGGCAAATCATTATAGTGTACAAGAGGATAATTCCACAATGTATTTTTTTCTTTTTGTCTAAATGAAAACCAAGGTTTTAACTTTAACATAAAAAAATTATATACAATAAAAACAGTTATCAAGTAAGAATTACAGTTATAATATCCAGTCCATTTGTATTTGGCAAAATTACAGAAAATACTCCACTATCTATCTTGTCTTAGTGAGTCTAAAGTTTTACATTTAATTTACCTTTTTATCATAACTAAGGAAAAGTATAATTATAACTAGTCTCCACCTCTATGAAAGTCCCCAGAAGGGAGACATGTTATCTAATGACAGGGACATTAGGACACCTGGACAGTCATCCAAGGTTCTTCTGTGACATTAGGGTATCTTACTATGGCCTACAGGCCTGACATATCTGGCAGACATTTCTGAGAAGCGGGGAATTTTTAAGGCCTTCCTTACCTCATTTTGGTAAAGTTTGACAGTCACTTTCTTTTGAATCTCACTGGTCCAGTGTGGACAGTATCTGTTAGCAATTGAGTCAAGGGCAGTTTCTTTGCCCACATGACTAGCTTTTGCCATAAAGAAAATAAACCTTATATGGAGTTTTTTCAGTACACATCATCTTTGTTGGAGTAAATTTGTGCTGCCAGGAGCAGACATGTGTCACTGTCATGAAAAACCTTAGGTTATTAAACATATTAAATGCCGTATTCTATAGGTCTTTGAAGTATTTAAAGAGCATCTACCTGTCTAATATATCTGTGTATGATCTTAAAAATATACCTAATATGAGTATAAGTTCAACTATTATAGATATATAATATATAAAAATTCATATCAATGTAAAATATTTAAGACTAATAGTTGCTCTTTTGGTTTAAAAGATTCAATAATCTACCCTTTCATTTTTATCACTTATGTATCCCCCTTTTTCTTTTCAGAATAAGATTCCTGATCTAATTTGTTTTGTTTTTTCACTCACCATTACCAATAATGGTTTATAACCATGCCCCCGTGAGTGATAATGTTTGGGGGCACTGGTAATAATTGGACCCTGTGAAAATTTAAGATAATGGTTAAGTCCTGACTGGAGCAGGCGGTGGGGCTGGATTATCTCAGCTAGCAGCCTGGGAGCTTTTTTGGATGCTAGATTACCTGGGCCACTGTCTTCACTGGTGTTTGTTCCCCGTCTTCTGAAAATTTTAAAGATAACATACATATTCGCATTAATATAAATATAGACTGAATTGTGCACAAGTCAGCAAAAGATGACTTTTCGTTATGTGTTTGAGAAGGTAAAATATCAATTATGTGTCTTGTGCTTCTTTCGGGTTTATTTCTTTATGTCTACAGTCAGGATTTCGGGGGATCTTCCTTGATCAAACCTAATTGTTTTTAAGCCTGGAATGAATCCACAGCCTCTCATTTCCTGTGGAAATAAACGCATAATCTCTCTCCCAAAGTAACACATCTTTTGACTTAAACTTTGAAATCAAGATACTTTTTAAAATATAGGTTGGTTGAATATAGCAGTCACTTCATAATCCAGTGTCTCTTAGCAGCCAAAAGTTTTAAAGAAAATACAATAACTAATAAGAGGATCTAGACTCTCTGTGTATTTGTCATCTTTATTTGGCTTTTTTCTTCTATATTAATTTATTCTCTTTTTTAAAACTTTATTTTATTATGTTAAAAGTTTTCTTTTTATTTTTTGTCTATTCTCTTTTTCTTCTCTCTCCCAAGCCTTTGTACATTTTTAAACTGTAACAAAAAGGGGGTTTTCCATCTGAACCTGTCTTAGTATGTATTTTTAATCTTTTTTATGACCACATGAGCTTTTAAACTGCTAAGCACATGGCCTCTGCTTTGGCTGCTGGCTCCACCTTGCTTGGTTCCCAGAGTACCTAGCATCATGGCAGAGATACCTACAGGAGCCACATTTACTGCCCCAGTTCTGGGAGTTTGGGGGTCCATGATGCCACCAAGTAGCATACTACTCACTGCTCATAATCTCCATTTAAGTGTTTGGTAGTAGGGCCTCTTTAAAAAAAAACACACAAACAAGAAGTTGTCTCTTAAAGGAGCTATGCCTCTGCTTGCCACCAGCGAACAAAGCCTACCCAAGAAAAAAGTAGTTACCAAGAAGTTGAGTTTGACCCCATTTTTATGTGCTTAGAATGCTTTTTCTGTCTTTATATGGATGCATGTGGCTTTGGACATTGGGTGCCATTTGTAGGTATCATTTTCCTATCCCAGCAGCCATTTCCCAAATAACTGACACAGAGGCTTATATTAATTATAAATGCTTAGCCAATAGCTCAGGCTTGTTACTAGCTAACTCTTACATTTAAATTAACCCTTATTTCATGTCATGGCAATGACAGAGGCCCACACAGAGACAGCAAGTAGAGGGGCCAGGCCTGTTCCTTTACAATTCCCCCATGTGAACTCAAAGAGTCACAACAGAATGCTTCATGTACCCAGTGACCTCAGAATTTCTCACAAGTGGCACATACAAGGGAAGAGTACAGACCTAAGACAAAGCAGTTGAATAGTTGCTTCAAGCTCATTACTGTCAACTCTAGGTCCTCAGCACTGCGTTCATATCACAATCCAAGAGCCCTAAGTGGCCAGACCTCACTCCTGTCCCTTCCTCTAGTTCTTCCTCTTAAACCTGCCACCATGTTTAAGCTGCACCTGGTTCAGGGATCCATCCTGAAAAGGGACCTCACCAATGAGCTTTGCTGAGACATCAGCTCTGGCAGCTTGAACCTGCAGAGCATGGTGTGGTGGCACATCTATTTGGTGCAATTTACCTTGCATGCCAAGAGCTTCTACATGTACCACTGGAATGGCAACCTGGCCATGAACATGAACTTCATCTGCATGTACAGGTAATAATATCATTGCAGTAAAGGCTGATGATAATGCAGATATCTTATACTCATATTTGAAACAGAAAATTAAGAGAAAGTTTTAGTTATGAAATTAAGTTAATAGATTTGTTTGGCCAGATCCTTGGAGTCCCAGAAGAGTACAAGTAGCTATATAGTACAGATACCTTTTGGTGAATCTGCACATATGTGCCAAACTCTTAACTGTGTTGGAGATGCTATAACACCCTTGTGAAAGATGGAGTGACATTTTCTGTAATCAGAGAGCTTGAAAATATAACCATTAAGTCATCAACAAGTAATACTGATGAAGAGACAGAAGATATTGACATCGCTAGGAGCAGTTCAGATAACTTTTGAACTGAAGTGTCTGAACTTTTTCACAAAAGCTACTCCACTGTCTCCTATGGTTAACATTCAGTATGTCTGCAGATATAACCCTTACTCCAGAGTATAAATTGCTGACATAGAAAGTTTTTTGTACTTATTTATTCTTTTTGGTTGAAAATAGTTTTTATTATGCAATATCTTCTGATTATGGCTGCCAAAATACTATTTGATTCCCAAGATCAAAGATGAACCTTTGAGAGAAGACAAACCACATCCAAATCATAGAAGATTGTTTTAAAAGATTTGCAAAATAATGAGTTGGAACTTGGAGAAAGCCAAGGTCTTATAAAACTTCCCAGACTGGGGATGACCCTTGGTGGGAACAAACTCAAGACCTTCACCGTTTTGGCACTGTGTGAATCACCCAAGCCAAATGGAAGAAATCAGTTTGTCACTGAGGAGTATCTGCTTTGATGGGCATCTCAGTTTTCTCTCCTAACCTCACCAATGGCTAACTCTGCTGCTAATTCCAGAGTGGCTCTTTCCTTTGGTGTAATGCAGCACCACACAGCAGATATCAGCAGGAAAGCCAGCAGGGCCCCAATTTCTAGGGTGCCTGTGTTCCTCCAGTAGGAGAAGAAAGAGGGAGGAGAGAGAAGTGGGGAGGAAGGGGGGCTAATGCCTGTTTTGTTCTGCCTTGTTCTCATGTTTACAGAACCTTTGCTCCACTTGTTCCTTGCCAATGCTACCTCTTTCTAGTAAAACCATAAGATGCTCGCTATCTCTCTTTTTAAAATTAATTTATTTTGCTTTACATCTGAGTATTTGCCTATGTGTGTATACATACATTACATGCATGCAGAAGACCCCTAAGGCCAAAAGAGGACAACAGGTCTCCCTGGAGCTGAAGTTATGATGGCTTTGCTGCCATGTGGTTACTGGAAAGATCAGCCAGTGCCCTTCGCCTCGAGCCATCTCTGCAGCTCTCTCATCTCCCCAGCTCATCTCCAGCCCCTGCAGTCTGCTTTAAAATTATAAAGCTGCCACACAGTGTGGGTTTCATGATGGCCATAATCCCTCTTATTCAACCAGGACATTGGCTCCTGTTTCTCTCTCTGAGCATCAAGCTACATTATTATAAAGGTTGCCAGGCAAGACCTGAGTGCCCTGTAGGGCATTTTGCACAGACTTTTTTTTTCCATAATTGACCCTCCAAAACCTATGCAGTAGGATTAAAAATCCCTCTAGGGAACTCCCTTCCTCTAACAGATTTTCCAGAAGGAGTCTTCAGCAGGACCCTTGATTTGATTTCCTGTCCCGGTTAAAAGTCTTCTGGTAAAAGACATGTTTCATTCTCATTTTTCACTTTTGAAATGATGCTCACCTAAAATGAATGTCTGCACTGTCTCAGAAACAAAGTAATGGGCAATGACATGTGTGTCACTGTGTGTGTACACACACATAATCTCCAAGAGAGAGAAATCCTCCCTCAGCTTAGACTAAATAACTGTGTCACAAAGTGCAGATTTGTAGGCTCACAGCAGTATGAGAACCTGGACAATACAGATTTGTTCCTTCCTTTCCAGGGATATGTTTTCACCATTGTTTCTTTCTTACAGCTCCCCCAAGGCAACAACTGGCCACCAATACATCCACATGGGCAGACCAGCAGATTTGCAGAACTGACCACAGGCAGATAGAGCCTCAGGGTCTCAAGGTTGGTCCAAGACTTTGCCGGTTTTATTTTCCTACAGAAAATAATGGGAACAGGGGAGTGTTGAGATTTCAAGCTTTAAACTCCAGTACTTCTAGGTCTTTGCAGATGTAACCAACTTAAAACAAGGTCACAGCAGACTTGGGTGAGCCCTATTCCAATGACCAGCATCCCATTCAGAGAAAAGACGAAGACAAAGGAACTTCACCAAGGTTGTGGGCAACCTCAGAATCTAACACGGACACCCCGGAGGTTCCTCCTGGGTGAGGGAGCACAGCCCTACTGACTCCTTGACTTCAAACTTCAGCCTCTCAAACCCTGAAGTCTTTGTTGCTTCTAGCCATCGGGTTGTGAGAATTTTTAGGAGACATTTTTCTTTTTTAGCATATTGCTGGTGCTATTTACAAAGGTAGTGCATCTTTCTGGGACTCCATAACACCTTCAAAACCTGAGCAGTAAGCTAACAGCCGTCCTCTGTCCACCAACCCTAAGGAATAATATTCATTTCAGGTGTGTGAGGAAATTATTTGACTCCAGATTCTTGGTTTATTTGGTTTTGGTGTTAAGTCAAAATTTCATTCTATACTCCAGGCCAGCCTCAGACTCACTGAGTAGCCAACACTGGCTTTGAACTCAAAACAATTCTTCTGCTTCTGCCAGAGAAGTGCCAAGATAAGAGGTATGCCCAGAACACCAGGTTACTGTTCAACTGAGGGCTCCATATCTGTTTATGTGTAAGAAGGGCCTAGTGCTGACTGCTCTTTCCATTTCTACCATTTGGAGGGCCTAACTCAAGACAGGAAGAAGGAAAAGCCTAACAGTACCCCTTCAAGGAAAATCCAGTGGAAAACAATTCCTATTGTCTACTTGCATTTTTTACTTAGGTTTATTATACACTATGTCTAAAATACATCAACAGGCAGATCTTTTTTAAACTAAATGTATTTTTATTTTATGTGTATGTGCTTTGCCTGCATGTGTGTACACTGTGTACATGTCTTGTTCCCAAAGAGGCTAGCAGAGGTTGCTTAATCACCCGGAAGTAGACTTAGAGATGGCTGAGAGCCACCATGCAGCTTCTGAGAACAGAACCCAGGTTCTCTGCAAGAGCAGCAAGTGCTTTTAACCACCCAGCCATCTCTGCAACCACTAGATCAGTTTCTTGGGATTCAGATTCTTAGATGATACCCGAAAGGCTTGTGACGTTGAGTAAACACCTTTTCGTAAGATGTCGTTCTAAAACATTCTCTTGGCAATAGATTTTTTTTTTCATTTCTTTTGTATTTCATACAGTGTAGTACCAACCAATGGGACAAATACTGCATCATCTCACTTGTGTAAGGGACCTAGAGGGGTAGAGGTCATGGGAAGGGGTGGTAGAGGGTAAGTGCCAGCACCTGGGGGAGACCAGAGTCAGAAATGAGTGTTAAAGAGTTTTGTTCTAGATAAATGAAGAAGTTATAGAGATACCGTGGTGACAGTCCCTAGCACTGTGAATGGACTTCAAACCACCCAAAATAATGCACTTTAGAAAAATGATTAAAGGAGCTGGTGAGATGGCTCGGCTGGAAGAGCACTGGATGCTATTGTAGAGGATCTGGGTTCAGTTCCCAGTACCCACATGGTGACTCACAAACCATCTGTACCTCTAGTTCCAGGGGATCTGATGCCCCCTTCTGACCTCTACAAGTACCAGGCACACAGACAGTGTAGAGACATATGTGCAGGCAAAACACTCTACATATACATTTTTTGTCTTGTTTTTCAAGAAAAGGTTTCTCTGGTTGTCCTGGAACTTCCTCTATAGACCAGGCTGGCCTAGAACTCAGATATCTGCCTGCCTCTGCCTCTTTAATGCTGGGATTAAAGGTATGTGCCACCACCACTTTATATTAATACTTTTTAATTAATTAAAAATTGTCAAAATTACTTTTTTCAGTTTTGGTTGTTTGAGACAGGGTCATTCTGTGTAGCCCTCAATGTCCCAGAACTTACTATGTAGACCAGGCTAGCCTCAAATTCACAAAGATCTACTACCTCTCACCCTGTCTCCCAAGTGCTTGGAATTAAAAGCATGTAGCACGTACCACTATGACCAACTCTATGTTATGCATATTTTTACTACAATAAACAAAATAAGGACAACATAGTCAGAATTCAATAAATATAATTTAAGTAATAGTTTGAGGTAAAGTCTACAGAGTTTTAAACTCTTACAATTCCAACTTTTATTTCTTTCCTGGTTTAAATAGTTACTAATAACGCCACAGGACTAAACAACAGTATTCCAAAAAACACTTCCATACCAGCTTTGTTGTCTCCTTCAAGCCTCTTTGAATTACATGCCTGGGAATGTGGGAAGGTGTGCCTGTGTATGCTTACGTAGAGGCTAGACCAGGACATCAGATGTCTGCCTCATTCATCCTCCGCCTTGTGCCTAAAGGAACTAGAAATGCCATATTCCAATTATGCTGGCCGACCAGTGAGCTCTGTGGACTCTCTGCGTCGACCAAGCAATGCTGGGGCTGCAAGCATGTGCAGCTATGCCCAGCTTTTTACGTGGGTGCTGGGAACTCAAAGTCCTCATGTTTGCAGAGACGTGCTCTTACTCACTAAGCCATTTCCCTATAAGCACTACTTTTATTAGTTGGATTATAGTTAGTAGAATGAAGTGACGGGTCTCCTTATGATATTGTTTTGTATGTATATCATTGAAGGTTGTTCATATTCACACCCTTATCTTCCCCTAGGAATGGCCGTTTTGCTGATTTCTGACGCTGCCTTACAATGTCTTGTGTGACTGTCACAAACACTGGACTGAGATTAGTGTCTGGAATGTGAAGCAAAGCAGTGCCATGGGAGTGCGGGGACACTTGGCGAATGGGTAATGGCTTACATATGAACGCTGGATATTTATGAACCTCCAGCAAGAAGGCCATAAAAGCCCCAAAGAGAAGGTCAGGGAAGAACTAGGCTGGAGACATCAATAATTGTTTGGAAAAGGTTTGAGTTGAATCTTGAGAACTGGTGAGGGTGTGCCTAGAAATGGGAAGCTTCAGGAAAGAACAACATTAGGAAAGCATGCACCCTTGGGGCGTGACCCTCCACACTCCCCCACTCTTCACCCCCCCCCCCGACTCCCCACCCCTGCTGCATTACTCCACATAGCATTACTCATCTACCACTCATGGAAATGCTATTCTAGAAACCAGGATTATCTGCTTGCCAGCCTGTGGCTCACCAGAAAAGAACGCCATGATAATTCAGAACTCTGATACTATCACTCAGAGGTACATTATCTCCAAATGTTTTTAATGCACTCAAAATGTTCTAACCCTAGACTGGAAGCCTCGCCTTTCTACTACATGCCATTCAAGCTGTGGCTCATCAGGCAAGCCTGGTATTCTTCCCTGGCCATCCTGTGGAGGACTTCTTCCCTGGAGTGCTGTTCTAAGAATTCCCATTTACTTCTGAGACTAACCACACTCTGTGACCTCAGATCCCAGAGTCCTGAGTAGCCACTGAAATTAAATAAACTGCTGGGAACTCATTGCTTGTAATATGCCAAGAACAGTGCTTACCTTTAAGGAAAAACAGGAAAGGGCCTCTCCTGGGGGGTAGAGGGTGGGGAGACCTGCATTACTGAGAAGAGAAGCCTCAAGATTATGAAACACTTGAGAAACCATCATGACCCCTACCAGAACTGCCCACAACCTTGGCAAACGGGTTCATCACCTCGAAATGATACCACACATATTCGAGGACGCCGTAACTGAAATGATGTGAGAGATTCACTTTATACTTTCAGAGCCCCCGAGAAAATATAAATGTTCAGGAAGAAGAAAATGCTGTCAGAGAAAGTCCTGACAAAATTAAAACTAAGACAAGAGAGAAAGTTAGCATCCAAGTTTCTCGGTCTTCTGCAATAAGTGGGCCTAAATAGAGTGCCCATGAGGATGCTGTACACACTGCAAGCCAGGATTAGATGAGGCATAAAATGTGTAGAAGACATATCTCACACACAATTGTTATCGTATAGTAATATCTACATCTGTGTTTAAGAAGACAGAAGAATTTGCCCTTTGGATAAGCAACCAAAATTATTTATATCTGGAAGATCTATACCATTATTACCACTCAGAATTAATAGCATGTAAATCATTCATGCTAAGAAGAAGGAGAAATCAGGCAACAGCAATTTTGAGCCCACAGAAGGAAAATGAGAGAGGAAGTACATGAAAGGGTGCTGCATGGTACTCTAGAGAGTGTTTGTCTCACACCCCTGCTTTTTAGAAGCTTCTGGAATGGGAACCCTTTACCACAGCTTTAATACATACACATCTATATATACATATATTGTTAATGGTCAGAAACAACCAAAGAAATGAGGGTCCTGATACACAGCTGTCACCCCAGCACCCTGGAAGCTAAGGCAGGAACTCAAAGCCAGCCTGAGCTACATAGCCAAGTAACAAACCCTGTAACAAACAAACAGACAACACAAACCCCACAGCAACAATGCAATAACCACTGTGAGTCCTCTGTGGCATAGAACCTTCTGTTGGCTTCCACAATTTTAAAGGCAGACCATTGTACCTGGCTACCGCTGCCTTGTTGGAAGGTCTTTACAGTTTGGGTTGCCTTATCCCAAATCACTGTCCTGCCCCTGGCTGTTTCCCCATGCCCCAGGTGTTGGCTCAGAGATGTGTGACTTTTGCTGTGTGGCCTCCCTATCTACCCTAGAATTCACCTCATGTTCAAGAGAGGAAGGAATTGTCAAGGCTCATGGTTTGAAGCAATAAGATGGAATAGTCTAAGAATGGACTCTCAAAGCCTTCAAGACGGCATGCTGATTGGGAGTGGTTTTTAACCTTGAGACAAATGGCTGAGGTGCCTATTTAACATATAGTGGACACTGGTCTCCGGGTTCTCCCAGCATCCTTCACTCCCTACCTATTGCAGGGCCCCCCTGGCTAGCATACCTTGCCCCATGGTAAACTTCTCTAGCCCTGGGGCTGGTCTGCCCTTCCCCAAATAATCCAACCATTTTGGTTGCCTGGTCCTTTAATCTACTTTCCTTGGGCCGGCGGGCTGCTGCACGTGTTTGCCCTCTCTCTCTCCCCCCCTTCTTCCCCTCCTCCCTCCTCATATGGCTCAGGGACATGTCCACTGTGGATTCTCCCAGATGCTCCTGCCTCTGATTATGCTCTCCCACATATCTGCGATGAACTTTCTCCTCCACCATACCTAGGAGCCATCATGGTCCTGTCCCTTTTCATTCCTTTAATTTTTTCATTCAGGGAAGAGAAGATATCTCTTTTTTATTTGAATCTCATTATCTTCCTGAGAGAACTAAAATCCCTCTACCATACATGATATGAAAACAATGAAGGACCACCAACATGGCTCATGTGAGTTAGATCACAGCCAGGGGAGAGCAGACTCCCAAAAGCCTCTCTCACCTCCACCTCCACCACAAGCACAGTTAAACTCTCTCTCTCTCTCTCTCTCTCTCTCTCTCTCTCTCTCTCTCTCTCTCTCTCTCTCTCTCTCTCTCTCTGACACACACACGCATGCACACACACAAAAAAAACACACACATTGAATAAATAAATGCAATTTAAGCTTTTTAAAAGAGAAATAAATCTAGAGAGTGATGAAGTTGATGACATCATAAATCCTCAAGTGTACATTTTTATAAGTACTGATAAAGATGAAAAGTAAGGCTGTACTTGATACACACATGTTGAGAGTGAGCTGTTTTGTAATTTTATTGTCTACTACTTGATATTCTGCATAACACACACACACACACACACACACACACACACACACGTACAGTAGGTCCCCTCATCCAAAAGGGCTCAGTGCACTTCTGGTGGGAGCCTGGAATACCAATAGTTCTGAACCCCAACCTGAGCTGTCCTCTGCTTTCTCTATCTTCCCAGGAGCCTTATGCATAGAATCTGGGTTAATCTGAACTCTCATATGTTATGTTTTCATGTCACCTCTTGTCACTATTCTGATAGCTTGAGCCACTAGTAAGTGAAACCATAGTTTCTTGAGCACTTGAACCATGATAATGTATCTGACAGCCTAAGTGGTACTAATAACCAGAAGTGTGTTGTTTACGGCATGGGAATATTGGACCAAGGGAAGATTTGTATATCTTCATGTACTGGGCTGAATAGAGTACAAGGGATCTTACCACATTATACATGTCAGACAATTTAAAATATAAATTGCTTATCTCTGGAATTTTCCCTCTATAATTTTCTTAGTCCATAGCTGACTGTGGAAAACTGAACCACAAAACTGTGGCTAGGCAGGAACATTGGGACCCAACCACATGTATATATGCATGCACTGAAGAACTCAACACATCACAAGGTCCTCTCTTCCTACTCATGCTACCAAAGAGCCCCACTTCCTGCCTGGTGAGAGATCTAAGAATCTCACCACCAGAGACAGTCACCGGGAGCAGAGATGGGGCTCCATCCCAAAGACAGTGACCACTGGGTTCAAGCTGTCGTTGCTTGCTTGGTGAGTGTCATGCCTTATTCGGTCCTGCTCTGTGCATAAGATGACCAGAACACTGGAAGAGCATGTATGGTGTCACAGCAATACTAAGGTCCTTTGGGTGATGGGAGGCCCTGGGAGCCTTAAAAGAGCCATACTACAGATTTGAGTTCACTGCATGCCTTGGCTCCCTTGTCATCTCTCAGCATCAGCAGATACTCATTGTTCTGAACTCTAGGTCAGCAGCCATGCAGCCATCTGGACAGTGATCTTCTGTTCTGATGAGCATCATAGATGCCCTTAGATCCTCCTTTAGGCAAGAGGCCAAGCAAAGGCTAGCAAAACCAACCACAATACCAATGAAGATAAAGTACCCACAACACAGTCAGTGTGTCAGGAATTTACAGCTCCAATTAGAACACTTGGTAAGTTCTAGGAAAGAGTGTCAGTGTGTGTACCTGAAGAGAGCACCCCATACAACTGGCCTCCACTAGAGGCCATTGAAACAGGAAATGACATAACCACACTGCACCATAGCTCTGAGTGGTGTCCACTTCGTCCCAAATATACAGCAATGCAGCACCTTTGATTTCCAGAATGGGAAAATAGTTTCAACGTGAATCTACTGATACACGTAATCTCTGAACTTTCTATCGGGTGTGTTTTCTGATTAGTTTCTTCTTCGAAAAGTGGAGATTGGAGTCTCTGAAGAGTAAGGCGGGATGAATGCACCATCCTTTGACTGCCCTAACAGGATGTGAACATCTCCCCATTGAGCATCTTCTGATTACTTAGTTGGTGAAAGGTTAAGTCTCTCAGCAAACACAGTAAGCAAAATCAAGCCAAATTAAAATAAAAGACCAGGTTTATTGGCAAAATTCTCCTGGGTGATTTTCCCAGCGCCTCAGAGATAAGATGGATAGGGAAGACTAGAAAAAAAACATGTGGCCACTCTCTGGGAAGCAGTTTAAATACCCTTTATTTAATTGTGGGGGCTTGGCTTTCTGAGGAAGGAGGCAGGTTCAGAATGGGGGAGAGTCAGGCCAAGCGGAGTGTCCCACTAAAAAGTTGGGAGTGGGTTTAATTACTTGAGATCTGTAACTTCTAGAGCTAAAAAATGGCACTAATTAAAGAGGCATGAAATGAGGTTTAGAAGAATCTATAGATGAGTCAAATTGCCTAATAGTAAACAAATAGAGGGGGCAAGTCCAGGGTGACCGACCGTCTGAAAGCATACTTTCACTTCTATCTTGAGGTATTTGTCTTTGATTCTCTGCTTCCTGTCCATAAAAACTCTTTAATGCCCTCTGCTCTCTTCTCACTTCAAAAGAAGCTTATTACTTTTCTTAAGCCCAAAAGTGAAAAGAATCATATTTATCTCTCTTTTATATTTTCTTTTTACATTCTAGTATCTGCTAGGAAGCAAGATCCTGAAAAAAAAAAAATGAACAACAGGAACTCTATGCCTGACAATAAGAAACAAAACCTTGGTTTCAAACATCACACAACTGGATGAATGTCACTGGATGAATGTCACTGGATGAATGTCACATCCCCCTCTGCTTCTTTTCTCCACCGTGGGACAGCAGCTGGCTGACTCATTCTGGTGTGTTTTGCCTTACTTAGCCATAGCACTGAGTGGGCTGGTGTAAATAGGAAGTGATGAGGAAAATCAATGTGGGGAAAACACTTTTTTTTTTTTTCAAAGCTGTAACAGGAAGAGATAGGAAGCCCCGGAAAATACTTAATAGATATTCAGCTCGGTAGAAAGGAGGAAGTAGGACGCTGAAGCACTGGGCTTGTTATTTTTTGAGTTGTCAAACGGAAACTGGATACAACAGAGAAAGGACGCAGATAGGATGCGTTCTGTTGCTTAGCAACGCAGAGACTAGAAGCTACTGAAGATAGCTGAAACCAGCTGTCTCTGTGAAAGACGAAGGAGAAACACTTTAAAATAATAAAAGAAGGAGAACAGAAAAAATGCTGGCAAAGAGTATACAACCTGCTCCTCTTTTTAAAACATCACATTTTGGGGTAACATACAAATATTTATAATGCTTAATGGTGTTTTATATGATTGATTTTAATACATGCTGTACTTATATTTGCTCTTTGCTTTAATCAACCACTTGCCTCAAGAAAGGTTTGCAGGTAGTTGAGTTGGTTGTATCTGTAGATTTTGGAAAACTTGGTTCAAGCCTAGAGATCAGTACCCAGTAGAAACCACCAATCAGTCAGCTTAAGGACAAATCAGGAACAGTCGGTTCCCAGAAAGATAACCTCCTGTCCTGCCCCTAGAGTTCTCTCAGAGGACTTCCTGAGAAATGGTTCCTGTCTCAGACCCCTGAGCAAGGAGAGAAATAGAATGGTAAGCAAGGGTGTTTCATTCCTAGGAAGCCCCCAGCTCAAGAGGGAAGTGTGCTGAGTGGATAAGTTAGACATTTAGAGACAGGAACTTCTCTTCAGAAAATATGTTCCATTTCCTGCTGCCCAAGATTTGTCAGCCCTATGGTTGCTCGTAATTCCATAGAAATTCAAGAGTCTGCTTCCTTTCCCGCACCCCTGATATTCCCCAATGTGCCACTTTTGACACACCACAAACATGGAGCTGCATTTTTCCAGAGACCACATTTCTGTTGTCTCCTCTCAGGGAAGGAAGCAGACACACCTCTACCCCTCTCATAGAGAGCAAGATGTGTAGACAGAGGACTTTCCATGGCACCAGTAGACATTATGTCAAGAGAAATGGGCTGCCACCCAAGAGAAGAGCTGCTTAGAAACTGCTCTGGTGGTATCTGAGGTGGAACTCCACCCGCAAGATATCCTAGATGGAAGAAATCTGGTACCTATAGGTTAGTGAGTCTCAAAAAACTGGAAAAAAAAAAAAAGCATAGGAAATGCTGGTTGAGGATGAAAAGAAGCCACTAGCTTATCTCCACTACCATCTTTGGGGAAGGAGGGAGTATTTGGTTTGGGTTTTTTGCTTATGGCTAATGTTGAGAATTGAACCCAGGGCCCTGAGGATGCTAAGCATGCTCTCAGCCTCTGAGCTGTGTCCACAGTCCTGCACAGTGTTTTGTTTCTGAGCCTAAATTCTCTGTAAAATGTTGCTATAAATACCATACACAGTACAGTTAAGAGGACACACTATAGTCGGCACACTGGGATCCACCCCAGGAATTCCTTCTTTGTCAATCTTTTGTCAGTTTTTGTCTGCAAAGTGGAGGTTACTATACTGAGCATATTGTGGAATGGTGACGATCTCAAAAGACAAGACACAGTGTGTACACATGCATAACAAAGTAAACACACGTATGCACAGTAACTATGCACAAAATAGTGATGAGCATTCTAGCAAACTAATTTTAACTGATAAGTGTAAAAGGTCTCCATCAAAACAAGGGCGTCTAGGGTGATTAACAATATGTGAAGATCTCTGCAGAACAGTGAAACATAATTGTCCCTATTGAAACATCAATAACTCATGATTACCTGACTTACGATTTTTATTAAGTGTCTGAAGCTCAGCAGTGATGACATGGGCCTTTAACCCCAGCATTCAGGAGGTAGAGTCAGGCAGATCTTTGTGAGTTCAAGGCCAGCCTGGTCTACAGAGTAAGTTCCAGGACATCCAGGGCTACACAGAAAAACCCTGTTTTAAAAAATTAAAAATAAAAAAGGGTATGAGCCAGGCATAGTGCATTTACCTGTAACCCTCATCTTAAAAAGGCTAAAGCAGGAAGATTTGAGTTTGAGCCCAACCCGGGCAACATAATGAGATATTTTCTCAAGAGAGAAAGGGTGGGGTGGGGGAGGAAAAAAAAGAAGGAGAATTGAGTACACATATTTACATCAAATAATAATAACAACTGTGTATATATGTTCAAAACTGGGTCTTTGTCTTCACCTGTATTGTGCAGTAATAAAAAGTGATCCATTTTAATCAGGTACTTCCTCTGTTGCAAATATTAATCATATTAATCCAGAAGAAATCCAGGTCAAAATTGCTGACTGTGTCTTCAAGTTCAAACAATGAGTTGACTTCAAGTTTTAGCCCCAGCTCTCCTGACCTAAACTCCACAGCAATTTCTTAAGCTTGTGTGTATTACCTCTTACTTTTGCTCACTCTAATTTACATTTATATTTTGTAAAAACTTTTGTGAAATGAGAAGAAAAGCAGTCAAAACATATTCACTACAAGTGTGACCACAAGAAAGTATAGAAGTCCCGGTCTCTGGGCTGTTTTAGGAAACAGGGCACGGGGGTGTGGGGTTGCTGCAACCTCTTCTATCTACGCATAGTGGGATAATGTAAATTCCAGTAAGGAAAGTGAGAGACCGGGTACAAATCCCAACTCTACCCCTCTACCTAAGAAGCCCCAGGTCCTCTGCTTCACCTCAAGACACAAGCACCCAATGGAGAGGAGATGATTCAACAAATGGTTGTTTCCTTCCATCTTTCATTTAAAAAAAAAAAAAAAATGACCTACAGGGCTTTAACATTGACCTGACTGAGGTAATGTATAGTTAGTTTTGTTGTTTTGTTTTACTCCTTGAGGTCCTATTACCCAGCTCCCAAATAAATACACAGAGATTTATTCCTACTTATAAATGCCCAGCCTTAGCTTGGCTTGTTTCTAGTCAGACTTTCTTAATTTAAATTATCCCATCTACTCTTTACTTCTGGGCTTTTACTTCCCTCTATTCTATGTGCCCCTCTTTCCTTCTTACTCCCTGGCTGGCTGAGTGGTGCCTGTCCCCTAATGTCCTCTCTCCTCTACTTCTCACTCCTCCTCTCTTCATATTCTCCTCCCATTTATTCTTTCTGCCCACCAGCCCCACCTCCTGTCTAACTGCTGGTCGTTCAGCTCTTTATCAGACTAAGAAAGTGTTTTAGGCAGGCGAAGTAACACAGCTTTGCAGAGCTAAGCAAATACAAATGAAAGAACGCAACACATCTTTGCACCATTAAACAAATATTCCACGGCATAAACAAATGCAGCACATCTTAAACTAATACTCCATGACAGTGATGGGAAGTGAAGAAAGGATGGACACAGATACAAAAAGTTGAGATCCAGAGGCTGCACACACTGATGTTGATGGACCAGCTTGGAAAATCAGCGCATCTATTACAGGACACTAAGGAGAAGGCATGCAGAGAAGATCTGCAGATTGCGGTCTTCTGGTAGGAGGAAGTTTCTGTAAACACTGGTGTGAGCAAAAAGTCAACTACTTATAAATACCCATCCTGGGACTGGAAGGAGGCTTTGCCATTCCTCTGAACCTGACATGGAGAAGAATTTGCCACTCCATGGGTCTGAAATCTCTGTCTTTGACATGGCCGTGTTCATGTCAATAATACATATTGACTCGGGATATCATCACTTCCCACAGGACAATGTCTTCTCAGCTTGCTCAGAAAGGAAGCGATGACAAAGGCTTGTTTTGGTGGCTACTGTCTACCCTCCACAGAGGAGGAGAATGAATGACTCAAAGTCTCCATAGGATCCAAGGAGAACTTACAGAGACTGTGCCATGGTTCTGAGTGTATAACCATTCTCAGCATCATACACTATACAGCCTCAGAGCTGGATTCCATCAACCTTTCAAGAGTCTGAGTCAACCCCTCTAAGTGACAGCTCCCAAAACTGCCTACCCACAATCACACTTTTTTTTTGACCCTCTAAGAAAGAAGCCTGGATCAGATTTGGCCACTTGAATGAAAAGATGAGGTGGACATTTGTGTTCAGTATCCCCCTGTTGGTGCTAGGGTTTTGGTTTTTTTTTTTTTTTTTTTTAATATGAAATATACCAAAGTTAATCCAAACTGTAAAGCCAGCCACTAGTTAGTATAGAGGCCAGGCACTATACTGTCAACAATATTCTCAGCTCTGCACAATTCTGATTCTGAGCAGTCTAGCTAATGGACACTTGGCCTCCAGAAATATGTTGGTGCCTATCTCCATGACAGCTTACTCAGGCTGCTGTCACCAACAGAAAAGAGACAACAAGTAAAGGCGTATGGTTGACAGCCCCCAGCTGACTCTGAAGCCTGGCTCTGACTTGGGCCCATTCTGTCTATAGCATGGTGTAGGTGTGCACCCTAGAATTCATCTGTTAGAAACCTAGCCCTGAAATCATGCACTGTGTTTATGCTGTTGGAAACATATTCCTGAGGGGAAGGGACTATGGTTGTTTGGCATCATGAAGGTAGACCCCCCATGATTTTAGTAGTGACTTTTATGAAAGATTTATGGGCTAAGGAGATGACTCTGTGAGTAAAGATTGCTATGCAAGCATGAGAACCTGAGTTCAGATCCCCAGGGGGTACCTACATAAAAGCTGGGAATGGCAGTATACGTCTACAATCCTATTACTGAAGCCAGAGATGGAAGATCCTTGGTTCTCATTGGCCAGACAGTTTAACCAAAAGGTGATCTTCAGGTACAGTGAAAGACTCTGTTTCTAAACAAACAGAGAAGACATTTAGGAAGTCACTGGAAGTCACCCTCCAGCCTCCACATGTCTATATATGTTATTGTACACATACATACAGACACACACACACACATCCATGAAATGTTCACACACATGCATCCATGGTGTAGATGCAGTACACATGTATACACACACATAAGTACACATACTTTTATATTTATTAAATCCTATTGACAGATATTTTATTGTCTTCTTTTATTAACAATATGGAAATTAGTATCATTGTGCTCAAATCTTTGTATATCTTTATGAATATTTCATTGACTAACTTCCCAGAAGTAGAATCTGATGCTAAATGAACCCTGGGAATGAGCTATTTAAGTCTCCATGAATGCTTTATGAATGCAGTTTAGCAACACCTTCATGTTCAGTTTTACCATCTTTTGATAACATGTCTGAATATTTCATTATCCTAATTTATTTTAAGGAAGGCGTTAGAGAAAAACAACTCTAGCTTCTGACTCTTCCCTTTGGGTCCAGCTTATCTTTTTTGATTGCTTATTGATAAAATGATCACCCTTTTATTGTAATGTACAGATAGAGCACATGCGTGCCTGTTGTTTACACAGGCTAGAAGAGAGTCGGATTCCTCTGAAACTGGAGTTACACACAGGTATGAGCCACCACATGTGTGCTTCGAGCTGACCCTGTCCCACTGCGTGCTGATGTTACCATCTTTCCAGTCTCAGGTAAGTCACTGTTTAAGGTGACTTCTGCCAAACCAGTCTCTAAGGTCACAGATTTCCTCAGATGTCTCTCAAAAAGTATGATGCTCTGACTTCTGCCTGGGAGAAAACCTCTTTTTATGATTTTTTAAAAATCTTTATTTGTTTTAATGAGTGTAGGTACACACATATGCATGTACACATGCCCATGCCTGTATGTATGTACTGCACTGATGAAACATGAGAGCTGATTCTAAGTATCTCATACTCTCATATGAAGAAATCATGATCATTACCTTATTTTTCAGATTAGGAAACTGAGGCACGGAGTACCGGCAGCCTTACTCTGGAGCTCAGGGAAGGGTACTCTCAATGAACTTAGAGAAAGGTGTGTGGTTCTGGGTTGCAGCTACTTACACTGTTCGCTTATGTGTGCACACACCTCAGCATCTTTCTGAGGCATACAAGCTGCTCTGTTCTGAGGTTAGGGGCCATATCATCTCTTGTTCATCTGATGATCTCATAAGGTTTCTTGAAGCCAAACCTCCCTACTCTAAAAATCCCAAGGCTAAAACATTTTAAGTCACTTTCATATGATTCCACAAGCAGGAAATTCCACACCAAGAAATTTTGTTTTATGCAAAAAAAAAAAGTTACTAAAAGTATTGTATGGGATTATGAGTGTGAGATGTGATAGAAACAAATGAAGTTTGTATTTACACATGACTTTCATGCCCAAGATATTCTGTTACATATGTGCAAATAACGCAGAATGTGAAAATTCCAACACCTGAAACATAACTGGTCTCAAGTTCAATAAAGGACATTTAGCCTCCTTCATTATTCCTGCTCTTGGGCTGGATGTCTGAGTTTAGACAGAAATTCAGTAAATGGTCCAAGATGCTGGACGAGCAACTGTTCAGCCTCCAGGAATCCCATTTACTCTGAAAGTAGGTGCCATCTCATCCAAGCAATGAGAGTCGGTTGCTCTTGGTTCTTCTATTTAAAGTCCTAAGAGAGTAAAGCCGCCACTAGTTAGTATAGAGCCAGGCAGTGGTGGCATACACCTATCATCCATTTGGGATCTTATGCCTTTGATCCCAGTACTAAGGAGGTGGAATCAGGAGGTGATATGGCTGGGCAGAGAGAGGAATATAAGGCGGGAAGAGACAAGAGCTCAGCCCTTCAGATGGAGGAGTTGGCAAGTAAAAACGTGGTTAAGGCTTTCTCCTTTGTCTCTCTGATCTTTCAGCATTTACCCTGATAGCTGGTTATGGGTTTTGATTAAGGCCAATTAGGATCCAAGCTACATAAGAAACAGAAAGGAAATCAGAGTTTGAAAAACAGACAATTCTCTTTGAAGAGGTTGATCCATTGGTAGCAGCATGGGAAGGGGGGTTGCCCATGAGCTGATTTCAGGGCAAGGTGGTTAAACTGATGATCATGTCAAGCAAAGATGGAGGAAGTAGAGAATGGAAGGGTTGAGAGGCGGCTGCCCTTGACAGACAGTGCTAGGGTGTGTGTGCACATGGGTAGACTGGCTTACACACAGCATGGAGGTGATCTGTCGGGTATGCAGCAGGGAGGTGTGCTGGTGAGAGCTGATGGGTTGAGAGAAGAATTCTTAGGCAAGTTTTCTTCCAAGTACACTGTATGAAACTCGTGTTTTTTAAAATAGTTCATGAGAGGGTTTGATTCCTGGCATCACAAGAAGAAAGAGTACTCTTTTCACAAGTATCCAGGTTATAATTTCCAAAAGTCATGTCTCTGATGAAATTTTACCTAAACATATTTTATTTTGCTCCGAAATGGCAATAACATTAAATTTATTGAATTATTTTATAGCATATGTAAACATTTAGAAAGCTAATTTTTAGTCTTTTAGTTGGTACAAGGTAGCAACGACAAAATAAACTCTGATTCTACTTTCATGTCAAGAAACTTCTCAGTCTTGAATACCAACCTCACACACTGCTGTAATTACAGGTGTCTTCACAGAATAGGCGATCCATAACGTGTTACACTGTTGCCATAGACAGTAGAGCAGTCTAAGAACCACAGCACATTCTGTTCATATCCCCTGCCTTTGTGCTCAGAAAGTAATTATAAGAATGCATACAGTACCAACATTGCCAGCTGTGTGTACCAGCATCACCAGCTGTGTGTACCAGCATCACCAGCTGTGTGTACCAGCATCACCAGCTGTGCAAAGCAAGATGGTGGCCACATGCATGCATCATTCTTCTACAGTCACAAACAACATGACATGTAAGGGACATGGGAACCACCTGGTCATATGCTCACATAGAGGATGAGACAATGAGGGAAAATAGCTACTAAATATTTTCTAAAATTAAAAGATAGAGAGAGAAACTGACAAGGATAAACTCTTTTACATGCTGGGTGCTAGGAATTTGCACTTTCACATGCTGGCGTCACAACTCCTGCGCCACACCCTGCCCTCATTACGATTTTTGCTGAGGCCATCTACAGAATTCCAAGCAAGTGATCTCTTGTAAGAGTTGTTGGGAGCTTTGCCATAAGGAGACACGTACTGCAAGCTGAGGCCTATTATGAAACACTTCGGACCTCTTTGCTCTCTGAGACACTGTGCACAATAAGCAGGGGGCTCAGGTGTAAATTCAGAAATGTAGCTGGTCCTGAGAACCAGTCCATTGTGCTGCTGCTACAGTCATCATTGAGGTTTTGTGTGTTTTGTTGGTTCTGGGATTTGAACCAGGATACTGTGTATGTTAAGCAAGCCCTCTGCCACTGAGCTAGCACCCTAGCAGGGCATTTCTAAATTGAAGGTTTAAGGATCCATTTTGTAACGTGATTATGTGAGATATTAGGACACACGCCAAAAAAAGAAATCTCTTAGAGAACAAAATGGCATATAAGATGGCTTAGTAAGAAAAGGGGCTTGCCATGCAAACCTGCTGACTTGAGTTTAGTCCCAGAACCCGTGGGAAAGTGGAAGGAGAGATGTCACACTACTTGGAGACATGCACTGTTGCCTTCGCGTCTGCACATATCCATATAGAGTAAAATAACAATAAATAATGGAGAGGAGAGTTGAGCACACAGTTGTCCAGAGAAGGGCAATTGTTAGCTACTGAGAATGGGTGAGACAGCGTTCTCTAAGAGTGTAGCCCCTGATGAGCTGATCACACTCCAATGGGAGACCACACATCCAGCAATACCAAACAACACAAATTAGTCTTAGATTTTTTTTTAATGGACAGAGATATGCTTGGGTGGAGAAGGGTAAATGGATCTGGGAACACTTGGAGCAGGTATTTGAATATGACCAAGCATGAACATAACTTGAAACTTTCAAAGAAATTGTAATAATAAAAATTTTTTTTAGGACCAACACAGTTGTATTCAAAGTTTCTTGTTTGTTTGTTTTTCTGAAATAAAACACAAAGCTTAAATTTGTGAAATTACCTCATTGAAACTGTATTGCCCCAGATGTTTTGTGTTGGGAATTTTTTAGATTAAATTTTTCTTTGACCGATGCATCAATTTCTATACTATCTTTTGTGCCTGAGAGTCTCTCTCCCATCTCTTGTATCCTGTTGATGATGCTTCTGTCTGCAGCTCCTGTTCACTTGCCTAGATGGACCATTTCCAGGACTCCTTCAGTTTGTGTTTTTATTGCTTCTATTTTCATTGTTGGGTACTGAAAATTTTTATTAATTTTACTAACCTGTTTTGTTTTTCTTGACTTTCTCTAAGGGATTTATTCATTTCCTCTTTAAGGACCTCTGTCATCTTCATAAAACTGGGTTCTGGTTTGGATTGATTCAGTTTGGGTTTTTTGGATTTTTTTTTTTTTTTGAGAAAGAATTTCTCTTTTGTAGCCCTGGCTGTCCTGGAACTTGCTCTATAGACCAGGCTAAATTTGAACTCAGAAATTCACCTGCCTCTGCCTCCAAAGTGTTGGGATTATAAATGTGCACCACCACCACTCAGCCATAGAATTGGTTGTTAGGTCATTTTACACAAATTGGCTGTGTTAGAATATTCAGGGCTTGCTGTAGTAGGATAGCTGATCTCTCACGGTAACATATCACCCAGGCTGTTATGACTATGTTCTTATGTAAGCATCAAGGCTTCTGTATTTTGGGTATTATAGGTTGCTGATTTCTGAGTTTATCTTTGTTGGATGGTTGTTTTTTCCTTTGGTTTCTGCTTCCTCTCTGGTCTTCTGGCCTAAGTGGCGTGTGATTTTGGTGACTAGGAAGTCCTCAGGTCCAGTAGGATGCCTCTGCTGGTGTCCTGTATGACCGCTGGGGTTTTGGAGTGATGGCATTGCCCATAGGGTTCTGGGTTTTGGGGAAGTGGCATGGCTTTGGGGTGCCAGGTGCCAGTGTGGCCTCTGGTAGAGTAAGGGGCTTCTACTAGAGCTGTGGGCTGGAATATGATGATAAGGGGGAGGGATACTGTTAGGGAAAGCTGAGCAAGCCCTGAGGAGTGTTGTTAGGCTATTGGCAGGGTCTTCTTTGGGGTTCTACTACCAGTATGGCTTCTGGTAAAGAAGGGAGCTTTTGCCTAAAGGATTTATTTTATCAATTATACATATATCTGTGTTTGTATAAGGTTATGTATGTGTTAGTGCAGTTGCCCATGGAGACCAGAAGAGGATGTTAGATCCCTTAAAGCTAGAGTTACAGTCAGTTCTATGAACTAAGAACATACCCATTCTGTGGTATAGTTTGAAAGGAGCAGGCAAAAGCATCATGGCGTAAGTACTGCCATCTTGACTTCAGATTCCATTTTACCTGTAGGATGAAACAAAGTTCACATTCCCAAGTCAAAGGGGAGCAGGGAACTTTCTAACGGCTGACCAACCTCCTCTCTAAATCACAGAAATCTTCATTACACATCTTTAGTTCCCTAGAAACATCATGGCTGTTCCCAACAACAGAAGGAACAGATAAATCTGATTGGTTGAACTGAAAGGCCTGCATTATTGACAATGATGGAAAGCACAAGGAAGCCCCTATTTCTAAGTCCTGATTGGTGAAAATTGTAACTCGATAACGAATATGGTTTTTGTGCTTATAAACCCCACTTCTTCAGAGGTTTGGGTCCTGTGCTGTGAGTACACCATCTGGGAGCTGAGCAGAGAGCGTGACTGAGCTGGGAAGTCAGAACAAGCTTGCATGGAACGTGTTAGTGGTGTAAAAACAAATCTGGTGGAAACCCACAGACCCCCCAGCCCGCATAAGACTAAGAGGTGAGTGACACCCCACCCAGCCCAGGCAGGGCTGACACCCCAGCACTGGGGCACAGCCCTTGGAACCCCACTCTCACTCAACTATGCCATAAATCAAAGTCAGCAGGGAAAAACCCTATAGGAGAAGCACCTGTAAAATCCAACTACAAAACTCTGCCTCATTTCCCAACCCAAAACATCAACTGGCAACCTCACCTGCAACTGGAAACCCATAGACCCCAGGCCCACATCAGAATAAGAGACTAAGAGACCAAGAGACCTATTGGATCAAGAGCAGCTACCTGAGACCCTCAGTTTCTCAGCACATACTGGATCAAAAGCGGCCACCCAAAACCCACAGTATGTCAGCACCTACTGAATTAAGAGAGGTCACTGTGACACTGAATGCACTACCTCCAAGTGGACCGAGAACCCAGACTGAACCAAAACAGGCTGACTTCCTGAGACACAGACACACCCAGAACAGATTGCATCAAAATCAGCTCCCTGAGATACAGACGAATCCTGAAGTGAGCAGAGAAAACAATGGGCAGATGCCAATGCAAGAATACATATAACAACATAAAGAACAGCATTGTACCACCAGAATCTGGTAGTTCTTCTACAACAACAAGATCTGAGTACGGCAATGCAGAAGAAGCAGAAGGAAACTACCTTAAAAACAACTTTATGAAGATAATAGAAGCCTTAAGACAGGATATAAGAATTCCCTTTAAGAAATAGAAGGAAAGGCAAACAAAAAAATGGAAGAGATAAATCTCTGAAAGAAAAAAAAAGAAATCCAAGAAAACCTAGAAAAAGCAATCAAACAGGTGAAGGAAACATTTCAAGATTTAAGAATTGAAATAGAAGCAATAAATAAGACACAAACCAAGGCAATGACAGAAACAAAAAATCTGAAGAAACAAACTGGAGCTACAGGTGCAAGTATAACAAACAGAATGCAAGAGAGAATGTCTGGAGTGGAAGAATCAGTAGCAGAAATAGATACATCTATCAAAAAAAAAACAATAAAACCAAAAAAGTCATAACAAAAAAATGTCCAGGAAATAAGAGACACCATGAAAAGACCAAATCTAAGAATAATTGAAATTAGAGAAAGAGAATGCAGGCTCAAAAATACAGAAAATATGTTCAACAAAATCATAGAAGAAAACTTTCCCAACCTAAAGAATAAAATGCCTGTAAAGATACAAGAAGCTTACAGAACATAAAATAGACTAACCCCCCCCCAAAGTCTGCTTGCCACATAATAATCAAGCCACTAAACCTACAGAAAAAAGAAGGAATCCTAAAAGTGGCAAAAGAAAAAGCCTAAATTACCTATAAAGGCAGACCCATTAGAACAACACCAGATTACTTAGTGGAACCAATGAAGCTAGAAGGACCAGGCCAAATGTTATACAGACACTAAAAAACCATGGTTGCCAGCACAGGCTACTATACCCAGCAAAACTATCAATCACATAGATTGAGTAAACAAGATATTACATGACAAAACCAGATTTAAATAATACCTGTCCACAAGTCCAGCCCTAGAGAAAGCTCTAGATGGAAAACTCCAACCTAATGAAGCTAGACACACCCAGAAAATAACAAGCAATAGGAAATCTCACAGAAGAAAAACCTAAAGAAGGGAAGCACACACACACACACACACACACACACACACACACACACACACACACACACAACCACCAAAAGTAACAGGAAATAACAATCACTGGTCATTAATATCCCTTAATATCAATGGACTCAATTCACCTATAAAAAGACACAGGCTAACACAATGAATATGAAAATAGGATCCATCCTTCTGCTGCATACAACAAAAACACACTCAGACTTTAAAGACAGACACTGGCTCAGAGGAAAGGTTTAGAAACAGACCTTTCAGTCAAATGGACCTGTGAGACAATCTGATGTAGCCATCCTAAAATCTAACAAAATAGACTTCAAACTAAAATCAATCAAAAGAGACCAGGATGGTCATTACTTATTTATCTGAGGAAAAAAATCCACCAAGATGAAGTCTCAATGCTGAACATTTATGCCCCCAACACAACATTACAGGCATTTGTAAAAGAAACACTACTGAAGCTTAAATCTCATATCAAACCACATACATTAATAGGGGAAGACACTACTCTCATCAATGGACAGGTCTACCAGACAGAAACTCAACAGAGACATAAGGGATCTAACAGACGTTATGACTCAAATGGACTTAATAGATATATACAGAACTTTCCACCCAAACACAAAGGAATATACTTATTTCTCAGTACCCCATGGAACTTACTCTAAGATTGACCACATATTCAGTCATAAAGAAAACATCAATAGATACAAAAAATAAGAATAACTCCTCATATCATATCAAACCACCATGGTCTAAAGTTAGAGTTCAACAACAACAAAAATCACAGAAATCCTACAAATTCATGGAAATTAAGCATCTCTCAATTAAATCATCTCTGGGTAAAGGATGAAGTAAAAACAGAAATCAAAGACTTCCTAGAATTCAATAAAAATTAATGCACAACATACCCAAACGTATGGGACACAATGGAAGCAATGCTAAGAGGAAAATTCATAGCACTAGATGCCTACACAGAAAATCTCACACAAGAGACTTAACAGCACAACTGAAAGCTTTAGAACAATCAGAAGCAAGCTCACCTAGAAGGAGTAGACGGCAGGAAGGAAACACACAAACTCAGGGCTGAAATCAATAAAATTGAAACAGATCAATACAAAAAAAGATCAATAAATCAGAGTTGATTTTTTTGAGAAAGTCAACAAGATAGATAAATCCTTATCCTAACTGACCAAAGGCAGAGAGAGAGTATCCAAAATAACAGAATCAGAAATGAGAAGAGGGGCATAAGAACAGCCACCCAAGAAATCCAGAGAATCATTAAGTCATACTTTTAAAACCTATACTTCACTAAACTGGAAAACCTAAAAGAAATGGACAGCTTTCTGGACAGGTACCACTTACCAAAATTAAATCAAGACCAGATAAATGACCTAAATAGACCTATAAGTCCCAAGGAAATTGAAGCTATTATTAAAAGTCTCTCAAATAAATTTTTTTAAAAGCCCAAGGCCAGATAGTTTTAGTGTAAAATTCCAGAAGATATTTAAAGAAGAGCTAATACCAATACTCCTCAAACTGTTCCATACAGTAGAAACCAAAGGAACATTGTCAAACTCTTTTTATGAGACTACAGTTACCCTGATACCCATGACACTCAAAGATGCAACAAAGAAAGAGAATTACAGACCAATCTCTCTCATGAACATTAATACAAAAAAATCAAAAAAATAGTGGCAAACCAAATTCAACAACATATATTAAAAAAAAATCATCCACCATAATCAAGTAGGCTTCATCCCAGAGATACAGGTATGGTTCAACATAAAAAAAACTGTCAATGTTATCCATCATATAAACAACCTAAAAGAAAAAAAAAAAAAAAAAAAAACACATGATCATCTCCCTCGATGCTGAAAAAGCCTTTGACAAAATCCAACACTGATTCATAATAAAAGTCCTGGAGAGATGAGGAATACAAGGAAAATATCTAAATATAATAAAGGTAATATACAGCAAGCCAACAGTCAACATCAAGCCAAATGGAGAAAAACTCAAAGCAATCCCACTAAAATCAGGAACAAGGCTGTCCTCTCTCCCCTTATCTAGTCAATACAGTTCTCAAAGTTTTAGCTAAAGCAGTAAGAGAACAAAAGGAGATTAAGGGGATACAAAATGGAAAGGAAAAAGTAAAACTATCTCTATTTGCAGATGATATGATTGTACACAGAAGTGACCCCCAAAATTCTACCAGGGAACTTCTACAGCTGATAAACACCTTCAGCAATACAGTAGGGTACAAAATTAACTCAAAAAATTAATAGCCCTCCTATACACTAAGGATAAAAGGTCTGAAAAAGAAATAAGGGAAACATCATCCTTTATAATACCTGCAAATAGCATTAAATATCTTGGGGTAACCAAAGTGGCAGACCTGTTTGTCAAGAACTTTAAATTATTGAAGAAAGAAATTGAAAAAGATATCAGAAAATGGGAAGATCCCCCATGCTCCTAGATAGGTAGGATCAACATAGTAAAAATGGCCATCTTACCAAAAGCAATCTACAGATTCAATGCAATCCCCATCAAAATCTCAACACAATTTTTTGCAGACCTTATAAGAACAATACTCAACTTCACATGGAATAACAAGAAACGCAGGATTGTCAAGCCAATCCTGTTCAATATAGAACCTCGGGAGACATCACCATCCCTGACTTCAAGCTGCACTATAGAGCTACAGTAATCAAAACAGCCTGGTACTGGCATAAAAACAGACTTTTGCATCAACGGAATCAAATCAAAGACTCCTACCTTAGTCCGCACACCTATCAATTCCTGATTTTTAACAAAGAATCCAAAAATATACAATGAAAAAAAGATAGTATCCTAAACAAATGGTGCTGGCATAACTGAATGATAGTATGTAGAAGAATGCAAATAGACCCATATCTATCACCCTGCACAAAACTCAAATCCAACTGGATCAAAGACCCCAACATAAACCCAGCTACGCTGAACTTGATAGGAAAGAAAGTGGGAAATACCTTCCAATGCATTGGCACAGGTGACCACTTCTTAAATATAACACCAGTAGCACAGACACTAAGAACAATTAATAAATGGGAACTCCTTAGATTGAGAGGCTTCTGTAAGGCAAAGGACACGGTCACTAAGACAAAACAACAGTCTACAGAATAGGAAAAGATCTTCACCAAACCTACATCTGACAGAGGAATGATCTCTAAAATATATAGAGAGCTGAAGAAACTAGACCAAAACCCCAAATAATCCAATTAAAAAATGGGGTTCAGAGCTAAAAAGGGAATTCTCAACAGAATTACAATGGCTGAAAGACACTTAAAGAATTGCTCAATATCTTTAGCTATCGTAGAAATGCAAATCAAAACAGCTTTGAGATACTGTCTCAGAATGGCTAAGCTTAAAAGCACAGATGACAGCCTATGCTGGAGAGCTTGGGGAGCAAGGGGAACACTCATCCACTGTTGGTGGGAGTGTAAATTTGTACAGACACTTTGGAAAGTAATATGGTCGTTCCTCAGAAAGCTGGGAATCAATCTCCCCATTGATCTAGCAATACCACTATTGGACATATACCCAAAGGATGCACATTCTTACCCCCAAGGGCATTAGCGCAACTATGTTCATAAGCAGCATTATTCATAAAAGCCAAAAACTGGAAACAACCTGGATGCCCCTCAACTGAAGAATGGACTAACAAATTGTGGTACAAATGTACACGATGGAGTACTACTCAGCAGAAAAAAAATTGACATCCTAAAAATTTGCAGGCAAATGGATGGATTTGGAGGATATCCTCCTGTATGAGATCACACAGACCCAGAAAGATAGACATAGTATGTACTCACTCACTCATAAGTAGATTTAGACATAAAACAAAGACTATCCAGGCTTCAAACCACAACCCCTGAACAGCTTGGTAACAGAAGGATCTTAAGAGAGACACCCAGGGGAATCCCCCCTGGGAAGGGGAAATAAAGAAGATCTCCTGAGTAAATTGGGATCATAGCAGGGAGTGAGCAAGGGGAGTTGGGGAGAGATCCTGAGAGAAGGAGGTGGTTGAGTGGGAGGAGCAACAAAGAAGGAGAAAAAAAGAAATGGGTATCTTGATTGAATGAGCCACTGTGGGGTTAGAAAGAACTTAGTGCTAAAGAAACCTCCAAGAACCCTGGCTAGGACTCCAAGCAATAGTAGAGAGGATGCCTAAACAGGACTTCCATAGCTAAGCACAGGGTTGAGCTCCTCCTGGTCCAGCTGAAGAGAGAGGAGAGAGTATATGAGCAATGGGATCAGGATCATGAGGAGGAGACCCACAGAGATGCTGACCTGAGCTATTGGGAGCTCACTGAACCAGAAAAAAATCACTGAGGAACCTTTAGGAAAAGGAACTAAACTCTTCAAAGGTAGATGACAAATGGCGTGGGCAGTGTGTGGAGCCTCTCGCAGTAGGATCAGACTGTGTTCCTGGTGTATGAACTGACATCTCAGAGCTCATTCCCTACAGGAACACCTAGCCCAGCCTTAATACTGGGAGTAGGGACTCAGATGTACCTCAGCCGGATATGTCAGACTGAACTGGCCCACCTTGGGATTCTTTGCCCTTTTGGGGGAGTGGGTGAAGGGATGGTGTGGGGAGAGGCTGAGGGAGGATTGGGAGGGACTGGGAGGAGGGAAGGGAGAGGGAGCAGTGGCATATATGGGAAAAACTTTTTAAATTAAAAAAAAATTAAAGAATAAAAAATAAAGGAAAAATAAACCCCACTCTGTCCATCTTCTCGTCAGGAAAAGCAAGGCTCACAAGTCCTTTCCTACATTCCTGATCCATCAGTGACCCCCTCACACGGTGAATTATTAAAATCTTTGGACTCATGAGTGTTGTCTCCCTTCTTCCTCATGGCACATTCTGGGCTAGATATAACAACCTGTGGGTTGGTCTTTATTGTAGATGTGAGAGAGAGAGCACACCCAGGGGCATCTGGAAGAGTCCAGAGCAGAGAGAGAAGGTAGAAATGAACATAGGGAGAGAACTGATATCTGTGGGCTCTTCTCTTCTTACATACACACACATACACACACACATACACACACACCACTCCCCCCACACACATACACACACACCACTCCCCCCCACACACACATACACACACACCACTCCCCCACACACACACATACACACACACCACTCCCCCCCACACACACATACACACACCACTCCCCACACACACACATACACACACACCACTCCCCCCACACACATATACACACACCACTCCCCCACACACACACATACACACACACCACTCCCCCCCACACACACATACACACACACATACACACATACCACTCCCCACACACACACACATACACACATACCACTCCTCCACACACACATATATACACACACCACTCCCCCCCACACACATATACACACACATACACACCACTCCCCCACACACACATATACACACACATATACACACACATGCACACACCACTCCTCCACACACACATACACACACACCACTCCCCACACACACACACACATACACACACACATACACACACACCACTCCCACACACACACACATACACACACACCACTCCCCCCCACACAGACACATATACACACACATACACACCCCTCACACACACACACATATACACACACACATATATATATATACACAAATCCCCTTTCCCACACACACATACACACACCCCTCCCTTCACACAAACACATACACACACACACCCATCCCCTCATAGACACACATCTCACCTCCCTCACACACACATACATACACACATACATCTCCCCTCCCACACACATAAAAAGTTATAAAGTTGACAGTTTCTAACTTCATTATATCTAAGTTTAGAGTCCCTCTCTCAAAATACCGCCTTCTCCTTAGAATGGAGTTGACCATGTTTTTCCTTTTTTTTTTTTTTTTGAGATTTGTGTAACTAAGTTGGTCTAATGGAGCCCTCTGCTTCTGCCTTGTTTCCCCCAGGGCAAGGTTTCTCTGTGTATCCTTGGCTGTCCTGGAACTCACCCTGTAGACCAGGCTGGCCTTGAATCAACCTACCTTCTGGGATTAAAGGCTAAAGGTGTGAGCCGCCACCTCCTGGCTGCTTCTGTCTCTTGAGTGTAGGACTATAGACGTGTGTTCACCTTCTCCTGCTGTGACAAAACAGCACAGTAAACATCAAGGTAACTTAGAAAAGAAAACATTTAACCAGGCTTACAGTTTCAGAGGGTCAGAGTCCATACCGGCAGAGTAAAGGCATGGTGACATGGATAGACAAGAGTTTACATCTTAATTTAAAAGGACTCAGAGAGGGGACCCACTGGGAATGGTACTATTATTTTGAAACCTCAGAGTTCCCTCCATACACACCTCCTTGAGCAAGGCCACACCTCCTGTCCTTCTCAAACTGTTCCTCCAACTGAGAATCGAGTATTCAGGCCTATGAGTCTGTGGGAGGGACATTCATTCAAAGTAACACAATTACTGTGTATGCTGGACTGGGCAGTTTTATGTCAACTTGACAGAAGCTAAAGCCACCTGAAAAAAAGGAATCTCAATTAAGAAAAATGCTTTCACACGCTGAGGCCGTGGTGGGACGTGCCTGTAATTCCAGCACTTGGGAGGCAAGGCAGGCAGATCTCTATGAGTTTGAGGCCATCCTGGTCTACAGAAAGAGTCCCAGGACAGCAAGGGATCCACAGAGAAGCCCTGTCTCAAAAAAAGAAAAAAGAAGAAGACAATGCCTCCATACGACCAGGCTACAGGCAAACCTATAGGACATTGTCTTAGTGATTGATAGGAATGGGCCAAACCCATTGTGGGTGGTGCCACCTCTGAGCTGGTGGTCCTAGCTTCTGTAAGAAAGTAGGCTGAGCAAGCCAGGGCAAGCCATTAAGCAGCATATTTCCCTTGCCTCTGTATCAGTACCTACTTTCTGGTTCCTGTTGTAAGGAGCCTTTTTCTGTCCTATCAGCAGCCCCCAAATAATGACAAAAAAACTTATTATGAAAGCTAGGCATATAGCTTACGCTAGGAGAGGCCACTGGTGAAGGGGCAGTCTCAGTAGGTGTTGAAGGCTCAGGACTGAAGGGGTCATGGAGAGAAGTTGAGGCTTGACAGCATAAAGAGAACCTAGGAGTGCTATTGGTGAAAGTACAGGCCAGTTGCAGCAGAAGACCCCACATTTTGGAGATATTAGTACCATGTAATGACTGCTAAGAGCAGGAACAGCAATGGAGTGAAGCCAGGAAGAGCCTAGAAGACAAACTGTATGCGTTGCAGAGGGGGACACTAGAGAAGTGTCTGTGGTGATTTGAAGAAAAAAAGGGGAGTGGCACTTTTAGGAGGTGTGGCCTTGTAGAGTAGGTGTGGCCTTGTAGGGTGGGTGTGGCCTTGTAGGGTGGGTGTGGCCTTGTAGAGTGGGTGTGGTCTTTATTAGAGGAAGTTTGTCACTGTGAAGGGGTAGGCTTTTGGTTCTCCAAGCTACTCCCAATAAGAAAGACTACTTCCTGTTGCCTGAAAGGTGTAGAACTCTTGTCTACCTCTCCAGCACCATGTCAGCCTGCACACTGCCATGTCACACCATGATGATAATGGACTTAAACCTCTGAAGCTGTAAGTGAGCCACCCCAATTAAATATTTTCTTTATAAGTGTTCCCACAGTCATGGTGTCTCTTCATAGCAATGGAAACCCTAAAGCAGTGACCAAAGCCTTTTAGGGAAGCCCAGAAGATTGTGAGTGAGTCATAGACATTAGATGAGTTCTTAAAACTTTTTGGAGTTTTGTTTTGCTTTGATTATGACTGTGCCTTGGTTCTTCCCTCTTGAAGTAACAAACTATTTAATTTACTTTTTTATTTTGTGGGATCCCACATTGAGAGACTTTGGATTTTAAAGGTGTTAGCTATTTTTTAAAGAGACTAAGCTATTAATGTGTTTTAATTTGTAAAGACTGTGAGATTTTGTTAAGTTATTTATATTTTTAACGTGCGATATTGGAGATGAATGATAGAGGGAAAGTTGCAGCTTAAGAGCGATTTGTGTGTCCTATTGACAAGGGGACAATAGCGTGGGTAATTCTATGTCAATTGGACACAAGCTAAAGTCAGCTGAGAGGAGGGAACCTCAGCTAACAAAATGCCTCCATAAGATTGGCTGTAGGCAGGCCTGTAGAGCATTTTCTTAATTAGTGATTGATGTGGGAGGGCCCAGCCCATTGTGGGTGGTGCCATCCCTAGGCTGGTGGTCCTTGGTTCTGTAAGGAAGAAGACTGGACAAGTTTGCAGAAGTTATGGGAAGCAAGCCAGTAAGCAGCGCTCCTCCATGGCCTCTGCCTCAGCTCCTGCCTCCAAGTTCATGTCCTGCTTAAACTCCTGTCCTGACTTCCTTTGATGATGAACTGTGATGTGGAAGTCTAAGCTGAACAAGCCCTTTCCCCTCCAAGTTGCTTTGGTCCCGGTGTGTCATCGTAGCAATGGAAACTTTAAGACACATGGCTAGATGAATTTTCTTTTAATCTCAACATTCTGAAGATCCAGAATCATATTAAGACTACGGACCACAGTAAGAAAATTCACTATCAGAATAACAATAACAATAACAAAAAAAATCTATGAACCAGAGAACTTTAGCTCTCTGTACCATAACTTTTGTGACTTTGCTGGGCATTCTGGAGCTTAGAGATTCCTTTTGCTGTCATTGACTGATTAACATTCCACATAAACTGATTAGTTCACAGATGTAGTGCTCCCTTATAATATAATGAAAATTTGAAAAAATAGCCTATTTCTAGCTTGTGGGAGAGAAAAGGCATTGGCATAATTCATATTTCCCATCCAAATGAATACTGCTTATTAACTATGAAGCAGAGCAGAGTCAGAATGGGTTGCAGTTTACTTATTTTCTACAGAATTATTTGTCACTGTAACTTTTCATCTGCAGCTTAGAATTAACAAGTCTCCAAGGAATACCAATGACATATGTTAATTGGAATCACTTAAAATTACTTCAGTCCATAGTCATTTGATATTTTAAATATTACCGATAGCTGTAGGAACCTCCTTTTTAACGTGTAGTCAAATTTTTCTTTCCCATCAAACAACCAACACAGAGACTTACTGTAAGTTATAAATGTGTAGCCAATAATAGCTCAAACTTGGTACTAGCTAACTCTTATATTAACCCGTATTTGTTATCTATGTTTTGCCATGTGGCTTGGTTCTTTTTCTCAGTACAGCAAGCCCATATTGCTTCTGCATCTACTCACAACCCTCAGGCTCCACTCTCCTCCTTCCCAGGATCCTCTTAGTCTGGCTCTCCTGCCCAATCTCTTCCTGCTCAACTATAGGCCAATAGTTCTTCATTAACCAATGAGAGTAATACCTATTCACAGTGTACAGGAGTATTAATCCACAGCAATAATAAGTTTCCTAGGTTCCTATCTCTTGGTTTTTGATGTAGCAACCCATGACATTGTGGTGAGTGTAGCTGTTATATCTCACTTCATAGTGGACTCCAACATGCAAGACCATCACCACAGAAGCAACTGAATCCTCTAAAGGTGACTTAGGACCCTGCAGAAGCTCCTGAATGTTTGATGCATCTTCTTACCTAGTTTTCAGTGTAAATTACTTTTATTTCCTTTGGGAATTCACGGTCTAAAGTCAAGGATTTTCTCCAATGCCAATATCTAAAAATTTCCATTTTATCAATCTTGAATGCATTTTGGTTTAAAAATTCATTATAACCTTTTGGATAAACCTTGAAAACCCTTCATATCCTGTTTGATTTTTAAATACTTGGAAGATTTGATATTAAGGAACTTTAAGACGCTTGATAACTTTACCTTAATGACTGGACCTGCCACTGTTACATTATAATGTTTATGGCATAATGTGTTGTATTTTTTCCGCTAAAGGGAGATTTAACTGTCAGTGAGTGAGCTTCTTGGTTTATTCCTGGTTTATTCTTTTCTTTTTGTGAGTTTACTTTATGTCATCAGACAAGATTCAAAGGCTAGAAGTCCACTAGAAATTACCACTGTGTGTGAACACTGTGCATTCATGTTTTTATAACTAAGCCTTGTGTTTAAGGCAATGATGAGGCAGTTCCAGTCTTGAAAAGTTCAAAGTCTACATGGGAAAACAAATGCAAATAGGTGACAACATAAAGGAAAGAATTCTGTAAAGGAACTCGGGGTCATGGGTCACAGGTCACAGGTCATCAGCTCGGCCCTGAGGGGGAGTTCTTCCCAGCTGAAAGGATTTAGAGCTGAACTTGTGGGGTGACCTGGAGTTAACCAGAGGGAGAAGAAGCTTAATCCAGATGTGAGGAGCTTCGCAGAAGTGTGGAGAATTGTGTTGCTTGATTAAAAGAGCTGCATGGCCGTACTTTCTTGACACTCCTTTGTATTTTATTCTGAGCATACGCTGTGGCCTCCCCTTCTGCCTACTACTTCCTGACACATTAAGGAAACAGCAATCTAAGACAGGCCTCCACCTGCAGGCCTTCTGCTCCACTGTGGATGGGTTAAGCTGAACACCACAATATTTATAGATCGCGCCTTTAAAACAATCCAGATTTGCTAAAAATGAATCAGAATCATTTTGTTGCTTCCTGTAGATGGGAAGAGGAAGGATGAAGCCTAAATAGTGCCTAGAGACACATGCAGGACCAACTTTGAAAGAAGGCATGAGTCTATCATAACTTCTACCCTCTTCCCCTAAGATCTGCAGATAGTGTTTTCTATGGTATTTTGTCAGGTAGCATCTTAAGAAGTGACATACGGCAAGGGCAATTATCTCTGTGATCCCAGCTCCTTAATATTCTTAACATAGTGACCACCTGTACTCATTACCAACCCCTCGCCAAAAGAGCTCAAAGTTCAAGTATAATCTATTGTGGGGAAGTCAGAGTGTACAGCACTTGAGACAGCTAGTAACATTGTGTCTACAATTAAAAGCAGAAAGAAATGAATACAGCTTGCTTCCTTGCTCCCTTGCTTATACTTGGCTTCATCTTTATATAGAGCAGGGCCCCTATCTAGGGAATGGTGCTGCCCACTATGAGCTGGACCTTCCCACGTCAATTATCTTAAGAGAGTTTCCATAGACATGGACACAGTACAGTTCATGATAGACAACCCCTCATGGAGACTCTCTTCACAGAAGATTTCCTGATTGTGTCAAGGTGAGGTAGTATCTCACATTAAGCAAATCAAGCCAGATAATTGGGCTATTCGCAACTTCTTCTCCTTCACAAGTTAACATTTAATCTATAATTAAGTTATATTCATTTAATCTTCAAAATGAATCTCCAATTTCTTTTATAATTAGGTAAAAGTATAACATTCTATAATTCATATTATGTAAAGAAAATATGGAGTTTCTGATATTGGGGGACAATGGATACCATTCTTAGAATCTGATTTGGGATGTTTTTTATCTTGTTTGTTAGCTTATTTGTTTGGAGATGTGAGACTTATGTAGCTCAGGTTAGTCTTGAATTTGCTAAGTATCAAGGGATGGCCTTGAACTTCTGATCCTCCTGCTTCTGCCTCCCAGGTGCAGGATTATAGGAATGTGTTACCACACTTGGCTGTAAACTGTGTTTGAAAACTTATGTTGGTTCAGTTTCTTCATTAAATCTATTTCAGGTTAACTCTGCCTTCCAGAGTTTTCTCCTCATTTTACTCAGAAGGGCATCTGGGCATAGAGGAAAGTTGGCATCACATGTGACAGGAGAAGTGTTCCTAAAGGGTGGGTGGTGAAGGGGCAAGACCCACAGATGTTCTCTGAGGTCCTGCTCTCCTCCGTCAAAGGGTCCTTCAGCTTCTTGAGCATCAACCTGGGTTCTCCTTAGACCATCGGGTTCACAACTCCTGCTTGGCCTTTGGACCTTCCCATAGCTTCTGGTCCTGAAGCAGCTGCTTGTTGGGGTCTATACATGGTGCCTGCATCTCTGTCATTTCACGTCTCTTTGGGTATATCCTTGACTCCATATGCAGGTGGAAACTCTGGACTTGCTGCTGTTGTATGAACATAACGCTAACAGAGTTTACTTATTGTGCCATCCTGTCCGCAGTGACGTTTTTGCATCTCTGCTGTAGTGTCTGGAGTGTCTCTGATCCAATAATTCTTGTGGCTAACCTTTTAAGTTCTGACCTTTTTGCTCCACCTCTGGGAGATAAAGGGATTTGTCTTTACTTGTGCAAATTTTTAGGGTAGGTTATATATTCCTGCACATGGATATGGCTATTAAAATTTTTCTCCTGGAACCATAATATATACCTGTAAGGAAATATAAATTTTAGATCAAATAAAGACTATTTTCAGAATCGTATTCCAGTGGAAGCAGGTTATGGAGGTAACCAACTGCTTTGGGGTTGGATTTGAGACTTGCTTCACAGGAGGGAATCCATGCCTGGTACTGTAAACATGGTCAAAACCTGTGGCTCAGGAGGTCGTAGGCCCCAAAAGGGAACCTTGAGGAGTAAAGCAGTTAATGCAGAGACTGGCCAGGGCAATGGGAATGCTGGTGAGTGCTCAGCCGCGAACAGAACACCTATACTCCCTTCCTCCCACTCAGAAACATCAAAGAAGACAGACAGGGTGGGAAGAGAGTAAGAACCAGGGGACATGCAGGAGTTCTGAGACATGCTAATGTGACATGGCTGCTGTGCTCAGGAACTCACTGCGGCAATGGCTACCTGCCCAAGTTCAAGTCAACAAGATCAGTCAACAATCCAACAGGCAGCACTGATTAGGCTCAATGGGTTATAAAACAAAACAGAACAAAAAAATCTAAAGCAACAACAGGAGAGCGGGTATTAAAAAGGCAAAGTCACGACTGCTCCAACTACCTTCAGCTGTTGACAGTTAAGGGCCCCTCTCCATCAGGCCTGCAAAGCTCTACTGCACTTCCGGGTTTCCCCCATTCCCACTGTAGAATAAGGACAGCACTTTGCTCTGAGGTCAGATCCAGAAGAACCACAGGACCTTCCACTGCAGTTACTCAGAGAACAGGACAGTATCTATGGAGCAGGACTCTGTCATAAACATAAAACTCTGCTGATGTCCAAAATAAGTCAACAGCAATAGCTGTCAAGAGACAACCAGAACTGGGGGGGAGGGGGGGCATTTGTGGAGTGAGATAGAAACCTATCACCAAGGAAACTAAGGGTGACCCTAATGAAGACTTGTAGAAATGGGTGATATGGAGCCTGAACCAGCCGTCTTCTATCACCAAGCACGGCTTCCAGTGGAGGGTTAGGACACCAACCCAGGAACAAAACCTTTGTGATGTGGGAATGTCTTTCTGTATGCTGTGAATATCAATCTTTAAATAAAAGAGCTGTTTTGGCCCGTGACAGGCACCATAGAAAAAGTAGGAAGGGAAATCAGAGCATAGGTAGGAGAAGGGCAGAGTCAGGACAGACCGAGCCAGCCGACCAAAGAAGAAACATGTAAGGAACACAGGTGAGCCACGAGCCACGTGGCAGGGCAGATTAATGAGAATAGGTTGAGTTAAGATGTAAGAGCTAGCAATGTGCCTGAGCCATAGGCCATAGCCATAGCATGAACTTAATATAAGTGTTTGAGCCATTTCTGGGGGCCTGATCAGTGGCGGGTGGCTAAGGGGTCTGGGACTGCAGCTCTGTGGGTCTGGACCTCTGGCTGCCCAGGACCAGAAAACCTTATTGTAACGCCTTTGACCTACAATTTGTCCTCCTGCAAGATGTGCTGGGGGAAAGGTAGCACAGAAACTGTGGGAGTGGCCAACCATTGACTGGTCCAGCTTGAGACCCATACCATGAAAGGGAACCCACCTCTGATACTATCTAGAGCACCAGGAAGCAGAGACTGGTAGCCCAAAGACCTAGCATAGAACCAAATACAACCAGGGGAAAAAAGTCAATGAATGATTCTTAATGATACTCTGCTATGCTTGTAGACTGGAGCCTAGTATAATCATCATCAGAGAAGCTTTATCCAGCAGATGCAGAGACCCACAGCCAAATATTAGGTAGAGCTCAGAGACTCAACTAACCAGGATCCATAGGAACTCAAGGAGGCTAAACCAACAATCAGAGAGCCTACATGGGTCTGACCTAGGCCCTTTGCATATATATTAGTGTCATATAGCCTGGTGTTCTTGTGGGACTCCTAATTGGGAAGCAGGTCTATCTCTGACTCTTAGGCCTGCCTTTGAGACTCTTTTCCTTCAGCTGGGTTACCTAGCCCAGCCTTATGATGAGGGAAGGTACCTACTCTTATTGCAACAATATATGCCGTGGTTGGTTGGTATCCCTGGGAGGCCTGCCCCTTTCTGAAGAGAAAATAAGGAAGAGATGTGGGGGGGGGGGAAGTGGGGAGGGACTGGAGAGGAGGGAGAGGGAACTGGTTAGGATATAATATAAGGGAATAAACAAAATCATTTAAAAGGAAGAAATAAATGTGTTTTCTGCACCCACTGTGGGTTGCTATCCGATTTGTTCTCTCTACTTAAAGTTACTTCTATTATATTGCTGTGATAGTCTCCATTGAGGTGACTGGATTCGCTGTCACCTTATACAACCACCTCTGGAAATATCTTTGAGGACATTTCCAAAGAAATTTAACTGAGGTGCCACTATTCCATGGGCAGGAGTCCCAGACTGAATAAGAGAGAAGAAAGGAAAAATCCAGGTAGGTGAGCATTCCTGTCAGTCAAGACATGAGGCGTTCCTTCCATACACTCCTGCCGTGAAGCCCACCATGCCTTTCCACGATGATGGGCACTTCCCTCTCCATCAAATGAATGACGATAAGCCCATCCTCCATGAGCTATCAGGGGGAGAAAAGGGAACTCAAATTGTCCATCCTTTTCCTTTGAGCTGTCTGCCACTCTGCCCTGCTCTGCGTCTGCATTTGACATCACTGAGCCCAGATCACTGAGTTCTGCTCTCCATTCCATGCACTTTGGTTTCCTGTGTTTCCCTCTGCCCTCTAATTCTGTGCCTTTTACCTTGAGGTCAACACGGAAACTTGAGTAGCAGGGGATAATGAGTTTTAAATGTCAAATGTTCTAAGAAAAGGAGACCTTTAAGTTTGTATTCTGACTCAAACTCTTTTTCTCTTGTTATATTTCTAAAATACATAAAAAGATATGGTTTCAAGAAGTTACAAATTCATTTCCATCTACTAAAAAAAATTCTCTATTTCTATACAAAGGTCACCAAGCTGCAGGAAGCCTGAGAGATGGAAACATGTTTTTGAGAATATGGAAAATATATCCAATTTTCTGCATTTCTCTGTGATCTTTAATTGTTTATGATTGCCACGTAATAATATTTGTCATAGATCATCCAGAGTCCTTTCAATTACAAGAGCATTAATTAACTACCATCTATATTTCTGACATACGTAATACTAGTAGATACATACAATATATATGATTACATATATGATCTCAGAAATCTCTGTCTAATTTAAAAAAATAGATATGTGAGGCATGTTGGCAAACATCCTTAATTCCAATACTTGGGTGGCAGAGACATACAGATCTCTTGTTAATTCAAGTCCAGTCTGGTGTATATGGCAAGTCTGAGGCCAGTGAGAACTACATAGTAAGAGCCTGTCTTTAAAAATAAAAAAATTAAAAAAAAAAAAACCTTTGAGTATAGAGTGGGAAAGTACTTCAACTCCTCAGACAGATCACAGAGGGGCATCATAAGGTGTCTAACAGAGGGAGCAGACACATCCATTTTCTGAAACCCCTTGGTTAGGCTTTTTGCTAACTTAGACAAGTGTTTAATTCCACTGGCACAGTTATCTAAAATAGAGACTTAATAGTTGCTGATGATGGAAAATGTGTTCTTCAAAGCATGAGATATGCCTAAGCTTTCCATGTGCAGTTTCCAATGTCAAAAAATGTATACAACTAAGACTTTATGTTTGTAGGGTAAAATACGGAACTTCAAGAGTCTCTGGTCAATCTGGGCATGGTGGTTCATGCCTGTAACCTCAGCATTTGGAAGATTGAGGTGGAATGATCAAGGATGCAAAGCTACACAGTAAGACTTTGTCTCAAAACTTTAAAAAGTATAGGGCTAGAGAGATTATCTGCTCTTCCAGAAGGCTCAAGTTTGATTTCCGGCCACATGGTGGCTCGCAACCTCTGTAATTCCAGTCCCAGAGAATATGATACTTTCTTCTGTTCTTCTTGGATACTACACACACAGTACACAGACATACACAGACATGATGCAAAATATCCATAGGCATAAAAAAGTAATCTTTTTAAAAATAAGTAACTTTAAGAAAATAGTAATGTCAGGCAGGGGTGGTGCATGCCTTAATCCCAGCACTCAGGAGGCAGAGGCAGGTGGATCTCTGTGAGTTCCAGGCCAGCCTGGTCTACAGAGCAAGTTCAAGGACAGGCAGGGCAGTTACACAGAGAAGTCCTGTCTCAAAAAGAAGAGGAGGTGGAGATAATAATAATAATATAGGTAAATAAGTATACCTTGGCCCTATAAACAGCATACACAATGTGCTACATACACATTGGTCAATACTTGCCAAGGTAATAACAGAACCATGATGGATCCTCAGGATATTCTAAGATGAGCTGGAAATGGACCTATTTTAATAAATTTATAGTCTAACAAAAATAAGGAAAAGTAAGCATGTATTAAATAAGGCATCGTGTAGTAAAATTCTCTAAACCTTTTGAAGGCAGGGGATTGATGTTGAAAACAGAAGCTTTAATTTACCTGGGAAACTTTATATCAGAGAAGTGAGTCGTAGAGGTAAGAGTATGGAAACAGAAAAGGTCTTTTGTTTCTTGACTCTACCACAGGAACTGAGGCAGGTTTAGGATGCACAACTTCTCCACATAGTATTGGTGAAAACACTCTGCCATCCAGCTTAACCAACTGGACTGCATGGGACTCACATGCCTGGTTGTTTGCTAAAAATGACTAAGGCTGCCTCAGCAAGGCCCCTCCTCCTCTGCATTCAGTCTTAGGCCTCTCTACATGATTTCATAAGAGGATAGTCAGATTTCTCACATGATGGTTAAAGGCTCTGAGACTAAGTTTTCCAAGTCACTAGTACTTGAATGCAGTCTCCTGAGCCCAGGAGCAGAAACTTCTACTTATGAAAGCAATCAAAGAGCTGCTCAGAGTAAAGGGAAAGAGACAGAACTTATGACCCTGGCAAGACAAACATCCAGCTTTCAATTGCTTTGATCTCTCCAAGAAAGCATGGTTAACTGACTGTAGGCAGAACCCTAAGACAGAGCTAGGAAAATATGTCTCATCTTTGATTAGATTAGTCAACAGTGGTCTAATGGGACAACTTTATTAAAACAGTTAAAGCAGAGTCAGATCAAACTGTTTGAGACATAGCTTGAAGATTATTATAATTCAAAGATGTTGAAGATAAGCAGAAACTTAACTGCAGTTGGAAGAAGACACCAGGTTGAGAGTTATTTTAGGAAAAATAGCAAGAAAGCTAAACATTGGCACACTGAAGAGCAGAATGACAAAGAGGCTCCTGAAAACAGAATGAAGTATAACAAATTTTCTTTTTGTACTATCTTTGGGCCGCGAGCCTACAAATAATGACACAGAGACTTACTAATTATGAAAGTGTGGCCTTAGCTTAGGCTTTTCCCCAACAACCTTTTTATCGCCTTATAGCTTAACTAACCCATTCTTTTAATCTACATTCTGCCATGTGACTTAATACATCACATTTGTTCTGAATCTGCTGCTGAAAACCACATGCCTAGATTACTCCTCCCAGTCTCTCTCCTCTCTCTCTCTCTTTCTCTCTCTGTCCCCTCCCTCTCTCCCTCCCCCCCCCCAGTACTAAGCCCAGGAGTCTCACCTATACTTCCTGCCTAGCTATTGGACATTCAGCTCTTTATTACACCAATCCCAGCAATACAACTCCACACAGTGTACAGATATCTCACAGCAAAGAAGTGATTCACAAAGATCCATATGTAGAATTATGGGAGAGCTAAGGATGTGACTAAGAATGGAGCGCTGTAAGATACGTACAACCCTAGATTCTAGTTCCCCAGCTCCACAGTGGGGAAGGGAGGAAAAATAAGCAGGGAGCCAAACATGGTGGCACAGGCATATAGTGACATCACGTAGGAGGCGGAGACAGGACAGTGAGTTCAAGCCCAGCCTCAGCAACATAGTGAGTTCAAAGCCAGCCAGTCTGAACTACATAACAAGCTTGTGTGGAAAAAAGGTATAAGGAGGAGAGAGAGGAAAAAGAAGAGAGAAAAAGGGGGGAGAGCCCAAGACAGATGACAGGGCAGAAGAAAAGTTCATCCACGAGTGAAGAACTCTTACCACTTAGCAAGGACCAGGAAGTTCATGTTTCTGTTCTCTGTCCTCGAAGCAGATCCTTCCCTCCATCCTTTCTTTTGTCATTACTGAAGCAGCATCTACTGGATCCTACTGGATCTGGACTGGTCTCAACTCCAAAAAATGGCAGTCAGCATTGACAATTCATCTGCTCACAGTTAAGTGTTACATAGAGACTCTAAGCCCACTGTGGGCTCTGGCTGAAATTCCCTTGCAGAACCTTCCAGTAGTGCAATGCTACAGGTTCTTTTAATCAACTAGCTCTTGGAGTTTACTAACCGGTCATCTACAAGGCACCAAAAACATAAAATAGAGATCTCTCAAACATTATTTTTAGTACAGCTTGCTAACTAGAGTGTCGATCATACAGCAAATGACTGCCCTTGGCATGCAGCACAGCTAGTCATAGCCCCAAGATGGATGCCTCCCACCCTATGCAGCCTATCTGAGGACCAAGGCAGTGTGAAGAGTGTGAGAAGAATGTGAGGCATCTCAGAGGTACATGCAAAGGATGGCTTGCTGACACTTGGTGCCACTCTACCAGCCAATAAGAGTAGCTAAAGCATAAAATAAAATAAAAAGTGGTCTGCATCCTGAGTAGCCAGCTCTATATATTATCTGAAAGTAAATCTACATTTGAAAGAATATGTTTGTCTTTTGTGAGGTCACATTGAACACACCAATACCAATAGATATCCATATGTCCAATACATCAATAACAAAGATTCCAACTCCAGGCTGCCCAGTACTCCAGTGCTTGCCTATAGCCCAGAAGCCCAGTAGCCCAGCCTCTAATCCTAGCATCAATGATTGAAATGAGCCTTCAGGGTGTGTTATATAACTTCAGCAGTTCCAGGAACACCTTGTTGGAGGAGATTGAATGGGCCCCCGGGGAAGCATTTATAAAACAGGAGCTTTTATCTCTGTCAGCACATACAAGTTAGATATAATACGGATCCACTGCTTCCATCAGCCATACTGTGTTTTTTCTGTAGTTACCCATAGTCAACTACAATCTGAAAATATTACATAGAGATTTCTAGAATTATGCACTCTTCTGAGTCATGTGAGGAAATTCCATCCCTCTCTGCTGATAAAATTTTCTGCCCTACTAGCCATCTCATAAATAACCACACAGAACTTACTAATTATGAGTGCTTGGCCAATAGCTGAGGCTTGTTACTAACTAGCTCTTAGAACTTAAATTAACCAATATTTATCTACATTCTACCAGTTGGCTCAGTACCTTTTCTCAGCACGACATATTCATCTTGTTACTCTCTGTGACTCCTGTCAACTCTACCCTTTTTCATCCCCATGCTCTCTCCCTCTTCATAAGCCCCACCTAATCTCTTCCTGCCTAGCTATTGGACATTTAGCTCATCATTAAACCAATGAGAGCAACACATCTTCAACAATATACAAAAAGATTGTTTTACAACACCTCTCTACCTTGCTCATTACATGAGTCAGCCTTTAGAAAATGTCCATGCTGAATATGCTTCCGTGCCATTCATTAGTCACTGGCCATCTTTGGTTATCAGATGAATTGATCATGATATCAAAGTGCTTAGGTTCAAGGAACATTATGCTGAATAATGGCCCCAGAGTGCAATGACACTGTGAGCTGGGGATGTAGATCAGTGGTAGAGCATTTTCATAGCATGTTTAAAGCCCTGAGTTTAATCCTTAGCACTGCAAAATCAACCAATCAGTAAATAAATAAATAACACTGACAATTCAGATGTGCAAAAAGACATTAGAACATACTTTCTTTAAATAAAAAGTTAAGTTCTTGACCTAAGAAAGAAAAAACAAGGGTATGTTTAGGTTACTAAGATCCACAGTTGCAATGAGTCTTTCATCCGGGACATTGTGAACAAGGAGGGGAAAACTGAGCAGGTTTTACTATTCTAACTAAAGCCGAAAAGCCTCAGCTACAAAGTAGAGCAAGTGCTAACAAGTGGTAAGTCATTATGTTTGTGGATGGAAAATATATTAAAAAAAAAAAAAAAAAAAAAAAAAAAAAAAAAAAAACATGTCTCGATAATGTCGAGGTTTCATACCAGGAAGCATCAAACCTCACCAGAACTTCAGAAAGGGACCTACTGGAGTGACATTAAACCATTTACTAAACGTCAAAGTACCAGGCAGTAGGGCACACACCTTTGATCCCAGTTCTCGGGAGGCAGAGAGAGATGAGTCTCTGTGAGTTCAAGGCCAGCCTGATCTACAGAGTGAGTTCCAGCCAAGGCTACACAAAGAAACCCTGTCTCAAAAAACCAAAAAAAAAAAAAAAGAGAAAAAAGTATGAAAATAATTTGGGGGGGGGGCTGGAGAGAAGGCTCAAATGGTTAAGGGCACTGGCTGCTCTTCCAGAGGACCTGAGTCCAATTCCCAGTAACCAGATGGTGGTCTCAACCATCCGTAATGAAATCTGGTGCCATCTTCTCACCTGCAGGCAAAACACTATATATGTTAATAAATGAATCTAAAAAAAAAAAAAAGATATACAACGTGATGTTTTGACATACACATATACTATGAAATCGAATTATGTTTTAAAAAAAGAAAAGAGTTTGATGATTTTGCGTCTCTTTTTCTGCTCATAATAACTTAATAAAAAAGAATTCTTCCTTCATACACTCTTCAGTTCATATCAGTGTGGATTACGGAATGAAAAAAATTGAACAATTATTCATGCTGACACAAATAGTATATAATATTTGCAGAAAGTACAAAAATGAGAAGCCTTTGATAGAATATAGATGTCTTTATCAAAACATTCCATAAGAAAACATACCCTGCCATAGAAATTTGGAAATTTTAAGAAACTGCTGAAATTTACAGAGCATTACCACAGATCTTTGTGCACTGAGCCAACCACTAGGATTAAGGACCAGGCATGCCACAGGATGTTGGAAACAGTCTAACAGAAAGGAGACATTGAAAGAGGTAATGCTGGAAACAGGTCTTCACTGCAGATCTGGGCAGAACGTGTCTAAACCAAATGAAGAGTGACTGCAAGAGAGTCATTTTAAATGCAGCTCACAGCCACAAAGTCTTCAGTTAAACTCACAGGAGGAAAGCCCAGGCCGGAGAGAGGAGGGAGCTTCAGACTTCAGTCTATATAATTTTTTGTGACTTCAGGATCAAGTTAATAAATAATGGGCTATAAAGGACTGTTTGGGACCATTTAAAATGAATGCTTCCTTCAGCTGATGGGTAGAGCACCCTGCAAGAAGATGGAGCCTGACAAGTGGATGGGTAGGAGATGGCACAGAGCACCAAGCCGTTTGTAGGAGGGCATCTGGCAAGAGTGAAGCAAATGTAAGAAGGCATGTGCCTGAACTCCCCAAAGCATGCTCCATTAATGCCTGTTTCAAAATGCCCAGAGCATTTCTCTAAAGTAGTAAGGATAGGCAGATTTACTAATGAGGCTGTTAAATTCATTAACTGTGTGCTTGATCTACATCAGTTTCAAATGGGCACTGAGCGTGGACCAGGATGTGAAGTCTGTCAGAGGCCATAATCAGTAGTACTGAAGACACTTCGTCCTGAAACAAGGTGGCTGGCGGAGATTCCTCAGAACCCCTTACCGTGAAGATGTAGAGGGGATTAATGACAGTCATTTGCATGTGTAGCTTTGCAAGCTGTGATAATAATAGGCTGTAATGAAACCTATGCCTGAGGCTATACACTGATGACCTGAAGGGCTGAGTAAAGCATCTCTCCACCTGTGTACAGGGATTTTACAGTTTCTAAAGAACCTTAGAGAATTGGGGATGGTGCCTATAACTTAGAGAAAGTTCTTAAATGTAAATGAGGTATGCTGGATATATTTGTGACTCCAGGCACTTTTATATGCCATCATTTGCTAATCTATAAGGTACCAAACATGGCATTTATTTATATCAAATGCTGTCTACATAGTGAGTTGCAGGACAGCCAGAGCTACATAGTGAGACCCTGTCTCAAAACGACAAAAAAAAAAAAAAAAAACCAAAAAACAAAAAAAAAACCAAAGACAAAAAAAATACTGTCTAATCACAATTTGATTTTACCATATATGGCTGTATGAAAGTGTTCACATGGGGGCTGAAGAGATGGCTCAATGATGACAATCAGATCCTGCTCTTGCAACAGGCACAGGATTGGTTCTCAACACCCACTCACATCTACTGTAACTCTAACTCCAGGGGATCCTCTGGCATCAACACACACACACACGCACACGCACACGCACACGCACGCACGCACCAATAAATCACTCGTTGTAGCAGTGCTTGACTTTAATCCCAGCACTCAGGAGGCAGAAACAGGTAGATCTCTATGAACTCCAGACCAGCCTGGTCTACAAAGAGAGTTTCAGGATAGCCAGGGCTACACAGTGAGACCCTGTCTTAAAATAATAATAAAGGATATGTGTGTCAAGGTTACATGATTCAAGAGTTTAGTGTTATTTTGCTTTGTTTGGCATTTGATTTGTTGTATTTAATTTTGGGGACTGGGTCTTGGCACCTGCCTCAGCCTCTGGAGCTGGGACTACAGTGAAAAGCCACCACACTTGGCTCTAATCCAGTTTGTTCTAACTGATCTTTTTGGTGTTGATGGGGGGGGGGTCTTCTGTTTTTTGTTTGTTTGTTGTGTTGGTTTGGGGGTTGTGTGTTTGTCTGAGAAAGGGACTCCTTCTAAGACAATCAGATTATTGAAATTGGTAACAATTTCTATATCTTAGGATCACAGTGTATTTGTTAGTCATTTGTTAGGAACAGAGATTGATTATTTTTAATGATTAACTATATGCTGCACAAAGCAACCAACTATTAGAAGGCAGACATGAGTGATGTCCTCCAGAACCAAACCACAAGCATCATCTTGGGGAGTTCAGTTGCTCCCCCTTGCCAAAGGATTATCCCTGATTGGCTTGTTAACTATAGCTATGCCCTCATGAAAGGATAGGGAAGGTCACAAGACCCTCAGCAGAGTTTCCAGCCACTCCATACAACCTGCTGCATGTAACTCAACCTTGATTACCTGTAAGCAGAGAAAAGAGCTAGGGTATGTAAGCCTGGGAAGCCCCATCTTGTCTGGGGAAAGGCTTTCCAGATACAGCCTATTGGAGGAAGAGCATCCACATCACTGTAAGGAACTTCTCAGCTGTACTGTGTGGAAACCCAATAGACACATTATTTACCCAGAGTGAACTTTGGTGTGAGAGTACCCCTGTTTGCATCCCACTCCCCACACCAACCCTACCTTCTCCCCACCCCCAGGAAAGAAATTTTAGAAAGGAGCTTAAAAGATAGTAGGCAGAATCTGGTTTTTAAAAAAAAAAGGTGAAAAAAATATATCAGTCATTGGCATAAGCAACATTACATATCAACATTTCAAAATATTTTTTTACTTCTCATACAGAAAGGTAGAATCAGCAACTTGATTGTATTTCATTAAGCAAATTCTCTTAACTCAGTAGCAAATTTGCTTCTTGAGTTCAACAAAGCAGAGCAAGATTTGTGGAGAAGCTGAAGGTAAAATGTTTGCTTGTTGGAAGCAGGGGAGAGGCTTGCTCATTTCCATTTCATTCAGTTAAGAACTGGCTCCTGTGTTCTCTTTGCTCTCCTTCCCTGCCCTCTGTAGTCCTGATTTCTGGCCTGTGTTGATGGTTTTTATATACTCAGTGAAACTCCTAATAATGGATATCATGCAGGAGAGGAACTAGTACCATGGAATCCCAGAGCTCATAAAGGCTGTTTATCAATGGCCCTAACAGTCAGTGATGGCAGTTACCCAAGGTGGCTGGAGTTCAGACCCTGACCACTCTCGAGGGGAACAAGACCCCTTTTCATCCATCTCTACTCAGTTCTCACACTAGTCATTTCACACATAAGTTCTTGCAAAAGGGTTCCATATGACGAAGAGGTAGGATACCAGCCATGTAATATAAGTTTGTCTGATCCAGGATATGGCATTTAAATTGGGGGCCAATGAGATGGCTCGGGGAGGGGGGGGCACTTATCACCAAACCTGATGGTCTGAATTTGATTCTCAGAGCTTCGATGGAGAAAGGAGAAAGCAGACCCCCCAAAAGTTGTCTTCCAACCTCCACATGTGTGCACATCCACACACATATTCAAAAGAATAGATAAGTGTAAGACAATTCATATTTTCATTATAAGTACAACGGCAAACATATTTGCAATAATGCTCCATAATAAACTCTCAAACCTAAAAAGCAAAGAAATAAAGACATGTAGGTGGGCAGATTGGAACAATGGTTAGGAAAAGAGGCTTCTTTACAATTCTTCTGTTGTACTTGTGAATTGAAGTTGATGGGGGGGAAAGGCCACATCTATGGGAAAGATTCTGCAAGTCTGATCAATCACCTAATTGATGGATTAGCTAGAACTTTGTAATCAAAGCAGATGCACAACCAAATTATCTTGGATTATCATTAGTTCTCTTGGTAGATGTCTTAGCCCCTGTTCTATTGCTGTGAAGAGACACCATGACTAACACAACTCTTAGGAAAGAAGGCATTTAATTGTGAGATAGCTTACAGTTTCAGAGATTTAGTCCATAACTGTCATGGCAGCGGGCGTGGTGGCATGCAGGCAGCAGGAGTAACTCTGGAGCAGTAGCTCAGAGCTACTTTCTGATGCACAGACCCAGAGAAAACGAGAGAGACGTGAGCTTTTCAAACCTTAACACCCACCCCCAGTGACACACTTCTTCAATAAGGACACACATCCTAATCTCTCTAATTCTATGAGTTTCACTCCCCAATGCACATACATATGAATGTGAATATATATGAGCCTATTGGAGGCCATTCTTATTCAAACCACCACATTCTACTCTTATGCCCCATAGGCTTGTAGTCATATCATAATGCAGAATGCACGCAGTCCAGCTTCAAAAGTCCCCATAGTCTATAATAATCTCAACACTGTTCACCAGGCAGTGGTGGCACACACCTTTATTCCCAGCACTTGGGAGGTAGAGGGAGGCTGAGCTCTATGAGTTTGAGGCCAGCCTGCTATACAGAGTGAGTTCCAGGATAGTCAGGACTACACACACACACACACACACACACACACACACACACACACACACACAAAGAATTATATACAGAGTCACCAAACCTGTTACCTCTCAAGATAATCAAATGCATTTGTCTTCAGTTTATAAAATATTCCACACTGTGGACTTCCAGTCATCTCTGAGCTTCCAAGAGAGACTTCAGTAACTGGAGAGGCGCCCGTAGCTATAGGTGTTGGCAAACTGGAAAGCCTATTCTAGATTCTTAAAAGATTAATCCTTGTACTTCTGTTCTAGAATCACTTCTGATACCAAATCAGTATTAGTCAGGGTTCTTAGAGGGTTAGGGCTCTCTCTCTGCTTCCTGCTTATGGATCACATGTATGCTCCCCGATACTAGTCCCTCTCCAAGCCAAGAGGAAAGAAGCTCACCTTCTGGACCTGTAAGCAAACCCTCAGTTAAGTGCTTCCTTTTATAGGCTGTCTTGCTCACGGTGTCTCTTCCCATCAATAGAAAAGGAATTAAGACAGTAGCCATCTATTGTCTGCTCTGTGTCTGACCTAATGTCCTTTTGACTATCAGATAAAAGCCTCTGGCATGAATTATTAGCAGACCACTGGCTTCCACCAGCCCAAAGCTAATCCTGTAGGCAGATAACATCTGGAAGCTACAGTATTTTCCCTGCTTGGCTGTAACATGCCTTCCTGATAAATTGGGCCAACGTCTTGACTTAATATTTTCTTTTGTTTTGTTATGATGGAAAGTTCATGAAACTCTTCCATCATGAAATGTTTTACAAGGTAATCTGACTCCATGTTCCTTGGCCAAGGTTCCTCATATTTGGCTCAGAACAAACTGCCCCTTATTTTTTTTTTTTTTTTTTTTTTTTTTTTTTTTTTTTTTTTTTTTTTTTTTGAAGTGAGGCTGTGTTCTATATGGACACAGTCTTGAGTTTTATGTTTTTGAACGTGGCTCTCTTTGTGATCCACATGATGAAATCGTTGTGCCCACATTTCTGAGTCCAGTAGGAACTTTTGTACCTATGTATACTTTGGCATTTTTAGGAAAGGTCTCACTGTGTACACTCTGCCATCCTCAAACTCTTGATTCCCCTGGCTCAAGCGTCATTCTCCTCCCAAGCATTCTGATTAAAGGAGTCACCACACCCGGCTCATAAAAATCTGTTGCTTGACACAGGTCACCTCACTTGGTGCAAAAGAAAGTAAATTTTATCCAAAAGACATGTTTGCTACAAACTGAAGCTTTAAGGCAGTCGTGGTAGTGCATACCTTCAATCCCAGAACTCGGGAAGCAGAGGTAGCCAGATCTCTGTAAGATCAAGGCCAGCCTAGTCTACGTAGTGAGCTCTAGGACAGCCAGAGCTACAAAGTGAGAACCTGTCTCAAACAAAAGAGTGAAACTCTGCATTAAAATGTTTCACAAGGGGCTGAAAAATGTCTCCATATATAAAGTACTTGCTACACAAGCCTGCTGGCTGAGAACCACCATGGAGCCATCAGTGCTCACAGTCTATAATCCCCACAGCAGGATGTGGGGAGCAGGAGGGGGCAGTAAGACTGGAGAACCACAAGAAAGTAACAGGCAGGATTGCTTGGCCTATGTAACAGTAAACAATGAGACCCTGTCCCACACACAGCAAGAGAGGACTGACACCTGAAGTTCTCCTCACACACACACACACACACACACACACACACACACACACACACACACACTGTGTATGTATGTATATGTGTGTGTGTGTATATATATATACATATATATATGCACCTGCACCATACACATAGTAAATGAGTAAATAAATGTTAATAATACTTTTTTAAGGCTTTCTTCTACCCTGGTAGGGTTGCCAGATTTAATAAGTAAAAATGCCAGATATATAGTTAACTTTTAGCTTCAGAAAAATAATAAACCACATGTTCAGCATAAATACTTCCATGTAGTGTTTAAGACATGCATGTGTATATACTTAAAAATTGGAAATATCAATTTCATTGAAATATCAACTTAACTGGGTATTCTCTTTCGCCTGACAGTCCAGCTAAGGGAGAGTTAACTATGATGACTAATTTCACTATCAACTTGATTAGATCTAGAAATGCCTCTGAGTTAGTATTGTATACCTCTGTGTCAGTAAGGGAGTTTCCCAGGTCAATTTGATGATAAGGGCTTTGACCTAATATGTGGCATAACTCATGAATTACTCCGGGTACTGGGACTGTGGAAAACTGTGGAGGAAATGAACACATCACAGGAGGATGTGTCCTTGGGGACTATACCTTGCCTTGGCCCCCTTCTTGTTGCTACTCTATGCTGCTTTCTGTCCAGCAGGATGTGAACAGTCTCCTCCTTCACCTACCACAGTCACTAGGATGCGCAGGCTCACCTCATACCTAAAGTCATGAAGTCATCCAGATAGCTCTGCGGAAAGTCAACCATCCCTTCCAAGTTATCTATGTGAAGTATCTTGTCACAACAACACAGTAATAACTAATATATTAAGTAACTTTACATTTGTCTTATGTGCAGGAAGTAAATGTCAATAGAGAATGCTGGGAAAGCTCTCACATTTTATCAAAAGTCTAGCTACAATTTAAGGAAGCTGTCTTCCCTAATTTTCTATTGCTGTAATAAGATACCATGACCAAGGAAAGTTATAGAAGAAAGAATTTACATGGGGGCAGGGGGATGGCTAGATGTCTCTACAGTTAAGATCCCTTGCTGCTCTTGAAGAGGACCACAGTTTGGTTCCCAATACTCACATTGGCTGGCTAACAGTCACCTGTAAAATCCAATTCCAGGGATCTAATGACTGCTTCTGATCTTTACAGGAACCCACACACATGTACACATCCCCCCCCACACACACACACACATACACATACATTAAAATGAATCTTCAAAAAAAAAAGTTTACTTGAAGCTTAGGGTTTCAGAGAGTGAGTCCGTGACCACCATGACAGGGAGTGTGGCGGCAGGCAGGCGTGGGGCTGGAGCAGTAGCTGAGAGCCTAGATCTGATCTATGAGCATGAGCCCAAGAGAACTGAAGCCAAACTGAAACTGGGTGGGTCTTTTGAAATCTCAGAGCCCACCCCTGTAGCAGGCTTTCTCCGGGCTGCCAGCCGGCTCCCAAATCATGACACAAGAATTATTAGTTATGAATGCTCAACCTTATCTTATGCTTGTTCCTCTAGCTCTTATAACTTAATTTAACCTGTTTCTCTTCATCGACATTTTGCCTTGGGGCTTTTTGCCTTTCATATTGAATGTCCTGTTTTCCTGCTTCTTCCACATCTGGCTGGCTGGCCCCAGGCATCTGCCTTATTCTATCTTTTCTTCTCCTCTGTTCTCTCCTCTCAAACCTAGATTTCTCCTCGTACTTATTCTCTCTGCCCACCAGTCCTGCCTCTCCCTCTCCTGCCTAGCTACTGGCCATTCAGCTTTTTATTAGACCAATCAGGTGCCTTAGGCAGGCAAAGCAACACATCTTTACATCGTTAAACAAATGCAGCATAGACAAATGTAACACATCTTTACGTAGTTAAAGTAATATTCCACAACACACTCCTCCAAGCCACATCTCCCAATCTTTCTCAAACAGTTCTACCAGCTGGGGATCAAGTATTTAAATATATGAGCCTATGGGAGCCTTTCCCATTTAAATCACCATAAAAGCATATATTCCCTCTTTAAAAAAAAAAAAATTAAAGCCTGGAATGGAATGGTTGTGCATGCCTTTAATTCCCAGCACTTACAAGGCAGAGGCAGGTAGGTCTCAGTGTTCAAGGCAAGTCTGGTCTACACAGAGAGTTCCAGATCAGTCAGAGCTAGATAGTAGTTCTCTTGCTCAAAAAAATGAAGGAAGGAAGGAAGGAAGGAAGGAAGGAAGGAAGGAAGGAAGGAAGGAAGGAAGGAAGGAAGGAAGGAAGGAAGGAAGGGAGACCCACAGGCATGCAGACATTCCCACACACATTTGTATATAGCACACACCACACACAAAGAAAAGATAAAATAGTATGCCCCAAATGATCATTGTCTTCATCTTTTTATTTTTGCTTCATGTTTACAAAAGTGTACTAAGCCATTAAAGTCATAGTTTTACAGCAGGAAAGCAGAATCATTCCTGAGACAGACAGCATAGGAGCATACTCCTTAGAAGACTCTGGCAGCACAAAGAATGACAGACTTCAGTGACCATAAACACAGAGGAAAGACATTAAAGCAAATGAGGAAGGAAGGCTGCCCTTCCTAGACACCATCTTAATCAGTCAGAATGTGATTGGCTACACTTTATTTCATTCTGCAAATATGATCTACAGAGACCTTGCGCTGCTCTTCACAGAGGGGAGAGCATTTCCATCAGGCAAGCTTCAGAGATTATTGAAGCCACAGAATGTGGAGACAGTGATGCTGAGCCAGGCCCACGCCTATCATCCCAGGACTTTAAAAGCATGCAGAAAGATGGCCAGGAGTTCAAGGCCAGCCTGGATTATGTGGCAAGTACCCTAGTTAAAAAAAAAAAAAAAATGAGTGAGCTAGAGAGACGGACAAATACACAGAGATTCATACTGTTGTATATCAGGAAAAATGGCTGAAGAGGCTGTGAAGAAAACTGCAGAACTGCTCAGGGCAGTTCTGGGGGACATTTTACTCAAACTCTGACATTCATCTACAACAATTCCTTCCCTACTATTGTTGAAAAAAAGAAAAAAAAGCAAATGACAGACCCTGGTCAAGAGGCTCTTTCCTACATTCAGGTAAAAGCTACCATCACTGCAACTGTTAGCCCCAAATCCTAAGCAGAACTAAATTGGAGAGGAAACTGAGGTCACATTCACCTCATCCCTCCAGTGTTTAGGAAAAGATAGGAGCGGTGATGCTCCCCAGCCCATCCTTGAAATCACAGCTGCCTCCAGTATGTAAACATGGGCATCCTCTCCCCTTTGACTTATATGTCCTTAATAATACAAGCAGATAGCTGCCACTTAAGGTCATCAATGTTCCTTCCTAATTATCACAGTGGTGATTGCATTCTCTCCAGAATTTACTTGTTAGAGAAAGTATTCCATAATTGCTTGCATCTGTTTAGAACATGGAACTGCCAAAGGGCAGGTCATTCGTTAGAGATAAAACTAGGCTGGGGAAAACTCACAATATTTAGGATTAGGATATCATCTCCACATAACAATGGGAAGCAAAAGGACCTTGTTATGTCCTACCACTTGGGACTCTCAAAGTTGTGCCTATTTAGGGTTGATTTCTGTATTAGTCAGGGTTCTCTAGAGTCACAGAATTTATGGAATGAACATATTCACATAAATTCTATGAACATATATATAGAGAGAGGTGGGTTTTTTATAGATAGTGTTTATTGGGAAGACTTCAAGGTTGCAGTTCAACTAATCCAACCATGATTAGCCATGAGTGGAAAGTTCTAGAATCTAGTAGCTGAAACTACACCCTGAAACTGGCTGTCACGGCTCATCTCCTGTACATGCTGGAACCCCCAAAAAGTGGGAATGGCTTTGCTGACAGAGTGCGGGCAAGCAAGCAAAGAATGAGCAGCCCCTTCCTTCTCCCATTGCCCTTACAGTGGCTTGCAGCCTCAAGATCCAATCACAGGTGTGCCCTCCATTCTGGATTGTCATTCGTTGTATAGTCACGTTGACAAGCAAGAATAGCCATCCCAACTTCATTACTTGGCTAAGAGCCTAATAAAAACCTCAGCTTTTCTTTCATTGGTGGGCTCCGCTGTTTAACAATCCAATTTCTAGAAACAGACACAAGCAGGGTCTTACCCTAATGTTTATGGGGCTAACATTCCAGCAAGCAACTGTGGTGTGGAACTCAAGTGCCTATACCATGAGTGAGAACACAGAGGTGCCCACTGGAGAAGCAAAGTATTACCAAAGGAACAGCCATGGGCAGTGAGAAGCCGCAGTGAACACGTGTACTTCCCTCCAGTCCTGGCAACCTGAGCTTGATCCCTGGAACCACACATAAAAGGAAAGAAAGCCAACTCCCACGAGGTGTTCTTTGACCTCTGTGGGTGTGTACATGATAACACACACTAAATAAATAAGTGTAAAACAGTAAGAAGGAGGCAGCAGTAGCAGGAGGAAGAATTTAGGTGGAGGAAGAAGCTTCCCCCCCACAACCCACCCTCGCCATTTATCTATCAATGTGCACTGGTGTTTTGCCTGCATGAGGTTGTCTGGTCTCCTGGTACTGGAGTTTTAGACAGTTATGAGCTGCCATGTGGTGCTATGGTAGTAAACCCAGGTCCTCTAGAAAAACATCCAGTGCTCTTAACCACTGAGCCATCTCTTTAGACCAGGGGGAGGAACTTAAAAGTCTTAAATGCACCCTATTTCACTTAGCAGTGAAGGGAACAGGTAAAAGCACGTTGGCCTGAGTACTGCCATTTTGACTGCAGACTCCGTTTTACCTGTATGGTGAAACAAAGTTCAGGTTCCCCAAGCCCTAAGGTGAGCTGGGAACTTTCCGATAGCTTACCAACCTCCTCCGTAAACCATAGAAGTAGTCATTACGCATCTTTAGTTCCCTAGAAACATCATGGCTGTTCCTAATAACAGAAGGAACAGATGAATCTGATTGGTTGGACTGAAAGCGCTGGCATTATTGACAATGATGGAAAGCTCAAGGAAGCCCCTAATTTCTAAGTCCTGATTGGTGAAAATTGTAATTATAACTTGGCAACAAATGATTGTGAACTTTATGTTTATGACCCCATATCTGCCCTGGCTCAGGGTTGTCAGGAGAAACAGGGCTCCTGACCCCTTGTCCTGCAGCCCTGATCCAGCAATGACCCTATTACACGGTGAATCATTAAAATCTTTGGATCACATAAATGCTGTCTCTCTCCTTCCTCCGGTGCATAACGGGCTAAGTGTAACAGGTAGAGTTGGGCGGGGAGAACAAATCCTCAATGTGTATCATTTTAAAGCCAACCATTTCCTTCTCAACCACAGACATGATAAACAGCAGAGCTTGGTCGCAACACCATTAAATGTAGGGTATCTGTGGGGGAATGTAATGGATAAGTCCTGAGTAAAAACAGCAAATAATAAGTAATCCCGCCATGTTGGTAGGGTTTCTTCGGCTTATTTTTTTGCCCAGTTGCTGCTCCCCATCTTCTTCTCTCTTGTCTTGTCTAGCATCAAGTCTTTCCTTTAGGGGAATCTCCCTTCTCTGACATCTTCTTTAAAGATGGAAGCTGGGTGTGGTGGTCAGCACCTGTAATCGCGATGCTTGTGTGCTAATGCAAAAGAGTATCAAGTTTGAATCCAGCCTGGGCTGCAAGGCTAGGCCGAGAAAGAGAAAAAGGGAAGGAAGAAAGAGAATGGCTGAAAGAGGGGATTTCCACAGCGTGGTAAGTCTGGAAGCTATGTGTAGCACCGGGAGGTAAGTGGGGAATGTCCAGAATAGATGAGTCGTTTCAGCTCTTTCAAACTGTGAGGAAAGAGGACGGGAATGGCAGAAACTCAGAGACCTGAAGGCTCTAACGAAGGGCAGTTTAGTTTTTAAGGGCATGAACCTGGAGATCATTTGAACACCGGAGAAGGAGACTAAGAGAGGGCAAAGGTTAGTGTGTTTAACTAACAGAAATCTAACTAGCAGAAATCATCAAAGGCATGGAGGATCTTGGAGGCTGAGAGGCAGTTCCACCCGGCATGGGTTGGTAAGTCTTTCCAACAGAATGGAGAGTAGGTATAGCGCGGGTAGAAAGAGTATGTTTAGTATAAAGAAAAGAGGTTCGTCACAGAAAACTGCTTCTATTCTGGAGAAAGTGTGAGTGATGGCAGATTAGTGACACCATAGATGAGCAGTAAGAGGGGGAAGCAAACAGGATGGAAAGAGGGATTTGCTATAAGTACCTCCATGGTAAATTGTTGAGTGCATTTGTTTACTTGTGCATTGGCTTGCCATACCAATCAAAGCAGCCATGCTAAAAGAGACAGACATGCTAAGGAATGCTTTAGAGTGTTGTTCTTGTTATTAAAAGTGGGTTAAATAAGTTGAAAGTAAAATAATATGTTCAACCAGCCAGGTTTAGACAACTTTCAGAGGTCTGGATAAATGTGAGTTTAAATCACAAAATTAGGGCTAGAGATAGGGCTGGGGGTAATTAAAAGCACACATTGCTCTTGTAGAGGACTTGAAATTGATGCCCAATACCTGCATCATGTGGTTTACAACACAGCTCCAGGGTGTCTGGTGCCCACTTCTGGCTTCACATACACCTCACTCGTATGCACAAAACTATACGTAGACATAGCATATACCTGAGAGACACAGAAATATACACAAATAAAAAATACTTTTAAAAAATACCTTAAATAACAAAATTGGAAAGGAATGTTGAAACTAAGAAGGAATAACTAAATAAATAAAACCAATAGCTAAAGTTTGTGTGCCCATTGGCTAATATTTTCATCATTTGAGAGGTATTCATTTTTATGAGTTACATGCTACAGGCCGAGCTACTCCACGCATCCAAATTTAATCCCTATAAGGTTAAATGCATTGTCTAAATAAATTTTTTTAAAAATGCTTTGTCTTTGGAGCTTGGCTATAGAAGCCTTATTCCATCACAAATATTTTAAAGGTATCATAAACAATAACAGCATAACGTAAATCAAGATACACACTTGCAAAGCAAGATCCTGATGTCTATTATCTGCTGTGATTGATCATCTGCTTACCTCAAACTCATCGAAATGCCAATCAGAGTATATACCAAAAGCAGATTTGATCTAACATAGGGGTTTGATCTAAAATAGGGGTGGGAGGCTTTGAAAACCAGTCCATTAGTAGTTGAAGAGTTTTAATACCTCATCTTATACATACTCAAGATCTGGATCATAGTGGCCAAAGCCATGTGGGAGTTGGTCAAAACAGTTATGTTCATGCTTTGTTTATTTGTTTTATGAGACCATGTCTCTCAGAGCCCAGGCTGGCCTTGAACTCGAAAGAGACCCAAAGCTGACATTGAGCCATTGATTGTTCCAAATGCTAGAGGTACTGGTGGTCTTTCGAAGTTTCTGGACTACAACTGTAAAGTGTTGACACACTAACTAGCATTTGGAGAAAGTCAAATAGATAAAGGGTTCTAACCTCAAATTGCTCTTGTCTCATCTTTTTTTTCCAAACCAATCCTTTTATCACTACTTTAAAAACCATGTTATGGGGCAGTGGTGGCACTCAGGAGGCAGAGTCAGGTGGATCTCTGAGTTCAAGGCCAGCCTGGTCTACAGAGTCATTTCCAGGGCTACAGAGAAACCCTGTCTCGGGGGCATTGGGGGGGGGGCAACAATCGCAATCATGTCCCTCCTTCTCAGTGCTGTGACATTTTACTGTCCTTCCTTCCTCGCATCCTTTGGTCTGTTGCCCTGCATCTTGATGCTTTTTCCAGTGCCTGAGAAATGGCAGCGGAGGCCGTGGTGGTGAGAGTTCCAGGACAGTCAGGGATACACAAAGAAGAGAAGCCCCATCTTTAAAAACGGAAAGAGAAAACCAAAACGAACAAGCAAAAAACCCTCTACACTTCCCCACGTCTACTCAATGCAGAAACTGCTCAAAAAAATTAAAACTAGAATTGCCCTGTGACCCAGTTCAACCACTCTTTGGTAGGTACATGAAGAGTCTCAATCAGTTCATCACAAAGACACTTGCTCATGGGTTTTTACAGCTGGGCTAGTCACAGTGACCAAGATAGCAAGTCAGTCTGGATGTCTATCCACAGACCCTTTTGCATCTGTTGAGTGCAGCATAATTCCTGAAGTTACAATCTCGGTAAGTGGGTGGTTCTAGAACATAGATGTCTCTAAGATAACAAATCTCAAACACATTATTTTGTTGGTTTTTTTTAAAGCAACCTGAAATGAACCATAACTGGGGAGCTAATCAGACAGCTCGGTGAGTAGTGCTTGGGGCTGGAATGGGAGAACCTGACTTTGGATCATAGAATCCAAATAAGAACTGGAAACCGTTCAGTACTTTGGTAATTTCAGTGTGCATATATCCAGATGGGAGGCAGAAACAGAAGACTCCTGGAGACTCAGGGCTAACTAGCCTGGTGTACTCAGGAAAACAAGATACCCTGTCTCGAATAAAATGGAAGTCAAAAGTCATTACCCAACATTATCTTCGAATCTCCACAGAGACACCACAGTTACACACAAACATAGACACGCACTCACACACACACACACACACACACACACACACACACACACATAATTTTCAAGGAGACAATAAAAGTTTTCACTCTGGGACAGAGCCATGCCTCAGTGATTCCTGCTCTTCCATAAGATGTAAGTTTAGTTCCCTACACCTCGGTCAAGAGGTTCATGACCACCTGTAACTCCAGCTCCAGGGCTCTGATGTCTCTGGCTCTGTGGGCCACTGCATTCACATACACATACCCACCCACACACTTATACACAATTAAACAACAATAGCAGTAGTAATTTTTGGTTTTCCAAAACAGGGTTCCTCCCCGGTCACAGCCCTTCCGCTGCCATTCTCTCTGAATGAGTCTGAACTCCTCACTCCACATGGCTTCATCTTTAATGTGATAACCTCCTTTTCTGCACACTTTCCTGAAAACATCAAATTTCCATTCTTTACAGATGAACAAAATGCTTTTGTGTAAATGTACCACAATTTCTTTGTCCATTTGTCTCTTGATGGACATCTAGGGTGAGTCTATATTCGCTATGTTAAATCTTACATTTAATATTATGTTTTATCGTGGTTTTACTGAAATACTTTATGCTATATCATATATGCTAGTGCAGAAGTCCACTATAACAAAACTTCAGCCCCATTGCCAAAGCATGTGGGGCCGGAAACTCAAGAGTGCAGTTCCACTCATAAAGGAGACAATCGATGATTAAACCCAATGACTAATTTCTTTTCCTTTTTGTTTGTTTTTGTTTGTGTTTTGGGTTGTTTTGGTTTGTTTTTATTGTTTATTGCTGTTGTTATTGAGACAAGTTCTTACTCTGTAGCCCTGGCTGGCCTGGAACTCACTATGTAGACCAGACTGGCTTGAAACTCACAGAAATTCACCTGCCTTTGTTTCTGTGAACATCCCCAAAGTTGACAAATTTTAAACTCAACTTGTATAGCACCGAGATAGTGCCAATGCCATATGCTGTGTATGGTCTGTTTAGATTACAAACAAAATCTTTGGATAAAAAGAGTTCTACACACACTCAAAGGAGAGGAAGAAAGGGAGGGAGGGATGGAGGAAGAAAAGACGGAAGGAAGGAGGGAAGGAAGGCGGGAGGGAAAGAGGAAGGGAGGGAGGGAGGAAGGAAAGGAAGAAGGGAGGGAGGGAGGAAGGAAGGAGGGAAGGAAGGTGGGAGGGAGGAAGGGAGGGAGGAGAAAGGGGGAAGGAAGGGAGGGAAGGAAGGTGGGAGGGAGGGAGGGAAGGAGGAAGGGAGGGAGAGAGGAAGGAAGGAAGGAAGGAAGGAAGGAAGGAGGGAGGGAGGGAAGGGGAAGGAAGGAAGGAAGGAGGGAAGGAAGGTGGGAGGGAAGGAGGGAAGGAAGGTGGGAGGGAGGGAAGGAAGGTGGGAGGGAGGGAGGGAAGGAGGAAGGGAGGGAGAGAGGAAGGAAGGAAGGAAGGAAGGAAGGAAGGAAGGAAGGAAGGAAGGAAGGAAGAAAGGAGGGAGGGAGGGAAGGAGGGAAGGAAGGAAGGGGAAGGAAGGAAGGAGGGAGGGAAGGAAGGTGGGAGGGAGGGAGGGAAGGAATGAGGGAGGGAGGGAAGGAAGGAAGGAAGGAAGGAAGGAGGGAGGGAGGGAAGGAAGGAAGGAGGGAAGGAAGGTGGGAGGGAGGGAGGGAAGGAAGGTGGGAGGGAGGGAGGGAAGGAAGGAGGAAGGGAGGGAGGGAAGGAAGGTGGGAGGGAGGGAGGGAAGGAAGGAGGGAGGGAGGGAAGGAAGGAGGGAGGGAGGGAGGGAAGGAAGGAAGGAAGGTGGGAGGGAGGGAAGGAAGGAAGGAGGGAAGGAAGGAAGGTGGGAGGGAGGGAGGGAGGAAGAAAGGAAGGGGAGGGAGGGAGGGAAGGAAGGAAGGAGGGAAGGAAGGAAGGTGGGAGGGAGGGAGGGAGGAAGAAAGGAAGGGGGAGGGAGGGAGGGAGGGAGGAATATGGTGAGACAATCCTTTAATTCCAGCTCTTAGCAGGCAGAGGCAAGCGAATCTCAGAGTTCCAGGCCAGCCAGTACTATACAGTGAAACCTTATCTAATAATGGAGGGGAAATGCTTATGCACCTTCCCATACTTTGGAAGCTCGCCTGCATGGAAGACGCTCTCCAATCATACCAGCCTGATTTCCCCATATCTTGTGACTGAACTGTGTGGTATCTGGAAAGTGTGTGTGAGAGAGAACTCTAGCAAATACAAATGGCAAAGATGAATAAAAGAAAGTAAAATGAGGGGGCTAGAGGGATGGCTCAGTTGTTAAGAGCACACTATCTGCTCTTCCAGAGGTCCTGAGTTCAACTCCCAGGACACACATTGTGGCTCACAGCCATCTGTAACCATAGTCCCATGGGAACTGTTGCCATCTTCTTATATGCAAATGTACATGCAGACCAAACACCAATTTATATAAAGTACATAAATAAATAAATCATTGGGTCTGGAGAGATGGCTCAGCTGTTGAGAGCACTGGCTGCTCTTCCAGGTTCAATCTCCAGCACCCACATGGTAGCTCACAACCATCTGTAACTCTAGTTCCAGGGGATCTAACGCCTCTTCTGACCTCTGTGGACTTCTGCAGGCATATGGTGCACACACATACACTCGGGAATACATACATACACATAAATTTAAATATTTTTAAAGAAAAAAACAATGTTATAAAGAAGAAGAGGAAGTGAACAAGAGAGTTCAACTAGCCTGTCATTCTTTAAATTTTTGGCATTCTGCCACTCTCTCTTTCTGGCATATAGTCTGTCCTATCTTCCTGACTCTTCAAATTCATCCACGACACACAGCAGTAGCTTCTAATCCCCCATCTTTACCAAAAAGAACTAAAGCAGTTCCGTAATGTCATTTTCTCCATCTTTGCATTCTCAGATAATATCCGAGCTCAACCACTCCCTCCCACCCTCTATCCCCACCCTCTCCCCATCTCTCCCCTCCACCCCCCTCCTCCTCCATCCCCATTTCTCCCTCCCTCTCACCCTCCTTTCCTCTACATCTGGAGGAGAGAGCAAGTCAGTCCTTTTATCCCCTAGTTGATAGCTTCATATTAACGTTCTAAAATTATTCATAATACCTTCTCTTCCAGCCGTGGAAGACCAGCCTCTCCTTGTCTGTCGATTCTGAGTACCTGTTGACAAGTGTCTGGTTCACATATTCTTCTCATTTCTCAGATCATTACAGACAATTCTCATCGTCCTATAGAAGCAGTTTAAAATAGTGGTGATACTAGTTTGAATTTGGGCCCCTTCTATGTGCCAGTGACTATGCTGATACGTCTACCCATGAACTTCTCTGTCCCATGGTCCCCATAAGACACGTGCCACCTTCAGTACAGGTTAAAAACTCGGATTGACCCTGGGCAGGATTGCCAGGTAACAGGGCAATCCAGGCTGCCCAACCACTGAGCTACAGTTTACACCATCCCTATGCTCTCTCTACATTAATCTTCTAGAACAAGCCACCCCCCCCACCCGCCATAACAGGTCCTCAAGTCACACCCAACAACCTGGGGACACTGAGGACTTCTCACATTTGAAATCCTAGCCTTCAAAACCTCAATACACCCCCAACCTTTCATCTGGTCCTTTTGTCTATTATACTGAGTTGGCCTTAGATTCTTGCTCTAGACCACGTAGCAACTATCTAACCAGCAACAAGGCACCTCAACCATACCCCATCATCACCGCTCCCTGGGAGTCCCAATGACAAGCCATTGTAACCCTTGCCTTTCCTTTCCTATCCAGGCCCAGACCTTAGAGCACCTCACTATCAGCATTGCCCACTGGGATGCTGCCCCCAACTGTCAGAGCACCTCAGGCTGAGACCTCTGTCCTCATTTGTATCTCTCTCTCTCTCTCTCTCTCTCTCTCTCATCTCTCTCTCTCTCTCTCTCTCTCATCCTCATTTGACTCCTACACCCAACTCTTCAAGGTTATGTTCCCTCACTAGCTTCTCAGAATTTTTAATTAACTCTATTAGGAGCTATTTTAAGAGCATTAAAAATGTTCAAAGTAAAATATGAAAACAAAATGAAAATTAAAACAAATTGCACATCGCACAGTTTGTCAGATTCTCTTTTTAGAAAATGAACGATAAACATGGAATCCCTTAGGAAATTCAGAATCCCATTCTCAAGCCTCTTCCCAGGGATAAGCATGGTCTTGATTTTAGTATTCATAATGCTAATGAGTATTTTTTAATACATAAGCAATTTTCATGAATATTACGTGTGATGTAAGATGATATGCCCCATACAATGATTTTCCAAAACTTCATGTTACAAGTTGTATATATCATTCAATAACTTACTGTTTTGGGTCAAATTTCTGGCACTTTTTATTTTATATGTTTGAGTCTTTTGCTGGTGTGTATACATGTGGACTACATGTGTGCCTTGTATCCATGGAGGCCAGAAGAGGCCACAGAATTCCCTGGAAATTGAGTTACAGGTGATCCTCAGAGCCATGTGGGTGCCGAGAACTGAAGCTGGTCCTCTGTAAGAGCAGCAAGTGCTCTTACCATTGAGCCATCTCTCCTGCCTCTTGCAGCATTATTTTTGAGAGATCTAAACCAATTGCTTCATTTCTCTTCCTGATGGGTGTTTAAGTTATTCTGAGTGCTCTGTAGCTGCAGGGATACTGCAGTGGGAGTTCTGCTTTCTCTGTGTGCAGAGAGGAGAATTTCTCTTCAAACTGTTTGAGCTCAGGACAGTCTTATACTCTAGAATTTGGTTTGGTTTGGTTTGGTTTTGTGGAGTGGAGTAGGTGGTGTTTGTTCAATGTTTTGATTTTTAAGGCAGGGTTTCTCTTGATGTCCTGGAACTCAGAGATTTGCCTGCTTCTGCCTCCCAGTGCTGGGATTAAAGGTGTGTGCCACCACCACCCAGTTTATACTCTAGTTTTTTGTTTGGTTTTTTTAAGATTTACTTTTTATATACACAGTGTTCCATCTGCAGTTTGCCTGCACACTAGAAGAGGGCACCAGATCTCATTATAGATGGTTGTGAGCCACCATGTGGTTGCTGGGAATTGAACTCAGGACCTCTGGAAGATCACCCAGTGCTTTTAGCCACTGAGCCATCTCTCCAGCCCTTATACTCTAGTTTAAGTGAGCGTGCTGGACAATGTTTCCTTTTGACATTTCAGACAAGTGTGTCGCCTGCTCTCATGTTCTCCCTCTCCATGCCCACTGGTCCTGTCCTTGTCCAAAGACTGTCCCTTCTACTTTCATATCATAGTACATATTGTTTAAAATTCGCATTCTGAATTTGAGGGGAAACATGTGATATCTGTCTTTCTAAGTCTAATCCATTTCTCTTAAAACGATAATCTCCAGTTCTATCCATTTTCCTGCAAACAACATCATTTTGTGCCTTTTGTGGAACACCAAAACCCTGTTGTGTGTCTATTCCAAGCTTTCTTTATCCACCCATTTATAGACATATAAGCTGATTCCATAACTTAGCTATTTCAAATAGTGCCCCAGTATTCATTTATGGGTAATTTCTCTTCAATGTGCTGACTCAGATTCCTTCAAATATCCACTCCAGAGTGCAATAGCTAGCTCATTGACCATTATTTTTTTAAAGCAACCTTCATGCTGGTTCCCACAATGTCTGTACTAATTTACATTCCCGTCAATAATATGTGCCTACCCCACTCACCCATCCTAGGCAGCCTTATGCTTTCCTGGTGATTTCCATCTAACTAGAATGAAATGGAGCCTTGATGTACTTCTATTTGCATTGCCCCCAAGAAGGTTGAACATTTTTTTTTTCATTTATTTATTGGCCATTTACATGTCTTTTAAGAGCTGTTAATAAAATTCGTTGTCTCATTTGCTGATTAGATGTGTTTTGTTTTTATATTTGATATTTGACGTCTTGTGTTCTTTATATATTGTACATATTAGTTCGCTGTCAGGTGTAGAGAGAGCAAAGATTACTTTTCCCAGTCTGAAGGCCATCTCTTCACTCCTTTGTTTCCTTTGCTGTTTAATTTATTCAATATAATTTGTCAATTCTTTGCCGCACGAAAGAATGAGACTACTCAGCGATAGATCTCTGAAGAAGTTGGAGATACTAGAGGGAATAAACACCACAGTCAGATCTTACCCAGCTGTCTTCTAGCTTCCTCGGCCTTGGCCTCGATTCCCTTGGAATGGCTTTCTCTGTGTTTGAATCCCCTCTAAAGTATTCTTTCCAGTAATTAAGGTGTGGCCACACCACACCTGCTTGGGAGCCTGGAATTCCTTCTATAATCTGAAGTGAACTTGACTCAGTTAGGATTAAGTGTGTAGGTCACCACTCCCAGGATACTCCCTGTGCTGGGATTAAAGGTTTGAATCACCACTCTCTGATTTTCCTAGACTGACTGTGGTTAGAGCTCTGGGACTTCTGGAGCTTTTACTAACCCCCCACATAGACTGTGGGTAGATTCCCTCTGATAACTCCAAAACTTCTGAAACTTTATTAAATCCCCACAATTCTTGCTACCATTTCCTAGGTGTTTGTGTCATTCTCAGAAAATCCTGGTTTGTGCACATCTTTTTTTTTTTTTTTTAATTTAATGGGGGGGCATGTATATAGAAGTTAGATCTCTTCCACTCTGTGAGTCTTGGGAGAAAGGTGGAACTCAGGTCATAAGACAAAATGGTTAACACTTCTACGCACTGAGCCATTGCATCAGCCTCTAAACTGATAGCTTGAAGTATTTTGCCTGTGAGATCCATCTGTTTCAGGGTATTAGGTGTTATTTTAAGGTCTTTGATCCATTTTTAGTTAATTTTTATATACAGGGTAAGAGGAGTTCTAGTTTTGTTCTTCCAAGTAAACATATCTAGGTTTTCCTCTACTATTTGTACACCATTTGAAGGGTTTATCTTTTCACCTATGTATGTTTTTACAAGTTTATACTTTTTAAAATCACTAAGGACTACCAGGCAGTGGTTGCACATGCCTTTAATCCCAGCATTCTAAAAGGAAGAGGCCAGCCTGGTCTACAGATTGAGCTTCAGGACAGCCAGGACTATGTGGGGTAGTGCTCCTGTACACTGAAAAGATTTATTACTGGTATTGGTTTAATAAAATGCTGATTGGCCAGTAGTCAGGCAGGAAGAAGAGGAAGGGTGACCAGACTAGAAGAATTCTAGGAAGAGGAAAGGCAGAACAGCAGACACCAGCCACACACAGAGGAAGCAAGATGAGAATACACACTGAGAACAGTTATCAAGCCATGTGGCTAAATGTACATAAGAATTATGGGTTAAATGTAAAAGCTAGATAGTAATATGCTTAAGCTACTGGCCCAGCAATTACTATGACATTAAACCTCTGAGTCAGTTAATTGAGAAGTGGCTGCCAGGTATTTGAGAGTTTCTGGCTAGGACAGAAACTTCTGGATACAAATGGCACCCCAATATGGTATACATACATCCACATGAAGCCTGAGAAAACTTAAAAAGGGGTTCTGGACACAAAAGAACAGCGCCAAGAACAGCGTTTTGGTATCAGCATTTTCTGACTACAAGACTACATAGAGAAAACCTGTCTTCAAAAAAAAAAAAATCACTAAGGATGAGACTGGAATGTAGGTCATTCCCTCATTTGTAAGGCTTTAAGTTGCATGCCCAGCATTGTAAACAAACCAACATCACCCAAAATTCCTCAGGACAGCAAAAGACCCACTTCAGATAGTAAACAGAAATGTTTACAAATAAAATTCCCCAGAATGCAATACATTGACCATCACAGCAGTGAGTCATCATCAATCCTGAATCTCTGGAAAACTCACTGTACCTGGAAGAAAATGAGTATGAATGTCAGATGCATTCTCAGCTCTGCTATGGAGTGTCATGACCTCACAAGCAAGTCTTGATGGGTCACTGGAAGTCTGAATGACAATCTTTTTTGTTTCATATCTACCTATCCCCTCCCTTCCCTCCTCCCAGTTCTTCTTCAGCCTCCTCCCACCCCATCCCCGCCTCCATTGCCAAGGAGGGCAAGTAGTCCCAAGGTAGGTCAGTTCAGTCTGGCATATCCAGTTGAGGTAGGTCTGAGTCCCTAGTCCCAGTACTAAGGCTGGGTTAGGTGTCCCTTTGTAGGGAATGGCTCCAAGATGCCAGTTCATGCACCAGGAACATAGTCTGATCCTACTGCAAGAGGCTCCATAAACTGCCGTTTGACAGTCGTCTACCCTTGGAGGGTTTAGTTCCTTTTCCTAAAGGATCTTCAGTGATTTTTTTTTCTGAGTCAGTGAGCTCCCAATAGCTCAGGTCAGTGTCTCTGTGGGTCTCCTCGTCATGATCCTGAACCCTTGCTCATATACTCTCTCTTCTCTCTCTCTTCAGCTGGACCGGGAGCTCAACCTCATGCTTAGCTATAGATCTCTGCTTCTGCCTCTATTCATTGCTGGATGAAGGTTCTATAATGGCAATCAGGGTGGAGTTTCATTTGATTATAGGGGAAATCCTGTTTAGGCATCCTCTCCACTATTGCTTGGAGTCCTAGCCAGGGATATCTTGGTTCTTGGAGGTTTCTTTAGCACCAAGGTTCTTTCTAACCCCACAGTGGCTCCCTCTATAGAGATATCCATTTCTTTTTGTTCTTTCTCCCTCTTTGTTGCTCCTCTCACTCAACCATCTCCTTCTCTCATGATTTGTTCCCACCTCCCCTTGCTCACTCCCCATTATGATCAAAATTTACTCATGAGATCTATTTCCCCTTCCAACGGGGGTTCCCTGGATGTCTCTCTTAAATTCCTTCTGTTACCTAGCTCTTCAGGGGTTGTGATTTGCAACCTGGATAGTCTTTGCTTTATGTCTAAAATCCACTTATGGGTGAGTACCATGTCTATCTTTCTGGGACTGTGTTACCTCACTCAGGATGATACTCTCCAAATACATCTATTTGCTTGGAAATTTTAAGATGTCATTTTATTTTTTAAACTGATGAGTGATACTTCATTGTGTAAATGTATCACAGTTTGTTAATCCATTGAGTTGAGGGGCATCTAGGTTGTTTCCATATTCTGGCTAGTACGAATAATGCTGCTATGAACAGGGTTGAGCTAATGTCCTTGGGGTAAGAATTTAAATCTTTTGGGTATATGCCCAATAGTGACATTGATGGATCATTGGAAAGATTGATTCCCCGTTTTCTGAGGAACCACCATATTTCTTTCCAAAGTGGCTGTACAAGTTTACATTCCCATCAACAATGGAGGAGTACTCCCCCTTGCTCCACATCCCCTCCAGCATAGGCTATCATCTATGTTTTTGATCTTAGCAATTCTGATAGGTGTAAGACAGTATCTCAGAGTTATTTTGATTTGCATTTCTCTGATGCCTAAAGATGCTGAGCAATTCTTTAAGTATCTTTCAGCCATTTGTAATTCTTCTGTTGAGAATTCTCTTTTTAGGTCTGAGCTCCATTTTCTATTTGGATTATTTGGGGGTTTGGTCTCTAGTTTCTTGAATTCTCTATATATTTAGAGATTGGTCCTTTGTCAAACGCAGGATAAGTGAAGATCTTTTTTCCATTCTGTAGAGTGTCATTTAGTCTTAGTGACTGGGCCTTTGCCTTACAGAAGCCTCTCAAACTAAGGAGATCCCATTTATTAACTGTTCTTAGTGTCTGTGCTACTGGTGTTATATTTAGGAAGTGGTCACCTGTGCCAATACATTCAAAAGTATTTCCCACTTTCTTTTCTATCAAGGTGAGCATAGCTGGGTTTATGTTGGGGTCTTTGATTCACTTGGATTTGAGTTTTGTGCAGGGTGATAGATATGGATCTATTTGCGTTCTTCTACATACTACCATTCAGTTATGCCAGCACCATTTGTTGAAGATACTATCTTTATTTCATTGTATATTTTTGGCCTCTGTGTCAAAAATCAGGAATTGATAGGTGTGCGGACTAAGGTAGGGGTCTTTGATTTGATTCCATTGATGCACAAGTCTGTTTTTATGCCAGTACCAGGCTGTTTTTATTACTGTAGCTCTATAGTGCAGCTTGAAGTCAGAGATGGTGATGTCTCCCGAGGTTCTATATTGAACAGGATTGGTTTGGCAATCCTGGGATTTTGTTATTCCATATGAACTTGTATATTGTTCTTTCAAGGTCTGTAAAAAAAATTGTGTTGATATTTTGATGAAGATTGCATTGAATCTGTAGATTGCTTTTGGTAAGATTGCCATTTTTATATGTTGGTCCTACCTATCCAGGAGCATGGGAGATCTTCCCATTTTCTGATATCTTCTTCAATTTCTTTCTTCAGTGACTTAAAGTTCTTATCAAACAGGTCAGTCACTATTAGATTAGAGTTACCTCAAGATATTCAATGCTATTTTCAGGTATTATAAAGGGTGATGTTTCCCTTATTTCTTTTTCAGCCCTGTTATCACTTGTGTACAGGAGAGCTTTTTTTTTTTTTTTTTTCTAGTTAATCGTGTACCCTACTATATTGCTGAAGGTGTTTATCAGCTGTAGAAGTTCCCCGGTAGAATTTTGGGGGTCACTTTTGTATACAATCATATCATTTGCAAATAGAGATAGTTTTACTTTTTCCTTTCCAATTTGTATCCCCTTAATCTCCTTTTGTTCTCTTACTGCTTTAGCTAAAACTTTGAGAACTGTATTGACTAGATAAGGGTAGAAAGGACAGCCTTGTTCTTGATTTTAGTGGGATTGCTTTGAGTTTTTCTCCATTTGGCTTGATGTTGACTGTTGGCTTGCTGTATTATATTACCTTTATTATATTTAGATATTTTCCTTGTATTCCTCATCTCTCCAGGACTTTTATTATGAATCAGTGTTGGATTTTGTCAAAGGCTTTTTCAGCATCGAGGGAGATGATCATGTGGTATTTTTTTTTCTTTTAGGTTGTTTATATGATGGATAACATTGACAGTTTTTCTTATGTTGAACCATACCTGTATCTCTGGGATGAAGCCTACTTGATTATGGTGGATGATTTTTTTTATATGTTGTTGAATTTGGTTTGCCAGTATTTTTTGATTATTTTTGTATTAATGTTCATGAGAGAGATTGGTCTGTAATTCTCTTTCTTTGTTGCATCTTTGAGTGTCATGGGTATCAGGGTGACTGTAGCCTCATAAAAAGAATTTGGTGATGCTCCTTCAGTTTCTACTGTATGGAACAGTTTGAGGAGTATTGGTATTAGTTCTTTTTTGAATGTCTGGTAGAATCCTACACTGAAACCATCTGGCCCTGGGTTCTTTTTTATTTTATTTTGCTTGAGAGACTTTTAATAACAGGTTTAATTTCCTTGAGGGTTATAGGTCTATTTAGGCCATTTATCTGGTCTTGATTTAATTTTGCTAAGTGGTACCTGTCTAGAAAGCTGTCCATTTCCTTTAGATTTTCCAATTTAATGAAGTATATATTTTAAAAGTATGACTTAATGATTCTCTGGATTTCCTGGGTGCTTGTTATGTCCTCCTTTTCATTTCTGATTCTGGTAATTTGTATTTTCTCTCTCTCTCTTCTCTCTCTCTCCCCCCCCCCCCTCACTCTCTCTCTGCTTTTTAGTTAGTTTACATAAGGGTTTGTCTATCTTGTTGACTTTCTCAAAAGACCTCTTTGATTCATTGAATCTTTGCATTGTTCTCTTTGTTTCTATTGTATTGATTTCAGCCCTGAGTTTTATTATTTCCTGCTCTCTACTCCTTTTAGGTGAATTTTCTTCTAATTGTTCTAAAGCCTTCAGCTGTGCTGTTAGGTCTCTTGTGTGAGATTTCTCTAGGTTTTTCATATAGGCATCTAGTGCTATGAATTTTCCTCTTAGCACTGCTTTCATTGTGTCCCATAAGTGTGGGTATGTTGTAGATTCATTTTCATTGAATTCTAGGAAGTCTTTGATTTCTTTCTTAACTTCTTCCTTGACCCAGAGGTGGTTCAATTGAGAGATGTTCAGTTCCCATGAATTTGTAGACTTTCCGTGATTTTTGTTGTTGTTGAACTCTTAACTTTAGACCAAGGTGGTCTGATATGATACGAGGAGTTATTCCCATTTTTTGTATCTATTGATATTTCCTTTATTACCGTGTATATGATCAATTTTTAAAAAGGTTCCATGGGGTGCTAAGAAAAGGGTATATTCCTTTGTGTTTGGGTGGAGAGTTCTGTGTGTGTGTGTGTGTGTGTCTGTGTGTGTGTACATATATATAAAGTCCTTTTGGGTCATAACATCTCTTAGCTCCCTTATTTCTCTGCTGAGTTTCTGCCTGGTTGACCTATCCATTGGTGAGAGTGGGGTACTGACGTCTCCCACACACTTTTAATCCCAGCACTTAGGAGGTAGAGGCCGATCAGTCTCTGTGAGTTCAAGGCCAGCCTGATCTACATAGCCAGTTTCAGGAAGAGGGCTACATAGGGAGGCCTTGTCTTGAAAAAAACAAATGAAAGAATAATAGTTGCAATATACAAATTATACCTCAATAAAATATGACTATAAAAGGTTTTAAGGGGCCTGTGTTGGTGGTACACACCTTTAATCCCAGCACTTGCTTGGGAGATAAAGATAGGCAGATCTCTGAGTTTGAAGCCAGCCTGGTCTACAAAGTGAGTTCCAGAACTGCCAAGGCTCTGTTACACAGAGAACTCTGTCTGGGGGGGGGGGGGTTTAAGGTTGGGTTTATGGCACAAATTTTTCATGTTAGAACTTAGGAAGCAGAGATGCAAAGTCCTGTGAGTTAAAGGCCAACCTGGTCTACTTAGTGAATTGCAGGCTAGACAGGGATATACTGTGATATATAATTAATTAGTCTAAAAATAAATAAATAAAACTGAGAAAGCCAGGCTAGCCAAGGACATACAGTGATATATAATTAATTAATTAATTAATTAATTAATCTAAAAATAAATAAATAAAATTGAGAAAGCCAGGAATTCATACCTATAAGCCTAGTACTCAGGAAGCTGAGGGGTGAGTATTGTCATGAGTTGCCTCATCAGTTAAAAGCACTTACTGCTCTTCCAAGGATCCAAGTTTGAGCCCCAACACCCATATTGCACAGTATACAACTGACTGTAACTCCAGCTCCAGAGAATCCAGTGCCGGCTTCCAGGAAGCCTCCATGGGCCCCAGGAACACATGCCCACATACCCAGACATACACACTATACTGGTTAGCTTTATGTCTAACTTGACACAGGCTAGAGTCATCAGAAAGAAAGGGGCCTCAATTGAGAAAATCCCTCTCTAAGATCTGGCTGTAGTCATACATGGTATCAAATGCATTTAGTTCTAGCACTCAGTAGGCAGAGGCAGGCAGACCTCTGAGTTCAAAGCCAGCCTAGTCTACAGAGTGAGTTCCAGGACAGAGTTACACAAACAAACCCTGACTCAAAACAACAACAACAACAAAAAAAAAAATCTGGCATTTTCTTAACTAGTTATTGATGTGAGAAGGACCAGCCCATGTGGGTGGTCCCATCCTTATGCTGGTGCTCTAGGTTCTACAAGAAAGCAGGGTGAGTAAGCCATGAGAAACAAGCCAGTAAGCAACACGCCTCCATGGCCTCAGCATCAGCTCCCACCTCCAGGTCCCTACCCTGCTTGAGGCCTGACTTCCTTTGATGATGAACTGTGATGTGGAAGTGTAATCTGAATAATCTCTTTTCTTCCCAAGTTGTTTGAGTCACAGTGTTTCATCATAGCAACAGAAACCCTGACTATGACACACATATACACATAAATAAAAATAAATCTGAAAAAAGAGGGAATAATCAACTACAAAAAAAACCAATCTTTTAGAAGCTTGAAATATGGCTCAGAGGTACCTAACATGCATGAGGTCATGGTTGTGATCCCCATCACAACAACAATAACAATAATAATAAATGTTGAACCCCAAGCCTATATTGATACAATTTTTTTATTTAAAAATTCTCATGTTGAGCCAGGCAGTGGTGGCACATACCTTTAATTCCGGTACCTGGGAAGCAGAAGCAGGCCAATTCTCTGAGTTTGAGACCAGCCTGGTCTGCAGACCAAATTCTAGGACAGCCAGAGCTACACTGAGAATCCCTGTCTCCTTGGGGGAAAAAAAAAAAAATGCCATGTTAGTGTGATCAAAAATGAGTGCTCAGCCCTAAAGAGGACATTTATACCACCCCTCCAAGGCTAAGGAGCATTATGGGAAAGGAGGCAGAGAGTATGTAAGAGCTGGAAGGGAGGAAAAGGATTGCAAAAGATCCTCTCAGACATCACACAGCCACAATCATCATGACCTCACAGCAGCTACAGCTGCCCACACTGGGCCTGCACAAGCATGAGTTCATCAACAGTCACAGTCTGTCAGGACTCCATGGGGCCCTATCCCACTGCCCCACACACACACACACACACACACACACTGGGGGGGGGGGTTATTACTCCGCATTGTATCCCCTTGAGGAGCCACTTAGGCTCCAATGGTTAGTTTCAAACCTATGGCCATACTGATGGTTTATAAAACAAAACAGAGGGGCATGATTGTGGGAAAGGGTTGACACAGGTCTGAGAGAAATGGGATGGGAGTAATCACAATCCCAAAAAATAGTGTGAATACAGTAGTGGAGAGAAACATTGAAGAAGATATGAAAGGCTGGGAGATTGGGGAGGCACACCTCCAGTGTCTGTGATGGGTTTCCAGAGAGGCCTGACTAAAAGGGGTGAGGACCACCCCACAGACTGAGAGCCCAGATGGAATACAGACAGAAGAGGGAGGGAGCTGGTGCAGGGCAAGGTTTCCACTTCCTCTGCACCATGGCCTAAGCTGGTCTGCTCTCTGCGGCCATATTCTACCTGCCCTGATGGACTGACCCCTTCTTAGGGACCAGAATTAATCCTTCTTCTAAGTTGTCTTGTTGGGAATTTCATCACTGAATGCAAAAATAGCCTAAACAACACTCTTAAAGCCTTGCAAAGTCCTTGGCCCATTGTAAATAATTCTGCTGATTCATTGATAAAAAACTGTTATTTTTACAACTTAAGAGAATATGATCTCTTGGACATCTTCTAGAACTAACATTGGTGATCATACATCTTCCATTGAGTGTCATCACCATGTCACCTAGAACTAGGCAAAGTCTGTCTACAAGCCCACATAGCAGACACTAGGTGATGTAGATGTCACTCGACATAGCCCCACGCCAATGCCACCTCCAGCCTTAGTCTATTTTTTCAAAAAAAAAAAAAATAGCACAAGGATGAGTGTACATTATCATCTCTTAGAGCAAATGGCACTCAGCTTGACCAAGTTTAATGTCCATATAAAAATCAGAAATGCTACAAATTGAGGCACACAGAAGCAGCTCTCATCTCTCCTTCAGGCTCGGTCTGCCGTCCGAATCCTCCATCCTCACTGCCAAGCTGCATCTGGCCACTTTCTATCTAGAAAGCTCATTCGCGGTGAAATACTTGAATCAGAACTAATTACAGCAGTAACTGAAATGGTCCCGGGGATGCGAGCACCGCACAACAAGGGTACTTTTACTGCATCACTTAGGCGTGCTGTGCCGGGCTCTGTTAATGCGCCCTGCCAGACTTCACTGCAGGCATACTTCAGCAAATGTAAGTCTGCAGTTAAAGTAATAGAGGGCCAAAGGAGCCTGGAGAAATAGAGTCAAATTCATCTCCTTGGAAATATGTTGGAAAACAATCCCACTAATGGGAACATGGGATTGAAGAGGTTCATTTTGGGGTGGATAGAAAAGCTGAGGCCGGCTCAGTTTGGCGGTCTGTCCTTACTGGTTGGTTTTTTGCTGCGGCACCTATCTGCAGTGTTCAAAGGGAACCAGAGCAGCTCAGAGCAGAACTGTGCTGGGGGCTGCAACATTCAAGTTCCCTTAGCACACAGCACCCTCGGAGAGGGAAGATGAACAAAGCTTAGCTTCTTTTTATCTCCATAATAAACACAGGGCTCTTGCTCTCTGGGGAGAAAATGGGGGGAAAATAAAAATGAAAAAAGAAAAATTAGTCCAGTCATGGTAGTCAATACTGCTTTGGACCACGAATCAGAATGGAGCTGCGGATATACAGTGCTGGTGACACACACCTTTAATCCCAGCACTCAGGAGGCAGAATCAGGAGAACATCTGAGTTCGAGGCCAGCCTCTTCTACAGAGCAAGTTCCAAGCCAGCCTGAGCTACACAGAGAAACCCTATCTTCAAAAACCAGAGAGAGAGAACTCCAAATCCAGGATAGGATTTACCACTGAAAAGGAATTCGGAAATGCAGTAATTAAACCTATCAGATGCAGCTGTAACACTTTAAGGGTGGGAGCAAACATAGATAGGACTAAAATCTCCCAGTGCAGGAACCTAGAAATTCCAATTTCAAAATACTCAAGAAATTATGGACCACCATTCTATTTACCCACCATTACAGTAACCATAGATCATGTATAAATTCCTACTGTGGGGCTGGAGGAGAGATGGCTGAGCAGTTAATAGCAATTCCTGTTTTTACAGAGGACCTGAGTTTAGTTCCCAAGAACTGCATGGCAGCTCATCTCCCTAGGCACCAGGCATGTATCAGGCAAAACACCCACACACGTAACTTAACTCTAAAAAAAATGTTTTCTCTTCCCTATAACTACACTTAAACTCTTGCTGGAGGTGGGTGTCTTAGTTGCTGTTCTATGACCAAGGCAATTTATAAAAGAAATTTATAAAAGAAAATGTTTTATTTGGGGCTCACCGTTCCAGAGGGTCAGAGTCTGTAACCGTCATGAGGGGCGGGCAGCAGCAGCCAGGTAAGCTTGGCTCTGGAGCAGTCCCTGAGAGCTCATATCCTGATCTACAAAACAGGAAGCAAAAGAAATGGCCTGGGTCACACCTTTTCCAAAAAGGCCACATCTCCTAATCCTTCCCTCCCCCAGTTACAGCAACTGGGGGCCAAGTGTTCAAATCTATGAGCCTACTGAATCCATTCACATTCAAACCATCATAGTAGGTAACTATTAACAGGCTCCTGTTTCTGGGTGCTTAGCACTATTGGAATGCTGTTTATCATCATCCAGTGTGGCCTTGGTAGACATTAAGAGCTCATGCATTGCTGCAGAAAATTCTTCCTACTGTTCTCAGGATGTTCCCTGGGATCTTTGCAGCCTGAACCACACCTTCCTCAGGACAGCAAGGGAGCAAGTGACATGGCAAAACTTCATGCTGAGCAAGGAGAACCCCGTTCTGTTGGAGATACACGTATGAATGTCTACACACATAAGCTTACCCACAAAAGCCAGAAGAGGGCATGAGATCCCCTGGGACTCCCCTTACAGGTGGTTGTGAGCTACTACTATGTGAGTGCTGAGAGTCAAACCTGAGTCCTCTGGGAGAACAGTCAGTCATCTCAACGTCTGAGCCATCTCTCCAGCCCCAACAACTTAGATCTTAGTTAACTTTGGTTTTCACTCTAAGAAATGGCTATAATGAACCTAGCAGAAAAAAAATGTTTCTTAGAGACAGAAAGTAGGCTTGCCTGCTCTTGGGACCCCTTTCCTCTTACTAGATGGCCTTGAGCAAACCTGGGGGAAGAGTCACTGGTGGGCTTTCTGAGATGAGGCAGGGTTTGAAGAGAGATGGGGAGGGGGGTGAGGTGAAGCTTCTACCAAAACATCTCAAACTCTTTGGGTATATGAATTTGGGGGCTGAGGTGACGTGTCCCCCAGAACAGGGGAGAGGGGAGATATTGGGAAACTGGGAGGTTAGAAGGAGAGGAAACCACAGTTGGGGTGTGTTATACGACAGAAGATTAGATAAAAAGGGGGGAAAACGTGGGTTAGAATGGATGGGTTCAAAGTGGCTTTCTCTGTAAGCCAAGAGCTAGGAAACGAAGAACATGTAAGGATGGTTAATATAGGGTCTTCTCAGGCTAGTATGGGGGGGGGGGGCCTTATTATCCTGCCAGTGGAGCTGGTGTGCCTAAAAACCTTGACTATTCTCTCTAACCCTGATTTCTCAGAGAGTCAGATGAACCATATACCTTAATAAAGGGAACATGAGGGGCTGGATAGATGGCTCAGAGGTTAATATCACTGGCAGCTCTTCCAGAGGATCTGGGTTCAATTCCCAGCACCCACATGGCAGCTCACAACTGTCTTTAACTCCTGTTTCAGGAGATCTGACACTTTCACACAGATGCACATAAAATAAAGTTAAATAAACTGCTTAAAAATAAATAAATAAGGGAACATGAACAAGAGTAACTCCATTTGGATTTTGAGTCTTGTCTTTTGGGGAACGTTATAGAGCAGCGTCCTGGGGTTGTGCATGGTGACAAATGCCTGTAGTCTCAGCACATGGGAGACAAAAGCAAAAGGATTCCAAGTTCAGAACTTTGTGTCAACGAATAAAGATCTACTGTAATAACTTGACAATTCCTGTGAAATTCCTACGATCAAGTCTTACCAGCTGTGTTAATTACCTTGAAATCCTTTCTTTTTTATCTTCTTTTCTTCCGTGTGTGTGTGTGTGTGTGTGTGTGTGTGTGTGTGTGTGTGTGTGTGTGTGTATTGTTCTGTTTTTGTTTTTTGAGACAAGGTTTCTCTGTATACCCTTGGCTGTCCTAGATCTCTATAGACCAGGCTGGCCACCTCAAAGTTACAGAGATCCACCTGCCTCTGTCTCCCCAGTGCTAGGATTAGGTATGTGCCTCCGCTGCTGCCATTGCCACCAATCACCACCAGCAGACTTGAAATCCTCTTCTAAGAGAACCAGGCCTCCAACACACCCAGAGAGAGAGAAATAGAGAGCCCTTCCTATTTCCAACCTTTCTGAGTGATTTACACAGATGGGCCCTGCTAAAGCGTTTTCACAAGTGGCATTCGTGGTTCAGTTGTTTCTGGGTCCACAAACCACAAACAAGGTATGGTGCTGCAGGCCTAGAATCTCAGCCCTCAGGAAGCTGAAGTCAGGGAAGGGTTACATGCTACAACTGTCTCAAAAATAAATTTTAAACAAACAAATAAATAAATGTAGCTTTAAGTAACTCCGTTAACAGTGCTTGCTTCCAGAGTGTCTAGCAACCACTTGGACTTTCATCAAATCTTTCACTTTCTAAATGATTGCTTCTCAGAGAAATTTGACCGATCAGGCAGTTTGTCAGAGAATGAAGGAAAGTAAGAAAGCCCCTGACCCTATCCCCAGCCTTGCTCCAAGAAACATTGGCAGCCTGAAGACATAGCTAATCCCCTTATAAATAGTTGTTCTTCTAAATTGCCAGAAAATTGAGAGGATTAAAACACAATAGAGCTATAAAAGTTAATGCCTCCACAGTAAATGCCAGCTACAGTTCTGTTGTGATTAACTTCCTCCCAGTCCATGTAAATTACATTGTCACTGGATCTAAGCCACAAAAGAAATGGGAAGGGGACAGAACAGTCACCACAAATCAAAAAGCTGCATGAACTTTACGAACAAAAATATGGAAATTTATGGGACTTCAGAATCATTTGGTCATCTCTCAGCCCAGGCAACATCTTGGGAAGCTCTGGGTTGAGCAGAGGAAGAAGTGAATATGCCCTAAAAACTGAAAGAAGAGACAGGTGGAACGCAAGTCATCCAAAGACCACAGAGCAGAACTAAGTGAAGATGCCGGCTCAAGGACAGGATGCTGCTGCTGTGACTTTGTCTTCCGATGGACCTGGAAGTCCCATCATCACTAGATCACCAAACCCATCTCCGAAGGACCCACTTTACCTGAACTCTGTTGTGGTTAGCTATGACTTGTGGTGCAATCACTGGGTCGCATCTCATGTTGCAGTTTTCCGGGCTGCTTTTTGGCCCTGCAACATCATCAGAGGAAGCAGCGGCCGAGGAGAGCAAGAGAACCCTGAAGTGAAGCTTGGAGTTTGAGTCGCAATCTCCGGCTTACTTGGTGGCTGATAAAAAAAGCTGTTCAATCTACTAAGACTTCTTTTCCTACCTGTGAAATATGGATGGCGATAACTCCTTCCATCCTCGGGAAGATGAAATGGACCATGATGCCTCCGGCTTCTCACTGACTTTAGCGGTCTCCAGTGTACAGTCTGAACAATGAATGTTATTATAAAATAGATCATGTTCACAAGAAAGCCAAGGAATATTTTTTTTAAGGAGAGTGGTAATGAGAGCGGACACTGTATACATTTGTTGCACAATAACTTCTGTTCTAGATTCTTCCTCACATCCACCCTTCTTCAATGTAAAGAGCGCCACACAACATGGAGGTGATCCTGGCTCCTCTCATCCAGTTTCTGTAAACAGGATTGTTCTGGTTGTGAGATGTTAGAAAAGTGCATTAGAAAGTACTTGTCTCCATGTACCTTCTCTTGCCCTCTGCACACCACAGTGGCTGCAGTCTGGGCTAGCCTACTATAAAATAAAAGATATATGGCTTGGAGAGCCAGGCATGGTGGGATACTCCCAGAATCTCAACATTTGGGGGCCCCGTGCAAGAGAATTGAGAGTTCCAACCCAGTCTATGCTATATAGGAAGATCATCTCAATTTGAGAGAGGGGTGGAAAGTCTGGTACATGCAAGCATCACCCAAATGCATACCCAAGAATTAGCCAACAGAAGAATTAGCCCAACAAAAACCAGAAAACTGCCCAGCCTAAATCACAAATTAAAATGAATGTTTTACTCTTTTACTGAGGTTTCCATGAGAAAGGTAAAGCCCATTTAAAAGTGATTTGAAGCTTGTTTGTGACGCTACACATCTTTAATCCCAGCACTTGGGAGGTGAAGGCAGGTGGATCTCTGAGTTTGAGGTCAGCCTCACCTACGGAACAAACCCTGTCTCAAAAAATAAAAACAACCAACCAAAAAAAAAAAAATTTGAATGTTAAACAAATTTGAATGAGTAACATTCTGTGTGGAATTCAAGTAAAACAAGGCTTTCACCTTTTGACATTCTAAGCAAGAAAAAAAACCAAAGAAATCAGTCTGGTAATGTCAGCTACTGGTCTGACCCTGCTGGACCAGGAAGATCATGAGTGTTCTTGCACTGGACTATCAGGCAGTCCAGTCTCAAAAAATATTTTTTGATTACTAAAGGCATTGGAAAGTTTAAAAAAAAAAAAAAAAAGCAGCTAGAAAAGACAGTTCCTTTTCAAATTCGTCTAAAATGAGAAAAACTACCAAAGGAAGTGGATGACCCTTCTGCTCACACACCACCTTTGAGTTGCTCGTTTGATAGACAGCCTCTAGAGCCCTGGCTGTCCTGGAATAATCTTCTTGCTTCACCACCCTCTTGAAGACTGGGATTTATAGGTGTGAGTCAGTCACTACTACACGGTTTGTTTATCAAGTTTTATATTTTGTTTTTACTTTAAAATAAAGAATATTAATACATATGATTCAATGCCCCACAAAATGTTGATATACCTAATCATAATCCCAGGGTTTGAGGGCTGAGGCAGGACTATTATGAATTCAAGGTCAACCTAGACAAAATAGCAAGACCCAGTCTAAAGAAGGAAAAAGAAGAGGAGGTGGAAGACAGGAAATGGAGGTGAAGGTGGGGGGGGGAGAGGGGTGGAAGAGGAGGCAGGGGTGTGGGGAAAGTAGAGGATGTGGGAGGGTGAAGGAGAGGTGGGAAGCAGAGAAGGTAGGAGGTGGAAGAGAAGGTGGGGGAGTAGAGGAGGTGGGGGTAGAGGTAGAGATGGGAGGGAGTAGAGAAGATGGAGGGGTGGAGGGAGGAAGTTGTCTTTTGCTTCCTTAAAGCTGCCTTAGCCTGAAATACAGCAGGACTTATCAGTCAGTCACTTGGCACTAGAAATGTGCTTTGTCAGGTGACACAGCACGTGAGACTGGGCTCCTTTATCTGTCTAATCTCATCCAAAATATCCTAAATAACAGGCTGGTAAGAGGGTTCCTCAGAGCTGGTCCTGGTGGCACACACCTTTAAGCCCAGCACTCAGGAGGCAGAGGCAGGGGAATCTCTGAGTTAGAAGCCAGTCTGTCTGAGGGATGGGAGTGGGGATGGCAGATGGTTCCTCAGATAAGGTCACTTACAGCTAAGAGGATGCCCTCAGTTCTAATCCCAGAACAATGACCAGCATTCTCATTCATATTCTCTCTCTCTCTCTCTCTCTCTCTCTCTCTCTCTCTCTCTCTCTCTCTCTCTCTCTCTCTCTCTCTCTCTCTCTCTCTCTCTCTCTCTCTCTCCCTCCCTTCCAGAATTCTTGATTGAATGTTCTCAATAGATCTCACGCTGAGATCTACTCAAACTTCCTGTCAGATGAGGACAGAAAAGGAACCTGCTCAGTACAGTACCAGATGGAGTCCTAGAAGACAGGTGTGTGTATCCCCTGGGTCAAGGAAAGGGAGGGAGTTTTGGGAGGGTTGCAACCGAGAGACAAAAAGTGCTGTGGGAAAATCAGCCAAGCTGAGCTACAACTTTAGGAAGTCAGGCCTGCCCCGCCTGAGGCCACCCAGCTTGGGGACAAGGGCTCTCTTTCCTCCATTCTCCAGCAGGTGCCGCCCACCGACCAAACCCAAGTGAGAACCAGGTGGCAGAAAGTCCCCAAGCAACATCCTGGACCCACAGTGGAGTAGATGAATTGCAGTGGAAGGTTATATCCAACAGCAGCGGTGGGAACCGGTTCCCTAGATAACGCCTCTTGCTTCAATCCCCCTCCGGAGGTTCTGGTGTAAAAATGGGGAAGTACATTATTGCCTAATTTCTTTATTACTTCAACACACGAACACCCCAAATATTAATTTGCACTTAAGTCCCCAGGAGATATTTATTTTCATCCTATAAAGAATGTCTGAGTGGTGACACTTTTTTTTTTTAAAGAAAATAGTTAAAGCGCTCAGTTTTCCCTCTTTCACAACCAAGTGAGCATTGTACTTACTCTAAGCGATGACAGGGTTTTGGCTGCTTTTGAGCCCTGGAAATATTGATCACTTAAAAAATATTCGGACACTTGCATCTCCTGAATGAGCTTACTGTAGCCTTTCTTCCTGGCGGCTGAGAGAGCGTCGGCATTTTTTTGTTATCATGATAAATTACCTTCCCTGGTAGGTCACTCTTTTTTACCCAAAGTCACAATTTGCTCCTTCTTTAGGTCACAACCTGATTTTTCAGGGTGACAGATTTATTGCTTGCTTTGTATTCCCAAAAAACAAATCGCCAGCACTGCTCAAAATACAATCCAGCCACGTGACAGCCCTGGGTCGTCTCGTTGGAGCTGAAACCCTGGCTCCACAGGCTCTTTCCACTCTGCCCTGGCTCCAGGAGGGAAGGATGGAGCTGGTGTTAAGTCCCAATGCCAGTTCAAACAGCTGATAAGCAAGTATTTGTTGGTAACTCAGGAGCCTTTCTTCTTTGGAGGATGCTGGAGACAGCAGAGCTAAGAAAGAGCTTCTCTAACTTCAAAACAAGACAGGTAAACATGGACTCAAGTGAGCAGTCAGCTCCAGGGATTAAGACAGGGATTTAAAAGGCTCCCGCATCAAGCCCCCTTCCCGCAACAGTCTGCCAGGCTGCCCCATCTCCAGCCCTGCTTCTGGGTCAGCAAACCCTGTTCCCTTCAGAGCGGAGTTCCCACCTAGATAGGCTCCTCTCTCATCAATGGCTTCAAGCCAAACTGAAGACAGGAAAAGTGAAAATGGAGGCAGCATATGACACTGTTGTAAATGGAGTTCTACAGCAGGTTCTACATGATCATACAGGCAGGCAGGCCAGAAGTGAGGGGCTTGGATGCGGAACCAGCCTGCCCTCAAATTCCTTCCTTTCCTCTGCAACTTCTCTGCTTTGGGACCTTGTAAAAACCACTAAGCCACTCCCTGCCTGTTACCAGGCAGGAGGCAGAGTCCGAAGGATGGCTGGGGGTTCAAAGCAAGCCTTGTCTGCATTGCAAGTTTGACACCCATCAAAGCTACAGAGTGAGCCCCTGACTCGAAGAATAAAAAAAGTAAAAGTAAAAAGAAATTAAAGAAGACACAATGCGGCTCAGAGAGTGAAGGTACTGAACTCCAGGGGCTAGAGGGAAAGGGTTGAATCTATAACAAATTTTCTTCTGACCTCCATACTGCCACGGCACACATTCACATTCACGCGCGCACACACACACACACACACACACACACACACACACACACACTAAATAAATAAATAAACAAAAATATTTAAGCAAAATAAAATTAGGTAAGTATAAATAATTATGGACTATATATTTTGAGGTTGTAGGCTTTGTTAGGTTATTTTTAAATTTTTAATCCGATGGTGGTAAGGTAAGTTCTATAATTTTAATTTACTTTTTCTAAACTTAACATTTTCCCCTTGGTTGCTGTTTCTCTCCCCCAGTTTTAGTTGTATTTCGTTTGTTGGTTTTGGTTTTAGGTGGTATCTCACTAGGCCAGCCTCAAACTCCAGGCTCATCTCCTGGAAGAGCTAAGATTGCAGATTATGCAATGAATATTCATTTGTTAATATGACCTACATACCTAGACTAACCATGGGTCATTCATGTGTTGCAAATGTTTTTTCCCAGCTTATCCCTTCTTGTTCATTCACTTTGTGATATAAAGCTATAGTATAGGTTTTTAAAAGTAAATCTAGCTGGTTGTGCAAGTTGGGGGCCAGCCTGATCTACAGAGTGAGTTCCAGGATAGCCAGGATTGTTACACAGAGAAACCCTGTCTTCAAAAACAACAAAAATAAATACATAAATTTCTATATATTTGAAAGCTGACACAAATAGTTTAAGTAATTTATCTTCTTCTCTCATATCTCTCTCTCTTACACACACACACACAGGCACATACAAATAAACTGGTGGCTTCATAAGACAATTATCTAATATTTCCCTGGACTTCTTATTGTCATTAAGGCAAATTAGACCAAATGTCAGAAGTTTTTGAACAAACTGTTTTTATAACTGGTAATCATCAATAGTACTGTCCTCAGAGATGCAGAGAAAGGTGAGCATCGTCCCTGTCCTTACCAGGCTTAGCAGAGTGCTTTAGTACCTCCTCAGAACTAATTCTATAGGCCACACTAACAATGACAGAAAGTCGTTGGAAAGTTCATCTCCTGCCGCGTTGATGGGGATTCTGGGAAAACTGGGGGAGGCTTCCTTGCTGAGTCTGTACCAGGCCCTAAGTTAGACCCATCCACCCTCCCCACCTGGCATGAGGGTGGGTGAGGCATTGAAAAGTCACTCACTGGACAGATGTGCGCTGCTGGAACTGAGTCCAAAAAGGAAATGGGGGAAGGGGACTCTAGGAGAACACCCCTCCTGCCCTTGCCCTCATCACACAGTCAGTGAAGGCTTCACACGTGAGCAGACTGGGCAACCTGGATCCTGTAAAAACCTCATTACCTCATTTCTACAGAAAAATATAGTTTCTTCATAAGAGCCTCTTAAGTTCTCAAGGCTCTTTCTATAAAACTCCTTAATGATAAACTCAAGTTGGTTGTGGTTATTTTCATTCATTGTTTTATGAACCAAATATGGCCTCTGTGGGTTTGAAATATTTAACCGTAAGGTTTCATTTCAAATAAAATCATTTTTGATCATTAATCCAATGTCAGCCATCAGAGAACAATACATTTCAAAAACACAATTCAATCTGGACATTAAGAAACATATTTTATTAGTTGCGATTGATGGCTCACACCTGTAATTCCCTGCATCCAGAAGACCGAGGCAAGAGGATTTGCTACAAATTGGAAATTCGCCTGGGACACAGAGTGAGTTCCTGAGCTACATAGCAAAATCCTGTTGCAAATAAAACCAAACACCGGGTGTGGTAGCACATACCTACAATGCCAGCCATATGAGAAGCTAAGGTGGAGGGTAATCTGAGGCTGGAATTTTTGAGACCAGTCTGGATGACAGAGTAAGACCGTATCTCACACAGAACGAGGGAGAAGTAGAGGGCAAACGTAAGGAAGGAGAGAAAGAAGAAATACATTACTCAGTCCCCAGTCACTACCTGGGTTTGAAGCAGTGACTCTATTCTGCTGCTCACCCTCTACTTGACAAGTGTTTCAGTTCTGCTCTGTGATATCACCTACTCAGGAATCCATTCCTGCTCCTGTCTAACCTCAGCCATCCCATACCTGCTGAAGGGATCTTTGAGGAAACAGCAGAAGTTCTCCAGGGTTACCTCACATTAAAAACATACATACAGCAATGCCTCATAAGTCTATCATCAGCCAGACCTGGCAGTGTGAGTCTCGGGTTGGGGTGAGGGCGAGGGTTAGCAATCAACGTGAATAATATAAGAAGGACCTGTCCTGAGGAAATAAATAAATAATCAACAATCCTGTGGATTAGCTATGAGTTTGAGGCCAGCCTGGATGGACTACATCCACAGTGAATCCTAGGCCAGACTAGGCTAGAGTGAGAGATGCTGGGGAAGGGGTGGTGTGATTTGGGCGAATTAATTCAGTCCAAAAGAAAGATGGTAAAAGGCAAATATTTAATAGTATTTAGCAGCAGTTGTATTCAGTATTCTCCAGCATAATTACACCTTTGACTTCAACCCACTTGTGTTTTTCCAGTTACCACTTTGTCAACGAACTGTAATAGCACGTCATCCAGAAAGATGAGGCTCTGTAGAATTTTCCAAGGTCCTATCCAAACCACTGTGCACAGCCATGGCTGGGGAATAGAACACCCCTCCTCTGTCAGCTGCCACCATGTCCATTTCTCCTTGGGGCCATCAGACATTACCGCTGAGGTAACCTAAAAAATGCCTGAGCAGACCTCACTTTGCTTTAGTTTACTTGAAGAAAACTACCTCAGGCTAGAAGCTTCGAGGGGTGACTCATAAACCCTTTGTCAGATTTTCATTTACATCTCCCTCTGGGCATAATCACCCCTCAGGAAAATAAAAACAAAGCTGGTTCCATAATGCTGGCCCTAGAGCAGTGAGTGGTTCTAGCCCTCGGTAATGCTGAGACGTTACTACAGTTCCTCATGTGGTGATCTCCAACCATAACATGATCTCATTGCTACTTCATAACTGTAAATTCGCTACTGGTATGAACTGCAATGTAAATATCTGTATTTGCAGATGGTCTTAAGTGACCCAGTGAAAGGATCACTCAACCCCCAAAGGGATTGAGACCCACAGGTTCAGAACCAGTAACTTACGCAAACTGTTCTCAGGGACCAGAAGACCCAAACCAGGCAGAGGTACAATCTAGTCAGCCCTGAAATCACGAGATTCCATTTGGACAGCCTTTGGGTGCTCCACCCCAACACCTCCTGGGAAGTGGGTGGAGTAAGAACTGTTGTTTGGCCTCTGGGTTTTAACATTACCTAAATGACTGAACTCAGCCCATGCCCTGCAACTGGCAGGCTTCCCTCTGTGGTAGGACACACCTTTACACACCACACGAAAAGGACATTTCCTAGAGAGACAGTCACTGTGGGAACACTGCCTCTACGTTTGGTCAGTTCAAACTGACTTTTTCTGGGATGAACTCAAACATATTAAGTGTGTGTGTGTGTGTGTGTGTGTGTGTGTCTGTGTGTGTGTCTGTGTGTCTGTGTGTCTGTGTGGTGTGTGTGTGTCTGTGTGTGGTGTGTGTGTCTGTGTGTCTGTGTGTGTGTGTGTGTGTGTGTGTGTGTGTGTGTGTGTGTGTGTGTTTATTACGTTATTACACTAATGTTTTGGCCAATCCTGTTGCTCTATCACAGAGTAACACAGACAGGTAAGAGTTTGCAAAGCGTGGTACAAGACTGCCTAGTTCCTTCCTGCTTCCTCACAGCTTCCTTTTCCTAGATGCTGCCTTCTCCTGGTTGAACTAACAACCTAGCTTGGCCATATTACTTCATTCATCTTCCCTCCCTCTTCAGGTCTGTCCAGTTGTATCTTCAGAGCATCTGTCCCGTCTTTTAACTTAGCCTCATCCCAATTCGTGTCACAATAAATAAATCCCATTTGATCGAAGGAGAACAATATATTTGAATGCCAGGGATGTAGTGCAGTAGAGCAACACTATGTGCAGAAGGGAAGTGCTGTGCTGTATGTGTGGGGTGGGTAGGTGGGTGCCCGAATTCTGTTCCAGCTTTTGATCTATATATTTGACTTGCTAACTTCAAAAAAAAAAAGTTTAAAAGGAGACTAAAAATAAATTTGGCTAATTTTGAAGTGCTGTTGGTAGCAGAAACAACCACAGATGTGATTTTCCAGTATTTAATTAACTTCTAAAATCTATTTATCACTTCGTGAGGCCTAACTAGAAAATCTCTTTTTTGTAAGCTCTGTGTGAAAACGCTATACCCATATTCCAGAAGCAGTTTCACTGAGCTGCGTAAATTATGGAGTAAATGTCCTTAGAACTTTGTTCCCAGTCACTAGCTATTTTGTACTCATCTTTCTAACCCATCTTCAAAATTAGTTCAGTCATTTTTTAGCTTAAAATATATGGCTTCTTTATGCCCCGTACACAAAAGGATAGGTCTCCAAAACTGCCATTTCCTGCCTCCAGTATGTGGGTTACCAGTATTCAGCGGTCAGAAATTGGTTCAGTAAAAGACATTTCTATTAAACCGTGCATTATGCAGAACTTGGCAGTGTTAGATACCAAGATATAACATTGAGAATCTGGCTTCTAGCTGATTTCAAGTCACTGGAGAAGATCTAGACGACAGTTCTGTGGCAGAGCCCATGCCCAGCTTGCACAAAACCCTGGGTCCAATCTCAAGTCATAAAATAAATAAATAAAATAAGCTTAATGATTAAGAAGTAGGAGTGAGGCTCATCTGTGGTGGAAACAACCCAATCTTAGCTTTCAAAGTTGTCTTTTTAAATAGATAGCTTTAAGTTTAAAAAAAAAAACTAAGAAGCAGCTGCCTGGAAGGTGTATGTGAGGGAAGAGGTTATCTCCACCGCTCTATTGCATCACCAAACAAACAAACAAAAAGGAAACCCTATCACTAAACTACTATCTGTCCCTGGTTATCTAGAGGGAGATGGCCAGAGACAAATTTAGTAGCCCTAAGCCTCCTTTGGATCCCATAGACTCCTTCTCTACATTAACACATCTAAAACAGCTTATCACTATTTTTAACTTCCTCCTTGAGCCCAGGTTCGCCTCTCAAGAGAATGGTATCCTTTCAATCACTATTTATTGACAGCCTATTCAGTATCAGCCTCTCAGGGGGGAAAAATCATTTAGATTCTTAAGGCATTCACCTTTTGTCCATGTGCAGTTAATGCCTTCCTGTGATGATTATTGATTAGAAACCTTGCATCGTTATTCCCTTGTGCCAAGTGACCCAGTTGACAATTTACTTACAAAACTGAGAAGTCAAACTTCGGGAGTTCAAATCCCGGTGCTATCATTTACTGTTTGATCTTAGACTAGCTGTTCAGCCTCTCTGCACTTCAGCTGAGTGGTAATTGTACCAGTCTCTTAGGTTTGCTGTGAAGCAATTGCTGTATAGAAGTATCCAATAAATACCAGCATCTCACCTTTGGTTACCAGTGTGTTCCTTGCACAGGAGCTTAATGAAACAAGATTATTTGGTCACACACACTAGAATACAGGATAAATACTGATCATATAATTTTTTTTTTGCTCCTTTGTTTTGAGATTTATGTACATTTATTTTACATGTCAGTATTTTTGCTCGAATGTATGTCTGTATACCGAGTACACGCAGTGCTTACAGACGCCAGAAGATGGTGTCAGATCACCTGGAACTGGAGTAACAAATAGTTGTGAACTGTCATGTGGATACTGGGAATTGAACTCAGGACCTTTGGAAGAGCAGCCAGTGCCCTTAACAGCTGAGACATCTCTCCAGCCCATGAATTTAATTTTTTATCTATCCAACAAAACTCTTGAATGTCTGCTATGTGAATCCAATGCTCAGGATCTAATGCTTGAGATTAAAGAAAGAAATTATAATGAAGAAAAGATAAATCAGAGAATCTAATCCTGGGCTAGAGATATGGACTGTTCCTACAGAGGACCTGGGCTGGGTTTCCAGCACCCACATAGTAGCTCAGAACTGAGTGAAACTCTGGTTCAGGGGCCTCTGATACTCTCTTCAATCATCAGGCATACACTCAGTACACATATATACATGTAGATACATACACATAATTCTTTCAACCTTAAAAAAATAAAATAATTCTTCTGGGCATAGTGATACACACCTGTAATCAAAATTCTTGGGAGTTAGAGACAGGGAGATCCAGAGTTTAAGGCTGGAGTTGGCTACAGAGCAAATTTGAGGCAATTAAAGGTGTGTGTGTGTGTGTGTGTGTGTGTGTGTGTGTGTGTGTGTGCGCGCGCGCGCGCATGCAGTGCGAGCATGCGCACACAAATACAAATGCATATGGAAATGTTTTTAATGTGTTTGAAAGTGACAATTGCCAAAGGACAAGTTGGCCCAGGATAAGAGGGTACAGGAGAAAGGGTCACAAATTTGAATGAGGTGGTAAAGTCATTTGAACTAAGACTCAGAAGAGCTAAAGGGCAAAGCCATGTAATTACTCCCGTGGGCAGAGCCAATGCCAGGCTGCTGGCTGGTATATCCCCTGCCAGGACATAGGAAAGGGATGCTGAAGAGGAGGAAGAGCAGGGTGTGGTCTGGGGGAGTTAGTGTGGGGTGGCAGGGTACAAACTCAATAGGGCCTTATAGACAAAGACCACTTTGAGATTGTTGACAGACAGGGACATAGCTTGGCAACCTGTGAGGCCCTGAGCTCAGAGACTAACATAGTCAAAAAAATTAAGAGATGTTTTCCCCAAAAAATAGGGTTTCTCTATGTAGCTGTTCTAGAACTTGCTCTGTAGACCAGGCTGGCCTCAAATTCACAGAGATCTACCTGCCTCTGTCTCCCAAGAGATGGGGTAAAGGTGTGGGCATCACCACTGCCCAGCCAAGATTTGCTTTTTATTAAGTGAAAGTGAAGCTCTTGATGAACAGAGAGTAGGGTGAAAAAAAGATAAGATGTGTCACAGAGAGAGGGGGATGGTTGGGGTGTTTAAGAATCCATCTAGAAGGCAGCCACCTTTAATCCGAGCACTCAGAAGGCAGAGATAAGCAGATCTCAGTGAGTTCAAGGCCAGCCTGGTCTTCAGAGCAAGTTCCAGGATAACCAGAGCTACTCAGAGAAACCCTGTCTTGGAAAACTAAAAGGAAAAAAAAAATCCATCTATTTAGAACAAGGCCTGGTGGCATGTGTCTGTAATCCTGGCATTCATCAGCTAAAAATGAAGTTCCAGCTAAGGCCACTCTCAATTACACCGACTTGGGGTTGCTTCTCTGCGTTTCATCTCTACTTTGTTTTTTTGTTTGTTTGTTTGCTTTGTTTTTTTAATAAATTGGACGAAGAAAGACAGGTCCGGGACCATTACAATAAGCAAGCTAAAGGCACAGGCAGCTTGAAGCACAGCTGTCGATTATTTCTCATCAGTTGGTACAGGCATTTGAAGGTATTGCCATCAAGCTCAGTGGGAGAAATAAAAGCCACCAAGTATGTCTCCGAGACGTCCAGCTCATTCCACTGACAGGAGGAGATTGACGTCAACCCAAGGGGAGAGTATTGTGCGTGATCAGAAATAGAAACAAGGGACCCCAAGTTCAAATTTGAACGGGTTATGTTGGAGACTTTTTTCTGTCAGGCATTCAAGAAGCGCTGTGTGCAGCTGTCTATGCTGGAGTGGCAGCTTCTCAGTGCCATGCACGGGGCATCAGGGCTGGGGACTACAGAGCAGGTCAGAGACTTGAGTCGGTCACCAGGGAACACCTTGGGAGAAATAGAATTGGGCCTAGAGCAAAGAGAAGTGGGGCCTGGAGATGAAAACAGACAAGCTCCCAGCTGGCTCTCCTTAAATTTTCTCTGGGCCACACCAAGAAATCACACGGGATGGATGGAATTGGAAACACTTTGTAGAGACGAAGGAAATAGAGAGATGATGTAAAGATCTTCCACTGGGAGTTGTTTTTGTGGGGGTTCCCTAACCACCAGGACCTCTGTGATGAATCTGGCCTTCTGTGTTGACCTTTGCACTTTCAGGAGAGTTGTTCATAAGTTCTCACTCTTTTCCTATCTGTGCATTTTCTTGGCACATTTTCATGGACCTATTTGCTGGGAGTATTATTTCTGTATGTCAGATGGGCTTTAGAATGTCAGCATCTAACTGGAAAGTGGTTTGGCACTCTATCTGATCTTTCTGCAGTATCAAAGTTTTACCCAATCTCATGCAAAATAATTAAAAAGGAAAAATACTACAAGAGTCGAGTAGGCATTTTGAAGTAGAATGTCATTTCATATGCAACTTACACACACAGTGAAAATAATGTGACTATAACGGCACAAGAGCAAAATCCACCGCAGTAAAGAATGGCTGGCTTCACCAAGGAGGGTTCCCAAGTGCTGGGGTTACACTTGAACAGTCCCAGGAGGTTGGGGGTCTGGTGGTATGTGTTCAGTATTGAAGATGCTGTTGATACAAGTGAAAATAAATACAACTTACATGTGAATGCTTAACCCTCTCCAACGTGGCGCTAAGAAATAGCTCATCAGCTAGGTGTACTTGTTGCTTTTGAAGAGGCCTGCCTCGGTCCCTAGCACAGACCTGGTGTCCCCCAGCTAGTCAGGTCCCAATAGCCACATCACGGCTCACAATCAGTGATAACTCTAGTTCCAGGGCATCTGACACCCTCTTCCTCCACCCTCCATGGACGGTAGATACACACTTAGTACACAAACATACATTCAGACATACTAAATAAAACTTTAGATAAACATTTCCAACTCAATGATCATTCTTTATTCCACGTGGAATAGACCTGAAAATCCAATCATTTCTCCTCAGAGTGAGGCCTTGGGACAGAAATGAGAACGCCATCAAAAGAGGGTGCCATTGCTTAGAGTTAGAGTATTTCTTTGCAGGAATGAAGAATGGGTTTATCTAAGCAAGTGCTCTGCCAATGACCTATAGGCCCAGACCCCTATCATTTTTTTTTTAAATAAAAAATAAAAGATCTTATCTGACCCTGGCAGCATGTACCTGTAATCCCAGTACATCGGGGGCAGAAGAATCATTGAATGTTCAAGGCCAGGGCAGGTTACAGAATATATACGAAGTCAGTTTAAACTACATAGCAAGAGTCAGCCTCAATAAATAATTAAAAGAAAATAGATAAATAAATGTTGTTAAGAAGCTCAGACTATCCTAGAAATTAATGTTCTCCTGCCTTGGACTCCCCAGTAGCCGGGATTTTTCTTTGTTGGTTGGATTTGTTTTTCAATTGCACTTGTGACTGCTGATGGAAGGTAAAATCCTCCTTTCCTCTCAAGGAGCTGCCAGGGACAAATGGCCAGACTGGAGATGGTTGGTACTTAAAAAGAAAAAAAAAAAAAAAAGTTACAACTGCAAGAATCAATAAATGACTACCTCCCTTATCCCTGCGGTGACACATGTGGAAATATCTCTGCAACACAGCCAGTATCTGTGCAAACATTAGCTCACTAAAGGAAAATCAAAATGGGCTCTTTAAGGTTGACAGGCCTCTTGAAAACTTCCCCTCCCATCTCTGAAGAGAGGATGTCACACAGACCTGGGAAATGTTCTCATCCTAGAGAGGGCTTTGGCCATCAAATCTCCTTGGGAAACTCCTAACCCTCTAGTGTGTGTGTTCCCAACAGTCCTGCCTAACCTCTTCCTGCCTGGCTGTTGACCATTCAGCTCTTTATTAAACCAATTACAGTGACGCATCTTCCCACCATATAAAGCAATATTTTAAAATGCACAGCACTCAGAAGGCAGAGGCAAGTAAATCTATGCAAGGTGGTCCAGCCTGGTCTACATAATAAGTTCCAGGACAGCCAGTCTCATGTAGTAGGGCCTTGTCTCAAAAGAAAACAAAAAACAAAACAAAACAAAGCCCCCAAAATTTTATCAACAAATAAAGTGAGTAAACATCTGAATCACTGAAGAGGTGATCTACAGTACCTGTAGGCCCACACCCCTATCTCTGAAAAGCATTTCTCCATAATAAAGTCAAAAGCAAGCATGATGGTAATTATCCAGAGAATTCAGATGCAGAAGTCACTTTAAATACCTATTTCAAAAGAACTTTAAGTTCTTTGATTGTTGACTTGATTTTAAATGTGTACATCTTCCTATCTTTACAGGTCTCTTTCCACTATTAAATAGGATTCTTGGGAAGCTACTGAGTCAGATTGTGTCCTGCACTGGGCTGAACAGCACAAACCAATATGGTGTCATTCATGCTACATGAAGCTGTTCACTGAGGTGTGTGTATGCTCCTGCTGCTCAGAGGCTATGATACTCAGCTCTAGGCAGCTATAATCAGTGGGTTGTTTTTTGTTTTGTTTTGTTTTGTTTTACCTCAGTCACATTCCCGATACATAAACCTGTTCTAACTCTGATGGACACCCATATGCTAATCATTTGGTTATTCTCTCTGATTTTTATTTTTCTCAACTATTATTTTATTTATTTGTTTGTTTACTGAGACAACCCTATAGCTCTGATTGGCCTGGAAGGTACCATGTAGACCAGGCTATCCTAGAAAGTCACAACAGTTTTTCTTCCTTTGCCTCCTGAGTCCCAAGATTAAAGGCATGTGCCAATGTAATCATCTCAAATAAATTAAAATTGTTTATAAAGTTAAATACTTGAAGGTTTTCATTTTCAGCACTACTGAGAGTGGGCGATGTTTTTTGGGGTTTTTTTTTTTTTTCTCTCCTTTACTCAACAATTTGACATTGCAAATTAATGCATACGTGTGTGTTAGTTTGTTTTGCTTTTAAGAGTATTTTCTGTGTATAGGAGTTTAATGCACATTCACCACTTACATGCCTACGTCTCTTGTCTTATGTCGTCAGAAAAGGCCATTGGATTCCCTGGAACTGGAGTTAGAGAAAGTTATGAGCCACCATGTGGGAGCTGGGAGCCAAATCTGGGTCCTCTAAAAGAGCAGCCAATGACCTTAACCACTGAGCCATCCAAGCAGTGGGGTTTGGGAGCTGGAAAGAACCCAGTAGTTCAGAGTACAACCTTCAGCCATTCTGTCCAGCCTCTGACATCCACTGTTCTGTTCCGAATTTCTCTAAGGCTACGTTTTTGTATTGTTTTGGTTTTTTTTTTAATTCCACATATAGATGAGATCTCAAAGTTCTTATCTTTCTATACCTTATTATTTCTTTAACAGACTTCCTCGGAATAATTTTTTTTTTAGTTTCACAGTAAAGCTGGACAGAAGATACAGAGCTCTCCCTCTCAGCTACCTACCTGGGTGGTCCACTAAGGTTACCCTGACCCAGCATCATCCCCCAGAGCTCATGGACATGAGCCTGCTCTTGCACATTCCACAGATCAGAACAAATGTATAATGACTTTCGGAGCAGACTCCCTGTCCTAACAGCCCTCTGCGTCCCCTGTCCTGGTTCTCAGAGTGCCAACAACACAAGAACAATATAAGTGCCAAACTCCAACATCACTCCAGTGCAGCCTGGTGTTCAGATTCAAAGAACTTCAAGAAAGATGAGAGACTGTGCGGGTCTTTTGTTATTTTAGCAGCTGGTCACTTAGCATGAGGCTGTGGAGAGTCACACTCAAAGCTCTCTCTCCAGTCTTCTCTACCATAACCTGCCTTATCTAATCACTCTGGTACATTCTGTTCTTTCTAGTCCCTTGATCTGTCTTCAGGCTTCTTCTCACCCGAATGCCCTCCAATCTTTCCTCCTCGCCACCCATCCATCTTTCATATTCAGTTGCCTCCACCCAAGCTGCTCCTGAATCCTCCAGCATACAGGGTTGCCTTCCCCCATGAACACAGTGCCAGTGTGTCCTTTGAACTCTCAGTGACAGCTCCATCATTTGGTCCTGTTTAGATACTGGATTTTACTGCTAGTTAAAATTTCATATGCACAGGTCTTGCCTCCTCCACAGAGTTGTAAACATCTAAAACACAATGGCTCTGTTGTCCCCGAATGTATAGTTCACTGCATTAGACAGAGATCTCTGAGCTCTTTGCACCTACCAGGGTGTGTGTGTGTGTGTGTGTGTGTGTGTGTGTGTGTGTGTGTGTGTGTGTATTGTACTCATATTAAAACCAAAAAAATATTATGGGGTTGGGGATATAGTTTAGTAGTATGTCATTAGCTTTGTTAAACAATGCCCTGGTCCATCAGGGAGTGTGGTGGTGGTGGTGGTGGTGGTCATCGTCAAGGGGTGGCATATATTTACATAAATATGTAGTATATATTTATAACAGAGGAATTTGGCAAAAGTCAGAAAACCTGCTAGCCATCTGACATGGTGTTGGGAATCTGAACTCACCTCTGGAAGAGCAGCAAGTGATCTTAACCACTAGCCACCTCTCTCACCTGGTATTTTAATATATCTTGGGCAATAATACTAACTTTCATGGTGATGCAGCATGCTGTCTGTTCAGTTTGACTTCTTGGCTCTCAGGAGTACAAACAGTACATTTGCTGAACTTTCTTCAGGGACAGAAATGTTTTTAGAGCCTGATTGTCTATAGTCAGAGCTACTGACTGAGCTGGGGAAGCCTGTGTGTGTGTGTGTGTGTGTGTGTGTGTGTGTGTGTGTGTGTGTGTGTGTGTATTGATACATATATGTTGGTATATTTTAGTGCAAATGGGACAGAATCACGAACCTAGTTCTCTCAGTTCCTTATGGCTGATCCAGAGTCACCTCCAAGGCAGCTTCTCAGTCAAGATTCAAACTTCACTGGGTAACTGACAGTTACCCAGTCACTCACAAGACAACTGTGCCAGCCTCCCCCTGACTCCACATGCAACTGGTTCACTGTGTTGTTTGTCTGCCATACACAATCCCAACTACTTATCTGTGCAACACAGTAAACTGTGTATGGCAGACAAATTTTAAATAGTTGGAATTGTGTATCGAAGACAAAATCTGAACTCCAGAGTCTATTTCAATGAAAATTCCAGCCTGTACTGGCATGCTTTCATGAAGCCAGCCCCTGGTTCTCATGGAAAAGAAAGTGTTTTGAAGGTATCTCTGTAGAAATAAATACATCTGGGTATATTCTCTTGTGGTGTTCTGTAGATGTAAAAACAACTGTAACACAAACCACAGAAAGGTGTGTTTATACGCTGAGAGTGACCTGGCTTGGCTGCCGGAAGGCCAATTTCTTCCTAAAAGCTGTTTTAGTGCTTCCAAAAGAAACCTTTCTTTTTCAAGCCTGTACCTTAGAAGAAAAGAAAATATGGTTGGTGACCATTAGCCAGCTTTATTTTATTTACTAAGATAAGATTTATAGCTTCAAGTAAGACTAAACTCATGTACTACCCACAATTACCTTATAACACAGAATACTTTCCAAGCCTCTCTGTAAACGCTGGGCTCTCCCAGAACCATGAAAATTCCGGACACCCCTTGTTCCAATAACTTTAAAGAATGGCCAGATCACACTGGGAGCAGAAGGAGCAAGCCTGCTGGAAAGGTGTTGTATGGAAAATTACCACTGAAAAGTTTGAAGAGGAGGACTCTTTGTGCTGGTTTTGAGACCCTTTGCTATCATGTGTGTGGAGGAAGACAGGATTTGGTTGTCCCAGCCCCTTGGTGGGTCCTGAATTGGCAGCAAGCACTGGGACAGTTTTGTTCGATGGTGGGTTTTGGTTGTTTGTGGGTTTGGTTTTCTTATGTACTTGTTAAGTTTTAGGGTTCTTTTCATGTAATATATTTTGATCACATTCTTTCTCCTGGCTCCTCCCAGTACCTCCTCACCTCCTTCTCCTTCAAACTTCATAAGGGGAGAATTAAATCTATGTGGAAAAGGAGGCAGAGTTATTTTAAGAGCCAGTGGTGGTGGATGACTCCAAGGAAACAAAATCTTCCAAACACAACCAGGACTGATGCCCATGGGAACTCAGGAAGCAGGGACCAGCAAGGCAGACAAAACCCCAGCACTGAAAAAAAGAACAAATATAAACCCCACCCTAACCAAGAAGCTCTTTGCCACCGATACCTCACGGGAAGGAGATAAGTTTAGTCCAGAGGAGTGTCTCTGCCTCCATCAGCCAACCCCAGGGCAGGCAGCCATGTTTTTGTGTGCTTTTTGTTTGGTTGGTTTGATTTGAATTTTTCTTTCTTTTGGTTTTGTTTGGTAGCTTTGAATTTTGTTTTGTTTAAGGGAGACATGGGATTGTTTTTTTTGTTTGTTTTGGTTTGGGTTGGTTTGGTTTTTCCAGACAGGGTTTCTCTGTGTAACGACCCCCAGCAGTCATGGAACTCACTCTGTAGATCAGACTGGCTTTAAACTCGCAGAGATCCGCCTGCCTCTGCCTCCCAAAGGAATGCTGGGATTAAGGTTGTTTTTCAAATGTAATTAAACCAGTAGATAAGTCTGTGAAAAGGAGTAAAAAGTTAAAATTTATGCACATTGATGCATAAAATCAAGTATCTAGACAAGATAACTGGCTTTCAAGTCCTTTACAGCAAGTAGAAAACACCAGATGTAGTGGGACAGGCTTCTAGTCCTATCAACTGGGAGGCAGATGGATCTTTGTGAGCACCTGTGTCTAAATAAGAATTAAAGCCAGGCTGGTAAAGCAGAACAGACATGTCAGTACTCAGGAAGCAGAAGCCGGAGAATCACTCAAGTTCAAGTTCAATGCTATCGGCCAATCTTATCTGCATTGTGAGCTCCAAGTCCAGTCTACTGATAGACCAAAGAAAACTAAAACAAACAAACAAACAGGTGGGGCTGAGGTGTTGTCATCCACAGAAGCTTGTCAGGCTTGCTTGAGGTTCTGTGTTTGAGTCCCAGCACTAAAAATAGCAATTAATAATAATAGGAATAAAATCACCCAGAAACAACAAAAGGCAAATATACAAGAACAAAAATAATAAATCAGCAAAAAGAAATATATTCGAAGTGTTACAGCTCCTTTAGAATTTGTCTAGCAGGTTTTTTGACTTTTGCCAAACCTTTCCATTATAAATATATACTACATATATTATGTAAATATATACCACCCCCACCACCACACTCCCTGTTGGTTCAAGGCATTATTTAACAAAGCTAATGATATACTACTGAACTACATTTCCAATTCCACGATATTCTTTTGGTTTTAATATGAGTACACATGACTCTAAGTGTGGATATGTGCTCGTGAGAACTGGTGCTTGAGGAGGCTGGAGGTATCAGATTTTCCTGGAGTTGTAGTAAAAGGCAGTTGTGAGCCATCTGACATGGTGTTGGGAATCTGAACTCACCTCTGGAGGAGCAGCAAGTGATCTTAACCACTAGCCACCTCTCTCACCTGGTATTTTAATATATCTCGGGCAATAATACTAACTTTCATGGTGATGCAGCATGCTGTCTGTTCAGTTTGACTTCTTGGCTCTCAGGAGTGCAAACAGTACATTTGCTGAACTTCCTTCAGGGACAGAAATGTTTTAGAGCCCGATTGTCTATAGCCAGAGCTACTGACTGAGCTGGGGAAGCATCTTAAGTGTCATAAGAACGACTGAGAAAGCAAGTATAAGAGTAAACAACTTATTTTCATGTCTAGAGGTGAACTGTGGGGGCAACTCAGTCAGAGCGAGATTTTGCTCTATATGTGCAAGACCTTAGGTTCAACTCCCAGCATGGAAAAAGAAGTTATAAAACAGAATATAAATCCAGCACTAGAGAAGCTTAGGTAGGGGATTGTGAGAAGACAATAGGGGTTACAAAGTAAGAAAGTGTGTGTGTGTTAATAACTTAATAACTAGTGGTCACCATAGGTCATAAATAGAGAATACTAATCCATTGCTCAATAGATGATTCTCATCTCTAGACGCTGAAAAGTCAGTTCTAATATTAAACAGATACATATTCAAAACGTATCAGCTCTCATTTCAAAGCCACCAGGGCAACTACTTCACCAAAGATCTCATGATCAAATCAGGACTAGTCACCTTTGTGATATCATGTTTGCCCTATTCTTATAGAAACCTACAATATAGAAGGGCATGTCAAATTTAAAGCTTAAAGTGCTTTGGAGCCTGGTCTCAAGGTACACACCTATAATCCCAGCCCTTGGGAGGTAGAGACAGAAGTTCAAAGCCAACCTCAGCCATCTAGAGAGTTCAAATCAAACCTAGGCTACATGAGATTTATCTAAAAACCACAAATAAATTCTTTAAAAGAACTGGGCGTGTGAGACAAGAGAGGAAGGCAGATTTTAGTCTGTGTAGCAAGACTAAGCCACCCCCACAGGTCACATCTAGACATGTAAAGGAGTCATCTCAACTTATATTTATTTTATTATCTCTCATGACACTTCCCCAGTGCATACCTCTCAGCTATGGTCATCCAGGGCCACACAACAGGGACCCTGTCTAAAACCAACCAACCAACCAAAATCTTTGTAATAGTTATAATAATAACCAATGAAACTGATCTCATTTCTTCCTTATTTCTATTTTATGCATATGGATGATTTGCCTGCATGTATGGCTGTGTGCCACACATATGCTGTGCCCTCAGAGGTCAGAAGAGGTCATTGTATCTTCGGGACTGGAGTTTCCCAATGTGAACTACCATACGTGTGCTGAGAATCAAACCAGAGTCCTTTGGAAGAGCAGAGCTTTTAACCTCTGAGCCATTCCCTCAGCTCCGGCACTAAATACAGTATTAAGGAGGTAGCATATTAAAAATAAGGTATTACTGCTTTGCTTATCTTTATCTTTCTATCAAAAGTCGCCAGCCACACTCTGAAATACATACTTCAGTCAGTATGGTTTCCAGGAGACTGGTACAGACTGAAATGCTCTTTGAAGAACTCCAATGTTCCATAAAGTTACAATCTAGCCTTCCCTGCTAGCAATATTCTCTACCTTGGTCCAGTAAGGATGTCAAATACTGCAGTATCTCCAGACATCCTTGTCCATTCACTGTGAATAAAATCCTCATCTTATCTAGATAAGTGTTTATTTCAGTGCTTCCTAGCCCCCTTTACTGACATGTGGCCCTTGTAATAATAGCTAGCTGGTAGGATGCAAGCAGAAGTTATGTGTGCCCCCACCCAGGATGGAGCCAGGAGATACACACCATGCCTTCTTTTAGGGAAAAAAAATGTTGCAATAATGACTCATGAAAAATAAAGTGATGTCTTGGCCCCTGCGGTCAAAGCACATGCTAAGAGAGGCAAGACCCCTAGGTGTTTCATATCCATGGAGCCACAGAAACTGACCTAGACTAGCCGTACTGTGTAAGAGAAGAAATTCCTGATGGGTTTAAGCCACCGTTATTTTGGGTGATGACAATTTCTAATTGAGCCCAGTTCAAGCTAATATACTCATTATGTTTTACTTAGGAACAATTGCCTCTCAGGAGTGTTTTAGGACAATGCTCATCCTAGATGACATTATTATCCTTAGAAGGACCGTGTTCAAATCAGGGTCTGGATATCTGTGCTCATTAAATGTGCATTAATAAAACTGGGAAGACTCTTATTTTCCTCTCCCCAGGTCCCCTGACAGGTGCAGAATGGGATCTGTAACACTGTAGCCTAAAGAAAGGAAAAGCCATCATGTGCTTTCCATCCCCATGATTCAGGAAAAGCTCAGACTAGCTGGAACATGAGGACTCAGTCCTGTGGCAAAACCCAGACGGGAGAGAGGATTCTAATTGTCAGCTGCTGTTTCCTCGGGAGTCTCTCCTTCCCTCCCAGCCGCCCATGCTGACTGCCTTCTCACTTCATAATGAAGAGGAACCAATAGCTCTTGCAGGTCAATGCTTGTCCTAGGTGAGTAGGAGAAAAGATGAATAGATTGGATACAACTGCAATTTCAAAATGTATTTGTTTGCTGTGTTATCCCCATGACTATGTGTAGAGTCTACAGATAAATGCACTTTTAGAAATTGCATCCGTTTACTCATGACTCTCAACTCATTCTTGAGTGGCTTCTGGTGGCAGGTCTATGTGATAGAACTTTATTCTCTTGTGATGTTTTCATCAGAAGCTGGGGCTCACTCATGTGACATAGTTGCTCCCCAGTTTCCGTGAAGGGTTAGTTCTAGAAGTCTCTACAGGCACCAAGACCTTCTAGTCCTCTATTTAAAAAAAAAAAAAAAAAAAAAGACTATGTATGTCTATGGCATATTCTCCTACATACTTTAGATGGTCTCTAGATATTTTAATATCAAATACTATAAATTTTGCATAAATCAAGTACTAAGGAGAAAAAGTGTGTATACTTAACACACGGAAAGTATTTGAAATATTTTGAATCTGAAGTTGGTTGAAACTATGATGCAAAACCCAAGGGTGCTGACTGTATCTGTGTCACATGTAAACCACATGTAAAGCAACCCTGTGTGTGTGTGTGTGTGTGTGAGAGAGAGAGAGAGAGAGAGAGAGAGAGAGAGAGAGAGAGAGAGAACATTCATCCTCATAACATCTATTTAGGCTGCCTCTTCCAAGTACCAGAAAGGAGAGAAAGCATTTGCTCTCAAAGACGTAATATTGGAACATGTGGACGGCTGGGCCTGGTGACTCGTGCCTGCAGTCCCAACACTTAGGAGACCAAAGTGAGCTCAGGGTGGCAGAAGTTGGGGGATCACCATGAATTCAAGGTTAAGCCTGGCCATGGTGAACGACCCAGAGTTTTGCTTTGTTATAAAGGCATGCACACACAGAACTTACTTCTAGAGCGGAAGGTAACAAGGGCACCACAGAAGGCAGAAAGCTGGCCAGCTGGGGACCTCAGTGTGAGTGTTTGCCTTCCACTTTGAGTGACCTCTTGTTGCTGATTAACTGCCTGTCCATTTGCCTGAGTCTCGTGCCGAGCTGGAGAAAATTCCTAGAAAATCAGATTTTTTAGTTTCCTTACTAGAGTATCTGAATATTGACTTAGTGTAAGCATTTGCTAAATGATGAATGGATGGATGAGTGGAAAGTCTCACAAACGTTTTATCTCCAGGCTTCACCTTCCTCCTCCTCTCCTGTATGGTCCCAATTAGTTCCCAGAGATAAGGCTTCGAAAATAAGTTTGAATGGAAACTTCTGTAATGAACACAAATGCCAGTCTAAAAGAAAGGAGATACCAAAGGGAATTTCCAACAGACCTAAGAAGCAAAGCCGTGCTGAATGATCCTCTGTGCCAAATAACACAAGTTTGGTGAGATCTCACTTACTCTGATCTGCAGGTACCAATGTTCCAAGCTTTACAGCCAAAGTGAAAAATCTCCATAACAACAGGATCCTCAGAGGTCCATACCCCAGCATCCCCTGCACAAATATGGCTATCTGAACGGAAGAGCAAGAAGACACCACTCAGTGTCATCAACACATAACCAGCTAGTGAGCTAAGTCAGAAGCAGGAAAAAGAGGTGATGCTGGGTGTTGTGCTCATGGTCCCAGCACGCAGAGGTAGAGGAGGGAGTATTGCCATGACCTTGATTCCAGCTAAGACTATATAGTGAGTTCCCGGCCAGCCTTCCAGCCTTGGCTATCGCCTAACATCTTGACTCAAAAACCCAAGACCAAAAGTCATTCAAAAAGGGCCTACAAACCAAGTCCATTCAATAGAACCAAGATGAGGGTGTGGCCAATTTGACCTTTATTTCTCTGAAAAAAAAAAAAAAAAGAAAGGTCTTCTGGCATCACACTAGAGGTAAGATTATATATATAATATATATATGTACATATGTATTCTTATTAATGTACATTCTACCATGTGGCTCTTATTTCGCTTCCATTTTATGTGTTCTATTTATTCCACATCTTCATGGTGTCTCCCTCTTTTCTTTCCAGAGTTCTCTCTCTCTGTTCCTGGAAGTCCCATCTAACCTCTTCCTGCCTAGCTATTGACCGGTCAGCTCTTTATTAAATCAATCAGAAGGCACCTTGGCAAAGACACATCTTCACAGTGTAAACAAATATTCTACAACAGCTAAGCTTCCAGCATACAGGGTTCTGGGGGACATTCTACTCTCATACCATAATGGATACAGGGTAAAGGAACTCACCCCAGCATTGATGCTGGGCAGATACATTGATGGCATCCATCCCCAAGAAATACCCAGACCCAACATCTCCGAGTAAGTATGGAACTAAAGTTCTGGGGCCAATATAGCAAGGCCAAGCCTTGTACGTTGCTGTTGTCATGTTTTCTTGACTGCCTCACCAGGAGTCCTGGTCTCTGGCTAACGTGGAAAGGAGAATGTATTCTGGAGACCCTGGCACTTATGACTGTATTGTTCCAAGATGTAACATAATCCTCATATTCTATCAGCCAAAGGAATTCAAAGTGACAGATGTCTAAATCCAAACACTGGGGAGGTGGAGGCAGACAGATGAAGAGTTAAGGATCAACCTTGGCTACATAGCAAGTTCAAGATCAGCCTGGGATACATGAGACAATGCCAAAAAAGGAAGAAAGAAAGAAAGAAAGAAAGAAAGAAAGAAAGAAAGAAAGAAAGAAAGAAAGAAAGAAAGAAAGAGAGAGAGAGAGAGAGAGAGAGAAAGAAAGAAAGAAAGAAAGAAAGAAAGAAAGAAAGAAAGAAAGAAAGAAAGAAAGAAAGAAAGAAAGAAAGAAAGAAAGAAAGAAAGAAAGAAAGAAAGAAGAAGAAGGAAAGGAAGGAAGGAAAGGAAGGGAAGGAAGGAAGGAAGGAAGGAAGGAAGGAAGGAAGGAAGGAAGGAAGGAAGGTATGTGTGTTTCTGGAAAAACCTGTTTGCTTGTTTGTTTTTTTTTTTCTTTTACCAACTGTGTAGCTCATGATTTTTCAAGACAGGGTTTCTCTGAGTAGCCCTGGCTGCCCTGGAACTTGATCTATAGACCAGGCTGACCTCCAACTCGGAGATCTGCCTACCTCTGCCTCCAAGTGTTGGGATTAAGGGCATGAGCCACCACCACCCAGCTGAAACATCAGCATCTCTGACCTCTGCTTTCATCCTCTTTCAACTCAGAGTATATTAAAATTTATTTATTATTTGCACATGTTTGCATGTATATTTACATAATCTGTGTGCACAATGTGAATTTAGGAACCCTCAGACTCCAGAAGACGTCAGATCCCCTAGAACTGAAGCTATGGACAGTTTTTAGCTGCCATATGGATGCTTGGGGTAGAACTCAGGTTCTCTACAAGAACATGCACTGCTCTTAATGCCAGCCCCATGCACAGTGTCTTCTAGCATGCTGTCTTAGTTTAGGGTTACTGTCACTGTGGTGAAATACCGTGACCAAAGCAACTTGAAGAGAAAGGAGTTTGTTTGGCTTTATGCTTCCACATCACAGTTACCACCAAAAAAAATTGAGGGCTGGAACTGGGAAGCAGGAGAGGATATAGAGGCCATAGAGAAGTGCAGCTTACTGGCTTACTGGCCTTATCATCACCTGCCTTATTGCTGAACTCATCATCCACAATCACTTCTGAGCCGAAGTATTAAGCATTTCTGAGCTGTACTTTTTATCACAGTGTAAAATGGGGCAGTCTGGTACTCACGTCACAAGGATATTGTGAAGTCACAAAGATCTATAAGTTACCACTCTTGAAACATATTAAATTCCACACTCACTATTTTCAAAATTAATGATATGAAGTACTTCAATATAGGACACCATTGCCAGCAGACTTCCCAGAAAAATCTGCCATTGTAGCATTACCTTGTACTCAAAGCAGAATGGGTATTCTGGTATTCCATGCCCTTGACTTTTAAACCCCCGTGGGAAGTATTAACTCCTAAAACAGGCATTAGAGATGTGTGAGGAAATATGGAGGGTCCAATAGACTTTCCCTTACCCCCGGACTTCAGTTATGTTTTGTTATTCTATTCCTAACCAGATAAGAGACTGCTGAAGGGCTGGAGAGATGGCCCAGTGGTTAAGAGTGCTGGTTGTTCTTCCAGAGGACCCGAGTTCAAGTTCTAGCAACCACATAGTGGTTCACAGCCGACTATAGTGAGGTACTAATACTCAGGGGAAAAGAATTTAGAAGCTGAGGTTTTCAAATTACGAGAGTAGCTCAGTTTTAGTGATAGTGTGTGTCAAAGCCCGTGTGTGGGAAGAACTACCGCTCATGCACTCTTGAGATTTACAAAGAGCATTTTTAATCTCTCTTAAGACATTCAGATTTAAGTAGAGAATAACAAAGAATAATAAGAAATACCAGATTAGCACGTTCTATGATAAACTTCTCAATGAGGGGCAAATGGGTTTCTCCCAACATAGACAAAGCCAACTACACAGCTGAATCAAAAGCAGTTTGTATTTTTGTGACTCGGTGATTTTTTTTACTCTAAAAGCAATTACCCAGGAACTGCCTTCCAAGTGAACAGAAAGTCAGGATGGGCCTCAGACAGTGTGCTTTTGCTGACTCTCGGCTCCTGGATGGTAGAAAGCCTATCGCCCAAACTCAGCCATGCTTCTATTTCCTGACCTGGAAATTGGGGCCAGTAGGTGAAACTGGCAATAGATAGGTTCTGAAAAATAATTAATCTACGGGAACAGTGGAATAAAGCGTTTCCTAACATTAAAGAAAAAAATCACACCATGCCTTGAGTTCTAGTGACTCAAAGCAGCTGGTGGAGATTTAAATTCACTAAAAATCCCAAGAGAAACTACGGACAGTCCCTGGTGGGTTCACAGGGGACTTAATGACAGTGTTTCATGAGTGGTCCTGACAGTTTCGCCATTCCAACAGGACCAATCATGCTCCTCTGTGCTCGGTTTGGTTTACATAAAATTGTATATTAATTGACACTCAAATAGGTGTATAAAATAGGCTGGTTGGTCTTCTGATAGGGTCTAAAACAGTTATTTAAAGCCTTTCAGATGAGGAACCTGCATATTTGTCACCTGCAAATGATAATAAACCCAGTTGTTGTTACAACTGTTAAACAATAATAAAATTAATTACTGCTCAAACATGACCTGAGTTGTGCAGCTTCCCAGAAACCTAGCCACCTCCAGACTCCTAACTGATTTGTTGCTCCATTAAAAATAAAAAAGGAAGCCAGGTGTTATGGTACATGACTATTATTACAGCACAAGAGAAGGATCAGTAGTTCAAGGGCAATCTTAGCTACACAGTGAGTGGGAGGCCAACCTGGATTATATGAGACCCTACCTTAAAAATAAATAAATAAATAAATAAATAAATAAATAAATAAATAAATAAATAAATAAATAAATAAATAAACAAACAAACAAATAAATACATACATATATACATACATACATATATATATATATATATACACACACACACACACACACACACACACACACACACACACACACACACACACACAGAGACTGGAAAGATGGCCCAGGTATTAAGAGAACTTGATGCTTTTGCAAAGGCTTCAAGTTCAGTTCCTAATGCTCATGTTAAGTGACTCACAACCACCTGCAACTTGAGCTCAAAGAGATCCAGCCTCCTGGGGCACTTATACTCAGCTGCATGCACCTCCCCCAACCCCCCCCCCCCCACACACGATTTTAAAAATCAAAATGGTAAAATTAAAAATATGAAACTCACTGAAAGAATTACAGCATAGGGTAGGGGGTAGGTTCAAGTGTTCTTCTTAGTCAGTTAGAGAAATAATATGTCCTTTGTGACTTGAAGCTTTCTCAAGGCTTAGAAAATAGACATCTAGTGCCTTAGTAGACAGTAATTTTGAGACAGGTTGGAAGCTGTTACCCAATGAACACAATATCGCCACAGTTTTACTCTATTGGCAGCCAGTCCTGTTCTAGAAAGGATGGTGCCAGGATGCTGGAATGTGAGTTATGCTGAGATCTGATACATCAGCCTGAGGCACCCTACCTGCTTGGTCAAACAGCATCCTCATCAATTCCAGTTCCCTAAAAACCTCCTTTAAACTGAATCCTTTTCTTGTTTCCTCTTAGCAACCAGTGGAAGCCTATATAATTCTCTCCTTATAAAAGACTTCATTTGAAGGTGGTTTGAAGGTTAATGGTTAACTCCTTTGTTTGTGGTTCCATGAATATAGGTCATACCAGCAACGAGTCTTTAGACAGAAGGTACATAAAGAGGTAGTGGATGGTTCAAGACCTTATTACAACATGTCCATCAAACACAAAGGGGCAAACAATGTGTCTGATTGATTTTTTTTTAAGTGTGGCTGCTGGTTATCATGTGACTTTAGCCTCCAAACTTTACTCCAGACTAAATGGGGAAACTGAAGCAGAGCTTTACTGACTCAACTCCAGGGACCAGCCTCCCTAAGAGCAAAATTCTATTACATACCAGACCAGATCACCCCCACCCCCATCCCCACCCCACCCCCACCCCCACCCCCCTCTCCTATCCTAGCTGCTAGTGACTCAGAAATGTCTGTGTAAACAACAGCCCGAGGATGGGTAGGCTTGGAGATGGGAAAACAAAATCCATTCACAGTGTTCCCAACAACACAATGTGCTGCTTCTTTTGCTGTTTCTTTCAGTACTTTTCAGGAGTAGTGTTAGGGCCTGGCATGTGCTAGGCAAGTGCCTCCCATTGAACTACACAGCCTCACCATTTTGTTATTGTTGCCTACTTCTTTGTTTGAGATGGGATCTCACTATGGCGCCCTGGCTGGCCTGGTACTTGCTATGTAGACCAGGCTGGCCTCAAACTCACAGAGATCTGCTGGAATTAAAGGCATGCACCACCACACCCCAACAAATCTTATTTTAAGCCTGCCACTTTTAATAGTTTGGGATTTCAGGTCTATCAGTCTCTTTCCTGGTTATCTAGTTACCGTTTGCTTGTTTGGTTGGTTGGTTGGTTGGTTTTGGAGACTAAGTTTCTCTGTATAGCTCTGGCTATCTTGATACTCACTCTGTAGACCAGGCTGGCCACACACTCACAGAGATCTGCCTGCCTCTGCCTCCAGAGTACTGAGATTAAAGGCTTAAAGGCGTGTGCCAGCACCACCCAGCAAATTATCTGGTTATTGCCAAGGGACTTGCTTGGGGTAGGATACAATTTCTCATGCTTAATTTTTATTTTCCAAATTAATATTGTGGTCCAAGGCTCCAAATCAACCCAAGCAGACACAGGAAGTTTCCATAAAGCAAGATTTAACTACAGGGCAGAACAAAAATAGGGGGACGGGGATCCGTCAAGGCCACAGAACAGTCTTGGGAGTTGAACTATAACCCTGATGTCTGCTGAAGCAAGTATTTAAGCATAAAAATCACAAGCATCAGTGAGAAGCTACAGTTACAATTTTTCACCAACAGAATTCAAAGATTAGGGTCTTTCCTTAAATGGTCCATCACTGTCAACTGATCTACGGGTCTGTCAGTCCAACCAATTAGATTCATCTGTTCATTTTGTTGTTGGAAACAGCCATGATGTTTCTAGAGAACTAAAGATGTACAATGACTCTTTCTATGGTTTAAGGAGGAGGTTGGGTCAGCTACTGGAAGGTTCCCAGCTCCCCTACAGCTCGGGAACCTGGACTTTATTTCACCCTGTGAGTAAAATGGAGTCTGAAGTCAATATAAAAGTGGCTTAGGCCAAGGTGCTTTTGCCTGCTCCCAACAACATCACATCTACAGTCTTTTATCTCAACACCGGTTATTTGGACTCTCAGAAGTGCATTGGTATCTAGTGAGCTTAGCCAGTCTTGCACATTGTTATAGTTGTGTGCTATTGACTTCCACGTCCCCACACACCCAGGCTGCACATTCAGTGTGGTGCTCAGGAGAGATGCTAAGCATGTGTGTATGCAGCAGACAGCCCTGAGGGCTGCAGAGGCTTAGCCACAGCCAGCTAGAGGTCTCCAAGAACAGACACCAAGTACATATCAAATGATGAAAGAGTAGTTTCCTTTTACTCTGAGGTGCTGTCAATGATGGGCCTTACACATGCTAGGGGAGAAAATGCCTTGTCCTAGATTTAAGCACATCAAGAGAATGTAATTGGGAATGCTGGGAGAGTCTCTGAAAAACCATGGAGGTAATTCTAACAAACACAGCCATTATGTGAAACTCACATCACTGAAATGAAAAAATAAACATGAGTTATATAAGGCTTTATGAATATTTTCACACATATTTTGTGTGAAAGAGGTATTCAGGTATTCCTTAATTAAATGAAAGATTACTATGCTCTAAAAGTGAGTAAATGATGTCTGTGGGATACACTTAGATTGGATTTTCCACGCAGATAAAAATCCTGACAAAATGAAAAAGCAACAAGGTTTTAGTCAAATGCTAAAACCTCTTCAATCCCAACAAGCCCTCTTTAAACATCTTGAGAATGAGAATGATGCCTGGAGCTGGGAGGTGGTGGTGCATGCCTTTAATTCCAGCACTCCAGAGGCATGGGCAGGCTGTGAGGTTAGCCAGGTCTACAGAGCTAGATCCAGGACAGCCAGGGCTACACAGAGAAACCTAGTCTCAGACAACAACAAAAAACAATACAAACAAACAAAAAGAATGCTATCTCTGGCTCCTGGTATCTTTCCTCACAAACTACCAGAATGATACCAAGGGCTAAGCAGATACTCTGGAACCATTCACACTCAAGCCAGGTCTCTGGGGACACACCTGTAATCTCAGCACTGGTAGAATGCAGGCAACAGCACCAAGCACCAATAGTAGGAAGTTCAAACCCAGCTACACTAAAGAATGAGACCATTTCCACAAGAAGCTCATAGATGTGAGCCACCAAGCCTGGCTTTCTGTGCTGATTTCTCCCTGCAGCTTTCATGCTCATGGGGCCAAGTCTTCCCATCTATTCAGGGAGAATACAGAATTTGTCCTGTCCTGTGGAGTCATGGGGGTGTAAGCAAGTGAAATAAGGTGCTGATGACATCTTGGAGCACTAGGAGAGAGCTTCACTGACACCCTGGAACACAGAAGAGAGAACACTGGTGCCCATTAGTAAGCCACACACAGCAACCTCGTGTCAAGCCCACATCCTAAAATCAAAAACAGGAAAGGCAGGTGGATATGGTGCTTTAATTATTGTGCCAGCGCTTAGAGATGTAGAGGCTGGGACCATGAGTTCTAGGCCAGTCTACACTACATAGCAAATAAGAGGTGGGGAGAGAAAAAAACTAAGCATCATCCAACTAATTTCCAGTGGCTAAACTTCAAATCCCAAGGTAATATATTTCAAAAAGACACACACACACAAGATCTCTTAAAGTGAAACAAAATGTTTACATAGATAGTAAGAGTTAAAAGAAAATTTTCTAAATTTATAAAGTATAAGTTTTATCATATTAGATGTAAAAATAATCATTTCATGATTGGGTTTGGGGATCATTTTTCCCATTGACCTTCTTAGAACCCTGGCAAGGTCGATTTTTCTTTCAGTAAGCTCCATAGCTTTCTACAGAAAAATTCAAGTTGGATGTAGAAAACCAATATTTTTACAGAACATCTTCAAGTCTGAGCTCTTGAGTTCTTCATTGGGACACGATCCTACTACATAGCCTAGGTTGCCAGCCTAGCACTTAAGATCCTCCTGCATCATTCTACCAAGTTCTGAGATTTCAGCCATGGGCCATCAAAGAACAGCTGGACTTCAGAGACCATATGCTTCAACTTTGCTTAAGACAAATGGAACTTGGCTTTAAACTTGCAAATTTATCATAAACACGGTTAAAGGTCTTAAGCTATTTAGGACTGGAGGTTTTCTGGTAAGAAGCACCATTTCAAACATGTTTCATATTATTAAATACAATGCACAGAAAATGCTAGCATGCTGGCACGTCTTATTTGTTATTACTCCAGCAGAGGATTGTTAGCATTGATTGTCAGCCTGATTAGATGGGAGGCAGCTAGATTTGTACATTTGCACATTCTGCTGTGCCTTCCAGAGCATCTATCTCCCGAGGCCACTCCCTCTAGGGCAGCAACCTAGGAAGAAAGACCTAGCTGGCCCCCGGTGGAGCAAGCTAGACTGGGAAGGTCCTCAGCACATGAGCCCCTCATGCTTCCAGAGCGTCTGTCTGTATCTACTGCTGCTGTAGTTGTCTGGGGACACCAGACAAAACCCAGCCTTTCATCATGGACCTGTACCAGCCTCTCCACAGGGAGCCTCTAGACCTTCTGCTCCGAGTATGGCTGCACTGTTTCTGCCCTTTTATGTACTGTCCCCAGCTAGGACTACACAGTCTTCAAGTGTGTCAGGCAATCTAATAAATCCCTCTGTAAGTTTTCGTGTTGGCTCGTTCATCCGGCTCTGACTCTAATTAGCCTCTTGTGTCTCAGAAATATGGAGGACTGGATGGGTCGTGTAGAATTTTCAATCCTCTGCCAGCTGGGCATGGCGATGAGTGGCATTGATCCAAGCACTCTGGAGGCAGAGGCAGGAAGATTTTGAGGCCAGCCTAGTCTGCAAATTAAGCTCCAGGACAGCTAAAGCTGTTACACAGAGAAAACTTGTCTAAAAAAAGTAGAAAAAAAAAAATCTGCTGCTCTGTCTAGAAACAACTCACATTTAAAGTATAAGTGTTGTAGATTCCTAAGTAAAATATGAAGAAACAGTATTTGACATGGTATTCCTCTCTCTCTCTCTCTCTCTCTCTCTCTCTCTCTCTCTCTCTCTCTCTCTCTCTCTCTCTGTTTCACTATGTCACTTTATGAAAACTGCAGCCCATGGTGCCTTCCCAAGCAGCAAACATTGGTTTTTTTTTTTTCTTCTCATAGTAAAAATGTGCTTAGGTTTGAGAGGAATAAATGACAATAGAATCAATTGCAATCAATATTTAATATTTTTCTCGCTCTAGTTAAAAACAAAACAAAACGAAGCAAAAGCCCTGTCACCTTTGAAGAACTAAATGGTACTCAACAATGGGGGGGGCATAATTATTTCCCTTTCTCCTCCTCTTCCTCCTCCTTCTTCGGTGGTGGTGGGGGCAAGGTATAGCCTTGGCTGTCCTGGAACTCTAGTAGACCAAGCTGGCCTTGAAATCAAAGATCCACCTGCCTCTGCCTCCTGACTGCTGTGATTAAAGGCATGCACTACCACCACTGGGCGATTTCTGTTGCTTCTTACTATGTACCAGGCTTTAATTTTTCAGTCATAGAATCCTTGCACGAGATATAGCTACAATTGCTGCTCAAGAAATTGAGAATCAGCCAGGCAAAATGGTGCACACCAATACCAGCACTAGGGAGGCAGATGCAGGAGAAGCTCCAGGAATCTGAGGCTAGCCTGATCTACATAATGAGTTTCCTGGTCACTCCAGGCTATGTATCAATCCTCTCAAGAAACACAGGATAAAGAAAAAGAAAGCCAGACATGGTAGAGTACACCTTTAATTCTAGCACTTGCTTGAGAGAGTACACACACACACATATGCATATACACACACGCATGTGCACACAAAGTGCACACACAAAGGGGGAGGAAACTGAAACCCAGAGAAATGAAATAACCCTCCCGAAGTCACTTACTAATAACATAATTGTAGCAGGCTTTCTTTTGGGCCACCAATCAGCTCCCAAATCAAGACATGGAGACTTACTATTAGCTAGGAATGCTCAGCCTTAGCTTACCCCTGTCTCCCTGGCTCTTATAACTTGATCTAACCTGTTTCTCTTATCTGCACCTTGCCTCAGGCTTCATACCTTTCTTTCGTTCTGTATGACCTACTCCAAGTCTAGCTACCTGGCAGTGGCCTGCCTGGCTCCAGACATCCCCCTCTCTTTCTCCCTCACTCCCCTTTTTCATCTCTTCTTCCTCCTTCTTAAGCCTAGATTCCTCCTCCTGTATTCATTCTGCCTGCCAGCTCTGTGGATCCCTCTCCTGCCTAGCTATTGGCTGTTCAGCCTTTAAGAGACCAATCAGGTGCCTTAGGCAGGCCAAGCAACACATCTTTACTTCATTAAACAAATGCAACATAAACAAATGTAACACATTCTTACATAGTTAAAGTAATATTCTCCAACACACAATAATCAGCCTTCAGAGCGTACACCAAACTCTACACTTCGCTATTCTTTATGCTTATGTCTATGTATGCCTGTGTACATAGGCCACTTATACTGGAGGTCTTTGGAGGCCAGAAAAGGGGGCTGATACCCTGGAGCTGGAGTTACAGGTGGTTGTGACCACCTGACATGGTATTTATGATGGAAACTGGGTTCCTCTCAAAGAGCAGAAAGAGCTCTTAGCTACTGAGTCATGTCCCCAGCGCCTTACTCTCTATTTTATATAGATTTAGACAAGCACTTGGCTATTTCCTATTCCTAGATTTAATCTTGTGTCTCTCCCTCCTGGAAGCAGCCCTTGAGTCTGTCTTTATGTCATCCCACTAAACTGGTCCCACTGGCCTCCTGTGGCCTCCAGAAGAAGTGCCGGCCTTTTTTCCTAAAATGTCCAGTGTCTGGTACAAAGCAGATGTTCATTTACTACACCCCAGTCTTAGAGACCCATGTTCACCCCTGCCTCTGCCACTGCACGGCCACTCACCAGTGAGGCTCTATAACTTTCTAACTGAACCTAGACTATACGGTATAGTCAGAAGTTTCTCAGTCCTGCCCAGATGTAAAATAAAATACATTTATAAAATAATTGACCTGGGGGCTGGAGAGATGGCTCAGCAGTTAAAAACACTGACTGCTTGTCTAGAGGTCCCAGGTTCAATTCCCAGCACCCACATGGCAGCTAACAACTGTCTGTAGCTTTAAGATCTGGTACCCTCACAGACACGAAGGCAAAACACCAATGCACATAAGATAATAAATAAAAATATTTTTAAAAATAATTAACTTGAAAGCTTAATATTATAGTAAATGCTAGGCCAGTAGCTCAGGCTTATTACTATCTAGCTCTTTTACTTAAATTAACCCATAATTGGTCTCTATGTTTGGCCACATGGCTTGGTACATTTTCTCACTGCAGCATCCTCATCTTCCATTCTCTGCATCTGGCTGGTGTCCTTTTTTCAGAGTTCTCCTAGTTCAGTTGCTACTGGCCAGTCAATGTTTTATTAAACCAATACGAGTGAAGAACCTTTACAGTGAAGAAGAGTGTTATCCCACAATCCTGCCACTTTATCTGTCCTACTGCTTTGTTCTGAATCTTTGTTCCACACAGTCTTAAGCAGCTCTGGAAGGATAGGTGGGGTCACAAGATGTGACTATTTATTTGACTTTAATCAGTTTTTTTAAATCCCCATTTAGCAGGATGCCATAAGAAGGCTAGGGAGCTGCACAAAGTTGGAATGAAACAAGGAACTGGATGATGGATGATGGATGAACTAACTGACCACATCAGTTCAACTGTTTAAACTCAGTGAGGGGAGGGGTGCTGCCCTCCTGGAATCTGGATCACAGGAGACCTAGGAACAAAGACTTAGGATACGACTACATGCTGTTTTGTTCTGATTTGCAATTATTTCAAAAATGGAGGACAGAGTGGTGCACTCCTTTATCCCAGCACTCAGGAGGCAGAGGCAAGCCAGTCTCTGAATTCAAAGCCAGCCTGGTCTATAGCTCCAGTTTCAGGTCATCTAGACATATACAGAGAAACTCTGTCTCAAAAATCAACCCCCCCCCCATACCCAAATAATACCTTCAGATTTATGGATCCAACCTTAGGTATTACTTAGGTAACTACTATACTGAGCTAATAAAGAACACAAAAGGTTAGGTAAACTGTGCTGTTAAGTATTTTTTGATTGTTTGTTTTTTTTTTTACTCAAATGTAGTTGGGGTCTTTGGGGGGGCCCACCACCCAGCTCCCTAATAAATCACACACGGAAGGCTTTTTTTGTTTTTTAAATAAATTCTGGGCCTCAGTTTGGCTTGTTTCAAGCCAGCTTTTCTTAACTTAAATTGTTTACCATCTACTTTTGCCTCTGAGCTTTCTCTATTCTATATACCTTTCTTCAAGGACAGCTGGGTTGTAGCTGGATGGCTGGGGGCCCTCACCTCCCTTTTTCCTCCTCCTTCTTCTGCTTCTCAATCTCCCTCCTCCCAGACTTCTCCCTTATTCATTCTCTCTGCCCACCAGCCCTGCCTACCCTTTGTCCTGCCTTGCTACTTACTGACTATTCAGCTCTTTATTTGCCCATCAGGTGTTTTAGGCAGGCAAAGTAACACAGCTTCACGGGTGCAACATCAAACAATGCAACACATCTTTGTGTCCTTAAACAAATGTTCCACAGCATAAATGTAGCAGATCTTAAACGTTGGATATAGGAGGGTTGGGAAGGGATAGAAAAATGACAAAAGCACCCAGTTAGAGGCACACATCTTTAATCCCTACACTCAGAAGACATAGTCAGATGAGTTTCTGGTTTACCTCCTCCTGCCTCGACTGCCTACATGAGTTGCAAGGCAGCCTGGGTAACACAGCTTGTCTCAAAACAATACAAATAAACCAACAAACAGGGGCGGGCACTCTATACACTTGATATTCAAAATTGAAAGCATCAAGACAGGTCATTTGGACAGGGCTATCAACCTGCAGAGATTTTTTTTCTCCTAGGAAAAGAACATGAATTTTCAACTGACAGGAAGCAGTGGATACGAAGGTTTTAGTTTATTAAAGTTAGTGACTGCCTTATTATTATTTTTTTTTAAAGAAAATCTGTCAGAGAGCAGAGGGTGTGTCTCTGCCTCTGTTATCACAACCGCACTTGCTGAACAGCTCCCACAGGCCCCAGGAAAGCTTTATTATATTACCAGCTCATTTGAAAATTAAGGTTGACTTTCCTAGAATGTGAAATGAATAATAAACAAACAAATAAGTATTAAGCCTTGTGTGTTTAGGGATATTCTGGAAAAACAGTGACTTATCCAGTGAAACATAATCACCACCACCTCTATGATTATTTATTATCAGAGTAGTGCTCCCAGGCTCCACACAGATGAATAGTGTTGGCGTCTTTGTACCACACTTGCCAGAGATATTGACTTAAGTATTGCTTTGGTTTCTGATTTTAAATATTTAAAATGTTGTTAGATTGGGGAGGGAGGTCATGTTAAAAGGCAGTCATTCCTAGATTGTCAAAGAATTATCTAACATGTTTACATTCTAGAACATTCTTTACTAAGGTTGAGGGAACCAGGTGACAAGGGAAACTTACTACAGTAGGGTCTTCCCTGAGGTCATGCTTCCCAAGGGAGATACTAGGATGTGAGAGACATGTGAGACAATCAGGGCCTGGCTGTTTCAACCTTGTGACTCGATTTCTCCGGCTCAGTTTTTGTTTTATCTGTTTGTGTTTGATACAGGATCTCACTATGTAGCTCAGGCTAGCCCTAGAACTCTCTCTGTAGACTCTGCAGGCACTGAACTCCTGGGGAACTGCCTAGGGTGCTGAGATTAAACACACTAGGCACGTGATACCTGACTATCTTTGGGTTTCCATGCTTTGTTTGTTTTTGAGACAGGCTATCACTAAGTAGCCCAGGCTGGTCTCACACCCGGAATCCTCCTGCTCAACTGCCTAAACCCACACCTACCCTAGTATTGAGATTATAGGCTTATGCCACCACACCCAGCCGAGCCTCAGTTCCTTATTTTTAAAATGAGTATGATGGCTGGGTGATAGGACTTGTAGTCCAGGTTTTTAAACAAATAATATAAACTTGGTGGGAAGGTGACAGTGTCAATAACTAGTCCATGTTCTTTGCTGCTGTCATCTTTCTTTAGACGGGGTCTCACTGTGTAGTCCTGGCTAACCTGGAACTCTCTAGTAGAAATGACAGGGATGTCTCCCCCTCTGGAATGTTGGGACTAAAGGGATTCACCTCTAATTGCCATTGCCTAAAGCTTGGACAGTGATGAGCTGTAGACAAGCCAAGCCAACCAGGAAAAGGCCCTATCCAAGCTGGATTTAAGAAACACAAAGCAGGCAGTGGTGGTGTAATAAGCACTCTGGAGGCAGAAGCTGGAGGATCTATGTGAGTTCTAGGCCAGCCTGGACTACATAACAAGTTCCAGGCAGCAAGGACTACTTAGAGAGATCCAGTCTAAGAAAAAGAAGGAAGAAGAAGAAACATGAAAGGGTTTTTTTTTTTTTTTCTTGTAATGAATTAAATAAACAGGAAAATTCTCCAAATGTTCCCACTCCCAGATTTGGGCAGCCTTTATGTGAAAATTCCAGCACTCAGATGCAGGCAGATCTCTGAGTTGAGGGCAGTCTGGTCTACTATGTAAGTTCCAGGACAACTCACAAACAAACCCTGTCACAAAAAAAAAAAAGGAAGTTTCATTGTATCAGAATGAAGACATAGAAAATTACAAAATGGGAGGGAGGGTCTGAGAGAATATAGAATTATCCTGTTATCCTTCTCCACCAAAAATGATAGCCCATGGTCATTTCCCTAAAGTGTGGGCATCCTAGGCCAAAGCCTGCTTTCTTCAGGGTGGTGATGCAGAACTGAAATTGAACCCAGGACATAACTCAGGCTAAGGGTGGGCTCAAGCCTTCAGCTTCAGCCCTGCCCCTCCCTCCTCCACTCTCAACTCCAGTTTACCCCAAGAACTATATAATCCTCTAGTGTTTCGGCTTCTTGGTGACTGAGGGCATCTTGTTTAGAGATGAAATTGGTTTGTATTTTGTCACTTTTGTTTGTGTCCCCATCTCATTCCGTACCCCAGTCTACCCATTGTCCTTAAAATCTGCTCACAGATGATTCAGAAGCAATGAGAGGGCAGATGACAGATGTGACTCTATAGACCGTCTATGCTTCACAACGGGAGGAAGAAGGGCATGGCCACTGTGTTCCTTCAGCTGGGTACGCAGAAGGCAGGCTCTCTCTATCATCTCTCTAAGGACACTCTGCCCTTCTGCATGTCATGCGTGCCCTACAAGACTTTGTCCTTTACAGACCACTAGGGTAGCTCTAGAAGAATGTCAATAACTGTCTGAGGAATTATTAAAGGGGAAAAATTACTGGGAACCAGACAGGCCACGCAATTTACCACACCACACTTGACCTACTTGCCAAACCCTGAAGTAGGAACTGGCCCAGGCCCCAGGAAAAGCCAGGAAGAGCAGTGATAAGTGCCTCACCTCTCAACTGGACAGGGGTCACAAACCAGTCCTTACCAGCCAGTTGGCCTTGAGCAAATAATTTTGCAAGCTTGCAGGTGTCTCATCCTTCAGTAGTTGTGAGGATGAATAGGGGGAAGAAACACTTATCATTTACCTGATGGTGGTGTTCCTAAGGATTCAGGGAAACCATCCTTATCATAACTCAGTCAGGTGCCCAACAGGGGAATGTCAAAAGTTAGACATTGGAAAGATCGTCTTTTGGAAAGGCCTAACTCTTTTCTAATCCCACTTGGGAGGCTGAAGCAGGAGGATCCTGCAAATCATGACCAGCCAGGGCTATGTATAGACATTGTCTCAAAAAAAAAAAAAAGTAAAGTCTCAAAAATTAAAGACTATTTTGTAAAAAAAAAAAAAAAAAAAGTCGAAAAATCTAAGCAGCAATATCTCAGTTGTGTGTGACTGTGTTGTATGGACCTGTTTGTGTGAGTGTGTGTGCAGCAGGAGGTCAAAAAGTGTCTTACTTCGTCAGTCTCCACCTTTTTAAAATCATTTTTGAGGGAGATTTTCATTATGTATCCTTAGCTGATCTGGAACTTACTGTGTAGACTAGTTTATCTCAAACTCATTGACAGTCTTCCTGTCTCTGCCTCCCAGCCACTAGCATCAAGGTGTGCATGACCATGCTGCTTAATTCACTTTATGGAACTTTTATGATGCTGGAGGTTAAACCCAATACCTTGAACAAACTCAACACACTGCCTGTTCTTGGCCTTTGGTCCCAGTCTTTTTATAAAATGTGGTTTGTTGACTTGTTTCCTTTTGTTTTGGTAGGAGTCCGGCAGAAGTTCTGGAAGAAGCCAGAGCAAATTTGGAAACCGAAATGTTCTTTTGCGAAGTGATAAAGGACTTTAATGTGCCAGTCCTTGAGTTACACGCACCACCCCAGGTCCATGTCATCTTCCACCATCCCAAGGGATGGGCTATGATGCAGTCATGATAAGAAAGTGATTCAATGAATGATTAGCTGGTCATGTTGTAGGCCTGGAAGATTCAGGTCTTTAGTCAACACGCAATGCTGAAGAAACTGAGTGTCAGTGAAGGATGACAATGGTAAGCACAGCAACAGGGTGGAAGCACTCTTTAGCAAGAGCTGACCTCAAGTGGGTCAAAACAAAGCAACAAAAACCAGGCACTTTTCTTAGGCAGTTGGAAGAGGATTCAGGCCACATTCCACATGTAGGGTGGGTCTTCTCATTTTGAAAAATCTCACCTTCAATTAATTAATTAATAGTAAAAGATCCCTGACAAGCATGCCCCTCTGGAGACTTGTCTCATGGGTGGTTCTAAATATCAAGTTGACAGTCAATATTAACCATCAGAGCTAGTCACTGGAATCTCATAGCTACAAATTTGTTACTTACCTATAATCACATTCTTTCCTCTTAATTATTGTGTAAATACAGGTAAATCCAGGATAGGTCCTGCTTCCTGGATAATGCCAAGTGACTAGGAAAATCTGACATGCTATGTATTTATTTATAGCTAAACATGGAAATGCAGATAGAGCTGAGGGTGAAGCAGGTGGGGCTGAGGGTGTGACTCACTGGAAAGAACTTGTCTTACAGGCACAGAGCTCTGAACTTCCGTCCATCCATCACGGTAACCAGGCAACAAGTGAACCTACCACCCTGAAGAAGACTGGGAGTGTGATGCTGGGTCCTGTTTAATCCACATGGTTCATTCAGCTTCTAATTCTCCTCCTGCCTCAGCCTCATGAGTGCCGGAGTTTAGAGACTGTGCCCCATCCCTGACTCTCTGAAACTCTTTAATTTTGTGACTTCAGATACAAAATATGTTGTGGTTTTGGTTTTCTGTGTGTGTTTTTCTGTGTGTACAGGGTGTGAGATCTGCTGGAGTTACAAATGGTTGTGAGCTGCCATGTAGGTGCTGGGAATAAACCTGGGTCCTCTGGAGGAGCTAGTACTGTTAGACAGTGAGCTATCTCTTCAATCCCTAGAATATTCTGAATTTTTAAGATAATTTTTTTCTTAATTTCAGTGCCTCTCAAAAACATTGTACAGGGGATCTATTATATCTCAAACCTAATCTTTGCCTTACTGGCTTTATTATTTCTTGACTATGCTGGAAACCATAATATAAAGTAACGTGTGTGCATATGCTATCATATACAGCCAGTAGATAGACATCTGACTCACCATGGAGTAGTTTATTAAGAAACAATTTAACAAAAACCAAAAAGGAAACAATTTAGTCCCAGCACTCAGGAGGCTGAAGCAGGAGGATCTCTATGAGTTTGAGGCCAGCCTGATCTACAAAGCCAGTTTCAGGATAGACAGAGCTGTTACACAGAGGAACTCTGTTTTGAAGAAAAAAGAAACATGAAAGAAAGGTGGGAAGTGGGGGGAGGGAGGGAGAGAGAATGAGAAGAAACAATTTCATTTCACTGGGCATGGTGGTGCACACCTTTAATCCTATCGCTTGGGAGCAGAAGTAGGTGAATATCGGTGAATTCAAGTAGTCTACAAAGTGAAGCCAAATCTCAGGCAGTGATGAGAGACAGGGGTGGGAATGGTGGGGATGGGGTAATTTTAAGAAGCAATATTTAAAATTCTCTTTTTAGCACTAAAAAGGTAAAGTGTGTCTTGGTGGGGGGGTCAAGACAGGATTTCCCTATGTAACCCTGGCTGTCCTGGAACTTGAGACCAGACCGGCCTCAAACTCACAGAGAGATCTGCCTGCTTCTTTCTCCCATGTGCTGGGATTAAAAGTGTGAGCCATCACCACCCAGCTAAAACAGGTCTCAGGTCTTTTAAAGTACTGAGGGAAGACTAAGTTCTGTGGCTTCACACAGATTTAGCCTAACCAGTAGTTCATGCTGAAGAAATAACTGGCGATTGAACGCTTGCTGGTTTTCATGCCATCTGCCAGATAATATTTAGGTAGCATCTAATCTTCAGCCCCGTGAATTAGAGGTGTCTGGGACCCATCTTGATTTTGGTATTTTGGTAGTAATGATGTTTTACCTAGAGAAATCACTTTGGATTCTGGGCAGTTTCCTTTTTAAAAAAGTTTAGATCCTCTGGCTATTTGCTTAAATGTTTGTTTGAATTTGGTTTGGGGATTTGGTTTTCCTGGACAGGGTTTCTCTGTGTAGCCACCCTGGCTGTCCAAGAATTCACTCTGTAGCAGAGACCCACCTGCCTCTGCGCCTCCTCTGTGCTTTGATTGAATGTTTTAGGAGAAGCTAAAATGGAAACAAACCACTAAGAAGTGTGTAAACAAAAGTTATACAGAATGAGGCTTTGGCAGGGACTGTGAAAGCAAGGGAATCCAGTACAGCCTGTAGAGAGGAAATCTCAAACATTTCCATTTCCAAAAGACTGACTAGGGCTCTGTTTAATGATTAGTGCTGTTTAAAAAAAAAAAAAATGAGTAATATTTACCTGTTCAGAACACACTGAAGAAAAACCAATATCTTTCCAACCAGGTGCTACATTTCCCACAGTTAGTATATGAATGGGTGGAAAAATTTTTACGTAGTCACTTCTCACTCAAACCCACCAACCCACCATTTTACATAATGTGACCATGGTTTTTCAGTGATAAAACCTCATTTAAAAACAAAGCAAAACGTCATGACAAACCCGAGTCTGGGTCCTATATGGAATCAGCAAGAGGTACCAACGAAAACATACAATTAAGCAATGAGTTGGCAGAAGCTGAAGAACTCACTGCATCTAACCTGTCTGCAAGGCTCCTGGTGCCTGGTGTAGTCTATCTGAATGAGTGACATAGGATGCTTGTTCTTCATGACCCGAGATAAGTCACATACTTAAAGGGACTTGCTGGCATGTTCTCACAGGTTGTTCGCTGTTAAGTCTAATTTTACGAGGATAATAGTTCATAGTAGATATGACTCCATGGTCCTGGAAGCATGCACTCAGGAAGTTTACAGTGACTGTAACTGATTAACTGATCTTTAACATCCTCATGCAATATGGGCTCAGATGACATCGTTGAGTGCCTTTTGGATTTTGGCAGAGATGTCTTGGAGTCATTAGTTATCTGTCAATCATTTACAAATCCTTTCTGAAATCAGTTAGCAAATAGAGTGTTACCATTATAAACGTGTATTCTTGTAAATGTGAGTCACGGTAAGTGGTGACATTGATGAGTTCAGTGGGGTGAGGAAGGTGTTTAAAACAGAATGCTGTTACAGAAGATGCCCACATTTATCCAGAGGAAATGGTGAGACTGCCCCTTGGTTGAGAAAAATAGTTTCTAAATCAAGAGGCTATGAATTATTTTGTGTTTGCCTCCACAGAGTCACAGGTAAGTTGTTTGTTCCCTGGCTGAGGCTGAATGCTAGGCACCTGTTATTTGAGCCATGTGTGAATGATACTTCAGTCTCTCTTTCAGAAAAACGTGTTCCTTTCTCACCAGGTACCTGGGTCCTATTTCTATTAAATTAGCCTGACAGATAAGCTTCAAAAGACCGAGGTAACTCATTAATACAGTGTTTCCTCGGCATGCCAGTGAGTTTCATAAGAAAGTGAGTAAAAAAAAAAAAAAAAAAAAAAAAAAAAAAAAAAAAAAAAAAAACCAAACAAACAAAAAAAAAACGGCAAATAGCAAGTGGCATTTAGGAAAGTTCTGGTGGGGGTTGTTAGGCAACCCTGCAGTGATGCTATCATTATTCAGCCTTTTCAAAACCCTTCCAAAAATGACCATTTAGGCAGAGGCAGGCGGTACAGGGGTATGCTCTGTGTGTGTTCTATCAGCCATAAGCAAAGCAGAAAGAAAAAAGAAAAGAAAAAAGCAGAATAAATCACCCAATGATCCTGTTAAACTCTAGGAAAAGTCTACAGTGGGCACAGTAATGTGTCATAGGAATGACTACTTAGAATCTGGGTGTCTCCACAATTCTGCCTATGATGCCAAGTCATGCCGCTCCTTTGCTTTGCATACAAGACAGTCTCACTATAAGCTGGCCTCGAATTTGCTTTGTCCTGTTGCCTCCTTCTCCAGTATGCTGGGGTCACAGGTGTGTGCCACGATGCCTGGTAGAAATACTTATTTCTGATGACCTTTTTCATATGTGGGAGAGGGCACTAGGGATTAGTTGCACATGCTAAGTCAACTAAACGTGCCTGATCTCCTCTTACTCACAAAATGCTGTGTTCTTTACATACACACACAAGTATCATTTTTCTTTATATGTAATTCCAGGCTTAATGAGGCCAAGCCTTGGAGCTGGAGAAATAGCTCAATGGTTAAAAGCACTGACAGTTCTTCCATAGGCTGCAGGTTCAATTCTCAGTACCCACAAAACATCTCACAATTGCCTGTATTCCAAGGGATCCGACACCCTCACATAGACCTACACGCAGGCAAAACACCAATGCACATAAAATAAAAATAGATAAATCTTAAAACAAACAAAACCTAGTAAGCCAAGCATTTCTTCACCCCATAAAGAGACAGAGCAGGGAGTTCTGAGCCTTCTGAGCCCAAGCTGTTACCACCCTGTTACATGACCAGCTTTCAGCAGCTGGCTCTCACCATGTGTCATGCTCAGAGGGGTTGCATTCGCAGACGGAATGGCTTAAAAAGGAATTAAAGCTACTGTCAACATGCTGACAGGATCTTACAGAAAATGCTGTTCAGGGACTGGATACTACGTGGAAGCTTCAAAGATGGATCTCCAAAACTAGGGTGGCTATGGAGAAGTCAGCATGTGCCAAAGTGTTACACACATGAACATGCCCTTCTGAACTTTCACCTCAGATCAGAGAATAAGGATTTGGTCTCAACAACAATCTTATTTTATAGCCATATCATTTGAATCCCACCAACTCTGGAGGCTTAGATGGGAGGATGGGAATTTCAAGGTCTGGGCCACATAGTGAGTTCAAATCCATCCTAGACAACTTTTCTCCAAAATAAAAATTAAAGTCAGGCACAGTGATAGAAACCCAGTCATGGCTGCACTTGGAGGGCAGAGTATAGGCAAGAGGAACAGAGTTCAAAACTAGCTTTGGCTATGTATCTAGTTGGAAGACAACCTTGGCTACATATCTTTAAAAAAAAAAGATTAGAGCTGTAGCTGAATAATATAATGCTTGCTTGGCATCCATGCAGCCCTGGTTCAGTCCCCAGTGTACACACATACAAACAAGTATTTTGAAACCACCATTTATTTCCAAGCTGCAGTATATTGGTGTGGGATAGCTTTCTGTATGCTGTGAATATCAGTGGTTGATAAAATAACTCTTTTGGTCTATGGCAAGGCACCTTAGAAACAGGTAGGAAATCCAAGCATAAATACAGGGGGAAAAGGGCGGAGTCAAAGAAACAATCCAGCCGCCCCCAAAGCAAGTATAATAGAGTACAGGTAAGTCACAGGCCACATTGCAAGACAGATTAATAGAAATGGGTGAAGATGCAGAGCTAGCTAGCAATAAAGGCCAAACAGCATGTAATTGATATAAGCCTCTGTGTTTCTGTGGGTCTGGGTGGGTCAGAAACTTCTTACTACAGTGTATCTCAAAGGTGAAGCATTTGCCTAGCTCCATGTCCATGGTCATGAGCTTGATGAAAAAGCACTAGTTGAAAGTGATATGAACCATATATTTAACAGAAAATTTAATTAAATGAAACCCGATGCAAACAGCATGGGCTACATTGATTGTGGGGTCACTGAACTTAAAGCCCAGAGAAACAGTCTTTGCCAGCATGTGCCCTGTCCAGGGCTGTCTGTTTGCTTAGTTGTGTGAGCCACCTTGCTCCAAACTGCTTCTTTTTCATGCATAGGTAACAACCAAAGATGGCCTTCATAGAAGAACATAGACTCCTAACCAAAATATCTTCATCATCCATTTGGACCATCATCCATCCAGTCACAGGCATGGCTGCTTCTAATTGGACTCCCAGAGTTCACCCAGATCCCAAGCCTTCCGAACTTGCCAGCTGTCTTGAAGTACAGGAGGAAGAGTCCCTCTCTGGCCTCTTTGTCCACCACCTACTGTCTCACGATTGCTGCACAGCATGTTGGGTACTCTATTCTAGCATCTCAACTGACATGACAGAGTGGGGGTGGGGGGGCTGGGAGTGGGGGATGTGGTGGGGAGGGTATGGAGGTAAAAATAATACAGAAACCAGAACTAAGAACACAGAGGAAAGGTGGTGAATTCTACAATGCAAACGTTGAGAACAATAATTGCTTGTGATATGCAAAATATACCTTTCGCCCTAGATCCTTCTGGTTTCACACTCACTATGTAGTGACAGATGACTCTGCGGTCTTTCACCATCTAAGTACCAGGAATCCAGGTGTGTGCCAGCAGCTTCATGCACACTAGACAAACACGCTAGCGCCTGTTGGGTGAAATTGTGTTACAATAAATGCTCGTATACTAAGGTAAAAATTACATGGACACTTGCACCCATCTGCTTAGTTTAAAAGAAATACTATATAGTCTGCATGGCTTAGAGTAATGATTCAGCAAGTGCATATACATATGCTTTAGCCACCTAGATAAAGATTCCAGACAACTGAGGGAATAAAACACACTTCAGGCACAGTGAATAAAACACAGTGAACCAGGCACCAGGCAGCGGTTTAAATGTTCTGCAAGCCACTGTACCTTCACCCTTTCAGAAATGATCCCTTCCCTGTTGATTGGCCACACCATAAACATAAACACTGACCTCTTCCCACCAGAGCTAATTGTGTCTCTTGATCTTACAAATACTGTAAGTTTTTCCCTTCTGAGACGTTTTCCTTTATCTAAATTAAATCTGGGATTTCGGTATAATTGGCATTCTGATTTAAGAAATGTTCCCACTACTGTATTTATCTGTGATTTCTTGATAGGCCTAGGACCCCACAAATTCCAAGTCCTCTTGTATTTTTAAATTCTTGTGTTTTTAATGTTTACTGCTTCAAAGACAAATTAATGTGACTTTATCCAGAAACCAGTAAGTCTTCTAACTGACTGACAAGGTTGGGAGGGACTTGTTTTTGTGGGGGGTTCAGTTGCCGTTTGTTTGGTATGAGGTACTACTATGTAGACCTGGCAGATCTGATATTCACTATGTAGCCCAGGCTGGCCTCAAATTCAAGGCAATCCTCTTGCCTTTGCATCCCAGGTTCTAGGATTACAGTCGTGAGCCACCATGACAGGAGGTACATTTAAAAACAATCATGGCAGGGCTGGAGAGCTAGCTGGTTAGAGCACTGGCTGATCCCCCAGAGGACCCAGGTTCAATTCCCAGCACCCACATGGCAGCTCACAACTATCAGTAATTCCAGTTCCAGGAAATTTGATACTTTCTCAAAGAGACATACATGCAGGCAAAACATCAATGGCCATATATCTAAATAAATCTTTTAAAAGAGAAGAAAAATAATCATGGCGAGAAGTGGAAAACCTGTGATGGCAAAAATCTTGGCTTCCAGTGTGATGATCCACAAATTTAGAAAGCATATGGCCTCTCAGAAAGACTGGGATGGTTTCCATCCATGGGAGATCTCCCTGAGCTTTGCTTTTAGTGTTCTAGGAGGAAAGAGTGGCAAAATGTATAACAAAGATGATATAATCCATTTCAATCTCCTCCATACCCGTCTCACAAAATTTTCTTTAAATGACTTGACATCAGACTCGACCTGTTATGTTTTCCAGGGGGCAGCACGATGGATCCATAGGCAAAGGTTCCTACTGCCAAACCATGATGACCTCAGTGTGTCCCCTGGGACCCAGCTAGAAGGAGGGAACTGACACCCCAAAGTTGTCCTCTTGTCTCCACGTATATACTGTAGCTGACATGTGCATGCCTACCACACACACACACACATACACACATATACAGACACATATACACACATATGCATACACATACACACTCACACACATATACACACAGACACACATACAGACACACACATATAGACATACATGTTTCAGTGGGGTTTCTTGGTCCTGGGCAGCCAGAGGCCCAGACCCACAGACCTTCTGCGCCAGACCCCTTAGCTGCCCAGCTGCCTGCCGCCGCTCAGGCCCCCAGAAATGACTCAGATGCTTATATTAACTTTATGCTGTTTGATCTATGGCTCAGGCACATTGCTAGCTAGCTCTTACATCTTAAATCAACCCATTTCTATTAATCTGTCTGCCACTTGGCCCGTGGCTCACCTGTGCTCCTTGCTAGGTCTGCCTGACTCCGCCCTGCTTCTCCTACCTATGCTCTGATTTCTCCTCCTACTTCTTCTATGGTGCCTGTCATGGCCCAAAACAGTTCCTTTATTTAAATATTAATATTCACAGCATACAGAAAGGCATTCCCACATCACATACACATATACACACACACATATACGCACACCACACACATAAATACACACACAGACACATATACACACATGGACACACACATATACAAACACACATACAGACACATACAGACACATATGCACACACACACATACACACACACAGACACATACACACATGGACACACACATATGCACGCACACACACACACATACACACACACATACAGACACATATACAAACACACACACATACACACATACAGACACATATGCACACACACACACACACACACATTACCAACCACCACCAATACAACAATTAATGGAATGAAATTTTTAGCTACGCTTCCTTTTTGTTGTTGGTGTCTCTGTGTAGCCCTGACTGGCCTGGAACTCACTCTATAGACCTGGCATTTGCCTCTGCCACCTGGCCTTTGTTAAGCTTTCTAAAGACTTGTGAATTCATTCTGACAAGAATATCAGCATCCAATATGGCTACCTCATGAAGTAAAACCTATTTCTAATCAAGCTGAACTATAAGGATTCAATTTCCCCTGATTGTATTACCCATAGTTCTTCAAGTGTCCTTTAATGATTAAGTTTAAGAATGGTGGCTGACACTAAGCAAAACAGTGGCATATTTGTTCCAGTTGTGAGCAATCCTAATTGCTGTTTTCAAGGACAGTCTTTACTTTTTTTTTTTTTTTTTTTGGCTTTTCAAGACAAGAGTTTACAGACCAGGCAGGCCTCAGAGATCTACCTGCCTCTGCCTCCTGAGTGCTGAGATTAAAAACATGTACCACCACCGCCATCTTTCCTAAATACTTGTGAAGAAAACAGCTTTGTAGAGAGCCCTTTGTTCTTTAACATAGACAGGAGATTTCTGGTGCATCCTCTTGTTTTATTGCTCAAAGAAATAACAGTAAAGAACTGACAAGAACCAACATCATAAGATATTTTAAAAATGTGTGCTCTTGGGGCTGGAGAGATGGCTCAGCAGTTAAGAGCACTGACTGTTCTTCCAGAGGGCCCAGGTTGGATTCTTAGTACCCACATGGTGGCTCACCACCAACTGTAATACTTGTAGAAGATCCAAAGCCCTCTTCTAACTTCCTTGGGCACCAGACACACACATTTTGGGCTTTGCAAGCAAAACATGTCTACACATAAAACTAAATAACTTTTAAAATACTCTATTATAAAAAAAAATAAAATAAAATACAGGTTCCTCTGCCAGGCCCTTTCAGCCCAATGACCAGTAAATATAACTAAATTTCTATTGTGCGTCTATGCTCTGCCTTTTCAGACACAAGTTCAGGTTCCTCCCAAAGGCCCCTCCTTCTCTTTCCCTCCATTTTGCTCCCAGCAGTGATGGTGGAAACTCTAGCAGCTATTTTGTAACAGAAGGAAAAGAGAAAATGGTAATGGAAGTCTTCATTCCTAGATGGCTTTACCTCTAACCCGGTGCTTCTCAACCCTCCTAATGCTGGCGACCCTTTAATATATTTCCTCATGTTGTGGTGACGCTCCCCACCATAACATATTTTTGTTGTTATTTCATAACTGTAAGTTTGCTATTGTTATGAATCTCAATGTAAATTTCTGATATGCAGAATGTCTGACATGTGGACCCCAGAGGGGTTGAGACCCACAGGTTGAGAACCACCTGTCTCATTTTTCTCTCACCCTCCCTCTCATTTGGTGTTTGTTTGAAGCAGAGTCTCACTGTTTAACTATGCAGCTCTTGTCCTGGAACTCACATTTTTATGACGGAAATGTAACTAAACGCAATGGAAAGACCAAAACGATTTTTTAGTTTTTAAAATGTCTATTTCTCTTTCGTTTAAAGACATTTACAGCCAGGCATGGTGGCCCAGACCTTTAATGTCAGCATTTTAGAGGCATACATAGGTGGATCTCTGAATTTGAGGGCAGCCTGTTTACATAGCAAGTTATAGGCCAATCAGGGAGACCCTGTTTCAGAGAAAGAAAGAAAGAAAGAAAGAAAGAAAGAAAGAAAGAAAGAAAGAAAGAAAAGAAAGAAAGAAAGAAAGAAAGAAAGAAAGAGAAAGAAAGAAAGAAGAAGAAGAAAGAAAGAAAGGAAAGAAAGAAAGAAAGAAAGAAAGAAAGAAAGAAAGAAAGAAACCCTCAAACACAAAAACCCAACTAAGCAAATAAGACAAAACAAAGCAGACATTACCGGAGAAACAACATGTAAGGTTGTCTTCTGAGTTCCCCTATGCATATGCATACAATGTTCCACCCACCCCCTACATACATAGGTGGCATCCCCCCCACATATACATATTCACAAATACAGAACTATTTATGAAAATGTATTATACATTTATCATTTTGCCCAAACTTTATCTCAAAGTATAAGTTTAATTTCTGGAGGTAAAGAAATTTGCCCTTTCAGCCCAATGACCAGTAAGTAAGTATATAAACAAGCCAGTTAACACCTCATCTAATGAATAGACAGAATATTTTTTTAAAGGCAATTGATCAGATTATAAGTAAATGGCCATGAGCTTGGAAGTGCTACCTGTGGAGTTTTAAAGTGTCAATCATATCTGCAGTCATCATTTACGGAATTGATGCCAGTTAGTGTTATCGCCTAACATGTATTTGCAGAGGTCAGAAGAGGTCTGTCCTCCTCCATGCTGAGAGACAAGTGACCTCAAAGGGGCTGTCACAAGCTGGTTCAGTTGGTGGATTTAAGGTAGTTTGGGAGTTTTTACCCACTACAGATGATCTTCTGACCCCTAGGATTTACAACTTTCCACTCTCTGGGCTTCAGAGAGCCCCTCCTTTTCTGAGTTAATCATTTCTTTGTCATTATCTGCCAAGAGTTCTTATCTCCCTGGCTGTCACTTTATAACAGGGTCCTCTTATCAAGCTGCACCGGGTCATGTGACCAGTCAAAGCCTATTGAAAGCTTCCTTTCTTCAGATTAGAAACCATGGAGAAACTGGAGACATGGTTTACAGCAGGTCACTAATGCTGGAAAAAGTACAGAGTCCGGGGCAACATGGCCTTGCACCTTTCTGAATTCTGGATTTTTTCCCCCCTTTTTTCTTAACTTGCACTAAGGGAATGAGGATCACTGTAGTCTGAGTGCCCAAGGTCACAGAATATGACAAGCTGCAATCTTTCTTATGTTCAGTGATTTCTGCTGTAAACCAAAGGACTGACTGTAATTTCGTTAAGAATGTCTGCTAGTTCGGATACTGGAGATTTTCAAGAATTTCTTAAGCATGGACTTACAGCTATTGGTAAGTAGAAAGCCACTCTCTCATCTGGCTGTTTCTGCTACTACTCGATTTGTGTCTAATGCACTGCTTTTCCTATGGTAATTTTGAAAAGCATACAAACAAGCCCACACTTATACCATACATTTACTTCTTAAAGTTTCAAAAGCAAATGAGTATTCCAACACATGAATATCATTTATTGTGTCTGGTGATTGAGGATGTCATTGTATTAGGTCAACTCTGCCAGAAAATACAGGTTTGTTTGTTTTTGATTTTTGAGACAGGGTTGTTCTGTATAGCTCTGGCTGACCTGGAACTCCCTTTGTGGACCAGGTTAGCCTTGAACTCAAAGAGATCCTTCCACCTCTGCCTCCCAATTGCTTGATTAAAAGCATTCCACCTGCCACCAAAAAAATACAGTTCTTAATCAGCTATTTCAGCCTTAATATTTTTTGATCATTTTGAACCAACCATACTAAGTGGAATTTTGGACAGTTTGAAACAAGCAAATTGCACTGTTTGACCAGTGATCAAGCAACCTAACAGGAAGCTTTTCAGCATTGTGACATTTTCAAGGTATTGGACAGTAAAGATATCTCATTCACTGTAAAACTATAGAAGGGGGGGAAACGCCCCCCCTAGCTAATCATTCATTCAAGAGAAACAAAGCCAGACCATCATTAAAAGACCCGGATGAGGATGTACTATGAGCTGGACTTGCTTTTATCCACAGAAATAAACACATATCCTCCCTAAAAGTGGAACCTAGAATTTGGGTACTTTCTAGGCAAGTATTTACCACTGGGTTACACACCTAACCGAATGAAGCATCTCGGGGTTTTGTCATTGTTTGGGGGTGAGGAGGATTGGTTTTTTGTTTTGTGTTTCTGACAGTGTTATGTTAAGTGGCCTTGGTTGTCCAGGAACCTCCTCTGTGGTGATCTTCCTGTCTCTCACAATGCTGGAACTGTAGGTGTGAGTGAGCCACTATGCCCCCGCCCCCCCCCCCCCCCCACACACACAGAGAGAGAGAGAGAGAGAGAGAGAGAGAGAGAGAGAGAGAGAGAGGAGAGAGAGGAGAGAGAGAGAGAGAGAGAGAGAGAGACTTATACTAATGTAGAGTCCCAAATATGGTAATTTTGCCACAAAGATTGCATTCAGTTAATCCTAAATTAAAGACAGGGATCTTTAGTGGACTGTGACTTCAGTGACTGCTGGAGAACGCGCCCCTTTGCTTCCTCTGGATTCAAGATGGGTCACCAAGGTTCTGGTTTAGTCCTCTTCCCTGGGGGCAGCCAGCTCCACCTACGGCAGTGATTGCTTTTTTTTTTTTTTTTTTTTTTTATGGTCCAACTACGCCCCGAAGTATCAATTGAGGAAATGTTCACCAAGAAACGTCCTGTACTTAGGAAAAAGAAAACATTGAGAAGCGAGAGCCAAAGAGAGCATGTGGCTCTTCCGAGGGTAGGGAAGGCCAGCACCTGAGCTTTGCACGCTTTGAGGCCACCACAAGCTGTGCACACGTGCGGGAGCGCAGCGGGTGTGCGGGCTCCGGAGCGAGAAGGCGCGCGCCCGAGCCTCGCACCCCCTTAAGGCTACTCCGGCTTTGAGTGCACAGGGCTGCCCTGAACAGCAAGCGGTTCTGGGACCACACATGCTGGGGGCCCCCCGCGGGGCCCCTAGCCCATAGGGATGATTAACGATGGTAAGGCAGCATGCTGAGAGGGACCACTGTCGCACTCAAGCAGTTTTCTGCCAAGGCACCAGCAGTAACATCTCAAAGGGGCTGTGCTGAGACTCAGTGTAATGGAACTAGAACTGGTGGTCATACTTCCAAAGGGCTGCTGCTGGAATCTTAGCCCCCCAGAACAGCGCCAGAGGAGCCTCATCCGCTCTGGACCAGCTTACACCCAAACCCCAGGCTTCCCTAGGCCCTTCAGGTCTTCAGATACAAAAATAACAGATGCCATTAAATATTCCCAAAGGAGTTGGGGGAGGAGTGGGGGGGGGAGAAAGAATAAAAGGAGGGGAAGGGTGAGGGTCGGGGAGGACCTTTTTCTGCATTGCAGCCATCTAGCCATACTTCTGGTATTCCATTCCTCTAGGCGGGTATTCCCATGGGCCACATCTCAGCTACGGGAACCCAGATTCGCATCTAGTTACTAAGTATCTCCCGGGTAGTCTAGGCAAGATGGAGCTACTCAGAAGGGCAGTGGGGCATCTTCAGACCAGGAATTTGAAGAGGCTGAGCCCATTCCTAAAGGAGCATGGACCTTTTCCTGAATCTTTTATCACTGCACAGGGCAAGTCCGAGGTGAACGCCCACCCCACCTTCGGGCAGCTGTGCCTGGGTAATTTTGAGATGGCAAGCTGCACCCAGCTTAAGGTAGAGACTAGTTGGGGTTTCCAATGCGCAGCTCAATGTAGTTGTTCTAAGTCTTTGGGATTTGAAGCACAAACACAGAGAGCTAAACAAGATGTATGGAGAAACACAGTGAGGCGACGCCATGGTGCTTTATCCCTTTATTTGACTCTCTCCACTTGGCCCATGGGCTGAGGTTTTCTCTTGAATTCAGTCTTGAATTTGAGCTGAGTCAGTGAAAGCCTCAGAAACAGACTCCTCAAGCATCAGACAGACAGACACCATTGCTTCACACCTGGTCACTCCCAGCCTATATGAACTTACTTCTCTGCCTGACCTATCCATTAATCTTCACCCTGTTGGAAGAGAAACTTCTCTGGGAGATCCATTTGTCTTCAAGGGAATTCAGGAGTTTGGGAGACATGATCCTTGGGGGCCCCGGGTATAAGCAACATTAGCTTCAGACACTGTGCCTGGGAAATCCAGCTAATCTGAAATTCATCAGACAAATTGATCAATGTTACATGTTTTTCCGGACTTCTGGTTATGTTTTGGTTGATAAGCAAAGATATATAACTTTTAAGCTACAAATAACTTTAGCTGTTTGGTATGCAATTTTGTCTAGCTATAAATGTTATGTATGATCAGTGAGGGTAGTGTCAAGCCCTACAAGATGGACAATTTAGCTTGTACTGCTCACCCCAGAGGATCTATTTTTAGTTGTCATGGGTAACCCTCTTTTTATTCCACCTCCTAATGGAAAGAGGAGCTTGGGTGAAGTTGGGGGGAAGGGGAGGGCAACGGATGGATGGATGGATGGATGGATGGATGGATGGATGGATGGATGACCAAAGCAAGACCACTACCATGCTGCTCTCCATTCATCTGTAAAGTTCACTTTGTAAAGCCCATTTTCTAACTAAATTATAGACTCAGAAAGTTTGCTTGCTTTACAAAAGCTCACTGAATGTCAGCAGAGTAAGCTGGTTGTAAGTAGAATCCCAGCAATGCATCTCAAATCTGCTTCCTCTCTTCCACACTCAGGTATTCAGGGATGATGACTTGAAGTTGGCCAGTCTTCCAAAAGACACTTGTAAATGGTCCTTTATATTCCTTTGCATCCTGTAATAGAAATCAGATTTGGGATCCTTGTAGAATTCAAATGAAGGGGTGAAATGAAGCAATTAGTAATAACCTCAAGGGAGGTAAAGGTGGATGTAAGGAAGAGGAGAAATATTGGTGGTCTTGGCCTAAATATGGCGCACTGTGGCAATGCACACGGTCGCTGCATGCCTAATAAGCTACGGAAATTCACAATATCTATGCTAGCTGAGGACTGCACATTGATAGAAAGGTGATATATCCACTAAGTTGCACTTCCAGGACCATGTCATTATCTTTTGGTCACACACACAAAAGTGCCTTCTGGGTAGAGGAACATTGACATCCTTTGAGTTGTGCAGGCTTTAAAATTTTTATCTGTATGAGTATTTTGCCTGTATGTCTTTGTGTACCTGGTGCCAAAAGAGGCCTCTGATCCCTGGGACTACTAGAGTTACAAATGGTTGTGAGCTGCCATCTGGGTGCTGGGAATCAAATCTACTCTGGGAAAGCAGCCAGAGTGCGCCCTCTCCTCCCCTGACTGTGAAGCCTTTGTAAACATTTCACCTATAAAACTATCTCTCCCTCTTTGGGTGCCTCATGCTTAATACTACTGTAAGCCACAAGCCTTGGTTTTTCACACTGCCTTTTTATAGACTTAGAGGGACTTAAATTGCCCTTCTCTAAATCCCCTATAGAGGTCAAGTGCAATTTTATCTGGACTCAGGTAGTCTCAAAGTAGGGTCTCATCGAAGAAAGCTCTTATCTTTGATCATATATCAGTAGGACTTCACCTAAGAAGTCCCTTCTTGGCTCAGGGACCTCCCACTGAAGTCGGACACAACTGAATCGTAGTTCGTGCCTCAAAGGACAATTTCTAGTCACGGTTAAAACAGGGAGGGCTTATGGGGAAAGCAATGTCAGGTACTGCCTAGTTTACCTCTGGTGGGCTGGCTAGCGGATGTCCTAGCCGGTGCCAACGGTTGTTTGGTCTGGTCCACTAAACCGAGATCATTAAAGCTTTGGAGACCAGATCTCCTTTGAAGATCCGAGGCCCCCTTAGCAAAAGGCACTTGGCCCGGGATTGAAAAATGTTCCCGGTGACGTCATTTTAAATACAAAAGGCCTTAAATTCCCGAAAACAAGTCAAAAATCTCCAAAAGCCCCTCCTTTCTTTCTGGGCGAGGATGGGAGTGGGTCAAGGGTGGAGGTCGGGAAGTAGGGATTACTCTGGCATTAGTTTGGGCTTGCATTTTCCCCGCCATAAAACCAGAGAGGGGGTATTTATTTGGACACTCCCGCCAGGGAGTTTGAATCAGTGGATTTGCCCCAAATCGGGGAACTAGCTGCTTGCTCGGGGCGGAGAGTGTGTGGAGATCCACTCCTGCGGTGGGCCTGTGCTGCCTATTTGACATACCCAACACAAAGGGAGTTTTAAAATGTTTTTTAAAGGAGGAAGGACCACTCCGAGTTTGGGTTTTGTTTTGCAAAGCTTCGAGGTGCTCCTCAGCTTTCAGTTGTGCTGAAATGCAGCTCAGTTCTTTTTAAAAAAAAAACAAAGCGCTCCGGGTAAGGGCGTACGAGCTTGGGCGTTCAATCCCTAGAGCCCGCAGGCAAAATGCAGTATTTATTCAACTGACTTTTGCTGCTTCTGGTGGGCTTTTCAAAAGGGAGGGGTGGGGGAATCAGGAAGCTCGAGGTTCAAGAGCTGATAAATTCATTTCTCTTTTTCTTTGGACTGTCGCGGCCAGGTGGAGAAGACTTTAAAAAACAAAAACAAAAACAAAAAAAACCCCTAGGATTCTTCCCGGGCCTGAGAAGTAGATGATACCTAGATACATAGGACAAGAAAGGTAATTTTTCTTGTTTTTGTTTTGTTTTAACACCAAGAAGAAAGTGGGAATCGAGGACGTCTTAGACTTTTGTTTACCAGGATAAAGTTTTGCAAGTTTGTTGCTAAGTTGGGCAGATCTTCCCAGGTGCGCCGGAACGCGGTTTCTGCTGCTCTGCTTGTAAGGCTCAGGATATTTGAATTGGGTCTGAAAAGGTTGGCATTTTTTTCAGCTGCAACCTGGAGTGGGTTAGGCGCGCCGGGCAGACGGGCATTTGGGTCAGGTCAAGGGCAGGCTGTTCTCCGTGCGCGCTCTACCGAGCGGCGCGCGACCTCGGGAAGGGAGAAGACCGGAGGAGGACCCGCAGTTGCATCCTTGTGGGTGGGGAGTGCGAGACCTCCTCAGCTCCAGCCAGCTGGGTGAATTGGGCGCCCACGGCCCCGAAACGCCGAGACTGGATAAAATATGCCAGGCCTGCGCGTCTCGGGCTCATCAAGGCTGCGGGAGCCTCCCCGAGCTATCATCCTTTGTAATTGCAACCGTCAATCAACACTTGAAGACAAAGTCAAAGCCGGGAAGGGCGAGCCCGGGAGACTACCCTTGCAGGAAAGGAGGAGGCGCGGGGGAGGAGTGAAGAAGGAGAAGTTTGTTAGAAGTTGACCGGGGAGTGCTAGAGAAATTCGGAACGCTCACGGTAGCTACGGAGAACTTGCCTTTTAAGTCTTCTCCAGATGTAAGGCCGAGGTGAATTGCTGCCAGTGCTTCCATAAAGAGGCTGGGCGTTATTTGATAAAAATGTAGCTCCCGCAGAGGCTGGGATGTGCGTCCTAGGTCATGCTTGATGCATTCTGCGGACCGGGCAGACCGTTATTGACATGGGCATCTAGAGATCACATGGGTCTTGATGTACCCCCTTTTCATCCCAACTATCTCTTCCCCAGCCATTAAGTCTCTTAAGCCTCACCTGTGGCCATGGGAATCTAAACCACCCCAGATAGTGGAAGGTGGATACCCTGAGCTCCGCCTCCTCCTCGGAAGGCTCTAGGGTAGAGGGAACATTCTTGGAGACACCTCGACAGGGCCAAGGTCACGAAACTAACTGGTCCCCTGCTTCCGTGGGGTCTCTACCCAACCGCATTGGGGAGCTAAGGGCCCAGAGTGAGTCCTGGATCGGGTAGAGGGCATTGGGAGGGAGAGTGCACTCTGAAGGCTCCAAATGGGCTGGGAAGCTTGATTTCCTCACCCCTCCTTCAGCGAGAGCTCGGCCACTCCCCCAAACTTGAGGAACTACTCCGGGGAAACGTGAGTGTGCCCTTTAATTTCCGACAAAACCCAACTCTTGTGGATTTCCCACCCTGAGAAGCCCCGGGACCCCTAAAATATGGCTGATTCTCTACCCTGGAGGTAGTGAAGGTCAGAATTGTGTGTGTGTGTGTTTAAGTCTTACTATGTAGCCCTGGTTGACCTGTACTAACTATAGAGACCATAGACCAGGCTAGACTCTGAACTCACAGAGATCCTCCTGCTTCTGCCTTTCAAGTGCTGGAAGGTACTAAACCTGGCAAAACGGTTTTTAAAATGTCTCTTTCTACCCTTTGTAACTCCTTCAGTTGGCTGCTAGACTAGATCCTCAAATCTAGGGAAAGCCAGAGACACTACTTAAATGTCAAAGGCCAGATTCTTTCCTTTACTCTCTGTCTTGAACACCTATTCCCCCCTCCCATTTGTGAGGATTTTTTCTTGGAAAGTCTGTCTGTGGGAAGATATGAAAGCCCCATTTGACCTTTGGCACCCATCACTGTCTTTGGAAGAAGTACTTGGAGGACAAATTGAGCTGGATAGGGAAGCCCCTTTCTGACCTAGAAGCTGGTGTTAGCAAGCATGACCACAAAGTTCACCTCCACTGGGTCAGCCTTAGCCTCTGGTTCTGGCCAGGTTTTCGCCACAATGAGACAGATGACAAGGACCTGCCAGAGTTTCCTTTGTACCACGGAGGTACAGGATCAAGATGCTGGAACCCTGCATCCTTTCTTGGCTGCTGCAATAGGAAGATAATGAACAAAGGCCATTATGAACTCCTAGAATTGCAGTGAGTGGAGGAGGCTGCTTTTAAAGCTTTGAAATCAAACTGATTTCTTAAGTTTGCCTGAACTCCAAAGTAAAGCAGGCGGTGAGTAATGATTTGAGCCTGGAGATTTGCTGCCTTTCTGAACTATGTAAGAATATGTATTTGTAATTCAAAGTGATGTCTTAAATAAGAGGCAATACTGAAAATGTATTGACATTGTGACTTGATACTAACATGAAAACTTGCTTAGTGATCACTAAGATAGGCAAGTTCAGCCCACTCCCCCATACAAACTAATTGGCAGGCCCACTCAATTTTTGTGGCTAGAAGGGACTTGCTTAGGCCACAGTGGTTTTCTAAGAACCCTAAAGTTGCTACAAAAAAACTGAAAATTAAATGATTTGTTTTCTAAATATGTTTTAAAGCAAAATGGTAAATCAGTTTAGAGAGTATATTTAAATTACTTGCCCCCATATATAGGCATAAGCAATGATTAGAATCGTTTCATATTCATTAAATACTAGACTGGCCAGTTTATGTGATCTCTATGCCATTTAAATAGAATAAATCCAGATCTTTTGAGATTCAAATTCACCCCCTTGCGGGTGGACTCTGATAATTGCCCAGTTGCATGACAGACCCTGGATATGGAGCTTTTTACATGCATTTAGGGGGCTGGGGAGAATGTTTTTTTCATCTTGTTGGGATGAGATCTGAAAACTTTGAAGATGTGGCTGGACTAAGCTTGCTTAACAGATGGTTCTTTTAAACTTAAAAAAAAGCGAGCCTGGGGGGGGGGAAGCTTATATAGATCCTCCCCACCAAAGGGGAGGCTGATCTATCCATTCTTCGTGGAAACACTGCACTCACTGAAATCAGGAAGTCTGTCACCAAGATAATCTTGGACACAAGTGAAGTGCTTTTCATTAGCCGGGAGCTGTGCCGGAGAGCAGCCTAAGGAAGCAGAAATGCCTGTCATTTACTCAAATTCCAAGCAAGTGAGGAAATTTCAGTGACTTTAGTTCTTTAAGTGAGCCTTAGCCCTTGGGTTCTTTAGGTCCCATGGTCTGTCTCTCAGATTCCTGCGTGCAGGCAGGACCTTAATAGAGGGATCAACCACACTCCATTTATGAGTTCAACATCCCTTTTCTCATCTAGGTGTTTTAAGCGGGCACTTGTCCCGGGTCTCCTCTTCCCCACATTCACGCAAGGACCATCACCTCCGTTCACACTCTAGCCCTTCTTGCCTCCCCTCAGCTCTTTGAAATGGCCTCTCAGCCTTCCAATCCTTGGTCGCTTATCCCAGACCCAGGCTGGTCTCTTCTCCACAGCTGAGAAACCTAGTAGCATTTACATCCCCCCCCCCCCCACTACTCCTCCCGCCCCAGGCTGGGGTGGGGTGGGAGTAAATTAAGGCGGGGTGAAGAGGTTGGGGCAGGCACGGTGGCCAGAACTTCCTTATTGGCTAGCGGCTAGTGTCCGACCTGAGTCCGGAACCTGCTTCCCCATTCACTGTCTTCACCTCTCACAACCCCCCCCCACCCCCATTCCCCTTACCTCCCTTCTCCAGCTGGTCTTCCCCTTTCCTCCCGGCACTGTCACCCTCCGGGGCTGGAAAGGGAAAGGGTTGCTGTCGGTCGGAGAGGTGTGGGAGGTTGGAACTTCAGAACTCCACACTTGTGACAGCCAGAGAGGAGCTGAAGGAGCTAGGGGAAGGGGCGGAGAAGAGCCGAGAGGACAGTGGAGGGGAGAGAAGTGAAGCGAGAGAAAGAGAGAGAGAGACCCCTGCCGATCCTGAGCCAGAGGGCGGGTGCAGGGAGGGGAAGGAGTCCTGGAGCCGTTCAGCCGCTGCAGCAGTAGCAGCTGGCGACTGCCTCTGCTGCCCTCCGGAGCACAGATCGCTGTCCGGGGCAGCGGCGCACTGGCCGTGGCTGTCTCCGTCTTTGCGGAGCGGAACCCCAGCAGCAGGACGTGGTCGTCTTAGTGTGGCTTGGTAGCCGGGATCTCCCGCGCGCAACGCTCAGGGACAGCTCTGAAGCTGCCGGACCGGACAGGGCTCGGAAGTCCTGCCCGGCAGCTCCGGCGAGAGGGTGGGTGAGCGGGCACGCTGGTCACCCCTTCTCTTTTTTTGCCGGAGTTGAATCTGTGCTGCCCGTGTCCAGGTGCTGGGCTTCCGGACCGACACCGACACCGACCCCTCATTCCTGCCCACAGCCGCCTTGTCATGCTGCCCAAAGTGGAGACGGAAGCCCCAGGACTGACTCGATCGCATGGGGAACAGGGGCAGATGCCAGAAAACATGCAAGGTAAGGGGTTGCTGTGACCCGCTCCAGCCCCTGGCTCTTCCACCCTTGGGCTAACCCTGCAGGCTTCAGCCTCCTGCGGCGTGGACACCCGAGCAGCCGGGTTGGCAGTTCTTTCTCAGCTTGCCACAGGCTGCCCGGCGGTACGCGGGCCTTGGCCTCTTTAGGAGCGAGCATAAAAGTTAATGGCACTTGAACTAGGCGGACCGTGCTTTCTCATCAATGTCTAATTGGCCACTTCTAATTAAGTAGAGAGATTTCGATCAGAGCCAACTGGAGCTGGGGCAGCTTAAGGCTAAGGGTACCATGAAATAATTTTTTCTGAGAAATGGAATTGCTCACTGTTCACTCCGGTTGTAGGTTGTTTGAACTGTCTTTATACTCCCGTGTAGAGGGAAAATATTGACTAGGAAAGCCGAATATGTAAGAAAGATCACAGGAAGACAGTTGGTTAGAATCATGTGAGTATCCCAAAAGCCTAACCGGACCCAGCAGCCGCCTAGGATTTAGGCAACTCCAAAACTGCTGGCATCACTTAAAAGCACCAGTTAGTTCAACTCCATTCCTGCCCAGGATAGTGCCGAAGGCGGGATTGGGGTGCTCAGGGTTAGCTCATTGCCCTGTCCGTCCCGGAGCCTTGAGTATAGATATCCTATTTGTGTTATTGCTCTTGACTGGTATTAGAAAAAGATCAAATCAAATCTGCTGAATTTTCTTTCCTCCAAAGTCTTCTGAACTTTATCTTAGCTACGGGCCAGGGTGGGAACAATGCTAGGAAATTTCTTCCATCTTCGCCCCTACCGGAGTTCAGGATGTTCGAGTCAGCCGGCGGCGTGTGATCCCCAAAGCTTCCTGCCGCTCTTTTGCGCGAACTTGAAATGGTCAGCGGCGCTGAGAAGCAATGTTTATAGTTACTACACGCTACAATGCTGGGCAGGCTGCATGCCCCCCCACCCCCCGCTGGAAATCTAAGGTTGTTTTGCTGCACAGGGAAGAGGGGTAGCAAGCACGTGGGTGGGCCAGTTATCCCGGGTGATCTTGGTCTCTCCAAGTCCATGGGCAAAACTTCCCCGGCGAAGTCTCCAGACTAACTTTATGAGCCTGCTGCTAAGTGAGTCTTGTTGGCCCCAAGAGGTGCACCTGGGATTCCTGTGAAGTGCCCCAGGCCTCCTTCCTGCGCTCTGGCCTCCAGCCCTGCTAAGTTTCCTCCCGGCAGGAGGACACGATTCTTGCTACTTCCTGCCCAGAGCAGACATTTGCGGTAGGCTGTCGAGGATGCGGGAAAAGCTTGGTGCGGCTTCAGCGGTGGTTTGCAGCCTGGGCTGAGCGCACCCGCGCGGGTAGGTTCACTCACCCCTGCAGCTCACCTATGCTTTGACTGGTGCCAGAACCCAGGGAGAATTCCTTGCTGGATTCTCCACATCGTGGGGCATCCAACTTAAGGGGAGTTCTCAGGACCTAGCTTTTCAAGACCAGTCCCCCCCCCCACCCCTCGCGGCTCGGGACATTTCTTCGCCTGGGTGGATTTTGTTCAACTCTTAATTCCGGTGTCCTCCTGGCACTGTGGGTAACAAAACAAAATGAAGCCCCCGTTCTACCAGATACACCTCTCCGTACCCAGATTCTGGGTTTTGCCGGAAGATGGGCCTTGGTCTTTTTCATGTGCACCTCTTAGGTGGGCACAGAGGGTCTAGTGGATGCCGATCGGATACTCTTTAAATGTGAAGTGAGAGTTTACTTTGTTGGGAGACAGAACATATAGTTCTTCCTCCGCTCAGACGTGTACCTGGAAACAGAAGTCATGAGTTTTAAGAGCCTCATAAACAAACCTCCCCAACCCACAGCTTTCCCCAAACCCTCAGGTCCTGGTTTCCCAGAGTGGCGCTGATTCTCTGAGAGCTGAAATTCAGGCTGGCATGGTTGGAGAGAGGGGCACTCCGCATCCCTTATTTCTAAGTTCCCGAGTCCAGGGACTGCCTTTGCTGGTTCCTATTTCTGAGATCTTTGCAAACTGTTGCTTACTCTCTCGGGCCAACTTAAGCCTTACTGTTCTGAATCGGGGCACAGACACTTCATCAAGTGGGGGAGAACATATTTGAAAAGAATAAGGATATTACCCGGTGATCATAGTAGTTTGGCTGTGGGGTAGGGGTTATTTCTCCATTTCCTTTTTAGTAAACAAATCTGAGGAAACCTCTGCCAGGCTGTGGGTACCCCTCCCCCGCCCCGCCCCTTGCAACGCCACTGATTAACTTAAAGCAAACTCTCTTTGGAGTTTGTGCACCTCTGGATAGATGAGGGTTGAGCAAGGGGCCCAAGAGCCGGGTGCATGAAGGGTTTAAAGAGGGTGTGGAGAACAGCGGTGGTGGCCAGTTGTGTAGACCTGCCTGGAGGTCAGCCCACCCCTGCTCTGCTTGCCAACCACTTTTGAGTGGGGGGGGGGCGCTTGACCGAAGGGGGTTTTAGTCTTATCTGATAGTTCCTTGGGGTGTGCTGGCCACTGACATTCACATGCACAATTAAGACCAGCGCTTGTGGGTTAGTGTCCCTAGCTCTACTGTAGTATTTCCCACAGTGACCCAGGTTGTCTTGGTCTAATTTTCTGTTCAGTCCGGCAATCTCGGAGGTGTTTATACTTTGCAGTGCTTGTGGGAAGCTTGTGAAATTCATTACAAAGCTATAGAATTCTGCTAAGCTTCCATGTGTTTCTTTTCCTCATCTGTTTCTGCCGCCCGCCCGCCCCCCTTTTCCGGGTGTCTTCCTTGTTTTTATTTTCACAGGACATTTTCAAACATGAGGAGATGAAAGTGGCCAGAACAGAACTACAGTCAATATGGAACTGAATGTTTTGATTATTCTAACAGTCTTGAACCCCGGGAGCCACAGGCTGCTGGGGAGGGGTACTAAGGAGCAGGTTTCTGAGGCTTCATTGATCTCTCCAAGTAACATGTATAAATTAGCATTGCTAGCCTCGAGAAGTGAGGTGTACTTAGAGCAAACCACTTTGAGAGTGTACCAGTCACTTAAGGCCTGATTTTGCCTACTTAGGCAAAGGTGACATTTTGGAACGTTAAAGATTTAAAGGAAATTTTAGGGCTTCATGTTTTTATTCTTATCTGTTGGCTTTTGTTGAACAGTCAGTGGTCAGTTTGAAAATGTTAACCAAAAGAAGTTGGAATTATTTTTAAATTTAAAATGATGCTCAAAGACATTTTCATTGTGTAAAAGCAGTTCTCTTCAGTACCAGTTGGGTAAACAGTATTTTATATTTACTTGGCGATCTTTGGTCACCAACCACTAAAATGCCTCCCCCCTTTCAGTTTTAAAATCTGTATTGGAAATTAATAGGTCACCTGTGCACATTTCTCTTTTTCAGTGTCTCAATTTAAAATGGTGAATTACTCCTATGATGAAGATCTGGAAGAGCTATGTCCTGTGTGTGGCGATAAAGTATCCGGGTACCATTATGGTCTCCTTACCTGTGAAAGCTGCAAGGTTTGCTCCCCCTAAAAAATAGAATGTTCAGACCAAAAACCAAACCACTGGATTACCCTTCAAAGCTAAACTTTTTTTTTTCAACTAAAAAAAAATGAGGTGTGTGGAGGGAGTGTCATAGAGAGACCGGTACTTAAAATATGTCTGATTTAGTTCAAAAGACAAAGATGATACCTCTGCTCTAAAAATGCTGCCAGTCTCACGACTTTAAATAGTTTATGTGGTACAGTGATGTATCTATAGGAGAACTTTATTTTTAACAGTCCTAAGTATTGATGTTACATGACATATATATATATATACACATACATATATATGTGTGTGTATATATGTGTGTGTATATATATATATATATATTTAAAGCATCCTTCTTAAAAGGAAACATGGCAAAGCATGTCCTAAGAACTTGAGAGTAATCTGTGCTGTAAATTGGAACATTTTTTAAATCCAGAGGACATGAAGATCTAAATTCCCAACTGCATGACTCCATCTTGATGCATTTCAAAAATAATTTAAAGTTTTTTTTTTCTTTTGGGTACCAGAAGCCAGAGTTTAGTTTCTAATTGAAAAATTTTCTTAAGTGTACCATGTGACTTATTTAAATGCAGGGAATTTGAGTATAGTCAATATCCTTTATTATGAATCTTGTCAAGACCTTAAGTATGTGTGTTAGTTTTTTAATAGTCCCTATAAATTCAATTTTCTGTCTTTTCCCCTAGTATATACTTTAAAGTAGAAAACTCTGTTCATTTATTTACTCCATTGCTAAAGAGGAGTCCCCCTCCCCCTTTCATTTTCCACAACAAAATAAGATTTTTTTTCTGCCACTCAGATAATCGTGGGTATCATTGCAGCAGAGGTGTCATCCGAAAGCCACACACTTAATTTCTGACCAGTCCCCTGGAGTGGAAGGCAGTCAGTTCGTGGGCTGAGCGTGTGTCCCTGCGTGTGTGCATATCTTTTCTATTAGTCAAAATTGTATAACAGCGGTTCCCTCCCTTGACTGGGTTCCAGTGGCATTAGGAACATTTCCCTATTTTGCTCTTGAAGTTCTTTTTCTTTTAACTGTCAGATGTTGACATTTGTAAAAGATCTGAGGTATTTGCTATTCAGCTCTAACCCCGGCACTTTACAATGGTTTGTGAGTAAAACTGTGTAAGACTACCTAAAAATGTAGGGCTTTATGACTCACCTCTGTTCGGAACATTAATGCTAATAGGAAACCAGATTTTATTTTTAAATAAATGGTCATATAGAGGGTTTTTTTATGACTATCTGAGCAAAACAGTATAAAAATTGATGTAATTCTTCAGGAATATAACTCCGAGGCCAGAAAAATCTTCACTGAGGCCTGGCAGTACTGCAGAGGGTTGGTCTTAACTGAAATGTGAATAAACCACAGGACCGCATAAGGGTTCAGTGGCATAATGATAGGATTTATGGTGATTTCCTTAGAGTAAAACAATAGAAGAAGCAGGTTAGACTTCCAATAGGCCTCACTATTTTCTCTGTCTTGTAGGGTTTTTTTAAGCGAACAGTCCAAAACAATAAAAGGTACACATGTATAGAAAACCAGAACTGCCAAATTGACAAAACACAGAGAAAACGCTGTCCTTACTGTCGGTTCCAAAAATGTCTAAGTGTTGGAATGAAATTAGAAGGTAAGACTTGCCAGATCAGTCTCCGGGGACATGGACTCGAAACACTGTGTGCAGCATGGGGACCGTCTTTTCTCATCCTTTAACACCGTTCATGGTGGGGAAATGGTTTATGTTTTGTCTGTAGAATAACCTGTCATCTAGGCATAGTAACATCTATTGGGGGAAAGAAAGAGATGGAAATTATTCTGTTCTCCCTTTTAGACTGTGATACATTTGATACTGAGAAAGGTCAACACACACCTCTACTAAGAACAAATACAAGTACTCTGCAAAGAAGTAACCCTTAATAACCCTTGAAATAACCCTTAATTTTTAAAATTTTAAAGGGAATTGATGTGCCTACCATAGTTGTTACTCACAGTTCTTGAGAAAAGTTAGGTTTCCATTGTGGAAAAAAAAATTCCTTATGCAGACTTTCGGTTTTTAATAGTATAAAAATATACGTCTATTTTTTTTTTTTAAAGAAGAAAAAGGTAATGACTAAATACATAAAATTCAACAACCTGGAAGAAGAAAACATGCAAAGCAATGGATTCAAATCAGTGGCATTGGGTTGATGAGCTCGAAAGAGTAGTTCTTAAAAAGTCCCACCAAACCGTTAAAAGAGCACTGTGGCCGGCGGCATTCGGCTGGGCAGCCTGTGAAGTTAATATGTGACTGCTGTAAATAATTTGTACTTCATGACTGTTATGGCGTGCTGCTATTTTCCAGCCTTTGACCTGCTGGCCTTCCACAGATTAAACAGACTGCAAATAACGTAACATGGCGAGGTACCCAGCCCTGTGCTAGAATGCACTTCATTTGATCAGGGAGACATGAGCTACTTTTATTGGGAGGTCTTCTGCTATATAGAACTTGTTCTTGGTAGGTAGACTGAAAAAAAAAATTAATGAGTTGTGCTTTGGAGTAAATCTGCCAAATTGCTCATCAAGTTGTTCAAATAGAAGTAGCCCCTTTGGTCAGTGTAAGGGACTACTTTTAGGAGGAGATTGAGAAGGGACATAATTGACACTTGGTGATTTTATAATCAGTCCCTTTAGTTGCCAAGTGGTGGCAAATGCTAACTACAACACAGGAGCAGAAGAAATGCTAAGACATAAATGTGATTCCACACAGTGACATTTGACTTTTAATGAGAGGAAATAGATTGTGTTTTTTGAAACTCAATATTTTGCTGTGCTAATTGTGTGTGAGTTGCCTATCACCACACTCATACTTCAGCAATGGTCATGGAATGGGACAATAAGATATTTGGGAAATTTATAATCCAGTATAGAATTATGGATACTTGGAATTTTTAATGTGGATACGAATCCTAAGATTAAAAAGCTTAACAACTTGACCTTCAGCAATCTCAACATGTCCCAAGCTGTCAGACCCAAGTTCTGTCTAATTACCACTGGTCACTGACTTGGAGAGCTCTGCTGACTAGACATGGCTCCAATTCCACACCACTGTGGCACAGCAGAGTCTCTAGACACCTTTTGAAATGACTTTGTTTTAATTATGTCCAATTCATCTCACATTCAAAGCATGGCTCCTGGTTTTCTGATGTTCATTCAAGTTCAAATGAAATGGGTTTTCCAAGGACCTGGACCTAAATAACCTTTGTAACAAAGTATCAAAAATCTTAAGGAATGAGAGAGATGTTGGCAGAAACAGTACTTACTTCAGAAATGGCTTGATTCTTTCCTTAAAAAAAAAAAAAAAAAGAAAGCAAAAATTATGCAAGTGCGGGCTCTCTCTCTCCCCCCTCCCCCCTCTATCTCTCTCAGATAGACAGCAGGCATATATACAGTTTTGGTTTCCATGAGAAATCATGGCTTAGCTTGTATACTAGAAACTAGCCCACCCAGAAAGGAATCCTCCTCCACAAATATTAAATATCTGTCAAGAAACTCTTTAGTCCACAGCAGGGCTTAATACTTTCTTGGGTACTCAAAATATGTTTTTGATAACAAAACCCACTTGAAGGAAAGATAATTCTTGGAATATCTGTGGGCTATCCCAATGAAAACACACACACACACACACACACACACATACACACACAAATCATTTCCTGTGAATTATCTATGTTGAAATGCCTAGAGATCTTGCAGAATACCACTAACTCCCTCTTATATACCCTTTCTTCTCTATCAACAGCTGTTAGAGCTGACCGCATGCGAGGAGGCAGAAATAAGTTTGGGCCAATGTACAAGAGAGACAGGGCCCTAAAGCAACAGAAGAAAGCCCTCATTCGAGCCAATGGACTTAAGCTGGAAGCCATGTCTCAGGTGATCCAAGCAATGCCCTCAGACCTGACCATCTCCTCTGCAATTCAGAACATTCATTCTGCCTCCAAAGGCCTACCTCTGAACCATGCTGCCTTGCCTCCTACAGACTATGACAGAAGCCCCTTTGTCACATCTCCCATTAGCATGACAATGCCACCTCATGGCAGCCTGCAAGGTTACCAACCATATGGTCACTTTCCTAGTCGGGCCATCAAGTCTGAGTACCCAGATCCCTACACCAGCTCGCCTGAGTCGATGATGGGCTATTCCTACATGGATGGTTACCAGACAAGTTCCCCAGCCAGCATCCCACACCTCATATTGGAACTTCTGAAGTGTGAGCCAGATGAGCCTCAAATTCAAGTGAAAATCTCGGCTTACTTACAGCAGGAACAAGCCAACAGAGGCAAACATGAAAAGCTGAACACATTTGGGCTTATGTGCAAGATGGCAGACCAGACTCTCTTCTCCATTGTTGAGTGGGCAAGGAGTAGTATCTTCTTCAGAGAACTGAAGGTATGTCCTCTAAGACAGATCTGACTGATTCCTGTTACTTATGTTCTTGGTGCTAATAGTAGGTTTCCTTTTTTTTTTTTTTTAATATGACTTAGAAAAGAAAGAGGTTTATGACCATTACCGAGGGGTGGTTAGAGCTTGACTGTGGGACACCATCTTCTAATTAGGAGCTGTTTTGAAGAATGTACTCATCTCTTTTAACCAGATGGTTTGTTTCCCCCAAAATGCACCAACAGACAGCTACTAAACTAATTTTTTAAGTTGATCAAGTCACAAGCTATATTGTAGTGATGTCCTCTTGAAGATTTCTTTTCAAATGGGAAAAAATGCCAATATTTAACTGTCCAGGTCCTCCATAGTGCAAATGATTCCTGTGGTTAGTATATCAAGTAGGCATTTATTTATTATTTGTTTACCCTGACACTAGGGTAGCAAAAAATCAGAGCAGATTCCAGTAAGATGCTGCCTGCTATTGCATGGGAAGGAAGCCAATGGTGGATGCTGGTCTGTTGGGTTCTTCTCATATGTCTGTGGTTTAAGTAAATGGATTGGTAATATTGTAAACACAGCACTTGTTTGCATAAGGATCTATGTTTAACTATGTAATTATTTTATTTCCTAAGACTTAAAATTGAATTAATACAGGAAAGTTATTTAGGAGCTTGGAATCTTGAGTGATGACCAAGGTACATTTTCTGACTAATCATTCCATTTCTGATTTAAGCAAATCCTAACTTTGATTTCTAAGGCCGTTTCGTTATAAAATCAACACCGTGCCTTTGCTGCCATATGGTGGGAGAAGTGGCAATAAGTATCTGGTAACCTAGCTCGAAGCTGACTTTTAGTCCAAAGGCTTATCATTAAAATGTGCTGTGCAGTCAGGAGAGGGAAGAAGGATGTTCTGTGCTAAGGGAAGATAACGGTTTTCAAAGAAGGTCTTAAAGCATCACATGAGTGTGTGTGGGAACAGAATTACCAGACTAGATCTAAACAGGTTAATAAAATGCCACCAGCATGCAGTGACATGCTTCCTGCCCTTTATCCTCCTGCCCTTTATTACTACACAGAAAGGTAGCTGAAGGTGAAGTGAGAGTGACCAGGCTACAGAGAGCAACAGAAAGCATTGAGCTAGCATAAGACCAAGTGTTTTCAGAGTAAGTAGTGTAGAGAACCACTCAGTGATAGAGCATCTTTTATTTAAAAAGCAAAAACCAAACACTCTAATTTTCTGCATGCTTTTATATTCATAGCCATGTCCCTAAGAGGACAGACGAGCTACTTAGAAATGAAAGTGTTTTTGGCTACAACTGGAAGGTGAAGTGATACACATAAATAAGGACAGCAGTCGGAGCAGTTAGCTGGACCTGAGCTGAATGATGTCTTTTGGGTTTATGGCTGGGTCTGCCACAGGCAGGGATCAGTGTGTTTGCATGTCTCGCTGTTCTTGCCTATAAACTGCATGGGCGATGGGAGAGTGTTGAAGAGATACTGATGTCTGTGTTGAGGTGGTTTTTCCCGAAAAGATGAGGATGCTTATGACAGGTACTGAGCACTGCAGGTCTGACATACTGCAGGCACAGCGAGGGAGAATCTTCTTTAAATTATTATAGTTGTTTAAAGAAAGGCTCAGTCTTTGTATGACAATCTTATATCCAATCTTATGTTATTAATACATCACTGGAACCGGCGTGAATTAAGAGTTACAGGATGGCATAGCTGTATTATAATGGATAGTCAGAGTAACACCTAAAGTACCCAAGTAGCAAGTTAGTTGTAAAAGAGGAATATTAAGTTTTATGAGATAAAGATATTTTCCCCAAAGTTTCTAATAATTTTACATATGTTTTTGTATATAATTTCTTATAAAGAAAACCAAAACAAAATAAAAACAGCCTGGTATGGAAGCCTATGCATCTCAATACTCAGGGCTAAGACAGGAGGCTGGCGTTGAGTTCAAAGCCAGCTTGGGCTACAGAATGAAACCCTGTCTCAACACAAAACAATAAAGAACACCACGTTTCTTTTAGAAAGACAGCCAAGGAGATGTGTATGTTTTAAAAACAACAGAATAATGTGGCTATGTATATGTGTGCATACAAAAGAAAATGCTAGTGAGTGAATGGGGCTAGCCACAGGTTAAACTTCAAGAATGCTGAGAAAATTGTCATTTTTTCAAATGTCCTTCCCTTGAAGCTAGATGCTGGAGTGTGATTCTTTCCAATGGCACAGGCTTAAAAGTGCCTGGGATGTCAATGTCTTGGTTTGGAACAGGGCATTGACATCTTTACACTTTTGTTTAATGTGCTTGGCAGGCTATCATCATAGAAAATAAGTTGAAAAGGGAAAGTAAAAATGTACAAACATCTATGAAGTGGTGGAACAGGAGACAGAAAACCTGGACTCGGTCAGCTTAAGTGTTTTTCAGAGAACAAAAAGTGAACTCAATAACTTGGGATGGCTTAAGCTGTGAGTGGAGAATTTCCTTTCTGCTTGTGTGTAAATTTACTTGCTCAAAATACCAGTGCTGAGACACCTCCAGGGAATGTAGTTTCAAAAGTTTTTAAAGTATGACCCACGGTAGGAAGTGCATTATTGTACATTGATACGAAGTATACCAAACACATCACACGCATCCCTAAATCGAGGTTTCACGTGATAATCTGTGACCTACATTTCACACACTCACTCTATGACTTTCTATGCTGCTTCAGCCTCATTTGGTCCATGTTTTGTTTTGCTTCTTATTCTGGTCATGACCCCTAAATTGGTTTCATGACCCACTAATCGCTCATGACCCACTGGCTGCCACCTACCTGTCAACCGCAATCTCGTGTGCCTACAACCTACAGCCAGAGTCTGCTTTCTTTTCTTAGGTCGAAGCTGTGACTTTTAAGTCTCATTTGGGGGAAGATGAATGGTCACCTTTAAACATTTGTTGTTTTCCTGTTAATGTGACAGCAAATTGCCCATCAAGTGATACATTAGGGGACAGATTGCTCAAACTCCTACCACCCCACGACAGAAAGCTCCTGGAAATAATAGGATAATAAGGCAATTTCACAAGCGACCCCTTGATCACATGCACAGAACAAGTTACACTTCCTACCATGTCAGAAGGAGAGAAAGACAGATTTTATTCAGGGTAACAGAAGGGCTGGTGTGGGTCGTTTAAATTTTGCTTTATATCTATGGCGTATATGTGAAAAGGGAAGTAGTTTTCAAAGCATCTGTATGGGAATCAACACACAGAAAGACCACAAAAGTGAGTCATAGGAAGCACAGTTAGAAAATAAAGGGGAGGGATCAAGGGACACACGAATACCTCAGCTGGTTTGATTTTCATCCCCATACAAAGAACAGCTTTCGTCTCCATCCTAAACAATAGCATCTGAGTAGAAAAATTAATCCTTGCCACTTGTCACTTTTGAAAAAGCGCAAGTACAAGCCACAGCCCCCATTGCCTGGAGTGATTTTGCCTAGGTTTTCAGAGCCAAAGCTGATGAGAATCAGGTGATATCCACTGTCCCTCTCAGTGTGTGCATGGCTGTGCATGTGCTTATTTGTGCTCACATGAGTTCATGTCCATGTGTGCTTGTATGTGTAGTGGCCAGTATTTGGACCTCTCAGTTGCCATTCTCCAACTTCTGTATCCAGGTGGGGTTTCTCTGGAATCCCATGCAAAAGCAGTGAGTCTGGCTGGCCAGCTTGCTCCAGATTTTCTGTCTCTTCTCCCGGCACAGTGATGGCTGACTGGCTATCTCAGCCACTCAGCTTTTCACATATGATGCGGGAGGGGGGGGGTGTCAGAAGCAAATGCTTTTTCCACTGGGCTGTCTTTCTAGACAGTAATGATGTTTGCCCCTAGTGAAGGCAGAGCTGAGACTCAGGGTCAGAGAAGTAGACTTTCTGTGTTTTCCTCCCTTGTACACACACACACACACACACAGAGAGAGAGAGAGAGAGAGAGAGAGAGAGAGAGAGAGAGAGAGAGAGAGAGAGAGAGAGAGAGAGAGAGACAAACAGACAGACAACAGACACATGCACACAAGCTCAGTGACCTTTGCCTCTCAGACCACAGACCTTTGCCAGTAAAGCTAAAGCGGATCTCTGGGTTATCAGAAGTCCATCACCACCACCATTAAATCACTAATAATCAGCAAGATAGGTTTTCCCTGAGCCCAGACGACCCCAGAGAGGGAATGAGTCACTTTAAAAAGCTTCAATAATTCTTTTCAGCCACTGGGGAACCATTTCATGTAGCTCTACCAGCTAGTGCTTTTGGGCTTCGCATAACCTCTCTAAGTACTCATTCTGAGGCACTGGGGTCCCGGGAGCATGCTTGCACAGGCCAGACAGCAAGTCCTGATTCTGTTCTGTGCTCTCAGCTTGGGACAAGTTATGTGCAGTGTGTTCCTTCTGCCAGAGAAGATGGACAGGAAGAGAAAGCAGAATTGAAATCTGGGTCACATGCCAGCCACAGATATGAAATATTACCCCCTCCGAACTCTGTTTCAAATCAGGACGAAAAGAGACAGAGGCTCCACTTCCCCTGTTCTGTATCACCTGTGACTTGAATGTCTATCTCACAAATATGAGTACAGTGAGAATAATTTCCACTTTGTTAAACAGCTAACAAATCTGGAGTATCTATTTGATCTTTTAATGAGACCAGATCTCCTCAGAGGATTCTGGGAATGGATATAGAAGAACTTCCCCTCCATGAATGATTCTGATACATGTAGGAATTAAAAAAGTCTAAATTAATCCTGACTGAAACTCCTAACTTGCATTTCTGTGGAAAATAGGTCTCAGAGACTTGGGGAGTTTGTGTCAAAGGAATTCAGCCATGTTGAAGCCAGCTCTTAAGTGTGGTTTTCTCTAAATCAAAACAGCAAAGGCAGGGGCAAGATTTCACTTTCTCTGGTCCACTCAGAATTTCTAAGAGATGAGGATCTTACTATATAGCCCTGGTTTGGAATTCTCTATGTAGACCAGAATGGCCTCAGCCTCACAGAGATTCACATGCCTCTGCCTCCCAAATGCTGAAATTAAAGCTATATGCCACCATACCAGATATTCACCTTTCCTAACCAATGCACTTGTATTGGATCTGCCCCAATTTAAAACATTTTTTTAAAAAAAAAAAAGATTTGTTTTTACTGATGTATATTCTGTGTATGTGCATTTGAGTACAATTGCACTTAGGCCAGAAGGGGAGTCTGGAGGTGGAGTAACAGATGGTTCTGAACCACTTGAGGTGCAAGAGTAGGAAGCTCTCTCAATCAGGACGCCATCTCTCCATCCCCAATTCTTTACTAAAGTTCTCTCTCTCTGTCTCTCTGTCTCTTTCTCTCTGAGAGAGACAGAGAGGATGAATATGAGTCTGTCTAGCATCTTCCCACATTCCCCCTCCCATTGGCTTTCTGCCTTTGCCTGTCAGCTGGAATCAGGAAGGGCTGGTCCAGGCCCACTCCTTTGCTCACAAACCAGATACTTCACCTGCTCTTGTTTCACTTCTGGGCACAACATAGTTAATCTGAGAAAGTGATTAGTAAGGTAGTAAAGAAAGAAACTTTCAATCTACTTTCCTGCTAGATTTCTCAAAGCAAATTAAATTAAACCTTCTACTGCTAGCTGCTCATTAACAAAAGCCACAATAAAATAAGTAGATAAATAGATCATACATAGATTTATAAGGGAGACTGGTTTCCTCCACTGGAGTGTTTTCTTTGTAAATCTGGAGAGTGAGTGAGCGAGCCAGTTTTGAACCCTGCCTTTGGGGTGCCTTTTCGTATTCCAGGCTGATCTGAAACAGTTCTATGCTCTTGCTGATGATGAAGAGGAAGTCAATACTGTAAGAGTTAATTTTGGAATGTATGAGGACCCCATTATCTGCATTTGCTTCTCACTGTAGATTGGGTGGATCAGCTCTGCTTAGCAGTGCTACATGCATGGGTAGTTTGGGCTCTGGTTAGTTCATGGGTGGGCAGCTGAGCAGGCCTATCTGACAGCATGGAGGAAGACCTATGTATGTGATTTAAAATTTTTCAAAGTTATAAAATTTGTGCGTGCATGTGTATGTGTGTGGGCTGGAAGTTGGTTCTCCTTCCATGTGGGGTCCCAGATCACACTGGTAGGCTGTTTTGATAGCAGATGCCTTTTACCTGTTGAGCTAGCTCACCAGCCATACACCTATCTTCTTCATGGATGCCATGAAGCCACGACAGGCTGTTGGGGTTCACATCTATATCACCAGCACAAAGGAGACTTTGGCAGAGGGACAGTGAGTTCTAGGCGGGCTTGTTTACATGCCAAGACCTTGTCTCACCAAAACAAAACAAAAGGCACCTTGAAGTTTCCATACAGTAGAAACTCATTTCCATTAAAATACAACTTCCCACCCCCTCCCTATGATTTGTTATTCTTAGGGTGCAGGTATGTGGGAACAGTTTGATCCTTGCCCAAGATTCCTCTAACCCCCTGTTAGTAAACTCTCCCTCTCAACCCCTCTCAGCTTTTTCTCCCCCATAGTTCTTTGTGAATTTAAGGCTAGATGTGTCTTGGTACAGGTGCGTCTCTGTGAGTTAAAGGCCAGCATGGTCTACAGGGTGAATTCCAGGACAGCCAGGGCTAAACAGAGAGATACTGTCTCACACAAACAAACAAAACACGCCCCCCCCCCAAAAAAAACCCCAGAAAGATTAAATTGCTCTGTTTAGTAACTATCCATTTGTAAGCTGCAAACTCCATTTTACCTCCCTAACTTGTGGAACTTGGGAGTCTGCACAGCACAGCAAACTAGCCATGATCATGGGAACACAGCCTCCCTGACAAACCAGTGCTTATTAAAGAAAAAAGTCCTGGGGGCTGGAGGGATGGCTCAGCAGTTAAGAGCACTGGCTGCTCTTTCAGAGGACAAGGGTTCAATTCCCAGCACCCACATGGTGGCTCACAACTGTCTGTAATTTCAGTCCCGTGAGATCTGACACCCTCACACAGAGATACGACCAAGTAAAACACAAACACACATAAAATAACAAAAATAATTTAAAGAGAAAACTCCCTGTTCTGAAGCCAACATCCAACTTTACACTGGCTTTGTTCACACACACCCAACAAACTTCCCATTGCCATCAGTTTGTCTGTAATCTACTCAGGTATGGGGAGAGGGCGGCAGGGTGGGCGCTACAGTTAAGAGATCTAAGTAACAAGCCAGGTCAGGTGTGTGCCCCTGGGTGATGGGAACAGTATGGTTTGCCTGAGGTCATGTGGTGAAGAGCACTAGGTTTTGATTGGGCCCTGCTGGAGGGGCTAAGTGCAGCGCTGACAGACCTTCTCCTGCTGTGAAGTGAGTAAAACACAACATATGGTCTTTTTGAAGTTCTAGTTTCTTGAAAGAAGGCCTCATGGAGCTCAGGTTGGTCTCAAACTTGAACATCGTGGAGCTTAGGCTTTAGTCTTCTGTCTCTATCTCTCAAGGGCTGGGATCCCAGCCTGCCTACCACCCCAGGCTCTCGGCACTCCTGATGCATATGGTCTCTTTTTGTTCAAAGAGAAATAGAAACATGTTGGGTCACAGTTCACACTTAAAATATTTATTCTTGAGATATCTCTCTGTTCCACATAACACTTCTAAGACTACTAGTCTGTCGTGATAATTGTGTAGAGTTAATTGTTCAGTAAAATATATATATATATATATATATATATATATATATATATATATATATATATATATATATATACATATATATTGCAAGTTGGACATGGTGGCACGTAGTTGTAAAGCCAGTACCTGGAAGCCTGAGGCGGAAGATCAGAAGTTTGTAGGCAAACTGGGCCTCCTAGGACAACTATGTCTTAACCAGTGAATCCTCTCAGACCAAAAAACCGGTCAGCCCTTTTAATCATATAATTTGTTCTTAACATTAACAGGGCTAACTGAGCTTGGAGGTGGGGAGAATGGAAGTCTTCATAAACTGTAAGGTCCATCATAACTGTCACCATCCACACCTCTGTGCCTAGGCCTTAGACTTGGTACCTTTTCCTAAGTTGACTCATGAATTTTTTTTTTCTTTCAATTAAGGGAACTTGTAGGAAATTGAACATAGACTCATACACTGAACTTGCTTCAGAACAGACAAGGGAGCAGAAGTCTGTTCTGGAAATAACTTTGCTTGTAAACTGGCCCACAGCTGGAGGCACAGAGTGAGGGCACCAGATGTGCAGTAGCAGGGTGGTGGTCCTTCCCATTCATGAATACCTGGGTGGGCTTTCTCTGCCCTCTCTAACCTCCCAGGCCAGTATTGTTTCCTTAGAGAATAGTCAGTAGGAACTGACTATGATTTCATCAGCTTGGCTACTTAGAAGTGGTTCCGTGCCTGCTCAATTAGTGTCCTTGGTACTCTAAGGCTTTCAATTTTCCCAGAAGGACACATACTTAACTTGCAGATCTGCTGATTGCCTGCCCGCTTATGAGTTCCTGGGGCTGGGGAGGAGAGATTCGCTGTGTTGGGAGTCCTTGGATCCTGGTGTGCACCCAGCATCCACGGGCAGCACACTAGCAAATCCAGCAAACATGACTCATGTTTGACATCTCTTCACAAACTGTTGAGGACTTTGCCCCCTGAGCCTACGGAGTAAAAAAGATCTTTTATTTCCCGGGATGACTAAAGGATGACTTTGCTCTGACTTTTTCAGCAGCTTAAGAAGTAGATCACAGAGAAACTCAGCATCTATTTGCAGAATGGCTGCATGGGAATTGGGCATTTAAACTACTCTTCCTGTTAGAGACATCCATCTCTAACCCAAGAATACCACCCACAATCAAACATAAAGGCAGACAGTCCATCACCTCCTCCACCATTTGGCTGCTTCTCCCATCTCTGATGTTAAAACCTGATTCTAGGACATTGCCTACAAGACTGAGCCTGGGTAGCTAAGGGGCTGGGAGTCCTGCTGGCTGCTTTGGATTCTAGCCTGTCCATCATTCCCCTTATTGTCTCCACTCTCCTCTTAACCGCTCAGACTTTTCTCTTTTTTTCTTCAGCTTCCTTTATTCTTTGTCCTTTTTGCCCTAGGATCCCAGAGCCTTGGGATTTCCTTATCCTGCGGTGCAAGATGGTAGACCTAATGATCTCTAGCCTCTGCTCTTGGCTCTATGGCCTGTTACCTTTCAGGTGGAGAGTGGAGAAAGGCACTCTCTTGAGGCTGATGGATAAGAGAAGCAGTTGAGTGGATAGCCCCAGAGACCCTGCTCTGCTTTGCAGTGGATAAAACCTCCTTCCAATTCCTCCACTGGTTCATTGTCCACAGAGAGTGATGCATTTCCACTGATGGGCCAAAGTAAAAGAAAATTAAGCACCAGACCTAGAAGGATGGGTTATAGATGGGGTCTGTGTCACTCAGGGGGAAGTTGCTTTGAAATTCCCCTCTCTGGGGCATGGATAAATAAGAACAGAGTATGTGTTTGAGCATAAAAAATGTGTGTATTAAAACCCATTACTTTGTATGCTAACTTTTAAAGGAAATATTCCTTTACAAAGTAAAGAAAATATTTTATTTTCCAACAGCCTTCAATTTTCTGCACATGACATATATTCTGATGCTGGTCAGAGCCATGTTCCCATCCATTCCAACAGACCGGCCACTCACTCGTGTTTCCTTATTTTTGCCTTCCTTGGGAATCATTTTACCTACTGCAACCAATTCTATGATTTTTTTTTTCAATGATGGTAGTGTGGGGGGTTGAACTCAGGGCCTCCTAGGGGCTAGGTAAGCCCTCTGACACTCATTATACTACTCTGAGCCCCATTCTTCAAGGGTGGTGTAGTGTTATAAAATAGCCAAAAAGCTGTGGAGAAAAATCAGAAGTCTGAAGTTCACAGGGCCTTGAGTAGTGCTGTTGCCGAAGCACATTGCCCTGTAGATTTAGAGATGCCCACTTTGCTGAGGATTAATTTTGCACCTAACTTGTTCCAGTTTCTGATGTGTTCTTGCTTTCACCTGAGGTCTATAAAGCCTGTGCAGGGAAAGCACAGCAGAGGCAGAGGACAGTCCTGGTGTCTCCCTGACGCTCACAATATAAAAGAGTCTGGCCTTGTGTTGGTTTCCAAAGTCCACATCAGGACCACCCTGTCAGGAATTGAATTCTACCCCAGAGCAATATAACAAATGAAGTTGAAGATTTCTTTTTTCTTTCCTTCCTTCCTTCCTTTTTTCATATATATGCCCAACTAGCCTGGAATTGGGTAGACCTGGCTGGCCTTGAAGTCTTAAACTTCAGAGATCTATCTGTCTCTTGAGTGTCAGGATTAAAGGCTAAATTGAAAATGTTTTATGGAAATGAAATGTCTTAGGAGAGCAGGTACATGTTAGTTAAGTATGCAGAAATTTAAAGGAGAATCTGTAATCTGTGGTATGGTTTGTAATCACCGCAGTAAGAAGGCAAGGTCAGTGTGAACTAGCTTCAAGCCAGCCTGCTGTAAGCACATAGAAAGAAGCTTCTGCCCTACTGAAAGTCCCTAGCTCTTTCTCTCATCCTTCGACCTCCCTCTCCCTCCACCTCCCGCTCCCACCCCCCTCATCCCCACCCCCCAACTCTCTCCCTCTCAAGGCCCCATGAATGCTAGACAGGTGTTGGGTCTTGGGTTACATATGCCCCTTGTTTTTACTATTAGGTAATGTTAAGCAAGTATCTTGTCCTTAGTGGGGGGAAAAACTATCTCAGAATGGTATTTTTGATTATTTATTCTTTAATTTTGGTTTATTGAGACACATTTTTTTGTTTGCTCTGGTTTTTTTGTTTTTTGGTTTTTATTTGTTTGCTTTTTTGGTGTAGCCTTGGCTGCCCTAGATCTAGCTCTGTAGACCAGGCTGGTTTCAAACTCAGAGTTGCCTGCCTCTGCCTCCTGAGTGCTGGATTAAATGCCTGCTCTACCATGGCCCAGATTTTCAATGGTTTCTTAATAAGCATCACTGATTTTTTTTTTTTTCTTTTTTAAATTCAGGTCTCTTCACCTTTCTTTGCTGGTGCATGAGGACATGCACACATGGGTTTGGGGGTACCAGTTCATTCTGCTTCAATGTTTTTGAGTGCATATCCTGTTTTCAGGCTTGCTTTCTGAAGTAGGGTGTCTAAGGCATGCTGTTTTATTTTGACCACTGTATCCTGTCGACTCTGAAATTGAGCCGAGCTCCATTGCTATGATCTGTCTTGTTTAATCTTAAGTTGCAGTGAATTAGAGGCTTTACATGCTGCCTAATTAAAAAAAAAAAACTTACTAAATATTACATTTCCCTTGTAAAAAAATAATGATATAGATTAGTGTTTGTGCAGAAGTGCTGGTAACAGAATTCTTCAAAAGTTTTCCTTTGGGTGATGAAAAGCTCTTACATTATTTTGACTCACTAATCAAATGTAATTGGGTAGCTTGAAATGCCTTAGATTCTCCTTGTACAGTTATCAAAGCAGGAAATGTAACTCACTGAGCTGATGAAAGGCGTCTCTCACGGTATTCTTTCAATGATAGATCTTACAGGGCAGATGAAAGAAGGTCTCTGCTCCTAAAAATGCCGAGGTTTGAAATGCCCCTTAATGCTAACTGCTGTATTAGCCAGTTAACACATTATTATGTGCTTTAATTGATTCTTACTCCAGCTCCGAGGGAAAAAAAGGGGATCTATTTGGCACGGAAATGAAGGGTGGGAAGATGCCTGGGTACTATATTGCTGTTTACACTAGATTCAAATCACATCAGCTATCTTCAGTGAGAACAATAGTTCTGGTTCCCATTTGAGATGACATGCCTTTAAAAACATTAATATTTAGTTGTAGCTGAGCAATTACTAGAAATAGAAAAATAGAATCCTTCACTATATCTTTGCTTCAGCTTAGACAAGCATGAGATGTCATTCACGTGGAAGCTAAGATTAAGTTTTCACACACACACACACACTCTCTTTTGTAGGACAATAAGATAAAAATTAAAGCCATATTATGCCTCCCTCTTACTAGGAAGGAAAATTTTTTTAGAGTGAGTTCACACTGAAATCACCCCTGAAAGCTTGTTACAATTGAGTAGGTGTGGCTAGGCTTGATTTCTGTATCAATTCATTCGTTCATTCACTCATTCATCACACAGATAGAATTACCACGCATTAATTCCCATGCTAAACTTTTGGAGACAAGGCAAGAGCTAGTCCCCTGGGGTCCATTTATTTTTCCACATCAACACAGTCCCTGATAGAGACACACAGCACCTGAGTATGACAGCAAGCGCAGGCTCTGAAAGCCCCATTCTTATGCTTGGTTGTATGGCATTTGAACAATCCTGTGTGTGCTCACAGCAAGGTTCACAGTGACATTGGCACCAGTCGATGTAATTCCCAAAGACAGCAAGCCAGCTCTGCAACACTGCATTAGTCTGCTGAAGATTAAAACAGAGAGATGGCACCTTGTCCAGAATGTAACAGAAGTCCTTTGGAGGGTACCTAAGCCAGCACAGGAGGGACCAAAATGGTCAAGGAGAGAGAGGATCTAGAGAAGAGAGTGGGAGTCCAGAACCAGATGGGAGGCAGGGGCGTACAGTCCTGCTGGTGGGAACCATCGATGCTCTTTGCCAGTGCCTTTGGGGAGTCTGGCTCAGTCTCTATACCAGACGGGAGAACAAGCAAAGGAAAGCTGAGTAGACAATTGATTAGGGGCACTAACCTGGCTCTGTTTCTGTTTGTTTGCAAAACAGGGTCTACATGACCCTGGCTGTCCTGACACTTACTATGTAGACTGGCCTGGCCTCGAACTCAGAGCCACCTGCCTCTGCCTCCCAAGCACTGGGACTCAAAGACGTGCAGCACTATGCCCAGCTCTAACATAAAGCTGTTAAATACTGATTTTTATTTAAGGCAAGGGAAGCCAGCAGAGACATGTAGGCAGGGGACACTGAGGGACTGAAAATATAACTATTAGACAGAGAATACTTTTCCCAATATAGTTTCATGACTTCGCTCAAGGCTTTTTGATTTGGGTTTTGGCTTCAAATGGAGGAGGAGGAGTCTCAGCATGGAGCTCAGTTACCAACTGATCTCCTGCCAGCAGTTAGGAAAGTGCATTTGATATTTGCACCTTACTTAGATTCTGGTGCTGTTATATATACAGAAGGTATATATGCAGGTTGCATCTTTTAAGCACTAAATCACTTGTTACATTAACGGAAGAGTCTGATGATACTTTCCAGAAAGTGGTTGTTTGTGACGCATAGGTATTTTGTAGGTATTTAGGTATTGGTCATTGTTTCATGTTTGATTTAAACAAATGTGATGTATTGACATTTCTTCAGAACAGCTTTCTTTTTTGACCAGAAAACTCTCTTCTAAACCTCAAGTTGATTTATCGATTATTTCATAGTCAATTTAATGGCCCCAAATCAGCTTTCTGAGTGTTGGTACACATGGAGGGGGCTGCCCAGCCCAGTGGACCTGAAGCGACTACACTGGCTTTTAAAAGTTGCTTATTGCTGCATTTGACCCCAGATATGAATAACTCGTTCATTAGCATATTAATGAAATTCCCACAATACCTCAGACCCTGTTCTAGAACTGGAGAAGAGTCTATAGCTAACAAGATAACAAAGGCACTGCTGTGTGTGTGTGTGTGTGTGTGTGTGTGTGTGTGTGTGTGTGAGAGAGAGAGAGAGAGAGAGAGAGAGAGAGAGAGAGAGAGAGAGAGAGAGAGACAGCCCGCAGCCACCTCTACTTCTGAGGTGATCAGTAGGAAGTGACCCTTGAGCTAAGGTCTGAACAGCAGGAGATGTGTTGTCCAGGCACAAAAGGACAGAGCAGAAAAACTGAGCTAGGAAGTGGCTCCACACTTCCCAAGAGATTCTGGAAAGGCCAATGCCTAGCAAAGGATGTTGGAAAAGAAAATGATTCTTTATAAGATCAAAGCATTTGAAAAGGTTCAGCTTATGTTTCATATCTTTGGAACAAAAAAAATCCGTGAAATTTAAACAAAGCAGTTATGTCAGCAGATTCTCATTAAAAAAAAAAAATTACTGCTTAGGCTTCAGATGGAAAGTAGGCTGAATGGGTGCAAGAATCCCAGAAGCCACCAGGGAGATTATACAGCCCAAGAAAATGGAGTCGAGGGCTGCCAGGAACCGTGCTATAGGGTGAGGTAGAGCTGCCAGAAGGTACTGATAGAAGATACGTCATCAAGAGTCAGTTTCTGGTTTAAGGCCTTGGTGGCCTTTATAAGGAGAAACAGAATCTTCAGGGCCAAGCCCTAACATTTCCCAGACACCCAGAACAGGCAAACCCAGACCTGGCTCTGCTTTAAAATCTCTTTCTAGAAAATCAAGTGTAGCTACATGAGTCTACCTGCAGCTAAGTGAACCCACCCATGCCTCTGGATTCAAGCTATTGAGTCCCCTAAGAGGCAGAGGCAAAGGGCTATGGAGCTGTTGTACAAACTCAGGTCCTACCTGTGACAGTCGACATCAGTCCCTTGGAGGCTGTCACCAGATGAGCCAGACTCATTGTGTGGTCATCAGATTCTATATGATTGCTTATTGAACGGCAAGCGTGGGGAAAAGCTACAAAAAGAATTCAGTCATTGAGGGTCCAAACTTATGTTAGTAATCAGGCCTCTGGTCTGGTCAACACTGCCTCCTGCAGTAAGGCACCAGAATTCAGCAGGGAAAACAGCTAAGGCTCTAACTGCTTGTGTGGCTCTCCTGGCTCTCATTGGCTCTGAGCTCACAGAAACAAGAGACTTTGACCTACTGTGTTAAAATGATATTAGGATTTTTTTTTTAACTCCACCCTGCCCAATGTGCTTGGGTTTTTGTTTGTTTGTTTGTTTTTGTTTTTGTTTTTTTGTCTCTTGACACAGCTAGAGTTATTTTCCAAGAAGAAATGGAACAAATGTTTCTGGATGCTATAAGAATGCAGGCTGGGCAAGCCTTGAGGAGGAGCTTAGTAAGCAGGCTTCTCCATGGATTCTGCTTCAACTCTTGCATCCAGGTTCCTTTTGGGCTTGAATTCTTTCCTTGACTTCCCCAGTAATAGTGTTAACTGGAGGTGTAAGCGAGAATAAACCCCTTCCTCCCCAACTTGCTTATGGTCATGGTGTATTATAGCTCAGACAGCCCGCCCCCACCAGTTCACTTGCTTCCTGGCAAGCGCTTCATTCCAGGTCCTGCAGAAATTGGATCCATAGTTTGTGTCTATGCCATGGCACAGACTTCTCTGTCTCTCTAGTCTCTAAACATTCATCTAAACTTCGCCTGCCATCTTCACCATTGGGTTTCCTTCTAGTTTCTTTCCTGTGGCTTCTCTCATCCCAGGGCAGAGCAGCTGGTGTCTGGGCTGTAAAACAAACATGCTGGCTGTGGTTATGCATGCCTATGGTCCCAGCACTTGGTGTGGGGGAAGGCAGAGGCAGGCCCGTCTCTTTGGTCTATAGAACCAGTCTCATGGTTGCCAGGGCTACACAGAGAAATTCTGTCTCAAGCAAACAGTTATTTAATTAAAACAAATCCAAAGAGTTATCAACGAGATTATAGAGAAACATAAAAATGTTGGAGCCAAAATCAATTACCCTGCTAATAGCAATGAGTATTTTGTATCTTGAAACTCTTCGGACTCCCCATATTCTAATAGGATTAATACTTGGTACTAATAAGAATATTAGACTTTTTACATACCACTGTCATGGTCCCTCAAAGTGCCTTGGGTATGTTTGTGTGAGTGATGGATCCTAACGCTTTCATCATTAATGATAACCTTGCTTCTGAATTGTAGGCCTGTTGGGATAGATGTCTTATGTATAGAATAAAGATGGTAGAACTGTACATTGTAATCTAATGCAATTTAAATCTAGCCAGCCTAAGTTGACCATCAGCTATTAACTTTACATACCTTTACTGAATTTTTCTTTATCAAAGTAATTTTCACTGTATATAGTGACATATACTGATAATTCTAATATTTAGACAGGGGAAGCATGTTTTAGTCTAACCTGAGATAGACAGCAATAAAAAGCAACCAGGCAAATTCACATTGACCCAAGGCCTATCACAGATCACTGCTTGAAAACTAAAGGGATTTTTTTTTTCTGCAGTAAGTGCAACATTAGCAACATCATATTAAACTGTTTAGCCCTAATCAGCCCATGTTCTCTGCTTCACCTACACTGGCTAATTCTGGGCCCAGTTAGGTTTCCTCTCCTTATTCTGGAGAATTTATAGTGTGCAGACAAGATGGAGGCTGGGAGTAGTATATATGGCTTTAATTCCAGTATTCTGGGGGCAATAGGCCATTCGACCTTAGATTCTGAGGCTAGCTTGTTCTTCGAGTTCCAAGCCTGTCAAAGCTATATGGTGAAACTTTGTCTCAACAGAAACACCAAAGCAAGCAGTTTCAGCTGGGATTGCCTAGCATGTGCAAGGTCATGACCTTAATCCCTACTACTACAAGAAAGTTAATCACACTCTGTAATAATGTAAATATAGTTTCCATAGTGAGTTTAGAAACAGCATTGGGGTTTCCCTATGTTAAGATTATTAAGCAGGTAATAAACATTTTAAAGTGTTTATAGTACAGAAATTATTTCTGTGTTTAAGAATCACACGGTAGATTGTAGGTTGTCTTGGCTAAAATGCTTCAGCATTTAAAAAGTTTCAGATTTTAGACTTTTTTTTTAAATTTGAGGATATTTGCACATACATAGTGAGATACTTATGGGATAGATTCAAGTCTAAACACAATTCATTTGGAGCTTTTCACATTTTAGTGCCCTCAATTTAGGGATGCTCAGCCTGCATTAAGCAATCTCATGTTTGTTTGGTTTTATTTACCTGGTCTTGCCATATAAGATTAGAATTATGAAGTGACTGATTTAAAAGTACATTGAAAAACATCTTTAATTGTATGTGTGCATCCTTGAGCACTTATCTCTAAGAGGGACTGTAGCTGCCTTTGAAATGGGAGCTAAAAGGCTTCTGGATGAAGCACTTGATTTTCAGAACTCTAATGTTCAGCAAAATTAAAAAGGCAGGAAGCCCTGGGTTCTATTCCCCAGCACCATATAAACAAGGCAGAGCAGCACAGAACTATCCTAACAGGAAGATCAGATGTTCAAGGTCACACTCAGCCATTTAAGGAGTTTGAGTTCCATCTGGGATAAGTGTGAGACCATATCTTTATAACAAAATCCTTAGATTCTAACATTGCTAGAAAGATCCAGTGAATTGTTCAAGTTCCTGTCATGTTTGAGACGGTATAATTTTTTGAGGTAGGGTCTCACTATGTAGCCCTAGTTGGCCAGAAACTTACTATGTAAACTGGGCTGGCCTTAAAACAGAGATCCACCATGGTCTGCCCATGAGTACAGTGAGCCTTCATACCCAGCTAAGCCAGTCATTTTGAAGTCTGAAGATTTTGATTTTAAAATAGTCACCAGAACCTGTCTATTAAAATATGGCCATCAGGAGGCCTCACAAGATACTCATTGTCAAAAACTCTGCTCTGAAATCTACTGTATGTGTGAATAAGGCCGAACCTGCATTGGCTCCTTTCCATTCTCTCTCTCTCTCTCTCTCTCTCTCTCTCTCTCTCTCTCTCTCTCTCTCTCTCTCTCTCTCTCTCCTTTCCATTCTCTCTCTCTCTCTCTCTCTCTCTCTCTCTCTCACACACACACACACACACACACATACACACACACACACACACACAGAGAGAGAGAGAGAGAGAGAGAGAGAGAGAGAGAGAGAGAGAGAGCTTGTAGGGTGCATAGAAAAGTGTCAGTTTGTGTGAATAGCTCTTAAACAAATGAGAGAATTCTGAAAGAATCTGTAAGTTGTGTTAAAATGTCTTAGCAAACTGAGGGATAGTGTAACGGAGGCAGGAGAATCATGAGTTGAGACCAGTCTGTACATACCAAGACCATCCCCCAGAATATCAAAAAACAAGAGTAAATAAGTACATTACCAAATCTACCTTTTCTCACACATGGCCTTTTGTGAAATGATTGCTTTTGAGCAGTTGGCTTTTTATTACAAATTCTTTACCAGATGGTAGACGAGTGAGCATTCTTGATTAGTCAATTAGTTTGTGTTTAAACTACTTTGTTTAATGTTCTGATTTGGAAAGCAAATGCACCAGACAGATCACCTAGAGACAAGATCCACAAAGCATCTCTTAAGTTTTTGCTGTAGGTGTTACCAGCGTTGAGCCTGACCTCACTTCATGTTGGAAAGAGCCGAAGCTCTGATAGCAGTAATTATCTGAGAGCTGAATGGACTTAGCGCACAGATGTGATGTTTCACAGAACTCTCTGAGCTAAGGGGCATTTATTTTCCTTCAACTTTATCAAAATAAAACATCAAGCAAAAGCATACGAAAACGGTACTTAAAAAACAACAGTTCTCCCAATCTATTATTTTCAAGTGAGGGCAAATTCGACATTAAATTACCTTGTATTGAGAATTGGGGAATAAATGATCCAGAGCTCCCATTTTGACTGAATCTCTTGGCTTGATCAGTATTAGAGCAGAGAAACTGAAAATTATTATTAAAAGCGAACCTTTGAGGCTGAGTGCTCTAATTAACTGCCGACTGTCACTTCAATAGGGCATTTTAAATAAAAGCCCCCATTGTGTCCATTCTAGTGGATGTAGAGGTAGTGAAAAGCAGAGCTGAATTTTAGTTGGGGCTGTGGCTTCAGAGAAAGGCACCTGTGCTCCTCAAGCTCCCCCTGCTTAACAGCAGGCCAATCACGGCACTTTTCTCTCCCTGGAGGTCTTAAAAGTTGACCAGATTTGAAAATGCATACAGACTACCTCAAATTGGATGGTGTGACAGAGGGAGGCAGCCTGCACCACAGTAGCCATGGACTGCTGGCTCAGGCTGGTGGGATGTACTTTTTTTTTTTTTTTTTTAGGTTTAGAGAAGAAACTGTTCTCAGGGAGAAGGTGCCACTCCCTAAAACCCAGGAAACGGGCCACATAAGCATCTGGGAAATTTGTCTTTTTCTGATTCTTGGTGCCTCCTACCTGTGTCCCGGTTTCACAAGAAGTCCCAGGTGCCACCGTTCTGAGAAAATCTTAGATATAATGTTACATCATAACCACGTTTCATAACAATCAGATATGCTTCAGTATATAAATACACCGGTCAGACAAAATCGGGGTAATTTGAGAAAGTACGATCCACCACCTTAAGTGGGACTCTGGATCAAAACAACAAATTGCCAAGCAAACACCCCCACCCTCTGCCAAAACTGTTTTTAGTTAATACAGAAGTGGGAGTGAAGTTTTTTTTTAAGTCTAAATATAGGTTTTCATATATTAAAAGAAAAGCTATTTACAACCGATTTGTTACTAAATAAAATCTTGGATGAACACTTTTAATTACTAAAAAGGTAAGGGAACTATAAACACGGGAAATATAAATGAATAAAGTGTTCGGAGTCAGGCTGCTTTCGGGGCTATAAATAGCACCCTGAGCCCTGCCACTATTTTTAGCGAGAATGAACAAAAGAAGATGTCCCAAAATAGAAAGGCCAGCACCTCTCCCTGAGCCTCATAGTCCACAACATAAGCAACTCATGGATTCAGGGGGTTAATTGATCTTTGAAAAGGACATTTCCATGCTGTCACTTTGCCAAGGAAATTCTTTTCTTGGCATGTTTGTAAAATTGGCGGGCTGATGTTTCCTTTGGATGACACAAGGTGTCATGAAGAATTTCATTTTTACTTTCTTACTAAAATCAGCTCTGGTGTCTTCTTTGTTAGTTTACTTGGTTATTATCAGCTGTTGGGCAGTTGACCGTTTAGCTGTGCACATAAGAGAGACAGGCATGGCCAGTTCTTACATTTCAACTCCTCTTCCTGGCCTTGATTAAAACATTTATAAATACAGGCACTGTGTATGGGGCTGCACCTTTTCATCCCAGTACTTAGGAGGCAGAGCCAGGTAGATCTCTGTTGAGGCTAGCCTGCTCTATGTAAGCCAGTTTTAGAATACTCAGGGCCTCATAGTGAGACCCCGCCTCAAGAAAAGCAGAAGAACATTTATTATATACACACAAGGATACACGTTTACTTCTTAACCTCTGCGCCCCCTCCTTTTTTTTTTTTTTTCTAATGAACATAAAAACACCTAGTTTTTGGCCATTTGGGCCAGGATAACGGAATAATTCTAATTCAGTTGTACTTACTTCATAAGGGTCTTGAGGATCAGTGACATGTTGGAAGCTAGGAACAGTATAAGCTTATGCTGGTATTGCCCCATGTATGGTGCTGTTCCATGTAGCACATCACTGTTTGTATATCTTTTTTTAAAAAAAAAGATTTAATTTTTAATTATATATGTGCTTGTATGTCTGTGTATGGGTATGTGTAAGTGAAAGCTGGTACCCTTGGAGATCAGAGGTGTTGGGTTCCCAGGAACTAACTGACTTTACAAGGCAGTTGTGTGCTATCTGACATGGATGTTGGGAGCCAAATCTGAGTCCTTTGTAAGAGAAGGATATGCTCTTAACAGCTGAGCCATCTTTCCAGCCGTTCTCACATTTTATCTTATTTTATGTAATATATATTATAATACATATTAATATATGTGATTAATATATATTATATGTATATAATACATAGAACATTAAAATTCTAATCCTAATATCTGATTTTTAAGATTTCTTTCTCTTTTGACAGCTAATTAATTACAATTACGATTATTTGAGAATCAATCCTTACACTCTAGGTAAACATGAAAACAACACAAATTTCAAATACATTGATTAAAAAAAATATCAGCCTGAAACAGAATCAAATAAAAATAAATGAATAAAAACCTGCAAATACATTTTTCACAAGTAGCTATGAAAGACTGAATGATCATTCTCAAGATTATATTGGTAGGTTTCAGCATTAAAACTCTGTAGTAATTATAGAAACTGATTATCACTTATTCATAAACTATATTTACTCTGATAAGGATCATTTTCTAGATCAAAGACATAATAGAATTGTTTCTTGGCAGAAGGCTCTTTTAGTCCTAGTTATGGTCAGTCAGTTCAGTTTCTTATTTCATTGAGTTTTAGTCAGCAAGTATATGTTTTTGTCCTGTGTCATGCTTGTCATGCTTGTCATGCTTGTGCGCCTGTTCACGTGGAGAGTGTACATGTATAAGGTGCCAGGTGTGTGTACATGCAAATGAAGATCTGAGGTTGAGAACAGGAATGCTCTCGATCATTCTTTATTTCATTCTTTGAAGCAGGGTATATTCTCTCTCTCTCTCTCTCTCTCTCTCTCTCTCTCTCTCTCTCTCTCTCTCTCTCTCTCTCTCGTTTTTTTCAAGACAAGCTTCTCTGTGTAGCCCTGGCTGTCCTGACACTTGTTCTGTAGACCAGGCTGGCCTGGAATTCTCAAAGATTGAATTAAAGGCATGAACCACCGCACAAGTCAAGGCAGGGTCTTTCAGGCTAACTCAGAGCTCGCTTTTTAGCCAGCCGCTCTTGTGAACTTGCTCTGGCATCTATTTCTGTCTTTTGAGTTCTGAAATTACAGGTAGGTTACATTACAGGAATTCTGAGTCCTCGGGCTTCTAAAGCAAATGGGATTTTTGTTTGTTGTTTTTGTTTTTGAGATATGGTCTGTCTACATCCTTGGCTGTCTTGGAACTCACCATGTAGAGCAGGCTATCCTGGAATTCGCAGAGATCTGCCTGCCTCTGCCTCCTGATTACTAGGATCAAAGGTGAACTCTACCATGTCTGGCTGTATATCAAATGTTTAGCCGTGGACTTCAAACAAATATCTTATGATTAACTGTTGGGAGCCATGCCAAAGAGGAAAACAATATAGAATGGAATTTGCTCCAAAACATCTTTGTAGAAGAAAACATTAAAAGTAAATGTATATGAAGTCATATGTTGATTACATAGCCTGTTGGACAGTTCCGTTAAGATGGGAATCCATCTTTAACCAAAAAAAGGAAATAATGTTCTCTCTGTAGCAACATGCAGATTATTTTGGAATGTGCAAATAGTGTGTTCATTTAGAATTTCCACTATGAACAATGTGGGTTTTGTTAAAAATTGATGCACACAGGGAAAAGTTGCAGAACAGTAGCAATCTGCCTCCTGTATGTGGCTAATGACAGGCCAGTGTCATCACATTATACAGCCACTGCAGCAAACGCGAAGCTTCAGTGCATGTTTCCCCTTTGAACACGGGACTGAGGGTGTACTGGCCAAGAGTCTTTATTAGCTCTCTCTTACTAGATGTTCAGAAAATGGAAGCATGGCAATATGAATTTAGGGGAAATAATGAAGAGCATCTAAAAGCTCTTGACTCATTTGATTTTGTTGTTGTTAAACAGTAGTGTTTATTTATCATGTTGGCTTAGAAATTCTTCGGTATTCCATTCTCAGTTTTTGTAAGAAACTAGCTGCACTAACATCTTTAAACAGAAAACCAATTTGAAGTTGAGGTTCAGTGAGAAAGTTAGATGAAGATTGAATGGGAACCTCAATCCAAGGACATAATAGACAAGGGACATTTTTTCCTTCCCTTCCCTTCAGAAGTAGTCTTCCGCATGGTTTAATGTGCTAACATAACTCCCGTTCCAATATTTCAAAAGATACACAACTTCCCAGCATGATGATAAAGTTTTCCTGTGTTCCAATAATAAAACCGCGTCGTACCAGCGATTTCCAGTTCCTTTGTGGCTCAGCGATTTGTGAAGACCAGCTAACTCCGAGGTGCCCTGCCACAGTATCAGTGTGGGAGTCGGAAACAGATGTTCATGGGACAATGCCATTTGTTGTCACTGTGGATACTATGTGGCAGCTTTCCCAAATGAAATTGTTTGTGGGTAGAAAATATAAGCAGTGATTCATGCCTAGGCCCTTTTTTTTTTTTTTTTTTTTTCTGGAGTCTAACCATATTTGTTTAACTCATAGATCAGAGAACATTGGTGATTAAAAAAAAAAGTTTTAGATCACTTAGGCTAAAGTCTCTTCCTTTTTTTAAAAGGACTATTTCAAGAGGTGTGCTGAAAATACTAAATGCCTTTCTTTTCCTGGAGAATTCTGTCAATGCTGACATTTCCTCAGATTCCGTACGTTGGGTTCAGATGTCATTAGCAGGCGAGTTTGCACCAAGTGTGCTGCCTTGCTTAGCATCTTTTGCTAGTAATATGGAAGCAGAAAGAAGTGAAAATAAGCAAGCATGAAATAGAAACCCTCATTAGCTCAGGTACAGTCTCTTACCACTATTATAGAGGAGTGTCCACAAAATCATTTTTCATAAAAAGATGGGTTTATTTATGAGATTTAGATCATCACCTGCAGAGATATTTAAAATGACTACAATGAGCTAGATACAACAAGGAGACCCCAAAATTAAGCACACCTTGCCACAAGGGTGCATAAGAACAATTTTTCTCAGGAGGAAATGAGAGTTTCTAATGAGAGTTTCAGACATAAGATTAATTTTATAGAAACTAATTTTAATCCACAAATGAAGAACTTTGAGCATTTATTGGTACTTACAATGCTTGGGGTTACAATTGTTTAAATCCTTTAATATCATGAATGTGGATTTCCATAACTGGGTTTCTGCATCATAGAAAAACTTTAAGAACATAAAGCCTAATATCTAAGTAATAGGCAAAGGGATGTTTGGCATAACACCATGTGTCTAAGAGACCTGGATTACAAGGCAGGAATCTGGAATCCCATAATAGTTCTCACTGGCCATTGTTGTAAATCATGGTCATGGGGTTCTCTCTTCTCATCTGCCAGATACCAGTTGCATGTGTACTGTAGGCATTCTTTCTCATTCTCACAGTTTTTTTTTTTTTTTTTCTTTAAATCTTGATAATTTAGAGCGTGCTTTAGGCAGAGGCAGACAGATCTCTGAGTTTGAGGCTAGGCAAGTCTACCTAGTTCCAGGATAGTCAAAATAACATAATAAGCACCTTGTCCTCAGCACAGAAAACAGTCCTAGGGCTTCAGATCCTGTTCTGTGTAAGCCATTGTTAATATTCCTTGGAATCACCGATGGCTTTGAATGCCAGGTGGAAGTTATTAATTTTTCCAGGAAAAATGCATATACTGATAATTTTCCATGTAATTATAGAATGTTACTGCCCTTGGGACACTCAGCACTAAGCACAGGGAAGGAATCCTGTGGCTGACTAAAGAATACTGGTATTTCCTTTTGGGGAAGATTTAAGTAGACATCATATTTCTATAGATTTTTCCAGAATTTTTTTCTTGGTAGTGCTGTGGGTCAAAACTTGGGTCTCATGTATGCTTTGCAAGTACTCTGCCACTGAGCTATGCCCTCATCCCTAGTTATCATTTTAAAATTAATTATTGTTGTATGTATATGAGAGGAATATGTGTGTATGTATGTGTCTGTGTGTGTGTGTGAGTGTGTGTGTACATACACACACCAGTGTCACAGGGAATCCCATGGGATTCAAGACTGGATTCAATCTGTCAGGTTTGCATAAAAGCACCACCTACTTAGCCATCTTGCCTAGCCATTTGCATATATTTTTTTGGTTTTGTGTTTTTGAAACTGGGTTTCTCTGTATAGCCCTGGCTGTCCTGGAACCTGTTTTGTAGATCAGGCTGGCCTTGAATCCATAGAGAGCCACCTGCCACTGCCTCCCAAGTGCTGGGATTAAAGGCATGTGCCACCACCACCTGGCTTGCAAGTGATATTTGGGGGAACAAATGAGAGCTTTCTAATTAGCAAAAGATGACATTTCATTCTGACCATGGTGGGTCACAAGTATCCCCCTCTTCAGGCGGTTGAGACAGAAGGGTAACTATAGGTTCCAGGCCAGCTGGGGCTACAAATGATGACTCTCTCTCTCTCAAAAGCCACAAACCAACTAACCAAAAGGCCACATTTTTATTCACTGACAAATTCATGTTAACAATTTATCAGTGGTATCAGCATGCTTGAGGGAAGAAAGATCTCTACAGTAGTGAGACACTGCCTCTTATAAAAGGTAGCAGAGATGCTGAAATCCTTCCTTGTGGCCAGAGCAGAAAAGCTAAACTGAGGTAGCTTGACTCTCAACCTGAGTCAGGGGCACCCCATTTATTCCTGCCTTCTTCAGAGACTAAATCAATGTCCATCGCTTAGACCATCCAGTCACTCAAATATATTCCTAACCTATAGCCTATTATAAATATTAATTTATTTTCTAATAAATATAATCTTATATTAATATATTTTAAATAAAATGTAATGCCGTAAGTATTTGCTTTTATATCAAGATTTCTTTTTTAAACTTTATGTGTATATGCCTCCCGTAGTGTGTAGGTCCTCACAGCAGCCTGGAGAGGGTTTGAATGAATTCCATGAATCTGGAGTTACAGGTTGTTGTAAACTGCTCTGTGTAGGTGGTTGTGGTGACCAGTATGTATATTCTCTTAACCATAGAACTAACTAACCCATAATCATTTTTAATTGTAACCATTGCAATCATTTCTAATTTGGAAGGGAATGAAAATGAAGTGCTTTCACAAATGAGACAATGGCCCTAGGGCGGGCTTTTCTAAGGGCCTTTTATTTTCTGCAGTTAGCAGACACTTATTTTAGCACCAAGTGACCAAGAGACTCATAATTTAAGCAATAAATACAAACTGAAAATTAATACTCATATTTAAGATATTTATACTGGTTATTTCCTTCTAATATATAACTTTATTTAAAAAGCCAGTATTGGGTAATTTTACATTTTCCTAAATTTTAATCTCATTTGGAGAACAGCCTAGAATTTTTGTTTGTTTATGTTCAAGACAAAATTTCTCTGTAGCTAGACCAGGCTAGCCTCTAATGCAGAGATCCACCTTCCTCTGCCTCTCTCTGGGATTAAAGGAATGTGCCACCACCACAACCCTGCTTTACTGTAGACTTTTACTTCATACCATTTTATTAAATGCTTTTACTTACTATCACGTTTAATACTATTAGACATTATTATGCAATTCTGTCTTTAAGTGAAGGTCTGGGTATGTAGCCCAGGATAGCCTAGAAATTACAGCCCTGTTGAGTGCTGGGATTGCTCATATGTGCCCCAACCTGACTGTGATATATTTCAGTGAACGATGTGTCGATAGCCAAACCAGTTCTTTGACCTGTCAAAAACAGAAGCTATACTAAAGCCTACTTGAGAGATCTAACTGGTTTAAGTATTCAGCTAAGGAAGTCTTTAGGAACTCATTGGTGATTTTTTTTTTTTTTAAATCTTGTCTCAGGTCCCTAAGGGTAAATGGATTGTGTTGCCTAGGGCCAGTGTCTGCAGCCTCTGGAGCAATCAAGAGGGCAGAAATTCTAGCCCTGATATGGGCAGGAAAGGTCCCAGTTCTACTTGACAGAAATGATTTCAATTAGGGAACCCCTAGCCCACCTTTCCTGTTTCACTGAAGCAAAATGTTGTTGGCACACGGGGAAATCCTTGGACACCAGATAACCTGCTTAGTGTGTGGGGCGCAGTTACTTAGAACACCCCCGAATCCCATCTTTGATCCTGGGTGATATTTTTCTCTGTTATGTCACAGAGGTCACCTGGCTCATGTGTGACAAACTGCCTGCATAAGTCACGGTGCCACTGGCAGAGATTTGTAACCATGCCCCTGGTCCATTGCCTTTGAGTTATTTCTCAGGCCCACTGCTTTACATTTACACTCTGTCGGAAGATGAACAGGGGACGGGAGTAAAATCAAGGGCAGGGGCTCATCCTGAAGGACAAGGGGAAACAGGTGGAAGGTTAATGGCCCTGGAGCGATTCCGCAAGCCTCTCAGGCTTGATATATGGGCCTCGGGCCTAAAACGGGCATTGGCTTTCAAAGATATATTATTTCATTTGAGGAGAGGCACTACGGGGTTCCTGCGTTTGTCTCCTGATAGATGATCCTCTGTCCACAATTGGTTATGGCGTGTGAGTTTTCCTTGGGCCTGCTCCCCCACATAAAAATTTTGCTGAGCCCTCGGACCTCTCCTTGCCTTTAAGAACCAGATAAGTTGCAAGTTCGTTGGCAGGGTGTTGGTTGGGATTTTGTTGTTACTTAGTAGGTGTTTCCTTCTGAAGCATAAGGCAAACACCCTGTGAAAGACAATTCTGTTCATTCACTTACAACTTGATACGGGTGGCCTTGAAGAGAGAGAACCATAGGATGGGCTCCCTCTAAAATTCAGCCTTTTAAATTCCAAGCCTTTTCTTGCTTAAAGGTAAGTACCAGTCAAAAGGCTTTATATTGTGCAACTTTGGGCATTTTCCCTAAGCTCCGAGCCAATGGCTTACTCTTTAAAATAAATAAATGTTTTCAAAACCTCCAAGGTGCTTTTAGAAGAAGGAGGAGATGGTTGGAAAAGGATGATTAATTTTCCTAATAAACCAACTCCAGTGCAGCGTTCTCCCCAGATATGTCTAATGGCTGAATGCTACACAATTGAATTTAGCTGGGCACTGTATGAATGGAATGGAGACCACCTGGTTTAACCCTGTAAGGTTTAAAATAATAATAATAATAATAATAATAATAATAATAATAATAATAAAGTCTCAACTTCCCAGGGTTCACAGGGTTAATATTCATGAAAATATTTGGAATTCTAATAGGCTTCAATTTATAGTATTTTGAAATTAATTATTAACCTGGTTTTGGGTGTGTACATATGAAGCCTTTGACTTTATAATGCTTGATAACTGCTATACTAGCCTTCCCCGAGATAATGCTTATTTTTATGGCCAGCATTAAGGGAAAATGAGCTCCATAAACTCACTATCTAAACAAAAGCTGGTTTTTCTTTCTAATTCTTTTTGTTTTATGCTGCCCTTGTGTCTGGTGAGTTCCCACACCACGTTGTGAGGCATCAAAAATTCTATTAGAGAAGATTTTTATCCTGAACAGCTTTGTCATAAACAAATTCTTCACAGGGAAAAAAAAAACTTCCCATTTTCCATTATCATTACGGACTCATCAGTACTTATCTTTAAGAGGTAGTAATAGACAAGTCTGCTAATGACTAACAATAGGAATTGATTCTTGAATGTGTGGGACTGCGCCATTCAGATTATCAATACTTTGTAAGAAACCTTTATCTCAGTCATTATTCATATAAAATCAAGACCGGGGCTATGGAAGCGACTCAGAGGGAGCAAGCTTGCCCCACATATTCTAGGTTTTGCCTCCATCCTCAGCACTATGGGAAAACCAAACAACTCAGATCCAATTCTTAGCGAATGCAGAATAAGGCAGCATCTGCTTGTTGGCTTCCTTTAGTAATGAAGATGTTCTTTTTTCTTTTTCTCTGGAATATTGCCAAGTAGAGGTTAGTTAGCTCTGAAGCATGAAGGCTGGAAAGGTATGCTTAGTATGGAGGGTGGGGTAAGATGGAAAATGTTACATGAAAGATTCCTAATCCCAAATTGTATAGAGTTGAAGCAGGGCAGCTGGTAGTCAAGAGTCTATGCTCCTACCTGTTGCTTGGATACATGCATAAAAGGCTGCTAAGGATTTCACCACCAACTCAGAGTACCACCGACAACATTCTCACTGCAGAAAGTGAGCTTCCTAAACCTACACAACAGCCTTGCTTTCCAGTCACAGCATGTCCTGTGGGTATGTTTCTGTTTTTTGACTAATGACCTAAAGACTTCTCTTGCTTGTTTGAAAAATTACTGATTTCATTTCATCCATATTCAGTGTCCCAAATGGTATTTTCAGTCAGTAGATTCTAGTCCTGTGGGTTAGGTCAACTCCTCAGGCAGAGATCAAACAGAAAAACTAAAAAGGAAACCCATGGAGCGTTAGTAACACCACTGTCCCTACATCTGTCATTCTCCTAGCTCAGATGGACACCCCCATAAGCTGATCCATAGGAAGCAAACAGTTGCAAACTGCCTCTTAATTGCTCATTTGCAGTTGAGACAAAATGCTAAATGCAAAAGGCCGTCAAAGCCAATGGAATCTTCATTGAAAAATGAGTTCTTAATACACATAGCTGCTTATTACTGCAAAATTAGAATAACAAATGCACCCAGCATGAAGCCAACATAAACTTGCCTGATTTTTATTCAACCTGAGACCCAGTCAGCCTTCTTGTTTCTAACAGCAGTAGACTAGGAATACTTCACACTCTGTTTGTTATTCTATACTGTTCAGTTAATGATATATTTAGGTCTCCATCACACTTTTGTATTTTTACACGTAATTACCCATATTAAAAAAACACTCATTAGTGTTCTGTTCCACTGACTTAATTATGCCCTTTAATTAAATCTTGACTAACTGGGGGTCACCACAGTGTCAGTGGGATTTGTCACTGTTTGTCAGCAGGCTGTCTGGTTCCATCTATTACTGGTTTTCTTATGGTTTGAAATCTATTGAAGAATTGGGGTTTTTTTTCTCTCTCTCCTTGCCAGAGAATTCTCATTGGAGGGAAGGAACAGCAGATATATGACAGGCTCCCCCAACGCGTGTGTTTGTAGAAGGAAATTTTTGTTTTCATTTGTCTGGAAAAATTTCTTGGATTAGGAGAAAGATGCTGAACACAGAATAGTTTACAACATGCATTTTTCTTTCCGTCTTTAACACACTGTCTCACTGTGTAGTCCCGGCTGACCTGGCATTTGTTTTTTAGACCACATAGGTTTAAACTCAGAGAGTTGTGCCTGTTCTCTGCCATATTATGAGATGGGATGAAAGGCTTGCACCACCATGCTTGGCTGACATGAACCTTTAAAAAGATTGGTATTTACATTCGAAATATTATCATATTTGTGTATATAACCCTGAAACTTCTTTGAAGAACAAACAAACACAAAGATTCTATTCTTGGACGCTGTGTACCAGCATAAATAATTGTTATCTTAAATGTCAATGATATATCTGGAAGTGTGGTGCAGTGGTAGAGTGCTTGTCTTGCCAGGCAGGAGCCCTGGCTTCAGACCTCAGCACTGGAGACACTTAAGAATGGTGGCACACTCCTGAAGTCTAAACAGCTGGGAAATGGGGACAAGAGGACCAGAAGTTCAAGGTCTTACCCCACATAGTGAGTGTGATGCTACCTGAGACCCTGTCTCCTTCGAACTCTTATTTCCATACAACCAGGACTCAGACCGAGAAGAGAAGAAAAGTCTAATGTGCATTCAAGTTAATTCCTTATTGGGAAGGTCTTACACGATCCGGCTGTCCTGGCTTCCCATTTCGTAGTTGAGTGTTTTACACTCATGGTTTTAGCACATTACTTTAGGGAGACATTATTCCCACGTTTCTGCATATAATAGGCATCTAATGTTGATCTGAATAATTGATTAGTCCAGTCAGGCTTTTGTCATTAATTGTCATCATCTTAACAACCCCTCAAAACACTGGCTGTGCACCTAAAAAGGCCCTTTAAAAAAAAATTAATGGATTTTTTTTTAAAAAAAAATATTGCAGTGCTCCTGATTGAACCCAGGTCCTCATATATGCACAGTAGGCTCTCTACCGTACCAATTAGTTATATGTTTAGCCTTAATTTTTTTTTTTGAACGTAGGTTATAGACACAGGGTAAATGCATAGTTATAAAGGTGGGGTAAAACTCATGCTATGGTGCGCACTGGAGGTCAGAGGATAGCTTCCGGAAGTGCGATTCTCTTCTCCCACCATGCAGTTCCCATGGGTGGCACCCAGCTTGTCAGCTCAATGGCACATAGCTTCATACACTGAGCTCTCTCTCCCTATCCCCACACTCTGTTTTGTTTGTTTTTTCAAGATAGGATTTCTCTGTTTAGCCCTGGCTGCCCTAAAGCTCACTCAGTAGACCAGGCTGGCCTTAAACTCAGAGACCTGCCTGCCAGTGTCTCCTGAGTGTTGCCACTAATGGTGTCCACTCAATTCCTTTAGTAGGTTTTTAATCTTAAAAGATATGCAAGCTATCTGAGAGCAATTATTTATTTATTGTTGGATTCAGATGACTCTTCTAACATGCTTATAAAGATTAAACCCCTATCACTTATCTCTGAGAATTTCAGCCTAGGAGATTTTGGAATTTTGGATTACTTAATGGTTTTTAAAATAATCTATTTATTTGCATTTTAAGGCAAGAGGTCATAATTTTTATATCAGTAAGTTAGGCTTATTAGAACTCAAATTTCTAACACTTGATATGAGATAACATATTTCAGATAATCTCCAAACATAAAACAATATTTCAACCTCAGTGTCATTTTTGGAAAGAATTGCACATTTGCTTTTACCTATAAATATAGTATGAACAAAGTAAGGAAATGCTTGCAAAGATGTACACAATTCAACTTACCGTGTTTTTGAAATTCAAGTCAATTCATTTTATCTTGAAAAAATTAATTGCAGTTTCATGTTCTTAGTGGCAAAAGTTCTCATTTGTTATCCAGCGAGCTTTCCTTTTGAAACATGGACTCTATATAGCCCAATCTATCCTAGAGCTCACTATATACAGAGATCAGACTGGCTTCAAACCCACCTGCCTCTGAGATTAAGAGAGTGCCTCATCGGATAATTCGAAATACATCATTCATTTGAGGCTCCCTATATTCTCTGGCCACTTTGAAGTGACCTGAAAGTTACATATTAGACTTCACCAGTTCAAATGATGAAGTAAGATGTGTGTGGAGAATTCCAGAAGTCTCTAATTTTTTGCTGGGTCAGGAAAGCAAGAATGAATGCATATTTCTTTCCTTGTCTAGCTTAAAGGCCATAGGGTTGACCAGGTATTCTTTTTTTCATTTGTTTCTATTTTGTGGGCTTTTGCTTGTTTGTTTGAGCAGGAGTGTCATATAATCCAAGCTGGCCTCAAACTGGGTAGGTATTCAAGGCTGGCCTTGAGTGCCCAATCTTCCAGCTTCTACCTCTATCACATAGAAATCAGAGACACAATCCTTGCTTAGAAGCACATTGTCTTTTAGATAACTGTGCTAATGGCATTTAAATTAGCAAACAGCCTAATCTGTGTTTGTGCTGAACCTTATGACACCTTGTGCTATCCCACTGTGATGTCTGAGCAGTTGACTCTTTCCTGCCTATGCTCAGGGGTTCTTTTATTAGTACCATTGAAGACAGAGGGTCTTGTAATGTAGCCCAGGCTTCCATCTAAGCTTCCCAGGTGTTGGAATGTCAGGCATGTGCCACTGTGCCTGGTATTAGTGTTTTCTGAAGGTCACAGTCAAAGGGAAAAATAAACGATAATGCTTGAAGGAGAAAGTGTATGTGTGTGTGCACACTCCTGTGGGTTTAAAGGACAGGACAAGTTTCAGGAGTGGTTCTCTACCTTGTTGGGGCAGGCTTTCTCTTGATAACTAGCTGGTCCATATTGCTTTAGGATATTGGGATTGTAAATGTCCACAAGTGGACCAGCTCCCTTAAAAAAAAAATGATACTTTAAATGTTGGCTTTGAGGATCAACCTCCAGATGCCTGGCTTTGAAGGCAAGAATCTTATGAGTCATTTCACTAGCCCTCAATTTGTTTTCTTTAATGAGAAACATCCCATTTGTTTAGTTCTTTGGTTTGTTGTTGGTGGTGGTGGTGTTTGTTTGAAGCGGGTTTTCTCTTTGTGCCTTTAGCTGTTCTGGAACTCAGTGCTGGGACCAAAGGTGTGCACCACTACACTTGGCTATGAATGCCCTAACCCTAACCTAGTTTAAAATTTAAAGTGGACTGATCAGAAAATTATAGAAATATGAGAATAGACAATGGAAGTGGTTTTTTTTCATTTTTTATTATAGATATTAATTCCTTGTGCATGTGGGGGTGGGGCACATATGCCCTGGTGCTCATACCAAGGTGCAATTGATTTTTGTGAATTATTTAGGGTTGTCATTCTTAGGGAAAAACACCTTACTCCACTGAGCCCCCTTGATTTTTCCCATTATGTGGGCTTTCACAGAAGGTTTTGTCATGTGTAATTCTCAAAATTGTTTATCAAATAGCAAGTTATATTATGCAAGTTCATTAGCAGTGCACTAATTTCTTTAATTTAACCTCTCTAATTTAGTTGATAATACAAGAGCAATGGACATTTCTAGATGCTTGTGATAGATAAGAAGCAAACAAGTTTGCTTACACTGGAAGACCAACCAGGTTTTCTAGGCACAAAATAACGATTTGGCTGAATGCTTCTCAATGGTAATCAATATGATAATAAAACTTCCATCATAAGATTCACTGGAAGAGGTATATTAAAGCTTGAAGATGAAAGTCAGGCAGAGGACCTGGTATAGCCCCAAAGAGGATGCAAAATAGTGTCCCCCAAATAATGAGGAATGCTTCTGCCTAGTTGTAGTGGTAGTCCTTGGTGAGGGAGTGCCCACACATTCTTTTCTTTCCTAGTTTCAGGATATTAACTCAGCTGTTTGCTGGTGGTTTCTTTGCTGTAAAACATGCTGTTCACCTCCTTCAGAGATTTTACTGAGGATTAAATAACTCAATGCAAATCAAGTTCCTGGTAGATAGTATATATTCAAGAAACATCAATTTTATGCAAGCCGAAAAGTCCCCCGTGCTGGTTGCTTTACTCAACAAATGTCTGCTGTTGGCTCAAGGCACTGGGTACAGTTGGCTCTCTTCTGCCACATCAGTGGGCTCCTGGTTTGGAAATTTGGTACATTTAAAGTCAACATCCCGTACACGACATCTATTTGAGTGCATAGTTTAGCAGATTGAGATATTGTGAGCGAGTGACTGGCTATTCTATTCCTCTAGGGGCTGATGGAAGGTAAGCTAGTCACCTCTGGCGGGGAGGGGATGGAGGAAGCGGAGTTTTCCCTCAGGAACAGTGCGCATATCTGTCCCCCTATTCGGCAGTGGAGATACCAAACCTCTTTTTGAAAGTAGGGGAGAGTCTGAAAACCAGAACACATATGATTCACTTATTGTTACGGGCCATGTACCCTTTCTTTTATTAGTATGCCAAACAAGTTTTATTTATGCCAAATAATTAAGTCTATTATTAATGGAAAGGTATGCGGGCGGGGAGAGAATGAGTTCCGGAAACTTTTTTAGAACTGAAAAGCTCACTAATTACCTTACAATATGGCAAGTACATTCAATAATAGAAGTCCCGTAAAGAGACTCACATCTCACAAACTTATCTTTTTTCTGTAACCCTGACCTAGGTTAAAATTGGGGACATACAAACAAAGACAATTTTTAGTCTCTGAGGTAGCTGGAGGGGCTTTATTGAATGGCCTCTGTCTTTTAGCTCCCACTATATAGGCTTTGGAAATTTTGGCTAGAACCTCTGTTAGTTGTCCAGCATTTCTATATTCCCATACTCCATATTTAGCGCTACTTTTGTGATCTGTTCACACCGTTCACAGTGTTCCATGGCACATTCAAAAAAAAAAAAACTTTAAACACCCCAACTAGGCAACACACTGTATCTTCCATCCCTCTCTTCCCCTAGACCAGAGTTGATTTGGCCAACTGAAATGGAGCCACAGAGCTATTCCACCTCATCGAATCTGGGCCAGGTGAAGGTTGCCATTACATCCTTTCCCCCAAGCTCACGCATCTGTGTTCCCAACCCTTTCTCATCACCATTTATCCCATAACCCAAGCACAGTTCTATAAAACTCATTTATAATGCTGTGGAAATGATTGATATGGATTTAAAAATTAATAAGAGTCCTCAAACCTTTTGATCTCAGGATGTTTGGCATTCCCAAAAACAAACCTCTCCCTTATTTGGTGTGTATAGGGATGGAGTTCATGTCTTCCATGTGCTGAGTACTTGCTGTACAGCTGAGCTACACCCCACAGCTGTGTCAGTTATGACTGTCAAAATTAATGTATTAAAACAAGCAATCCCCAAAGCCCACACTCCATTTGCCACCAGAGTGATGAGGTCATCACATCCACAGCCTCCAGGTACTCTGGAGAGGTGGGGGGGTCAGGAGAGTTGAGAGGGCAAGTGACATCTTGGTATCATTGAGAAAGTCTTTTTAACCCCTTATGCTCTCTGACCAGATTTAGAAAGCCACTGCCTTAAATATTATCAGTCTCAGAATAGCCACTTTTTCACGTGGATTCATGGCTGAAAAGGTTTGATGCCAACTAAATCCAAACCCCAATAGAATTTTCTTCCTTTCTGTCTAAAGTTTCCTTTGTAGAACTGGGAGGGAACCTAGGGTCCAGAACTTTTCAGAAGTGGGAATAAGTAAAGGCTCAGTTGACTATGCTGTCTGACCAACTTCACACTGATTGCCATAGCCCCCGAGGAGCCTGGATTTGTATTCACTGTCTGATGCCACAATGGTTACCCACAACTGTTGAAGCACATGACCTTCTTCTACATTCCTGTGCCTCAAATGTTAGCACATGTACACAACATGTGAGACCATGCTCACATGTGCACATATGGGTTTGTTGAAGCTTCCTAAGATTTTAATTCAATGTGTGGTGCATCAGCAGTCAGCACTGGCAGGCTGCTCATTTGTTAAATATGCATTGTTCCACTGAGTAAACCCGGGCTCTCGAGATGGACTGTAGGTATATTGGGCTCTGAGAACACAGACATTTTTTTATTGTTGCTTTTCAAGACAAGGTTCTTTTTCAAGTAGCCTTGGTAGAGATCCACCTGCCTCTGCCTCCTGAATACTGGGGTTAAAAGCATGTGCCACCACCATCAGACTCAGAAAAAGCATAGCTGGATCTCCATGAAGTTTTAAGAGAACATTAAGTCAAGCAGGACCAAGAAATGTATATAGTACCTATAATAACAAAATGAAAAGATATAGTCTTAAAATAATAACTTTATTTACGCACTTAAGATACAATTATAGGCATATTCTTCACGACCTCCTCATCTGTAAAGACAGGGTATATTTTCTATCGTCATCTTTGAGGTTGGCTGCAATGTGTTTTATTAAAAGCAAGAGAACGCTGAAGGTCCCCATGCAAGCCTGTGGTTTGTGGAGAGTCTAATTTGTGGTAGGGAGCAAAGGTCATCTGGAGGAGCTCATCAATGCACTCACTCCGGGATGAGATCAATCTCCATACTTCACCATATTGATCCAAGGGCTCATTGGTACTCCCTCCTTGAACTGGTTAGATGGTGTGTGAATGGAGACAGATAGCTCTTAGCCTGCGGATTCTATCAGGAAGGATGCTCGCACCCTCATTTACGCAGCCTGTCTGTCTCCTAGCATTAGGATCTTCTTGTTTAAGAAGTACATGGAAAAAAAGAGTTTAGCAGAATAGGTTGCCTTTCTATTGTAGACATTTCTTTCTTTCCTTCTTTCCTTCTTTCCTTCTTTCCTTCTTTCCTTCTTTCCTTCCTTCCTTCCTTCCTTCCTTCCTTCCTTCCTTCCTTCCTTCCTTCCTTCCTTCCTTCCTTCCTTCTTTCTTTCTTTCTTTCTTTCTTTCTTTCTTTCTTTCTTTCTTTCTTTCTTTCTTTCTTTCTTTCTTTCTTTCTTTCTTTCTTTCTTTCTTCTGAAGAATGTCTACGACATTGCCACTTCTGATGTCAGATATGAAAAACAACCTCTTAGGCTTTGGTCATCAGAACTTTGAGAAAAGGGCACCGTAGTACTCATTTAGAGAAACTAGGTACAAACAAAGGACAGGAAGATTTATACTAAACCCCACTTGGAGATGGAGAATATCTTCAATATCTAAGATTCCAAGTCTTGCCCCCCCCCCCCCTTTTAACCACCTTTGTAAAGGCAGATGGTCCCACTGAGGAGGATGCAGCTTGCTCTTCAGCCAGACTCTGCCTAAGTCCCTTTGAGCCACTGGAACGATAAGACATTTGAGGTCCTTAGTCTGAGTAGCCATGTTTGGGCCACTTCTGGGGGAGGGAATAATACACCAACATGCCAGGTTCAGCTGGTGTACAACGCTGCCCTGGTGCAGCTGTCCTGGGGCTGGGAGCATGGTTAGGTCCACTGGAAGATTATTGGTTGGTACTCTCTCCTGTGAGGGAGCTGTGATTATTACTGGACATCCTTTAGGGAAAGGTCTTGAATCACCATAAAGACTTTAAAAAAACACTTTTTGGCCAGGAAGAGTCCTAACTGTTTGTAATATCAAGTACTGATTGCTGGATCTAGAGACCCTTTGCTTTCTAAATTATGTGTGGTGGCCCCATCATAGACAACATCTCATAGACTAATTTAATATTAAGGGAGTCTGATCACAGTAGTACATGTTTGATACTCCCAATATTCAAAACTCTACGTATTTCATAATGCTGTTTAACACTCATGCACAAGAGAGTATAAGCATCTGTATGAAAATTTCGGGTGCGGTGAGCAAAGGAGGGGAGGTGTGTTTTGCCTACAAGCACCCTACCACTGAGATACGAAAGCAGAACTGTGTGATGCTGCTGCTCTATGGTCATCTTCCCCACAGGTCTCTATTTATCTGTACACTGTAGAAGCCATTGGCTGGTTATCAGCTTCATGGTTTGACTAAAGTACCTTCTTGTTTGTCATCAATTAGCTAGCCCACTCCAGCTGAACAGCCTGCCAGCTCTCAGCTGAGGATACACTGAGCATAGCACAGATGAACAGGCATGTGCACAAGAAGCCCTTGGGGACCACACAGCTCTGTCTCCAAAAAAAACACTGTCCCTCCAGCAACTGTGTGCACTTGGAAACTGCATGTTTCTATGCTGCTAATAGGAAGGAGCCATTTGCAGATACCTGTTTTGATTGAACCGTACATCGAGCACATTTCTACTGTATGAAACCTGGAGGAATACGATTCCATCCCCCCTTTTTGAGAAGGAGCAAGGATTCCATCCCTGTGAGAGAACCATTCTTATTACAATCAGTATTCTCTTTTTACATGGGGCTAAGAGGGAGTATGGGACTCAGCCCTTGCTTTCTGCTCAGCTACCTTGGTTGGAATGCATATTCTGCATTAGGTCTTGCAGGGCTCTCTTCACTGCACCCAGTGATAAACACATAGTTTAGATTTTATCATCCTTCCCTCTCCCCCCCCCCTCTTTCCCTCCCCTTATCTCTCCCGCCCTCCCTCTTCAGTTTTTTGAGACAGGGTTTCTCTGTGCATTCCTCTTGTTCTGGAACTCACCCTGTAGACCAGGCTGGCTTCAAACTCAAAGACATCTGTCTGCTTTGCCTCCCAAGTGCTGGTATTATAGACACGTGTCACCACCACCCAGCGGTTTAAATTTTTATTCATGTAAGTAAAGTAAAGAATATCTACAAATATGAAAAATGAAATGGACTGGCTTGGATTATGCTACACGGTCCTTCTTTGCCTAGCAGGGGCAGGCTCAAGTAAGCATGGTTTGCACTAGATGAGCATTTGAGAAGAGACCAGACAGTATATAGACACCGGGTTCTTTCTTAAAATATGTTTTTAAATTCTTTCTTCATATTTGCTTACTTGTTTGGAGAGGGGGACATGCACCTTCCAAAGAAAGCACTTGTGTGAGGTCAGAGGGCACCGTGAAGGAGGTGCACTCATCCTACCCTGTGTGGCTTTGGGGACTAAACCGAGGTCATCATTTGGGCTGGCAGTGGGTACTCTTACCTCCTGCATCATTTCTCTGGTCCAGCATGTTTTTCTCTTTATCAGCCTTCCAAATCTACAACCCCTTAATACAATGCATGTTGTGGTGAGCCCCAACCATAAAATTGCTTCATAACTATAATTTGTCTAGTGTTATAAATCATAATATGAATATCTGATACGCAGAATGTCTGATATGAGGCACTCAGAGGCTGCAACCCACAGGTTGAGAACCACTGTCTTAAGATATAATTGAAGTAGAGATCATGGTAAATATGTTTTAGGCGTATTCTTCACACACAGGTACAGAAGAGCTAGGCAAGTCGCTACCTTGAGCATGTGTGGGATCTTTCTTCCTTTAATATAAGTAAGAAATTGATGGAGACTTGTGTTTGAGCAGCGTGTGCATGGTAATAGTGACTAATTTAGGTCTAGGCCCTTGAGTTGCAGTTTGAGGTCTATGCCCTACTATGCCAAGCAATAAGCAGCTAAATGGGACACTGGTTGGACATGGCCATTAGAAGTCCATCTACAGGTTCTGCAATAGGGAGAACTATTCCTTCCAGTGAAGACTCACTAGAGGATTATATTAGTCAGTTTTCTGTCACTCTGAAGAGACCATGACCAAGGTGTCTCTAAGAAAGCATTTAACTGGGGTCTTGCTTACAGTTTCAGAGGTTTAGTCTGCTACCACCACCAGGGAGCATGGTGGCCTGCATAGCACTGGTGCAGTGGCTGAAACTTATATCCAGATCAGCAGAGAGAGGGGTGGGGGAAAGGAGGAAGCAAGAACAGGCATGAACCTGGGCCTGGCATAAAGTTTTGAAACCTCAAACCCCACCTCTAGTAACATACTTTCTCCAACAAGGCTGAATATCTTAATCCTCCCCAATAGTGCCGCTCTGTGGTGAACAAGCATTCCAATATATGAGCCTATGGGGACCATTCTCATTCAAATCACCTTAGGAACCAAGAGCTAGAAGCCTCACTGAAGTGATGGGTCAAGGCTGAGGGTGGTTTCACGTGGTGGGCCAGCAAGGCCCACTGGGGCAGGGGTTTCTTGAAACTTGCTGGCCGAGAGCTGGCCAATCTGCTATGACTGTGAAAATCCCATTCTCTTTCCCTATGGGGAATCTTTGTAAGCTACTGCAAAAGGAACAAATTAATTTACTTGCCTAAAAATACTGAGACAAGAGTCAAGTAAATCTTTGTAACTTAATCACATAATTTTCAGATTGTCAGAAATACAGCACAACCCTTTATCTTTACAGTTTCCTGCCTCTTCATTCTGTCATTCCAAGGAGAACTCTTTTCCTCCTTTAGAACATTAAGCCAGACCCCCGACACCCCACCCCTGAGGGATTAGGCAAACATCCTCAGTGGCTTCACAATCTTACCTCAGGTGGAGAGCATGTGAAGTTCTGTTATTTGGTGTCTGTCCTCGCAACTTTACAAAGGTATTTATATCTCACATTATAAATGTCTTTACACATTTCAAATAGAGAAATTATATCATTGTTAATGTATTTCTTTGTAGGAAGTAACCCGGAACATTTTTAATCAGCCTATCACTTGACAAGATACCTGTTATAATGTACTTAGTAGAAAGAACCATTTCTTTTGGCTCACGTGTTGGAGGTTAGAATCCACCTTTTGGATCTTTGGTGAGGTGATGATGGTACATACATAGCACTATAGGAGCTTACAGTGAAGGAGGCTTTCAGCTATGATGATGGGGGGGGGGGCATACCTGAACAACCCCTTCAAAGGATATTGACATTCTCCCAAAGGTCCCGTCAATCAATACCCAAAGATACCATCAGCTTTGAATCAAACATTTATCCCAGGAGTTTCTTAGGCACATCTAAGATCCCAACTATAATAGAGTTTTAAGGCTAAGAGCAAGAAGGGCCAATCATATTTTCCTATGACTAATATAGGAAATATTAAATTATTATTAAAATATTAAATATTAATATTAAATTGCACTTGGGTGGGAAACCTGGATTCCCCTGCTGTTTCTTGCACCTGTAATCAGTGTAGTGAAATTATAGCCCACCTATCCCCAACTACTTTTGCAAAATGAAATCATTGAACCAGAAGTAGTTCCTGGTTTAAATACTAGTATAAACTGTGACTGAAGGATTAGGACCAGGGTATGGCATAGAAGATTACGGATCAACACTTTGGGGAGGGGGGTGCCGTTAACACTGCCAGTGACAGAGTTTTTGTTGGAACTGTTCAGCATTATTAGTGTGCTGTGTTTAGAATACTGGGATAATATTTCCAGATATGTATATACTGTTGGGAAAACTTTTAACAAAGCAAATGTCATTTGACTTTTACCTGGAAATGACCTTTTGTGCACCTTGAGATCCAACTTCTAACCCTGAGCCCTCCCTCTGCTCATGCCAAGCTATACTTTGGGAGGGTCTCTGAAGACACAGAACAAACCTACATTTGGCACCGTGGTGACCTGAAAAGGGAATTTGAATAATGGGAAGGGACAAGGCCTGTTGTGTATTTGTGCCCAGAGAATTCCCATCACTGAATAGTCTCTAGGGATTGCGCCTTCACTCCGGTCCTAATTTTAGCTGTGTTTTTGGCGAGAGATATTTAGGCCACTGTCCCCCCCCCCCCCTTTATTTTTTTTGGCTAACTGCCTATTTGAAGCAGTCAGCCTAAAGGAACCAAGGACACTTGGTCCAAACACTTTTTTTTAAAGACTGAAATACATTTTAGAAAGGACAATTATTCAGTGACTATATAGGTGGAGAGTATGCTCTGTAGAATATCACCTGCCTTCTCTTCCCCCTCCACACTGTCATCAAGGACCACAATTGTCCTTTTCTATTTCACAAAGAATAGAACATCTAGAACCGTCTTCCATTCATGTCTTAATCTAAGATGCTAAATGATGGGCATGTCACATTTCTGTAACTCTCCCCTGCCTAGTGCAGTGATTAAGACAGTGACCGGAAGGAGGAAGTAGAGACATAATAACTTCATTACCTGATTATGAAGATGCCACCATATTCACAAATCCTTTCCTGACACTGTAAGCCAACAGAAAACACACTATCAGGATTTCTATTGCTGAGATAAAACACCATGACCAAAAGCATCTAGGGTTTATGCAATCATTTCTAGGAGAGACTGTTTCAGAGCAGACCTGCTGATCTCTGATAGTCTCTCACAATGTTTCTGACCCTCTTTCCCAGAAGTCCCCTGAGCCATAAATGCAGGTGAGATGGTATTGATGTATCTGTTGGGGACAATGTTCCCCACGATATCTTGACCTCTACATTGTGTCCAGTTTTCTTTTGAAACAGTGACAATGTATGGACATGCTAACATGGAAGAGGGAGATTTTCACAGGACCCCACATCCAGACAAAGAACTAGAGACAACTGATGGTGCTTGGAGAAGAAGGATTAGCCTTTTCTAGGAATGCACCCCTGTATTGGTTATCTAGTACGTTACAGAAAGCCCTGAGACTATATCCACACAAACATCAGCAGGTTGTTTTGTGTGTGTCTGTTATATACACATACACATGCATGTATATAATAAAAAATCATGCTGTCAACTTGAGTGGCCTTCATGAGAAGGGAATCAAGCAAAGCGACTGGGATTAGCCAGAGGAGGGAGAAAGTAGGGGAAAGAGAGGTCATTCTATTTCAATTAAAAATACTGTTTTAAAGAAACATGAAGAAAGTTTATTTCCGCTTTCAGTGCATCGTGTAAGGAAGCTAGTGTAGGAACTCGGGGGCAGGATAACCAGAATCAGGAGCTGAAGCAGTGGCCACAGGAGAGGGCAGGGTTGCTACCGGCTTGCTTCTCCCAGCCCTGCCTTCCTACAGCACCCACCACTGCCCACAGCGAGCCGGGCTCTCTCACATCTCTTATCAATCAAAAAATTCACCATGGGCTTGCCCACCGAGGCTCCTTTTTGCAAGATGGCTCTAGCTTGTGTGAAATTGACATAAAACTAGCTATTATGTCTCCTTAAAGGGAATTTCCTGTAAATATCATCTTCCAGGTATAATAGGTAAGAAATGCTTTAATTATACACAGATATATTTATACACAGATTTCTGGACTGAAAAATAGGGAAATAGGTAACAGCCACCAATCTCAAGCAAGAGAAGACTTTGACATCTGCCTCCTTTATCCACCTCCTAAACCTTTTTCTTTTTATTTTACTTAATTCATCTCAATTCCTTTTCTTTCTTTTATCGATATAGATGGCACTGTACCTGTGCTGTGTCAGCTCCTGGTGTATGTTTGTTCCTGATTTATATGCACTTCATTCGAGGGAAACATTGACTAGGCACAGCTGGAGTTCAGCTCTGAGTTGTTTGTCAAAAGTCGCAGCTCCTTGGCCATGGATTCCCACAAGACTAGTTGACAGAATTGCCCAGTCACTGAGTAGGCCGGGTGTCCCATGCCTTTAATCCCAGCAGAGGCAGAAGTCAGGCCTGGTCTACAAAGTGAGTTCCAGGACAGCCAGAGCTACACAGAAAAAGTATCTGGAGTGTGTGTGTGGGGAGGGGGGGAGCAGAGACCAAACCTGGTACTCTATTTATCAAGTCTTTAGAGCACCCAGAAGATGCTGTTTCACATTATAGTGGTTTTAGGCTAACTAGTCCCTGTTTTTGTTTAAAAGATTTGTTTTAAGTACATGGGTTTTTGTCTGTATTTATATCTTCACTTCAGAAGAGGGAATTGGATCATAGACAGTTACGAACACTTTTGCACTTCATGTGGGTGCTGGGAATTGAACCCTGCACCTCTGGAAAAGTAGCCAATGTTTTTAGCCACTGATCCATTAGTCTCCATTTAAAAAAAAAAAAAATTCTTCTCAATACAATTCTCATAGAATAGTGGTTTTCAGCCTGTGGGTCGTGACCACTGTGCGAGATGCATATCAGATATTTACACTGTGGTTCATGACAGCAGCAAAATTAATAGTTACGAAGTAGCAATGAAATGATTTTATGATTGGAGGTCACCACAATGTTTGGAACTGTATTAAAGTGTCACAGAGTTAAGAAGGAGAACTACAGTCATGGGGTCAGGGGCTTGGCAGAAATGGAGTTTTAAGAGTGCACACACACACACACACACACACACACACACACACACACACACACACACACACACACTGCGCGCGCGCGATTCTGACCAGAGCCCAGACCAATGTTCTTAACCACTAAGATATCTCCTCAGCTCTCATGCAGAGGTTTTAAAAAAATATCTCTGTAGCCCAGGCTGATCTTGAGGCGAAAGCCTCTGAAGAGCCAGAAGTGCAGTGTAATAATTGACTTGAATGTGTGTTTCTGAATAGTAGTAATGTTTAACATGTACACACTCTGTGCAGCTTTATCCAATATTCCTAGTACTTCACATGCCCCCCCCTTGGCGGGAACAGCAGTGCTTTGAGACACAAACTCCGTACAGTTATCCAATTCTTGGATGTGCGAGATTATAAATAAAAAAGTTAACCATTTCTGATAGAAGCTCACTCAGAGGTTGCAAAGACCCCTGATTTTCCTCCTTCCTAGAGGACTGGTAAGCTTGCTGAGGACTCTTTATGATTGTGAATGTCCAGCACTGCCTTTCTGTTAGGGGATCCTGAGGTCCAGGATGGAAGCGTGCCAAACTGAGTGGCTCTGGATGTTGTCTGTCAGCTTCCGGCCACAGACAGTTGTCTTACATGTTGTCTCCTTCACTCTCCACTCCGCCACCACTGGGGCAGCCAACGGGAGAGGACAAGACCCCCACTCTCCTCCTTTATGCCAGGTTATGGTGTTGTTGCAGATGGGAGACTTTTGTTTATTGACTCTGTTGTAAGAAGACTTATTGTCCGTATTTTAATCTTTCAAGCTTTCCAATTTTCAATTGTCTTCCAATTTTTCAAGTTTGCCAATTGTTTTCATTCCCTAGTTTAAGACTTTGGTAAAAATCTAAATATATATGTGAATTTGTTACACGAGAATACTGCAGTCATGACCAGCAGGGATGGAGCTGGTCAAGAAGGATTTCAGAAGGTGGCAGCTTGTTAAATAAATGTCTTCTCAGGGAACCTGTGAGGATTCTTGGGAGAGGTGATACTGTTAATATTCCTGGTTACTTAAGTCATGAACTTTTCAAATCCTGGCTCTTATTTTGTGCTTCGGTTTCCCCATTAACAAAACAGGGATTGTGTTCAGTGTGCCTCACCAAGTGATGTGGGGACCATGGATGTGGGGAGTTCATGGACATAAAACTTTGCTTTATTTGCTTATTTTTTAATGCATAATCTTACCTAGGTCTCATGACACAGGTCTAATCCCAGCCTCATTGGGAAGCTGATGCAAGAGAATCCTAGGTTCAATAGCCATATGAGCTTACAGAGTGAGTTCAAGAATGCCTAGGAATTTAGGCTCTTTCTCAATCAATCAATCAATCAATCAATCAATCAATCAACCAGTCAGTCAGTCAAAGTGATTGGAAATACAGCTCAGTAGTAGAAAGCTTATATGCCTTACAACATTTCTATCTTCTCTCTATTGAAGAATATTAGGAGCATTTAAAACACTTTTACAACTGAACTCTCACCCAAGATTGTTGTAATAGGGTTTCTTGGTCTTTGGTGGCCAGAGATTTAGGCTTATAGACTTGTAGTCTTAGATTGCTTAGCCACCCGCTACTGCTTAGACCCCTTAAAATGATTCAGACACTTATATTAACTTTATACTGTTTGGCTTATGGCTCAGGCACATTGCTAGCTAGCTCTCACATCTTAACTCAGCATAGCATGCATGACGCTCTAAATCAAATATCTTAACACCAAAAAAAGTTGCCAATTGTTTTCAATCCCTAGTTTAAGAATTTAATGTGGTCCATAAAGTCCTTCTGTTAGGCTACAGAAAACTGCAAGAATGAAACCTTGGCTCAGAATTTAACCCATTGACTGCTATAAACCAGTGCGCCCACAGGGAGATGACAGAGTGAACAGGTGATGTTCCCGAGCGCTACAAAGACATGGGATAGGAAGGAGTGACCAGAAATCCTCTGTCACTACTGGACCCACCTACAAGGTGTCACATGCATAGGAACAGAGCTGATTGTAGCAATCACAGGCAGTTCTCATTAGCTGCTGGCTGCTGCAGCCATTCTGGCTGGGAGATCAGCCCACACTCTGATAATTATCCCAGTGTACACCTGTCCAGAGGCTCTGGCGTGCTAAAGCACATTGGAGGAGGGTTGGGGAATTTGAAAGAAGTTCAAGTCCAGATCATCAATATGCCAAACCAGGTGATTCTAATATCCATCTTTATGGTGGATTTAGCAAGAAAGGCATGTACCCATTGTCTCAATCCTAGGTTTCTTGGTCTTGACCTGTATAGAAGGGGGGATTAAAATAAAAAAGTGTATGTTTCTTATTATGTTTTTCTTGGAATTTGTAGCAGTTTACTATATGGGTTTCAGATAAGCATCTGTGTTCTTTATAAAACTAAACAATTAAGATAGCCATGTGTCTGTGTTGCCTGAAGCAGGTTCTTGTTGACTTTCGAATGGTTGGGTTTTGATATTTTTCATTGCTTTTGAATATATGTGTATAAATGTCACCATAGATGCAATATGAAGTGGTGACCCACCTTTGGAAACTTGGGCATTGTTTTCAGTGATATTGCAGCATGCTTGCATAGCACACATGGTGTATGTATGTATGTGTACGCATTTACACTTATTTATTTTGAAGGGAATGATTTGTAGATAAAGGTCAGAGGACACTGGTTTGCCCTTGCTCTCTCCTTCTGCTCTGTGGGTCCTAGAGATTGAACTCAAGTCATCAGACTTGGCAATCGTTGCTGCAACGGGCTAGTCCATCAGTCCTGTTTTCTGCGTTTCCCTCTTGTTCACTTTTAAACTCTGTTTGGATTCAGGAGTTCTTATAACAGAGGTATATAAGGGGAGTAGAGATTCATTTAAAAGTTCTGCAAGTTTTGAGCATGGTAGCACTTATCTTTACTCAGGTGGCAGAGGTAGGCAGATCTCTTATGGTCAAGTCCAGCTTGGTCTACACAGTGTGTTTCAGGACAGCCAGAGCTACATAGAGAAATACCTGCTTGTAGAGGAAAAATTCATTTTCTCCACTTGATTGACCGTGTTAACCAGGCTCCAGGGCAGGCTCCAGGGCCAGGAGTAGTAAGCCAGGACAAAGTGGACCCTGGTTTTCTCAACTTTGTTGTTGTGTAGCTACATCCATTTATATATTTATTTATCATTAAAAAGAGAACACGGAAGGTACATGAACCTGGTTGGGTCGGGAGGTGGGAAGGGTGTGGGAAAGGGTAGGACCAAGTCTAAAAAGCAAACCAGAACAAACTGCAAGAGGGAAGGTGAAATACCAATTCAGCCAGTCTCTTACCCCTTCAGAGTTAAAGGGAATGAATGGGTGGCTTGATAACTTGATGCGGAGTTGAGAAAGAATGAGACATTTTTCTTGGTTGATTTCCAGACCTCTCAGCACGAGAATGCTCACACTTCTAATGATTAACAGGCTGGGGTGTGGGAAGCAGGGCTTTGTAACAGTATGAGACTTGTGTTCCTTTACACCCTCATCTATACTATCAATATAAATCGTTTCTCTGATGAGTAACTAGTTTCTGAGATAAGCCCTTCCTTTTACTACAGCAGATAACCCAGACTTATAGGGGTGCTGTTGCTAACCCCTAGTAAGACATTTTGCTCTACAATGGGACGTTACATCTTAACATTAACATTTTGCTCTACATCTCCTCGAGCTCCCCAAATGCCACCCTAAGCAATACAGTGTTAATGCTAGCAGAATTCCCTTATACAAAATAAGTTAGAAATTGGAGAGATGGCTTAGAGGTTAAGAGCACTGGCTGCCCTTCCAGAAGTCCTTAGTTCAGTTCTTAGCAACTAGATGGTGGCTCACAGCCATGTATAATGAGATCTGGTGCCCCCTTCTGCCTTCTGGCATTTAGGCATATATGCAGGGAGAACACTGCATACATAATAAGCAATTTTTTTTAAAAAGTTAGATTTTTCTTCTGGTTCCTGGTAATTATCTCATTAAAGGGCTTCTAAAAAGAAATATATATTTATAAATATAAATATATATAATATATAACAAGTTAAATATATATACACACATAAACTACCAACACTTGTTATGTTGTGTAGAGATAAGAAGATATCATCTTTTCCCAACCCACATTATTCTCTGTGCTCATGAAGACAGTATCATCCAGACCAGCATCACCATTTTCAAGATTTCATAAATATCACAGAGTCAATTATGGAAAACAATGCAACCAAATATTGGTATAAAAGTTGTTCAAACAAAGGCTCAATTGCTCGGAGGGCTTTTGAAATTATAGCCAGTCCGGAAATCCTTACCAAGGGCCAGCTTCAAGTTCAGGGCCTACATGAGAAGGGGCAGCCACGCATCGCTAGTCACTGTATGCAGAAATATCATTTCTTTTACAAAGGCCAAAGGAGACACTAGTTTACTCCTACCCCCCTGGACAGGCTACCTGAAATACACAGAGAGAAAGCAAAGAACCACAGAGGTAGAGTGATTAGGGAGTTTGTTCCTTCATTTAAAGAGCACAGTGTGCCTCTTAGAGAAGGACAGATAAACAATTAGGATTCATTGTGAAATACAAGTTATAGGAGTTTCTTGTTGGATACAGAAAATAAATAACTTCATGATTAGCACCGCATTTAAAACAGAAGGAAAATCAAAATGACATTGATTGCATAAGTAGATACTCACTTATCCATCAATTTCCAAAGAGGGCGAGGTTCGGGGGCTGGGGGCAAGGGACTGGGGTTGGTCCCGACCTCCAACTCCACTATCCCACCCAAAACTGGCCCAAGTCGGGGTCTAGGGCTGGGACAGAACTGAGAAGACCAGGAGCATGCACCCTCAAACACTCTACAGGACTGGGGGTAGTTAGAATTCTGTGCCACAGTTTCACTGTGCAATCACTGTGGTAGGCTCTGTTACAGTGACCATGTTTCTTATGTCTTACGTGTCAGTTGAAAATGAAGGAACACCCACCTTCCTCCATTGTCCTCTGTACTCTCTAATTATTTAAAAGATTTCTTTTTATCACTTTTAATTATGTGTATGTATATGTCTATGTGTAGGTATGAATGCAGAAGCCCAGAGAGGCCAAAGGAGTCAGGAAGTTGTGAACCAGGAGATATGGTTTCTCTGAATTTTGGATGAGTAGTACAGGATCTCACCATTAACTCTTTCTATCTTACATGGCATTACACCAGGCTGGGCTTGAACACACAGATCCACCTGCCTCTGCCTCCCAAGTGCTGGGATTAAAGGCATGCTCTTTCTCAATAGATTTTCTTGCTCTATAACTAGATTCTTAAGCCAGAAGCCCAAATCCCCCATTTGTACCCATACGTGGTCTTCGGTGGTCTGCCTGGAAGTTCTGTACAATGTGCTTCTATGTGGTCATTGTTGGAAAGGTGATCTCAAAGTACAGTGTGGGGGCTTCCCCAAAATGAGTGCTCAATAAATAATAAAAGCTTCATATCACGTTTTAAAAAATAAATGGAGGCAAATTACCATTGTAGACTGATAAATTTCAAATGAGATAGCATTTGAAGGTGCAATAAAACCCACGAGGAGCAGCCTGCACTTTGCTCTGAAATCATCACCCTTGGCATCCAAGAGAGACAACTGCAGAGTCTGCTCTTGGTTCAATGACATACCTGTTGCTGGGTCATCAGGACACAGCACCTCACCTGAGGTCAACCTTTGGCAGAGAATAAAGTACTTAGCCACTGCCCCGCCCCCCAGTGACACACAGCCCTCTGGAGATCTGCCTCTAAAGAAGAGAGGCAATTGGGTCAAAGCAAGTAATTTTTACAAAGTCAGGGACTCTCCTTTTCTCCCGATCCCTACACTTGGTTCCACTAAATAGTTAACTCAAAAATGACATTTAGTGAGGTTTGCTCAGGTTTGCATTTGCTTAGGGACCTGGGCTCAAATCCTAATCTTGAATGGAATTCTTAGTGGCAGCCCTTTCTTCTGATGGAAGACTTTTGCCCATTGCTCCGCTCAGTGATAGCTTCAGTCTATGCAACTGGGATCTGGAAGTTAGGGAATACCGAAGATGGAACCCAGGGCCAGCCTTGCACCTGTTCAGAGGGTTTATTTAGAGACTTGTCATGCTTTTTATCTAATCGGGAGACAGCCTAGACTGGGGAAGAAGGAAGAACACATCCTGAGATCTCATTGTACCATCTAAAAATTGAGCAGAGTGGTACCAATTTTGCTAACTTTAAAAGTGTTGAGTGCGCCCCCCCCCCCCCCCCCCCGCCAGCTGTTGGGAGTGTGCCCCCCCCCCCCCCCCCCCCCCCCCCCCCGCCAGCTCTTGGGAGTGAACCACAGGGAATAATCCAATCAGCAGGCCTCTTCTATGGTGTTTATATCAGCCCTGCCTCCAGGTTCCTGCCCTGACTTCCTGCCCTCAGCAATGGACTGTGTTGTGGAAATGTAAACAGATATTAACCCTCTCCGCACTCAGTTGCTTTTAGCATTTTTATCACAGCAAAAGAAACTCTTGGGACTCTCCTTACAGCATTCCCTGACAGGGCAGCGCTGCTTCTGTACATGTGTGCCGTGAGGACTTTGCATTTAGATATACCAGGGCTTTGGTTGGTACACATTACAAAAGAAAGAATGGAGTGCCAGAAACATTTGTGGTGTCAGATTGAGTCTCTCCACATTTAGATCGTAGATGGATATGCAGTATGTGAGATAAGTATATTAAATAATTTATTTAAGTCATTAAAAAAAAAAAACCCAAAACCTTCTAGTTCAAGGCATTTGTTTTTACTTCGAGACAGGTGCTCCTGGCTGGTTTCATATGTGCTATGTAGTGGAGGCTGGCTCAAATGTTCCAGGGGCTGGAGACAAAGGCAAGAATAACCTTGGTGAGCTTTTTCTTGAGAGCCTAATATCGTTTAGAATTGTAGTTAACGCTGGAAAGCAGGCCCTGCACCTTGCCAGGGCAGCACAATAAAGCTAACACTCTTAGCACAGGTGCAAGTGAGCCAGCCCCAAATTGTAATCATGGGAGAGCTGTCCCCATTTCCCATCAGGTACGCCAACCCTACAGCTGCCCAGGTCCAAGACTTGGCCTTCCCAACAACCACCCCATCTATGGTCTGCTGGAGCATGTAAAGGTACCTGACCTGCAGGATCCCACAACACAGGGCAGCAGCCAGGATGTCCAGGCAGAGTCCTAGTGGGTCAGGTAGTGGAGAACAGTTATCTTTATTAGAGCAATGACTTTGCAATGAACAGTTCAAGCCAAGATAAATGAACAAAGGGGTATATAGTGTGACATGTTGGGTCGCACTGTAGCTTCCCACAACTAGATTTTTAATTCCTACCCCTTTTTTTCATTTTCTTTTCTCTTGAATTTTGTTTTATCGCTTATTGATTTTCTTGCATGGAAAATGATGCAAATCCAAAAAGGCGGTAAATAATTCACCCTTGCTTTCCAATTGCAGGTTGATGACCAAATGAAGCTGCTTCAGAACTCCTGGAGTGAACTCTTAATCCTTGATCACATTTACCGACAAGTGGTACATGGGAAGGAAGGATCACTCTTACTGATAACTGGGCAACAAGTGAGTATCCAGATCCACACAGAACAGAACAAAAACAAAAAACTCGTTATTAAGCACATTCAAATGGCAGGAATGTAACTAGGTCAGAAGCCCTCTCGTGCTTAGGAAGAGAGAGACTGAGAAATGATGACTCCTGCTCTGATTGATAAAATGTTGGAAAAGGAACAGAATCAACAGTTCTGTCTCCTGTCTGCAGGATGGGGGTTCCTGTACAGCATCAGAGCTACAGCTGAATCCAAGTCGGTATTTTGAATGTTAGGTTTCTTTTTTTCCCTTCTGTTTCTTCATGAACACTCCACATCTGTATGCTAGCTAGCTAGTTTAATTCCTTTATAAACTGGAGAATTCTTACTGTTTTGGTGATGTGATCATCATGATGATTATGATGATGATTTGCTAAAGATAGAAGTCTTTTTTCAAGTCAGGCAATTGCTCACCACTATTGAGCCATCCACCCAGCCCCAGCATCTTTACATTTTGGAATGATGTCAGTGGAAGAGTCTAATTTAATTGTCACATAGAGTCAAAGTAGCTGGCATAGAGGCAAGCACATTTTAAGAAGGGTTAGGAGTTCTAATTTTCAAGAAATGTAAATTGCTGTGAAGTTAGACCTGTTTCTGAATTGTTATTTGGTGATTCTCTAAATACTTCCTGGGCGCCTTGCTGTGTGCCGGTCCCTATTCTGAAGCACTCATATATATTAGGGAGTAAAACAGAAAATATTTCCTATCATTTTGAAACTAATATTGTAAGATGGCATTGGCAATAAAGGAATAATAAAGAAATAGGACCCAGCAGGAAAAGGAGTGAGCACATATTCACGGATATGTGTTTCAATGGGGCCTATGAATTATGAGTTTAACAGGATAGTTGTTAGTCCTTATTGGGGAGGTGGCATTTGAGCATCACATGGGAAAGCAGAAACTGCTGTGTAGGCATCTCTGGAAGGGGAGGACAGTAGGCTGAATTCCAACCTTTCAGGGTTTGGGTAAATTTTTCTGGTTTGTTCTCTGTTCCCTGCAAATGATGGATTGACTATTAATATAAACACACATCGTGAGTTCTGTAGTCCATTTGGTGATAGCTATTCAGGGCACCAGTGTGACGCTCAGCTAGGGCAACTCCGCTATGCAGGCACTGTGATCTTTTACGTCCTGTCATAAATGTTTATGTGCTGTGAAGCCACAGCAGTGCATATTTGAAAATGGAAGGTTGTCTTCACACCATTTGCCATATTATTAATAAATCACATTTCCCAATCAAATTAAAAGGAAGCATCACTTGAGAGCTTTTGCCAACTGGATCAATTCGACCATCTCCATCACTATCTGGGTCCTTGCTCTCAGCAGTTCTGGGGAGAAAAACTTTCAAGATACAAAGCCTATTTCACTTCCCAGGCTCTTCATTCTTTGTAGGGAATCTACCCATTTTTTGAGTCTGATCATAGGGTATATCTGAGGGTATATGTGTGACCATCCCCACCCTTGCCCAACAAGAGGCTGTGTTAGAAGACACAATTCTTGAATTAATTCAATATCATTTTCTTAAATGAAGTGGGATTGTACCATTTCATCTCAGTTCTTTAGAAATATTCTTTTTTATCCTACTTCATTTTGCCTCGAGTGCCACCCTACAGTAACAGTAACTACAACTCATCTCTTTGATTTTTAAAAACTAAACACGGCTACAGAATAAACAGTGTTATCCTTACTGTCAAACACTGCCACTCCAGACAGTGCAAAAGAATAATGCCCCCAGGCTCCTACAGCTACAGAGAAGGCAAGCAAAGAGCCCCACAGGAAGACTTCTGGAGCTCATGAGCTTTCCAAGAGCATAAGAAAAATTAGGAATGGGGGCTGTTGGTCCTGAATGCCCCGGGCGTTTGTCTTGAAATTCAAGTTCAGAGAGAAGAAAGTGTGTGTGTGTGTGTGTGTGTGTGTGTGTGTGTGTGTGTGTGTGTGTGTGTGTGTGTTTACACTGGGAGGTTATAACCCAGAGCCCCATACATGGTATGCCATTGAGCTCCATCTCCAGGTTTGGAAAGGATACTAGAAATCAAGTTGATAATGTACCTGCTTCGAGCACTGACTATATTAGCCAAGTGATAAGTAGTAGATGACTTTGTATAATGAGAACTATTGTATCTCTGACCTAACACCTGAGTGATAGTAGTTACCCATGCCCCAGATGCAGAGCGTCTTCCTCAACACGTTCCCAGTCTGCCCCGCACTCCCCTACCATTCATCATCCTTTCCTCATCAGTACGGGCTAGCAACAATGACCTCCTAGTCAGTAACCTCCATTTTAGTCCCTGTTCTACCCAGGAGCTCAGTGAGATAGGAGAGATCCTAAATACTTTTTCTTAGGATGATAAATACTCCCCAGATATCAAATCAGCAGGCAAAGAGGATCAGAACAACAGTAATTTAATGTATCCTGTGCACTCCAGTATTACTGGGACAGCTGACTCAGTGATGATGAGGAGGGATATATTGAGTCTAAGAGTCAAGCAATATCCCAGAGAAAGCAAATAGATTCAATCGCACAGGGAAAGAGAAGAGCTACCTCCTTTGGCATTATGTCAACAGTCTAGTAAAGGTAGGGACAGCATGTGTTTTCCTGTGGGGACAGATGGGCTTTTGAGACAGTTGACTATCTAGTCAAGCTTGACCTTAAATTTATGATTTCCCTCTTTCGGGCTTACCACTCAGATTACAAGCCTGAACCAACACACCTAGCTAGATTGCATTTTGACTATTAATACAGACTTCTTGACTTTGGTTTGGAAATGGTAAGAATGAGATGTATATGTGTGTCTGTGTATTTATGAGTGTATCTATATATGCGCAATTGTGTATCTCTGTCAGGACAGCCTGTGCCTCCTTTTTAGAACTTAACTATCTCCACTATCTGGAGAAAGCCATCCCACCTTTCCAGTGTCAGTTCCCTGCCCATTTGGTGGGAGCCATCATAGTACCCACATGAGAAGACTGCAGTAGAAATTTCAAGAAACAGTTGTGTTGTCCTGGAATAAAAAAGTCTTGGAAGCAAGGTTGACATGGAAACATAGTGACCCATTCCCATGAGTTGTCTAGCATGCACTATGATGGAAGTCTGGTTCTGGGATGCATTGTATCAAGGTTATGCTGACGGCTGGGGAAGAAATTAAGCCACGATGAACCAATAAAGCAAGCCTGCAGACTTTCTTAAGGGTTCATGGTTGGCAGTCATCTATAGGTGAGGAAGGTGGCTGTTTTGTTTGCTTTATTTTTTAAATTTGGGTGGAAGGTATTTCTGGTAGAGTAATAAATGGAAGCAATCAGTCTGTGGGAGAAGTTAGATACCACCCTGCAGTGAGTAGCGACAAGAGAGGCCCTTCTATCCGCTGGAGGACGGCAGCAACTGTTCTTCGCACTGTGCAGTGTTGTAGGCAAACCCCACAGTACAGTCGGGTGCACTGGAGGAACTTGAAGAGAACATGTGATCAGGACATGTAAGCTGAAACAAGCCCTCCCCTCCCCAAGATATTTTATCACAGTAACAGAAACCCTAACTAAGATGAATAGCAAAGCCAAAATCGTGACACAAAAGGAAGCCTAGACAGTGATTTCTATCCCCTTCAAACAGTTGTGTGGTGGCCATACCTGGCTCTATGGCAGCGATCTGGTCAGGGGAGGGATGCAAGGCCCTAGATGCTCTGCTTTCTTCTATCTTTATTGAGTGCTGTAATGAACTGGTGAATCTGTTCTAGCAGAAGAGGAAGGAAAAACTATACTGAGTTTTTGGGATGAGGAGCACTCTGAGGATGCACCTTGGTAGGCAGTGGTTGCCTAAGACTGTAGGAGACGCGGAGCTCAATCGACCACAAGGAATAAAATAAAAGGAGAAAACGAGGGTGGGACATGAGGAAGGCAGAAAGTGGCAAAAAGCAAGTAAGGTCCTCAGGAAACTATCTTGAAGCCTGAAAAGAATACAGATAAAATAGGTTAGCTTGGACCTCAAGCCTGAGGTGTCCAGCTGTCTCAGGCACCATTGGCATAGCCGAGGCTTCCTGTGTCCAAGCTGCAAGGTATAACGTGTTCCACATGCTGGTGTCTCATATTAATTCTGGAGAGTTTGATATCACTTATGTTTTATGTGTTTCTCTCTCTCCCTCTCTCTCCCTCTCCCTCTCTCTCTGTCTCTCTGTCTCTCTGTCTCTCTCCCTCTCCCTCTCTCTCTCTCTCTCTCTCTCTCTCTTTCTCTCTCTCTCTCTCTCTCTCTCTCTCTCTCTCTCTCTCTCTCTCTCTCTCACACACACACACACACACACGTATGTATAACTGTGTATGTATCAAATAATAGCAGAGTACTCTGACATGAGGTCAGGTTTTAGTATTTGCATATTGTACCTAATTAACAGCCACTGTAGCATCGTCCTAAGGGAAGGGTCTCTTGTCAGCCTAATAGTACCTTCTTTTATTGTGCATCGTATTAAATGACAAGAACCTTACAATATCCGAGTCATCAAAATTTTGGACATTAGAACTAAAAGCAATTTAGCTTAAATTATCTCTACGTCTTCAGGATGAGTGAAATTTCTCCAGAGGGGGCATGGGCTCAGAACATTCTTCAGTCTCCCTCTTGAATTTAATGGCATAGAGATTACACATAAGAGCAATCAATTAATTTTACTAAGTACATAAAAGACAAGGCCAGCTGCTCCTGAAATGAACACAAACTCTGCATCCGACAATGAAAATATAATTATGTTTGTAATAAAATGTAAGGAAGTTGCAGGTCTGTGGTTTATCAGAAATGAATCATCTCTTTCAGAACTGTGCAATTTGATAAATTATCCTTGGAAGAAATGTTGTCAGGGCCCCCATTTAATAAGCATGTTTGAGCTTTCAAATTATCATGTAAATAAATGTATGGCTATAAAGGTGGAGATGCCAATTGATTTCTCGAGGTATATCTTACTGAAGGCCTCTCACCAAACAGATAATCCTAGGAACTGCCTGAGGTTCCTTTAATGTGGTGTGTTATGCTTTTAACTATGACATTCTGCTATTCACACTTACTGTCATCGACCGGTTGAAAGTTGTCACACACCACACCTTGAAAGTAGAGTTGATTAAGACAATGCGTTTGCTTCACCATGAGTTTTACTGGGATATACTTGTGTCCAGCAGCGTCCACAGGGTATGCAGGTGGCCTCAGGCCTCTATTAGCATTGTTCTTACTGTGATGATTATCTCTCATAGCCACAGATGTGATTGGCGCCTTCTCCAGCTCAGCTGCCTTATTTATGATGGTGACACCAAGGGACGGAGGCGGTGTCCACTCTCCCCGCTGCATATGTTTGCAGGGTCATCATTTAACCCATGTCAACTGTCTTGTTTCTGTCATTCTTCTTTCACCCTATACACTGAATGTCCCTTATTTGAAAATGCTTAAGAATAGGGTGCTTTAGATTTTCAGTGCCGGAGAGTTACAAATATAGAACAGTATCTCTAAGGGATAGACACAGTTCTAAATATGCAATTTACTTGTTTAATATCCACATTATATACATAGCACAGAGAAGATTTTTGTCTAGTATCTTTTGGTGAGCTCACGTAACACAGAGCGTGTCACTTGGCTTTGTCCTCTTAGTGCTTGGAAAGTTTTAGGTCTGAGGGCATTTCACGTGTCAGGGCTTTGTTTTGTTTCTGAGTTTGTTGTTTTGGGTTTTTTTGTTTTTTTTTTTTTTTTTTTCCATTTTGTTGTGTTGGTGGTGACTGGGGGAGGGGGTGGTTTTGGACTTTGAGTCAGGGTCTCATCCCAGAGTGGTCTCAACTTTGATAAGTAGCCAAGGCTAGCTCTGAGCTACTACAGCTTCTTCTGCCTTGTCCTTCAGATGAGAGCTGCAGTTTAAGGAGCTGAGTCACCAGACTTGAACACCCACATGGGTTTTGCATTTAGGATATTCAGCCAGTGTTATAGCAGTATCAGACTTACTGGCGTTAACCCTTGTTTGACTATTGAAATTTGCTATCTCGCTTAGTAGGCCTCAAACTCACTGTATAGTTCAGATTGGCCCCTTCTAGAGTCTTCCTGTCTCTGCCTCCCTAACTGTGACTGTTTTGTTTTTTGCGAACATGACACAGCTAGATCCACCCCTCGGACATGTGGCCGAGTCTCTGAGATATTTTCTTGATTAATGATTGATATGTAAGAGCCCAGCTCACTGGGCGTTGCCATCCCTGATCAGGTGGTCCTTGGTTGTTCAAGGGAGCTGAGTCAGTTGCAGATTCTCTCTGCCAAATCAACCTGTCTGGAGGGTGTGAGTGGCAGGGTTACAACTATGTGTACATACACCTGCCCTTTGAAATAGAATCTTTAAGAAAAGTGGCAAAATGCTGGCTGGATATCACTCTCAAGCCTGAAGTGCCACTGTTGTGCACTGTACAGTCCCTTTTGTTCATCTGGCCAGGGTTCAAGCAGCCTGGAGGAGCTTCTAGAACCTTTGACATTTAAATTGCATGGGTAGGTGCCTGCCCAGGTGTGAATGCAGGGCATTTGGATGGCACAGGCCATCCCTGGTCTGCACATCAATGGTGGCTTTTTCATTCACAGTTGACTCTGTAAGCTGATTGACACCTTGGGGCTGGGGGGCATCTTTACACTGACTCATAATTTTCCTACTCTTGAAAAAGATTTCTTTATACCCAGTATTCTCTAGTTAAAGCTGAAAATTCAACTCATCATATTTACACAATAAAAAAAAATCCATTCTGCCTTGTTTTTAATTGCAAATTCTACTCAAGGGACTAGTTCTCATGCGTAGGAGGCAGCCCCATGCCTTCTCCTTGTGAAGCAAGTGCAGTCAATTATGGTAATGAAATGTCAATAAATATAAAAATTTAATACATTCTGCTCTGGGTGAGTGGCAGATGAAGACTTGCCTCCCAGACAAATTTGCTGCTCCTGCAAAAATTAAATGCACCTAAAAGAGTGTCTGGTTGCTTGAGAGCTCTCCAGAAAAACAAGGCTGTGAGTGCCAGGTACCATGTGGGTCTTCCCATGCTGTGAATTCGGGAGCAAAGCCTGGACTACCTGGGACAGCCATTGTAACCTCCTGTTATTATAAATTGAACTTCTTATGAATGTTCATATGAATAATGAAGATGAGTGCCTCTCATTACAATATGAGAATGGAAATAAGACTTGATCTGGTGTTTTCCAGATCAAGAAATTATTCTGCATAAAAATTAGGACATGCATCAAGGGGGTGGCAGTAATCGATTTGAGAGAATCTAATGTAATCATCTCAAACCAACAGCTTCATGTCAGCTTCTAAGGGTGACAGCAAAGCTAATAAGTAATTTTAGAATCAAGCATGGAGACAGTATACTAGGAAGGTTAAAACAGGAAGATGATGAGTTCGAAGCCAGATTGGGCTACCTAGTGAGGCTCTGTTTCTAAAAAGAGCCCTATAATCACCATCCCTCAATACTTTAATCACCTGCAAGCAAGCAGTCTTGCACCATGGTTATATTAAGATATTTCACAATGCCAGTTAAGATGTATCTCCACCATTGTTTTCCTGATATATTGGTTAATTTTATTGTGTCCATGTAGAATTATTATGCGGCTCATTTTGTAGATAGTATTTTTTATTTATACTTCAGAATTAAAATAATTACCTTGCATAGAAGTACTTTCACTCCAGAAAAAGCAAGTATAAGCACCTGTAAAATGTAGGCAATTAAGAACTAGCCCCTAAGAATGTCATCAACATGACTGGATTTTTGTCAGAATAACTGTGATACAATTTTCTAGGAGGTCTCTCTGCTTTTAAGAGCAAAACTCTTCCTAGTTGTGCTGGTAAGTTGTTGTCAGCTTGAGTCACCTGTAAGAAATGGAGCTTCCATTAAGGAATTGCCTCCCACAGGCTGGTTCATGGTCTCTGTAGAGATCTAGATGGCAACCTGATTTTTCCCACAGTTCTTAGGAACCCTGGGGAATGTTGTGTGGCTAATCCTGTCGTCATCACAGCTGTGACTCTGTGTTGCAGGTTGATTACTCCAGCATAGCCTCCCAAGCCGGAGTCACACTCACCAACCTAGTGAGTCATTCACAGGAGCTGGTCCTGAGACTCCGCTCCCTTCAGTTCGATCATCGAGAGTTTGTATGCCTCAAGTTCCTAGTGCTGTTCAGCTTAGGTAAGTAAAGAGTTCTTTCTTGTTTTGTTTTTCATCTCAAATCAAATGCCCAACACTGGTTGTCTTGATGTTACAAAGATAATGCATTTCTTCTGGAACAATGAAATCTTTAGACATGAATATGCTTTCACATGTATTCCGATACCATTCTTAGTCCTTAGCAGGAGCTGTTCAGTTGAAATGCTACGGTTTCCTCCATGATGGGCATGTGAGCAATGGACAGGTAGCAATGACAGCAGGCATGGTGGGGACAGAGGAAAAAGAGTTACTTTTTACCGAGTTGGAGCCCTTTCTGCCATTCATATTGGAAATGTTTGGTTTTTTATTTTTATTTTTCCTCCCTGTTCTGCTTTCCAATTTCTACTGCTTTTAGCCATATAAAATGGGGGGTAGTAATTAAAAACCTGCTTTTTACATTTCTATTAGGATTAGCTGGAGAGCAGTTATAAAAAGATGTGCCACTCTTCATGTATAAAGGATAGTGCTTGTCAAGGGGAAAGATGCTTCTTTCACAAAGGTTTGGAGTAGAAAGATAACTAAGCAAGACAGATGAGCTAAATCAAGGTTCCCAGTGAGCCAGTTGAGAAAAATCACCCCTGCTTAGAATGAAAAAAGGATTAAGGAGATGGATTTTTATTGACTTCAAAGGAACAGATTTTTCTGCCTGTCCCTTACTTGATTTCTGTATTTCGTTGGCTTAACAAAGCCAACTTAAATAAACTTTTTGCCAAGTTCATTCATTCTCATTGGCAGAAGGCTGAGGGAGACAACTTCCCTTGAACACAAATAATTGCAGAAATCAGATTTACCAGCATGTGCTTTTTCTTTGGTCTTCAGATACTTGTGAATTCATATTTGAAGAAATAAAACAATACAACAAACCACAAAGTGAAACAGATGTGTCTGGCTTCCAAATTGGGCCCCTTGGCTTCAGAATTCCTCATGACAGCGCCACACAACTGTTGCTAATAAAGGGGTTGCTTGAAGTCTTAGGACCAGGCTTAATTTTTCTCATGTAGTCAATGCTGAAAATAAATACAGCATTTTTCGTATTTTGGAAAGTGTGATGAATACAGCAAAAAGAAATATCAGTGTAAATGTAAAAAGACAGCAGTGTTTTTTAGATGGTAGTGTTCAAAGTGTTAAAGGGCCAGGAGTGGACTCTAAGTGGTTTCTCTACTAACCACAACAAACACAAAAGATCTATTTGAGGAAGTCTGTTACAGGAGAACAGTGTGTGGATGACCAAGCTTAAGATAAACATGCCTACTTGCTGTGACCCCACAGACTAAGGCGAGATGCTGGTGTTTTCAACTGGTGGGAAATACGGCCGTGTTTTTGTAAGTGATTGACTGCTTCTTCCTGGCAGAGTACTAAGATCTCAGTGCAGTGGTATTTGAGTTGAGTGCCACTGCATGTGAAGATGTATGTGGCACGAACCTTTAATCCCAGCACTCTGGGAGGCATAGGAAGGAGGATACTTGTGAGTTCAAGGCCAGCCTTGTTTACATAGTAAGTTCCAGAACAGACAGGGCCACAAAGAGATATCTGTCTCACATAAACAACAACAACAAAAAGAAACCAAAAAATAAATAGACAAAAACCTCATAAATTATCTTTAGTTTTCCTGACTTAAACATGTATAAGTGTTTGGCCTGTGTGTATGTATGCCTACCAGGTGCATGCCTAATGCCCAAGGAAGCTCAGCAGAGAGTATCTAATCCTCTGTGGAGTTATAATAGACAGTTGGGAATTGAACCCAGATCCTCCAGAAGAAGCAACAAGTGTTCTCAACCACTGAGTCATCTCTCCAGCCCTGGTTTTCATTGTTCTCCATATTACTATATCCTCTGCTAGTCCTAATGAGGCAGGTGGATGTTAACCACCTTCGACCTTTGTCCCTTACAAGTGATCTCCTGAACAGCTGCATTTATCAGAGCCCCCCGCCCCCCATTTCCTTGTTCTGTGTCTGCTGGAGAAGCGCGAAACACTGAGGAAGAGCCAGTCTAAGTAACCTGCTGATAACTTGTCTATTTAACTGTTTGAGGAAGAAAGGGGAATAAGGCCCTTTGATCACAGATATAATAAGTTTAGGTCAAGAGTTCATTTTTAAAGAAGTAGTAAAAGTGTAATTAGCAGTATAATTCAGGTGTTTTCCAATTTATGAGTGAAAACCTTTCATTAATTTTCCCCATGGAAACAATAATCAATTTTTTTGTCAACTTTATTGAGTTATGTAGCTAATGAACTTTAGATCCCAAGGAGCTGTTTCATTTGTGACCGAAGAGGAAATCATACAGCGCCACTTCAAATACCATTCTTTTGCCTAGGCCAGGGGACGATCCTCAAACCCTAGGCAACCTTGAGCCAGATACCTCTAGATCCCAGCTCTGCTTAGCATTACCCCTCATTCATCCTGACACAAAGGCTGCCATAGAGTGGGCAAAGGCAGAACTTCCTGTCAGTTAGGATGAAAAGGCCAGAGGCTTTGTCAAGACATGGTTGCACCCTCATTCTCTCATGACCAAGAAAATTTGGAGTATGATCTGAAGCAGGCACAGCATTTTGAGCCAAAAGAGCAGCCAGTGCTGAGGTTCAGAGGCAACATAAGTTGAAGGAACCAGGGAAGGGGTGAAGCTGGAAAGGTAGGCAGTAGCCTGACCTTAAAAGGACAGGGCCAGCCTTGGTCCATCCAAATTTCCAAGGGAGCCCAGCGGGACGACCCGACTAGAAGGAGATGCCATGATTCATTCTCTAGGCATCTGGGAAATATAGCAAGGGGCTGTAGTGTGAAAGCGGGCTGGCTAGCTTGTGTTCGTGTGACTTTGTGGTAACAGCGCGGAAAGAAGTAATTTTCATATTTCATGGGGGTCTGAAGGAGAGCAGAGACTTGAACCAAGGAGAGGTTGCCAAGCTGTGACAGACAGAGCTGGAAAGCAGAGACCTCCAAAGACCTCATTTCTTGGTACTTAGCCAGGACCGTCTGTAGGAACAGTAGTCAAAGCAGGTTTCAGAAGCAGTCAGCCCTGTCTTATTAGTCACTCACTAAATGACAGGCCTCAAGTAAAAATCACACTTGACTAAAAGTTTTCAGGGCTACTCATTGAGTCCACAAGCAGACAAAGTTGGTTTAACTGCTCTAGAAAGGAAGTAAAAATGAAAAAATAGCAAGTTTCTCAATATGTTCTTGTATGTAACCTAAAAGACACCCTAAAGGTCAGTCACTGCTAGTTGTTATGTGCTACTTAAATTTTGATAAATTGACAATTCACAAGGCTCTGCATTGGATCCCCAGGACCTCATGAACTTGCTATGGTAAACAACACACCTGTGATCTCAGCAGTTCAAGGTCATTATCAAACTACATCACAAAATCAGACTGAGGTATATGAGACCTAGCCCAAGATATATATACACACATGTACATATATAGCTGCTAAGTCACCAAAGTATCATGTTTTGCTGCCTAATATTATAATTTGTGCCGATTGATATTCTGATAGAAAAGAGAGAGACATCATGAGTTGTCTAGTTTTTACATTTTTAAAAAATATGGCCTACACTCCCACTTCTTTTTATGAGGACTGAAAGTGACTGGTAGAACTTCCTGTCAGTGCAGAAGTAAATGTCACAGAGGAAGAAGTGTAGAGCTAACATCCTCACTATCATTCCGGACTCAGTTTACATAAGTAAGATCTCCATGGATTGCAATCTCAAAACGAAGGCAGAAATGGAGAGAGCTCGGTCACCTCTTAAAGATCCTAAGAAACGTCATCCATGCTTGAGTCCTTGAGGAATATTAATGAGGTTTAAGTGCTTGGTGCAGCGAGTCACCAAAACGGTGCAGTGAAGATGCTACATTGGCTGGAGATTTTCTTAGCTTGGAGACTGGATGGCGGGATGCTGCCGAGCCTTTGCTGTGTTTCATCTCCCTGATTGAGTATACTGGCCTCTTCTCTGTCTGATCAGACACTAGTTCTGGAAGTCTTGTGATACTTACTTACTCCTACTCCTGCTCAACTTGTTTTCCTTGAGGGGAAAAGCCAGATCTGAGCAGTGGCTGATTGTTGCCTCAATTCTCTCTAAGTATAGAGTACCCCACAAAAGTTATGGGCCCGCTTTTCATTTGCTTCTGTGCAATTGGATCCGGCTCTGCAAGTGAAGCCTTTATTGATGCTAAAATTCTTCTTAATGTTTTCTTTACATACAGGCTTCAAGCCCATCACCAAGTACACACTAGGGACCTACATGTTTACTGAGAAAAATACACGAATAGACACAATTTGTTTTAAACTCAAAGCCTTTGCCAAGGTAATTGTAATGAACAACAGTTTAGCCCCGAGGTTGCACGGCACACAAACCTGTCTTGAAGATTCAACTGTTCTATGAAGTTTATGAGATGTTATTGATCAGCTCTTTGGGACAGCTAACATGCAGAAAGATTGAAAGGAAAATGGTAATGCCTACAACCTGGTAGTATATGGACATCTGTTCCAAGCAGTGACTTTCAGGTCAGGTTAGGAAGCAGTAGGAAAGAGATCCCTTGAAATTCCTCTCTGGTACTGATGGAATCCTACATCCAAGTAAGAAAATCCCATCTTTACCCACTCATTTCTAGCTCTTTTCTTCATCCCTAATTTCTAAAGTTGACTATGGTACTTGATTATACATCACATACAACCTAAGAGTCATCCCTATGGAGGTGACAACTGCAGGCAAGATGGGTTTGGTTGTCTCAGGGAAAGACACACATGATGTATAATAAGAAAAGCTACAGATGCCTTTGTTGCCTTCACCTGCCTGCTACCAGAGTCTTCTATGGAACATCAGTGGAGGTGCACAGGACAGGTGAGATCCATGTTTGCTGTAGAGTGGTTTACTCCAGCCCAGGCTGGTCCTGATCCTTCTGAAAACTGACTTCACCTTTATCTTGAAGGAATATTCACTCACTCACCAGATTCAGGCTCTACAAGATCGGAGAATAAATGTGGTAGGACATGATCAAAATGTGAAAGGATCTTTAAATTATAATCCAAAAGAAAAAAGGCCGAGGCATCATAAGGAGAGCAGAACATTTTTTACCTTGTCTGCTGTGGCTCCTTTCAACTGCCCTAGTCTACAGCAGACAAAGGCGGCTGTATGGTGAAGCCTGGACTGCTTATCTACACAGTCAGTGCGCTGCAGTCATGTACAGTGTGTGTTTTCCTTCTTGTGCTCTACCTGACAGGTAGGGAGTCTTAATAGATATTTATTGCCTCTCCTCCATAGGAAATGAGATAATAGTTAAAAATCTAATTTAGAAAGCTGAAGCACAAGATTGGGAGAAAGATAGCTTAAAAGGTCGAACTCTTGGAGAAATGCTAGAGGACGTGGCATGTTTTATTTTGGAAAATAAGGCTATGTCTGTGCATTATGAATATAGTTATTATAAGGAAAATGTAGACTGGCGAGTCCCCTTTCTTTAAGAAAACCCTATGTGGAATCAGAGCATTGCAGCATTGCAGCATGGAATACAACAGCAAGATTCTTCAGCGCCCCTGCACCTTAAGGGATGTTAGACGTAAACACCTTACTATGAGTCCATAATTTCTGTTTGGTTGGTTTTGTTGTTATTATTCAGCTTTTTTCTTCTTTGTCTTTTTCCTGCCTCTTCTCTCCCAGGCAGGGTTTCTCTGTGTAGCCTTGGCTGTCCTGGAACTTACTCTCTCTGTAGACCAGCTTGGCTTTAAACTCAGAGATCCACCTGACTCTGCCTCCCAACTGCTGAGATTAAGAGCATTTTGGTTTTTTGAGACAGGCTCTTACTATGTAGCTCTGGCTGTCTTACAACTCTCTCTGTACTCTTTGGCCTCAAACTTAGAGATCCACCTGCCTTTGCCCCCCAGGTACTGGAATTAGTAACACATCCAGCTAATTTAATGCCTTCTTTACAGGAAGAAAGGCTAAGTGAACACTCCATTTCAGTTTTGTATGTGATGATTTCAATGATTTACTCAATATTTTAGCATGGAGTCATGTCAGGTCTGGAACCAATAGCCAGCAGTGCCAATGAATGCTCCTCTGCTCTGCACTTGGCATCAGAACCCATCATCTCCACCCACCTGTAATGGTGAGAGTTATAAAAATGTGGGCAAAGCGGAAATAGACAATCAACAGAAAGACGTAGTCTAGAAGAGAAACTTTTCTTGGAGACCAGCAGTGCCCTACTTGGTTTTAAGTTTTCTACCTTTGGCACAGATCTAATATTCAGATGATGAAACTCTTTGGGGATAAGCATTAGGTGACTGAACCTGTGAATTTTGCTTCCAGGGAGAAGCCTCGAACTATACTAGATAATTTGTCAGTAACTCTGATCATACATCTGTTGGCGGTTGTGTTAGTAAATACAATCACGCAGTGTTAGCTATAGTCTTCAGTTTCTGATGTGTGGATTTTTTCTTTCTTATCTTGTTTGAGATTCCTTCTCTGATGCTTCCATTTGGATAAAAACCTAGTGCTTGGCTCACTTCACCTTTGTCTCTATATCCTCTTGATAGCAGGGCCCAGTAAAGGCCACTGGGAGAGTTTTCTGTAGGACTGAATCACAGCAACATGGGGCGCGGGGGGGGGGGGGGGGGGGGGGGGGGGGGGGGGGCCTGGCTTCTTAAGCCCAAGCTTATCAGGGCCTTTGTGCAAGAGTCAAAGAATCCCATATAACCTTCCTAGAATGCATATTTTATTTGGAAAGGGAAGACTTTATAAATGGGCAGTGGAGACACAGCAGGGATTTCCTGAAGAATAAACCTTTGATCATCCGATGGGCTTAAAAAGGTCCCTGCCATTTCTTGGGCCTTCAGTCAGACCCCCTTTTTGCTTGCCTGTGATACTTGTGTTTAAGCCAGGACTCTCCTCCCTTTGGCGTTGATAGGAAAATGATGAAGTTACCACCCAGGCTGCCAGCAGCTCTTCTGTGTGAAGGACCTCACCGCCCACAGTGCCTTCATCTTATCTGCTCAGTGGTTGGGCTGTCCTGGGATAGGGCTCTCCTGTGCAGTTACAGGAACACACTGGTGGCTTCAACTGCATGTGCTAATACAAGTCCAGATGTCAGCAATACATTGGAATGTAAATCTGAGAAGAAAGAGATTGGCAGGCTAGTCATGGGTGTTGCTCTGGCCTGGACTGTGCACATGCCTGATCTTCCTGAGTTGCAAGGTCCCAGGAGAGACATGCAGGGGCCACAGTGGTGTGGTGTCCTGTGCCTTTTCCTTCAGCATTGGGGTCACTGTTGGGGAAGGAAGTACATACCTACGGGTTGTAGAAAGAGTAGCTTCTCTTATGAACCCCTCTAGAAGAGGACTGATCCACACTTTGTGTTGTTTGGGAAGAGGCTTTTCTTTGTTGACATCAAGTAGAGTGTCCCCAATCATATCTAAGGAGAGTACCAAAAGCAAAGGTGCTCTTTTGTAACACTAAATCCAGTCAGTGAAAGAGGCTTCCAAATCCAGCCTAGGAATTTGACCCTATTGATGAAGCTCTGTGTTCACAGTTCTAATGCAAAAGGAATGATTTCCTTTCCTTTTCAAACCCCGGGGCAGGGACCTTTTGCTGGAAGGCAGATCCAGAAAGAGCAGGAAAGGATTTGCTGTGGAAGTATAGTAAGAATGTTCAAGGGGTGACTGGGTAGATGGCTCAGCAGGCCATAGTATCTGCCACCAAGTCTGACTTGAGTTCAGTTCCCCAGGACTCACTTGGAAAGAGAAGCCATTCACACATTCTCACATGTTTTCAAAAGGACTAAGAAGTGGTAGAGCTACTTCTGGCTGAGTATTAAGATAAGCTATGTGTCATATGTTTCGTGAAACCTTTTAAAGGGTCTTTTAATCTTTCTATTTCTAAATTGCTGCCTTTTTGCAGGCTGGCATGCTGCTTGCTGTATCAAGACTTACCCCTAAATCCTACCACATAGCCCAAAACACACCCTCCATTGACGGCTGGCCCACAGAATCTAATGATGCTGTACATTCATCTCACATCTTGCCTCACACGCATCAGTTAAACATGAAGACAAATAAGCCAAAGAAATATCCCTGGGTTTGCTGTACAGTTAACGTGCAGGCTCAGTTTTTACCTTTCCATCTATGATATTCTAATTTAGTAAAACACTCACCGGACACTTGTCAAATGGCCATGCATATCTTCATACTATAGCCCTGCTGAGGTGTCTGCAGCTGAGGGAATGCCAGCAAATAAGCACTTCCTAAAATTTATGTAATCATTTGAAATTCAGAACGGATTGATTAGCATTCTGGAGATGCCACAGTTCAATATTTATACCATAGAGATTTGGCAGAAGCAAATAATGGCACATAAAGCTGATGCTAGCCTTAATTAAATGCAATATAATAGCTGTTTTGTGTGGGGTTTTTGTGTGGGTTTTTTTTTCCTTTTCAGTGAGCAAAGCAGTTTAGCCATGACCAAATATAATTCATTTTGGAGTTCTAAGTTTGAACTTAATCAATATGTATTTACCGATACTGAAGAAGTGATTAGCATTCGTTACCTGTTGGCACAAGAATATAATTAGCCAAATAACATTCATTTCAGCATATTTCTGAGTAGCTCATGCTTTAATATATTTAATATATTTGAGTTGTTAGTTGTTGAGTTGTTAGTGAGACGATTTTTCAGAGACTTGGCATGGCAGCTTGGGCCTTACCTGAAAGGCAAATAAAGGGACAAAGCATTTATTTCTGCTTTATCATGCCCACTGCTCTGCTCACATCTCAGAAGAAGCATAGATCATAGTCCTGTACAGAGGTGGGTATGAGCATTGGTGTCATCACAGATCAGCACACCAGTGAGCCCAGGACCTATGCACTTTGGGTTTAGAATGGGCAAATGGGTGACTCAGCTCTGAGCTATTTATCAAAGCTTCCTCTTGGTTTACTGATAGGATTCTACAAGTTCAAACATGTGTCCCGACAGTGTTTGACTAAGGTTAAATTCCAAACAGACCCCATACTACCCTGAGTAGGAAATGAGTAGGAAAATAAGAGACATTTCATCACTTTGAAACACTGAAGTCCGCAAAATAAACTGAGCACCTACTGTTGCAAAAATATCATGTTAGGCAGTGAAGGATGTGGCAGCATATGGCTTTTTTAGAGAAAGCCTCACGTGCTGTAGACTTGCTCTCCAGATCTTGGGGACACCCTTCCAAAAAAGGAAATAGTTAAAAGTCCACACGTCACCTGCGCTGTTCACTTGCCTTTGCCCCCTGTCTGGTAGCTTTTCCTACTGAACCAAGACATGCCCCACCTCACCATATACCTTGTTAGTTACAAGGCCTTTGTCAACTTTCTTGACACAAGGAAGCTCAGCAGGGACACCCTCAAGAGTTCGTCAAAGTTTCCTAATGCCAATTCCAGAGGCACAGGGATTTTGGACATCTTTTGTCTTGGTTTTAGAAAGGTGGAATTCTAAAACATAAGCTTAGAGCCTTGTAGCTTGATGCTGTCAAGTCATATCAGGACAAGGACCTGAACCCATTTCTGCAGGATCAGTATTGAAAACAAATTCCACCTTAGGAAAGGCACACAGGATGGACTTCAGCGGTCAGGGAAATGCAGCTGTTGTATAGAACCTAGATTAAATTTTATTTATTGGGGGCTAAGCACGTGCCACAGCTTACTAACTATCTAAAAATGTCATTGTGATATAGGCAGACCTTCACAGAAAAGGACAGAATGTGTATCACAGCACTAGACATGTGACAGCACCATTGTTTGTTACATTAGGACCCGGTTGTGGGTCTTGTATAGTTTGGGTGCTTGATCTTTGGAAGACAGCAGTTCATTCCCCTTAGAGCTTTCCAGCTTTGCTAAGGCTGTGAGGAAATGTGCACCTTCTCTATAGGCCAGTGTGACCCGAGGGATAGCACTGAATTCAGACCTAGGTAGTTCTGCCTAATTGATCAAGAATGAATGACTGCATTTCAGTTGTGTGTCATGTTGTCCTATGTTGTTTATGTGTAAAGGTACCAACAGTTCATCTGAAACAATACTTTCTTCCAATAATTATCCTCAGAAGCAATTCTTTCACTAACATTACTAATAACTATATGTTTTGAGTGTGTATTTTTTCCACTTTTCCCCTGTGTTTTGCAAGCACATGGATTCCTTTTATTTTAATTTAATCTTTTTGTAAGTTTTCTTTTTCTTTTTTTCAAGACAAGGTCTTATGTACCACAGGATGCCACAAAAGTCCTAATCTTCTTGTCTCTGCCTGAGAAATTTGAGAAACATATGTAACAGCTTTTGGAGGTACATTTCTGGCTCAATTATAGTTCAAGGACAGTTTCTTCTCAGAGAACTGACTAGAAGAGTACTTCTCTCCTATATGCTGCCAGGTTCCCTAGCAGCACACAGTAGGCCAGCATTAGCTCAGTCTCTAAGCTACAACCTAGCAGCTTATTTTAGGTGTTTAACTTGGGGTGAAATCTATGCACCAGACTTACAATTTGATGTCATTTTAATCATATATACATTGTTGTAGGGACCGCCACCAATGTCCTCTCCTTCCAAAATTGAAACTTTGTCCCCATGAAGATATGTTTCTCATCTCCCCTTCTCCACAGACCCTGGAGCTACCTTTCTGTTGGCTGTGGAGAACTTTATTCAGGAAGCATCCTCTACATTTAATACTGCGCTGTACCTGTCACATGACATTTGTTTTATAGACTGTGCATAGCTATTGTGCCAAAAGCCATACATCTAGGAAGCCAAGAAACCTCAGGGTCCAGGCAGGGACACTAACTCTATGCCTGATTTTATCACTCTCTACCACATATGGGAGAGGCTTTGAGTGATGAGGCTTTGAGTAGAGCATTCAAGAGGAAGTAGGAAAAGGAGGCTTTCTTAACTAGTTCTTCCCAGTTGGTGCTGGGGTAGCCTGGTGGTAAGATCTGCATGCTTGAGTCTAGACTCTTTCTGCCATATTTTGGGGAACTATCTCAGTGTCTCTATTTGTAAATTCAGAACACTCTATATCTACATAAAGCATCATGGGGATTAAATACTAGTTATGAAGACTATAGCAAAATGTCTGGAGATTGTGCCAATAATAATAATTTCTAAAAACATCTCTATTCCCATTAATGAAAGTCTCTAAATAAAGCTGCTTATTGGGAAATAACCATTTTGGGACTGTGATCTTTGATATGCAGATATATGGACAAAGGGCTTGCCCCTACCAACAAGTGTTCAGTGTTTTTAATTTTTTTGCTTTTTTGAGACAGGGCTTCTCTGTGTAGCCCTGTTTATTATGTAATTCATTCTGCACACCAGTCTGGCCTTCGACTCAGAGATCCACTTGCTCTGCCCACCTCGTGCTGGGCTTAAAGGTGCATGCCACCACCACCTACTCATAGCTGGTTTGTCAGCTATGTTCCAAACCCTCACTCAAACCCATTCTATCCTCTAACCAGAGGCATTATTCTAACTTTTAATGTTCTGAAACTTGTCAGATAAAGCATATTCCAGCCATTTCTTTTTAATGCATCTACCATACACCCCCAAAGCAAACCAAACTCAAACAGACTTTGAGTTTGGCTAGTAAGGCCCCTCCCCACTTTGATGCAGACCCGGTGGTGCATCAACGTTGTCTCGCCTTTCAGTTATCCACAAACGCAAATGCTCTTCAGATCACTTAGGCTCCTTATGACAGCTACAGTTCTCTGGATCTACTGATGGATAGTCTCTAAGACCAATGATTAAATTTATGTCAATCACATAAAACATGAAGGCTTCACTTAGGAAGCCTGTGCTATTAGAAAATAAAGCCCTAGATATTTTATCTTTTTAAAAAAATTGTTAAATTTGAGGACCAAAACCTGTTAGAAAAATTAGCTTTATAGTTTAGGCTAAAATGAAATAAAATAAATAAAAGCAGCCAACACCCTGTCCCATCAGTACTATGTGCAATATCTGTCCAATAATTGCATTAAAAGTTTCACCTTTACTCATTACTAGTCTCAAATTCAAGGGGCCAAGCGGAGTCAGATAATAAGGAGTAGAGAGTAAAACATGAATTTTGAAGCCAAAGCCAGGCCCACTGACACAACTCTGTAAAGCCATCTGGGGTGCATGAGGCACTGCTAACTCTTAAATCAGTAAACAAACTTGTGCATGTTTTCATTTATTTTTATGGACAAAGACATCCAGGACCTTGGTCCTACCACCTAGAAGCAGAGCAACTGGGACACAGGAAGGTGGGACTATTTATTCTCACCTGTGACACTCACTAGGAGTCTTCCTGAGTGACAGCTTCCCAAGCCATCAGACTTTATCAGACAGTGGCACTTGTGTGGTAGGCTGTGTGGGTGTAAGAATCATCATTCACTCATTTCTTCCTCTGACTTTGTGTTGCGTCTTTGACAGCTCCATTGATCATTTTCTATTGTGACTGTGTGTCCCGCAGCTCTGGAGTACCAGCTCAGTTCAGTGTTCTAATTTCCAGCACCCAGCATTATTCCTGGAATGCTATTCACATGAGAAAGCAATGCCTGCTTAGTTGGCCTGTTCATTTATGATTGCCCATCTTGCTGTTGTCTGTGAGCAGTGAAGTTTGCATGCATTGTTTCTGAGCATTACAGCAAGTTAAGACACTCTTCCTATGCTATCCTTAGGCAGAAGAACGGTCCCGCAACCACATAAAAATCACCCATGTAGAAAGCAACAGAAATGAGCTTCATTTCTGATACTAAAGAGCAGGTTTTCTGTACAACTCCCGACTGGTTTTCTGGCTAATTGGTTATGGAAACTACATAGCAATCTCCACACTTGTCAATTACAACCATGGTAACTCATTCTAACTAGACCAGTCAGGAGCCTGGAGGAAATCAAATCCTTCTAGACTTCCCTTAAAAGTCGAAGCCAAGTATGGGCATACAACTCGCCTTTACCCGCATCCCACTGAAGCCTGTCAGATTTCAGCAAGAACTGTTCTGTTTTTCAGGCTGGGGGATGGAGTCACCAGTTTCAATGCTACAAAACCAGAAGAACTTTAGAAATGACAGGGTATGGATGGTTTATCCTGGCAGCTGCTTCTGCGAAGAGGTTTTTTTTTTTTTTTAATATCAAGAAGCATCTGGGAACTAGGCTTCTACCCTGATAGCTCATTATGGTAAGCAGAAGGATCAGTGGCCACAGGTTCTCATTCTGAATTCACCCCAGATTCTGGCTTTCCTAATGAATGGGGCTTAAAATATGCATTGTTCTTGATCAAAAACCCAAAGAACCCAAAAAAATAAAAGAAAGTCAGTAAAAAGTTTTAGTAACTAATGATTTCTCCTACAATTAAGAAAAAATAACCTGTTGTTGTTGTTGGCCACAAGGAATTCCGAGGTATATGGAATAACCACATGTGCTGGCCTGTGTCCAGGGCAGCGCCTATCAGCAGACCTGGAGCCCCTGGATACTGTAACAGTACTATGTCTAATTATAACTTCAAGGAAATTCCTCTCTCAATGAGGTGGCTGCAGCAGCTTATTCTTGTCTTACAAAAGAATATAGCTTTTAGCATTTAAAAAACATTTTGGTTTGCCGGCTCTGCCCTGGGTTATATTCTCCAGATTTTTTTGTTTTGATTTGATACGCTTTGGAATTCTTGGGAAACCTTGGCCACCTGTTGTCAGATTTATTCCACTATATGGCAAACTCTATACGTTTGTATTTGCTCTACAATTCATAAATATTTAACAAGTTTTGAAACTATTCCTCTTCATATTTTTTTCTAATATATGATTGGACAGTTATTTTCATTTCTAGAAATTTCTAACATATTCTCCTATACACTTTGGCTGTACTAAATGACATTCAAATGCGGAGTAAATCAGAGTTCAATTACTCCGTATCATAACACCATCATTTATTATAGTTCATTAGAATAAGTTGCTATTATTTAGAATTTGTTCTTGTGATTATAACATCCTTCTACCTGTTTCCTTAAGCTTCCCAGGCGCATGTCATTAGCCTGCTGGGAGCTGCTCTTTTTTATTCAGTCACAGGTCCCTCCTCCCTCTTCTATGGATAGGATGAATGTGGGGATTCTCTTTCACAGAAGCAGCTATAGTCATCAGTTTTTCCTGTGTGATTTTGGTATTTGTATTTTTTTGGTTTTATCTTATTATTTATTTTTTTTTTTTTTAGGAAATCCCACTCAACTTTTAAAATGTGCGTGTGTATGTGTGCATGGTTTATTTATTTTATTTATTTATTAAAATGTGATCCTTTTCCACAATATCTTCTAATTAGTTAATAACCCCATAACTAAGCATTGCCTTATTATTTGAAATAGATTTTCTATATTTTATTTTGGGCTGATATTAGCACCGTAGTCCAAAAATGAAGATAAATAAAGATATTTAGGCCTTTAAAATCCTCAGACTTTGTTATTTTTGTGTATAGTGCATGAGGGTTTTTTGTGGTTTTTTTTTTTTTTTTTTTTTTTTTTTTTTTTATAAGTGGTTAATTGTCCCAGTAAATACATGTACATACGTATGTGTCTCATTCTGAATTTTTTAATCTTCTGTCATTGACCTTTTTGGTTACTTCAAAGCAAATATCATGTGTTTTAATCCTTCTTATAGAAATTCTACAATCTTTTTTTTCTTCTTATTTTTATGAGACATGGTCTCTACATAGCCTTTGCTGTTATTTTGCTTGGAACTTACAATATAGACTAAGATAGGCTCAAACTCTCAGAGATCCATCTGTCTCTGCCTCCTCTGTGCTGGAATTAAAGGTGTGCACCACCATTCTGAGCTCCTTATGGTGAATCCTGATAACTGATTAATTGGCCTCATCTTAAAAATAGTCTTAATTGTTCTTAGACTTTCTCTGTTGCATATAAATCATAGGTTTGGTTTATTTAACTAGCAACTCAGGTAGTGTTTTAGCTGGAATTGAGTTATGTTTCAAAATTGGTTTCTTTTCTTTAGTTGGTGAGGGTGGTGGTGTTGTTAGCTTTCAGGAAAGCGATGTCATTTTCTCCAGATATACTCTGCATTTTCTGTTATTTTTCTAGCTACTTTATCTTGTTATTACAATGCAATCCTTTTCTTTGACACCTTTTCATCCGTTAATATTCATGTACTGAATATCTAAGTGAATAATGTCTAAGATTCCCTTTTACATGAAATGACGCTTTTGTGGTTTACTCTGGCTTTTTTCCCATATTACTTCCATCACTTTGTTGACTAGATAATGGTAATTTGGAGCTATGATAACAATTGTACCTCTTATAATTCTGAAGTTTCAGAAATTGTTCTGAAAATTTTTGTTAACATTGGAGGGAATGAAGAAAATACAGTGTTGACCTTTAACATACCCGGCAATATTTTTCTTTCTATTAGAGATCCTTCTCCCTATGTTATCACTCTGGCTTCTTGAGGTCAGCATCCATTTAATCTGTTTTCTAGCAATCCATTTATATTTTTCTGGAAACAATCAGGGTTAGAATGCTGCTTCTTGGCACAGCCATAGTTGTATCTTTAGCAACCATGGCTTTGCAGGGAGTCTAGGTGATTGTGTTTGTCAGTCTTTAGAACTCCAGGGCTGCACAGTCTCAGAGTGGCCCCCTTTCCTGGCTCTGTAGTCGTCTCCAGATATTTTATATTTTTGTTGTGTTCTACTGTGGTTTTTAAAATCAATGGTTTCTCTAGACGTGGTCTTTCAGATCCTCAAACAAATGTGAGTTTGGCTGTTTTCATTTCTGGATTGTAAACTATGAGGTACATGCCACTGAGGTTTCCTTCGTAAGGCGGTGTTCAGTCCATTTTTGGAATTGACTTACATAGTGCAGCGTATTTGTCAAATATCAAGTTTTATTCACTTCATCATTCTGGTCATTTCGATGCACTTTCTTGGTGGACTCTTACTGTTATAAAAATAATTTTAGATAAGTTTTTAAAGCTATGTGTGGTGGGGAGCATATGAGAGCTCGTGCCTACAGAGGACAGAGGCATAGGATCCCATGCAGCTAAATTTATAGGTGGTTAAAAGTTAGCTGATGTGGGTGCTGCGAACAAAACTCAGTCCTTATACAATGGCTGCGCCATGTCTCTAGCCCTACATTTTTTATTTAGAGATTTCATACATGAATACAGTGGGTTCTTTTTTAAATCATATCTCCCAGTCTGTCACCTCCGACTCCTGTCAGATGTCCCTCAGCCCAAACTCTTTTCAGCTCTATTTTGTCTCACCTGCAGAAAGTTGTACCATCCTTTAGAATCAGCATTGCCAATCCCCCACGGCTTAGTTTCAACTGCTGAGGTGTTTCCTGTGCTTTTGTGGTTGTGCTCATTCATCTAGTCTCTTTTCCACTTTTAATTTTGAAATTGTTAACAGATTTGAAGTCCAGGAGAAGTCACTCGCCCAGCAGGCCTATGTACTTCTATTTTCCCCTGCAAAATGTCTTATTTTCTGATATAATCCAGAAAACTAATGAGTGGATACAGTTACTACATTTGTGGGTTTCACCGTTTTTTGTTTTTTTTTTTTTAACACGGTTATTTCTGTGTGCACCATACAGTTCCTACAGAGAAAGACTGACCTGCACTTTGGCAAGTCACCTGTCTATTTGCCCTATCAAATGGACCATTTGCCTTTCCACATGGCACCGTCCCCTTTCCTGTCAGCCCCTAGCTGACCTGACAATCTGAAGAGGTTCTCTAAGTCTTTAAACTTCAGTGTTGCTTTCTGTTCTACCTTCTAGAAATATTTTGCCTTTCACATCCCCATGACTTGCAAATTCCTGTTGCTCCAACTGATAATCCCTTAGACCATTGTCCAAGGACCTATCCAAGATTTCTGGGTTTTTCCCTGGAGGCCTACTAAATGGCAGTGCCAATGGGTGGGACCCAAGAATCTGAGTTTTTGTCACCTTCAAGAATTCTCCTTTATTCTGTGTCTGAATAGTTACTCCTAAAAGGTGTTTCCCCTCAGGAGTCAACTCAGGGTGAAAAGTTTAGTTAATAATGCCCATAATTAAACCAGAATGTATGAGGAAATAATGTCCACATTTTCCATAGCTTCTCTGGGGAGACTGAGGTAGGTGGTCCACTTTCTCCTGCATGAGAAGTATAACATAGTATCCTCACATAAACCAATACAGAATCTAAGGGCCCCTCTGAAAAGTGGGGTATCTGTTGATAATGAGTCCTCCTGTGTAGCTTTTTAAGTGTTTTGATGCCCAGCTAGCAAAGGGGGCAAGAAAAATGCAGCCACATTGCCACACAGATGTCTTCACTGATTTCAAACATTTAGGCACAAGAGACTCAACCTTCAAAAGAGATAAGTTTATAGGATAATTATATAAACTAAACTAAATAATTGTTACCAGACTTTCCTTTCTAAATGCAACTTTATTTTTCAGAATGCTCAGTCATAAAAATGTATTGCCAATTGAGATGTCTTATCTAGTGAGGCTCCTTGTTGCCAATCCTGGTGACATGAGTTCAAATGAGGGAGATATTATCCTCTGACTTCCATGTGCAGTCCCCCCAACCACACACCTGTGCATGTGTATACAAAATAAAGTGTAAAATAAATAAAATGATTGCTAAATATGAAAGACCACAGCATACCAGATTAATAACAAATTTACTAAATGTCAGCCAGCAGATGTTTACATTCCTACACACACACACACACACACACACACACACACACACACACACACACACACACACACACACACACACACACACAGAGGGAATGCCCTGTGCATGTCAGGTAGGCATTGTATCACTGCTACACCTGTATCCAGGAAGCTATCATTGTATTTTGCGTTGGTTTTTAACAATTCCCCAATCTAACCTGTCTTTAGCAGTCCAAGCAGAGAAAACAGCAATGAAGCCCCTGCTTGCCCTGTGACCACCACTGTAGGAATCTGGCAGAGGAGGTGGCACAGGGCTGTTTGTTTTTCCAGTGAGATAACAGCTGTGATTTTAATATCCTATAAAAAGCCATCCTCACACCATTCTGTACCTCTGTCTTAGTGAGCTTATGGCCTTCTCAGACAACCTCAGTTAACAAGAAAGGCTATTTGTGGTCATGAAATAAATTAAATTGGAAGTAAATGTTAATGGTACCATGTGAAAATCATAAGGGTGGCCACTCCAGGTCTCTGTGGATCTCAATTGCTGGACTAGAGGCTAACTGCTATTGGATGCCAAAATCAGTCAACAAATCTCTAAGAATATTCTTAGTCCTCAGACAATTTATTTGCAATTTGCTTGGAGCTGGAAAGATGACTCAGTGGTTAAGAAGATTGGACTGCTTTTGCAGAGGACCTGTGTTCTGTTTCCAGCACCCACATTATACAGATCACAATCATCTGTAACTCCAGAAAACATATCTTTTGCCTCTGACACCCAGGGTACAAGGTTCCCACATGCACACATTTCACAGACAGACAGACAGACACAAACACGTACAGATAATTAACAGTAAAAGCTTAAAATTATTTTAAGGGGATTTCTTCTTCTAAAGCAATCTTATGATGGCTAAAAATCACAGAGTTTTAATTTTTAAGCTGTAGTAAGTCAGTAAAGCAGTTATTACATGTTGGGTAGGTCGGGTTACAAGTAAGTGTGGATTTGATTGGCTCCAAAAACAAAATTGGGTAACTAGTAGTTAGTTCATAGTCACATTAGTCAAAGAGAGACACTCAAGAAATACCACTGTAAAGAACAAATGGAGATGCATTGGGCGAAATTCTGAATCAAAAATGAGAATTAAAAGCTAAAAGGGAAGGCATTTCTTAAAAACACAGGTCAGGCATGGTGACTCTGAGATGCCAGTCCTCAGGATGCTGAGGCAGGAGAATTTTGAGCTCCAGGCCCCCAGTTAAAAACAAACTCAACTAAGTCTTCCTGAAAAACTTCTAGTTTATGAAGGCATTTTTCCTTTTGGGTGACTTTGCCTTTCATTGGCTCAGAATAGTCTACAAAAATAAAGTGAAAATTGATCTCTGGTCCTACAGTGATGGGGTCTGCATCCTCTGGGCTTTTTCTCTTCCTTCCTTCCTCTTCTGCTCTCTCTCTGTACTTGTTAGCATTGCCCTCCCAGCCTTTGGCAGGAGCTTTTATAGAGGAATGAAATGATGCGGCCATGGAACGGCTGCTAGGGTGGTCATCTGCACCCCCACCCTCTGCTGTCTCAACGACCAGTGATAAGTTGTAACTTCAAAATTGGTTTCTGCTTTCCTCTGACTGTGGTCTGGCTCTGTGTTATAGATAATATATCAAGATATAAAAATTAAAAATATAATATAAAAACACATTCAAAGAGCCTCTTTTTTATTATGCTGTGGGCCAATAAGTGTGGCTGTCAGCCACTGATCTGTGGCCACTTGGAATCATCCAACAGCTGTCTGTTCACCCTCAGCACACACCAAAGTAGAGGGAGGAGGGAAGAGAGGTCCCTGAGTGCGGCACCCTGGCAGCTCTCACAGTCCTTGCCAAGAGCATACATCCCAGAGCTCCTACTTGTGGGAGCTAACCTGCATGGCTTAGCATGCACTGACCATGCAGCTTGGGCTACTAATGCCCCTGCCTACGAAGCCTGAGCCTGTATTTGCACAGTATGAGTTCCTGGCCATCCATCGCTTAGGGCCTACATGTTAATTCTTCCTAGGTATCTACATGACCCTCATGGGGTGCCCCCCCCCCCCCCATTTAGTATCATATAGTGAGTTATTGTATGAATGTTTCTGTCACTTGCCTGAAGTCAAGGATTCAGATGGGCATCTGTAGATGAGCAAGTGGGTGGGCGGGTGGATACGTGATTAGTAATTGAGTAGAAGCCATAGTAAGCAGGGGTTCTAGCTCCTCCCCACCATCACCACCGATTTTCAGTTCATTCAATCTTGAGACCAGTGATGGAAAACAACCAATGGAAAACAACCAAAGCCAAGTTGAAACATCCCAGACCAAACCCTCTCCTGCCTCCTTCGGTAGATGCCTGGTAAAGGAAATGATTGTAGTGCCTGTACAAGTAGTTAATGGGGAGGCCACCCCCATTTTGTTTTTATGGCATCAACCTGGTTTAGAGATAAACCAGTCTTAGTCCACTGAGGATCATCCATTTTTAATGTTGCTATCACAGTCAAACTCCTCAGATGGTCATCAGCACCACTTAAAAATATGACTCTTTCTTAAATAATTAATACATGTGATGTTGGGGGGGTGGCTTGGAACTCCAGTAATTAATGGACTGGTTTCGAGATACTCATAAGATAGCTTAACCGCTAACACTACCACATAGGTCTGAATCTTTAACATTAAGCCTGTGTGTATAAATGGCAAATGGGGTGGGAGTAGCTTATAAAAAGCTTAGTGGGAGGTGGGAGAGGATCACACCAGTTTGGAGGCCTTTGCTATTAAGACTTGGTCAGAAAATACAGGCCTTCCTCATGCTCCAAGCATTCCCCTACTTGTCTCTAATTACTTGATGCCTTTTTTTGATAGCTGAAGCTGAGAATCGACAATCTTTCTGTTCTGGGTTCCATTTTACCCACCACCTTGAGAATTAGGGATGAACCAAAGCCCTGTTTGTTTGTGTGTTTTTGATTGTTTTCTATTGTTGGCTATTCTCAGAAATTAACCTCAGAGCTTTCTTGGAGGAATTAGTGGACAGCATCTCAGTTCTAGGAACTGAGAGAGGAAAATGGCCCCATGATTGCTTCACCAGCAGGCAGGTCCCCACTCAGCCCAGCCCACCCCCTGAGAAAAAGAAAAGGTTTCAGTAGATGAAACATTGTCTTGTGTCCTTCTGCACCATTCTGGGCAGTCACTCTGGTAGGAAGTATGGGGCGATAATAGGACAGTCTTTTCAGAGAAAGCCCCGGGTTTCAAGTTAGCAGGAACCATCTATCAATTCTTGGGATTATGCCATGATTTACTGTCAGGGCACCATGTATTCTGTGATTTTCTGCCTCCCGTGAAACATTGTGCTTTCCTTTTCTATTGATGTATCAACTATAATAGTTACAAGCTGCTACAGAAAAATCAATAGCAAGCTTTCATTACTGTGTACATCAAGTCAAGAGCCGCATTGCTTCAAGAGCATACTTTGCGAGACACTCACCAATGGGAGAGGATTGTGCGCTATTATTTTTCTTCCAGAGTGAACGAGAAAAAAAATCAACTTAGAAAATTATAAGCATTCGTATTTTATTAATGTGGTTGTCATAAATATAATGTCAAATGTGTTTTATATATATATATATATATATATATATATATATATATATATATATATATATATATATGATTGTCTTCTAAATGAAAGTGTAGAATTCTGCAAAAGGTATGGATAGAGGTTTAATCCTTTTACCAGAGGAAAACAACCATTCCGAAATGAGCATAGAGGTCATTGCCATGTGTAATTTTCTTTGGTTCATCCAGACTGTGGGAGTAAGCACTAGGATAGTAATGGTGTGCTAGTTAGATGCTCCATCCCCAGGCAATCAATGAGCCTCAGAGAACTAAGAGACTGATATTGCCTGGGTCTCTTTCAGAGTGTTTGTTGGATATAGAAAAAGGTGTGAGATTTGAAAGCAACAAATCTGTTTATTGTGCTCGGGGATCATATTTAGCTACCATTAAGATGTAAATCAAGATGGCTAAGGAATAAAATGTATGGACAGATATCCCAGGGGCTGGCTGCCAAAGACCCCAGAGTTCTCCAGCACTTCAGGGATAATATGAGCACCGAGCCACCCTGATTCTGATCCTCATGGAATCACAATTCCATGCCTGAAAATACGTGTGATGAATACACCCAAGCCTGAAGGTTTTCAGAATTCACCCATCACTTCACCTAACAGTACACATAAGTAATTTTCATCCACCATGGTTACCGTCCAACTCCAAACTTGAGTTTATTTTGAGCGTGCAAAGTTCTACATTTAGAGAGAAGACAAAAATTCAAAGCCCTGGTCATTTTTGTGTTCATGTAAGGGTCTTAAGAAACTATTAAAATACTTTTGGAAGTTCTTAGCAACATCAAAATCAAGCACCCTGACACACAAAAACCGTGAGGAATAGATCAATCTCCCCCAAAAGGCCACTTTGAAATATTGATGACTCCAAACAAATATTTCCATTTCTTTAGTTTCTTTTGTCTTGAGGAAGTGAGAGGAAATGCCAGCGATGAGCTTCTCAGCCTGTTTTCTTTCCTAGTTTTCCCAACTCCTAGGATTTTTTTTTTTTTTTAAATATGTGTGCCAGTGAGTGTGAGCACGCAAGTGGGGGTAGTGGATGTTGTTGTTACAACTTAAAAAAAAAAAAACTGACTAAAAAAAGCAGGCAGCTTTTGCATCCATCTGCCTTTGACATTCTAATGGAGTGATAGAATGCCCCCCCCCCCCCCAAGCTCTGCAGTGAGAACTTGATATTCTGTAAGAACTGTGTAAGGGTTCCTGAGAGTTGGCCCGTGCTGGTGACAGCTGATGATCCTGGAAGCCAGCAACAGGCTCTCCAACCTTTCTTCTGAACTTTTTCTGGGGAAAAGCTTTTTACTGCCCACATTAGTTAGCTAATAGTGACATTAACGAGATTAAATTGTCCCTCCCCTTTGCAGTACTGGACTTGGAACCTATGTCATATAATTAGGCAAGTCCTTGACCATACAGCACACACACACTCCTGTTTCCCCATTTTAGGATAATAGGAGCATGGCACTCCACCTAGCCTACCATTAGTCTAATAGTTAAATTTTTTTTTTAAATTGTATAATTTATTTATGTTTGTGTGTCTTCGTAGTGTGCAAAAGTTTGGGTTTTGTGTGGAGGCCAGAAGGGGGTATCAGATTTCTTGGAGTTACGGTTTCAGACAGCAGTGAGCCTTGGCGTGGGTTCTATGAATACCAGAAAAGTCACAAATGATCTTAACTATGGAGCCATTTCCAGTAACACCCCCTGACACTTAGTAAACCTACTTTCTGTATGGTTAGCCTATTTATAACCAGAGATGTGCATAAACATCATGGGGATTATTATAGAATCTTTGTGATTACAGGTGATCCATTCCCTGGCTAGTACTTGGCTCTTCATTTAATAATAATAATAATAATAATAATAATAATGATAATAATAATAATAATAATAACAACAACAACAACAATAAATAAAACCCACAGTAAACAAAACTGTCTTTCCAAATGCTTTCTGTTATTGAAAGGGAATCCTGAGACTGAAGATATAGGTCAGCCTAAGAGCCTGGCTTCAGTCCCCAGCTAGGACAGAGAGAGAAGCAGATTCTTCCACGGCATTCTCCACACACCCAGGAGAGTGTTTGCTCTGGTTTTAACCTGGAAGGGAGGGCAGAGGGTGCAGCAGGAAAAAAGCAGGATGTTATAGACAGCAGGGACTTTCCAAGCTGCCTGTTCTGAGCTTTGTGGGGCCACACTTGTGGGGAAATCCAGAATGACAGTAGACATATCACCCACCACCTACCTGGTTCCCTGCCAGAGAAGTGTGTGTGTGTGTGTGTGTGTGTGTGTGTGTGTGTGGTGTAGTAGTAGTAGTAGTAGTAATAGTAGTAGTTAATTTAGCCAACTTTAAAGATAGATGTTGTGGAAGGATATTTGAAGCAGAAATTGTGAGTGTATTAAGAATCAGGCACTAGCCAAGTGGTGGTATGTATACGCCTTTAATCCCAGCCTGGTCTACAGAGTGAGTTCTGGACAGCAAGAGCTGTTACATAGAGAAACCCTGTTTTGAAAATAGAAAAAGAGAAAAAAATGAATGGGAAATCTATAGAGACAGAAGGAAGACGTAGTTTGTAGATAACCAAGCATACACCAGGCAAAGTTAGCTGCAGTTACAATTTCTTTCACTAGTCACATATGATTTGAATTTTCTTCCCAATTAAGAAAGAAGCAACGGCATATGTTAGTGTTTTCAGTTGCATTCATGTTATTCTGTGATCTTGTCCATTTCTTAAATTAATGTAGTGTTTTAGTAAATTATCTAAGAAGTGACTTCAAGTCTTTTCCTGTCCCAAAATGGACTTTTCACTTTGAGCCTTTATCTGCAGAAGTGTCTTCAGATCCTCTGTGCAGCTTCCCTTCAGACTCACCCTGGTGCACACCAGTGAGGGTGCTTGTGTGCGAGTGTCTGTGACCCCTTCCACAGATGCTGTTATTTCCTGTACTGAGCTCCCCACTCACTGGTAACTACTCAATTGGCCACACTCACTCAGACAAGGGATATGACTGTGCCATGCACCTCCTAATCATGTCTAGCCCAGCCACAGGCAAAGGCTTGCATGCAATCTTCGAAGTAACCTGTAGCTGAACTGGTTCAGCAATCATCAGAGAAAGGATCACTCGGCACTGGTGGCCTCCAGACACCTACCACATGTAGGTAGACAATCTCATCAATAGGGAACTCCTGGAAATTTCAACTAAGCATTTGAGAATTTCTTGTTAGTGACCAGAACGGGCAGATGATTGCGAAGCAGTTGTATTTATAACACAATGTTCGGTGTGTTGACTACCAAAGTGTGGGCTTTTCTGCCTGCTTCATTTTGCTGACTCATTAATATGTCTGCACATCCACAGCAGCTCACTACTGTCTGCCACTTCAAATCCAGGGCATCTGACGCCCTCTTCTGGCCGCCACAGGCACCCCCACCCATGGAAGACAATGGCTTCTGCAACAGCTGTGGATCCAATTCTGGTTCTAAGATGAGGCGGGGTTTGGGTGGTGTGGTGTGAACTTCATCTCATGCCCATCAAAACTTAGTCTCTAAGTAACAGAGGGCAAGGTAGAGAGAGATGGGAGTGGAGAGGCTGCAGTGGGAGCTTTGTCATTAACAACTGTTAGAAGGGGGATAATATTGTCAACACTACTGAGTCTTAAGCATTAAATCAGATAATTCTAAGGCAGATACTTAAATACTCATTGCTGAATTCATTAGCATTAGTCAATATATCATGAATCCTAAGGACAAAACTTTCATTGCTTGAACTAAAACAGTTTAAACACCAATGCTAGGTGATATAGAAGTCCCTCTGAATAGTCATATTTGTTCTACTAGGACTTTGCACTTTGGTTTGGCCTGGAGTAGATTCTTGGTTCCCTGTGAGTTAGATGATCAGGAATTTGTGTTAAAACAGTGTTGGAAAAAAGTAAACAGATTCACAGCCAAAAAAACAGTCCCATGTCAGTTTCTCCCAAAATCGCAGTCAGCATTGCCTCTGGCCACAGTAAGGATGGCCTACATCTCACTGGCTTGGACCTTACAAGGCTTTCTTTCTTCAATTCTTCCTAGTCTTCAATCCTCAGATAATCCCAACATCAAATGTTACATGGTCATTCAAATAGTCTGCATCCAAGAAAAAAGTTTGGCTCATCTTTCAGCTATAACTGGAAAACTGAGTTGGTGGAGGCTGCTCTTAACTCTGGTATAGGCATAACATGATTCTCCAGGAGGCTCATGGGAAGACTATTTGGTTTGTCTAATCCTCAAGGATAAGATCCCATGAGGCAGTAATGGTGTCACAGTGGCAGCCCGAGCTGAGGGAGCACCTGGGGACCTGTGCCACCTCTCAGGAAAGGTCATCAAAGTTCCTCTTACCTTGAGGCTGGTGTCTAGAAGATAGTGGGCTGATTCAAGGTTTTCTATGAGATATCCTAGGAAGAACTGGGTGGGTCTTTTGAACCAGGTTCTGTCCAGCTTGTGGCCATTGCTTTTTAATTTATCTTGAAGATGAGGAAATAGATTATTAAACCAACATAATCAGATATTCAGCTATAAAATATACTGTGCGTTCACTCAGGAAATCTACAGTTATGCTTTTAAAAGCATAGATGATGTGGCTTCCTCAGCCCCAGCCCCTGGACTGGAGGTCTCAGGCTAATCTCCCTGGCAGGTCTCTGCCACATGATTACACAAATATGAAACAGATTGGTGATATAGATTTTCTGTCTTTCACAGAGAAATAACAAATCCATGAGCAATTGAATGAATTATTAATTTATGTCCAAAACCTAGATAAGTGTTTGGTTCTAATGATCTTGTTAGGTAGCTGGTTGTTTTTAGCGCCCCGCCTTGAAGACCCTGTCTTTTAATTTCTCAAGCAAAATAATTCAAGCTAAGTTATTGGTTTTCTGAATAATTTCTCCTTTCTTTTCAACCTCTGTCTTACTGAGCAGAATTTCAATCAGCTGAGGGAAAGGATGCAATAACAGGCAAATCATGGATCTAACTCTTAAAAGGCAGCTTTATTTTGCTTCACAGACTAATGAAATCCTCGATGCTTGGAACTGAGTATGGAATAACAGTTCTCATGGGCCTCCACTTACAGAATAATATGTATGGACTGTCAGGTTTTACTCTGTAGATGAAATGGGAACAGGGCATCCTAAGTACAAGAATCCCCACTAATGCAGAATGGTACAACGGTACAACGTGACAACCAATAGCCAAATGTACACATTAAATAAAGAAAAGCCATTTCACTAACCTCAAGCTGGTGCTTTCTCCAAGCAATGGGTACGAGTCATGTAAATGTAAAGCAATTATGGCAGTATACTTTAAAAAGGAGTGGAGGGGCTGGAGAGGTGGGTCAGTAGTTAAGAGCACTGGCTGCTCTTCTAAAGTACCCAGGCCTTGGCTCCCGGCACCCAAATGTGGTGACTTATCAGACACCCTCTTCTGGCCTCTGTGAACACTGAAAGTACATGGTGCACAGACATGCACACAGGCGAAACACCCATACACGTACAGCAGAAAGAAATTAACCTTAACAAACAATTTTTAAAGAGAGTGGGTCACGTACAACATTAAAATACCCAGGTCTCCTCAAGAAGTATTCAAAAAGGGATATATGATAGATGGAAAGCCTCTGGCAATAATTAAAACAACTTAATTCACGGAAAGCCAATATTTTATGAAATACTGATGGAAAACTGAAACAGTGATACTCTTGATTCTGATGTTTTAGATTCTGCTGTTTTTATTTCTGCTGAATTTATTTCTCTGTAGGATCTTTAGAACCCATTATACAAAGGTGCTTTTAACTTCCCAACAAAAATAAAAGTGAAATCTAACATCTGAAGTAGTGATGTCTTAGCAGGGTCACCAAGCTCCAAAGAGGGTCCAGCTGCTGAAGACAACCTTCCTCTCCTGGCTTTTTGTCTGGGGGGAGTTTGTTATGAGACAGGCTCTTATCTGGCTGAATTGCCCTTCGGTAGGTAGACCAGGCTGAGTAGGTAGACCAGGCTGGCCTTGAACACGTCCCACCCTTTCTTGGTTTTGTTTGTTTTGTTTTTTTTTTTTTTTTTCAAATAGGGCTTCTTTGAGAAAACAGCCCTCAGTATCAGGAAGCTAACTTTGTAGCCCAGGCTGGCCTTAGGCTGGGTGTGGTGGTGCAAGCCTTTTATCCCAGCACTGTTAGAGGAATTCTGGGATCAAAGGCATGCACCACCACACCCAGGCTTTGTTTTGTTTTCTAACTGGACACCACATTGTTTTCTAAAGCAGGAGTTCTCCACCTTGGGTCACATGCAGATACCTTCCAGATCAGATATTTACATTGTAATTTATAACAGTAGCAAAATTACAGTTAAATAATAAAGAAATAAATTTATAGTGTGAGGGAGTTCCCACAGTCACTTCAACACTGCATTTTAAAGGGTTACAGAATTTGTTGAGAAACCACTGTTCCAAGCAGTAAGTATTTATACTTGGGTTCCCATTTTAATTGAAATGAAAAGAACAGGAAGAAGTGTGGTCTCCTGCACTCAGAGCCAACCATATCCTCCACGGTACCTTAGACAAACCATTACAAAGATGTCATCACAGGATTCTATGACCCTAGGGTCTGGTGCTGGGCAGGCAGGACTCTACGAACAGTGGAGGCTGCCATCTGTCTTCTAGTGTCTTACTGTCCTGAGCAGGAAGTGTCTGTTTGATCTTTGTGCACAGGCCACACCTGTGAGGCCCAGGTACTATGAGTTGCATAAAACTTGGTTATTTTGTATAAACCTTCGTGAATATTGCCATTTTGAAAAGACTCCATGTTCTGGTTTTCTTTGGTCTCATGAAAGCCTCTTTTTTCCTGTGGCTTATACCTCCCATACATCCAGGCCCATATTCTGCCTGAACCTGTCTCTCCTGCTCTCCTGAGAGCAACTAGCTGCAGAGCAGGCTCTGAGCAGCCTCATGTGGGTAGCAGAGCCCAGAAACAGCAAGCGGCTCCTGAAAATCTAAATTGTAGGATATGTGGTGGATGGACTGGTATTCCAAAGGAAGGGATTTCTGTAAAACACTGAATTATGAAGGAGTATTGATTGTGTGGGCAGACGTATCTAGAAGACTCCATCTTTTGTCTTCTTATACTTATTAGAATATAGAGAAATGTTCAAATCAGCTATTTATTCTCAATGAAGTCCCTGAATACATAGAACATGCCTGGTGCATGTTATACAATCAAATGTTACCTTATTTCTTCTTAGACATAATCTCTCTGAAAGCTGATATTGCTTGCAAAGTACTACCAAAGCTCAGGAAGGTGATCAGAAATCTTGCTGACAGGCACAGATACCCAAAATAATATTCTAATTGGCCAAGCTAATATTTGATCCAAGTTCATAAAAGTTTGAAGTCAGATAATTAAATGCAAATACTGTCTTCATCCCAAAGACGATAAGAATGCCTTTAAGCTAATATTTTTAACAAGAACTGTTCAACTGCACTCTCTTGTAAATTTTATCATACCTGAGGCGGTTTTCCTCATTCGATTAGCTGGAAAGCTGAATTTATCCTGAGGCAAACCAGACATCTAGTATGGGCTAAACTCCACAACTGGAGCTTAAATTTGGCTTAATATATCCCCACTTGGATCTCCCTGTTTAATTCTCTTTCATATGATAACATTGGTTTATTCATAGTCCTGACTTAGCACCTGAACAAATGGAACCTCATGTCTTATTCTAAGAAAATAAGAAAACTTTGCAAAAAACCACCAGAGTTCCTGAATGGAAATCAAATGCAAATGTGACTCAACTTTTTCTTGATGTGACTTAGAGTGGAGATTTGGCTGGGGTAGGTATGTAGTTGTCCCCCACTCTGTGGGGACCCTTATTCACTATGACAGGTTATAGGGATTGTGACTCCCAAGACCAGCCAAGGTGACTACAGTTCTGATGCTCACATGAGAAATGTGACACCCATCTATTTTATCAGACATTAGGCCTTGTCTTTAAGTCTGATTCACACAGTTTTATTTGAAGTTTAAGGACTCCAGGAAAATATTAAGTCATGTTCTTGTAAGTATTCAGTCAGTTCTCATCTAGGGACATCATTCTGCCTACTGTCCATGCATGTAGAGTGCTTGTCACTATCGCATGACCTGTCCACCATCTGATCCGTTTGTTGGCCTTACAAGTTTAGTACCATACACCACCTTTCTTCTTTGGAGTTTGTCCCTAAGGATTTTGGAAAATAACACAAATCATTCCAAAGATGTTAAAAAGTTGCTAGGGATAATGGCACATACATCCCTTGGAGATGGTGACTGGGTGTCATGAATTCTAGGTCAGCAGGAGCTACATGATAGGACCCTATCCTATTTTTTAAAATACAAAGAAAGGAAGAAGTAAATGGGTGTGGGACCTGATATAGTGTCCCTAACAGGGCACATTACCACTTTACAGTTTCAAAGACTGCTTTTCTATCATTTGTGGAACTCAGTTCCTACAATGTTCAGTCAAGCTGTACTTTGTCTAGAGATAAATTATAGGGGATGTGTTCTACTATACCTGAATTTGACAGGGCAGTAAACTTAGTAGTGGAACTGCTCCCTCAATTTAAAAAGAAAAAAAAAAGCACACTTAGTAAATTCCCATTGCATTAGTATATCTACTTCATGTTCCTTGGAGTGATTGGGTGTTGGAGGGTATGCCTGTGCTGTGTGTGCCTCTTTCAAGAGAATGTGCCAAGCAGCAGAGACAAAAATAAGCCAATGACTAGCGGATCAGGAAGGAAGGAAGGAAGGAAAGAGAAAAGAAATAAGCTTAATGAGAAAGATGTTAGCAGAGTATTTCGAAGATCTCCAGATACAAGCAAGGTCAGTGTGTATGAAATAAATATGGAGACACTTTGTTTAAGTTAATTCACAAAGGCCAAGACATCATTCTAGGCTAGAGCTAGGCACGTTGCTGTCTTGTAACTAACAGACACGTGGCCACGGAACACTCAGCGCCCTGATGGGGAAATGGAATGTGTCACTGAGGCATTCATTGACAGTGGTGTCTGCCCTGAGTCTGGGGATCAAGACCAGTTAGCAGAACGAAGGTGAAGGGGAGGAAATCGCAGTTAGAGGGGCCAGCACAGGTCCAAGCTCAGGCCCATCTGAAAACAGTTGGTAATGAAAACAGTTGGTAACAGGGGTGAAATCAGACTGGAGAGGTAAATGCTAGATGAATGTCTTTAATCGTTAAACCCAAGGACAATAGCAAGCTATTGGAAAATTTCAGGCGCACAATCAGATTCCCATTTAAAGCTATTCTTCTGACTGCCCTGAAGGAAATGGATTGGAGGCAGGCAGCGTTGGAAGAATTGAACAGTTAAAGAGGTTGCTAAAGCAATAAGGGCAAGTTATGGTGGTGACAGAGGGTAAAGGATAGAGATCCGAGATATAATTAGGGAGCAGATCCAACAAGACTTGGGGGTGTGGACTGGCAAAGACAGTGAGTGTGTCTCCATCTGAGACTCTTGGCCTAGCCAGACATGTGTAATTGATGGATTCTGGGCCAGGGGAGGCAGGAGGCATTCCTGGACTGGACATTGGGCTGAACTGTAAACATTGTGAACTTCTCTCCAGACATCGGGGTAGAGAGAGCATAACTATGCCTAAAGGCAAATTTATTTGGCAGCCTCCAGCATGGGTACTGGATGAGCTGGTGAAGATTCTGAGCAAGGTAGAGTAGGATGCTTTTTTGTTTTTCTTTGTTTTGTGTCCTAGAAGTCACTATATAGACCAGACAGCCTCAAACTCACAGAGAAACAGACAGCTCCCCAAGTAGTGGGATTAAATGTGTGTGCCACCACACCTGGCCTCCCACCCAGCATTTATATAGATTTTAGAGATTCCAACTCTTGTCTCCATGCTTGTTAGGCAAGGATTTCAACCATTTATTCATTTCCTCCGCCCAACAAAGGCAAAATATACATAGAAGTTATCATTTTCTCTATAAATTTTAAAGTTTTTAATGTGTTATTTTTTATCTTTGAGGATTTGGGGCACTTTTTTTTTCTTATTTTGAGCAGTTTTGAGTTCATAGCAAAATTGAGACAGGTGAGGATTTCTGGTTTTCCCATCCCTCGCCTCCCCGTCTCCAGCTTTCCACACCAGGATTTAGTTGGTGGACCGTTATTGGCATCCCATAAATGGCACCCAAGCTGAACTCACATCCAGTTCACTCCTACTGGAGAATATTCTGTGAGTTTAGATCAACATACAGCAATACAAATTCCCACCATGTGTTCTGCAGCGTCTTCCTGTCTCCCACTCATTCTGACAATCTTTTTGTCATCTCCATAGCTCTCTTCTTCCCAAAAGGTCATCGTCAGTGCCATGGAGTATTTTGTATTTTCAAATTGGCTCCTTTCATTAAAATTCAGAGTTGAGGTTACGTGCATGTTTGGGACTCCATGGCTCATCTATTTTTGGCATCTGATCTCCATGTCTGTGTTCTTTTATCCAATCACCTGCTAACAGACATTTTGATTGCTTCTAATGCTGCTATAAATATCCACGTGTGATATCAAATGTAAAAATTCAATTTAGCCACTCATTTGTTTGTTTGGTTTAGACGGTGTTTTGAGGCAGGTCTCGGTGTGTGGACTAGACTGGCCTCCATCTCATGTTTTCCCTGCCTCAGACTCTCAAGTGCTGGGGTGATAAGTATGGAGCACTGCCTTGGTTTTATTTTCAACTATTATTAAATATAAGTTCCACAGTGGCGAGCTAGTTGCTATACGGCCAAGCCACAACCTCTTTTCATCTTGCAAGAGTAAAATTCTGTGTCAACTGAAGAGTGATGCCATTCTTCTTTCTGAACGGACAAACCTAGCTATCTCATAAGGAGTCTGTCTTTTTGTCTGTGGCTTTTCCCTATCTTTCAGAATTCCCTTTCAATAGAGGTTGAGGAACCTGCCTTTCCGTTTCTTCCTCTGCCTCCCTCTCTCCTCCATCCTTCTGTTCATGGATGGAGACTCGAATTGCTTCTACCTTTTGGCCACTATGAATAATTGTCAAATATAATGTATTTTTTGTGATCGTTTAAGGAGGTACAAAATGAGGGGACAGGGTGTTTTGAGAGAAATGCTAAGATTGCTCCCTAATGGTCTTAGCAAACGAATTGAGGAAGTAAGTGACTCCTGCATGGGAGGAGGAAAGAGTCATCCGGGTGAGAGGACCACAGGAATGTTCTGAGGAGATGCAAGCTGTGTATAGACAAAACAAGGCAAGAAATGTGTGTGGCTGGGTGAGTGAGGCAGATGAGCTCCTGGGTGTCATGACTACATGGGAGAATGTACTCAGAGCTCTGTACAGGTGCTCACAAAGGGGAAGTCTGGCCTCTCACGGCCCAAGTGAGGTAGTTCAGAATCTTGTGCCAATTCTTGTCCCATTTATCCCCACAAAAGCCACCTTGTTTCCTCAAAAAAGGAGGTGACTCAAATGCAAATTAGTTTGGTTCCCATTTTGAGTCATACATCGAGTCAGATCACAACTATACACTAAACAGTGTCTGAAATGGTTCACATTTTTGTTCGAAAACTATTGTGGAAAAGTGAAGTAATATTTGGATATTGAGTGCAAAAGCAAGTGATAGGCTTTGTCCTGTGTTCATACTTGTCTATTAAAAATAAGAAGAATTCAGTGTTATCTCTTCTTCAAGCCCTGCTTTCATTATCTAGCAGAATATTAGGGGTGAGGGCAATAATGGAGACTCTGTGTTCACACATACAGAAGCTTTGGTCCAACCTAGTGACATGCCCATGTCTCCAGAAACAGTTGGTCCCAAGACTAGAAATAAGACACATGGTCCATCTGGAGCACTCCTTCCAGTTGGAGTATATGAGTGCTTTGTCTGCATGTGTGTAGTATTTATGCAATGTACAGGCGTACACTAGAAAAGGGCTGTCAGATCCCAAGCTACAGTTGTGAGCATCCACAGGAGCGTTGGGAATTGAACTCTTGAGTTAATGCTCTTACCACTGAGACTTCTCTCTAGCTCTTTTCGGTCTTTTTGACTGAGAATGGGATGAAGCTACGGGTATTTTTGCCTTACTTTAATTTTGGAAAATGAACCATCAGAGATTCTGTTAAGTCACCCATAGGAAAAAATGGCCAGGTTTACTTCTAAGTGACCTTTTAAACTGGAGAAGTTACTCCGTGTTTTGCACATGAGAAAGCTGAGCTGCCTCTGAGGAGTTGTACCTTGTTAGTTGGCACCCGTCATGGAGACCACCTTAGACTTCCATTCTCACTCATTTAGTTGACCTCACATTGTTCCTTGAGATCAAATGGTCTTAAAAACTTCCTCAGCCATTGAAACATTTTTTTTCCTTGAAGCCTGCATGTAAAAAAGTCAAGGGCAAAGAAACTTATTGGCACCTTCACAGCCCAGATGGAAAGAGTTGGGTAGGCCTTGTTCAGAGAAGTCCCTGAAGGCACCCTCAATGCTAGACTGTCTTTGGTCACAACTGATTCCAGTCACAATGATCTGTGGCATTTGAAATGATAAATTCTCTCTGAATCATCAGGCACAGTAGTTGATACATTCCTGAACAGGTGCTAAGTTTGTGAGGAGCTTTCAAAACTCAACTGTTTGGTTAGACAGGATGTTCTTTCTTATCTGCAGATTAGAAACTTGCAAGACAAGGGTTCTGGCCCTTCCAAAGGGAAATACTGTGGTATGGACTTAATTTAAGGTCAGTAGGCTGAAACATCCCTGCTCATAAATGAGGGACCTGCTTTTTCTGGCTGAGTTACTAAACCTGGGGCTTATTTCTTCTGAAAAAAATGAAAATATTGGCTGGTAAGATGGCTTAGCAGGTAAGATACTTGCCTGATGATAGGATTTTGATCCACAGAACCCATATAAAAATGGAAGGAGAGAACCAACTCCACAAAGTTGTCCTCTGACCTCTGAGCATGGACTGTGGCCCATGGCCCTATCCACATCATGCATAGACACATGGGAATATGAATATCTTCTCCATGAGATAAGAGAATTTAATGAGTTTTTGTTTTTGTTTTTGTTTTTGTTTTGTTTTTAAGAAAATAAGGAGGCACATTGTAGTGCATGATAAATGTTAGCCTGTAGGGGGAATATGTCGCATTGTAAGTAATTGACGCACCTACTAGTTTAATAAAAACACTGATAGGCCAAAGGCAGACAGGAAGTGTGGGTAGGGCTACCAGACTAAGAAAACTCTTGGAACAGGGAGAACAGAGCAGAAATGCCACAGACAAGCCAGAAGATGCAGAGGACAACTATGTTGCTCTGAGAAAAGGTACCAAGTCACATGGCTGAACCGGATAAGAGTCATGGGTTGGTCTAAGAGTAAGAGCTAGCAAATTATATGCCTGGGCCCCAGGTCAATCAGCGTACAATTAATACAAGAGTCTGTGTGTTTCAGTGGGACTATGGGACTGTAGGTCTGAAAGTCTGTCTGGGCCACCAGGGTAGGCCAGAAAGTCTGGGCTATCAGGCCAGGCCAGAAAGATCAGGTCAGAAACCACATCTAACATTAGACTCTCTTTCTGACATCTTGGAGAACTCACTGAATATCTCCAGACTGACTTTCATCATATGTGTCGTATCTACCTTTGCATGTGGACCTTCTACATAACTTCTTGCAAGTCTTTGCACTGACTGATACCCTTTTCAGCCTCAACACATCCTCTGTCAAATGTTGACTCTGGACCATCAGCCCCACTGTGCTGCTGGATCTAGTTTGCCTTTGTATCTCAGGCCTTCTCCCTTATCAAGCCTTACTGTTGGCTGCCAGCTTCCTTCCTTAATAGATACACAGAAAGCACCGGATAGGTCCCTCGCTGGGTGCCTACTGTATCAGTCTAAGGCCAGCAAACCTTGATGCCTTTCAGGTCCATTGTCACTCCCACAGCCATTATGTTCCCCTGTGGCTTCCAGTTGGGCTCTTCAGTAAGTCTACACCCTCCTGTCTGCTGCTCCTGTGCATACCAATTGCTTTCCTATCCCTTTAGTAGAGCACCCATTCAAAAACAAAGTGAGCTATCTCTCCTGTGCTTCCTGTGCATGAACACTACCTTTAGAGAAGATGCAGGCCACCTGACACATAACCCACACCTATCTGACCCGCTCACTCTCCTCACACATGTACACTACGCTGAATCAGGGTTGTGAGGATGGGTTCCTCCTGGCCTGTTCTGAGGTTTTGTGTATGAGACACTATCTGTGGGATGTTTTTTTCATCTGCTTAGTTCACTCCTACTCACTTTTCAAAACTAGTGGGCTGGAGAGATGGCTCAGCGGCTTAGAGCACTGACTGATCTTTCTGGGTTTCATTCTCAACACTCAACAAAACTCATCAGGCCTCATCTCCCAGAAGCCTTGAGCCCCGAGTTAGATGTCCATCCAGTGTGGTCCCAAGGTCCCACTGTTTTGTATCACATTAAATGAGCTACTTGACACAAGGATTGTTTGTCATTCCTGAATCTTCAGCATTGGGCTCAGGTTGGTCTGAAAGCAGTGAATCTATGCATCATGTTTATGTGAAAAGATGGGCGTGCTAGCGTGCTTTGTAGACCATAGAAGCTCTCAGCTGTATGGGCCTCTCTCTGTTTCTACAAATGTAAAAAGTGCAAGCACTTTGTGTAGATCAGGGGTCCTCAGCCTTCTAATGCTGTGACCCCTCATGGTGACAACCTCTTCTTAAAATTACTTTCACTGCTACTTCCTAACTGTCATTTGCTACTGCTGTGCATTGTAATGTAAATATCTGTGTTACCTGATGTTCTTAGGCGACTCTTGTGAAAGTGTTGCTTGACTCTGCTGGTGACCCACAGGTTGAGAACTGCTGGTGTGTATGTTTGGAGCACAGCCCCTCCAATTGTTACTAATCTGCCTAAAGGCGTTGAGTTATGTGTGTGGGTTGGTGAAGTAGCTCTTGGCTTAGTAAGCATGTCGTTACAAATGTATCAGGGTAGAGAGGTTATAGGAATGAGTTTGACATCTTGAGTTTCAGGGTTACTAGAAACTGAAATTAGAGGCTGATTTTAGGCAAGTGCACAAAAGACTATGTCCTCTTCCCCAACCCAACTTTTCCTGAGTGAACTTTGTTCATATAAGAACAGGCTTCCTCTCCAACCTCTTTACAAATTATTTATTTATACAAATCAAACTTTTCCCCCTTAAGATTCTTTTAAAACTTCATCACACAAAGTTCTTTTCTCTGTATCAAAGGAAAAGACATGTGACAACACCTATGTATTTATATTGTCTTCTCTCCAAAAGCTTCTAGGAAATAACAGTCCATCTTTCCTTGAATTCTGTTTGAATTCTGTTGAATTTCCTCTGAATTTCTTGAGACTGCGTCTCAAGAAAAGAGACTTAGCCCCGGTCCCTGCCAGGCCCCTTGCTCAGCAAAAGACCCGTCTTTAAAAATGTATGCAATAGCAAGATTGCCGGCTTTCCTGTGACAATGACCAGGAAGGCCAAGGTTCATCATCAGAGAGAGCCAAAGCTACCGATGACAGAGAAGTCAGTACAGTAATATATTCAAGAAGGCCTAAGGGTTTACTTCTCAATGAGGATGAGAGAAAAAAAAAATGTGAGCACCCCACTGTGAGCTTATCGTCATGTGCTTCATAGAAAAAGTTGGTAATTAGTCCCTGTGTGAATAAAGTAGAATAGATCAGCGATTGATACTTAGTGGGAAGCGTAAAATGCTCTTGCCAGTCATCAAATTTTAAAGGCTGTAAGAAGGGTTTGGGGATGCCTCTGCCTGTTTGCATACAGTCTCCAACACAGAATTTGTAATAATAACTAAATAGTGTATGAGAATGAAGGAGTGCAGAGTGTTTGAAGGGGAGTGCACGAAGATGTTTGAGATCAGGTGTAGAGAGCCACGCAGCGCATGGTGGGAATTCTAGCAGGTGTCACCCTTCCTTCCAGCAGGGGTTTTGCTTCTGAAGTCCACATGTGTCACAACACTATTTCTGAGGGAACTGACCTGCGGGTTTCAGTCCTTGCCTATTTAAATTGGTTGTATTTTTAAATGTTTATGAAAGGAGATAAACTTACGTTTTTAAACAGTGTAGTGATGCACTCAAGTTTTTGAACCCTTCCTAAAGAGGAAATACACACAAGCTACATCAAAGAACATTTCAGGTTTCCTGGGAGGAGATGTTTTCACCTGCACTTTGCCACTTAACCCTCTTTATTGTTTTTAGGCGCTTATGAGCTCTTCTCTAGATTGGGTGAAAAAACCCAGGTTTGTCTGTCAGGCCCAGAGAACTAAGAGACTCAGGACCCCAGGGAGGACTTGTCGTTCCCATGAAATTGCTGGCATGATTCCCATGGCAACACCAATCGGGGAATAGAAACCCTCATTGTTAAAACATATAGAGCAAGTCTTGCTATTTGGACCGCAAAACTTAACCAAGGTGTGATTTGGCTAGTGAATATTATGATCTTTAAAATGCTGCAGTTAAACTATATACTGTGTACATGAAGTTTTTCAAAAAAAATTAACTTCTAATTGGAAAGGAAAGCAGAGTGGCTCACAGGTTCATAAAAAAGGTCATTTCCCAATTATAGTAAATCATCTTGTGAAAATATACCACAACGTAAAGGAATAGTAATGAGTGTATTTTCTAAGGATCCCTTGACTAATGTGTGGCCTTCTACCCAGCAAGCCTGCAGTCTCTGGACAGAGACAGACAGGTTAATAGATGAAGGCAGCTCAGAGGCAGCCAAGAGCGTAATGGTCCAGCAATTGCTTGCAGGCAAATGGAAGCCAGTTCATCAACATTGTCTCCATTTCCCCTTTTTCTCCCTCTCGGGTACTCCAGGCTGGCATGAAATTCATAATCCTTCTGCTGCTGCTTCTGTACGAGATTATGTGTGTGTGCCACCGCTCCTGACTTTGCTTTTTAAAAAAAATCTTATAATGTGAGTATCAAGAAATTTGCTACCTGCATAAACAAAAGTCTTTGGCACAATTAACAGCATACAAATTCTTGAAGTAGCATTAGGGAAATAATTTAGTCATTTGACTTCCACTCTAGTAATTGGGGAAATGTATATTTGACCAAAATATGTCAAACCTATGTACTTTCCTCCTATATGAAAAACTGCAAATGTTTTGAGCTTTTCAGAGAAAGTACTTATTTGGGCCAGTATTAGAAGTTAGCCATAAATGATAATCTGACAATTGAATAGTAGTATACAAGTACTCTGTTTTATACTTGTTTCATAAACAACTTTTCCAAAAAACTCCTTATCTTGTATTTCATACTGCTTGGGAATGTCTTTCTATATACTGTGAATATCATTCTTTAAATGAAGGGACTGTTTTGGCCTATTGCGGGCACCGTATAAGTAGGCAGAGGAATCGGAACATAGGTAAGAGAAGGAGGGTGGAGTTAAGAGAGATGATCTAGCTGCTCAAGATTGAGCATGCAAGGTAATACAGGTGAGCCACGGGCCACATGACAGGACAGATTAACAGAAATGGGTTGGATTAAGATGAAAGAATTAGCTAGTAATGTGCTAGAGACATAGGCCAAGCAGCATGAAATTCATATAAACGTGAGTGACTTTGGGGGTGGGGGGGACAGCCTAAACAGGGCAGGCAGGTCCAGACCATGGGGCTAGACCAGAAACCCCATTCTACAGAAGGCATCCCAACGTGGGCCGAACACCCACATAAAGCTTGAGAAAGCTTAAAAGGGGTTCTAGAGCACAGAAATGGGGAGCCAAAAGTAGCTTCGAGCTGTAGCTCAGAAGTGGGTCATGGTACAGAGGCAATGTGGCAGTGGCTTGAATTTGCAAAATGGTGCTGGGTTTGCGGCAGGCACTTTAACCTGCACCAAGGCCAGTTCCTGAAGTCTCACAGAAGACTCAGTATAAGCAACAAGCTGCATATGATCAATTTAAGGTTTCTGTTTATATTGAACAAAAAGGGAACAGAACAAAGATGGTTTCTTGGTAGCAACATTTTCTTAGGTCGACTCTGTTTGCCAGCGGTGAGCAGATGTGGCCCCTTTAAGAGGCTGACTCAGTGTTAATGGCAAAATCTCTCTGTGTGGCTTTTTCAGGGACCCTGCTGCCAAATGCTTAAGTGGAGTGAGCAGTAGGCAGTGCAGTGGAGCTCTACTTGATAGTGTGGGACCTAAGATTCCCCTAAGTTGGGGTGGTAAATAGTTTCACAATATTTAATATTGCTTCGCAGAACTGGGACAATAACTGGCACCTCCACCATATTGAAAATCCACGCAGGGTGGAATCAGCAGCACTGCACAGTCTAGTTTTTTAAAAGCTCTTCTGGTTGGGAAATGATTAAGGATTCACAATAAAATAGATTCAGATGGAGAAACCCTCTAAATGGGTTACAATGTGTGTGAAATGTAGATAGGTTTCAGAGAGAAAAGAAAGAGGACAGAGAAAGTCCCTAAAAACGATTAATAGAGTAATAAAAATATAAGGTATGTAAAGATGGAAAATACACAAAGAGTCTGGATTATGGCTATTATTGTGTTTTCCTTTAAGTTTTTAAGTGTTAATGAGCTAACTGCAGAAAGACAAGTGATTGCAAAGGCTGCTAAGTTAAATAGACATTTTAAGGGTATTTTATCTTGGAAGTTTGTGTCTAAGGATATGTTGCTTTGGAAAAGAGGCTCTGCTTTTGCTTCTACAGAAGATGAGAACCTGTGAATTGCTTCCAGGAAAATGTGGTTTCATCAACCAAGACCACCTGAAAATTCTCTAATGGGAAGAGATGGTCACATCAGCTTCAAGGCTACAGACTAAGATGATCCAGCCTCAGGACCCTCAAAAGATTGCTAGTGCCCCTTAATGTAGAAAGCTACACCCAAATTCCCAAAATATTGCTTATAAATGTTTGTTTTCATTATAAATGGTTAATGGCCATAGTCAATCTCTTTCTAAGGAAAAAATCTCTTTTTAAGAAAAAAAAGAGGGATATGGTATAGGAATAATTTTAAAAGATAGATTATTGAATTTACTTTAATCAAAAAATAACTATTAATCTCAATATTTTAAATTGGTATGGATTTTGATTTATTGATACAAATTTAAGGTCAATTTTGTTATGCTTTATGTATTTTTCTACTCTTGTTTAAGGCATGATGTTTATGTAACTCATTTCAAATTATAATGTATATTAAGAAATACAGATTGAGTCATCTATGATAACCAGACTTACAGTCATGTTAATTAGATTTCTAGGTCCACAGAGATATTTCAATTAGATATGAAATCTTCAAACACTTCAAAGACCTACAGAATATGACATTTAAAATATTTTAAGAACTTATACTTTTTTGGACAGTGAGACAGGTCGGCTCCTGGCAGCACCAATCTACTTCAAGAGAAAAATGGGCATCGAAAAACCTTCATGTAGAGTTTACTTTCTTTGTGGCAAAAGTTAGCCATCGGACAAGAAACTTCTTGTATTAACTGCTTGACAGTATGCTGTATAAACTGCACATGCAGGACCCATAGGAAAGTGACCTCTGAACTTTGGCAGAACAGGCCGAGATGGTCCTTCAGGTTCCTGCTTTGCATAGAAAACTGTCAGACATTCTTAAAGACACAAGGAGAAGCAACTGACAAACTATGCAGAATGGGTAGAGCAGGCCTTCAGATTGTGTGCTCCTTTCCTGCTTCACTGAAAGGTATGCCAGAGACTCTGGGCCTCTAGGCTGAAGATGGATGCCCCAACATTACAGAGGACCTTGGCAGACAGGTGTCATTTCTGTCATTGGAAGTTGCTTGTACTTCCTGTTTACTTGGGTAATAGTATATCCTTCTGTGGTCTTTGATGTAGTTGAAGATTATATAGTTAGAGGTATAGTTTTTCTTAGTTATTATAAAAAGTATATTAGATATGAAACTTTAGACTGACAAGGATAAGGTAGGTGATAGAATATTTTCTTTAATTTTGTTAAATACAAATAGACTAGATATTATAACTATAATTCTTCCTTGATAGTTGTTTTGTTATATGTAATTTTGCTTTGTTGAAATTGAAACCTTCCTTTTTGATTAGACAGAAAAGGGGAAGTGATGTGGGAATGTCTTTCTGTACGCTATAAATATTCTTTAACTAAAGGGACTGTTTTGGCCTTTGGTGGGCACTGTTTAAGTAGACTGGAAATCTGAGCATAGGTAGGAGAAGGATAGTGGAGTTAAGAGAGACACGATCCAGCTGCCCATGATTCAGCAACAGAATAATGAAAATGGATTGGATTAAGATGAAAGAGTTATCTAGCAATATGCCTGAGCGAAAGGCCAAGCAGAATGAAATTAATATAAGCATAAGTCATTGGGGGGGGGGGGGTGCGCTAAGCAAGGCGGGCATGTCCAGACCATGGGGCTGGGCGGTCTGGGGCTAGCCCGGCTAGAAACCTCATTCTACAGTATACCACCATACCTGGCTCTCCTTTGCTTTTTAAAAAATCTTATAGTGTAAGTATCAAGATCTTTGCCAGCTGCATAGACAAAAGTCTTTGGCACAGTTAATAACATATACAAATTCATTGAAGTAGCATAGGGATTAATTTAGTCATTTGACTTCAAACCTGATCATTGGGGGAATATATATTTGACCAAAATATGTGGAATCTATGTACTTTCTTCCTATATGAAAAACAAATGTTTTGAACTTTTCAGAAAAAGTACCAATTTGGGCTAGTATTGGAAGCTAGTCATAAATGATAATCTGAACATTAAATAGCAGTATACAAATACTGTTTTATACTTGTTTCAAAAACAACTTTTCCAAAAAACTCCTTATTTATCTTATATTTCATACTGCTCAAATTCCTATATTTTCCTTTCTGGTCTCTTGACTGTCTCTAGCTTTTCTGCCTCATGTACATCTTTCACTGCTGTATAAAATGATGTGTAGTTATCTTTAAATCACTGTAACATGTAGTAAAAAGTTTCTGGCCCAGACTTCCGGGCCTGGCCTCAAAGTTTAAGCCCACAGACCCACAGAGACACACAGATGCTTACATTAGTTTTAGGCTGATTGACCTAAGACCCCAGCATCTAACTTACTAACTCTTTACCCTTAAACTAACCCATGACTCTTATCCTGTTCAGCCATGCAGCTCGGTACCCTTTCTCAGAGCAGTATAGTTGTCCTCTGCATCTTCTGGCTTCTCTCTGGCCTTCTGCTCTGTTCTTCTTTTTCTCAGAGTTTTCTTAGTCTGGTAGCTCCGCCCATATTTCCTGTCTGCCTTTGGCCAATCAGCGCTTTTTATTAAACCAGTGGGTGGGACAATTACTTACAGTGGAACAACATAATCCCCTACAGTAACATAACCTCATTCATGTAGAGGTTTCTTTACCACTGCAGCAGAACATATTGAAGGCATTTCTGCTTTGTTTACATTTGGTAATTTTGAACCAAGCATAACTCTAGATCATAGCCATATTTCTAATTATTTTTAAGTAATTTAAACTCACTTTAAAAATATTTCACATTAAAATGGAAGTATCTGGTTGGCTGTAAACTGCTGTATGTGTCAAATGCCAGGTGCCGTAAATTATGTGCAGCTTCAGTGCAGCATGTGTCTGGACCACTTAGTAAATAATCAAATGTTTTTGTCCTTCCCATCTCTCTCGCTTTGACCTTGGATTTGGCCTCCAACTCCATGTTGTGTATCCACTTCTTGCTCTTGCAATTCCTTACTGGTTTTTGAATCTGGGCCGTAGACTTGATAATAGAGGGAAGCTCCCAGTACAGAGTTGGGGTTCAGATATAAACACTCAGATCCCCCTGTCACCGTTCAGTGACATACATAAGGCAACCTCACCGAGAGACAGACAAGAGGACCGCAGGCTGGTTTGAGGGCACCTACCTTGGCTGTGGTTACTATGGTAACAGTGACCTTTCACCTAGCACATTTAACCTTTTACTCATTTTACTCACAGTATTTGGTTTACTTCAGAATCTTGTTTATTTTTGTCCAATTAGAAAATAAAGGATGAGGATGACTGTGTCTTTATACTCTCTGTGAGAAATATATAAACACGTCCACATCTGTGTATTTTTTCCAGCAGCTTCTATACACACTTCATATAAAAGTTATACAGTGAACATAAATAAACTTCAGAAGTGAAATTTTTGCATTCCATCTTTTCCTTGCCTATCATCTGGGTGTGTTTGTGTGTGAATCTCACTTCTGTGATACTGTGTCTTTTTTTTTTTTAAATCCAATATGTAGAAGGGCCTCCAGGGCAGATATCTTAGAACTGGATGATCACCCGGAGTTAGACAGGATAAATTGCCCATGTCTAGCTTCTTCATATCCATGACCCGGGACCAGGAGAAAAAAAAGAGTCAGCCTTCTAAAACTGTTTCAGGTTAAAGGGTACAGAGCATCCTGGCTTGTATTCTGCCTAAAGGACAAGGCTTTCATTTGATAAAGATCATTAGTCACTGAGATATATATTCGAGAGTTCCCAGTGGCGAGCCTTCAGTCGCCAGTCACTGGAGTATACCAGATGGTTCATTAGCATAGGCTAGACAAGTCAAAGGCTTTCAGAATCATTTAGAAAATGTCAAACAGAAACAAGAACCCTGTCACGTTTTATTAGAATTAACTACATCACACCCTGGACACAGATTTCACCTTGGGTCAGAAAAATTAATATAGAATTATATGAATTGTGTAATATACTGGTTTAAGATTGGTCTTTCTCTAGGGACTCATTTGCTGGCAATATATTATGATCTTTCTACTTTAAGAATCCTCAAACCTTTCAGTTTGTAAGATATGAGAAGAGTTGACCTTGCTCAAAATCCATTGGTGTCTAATTGATTTGAGCTATATGCAAAATTTCAACCAGGCTGTCTTGCAAAACTCTTTTGCGGTCCTTCTCCCGGGTAGAATGGTAAGTGGAGCTCCTTCAGCGGTGTGTAAAGCACACTATAGTGAGTAAAAGACAACCATGAACAGAACATTGCTTTAGTAAATGGGATTCTAAAAGAAAAAAAAGCAAAAACATGCCATTGAAATCTTGTCTTTGTTTTGTTTTGTTTTTTTAAACCCAGACGTCAAGAATCTTGAGAACTTCCAGCTGGTGGAAGGTGTCCAGGAACAGGTGAACGCTGCCCTGCTGGACTACACAGTTTGCAACTACCCACAGCAAACAGAGAAGTTTGGGCAGCTGCTGCTTCGGCTCCCGGAAATCCGGGCAATCAGCATGCAGGCCGAAGAGTATCTGTACTACAAGCACCTGAATGGGGATGTACCCTACAACAACCTTCTTATTGAGATGCTGCATGCAAAAAGAGCCTAAGTTACCACCCCTAGAAGCTTGCTCTAGGAACAAAGACTGGAGGGAGAGGAGAAGGAGGAAGAACACATAATACTCTGAACTGCCCCGAGCAATGCTAATTACAAACTTGGCTTAAAGACACTGAATTTTAAAAAGCATAATAATCGAATACTTAATAGCAAATAAATGATATATCAGGGTATTTGTACTGCAAACTGTGAATCAAAAGCTTCACATCCCCAAAGGATTCATATGAAAGACATTGTAATGGGATGGATTGAACTCACAGAGTCCAATACACATCAGAATAAAAATGGACAAAATAACTCTTGTATATTTAGAGTGAACTGTTATTATTAAGAAATCCAGCGGTTGATCGGTGTTATTAGTTGGACTTGTCCAGAATTTCTCCATGGTGAAGCTGAACAACTCTCAAGAAAGACTACACGGGCTGTGCCTTGGCAGCCCCCTCCTTCCTCCCAGAAGGCCCTATCCACCTTCTGACCATGAGCTCTGAAGCTATCCTAAGGACTTAGTTCAGCAACACCCAGTAGAAGCTCCACTAAATCATGAGTTCCAAATGTCTGTCTTAGACCTGCCAACAGCTAGTAAGAACAACGTATAAATTTGTCAGCTTGCCATTTTAAATATGTTCTGAAGTTGTTTGGTCGTGTGTCTGTAATTTAAAAAAAAAAAAAAAAAAAAAAAAAAGCAGGCAGTATCCCTCTTCTATGTAAGCATTAGTTAATATTAAAGGGGGATCAACAAACAAATGTAAGCAAATACTCCCAGCAAGCGAGTTAGATTTTATTTCTGCTACTATTGAAATGTGGCTTTGGCATGGTTGGGTTTCATAAGAATTTTTGGCTAAGAGGCTTGTCCGTATACATCCGTCTGTTTAGTCATCAGAGTCTGTAGTTCACTTAAAGATAAAAACACTAAACATCTTTTGCCAGGATGTGTCAAGTAGTCAAGTAGCCGAAAAGTCGAAGCATGTTAAGCAATGAAAAATCAAAGAGAAGTTGAGCTGAGAAGGTAGCTGACTCAAGGTTCATTGATAGGGCATCTCCTGACCTTGGCGTGCAAAAAGCAGTGATTCTCATGGCCTGGGAAGACAGTGAAGTCATTCAAATCTACAAAGGGCAATGGAAGAGAGTGATGCCGGCCTATGTCATAGACCAAAGTATTCTGTAGAACAAAAATACTTGGGAGCCGAGGTGGCAAGCACACTCTCCAAACAATGCTGTCAGTATTAACAGACGATGGCGACAGGTATGGAAGCCTTGCCTCGCTTCCTAGTCCTAAAGGGATCTGTGCAGATGCAGTTCAATATTTTGTTGAAAATAAAAGTATTAATACTTTGAAGTCAAACAAGATAATAGTGTTTACATTCTTTAGGTCCTGGGGGGAGTTGGGGGGACTCTGACACTACAAGATAGCAAAAGCAGTCTTTTCTTTTTCGTGTTATTTTTCTGGTTAGTGATTATTTTTAACAGTACTTAATTACTGTATTGTCGTGAGACGCTAAAATCAAGAACAGACTCATTCCATCTTTAAGTTGTTGAGATCAGCAGCACAATCATTTGTAGAAACTGTAAAAAAAAAAAAGAAAGTATCTTCCAGCCCCTTAATTTTTGTTTTCACAAATGTTTCTGGCTTTGGAATACTTTATTTATATTGTATATCATAGTTTCAACTGTAGACAATTATGATGCTAATTTATTGTTCCTTGGGTTCCCCTTTGTATAAGATAGAGCCAAGGCTGAAGAAACCAAATATGTGTTTACTATAGCATGTCTTCAAGTTAGTGGAACATAGTTCAGGGGTCTAGAAGGGTCTTAATGATTAAAACCATCCACTTGATTACATGTCTGGAAATTCCCATAATCCTTCTATTGTTTATTTAATATCCATTGTAAATCACAGGACTTGTAGATTTTTCTCGTTTTGAAGTCATTTTAACAAGACAAGAGTCTTGCCTGTTTTGTTTTACCAAACATTGTAAGTTGTATACCAAAGATATTAGTTTATTGCTTTAGTGTGTACAAAGAAGATTATTTTATTACATTTATTAATCACTTCTAAATATCCATCCTCATGAGGGATGAACATTAGCTATGCTGACCTTGACTCCCAGTCTTCATGGTTCAAAGAAGGGTGGAAAGTCAATCAGAGCTCAGATCCAAAGCATTAAATAAAACAAGCATGGCTGTTCCTCCCAACTAAGAGCCAGTTGGTTAAGGCTCATGGAGAAGGAGTGGTGATCCAAGGGATTGAGAGAGCCCTAGCCTGTCTGTGTGGGTATAGGCTAGAAGGATGGTTATTTGGAGGATTTTAAACATTGAAAAATATCCATGTTTTCTTATTTCAAGTATATTGTACACCCTACTGAATATTAAGCCTAAAAGTGTCACTCCTGCTATGTTGTTAACCTAGTAGCTTTTACCCCAAGAATGATTAGAAAGCCAGACAACAGCCACACCCATGCCTAGGATGGAAGCAATTAAGCAGGTGTGTGCCAGCCCAGCATCTGGGACCCTTTCAGAGCTGGCCAGTTGTCTGATGTCAGTTGGTAGCCAGTTTGTAACTTAGCCAACTGCCTTATCAATCACAGGAGTTGCTAATAAAGGCAGACCCAAGTGGGAAGGTTCTCAGCTGAGCTGGGTTTCCTATAATTGGTCTCTGTGAACAGACAATCTCTAATGTCGGAATCTTTGGATTATGCCCCTTCTGCAGCTGCCTTGGACTTGAATCCTCCGTGTTCAGAGTGTGAAGTTGGTTACTTGTTTCCTTACTGTATCAGTGAAATACATATTGTCATGTCGGTTCTTGCCGGGAATTTCTCAATAAAATGGATTTTTTTTTTCAGTATTTCAATAAATATTGATATGCCTACCTGGTAACTTAAAATCCTTTATGCTGTCCTTGTATTGGATATGAAAGCATCTACTGATTAAATAACATGCCTAGGAATGGACAAAGAATAGATACTTGGTGTGTAAGACTTCAGATGTTAGCAAATAACAGAGCATTTGATTTGTGCACTATAATTCCAACATGAAATAAGATATGTCGTTTACAGTTTTAGTCTGTTGGCACAAAATTCTTAATCTAACTTTTTCTCTATGAAACACTGTCCTAATACATTTCCAAAGTGCCTTTTAAATTAAGGTTCTCAAAACACCTGCATTTTAAAGCTCTTTGAACAAATTAATACATTGTTCAGAGGTGGACTGGAGCAGAATTGCATTTTGTTTTACAGTTAGCACAAGCCCGGATTTCTTCGCTACACCCTGTCCAGTAGGAGCATTCTGACAGCTTTTGACAATCCAGCACCTAGCAAAGATACTACACATCAAAAGGCAAGAATAATAAAGAAAATCAGGCATCAGTATATATGCATCAACTCAGAACCAGGACCTGGGGTCATGACTCTATGTTAAAGTAATTGTATAAATATGAGGACCAAAGTCCAAGTGCTCAGAACCTAGTAAAAGCTAGGTAGGCAAGGAATCCTATCTCTAACCCTAACTAGAGGGGGTGGAGATAGGGTTCGCAAGCCAGTTACATAAACACCCAAGGAAACCTCAGACCTTCATATGCAAATGTGCAGGCATGCACATAACATACACACACAACACATTATCTTCACAACCCTAAAAGTTTTAATTCCCCTGGAGTTTAACCCTAAAAGTAAAATGTCTAAAAAACATTAAATAAATAGGCCTTCTCCAATACTACCCAGCTTTTGGAGACATTCAAAGCCAACTAAAACAGCTATAAAAATTCATATTGGGAATAAAACATGAACTATAAAATCTTATGTCACAGATCAATTATAAAATATCAAAGACTAGCCTCCCCTTTTCACTGCCCTCCATCCTCTTCCAGCTAGAGTGGGCAGAATGCCTTGGTCCTACACCAGACATTCTGACATAGGATACTGTAAAAACTTACCAGCCGGATATATCCACATGTGCACACACATCATGAAACTGAGATTTTGAGCAACTAGACTGTTCTACAAATCCTACCTCCCCTCCCCCACCCTCAGTGAGGAAGAAAAACTAAATGATCCTTTGCATGTCAGAAAAAATCCAAATATGCATTCATGTTTAATTGAACTATGACTTACACCATACATGTGTGCACCCAGGTTATCGCCCAGATCAGCTGAAGTGAGAACACCAGATTTAAAAAAAAAAAACAAAAAAACTTTTTTGAGCAGGAGAGTTTCTCCAGAGTCTACTGGCAGCTCTCAGAGGTCATCCTGACAGAGTCAAGGGGGGCCACTTCCATCCTTAGAATAACACACACCAAGTTGCTGAGTCCAGTACAGCCCAAGGCACCAAAAGGGATAAAAAATGACTTCTGCTGATGTGCATTTGATGGTTATGTTGGATATTCAAAGTAACTTTGAGGGGGTTTGTACCTTTAACTAAGTTTGACGTTCGGTTTGAAGCCATCTCTGATGTATAATTTTATGAAAACCATGTGGAGACTTTGTTCACCAGAACACAGGTCAGAAAAGCTACAACACTTAGTGATCTTGACATTTCCCTGGAATAATACAGACCAATTTTCCTTAGTGCTGAACAGGAAGTGTATAGTTTAGTCACTCAAAATAAATATTCTTGGAGAAGTCTAACTGCTCCACGTAAGCATTTGTTTTATGTTAAGTGAGGAATTAATAATGTGGTGAGTGGTGTCAGGCTATGCTTGTGGTTTTGTTTGAAGAAGAGCCTTCCATGTTTGCTGCTAAGGGAAGGTGGCAAAGGGGGTGTTATTAGACTAACTGCTGGGTTTGAGGCTATCAGTGGGATGCAGAGAACTGGCCCCTATCTGTTCCGTTCCTCAGATCTGAGGCTACATCAGGAGCTTTGGCCACTCCCAGGTCAAACTCCCAGCTATATATAGCAGGTCAGGTTTCAGATTCTCACTCTGACCCTATTAGTTGAAAATAACCGAGGCACATCACCAAATGAAGTATAGACACCTAGTTTGTTGTATTAGGTCATCAACATGAGAGACAATCAGTCATGTGTGAGCCAGTGCTGTACCCCATCCTCTGGTTTTGGCCATTCTTCTGAGGCCAGCTCAATTAGCTATGACTAGACTAGAGTTTCCCTACATTCTGCACCAGGAACTGAAGCCCTGTCGGGCTTCTCAGCCACAGTCCTCTGCTCTACTTCAGTGTCCCTTCTTCCCACAAGGTCCTGGTATCTAAAACCTACACATTCCTTTTCCTGCTTCTCTCAAATCAATTCATATCTGGCCTCCCTGACACTTCACATCAAACCCTTGGCACTTCTGTCCTAAAATTATGTGTCCGATTTCTGGCTAGACTCCTGCTGTTAGCTGGTCCATTCTCAACTTCGCTCCATCTAGCAGCCAGCCCAGTAGAATTACCCAAGTACTACCTTCCCATATTTGACCCCTGCCTTCACTAAAAATAAAAAATAAAAATAAACAGGAACATTAGGGCAAATGCAGTGACTCAGTTATTTCTAAGCCTCTGGCTCTGTGCAGAGATCTGGCTCTGTGCAGAGACTGATAGATCCATCCCATAATTTACACACACACAGACACACACACACACACACAGACACACACACACACACACACACACACACACGCATGCACGCACGCACACATGCACACACATGCACGCACACACGCACACACAAATGCACACACACACACACACACACACACACATGCACACACGCACACACACACAATTAGAGCTCCCTGGCCCACAGACCACATAAATCCTTGGGATAGTTTGCTAAAACTTAAAATACTAACAGTAATTAATAAAAAAAAAATGGGAGTGGTCTTTGGTATGTGTTGTTGGTGATCTTTCATGGGGAAAGGGGGTGACTCAGACTTTTATAGATTCCTGCCTGTGATCAATGGGCTCCATTATTTTTCACCTGTGCAGACGGTACTTCATGGCAGAAGGACTTGATGAGGCAACTGTCCACCTCATGGCCAAGAAGCAAAATAGAAAAACAGAAGCCAGGGGCTCACAATTCTCTTAGGTAAGCTGGGGAGCTCCCACAAGGCCTCACCTCCTAACATCCCTATTACCTCAAGGACTAAGATTTTAGCCCATAGATCTTTAGGACACATTCAAAATCCTAACTATAGCAGTCTTCATTTGCCTTAACTTGGACCATGCACATGTCAGTTGAGCACAGACTGGAATGCCATGCTCCAAGATGCTCATGTGCCCCAAGCCTAGTATCACAGGGTACTTCATATACTTTCAAGGGCAATTTACTTTTGTTGTTAACTGATGTATGACATTTCCTGAGAAGACACAAGGAAACAGACCAAAGACCCAATTCTGCGTTAGACTGCTGGTAAACCAGTAAGCTTCCTGGGGTTCCAGGAACATGGGTCGTTCGTGGATGGCAGTGTCACTTTTAAGTCCACCTTATTTGTGAGACTACCTACTCTCAAAACTGCATCCTTGGAGCTCCCTGGCAAACTGGCAGGGAGCTTTACCTAGCTTGATTGGGAAGGAGGGTTTGTCATTTTCTGAACTTATATACAGTAAGTTTCAAGCTGCCTTGCTTCCTCCCTCCTAGAGAGTGTTATTTCAATGTAGGAGATACAACCATGTTCTGGTTCTATTTCTGTTGCTGTGATAAAATTTCCTAATGAAAAAGAAACTCTGGGGAGGAACCATCCCTGCGGGGACTAGAAGCAGCTGGTCCTATTACATCCACAGTCAAGAGCAGAGAAACAAATGCATGCTTACATGTTGCTTAGCCAGATACTCTTATATAGGCCACGGTTCAAACCCAGGGCATGCTGTCCATTTTCAGAGCAGGCTTTCCCATATCAATTAAGGCCATCATGACAATCCTCCACAGGTATGCCCACAGGACAACCTTGCCTAGAAAATCCCTCACTGGAATGCTCTTCCCAGGGATTCTAGGTTGTGTTGAACTGACAATTAAAGCTAGCCCTCACATGCCTATACAACATTAGTTCAAGGAACTAAGCACTGGAAATGACATTCTCTTTACACAAAAATGGCTGCCGTCTGAAGAAAGAGATGTGAGAGGAACTAGAATCATACTGAGTGACCCCAGAGAGAAGAAAGCTACCTGAACAAGATAGGCAGTGTTGCCAGGAAAGATCACAAAACAAAGATTAAAACAAACAAACAAAAAAAATGATAACTTAGGTCACGTGTACTAGAGGCTGAGATCTTGCAGAAACTTCCATTCAGACCAGACTGGACAAGAGTGCTGAGAATGTGCCTCTGCTTACGGTGGGGTGGCTAGCTGCAGTGGGATTATGTTGTTACATTATAAATAATTGTCCTGTCTACTGGTTTAATAAAAATGTGATTGGCCCGAAGGCAGCTGGGAAGTGTGGGTGGAGCTACCAGACTAAGAAAACTCTGGGAACAGGAAGAACAGAGGAGAGATGCCACAGAGAAGGCAGCAGATGCAGAGGATAATTGTGCTGCTCTGAGAAAGGCACTGAGCCACCGCATGCTTGAACAGGATAAGAATCATGGGTTAGTTTAAGGGTAAAGGGCAAGTTATATGTCTGGGCATATTAGCATAAAATTAATGTGTGTCTCTGTGGGACTATCGGTCTGCGGGTCTGCGGGTTCGAACCTCAAGGCTAGGACAGAAAGTCCGGGCCAGAAACTCATTACAACAGCTAGGCAACACTTGACCCTCCAAACCTGACAGTGCCCAATTCCAACATGGCCAGACAAATAGCGTAGACAAAACTTTAAGAAGAACGTCCCACCTTCAGAGACAGCTTGCTTGTGCCTTTGAAGTTTGCTAGAACGGTGTTACATTGAGAGTCGAGAACCAGCTAATGAATCCACAGAGCTCATCTCAGTATTTATGACATAAGAGAGAAATCAGATCCTTGGAGACATGTCAGACCACTGATTCAGCCTCACAAATAGACAACAGTTAACATTCTGGAAAAGAAAACATGTCTACTCTTTGAAAAGCCATACTTAGGCTTTCAAAACTCTTCCCGATGGAGTTATTGATGGCACTCAGTGATGGGAGTACTTGCCTGACACATATGACACCCTGAGGTGAATTCCCAGCACTGTAAGCAAAGCCTATTTCTTCAGCTTCTTCTGTATAGTGAGCAACTGGCCACACTTATATTTGGTCTTCTCATACCTAGTCTGAGAGGGTCAAAAATATATGCTCACACATGAAGAGCTGAGTTTAGATCCCTAACGCCCACATAAAAGCTGGACATGGCAATGTGCACCTCTAATCCCAGCACAGCTGGGCATGGGGATAGTTGGATCCAGTTCCAACAGTGAACTTCAGGTTTAGTGAAGAGATCCAGCATCAAAAGATAAAGTATAAAATAATAACGCTATCCCAAGTCGATCCCTGCTGTACACATGTGTGCATGAATGTACCTCCCCATACGCACATGCCAGCCCTACACACACAAATCAAGCATTCATGAATACATTCCCCATACATACATGTACACACATGTGCATGTACCACAGCAATGGTAGCAATGAAGCCCAAAAGCAATGGTTGAGAATATCTAGTATGTTCCAAGTGGTGATCTCAATGAGGAAATACATTGATTATGTACTGGAGATAATTGGTAATAGGATCTCATTTTAAGCAACATGTTTAAGCTGGGTATAGTGGTAAAGTGTTCCTTGTCCACTGAAACTTCCTTTTCCCCCACTCAATGCCTGGTCTCCTGAAGACTCTACTTCTCCTGTTCTCTGCTGTGGTGATGAAGTGGAAGTAAAGATGAGGAGCAAAATCTTCTCCCTGGCTGGCTCCAGTGAGGGCAGTGATGGGGAGAACAGACCCTGAGGTGCAACAACATGAAGCCTCCCTGAACAACATGACCATCATCAGGCCAGCTTCACATGGGAGAAACGTGACAGTGTAAGTCACTTTATCTTGACATTTCCTTTAAAAGCTTAAACTGTTTTTCTTAAGATTCGTTTTCATTTTGAATGATTTGTGTGTGTGTGTATGTCCTTAGAATCCGTGGAGCTGGAGTTGCAGGCAGCTGTGAGCCACTTTGACGAAGGTTCTGGGAACCAAAATCAAAATATGTCCTTAATCACCAAATTATCTTTCCAGCCCCCTTGGACTTTATCTTAATATACAAACATGATTTAATCCTCACAACAATCTTCTGTGTTTTAAAACAGACTTACCACACAGCCTAGGCTATCCTTTAACTTGCTATGTTCCTCTAGCTTAGCCGAAACAACCTCTGCTGCCTTGTGAGTGCTGGAATTACAAGTATGCACCACCACAGTCCTCAGTTCTTATGACTCAGGCCACTGAAGATTGCTGTCATTTACCTAAGGCCTACAGTGACTAAGTGTTAGAGGACCAGGCTCTCTGTGACTGCAGAGCATGTGGAGACATCAACTAGTCAGAGCCTTTGCCTAAAACACAAACGACCACGCCTGAAAAGTTGTCTCTCGCTCAACAGAGTCTTTTTTTTTTTTCCCCCTTTGGTTTTTCAAGACAAGATTTTCCTGGAACTCACTCCATAAACCAGGCTGGCCTCGAACTCAGAGATTCACCTTCACCTGCCTCTGCCTCCTAAATGCTGGGATTAAAGGCAGCACCACCATCACCCAATCTGAGTTTTCTTTAGTGCTGAAAAGAAGCAACAGTGGCAGGTGGGTTGTTGGTGGTGGTGGTGGGTTTTTGTTGTTGGTGGTGGGTTGTTGTTGGTGGCGGGGGGGGGGGGGGGGGGGGGGGGTTGTTGTTTTGTTTATAATCCAAGCCATCAAAATCAAAACAAAACAAACAAAACATTTCTTTTTTCAAAAGAACTTCCATGGGCAGAGTCCTAACCACAGCTGTCTAAACAGCATTGCACAGGGCTTCTAACTCAGTGGCAGAGCGCTTGGCTCATATGTGCAAAGCCCTGGGTTCAGTCCCCAAAGTTGCAAGATAAAATATGAAGCAGGAGTGTGTTTCCCAAAGATTTGAGAACATGCACAACATAGTCTTTGAGTCTTACACAATGAGAATACAGAGCCAGGAACCTTTGTATATATGTACCCACCTCAATAGGAAATGTCTGTCTTCTCCCCAAGCATCCTAATTACACTATTACTTAAGAGCTACATCAACTCTCTCATACCTCAGCTTGATCAGTGATGTCCCTATTTATCTTGCCACCGATTCATTTGAAAATTCCTCTATGCATGAAGAATTGGGGAGCATGCAGATGGGAAGCCGTACTTATGAAGAGATCACAGGTTGCTTGTGTGCCATCGAGACTCACATTCCAATGCCACTGACAGTTATCAAAGAACTGCTGTTTAAAAGTTTCTGTTCCAAAGCTTTTACCCTCCCAACTAAGTTAAAACAATGATGAAATGTGTGCCACACAGAGGTAAAGAGCTTCTATAAATAAGTGTGGAAACACATGCTGCGCCTCTAAGTGACGTCACAGCAGGTTTTATTTCCTCTCTGTTCCCACACTGTGGTCTTAATATTGAGTATCAGATATCTCTGTGGCTATTGTGTGGCTTGGATTCCTGCCAGGCTTCTGGTGAAGTGAACAATCAATGCTCACTTCTTCTCTCCATCTCTCTCTGAGATGTCTTAAAGTATGTGGTGGTGGGGACACCCAGCCTTTATCAGTAGCTCCATGAAGTTGGTACTGGCCCATCCACACCACTTGCCACTCAGGAACAAAAGGGTGTGGATGATTACCAATGGAGGACCCACATATCATTCCTTTACCTCCTTAATTCTCATAGCCCCCAGCAAAATTAGCACAATTCTAGTCACAGCACAGGCCCAACAATACATTCCCCATGTGTATATTAAAGTATGCCTCTGTACATACGCATGTATACATACAAATACGCATACCCACTCTACTGAAACAGCCCAGAAACATGCCAACCATGCTTTATCTCATTAGTACAGTAGGAACTCAGATTTGGGTGGGAGGTGGGCTGCCTTCAATAGTAAAGGTCACACAGTTGGTAAGTGAGGGTTGGGAGGCAAACAGACCTCATCAGAACACACAACCCGGGCTTCTAGCCATGAGTCACACCCTTCATTTTGTGTTAACACAGAATCTAGGAAACAGCACACGAGAGAGACAACATCTACCACTTCTTTTTCAATTCATCACCTGACACTTGGGGAAGTTTCTCCCCTTCCTTCAGCTGAGACATTCCAGAAGCAGAGGCCAGAAAACATAAGCATAGGTACACTTCTTTGTGTGTAACACACACACAAAGTACATTTCACTATACACCTGTACGCTTCACTTCATCCACCTCTGTGTCTCGCTACACACACACCCTTGTGTGTCTCACTACACGCACCCCCTTGTGTGTCTCACTACACAGACCTCTTATGTCTGCTAATTTCCCTTTGATGCTTTTGCTTTTATTTGTGCTTTTGATGGGTGATGGGTTGTTTCTGAGACAGGGTTTCACTATATATCCTTGGCTATCCTGGAACTTGCTATGTAGACCAGGCTAGCCCTCTAACTCAAAGTGATATGCCTGCCTTAGACCTCCCCAAGTACTGAGATCAAAGGTGACCACCACCACACCTGGCCCAATTTAATGTAAAGGAGACTCAAGAGAGGAGTTGGTTGGTGGGTCTAAAGTGTTACTGACCAAAAAGGATTTCATAAAAGAGACAGTGTTTTAGTATGGATGCTGCCCCCACAGGCAGAAGAGCCTGGATAATAGCTGCTGAGAGATGAGGCATGGGACCAGAGGGACATTCACAAACAGGAAGAGAAAGGAGGCCAGTAGATGAGGACCTGGAACAGACGTGAGGATAAGCTCAAGCCTGGAGGAATTTAAATGGTAAGAGTAATAGAGGCTGGGGAGGGGCGTGACAATAGTCGAACAAACTAGGGTGAATAAGGAACAAGAGCTGCATCTCTGCTTCTGCTGTGAACATTGTCACTTGTAGTGGGAGTATGTTCTGGTACACTGTAAGCATTTGTGCCTCCTACTGGTTTAGTAAAACACGGATTGGCCAGAAGGCAGACAGGAAGTGTGGGCGGAGCTACCAAACTAAGAAAACTCTGGGAACAGGAAGAGCAGAGAGAGATGCCAGGAAAGACACCACAGAGATGCTGGCAGACACAGAGGAAAGAAGACAAAATGCTGCTCTGAGAAAAGGGACTAAGCCACTTGGTTAATTATGGGTTAGTTTAAGAATTAAGAGTTAGCAAGTTGTATGACTGAGCTGTAGTAGGAGGTTTCTGACCCAGACTTTCAGGCCTAACCTCAAGGTCTAGGCCCGCAGACCCGCAGACCTGTAGAGACACACAGATGCATTCAGTTTTAGGCTGATCAGCCTAAGGCCCAGGCATATAACTTGCTAACTCTGTACCCTTAAACTAACCCATGACTCTTATTCTGCTCAGCCATGGGGCTCGGTACCTTTTCTCACAGCAGCATGGTTCTCCTCTGCTTCTTCTGGCTTCTCTCTGGCCGTCTTCTCTGTTCTTCCTGTTCCCAGAGTTTTCTTAGTCTGGTAGCCCCACCCACACTTCCTGCCTGCCTTTGGCCAATCGGTGCTTTTTATTAAACCACTGGTTGGGCAATTACTTACAATGAAACAACACAATCTCCCACACTGAGCCATAGGCCTTGTAATTAATATAAGGCTATATGTGATTATATTAAAGTGGGGCTGAGAGTGGGCCCAAACCTTGGAGGTATGCCGGAAAAGCCCAGCCAGAAACTATATTAAAGTCACTTGCTCCAGGAACACTGTGTGACCTAATAGGCTTCATTGCATTTGAAATCGATACCAAATAGTTATAGTCAAGTGCCACATAACTACATTACAGACAATATACGATAATCCCTTAAGACTATACCATGTAGAGGTGTAGGTTATACCATCTTGATCTATATAAGAACATTTTCATCATTTTCACAATGCATAGCAATGCATTCCCTAGGTGCATATTAAAGCATGCCTATGTACATACACATGTGTGTATTCCCACTCTACTGAAGCATCCGAGAAACACCATCCATGCTCACTTTTACCAGGTGCAGCAGGACCTTGAGAGTCCTGTTGTAAGTGTCCCGAGAAAGGGGTTTTCCATCTCCACTTTGATTCACAGTCCACAAAGATGGAAATTTCCTGTCCTCCCAGCTCTGCAGAAAACTTCCCCAAATATAGTCTGCAATAAAGCCGCATCACAGACACAAAGCAGCAGAGGAAACTGTTTCTACACAAGAGCTGGTGTGTGTCGAAGTCTTAAGAAAAAGAGACTTCAAGGAAACGTGGGACCGGACGTATTTAACACATATTCATGTTTGAACACAAATGCCTGGGAATGAGGAACCCCAAAGCAGGCTAATTTTGTAATCAGAACACACCTCCTGAAAATAATCTGTTTACTCCTGGAATCCCAGAACAAAATAAAGGCCCGGGCCCTCCCTTTCATCTCTCCATTAGGTATTTCTCAAGAGGCTGCAAATGGAAAATAGCTCCTGTCACCCCATCAGTGCTGGGATGGGGGGTGGGGGGGAGCTGTGACACCAGTAGCATAGGTGGGAAGGTCTTCCTTCAACTTCAATGGAATGTGTACGGAAAGAAAACGGCAGTGGATTTGCCAACACAGGGGCACATCCACCAGTTGTGTATCTCCTAACACACCCAGAGAAACTTCAGGCTCACAGGGATGAATGAATGGTGCTTTCATACCATGCCATATGTATACCAAAAACAATCTTAATTTAAGCAAGGTTTATTTATTTATTCATTCATTCATTCTTCATTCATTCATTCATTCATTCATTCATTCATTCATTTAAAGGAAGGGTTGAAGGAGTAGATTGGAACTAGTAACAAAAAGAAAACAAGGATTGGAGAGATGGCTCAGCAGTTAAAAGCACACTGTTCTTCCGGTAGCCCTAAATTCAGTCCCCAGCATTCACATCATGTGGCTCTCACACCTACCTGCAACTCCATGTCTCTGGCCTCTGCAGCTTCCCACACTTACATGCGCATACATACTGGCAAATGTACGTAGTTTAAAATAATCAAAATAAAAACTTTTAAGAACAAATTTTAAGGGCTAGGTATTATAGGGCACACCTTAATCGCAGTACTCAGGAGGTAGGCAGAACTCTGTGAGCCGGAAAACAGCCTGATCTACATAGTGAGTTCTAGGAGAACCAGAGCTACAGAGCGAGACCCTGTCTCATAAAAGGAAGATGGAAGAATAAAGGATGGAGAAAAGAAGTTAGGGAGCAATCTAAAAGATGCATGTTATTTTCCATTTTCTGAATACTTTCCAATGACTTGGGTCATTTGCATCGTATTTTCCTAAGGGGGAGGTTGCAGCAGGTGTTAGCCTAGAACAAGCAACAGATGTTGCTTTTTGTGACCACCCTTAATCCACAGCCAGAAAGCTGGCACGTGCCTTCCCACCTCGTCAAACTACACAAATCGCTTCTCATCTGGTGATGACACAGGCCTTTGATTCTAGAACTCAGAAGGCAGATCTCTGAGTTCAAGGCCAGCCTAGTCTACAGAGCCAGTTCCAGGACAGCCAGGACTGCACCTTGTCTTGAAAAACCAAACAAAAACAAAAAAGTCACTTCTTGGTTAGCTAAATAATTGGAATTTAGTCACTTTCTGATTTTTTTAAGCAGAACGAAATTGATGTAATTACCCTAATAACAGGGGTTTGAAATGAATTCACAGTCCGGAGCCATGTATCACACATACAGTTTAGTTCAATATGTCCAGTTCCTAGGTCCACCAGCGTCAACAGGACCTCATGGCACTGGAGCACACACATATACACATATACACTGTAACAGGCAGACCTAGAAAATATGACAGAAATCAGATACCTGGCAGCCCTGGCCTGTAGCACCAACTATTTAGGAGGCTGAGGCAGGGGGACCACAGAAGTTCAAGGCTAGCCTGGGAAATTTAGTGAGGGGCTGGAGATATAGATCAACAGTAGAACAATTACCTAGCATACATGAGTGCCTCGGTTCAAATACTTGGTATGAATATGTGTGTGTGTGTCATATACAAATATTTCAAGAGCTGGGTTATATGCTTGCTGTGTTGTCTACCTTTGGCTTTCTATTGGTAGCTGAGAGGCAGGCCACTTCACCACAGCCTGGTATCAGTGTTAACTAGAAGTTTTACCCTCCATGACTCCCAATTTCTCAGGGTCATCATCTTGTTCTGTCTCCTGGGGCCAGCGCTTCCCCCACCTTCCCAGGACCACTGCCAGCCCACCCTGCCCTCAGCCATCTGTGTTCTTCCTTCCTCATCATCAGTAAACTCCCCCCTTGTTCCATAGTTTCTTCACTTCTACGAAGCACCTTGAAGCTGCTTCTGCCTTCCCGGTGTGCCTCATTTCTGTTTCTAATTGCTCTCCTTGAACAACCGTCTAGGGAGCTTACAGCCCTCTGATATGATAGCCTCACAGCCATCTAATGTGCTGCTCCAGGTGAACCTCACGGTTACATCCTTAAATCCACACCCCTTGGTCTGCAGTCTAAGGCTTCGTGGGTCAGCCTCCTGGGTGAATGTCACATCCTGGGACCCGGCACTGCTGCAGCCCTGCTGGCCTCCTTCACCCCATTTCTATTTAAATTACCCCACATTCACTGTTAGTTCCACTGCAAGCTAATGTCTAAAAGCAAGAGCACATATCAGTAATAAGCCAGTTTCCGGTTGCTGTTAGCCGAAACCAAAGGTACAATTTTGATTGATTGTAACAGTTTCTTACCAATGTACTTGGAGAGGTCCATCCAATGGGGCTGGGAGAATTTCCCTGTATCCATTATGCTGTCCTCAGCAGACACAAAGTCGGGAGCTTTCTTCCCTCAGGACAGAACGTGCAGCATTCCGATAATTAAGAAATGAAGAGGGGGAGACATAAAAGAACTCTCTCTCTCGGAGAAAGAAAAACAGGACAGGCAGTCCCTTAGTCCAGCGCCCGCTGAACTGTGGCAAGCTACCTAGATTTGACCGAAAAATGTGAGGCTGGGGACAAAACACAGCATTTAGAAGGTGAATACACCTTGCTTTTTTTTTTTTTTTTTTTTTTTTTAATATAACCTCATCATTTTTTCCATTTTCATTTCTTTTGCTATTCAACACAAATTAGTTAACCATTTAATTGCCAGAATGGTTTCTCCTCCTCAAAGTCATGTCTTTTCCATTAACCAGAGGGGGAAATGGTTTTGGCCAGTCTGTCTAATTAGTTGAGGCTCATCTTGAACTCACAATCCTCCTGCCTCAGCTTGCCAGGTGCTGGTATGCGAAGTGTGAAGCAGCATGCCAGATGCACTGGAAAACTTTTTAGTTCCAGAGTCAGTTATAGGAAAGGAAGATGGGGATGTGTCTAAATCACATGTTAAAGGATACCTTTAAAAAAAAAAAGGTTCATTCTTGCACTAGGGGAAACTCCAACATGAACTAGCAAGAACTGGAGTCCGGACGGTGCTTAAAGTCCCCTGGGTTAATCTGTAACAGACAATTCTCATCTTTAAATTCCCCTAATGACTAAAACTTGGTTGTAGTAATTATTTAAGAGCTCCTTGAGGAGGCAAAGGAAGATAAAAGTCTAACTACAGATCAAAATGAAAGAGCTGTAATTTCCTGGGGATTTGCATAGCCCACTGGAGGTTAGAGATAATGCCAAATCCCATAACTGTTTTTCCCGTGTCTCTCTCATTCTACTTAACAATCCAAGTAATGACACGGGGTGAGGGGTGGCAGCCGCTGGATTTTCTTTCTCGTCTTATCCTGAGTTGGCATTAAGTGGGCAGGAAGATCCCTGTCTCCACAGGGCCTGCAGGGCAAGGGCGGGCTCCAGAAGCAGCAGCAGCTCAGGCTGAACCTACCAGGCTTTGGGCGGGGGAAGGGGGGGCATAAACCACTTGCTGATGGAGCACAGGCTGGACCAACTGATTTGTTGTTGCTGTGGTAACTGAAGAAGCTCCTTAGGATGGCAACAGACTAAAATAAGTGACCTAAATTTCCACAGTGGACAGCAGACATGGCTCAAGGGTTAAGAACACTGGCTGCTCTTTCAGAGGACCAGGTTCAATTTTCAGCACCCACAATTTTTACAACCCTCTGGAAATCCAGGTCCAGGGGAACTGACTCATTCTTCTAGCCTTCAAGAATACCAGTCATGCAATGTCGTGTACACACATACAGACAAAAGGCCGGCATATATATATATAAAAAAAAAAATTCCACTGTTAAGAGACCAGTTGCTGTCTGACCTCAATTAATTAAGTGGGCTTTTTTAGGTCTCTGTTTGTCCACCTGAAAAATGCCTGTGTGTCATAGGATGACACCCGATGGTCCAGATTTAAAACTTCTGATGTCGGATACATGCTGAATCTGCAAATGTGCTGCCTGAATGGATTAACAAATTATTCTGTGAGCAAAAAAGCAATGTAGTTATCCAACTGCTAATATTTTAACGTAGGGAAAAAGAAGGGATTTTGAAGCCATAGAGATGATACAGAAATAACTAAACATATTTAAAAATTCCAAACTCCGTCCGGTAATCCTTTGTTTTTGTTGCTTTGAGACAGGGTTTTACTCTGGCCTCAAGCTCAAGCTGATCCTGTAAAGGGCAGCCACTAGACCAACTGTATAATTTCTTATTCTCTCCTTTCTTCTTTCCTCTTTTTTGTTTTGAACAGATCTGGAAGCAAACTTCAGGCCTTAGATACATGCTCTGGCCCTGAGCTATATCCCTAGATCTAGCATTTGCAATTTTAAATTTCAAATAAGGGAGGTATAGTAGTTTGAATGTAATTGGCCCCCCACAAGTTCATAGGGAGTGGCACTATTAGGGGGTGTGGCCTTGTTGGAGGAAGTCTGTCGCTGTGGGGGTGGACTTCGAGGTCTCATCTATGCTCAAGCCATGCCCAATGTCTCAGACCACTTCCTGTTGCCTGCAGCTCAAGATGTAGGACTCTTCAGCTCCTTCAGCACCATATCTGCCTGCACGCCACCATATTATGCCATGATGATAATGGACTAACCCTTTAAAAATGTAAGCCACTCCAATGCAATGTTTTTCCTTTATAAGAGTTGCTGTGGCCATTGTGTCTCTTCACAGCCATAGAAATCCTAAGACAGGAGTGGAAAGATGGCTTAGCTGTTAAAAGCAAGAGAATCTAGGTTCAGTGCCCAGCACCTACATGGCAGCGACAGTTCCAGGGGATCTGACACCCTTTTCTGATCTCCATGAATATCAGGCATGCATGTGATGCAACCAACACACTTACTTGTACACATAAAATAAATCTAGGTAGGCATAGTGGCACACACCTTTAATCCTAGTACTTAGGAGGCAGCGGCAGGCAGATCTCTGAGTTTGAGGCCATCCTGGTCTACAGAGTAAGTTCCAGGATAACCAGGCTATGCAGAGAAACTCTGTCTTGAAAACCAAAATAAAATAAATCTTTAAAAGTGTCAAATATAAATAAAAACAATAATAATGACATTTCACCTATCAGATAAGATAATACTAAAAATGTTTAGAGATACCCAGTACTGGTTAACTGTTCGAATACTCCCTGCTGTCAAGGAGAGAGGCTGGGAGGAGGGGAGCTCAGTTGTAAAGGGCCAACCTTGCAAGCACACGGGTCTAAGTTCAATGGCCAGAACTCATGTTTAAAAAAGAAAAAGCCAGTTGTGTGATGCATGTACTTGTAAACCCAGGACCAGGAGGCGGAAACAGGAGGACCCCTGGGCCTTGCTGATTAGGCTGGCCTACTCAATGAGTTCCAGGGCAGTAAGAGATCTTGTCTCAAATTTTTTAAAAGGTAGATAATGCCTGGGGAACAACACGCAGTGTTGTCCTCTGATCTTCACATGTACACACAGACACAGATACACACATACACATGTATATACACCTACACATGTGTGTACCTACCTATACATACATGAATACAAACATGTACATACCAAAAATGCTTTAGAAATGAAAAGATATTGACAATCTTCTGGGAATCCAATTTGTTAATACTTATCCAAAGTTAAGATCCATATAACCTTGAGTATGACAAGGTGTCTCTATATAGCCCTAGCTGTCCTAGAACTTACCCTGTAGACCAGGCTGTCTCCAAATTCACAGAAATCCACCTGACTTTAATCTGGGATTAAAAGCATGGGCCACCATGACTGTAACCTTGAACATATTTGACCTCTAGGAATGTGTTTAATAGCTGTGCTTTCAAAAAGATACTAATTTGTGCAAACAGGACTATCCATGATAAAATTGCTTGAAACAACCATGAGCAGGAAAATGGCTGAATACATTACAGTGTATCCATCTCAGGAGATAGTAAGTGGTTCCTAGAAAACATTTTTGCTTGCTGACGTGGAAAAACTATCAAGACTTACAAAGTAAAAAATCATGCTCTACAGTAATGTCAATAAAATGATACAATTCACTTTAAAAAGGGAAGATATTAACTGATGGAGGAAACGTGCGTTACGATCATTTTCTACAACTCGAAACTATGTCTGTCATGCTGGGGCTTGGAAACTAGAACTGATCTGAAATTCTATACCATGGCCACTTACATTTGAGGGGAAAAGCAATTTAAAGGAAGAACTAGCCTTGAAAAGTGATAGAGAGGCTATGTCATAGAATGACCACAGGTGGCTGGCTATAGGGGCATGTGTCCTGAGACTAGTGTGGTCCTTGGCCTCATGGTAGTGAGAACAGGACAATAGAGGGCTCTGTAGACGTAAGCCCTATGTGGCACATATTCCTCTTGCCTGTAAAATATTCCTTTCCCTTTCGTTTGGCAAGAAGACATCTTCTCCTCTCAAGAACTACTTTTCCTCTACCCCTTAGCCCACATTTCATATTGGGGGCTGGACCATGACCTCCAATTACAAAAGTGAACATTGTTCCTGAAGAACTGTAATGATAGTTTCCAAGAGAGAGAGGCGGCCCAAAGATGGCAGAAGACACCACCCACAGAACATCTGCCAGAGCTGGTGAACCAGGGAGATAATCTCCTCTAAGAGCATGGCTGACCCAGAAAAATGCCTGGAACTGATGTGCCCATTGTCACCAACACCTGGGTAGTGATTTGTCTGAAAATATAACAAAACACAGGAAGATAGACTGCATGACGAGAGACAGGTAGATTCCTGTGGACATGACACGCCGGCATCCAGCCTGTGGAAAACTTTTCCATTTAATATGAGCTTGTAAATTCTCCCTCTTCCCTGGGCTGCTGTGAGCTTCTGTGAGCCTATCAGAGTCTCATCACAGAATCTCAACAGATATAAGCACCTTGGATGTTTGTTCCATAGCTGGCAATGCCCACAGTCCCCTCCAAAAGCATTTGCTATGATACTTTCTGTCCTTAGGTCCCATGTGTCCTCACCCTCCTACTCAGCCCAGAAGAGGGGACCACGAAGAACAGAACCTCGGGACACACTTGTAACACACCACATGGGACTCTGCAATACTCTTCATTACTCCGATTTTCACTGCATGAGTACTTTGAGTACTTTTGTACAGCATCGATGTCTTAAAGATGACTGGGTGGGGGGCTGAAGAGATGGTTTGTAAATTGTCTGCTCTGTAAGTATGAGGACCTGATTTTTGATCCTCGGGACCCAAGTAAAAACCAGGTACAGTGGCACTGGGAGGCAGTGATACATCTGTGACTGGCCTGCAAGCCTAGTGGAATTGATGAACTTCAGATTCAGTGAACCACCTCCCCAAGAAAGAACAATTAAAAAACATGCCAGCATATGTATAAGCATACACCTACACATATATACACACTCATACATATATACACCTATACACACACACATATACACACATCTCTTGTAGTCTTCGCTTTAATAGCTATGATATAGATATCTTATCTAAGCTAAGAAATGAGCATCTTATAAATATAAGACAATCCACAGTACCAGACATGTAAATTTCAATGTTCCTTCGGGGTGGGACATAGAGTAGTAACCAGTCTTAATAGTCTGCTGTGTACAACAGGGAAGTCACATGACTAAGGTGCTCCCAACTCTATGCTTGGTACCAAAATGAATTTCTTTTATCTTTTTGTGAATTTCTACCACACTTACAGGCACTACCAACCTGGAAGCATAGCAGTGGGAGGAGACGGAGGACAATTGGGGGGGGGGCACGGCCACATTTTTCTCTTGTTACTACCTGCCCTGTGTCAGGACCCTGTTAGCTCAGCAAGCTCAAGATCGAGTTGCCTCAGCATCTGCACCTCACACTCACTGCCAACTCCTCCAGCCATCTGGCAATTCTTAGGATCACCTGCCCTGAGAAGATGCCTTACTCCCTTGCCACACCTACCACAGACTTAAACCTGTTCAACAAGCCTCACACGGAAAGTGACAGTCATAACAAGACACCTTACAAGCCGCTCTGCACAGATCAAAGGGCACAGGGAGCCACCATCTGTTAGCTGTAAACATTCCTCCTGTTACTTCTCTGCAGAGTGACAGGCTGGCAGTGACCGCAGCAGCTATGGCTCAGTGCAGCGCCCCTGTGTCTGACTGTCAAGCGTGGCAGGGCTCTAGAGACTGCAGGGGTTTTTCAGTGTGAGACTTTTTGGTCTCAATGATCTCCAAGGCAGACACAAAGGCAAGGTAAAACCCACGTGGAAGATGCCCGTGGCATGTGTTACTCAGCTGTCCATCCAACTCCACAGCCTTGGGGACTCAAGGTGCTAAAACCAATGCACAGCCTGGACCACTCATCTGGATTCCGCCTTAGTATTTTCTCAAAAGATAACAACAAGCATGATGGCCAGGAGGTGATGAGAGACGGCTGTGGAAGCTGGATGTCTAAGGTGGAGGAACTGATTGATGGTGAGCTTGTGAGAGGGCGTGCATCTGGGTGCAGACTGACACCCTCGTGGGTTAAGGAGACTGGAAATGCCCTGCCCTCCCTGTCCCCCTTCCTTCCCCCCTCTCCTCCTCGCCTTCCTTCCCTCCTTTCTGTTAGGAATGAATGCCCAGGTCTTGCCTCACACATGCTAGGCTAACCCTGGACTACGGAACCATATTCCCAGTCTGTACATCCCTCCATCAGGTCCTGGTCATGGGGCTCTGTGGTGATATATTGTATATTTAATAAAAATAGTCTGGAATATCAGAGGACAGAGCCACCCACAGAGCCAAGGCTTGAAGGTCATGAAGTGGTGACCCATGCCTTTAATCCCATCTCTCAGAGGCAGAGATCCATCTAGATCTCTGTGAGTTCAAGGCCTAACAGAGCCAGGTGGTGGTCGCACCCACCATTAATTCGAGCACTAGGAAAGTTGAACCAGGAAGTGAGATAGATGGGCGGGGAAAGAAAGATAAGGTGGGAAGAGGCCCCTTCTCTTGGCCTGCTATTTCCCTCTTTGGCTGAGGAAGGAGGCATTTGGAGGATTTGTAGGGACAGGCCTGAGGAGTTGGCTGGGTGAGAAGTGGCTGTGGTTTGTTTCTCTGTCTCTCCGATGTTTCATCTTTCCCCTTTATATTATAATACCAAATAGAATTCGTTCAATATGGCTCCACTCCACATAACTACTTCCCAAATGTTCTGTATGAATCTGGAGAAGATGCGTTCAAGCATGACACAGATACAAGGCCTTCTCTGGCTTTGCTAAAAACCCAGTGGATTTTCAGTTGTTTATAATACACTGAAGCCAACACATCTGGCGAGGGTAAGCTACACCGCTGGCTGTGGGGAGCTGAAAGGAAGATCCTTTGGCCATTAAGCTTTCAGTCTAGGTCAGGATTAAGCTTATGCAGGCTGTGTGTCCAGCACTATTCAGCCTTTCTCCCTCTGCAAAGCACATAGTCTCCTGAAGCCCCTGTCCCAGGCGTGGGATGTAGCCGTACACACTACCAGATGCCACACCAGAGTTTATTTAGGAGGAGTTGCCAAGAAAGCAGGGGGGGGGGAGTAGTGAGTTTGACGTGGCAGGTGGCTCCTTTTAAGAGAGCAGGGTGGGCACAGATTTGCATAGCCATGCCTAGGGGCGTGCCCTCTGTATGCGGTGTTCTGCTGGCACCAGGTTGGTTTCTTCTCCTTCTCCCTCCCTCCCCTCCCCTCCCCTCCCTCTCCCTCCCACCTTCTCCTCCTTCCTCTCTCCCTCCCCCCTCTTCCTTAATCCAATCCACCCTACACAGCACCACTTCTGTCTAGACATGTGCTCTTTGAATTCAGAGAAACTGGGGTCAAACAAACTTGGTTTACTTCCAAAAGGTAGATAGTGTGAGAGGCTTCAGGTGGTGACAGCACTAAGATCAGACGGATCTATTATGTGTATTATCCAACCGGCTTCCCCGCGTCTGCAGAGGCTGTCTAGAAGTCTACCATGCTGAAACCATAGTGTCCTCTACAGGTTCATGTTTGAGCACTCAGCGCTCAGATGGAGTTGTTGTTTGGGGAGGTTATGAGACTTTCTAGACCTACCTAGCAGACATAAGGCCTCAGTAGGCAGAGCTAGAGGATTAGCCTACCTAGTTTGCCCAGAAGTCTCTGCTTCCTGGTCCTCCAAGATGTGAGCAGGCTGGGCCTCAAGTTCCCACTGCCACAGGCAGAAGCCGCCCTTGCTCCTTTAAGCCTGAATAAGCCTCTTGCTCCTTTAAGTTGTGTCTTGTCCAGAATTTGGTCACAACGACGAGAAAGAGGTCAAAATGCTTCTGAAGACTTCTGAAGCTCTCGTAACCTGTGAAATGTCCCCTTCCAGGCTGACTGGACCAATGACTACCCTTCTTGGTTTTTGTTGTTTCACGTTTGTTTACCTGTAAGGAGATTTCTCCTTTCACCACATAGTTCCCAGGGATTGGACTCAGGTTTGTCATGGTGGCGCCCACCTTTACCTATCGAGCTGTCTCAACAGCCCACCAAGCTTAAAGCACAGCTTCTCAGGAAAGCCTTCTTCGCTTGTTCATGGGTCACTCCACTACAGTGGAAGCATCTTATAGGAAGGGACCCTTTCAGAGCTTGATGCTTGATAAACAGGTGATCAGTAGAGCCTGGAATCTGTCGCATTCTCTTCTTCATCCTTGAGGGACAGGGCTCAAACCCTACACTTTCTTAGGGTCTCAGGCTGTTGACTCCTGAAAGGGGTCCCTCCCTCCCTTAAACCAGCTCTAGCATTTATGGATCTTATTATTTACCTAGTAACAGTCTGAATGAGATATCAATTTTTTTTATCCATTTCCTGTATTACTGTTTAGTTTTTTCATGAGTTTAGACTTTTCCTTTTAGGAACTAGAGGATTTTCTTCCTTATCTCAATATCTGAAATCTAGAATGGGTCTTTATTGCCTTGTGCATTTAATCTGCCTGAGTGAATTTAAATTGTATATAATAATTAATTATAGAACATTTTTATTCATTTTTAACTAAAGATGTACGTTTTCAGGATCTGGAAACAGAAGTGTAATTAAAAACAAACTGCTGTGAATTCAAGGCCAGCCTCGTTAACAGGGAGAGTTCTGGTACAGCCAACGCTATGTAGAGAGATACTGCCTCAAAGAAAGAAAGGAAGGAAGGAAGGAAGAGAGAGAGAGAGAGAGAGAGAGAGAGAGAGAGAGAGAGAGAGAGAGAGAGAGAGAAAGGTGGGAATGGAAAATGTTTAAGGTTACAGGGGCCAGCCATCCTCTAGCTAGCCCTCCCTCTCCTGCCTCCCTCATGCTCCAGGAAGTTCCCAGTTTAAATGCTGGCCTAAGTCACCAGTGATGCGAGGGGAACCCCAAGGCTTGCTGGAGAATAGCATTACCTTGCTTCCTCCTCACCCAGTCACTGTAAAGGATACTCACGTGTCACACTGTGAGCACACTCAAGGGACAACTCAAACCAAGTGACAAGGAACTCCAGACACTTGCCCACAGCCAGCACTTCCAGCCGCCAGGAGATGAAAGAAGCTGAACTGGAACCATTTAGCTCGGCCTCTGCCACGTTCCTGACCCAATGACTATTCGCTGTCATGGGATGGGGGTGAAGCTCGGTCCTGCAATGTTTGTCAAGCATACAATAGGCTGGAGAGCTGTTCCCCAGCACCACCAGAAAAGTAGACAAGCACTCTCTGATGTCACAAGGCATCATTTGTTAACCAAACTTGGGGATGATCTGTTATGTCATTACATGACTGGAGCTCCATCTTGGCAGAGCACATGGAAGGCCATGGGTTCCATCTGGGGGGGTGGGGACGACGACAAAGAAATGATTACTTATGAGAATTTCTAGACCTACACAACAGTCGGAAGCACAAAATAAAAATAAGCGGCTATGTAGATGAAAGATCTCAGTAAATTTCCAATGGTAACCTGGACTAAGTGACCTCATCTGTACAATCTGCAGAAAATATTCTAAAACTGAACCCCTAAGGGGGGAAAAAAACCCAATATCAAAGCCACCATTGTTTTATGTCTTACTGATTTGTTTGGGGATCACAATATCTGCATGACTCTTGTGGCATATGGCAAAAGACAGCTGAAGGAATTATCTGTGTGACCATCTAGTCCAAGCCAGTGTCATCTCTCCCAAATTACACTGAGCCTCAAATTAGTGTCCTCATGATCTCTCTTTCCCAGTATATTCTGACAGAAGCCAATATTGTCTTGTTTGTTTGGTTTGGTTTTTGATATAGGGTGTCTCTGTGTAGCACTGGCTGTCCTGGAACTAGCTATGTAGAGTATGCTGGCCTTGAAGTCATAGAGATCTACCTGCAACTCCCTCCTAAATGCTGGGATAAAGGCTTGTACCATGTCCAGCATAATATTGCCATTTTAATGTTCAAGTCTACCATTGATTCAAGAATATCCCTTGTTATTCAGTGGAAGCAAGCCTAAGCAAGGCCTCAAGCAGAGTGTCAGAGTCTCATGCTCTGGTTCTGCCTTTATCCTCCAGTCTCCATGTCCTCTCTGTACCTTCTTGCTGTATTAGCTTTCTTCAAACTGAGTTGTCTAAACTTGTCTCATCTCAACCCACCTCTGAGCCTTTGCACACACTGGCCTTATAAGCTGGTTTGCTCCTCCAGTGTGTGCCCCCCCCCCTATCCTTAAGATCTTAATGTCAGAGAAGGTTATTGAAGGAGCCCTGAATTAATAGCCTCCTATAGAAAAGGTTTCTAGTCACAAGCTTATTGGGATCCTTCTATTTTTGACTGAGTAGTTGCTTAATTCAAGTGTCTCTCACAACCAATGTGAGCAGAGGCAGCCATACTGTACTTGTGTGCCCTACACAAAAGAAACTTGGTCAATGTTTGTGGCCAATAAAATTCCTCCCGGGCTATGCCTTCCAAATTGTACCTAAGTCTACACCACACATCTGTTGGTTCTTTGGTTAGCAGGTGAGATGGGTAGTTTATATTATGTGTTTCTCACCTGGGTCACCATAGCATCTCCAACAACTGCATGTGGAAGATGCTGAAAAACTATTCTCTTAATTTTTTCATTTATTGACAAAAGGTCAGTTCAGCTAGAGCCTTCCTTAATTTGGGAATATTCTAAATGCTTCCAAGAATCACCTTTCATATTTCCTCAAGTTTTCTATATCCCAATGTCACTTGAGTATTTCCATAACCACAAGTGCCTCTGGAAAGGGCACTACACCAAATGAATGAAGTCTTAATATGAGTTATTAATTCAACCACAATTAAAAGGCAGATGTTTTATAAGAGCCCAAAAGACAAGTGAGTTTTAAAGGGAAAGACAGTTTCATCAACTTTCAGATTCTCAGATCTTTCCCTGAAATATTTATTTTTCATTGTAAAATGAAATTATTTGAAAGTCAATTTTTTACCATAAAAACCTCCAAGATAGCAGGGTACAACCATGGCACTTGTTCTCATTCTAATTTTTTTCCAAAGCATTCTTTTCACTGGGAGTCTCTAGGCTGAGGGGTGCACAAGCTAACACAAATCAGAAGGTGTTATTGTTTTTTAATGTGTGATTGTGTTCACATTAAACCCTGTGACCAACATAAGAATGAACCCCAGCTGTTTCAATAATCACCTGTAGTAAGAAGTTTCTGGCCTGGACTTTTGGGCCTAGCCTCAAGGTTTAGAATCGCAGACCCACAGACCCACAGAGACACACAGATGCTTACATTAATTTTAGGCTGATTGGCCTAAGGCCCAGGCATATAACTTGCTATCTCTTTATTCTTAAACTAACCCATGACTCTTATTCTGTTCAGCCATGGGACTCGGTACCTTTTTTCAGAGGAGCATAGTTGTCTTCTGCATTTTCTGGCTTGTCTGGAAACTCTGGAGTCTCTGTGATATCTCTGCTCTGTTCTTTCTGTTCCCAGAGTTTTCTTAGTCTGGTAGCCCCACTCACACTTCCCGTCTGCCTTTGGCCAATCAGCGCTTTTTATTAAACTCATAGGCGGGACAATTATTTACAATGTAACCTTATAAATCCACTACAATCACCCATGTGAGCAGAGTGGAAGGGCAAAAATGATGTGATCACAATTTCTTACCTTGCCATCTTTTACACAAATATAATGACATGAACATGTAAGACTACATGATATAGACACCCTGGGCCCAGAGGCTCAGCATGGCTAAGTATATCTGCATTCCCCAGATTCCAGTCCAGCTTATCCACTTTCCTCTGGTTCCTGCAGAGATGGCTTCCTAGGTCCTATTGAGAAGCCAACTGTCTTTTTTAGGCCCTTTTTGTATCCAGTTACTGTGAGCTTCTCTTTAGCTCAGCATCATCTCATCTTTTCACCCTCTGGTTGTCCTTACTACAGTGAGTCAATGAATACTGAGGCTCAGGTTTCTGCTATCATATCACGACAACCTACATGATGAGCTATGCCAGGCCATGCACAAAAGGCAGAGTAGAGTGGAGGAGACACAGGGCCCAGGCTTTCCACTTGGGTTCTTGGCAGGACACAAGAGACAAACCGTCAACCATCAAGGAGAACTATGGTCAGGAATGGCTGGGGGACCTGAGGCAGCAAGTGTGAGCAGCATCTATGGTGAGCCTGCAAAGACAAGAAAGAAGCAGCTGTCCAGAGATGGCCAAGGTAGTTGGTTTGTGCAAAGCAAACTGGTACAAAGCCAAAGCCTATTTAGATGACAGATGACCCATACTGCTCCATGAGCTCTGGGCCAGAGAGACTTTGAATTTTCTTCCAAGAGCTTTAAGAAGCCTTTGCAAGGGTGGTAGCTGCATGGTGACACCCTGGTCATGGGGTGAATATGGGTTTGTGATGATAGTATCAACAGATGTCAGGAAGGTGGCCCAACCGATGATGGGGAATTGGACCTCCCAGGGCCATATTCCTTGAGTCATAGTCTAGGCCTTTGGCCATACCCTGACAAAACAAGATAGCTGCCAATGTTTTTCCAGATCTGATCTCCTAAATGTCACCTCTGGGTGTTGGACAGATGGGAAAGGAGGGTGAGGAAGGAATAAAGGAGAATCCTGAAAGTTAGTTTGTTCTTAGTTTTTTTCCCTTTATAGCTGTAGAAACATAACTTCTCTAAACAGCGACCACAAAATCAGAGGTATCAACCTGACCCAGCTCCAGAGTCAGGCCAAGAAGTTGCTGCTGCCCCCGCCTTATTCATCTGATGCCTCACTGGAAGGCCAGGCTTTATGTCTCAGTACGAACTAAAGGAAAGCACACGAGCATTGCACATAGCTTGTTGCTAGGCACAGCATTGGCATGCTCTCCCTGCATGAAAACCTGGTCCCAGGAGGGAGTTTCCAGGCCAGTCAGAGCACACATCCTTGCCCTTCACTTGCAGTTCAACCCCACCCTGCCCAGTAAGCCTTTGAAGCCCATCCAATCTTACAGAACTGCTTTTGTGAGCGAGACATCTCTGAGAAGTTCAATTGTGCTTGAGTCTAAAATCATTTGCCATTCTCCTGTCCCTAACACACAGTCCCTGTGTGTTGATCTAACCAATTGGTAGTGTTTTGAGTAATACATCATGAGGCCAATGGCGCCTTAACGATGTATTACATTAATATATCATCAAAGCCATGGCATTGTTATGATATATTACTTTAATACATCATTGGAGTGCCATAGCTTTATGATGAATTGCTCAAAACTATAGCAACAGCTAGAAAGATCAAGATAAGTTTTGTATTTTTTAAACTTATTCTCAATAAATATAATTTTTTTCTAAAGTTTCCACAGTAAAGTACATGTTTAAAGGAAATATGAGATTGTGGGTCCTGGTGATAAGCAGTGCCAGACTGTTTCCTTGGCTGACCTTCTATACTGTTTATTGGCCCAACACCCACATCTCTACCTGCTTCAAATTTTATTTTAAAATACCTTATCCAGTCAGGCACGGAACCTCACACTTCTAATCCCAACACCTGGGAGACTGAGGCAGGAGAATTACTGTGACCTCAAGGGTAGCCTGGGATATTTAGGGAAATCCTCTCTCAAAAAATAAACATGAGTTGGAGAGATAGCTCAGTAGCTAAGAGCACTTTCTGCTCTTGTTTTGACCCAGGTTTGGTTCCCAGCACCCCAGGGTGACCAGTCATCTATAACTCCAGTTCTAGGGAATTCAACACCCTCTTCTGGTCTCCACAAGCACTGCACTCATGCCTTACACATACATACACATAAGCAAATATCCACATGAAATAAAAACATTTAAGTAAATAAACAAAAATATGTATTTAATCTCACAAAAACAATGTCACTATTGAACAATGGACTTGGTAAGATTGCCAGGGTTCTACTAGTTACAATCACACATCTATAGAGGTTCCCTCTTCTGGTGAGTACTCAGGCCTTTGCTAACGTTCTTTCCTAAGGGTCCTAAACTGTCTACATGGTGACATCCCTAAGGAAACTGGTTGGGTCTTCGCTTTTATATGACAAGACTCTATGAGCTGGACATGGTTGCCCACACCCATAACCCCAGCACTTGGAAGGATGAGGCAGTAGAATTATTGCCTGAACAACAAAATGAGATCTTGTCTCACAAACAACACAAACAAAAACCCTCCCTGATCTACCAGTATCTCTACATTCTCTTCCTGATTGTCATGCAAGTGTGTGGACATACACATGCAAGGGGAGGAGGAAGTATAGACGGATGGATGGATAGATGGATGGATGGATGGATGGATGGATGGAAGACAGATAGATGATAGATGGATGGATGGATGAATGGATAGAAATATGATAGGTAGACAGATAGATGGTAGATTAGATAGATAGGTAGGTAGATAGGTAGATAGATAAATAGGTAGATAGATAGATAGATAGATAGATAGATAGATAGATAGATGACAGGTAGACAGATGATAGATTAGATAGATGATAGATAGAGATAGATAGATAGATAGATAGATAGATAGATAGATAGATAGATAGAGATAGATAGATAGATTGATAGATAGATGATAGATGGATGATAGATAGTGATATAGCTATATCTCAGATCTAACTGGCATCCTTGAGATTTAACTAGTTTTGGCACAATAAAAAGTGGCCAGAAATCAAGAATAGCAGAACTGAATGTACTGCAACAGAGTGTTAGTATGAATAGGAAAAATTTTAAAGGCTATTTCATGGTAAATTTCAGAAATGGTATAACGGCAAATGTGTATAGTACACACACACACACACACACACACACACACACACACACACACACACACACACACACACGTGTGCTCTGAGAACCAGACACTGGGGTCAAGCAGCTAGTTCTAAAGCAAGCCTCTTAATGAAGATCCTGCGATTCTAATAACCATAGCTCTTTAAATCCAACTTTTGAAAGTTGATTCTTGAGACAGTTCGGAGCCAGGCATGCTGGTGCATATCTGCAATCCCAGCAAAGGAGAGGTAGGATCAGGTCAAGGTCAGCCTGGGGTACATGAGACCTTGCAAAGAAGAAGAAACAATGGGGAGAAATCATGCTTGATGTGACTGTGTACTTGGGAGCCTGAGTAAAGGGGGTCTGGATCATTTTGATGATCTTTAAGGCCACCAACCAGCTCCAAATCATGTCACAAATACTTACTATTAGTTTTGAATTCTTGGCCTAGCTTAGGCTCGTTTCGGGCTAGCTCCTTTAACTTGAATTAACCTGTTCATCTTTTTGCCTTGGGGCTTTTTACCTTCCGTTACTTTCTTGCTGTCTCTGTCTGGCTAGCTGAAGGCTGCCTGGCTTCTTGCCCTGAATGTGTCTCTCATTCTCTCTCTCTTCTTCTCTAGCTCTTCCTCCAAAGCCTACATTTCTCCACCTATTCATTCTCTCTTCCTGCCAATTCCCCTATCTTTCTCCTGCCTAGCTATTGGCCATTGAGCTTTTCATTAGACCAATCAGGTGCCTTAGGTAGGCAAGGTGAAACAGATGCAACACATCTTTACATCATTAAATAAATGCAGCATGGACAAATGTAACACACCTTTACACAAAGGAATATTCCACAACATCAACAAATGTGGCACATCTTTGCCTAGTTAAAATAGTCTCCAACACTTGATTATGATGAGTTCAAGGCCAGCCTGGGCCTTGAGACCCCATTTCAAACAAAGAATGGGTCCTGCTGATGACGGTTGTGATATCAGCACCTCAAAAGCCAAAGTGGGAGAATCACAAATCTAAGGGCAGCCTGAACTACAAATGGAGATCTGGGCTTAGAAAACCAAGGGCTAGGGTTGTAGATCAGCGGTACGGTACTTGTCGAACGTGTACAAGGCCCAGGCAGTGCAGATACATAAATACAATAAAAATAAGTGTAGACTCAAGAGTTATTTAGAGAAAAGTAATCCATTTCCAGAGAGAAGAAAGAGCATATTCCTGGAGTCTCTGAGAGATAGCCTTGTTTCTCAGGGTAAGTCCCACTGCAGAGCTTAATGTCACTAAGTCAGAGCTGCTGCCCAGGACCCACACTTTGATGGCCATCATATCTCTCTTACCCATGTACACCCACCCACTCAACTCTATCAAGCCAGGGCCTTCTGAATATCTCTCAGGGCAGGAAAGCCTTCCCTCATCCCTAAGCCTGACTGGGAAATTGAATTCTCTCTTTCTGTCTTCATCTGGGCTGAAGGACTGCTGTGGGGAAGCCAGCTGTAGGAAAATAGATGAGGTGGAAATCAATGATTTAACACATGCTGCTTCCTGCCCATGGTCAAGCTCAAGGATCGGTTTAGTCTGAATCAGCACAGAGAGAAAGGGCTGGGGAAGGGCCAGGAAGATTCACACAGAAGACAGAAGAACAAAACCCTCAAATTGGGAAAATGAGGCTCCAATAAGGTTGGCCTGGAAGAAAATAAGGTGCCAAATGTGCCCACAGTTGAATTCTGGAGGTAGAGTCTGGTTTCTCATACACCACAATGAAGCCCGGGGCTCTGAGGGTCTCAGAGACCTACAAAGCTCAGTGATACTTTCGGAGGAACTCATTATTGGACGTGGTGAGCATCTGTGGAAAACAGCCATTCTACTCATCTTCTGCCCTGAGCTGCAGACTAAAGCCCTCCTCCTCCAGGAAGCCTTCTTGCTTTCATTGGGCCTATGTACAGTTCCTCCTTCTGATTCTTTGCGGCTGACAGCTCCTTATTTCACTTTGTATTATCACATTCCTATCACGTGTCCAGTAACATCAAGAACATTGGAGGACCTGGGTAGACAGTTCAGACAGTAAAGTTCTTGCTTTTGCAAGCCTGAGGACCTGAGTTCATTCTCAGCACACACACACACACACACACACACACACACACACACACACACAGAGGACATAATGGTGTGAACCAGGGAAGCAGAAATGGCAGAACTCTGGGGCTCACTGGATGGCCAGAAGTCTAGCCTAATTATGAGACCCTGGTCCCAGAAAGAGACCCTGTCTCAAAGAAAGAAGATAGACAGCTTCTGGAAAATGACATGGAAAGTTGACCTCTGGTTCTCAGTGTGGACACACACACACACACACAAACCCTATGGAAACACAAGCACCTTTTCTGGGCAAGGTGAGAAGTGGGGGGGGGGGAGGTACAATCATTAGCCTTTATACCAGAAGATAAGGCATGTAACATGCTACATGCTGCTCTTGCAATAACACTTTTTATAGAGTAGCTGCTTAATACAGGGTTCCATGAAGGCAGAACAGACTATTACCACACTCATTGTAAAGTTTGAGGATGTTCCCAACACCATTGTGTATATTTATATGGATCTGAGCTTTATGAACAAACTGGCTGTGTCGGTTATCGGCAAAGATAAAGGACATGGTAACTCCTTTAAACAGACTTGTAAAACAAAATATTTATCTTCGAACTTCTGGCCTCTTTTTCCATCCCTATCTACAGTTATTTTTTTTCTGAAATTAAATTAATGTGTTGCATCATTTTAATGTGTCATTATAAAGAGAAATATTGGCAGTATTTGGTAGATAGAATACACAGTCTGCATTTAGTTCTAAAGCACACATACAATACACTCTACAAACTGTTTGGCAACTTTAGTCCAAGTTCCAAAAGGGAATTAGGAACTCAGAGCCTCACTAAAGCTTTCTTTAGGCTCAGTGAGTAGCCAGTCTCCCAGGACAGTGTCTTTCTGTCCACACACAAATTCATAAGGACTGTAAGTAAACCAAAATCCACATGTGTTAAAATTTTTCTACATTATCAAGATATAAGAAGAAGCCCCTTCAGTCATCTCTACACTTTGAATATTGCATCCTCCTCACATGGCATCCTTATGAAGCCGTCTGCCAGAGAGCCAGCGACTGCAATGTGCAGGTTAAGACTACAACCCTGAGTATAGCACACTCACACAGTAAGTCAGCCCCTCACGGAATGCACACCTTCCTCCCTTGACTGCTTCAAAACTATACAAGAACACTTGGCAGGAACAATACACATGGAAACTTCCCTTCCTGTCAGGGTCAGGACTTCACATACGATGAACAGATTCCTTTTTCACTTTCCAATGACGGTGCATCATCCAAGAGACTTAGCGGGACTCTACACTTCCGAAATTTCACGGTTGGTGCATTGATTAGGTAGAAGAAAGTGATGTCCACGTGACACTTTTCAGAGGCCAAATACTCCTCCCCAGGAAAAGAAAGATGTGGCCTCCCTGGTAACTCTGGTCTCCTTCCTGCCAGTGCTACATCCTTTCTTGCCAGGATAGCTTGTTTATAAAATCGCAGACCCAGTACTAAAAACAAGCGGTACATGCTTTACCCAGGGTGTGATGCTGGCACTGAGGAAGAAGGGCCTGTCATCAGCCTCCCGCTCTATTTCTGAAAAAAATCTGAATTTAAAACATTGTTCCTTGGATTCAAGAATTTCTCCAAAGTTTTATTGCACAAACTACAGATATTTTGAATTTAATTTCTCTCTGGATGGTGTGTGATCTCCCACAGTGCTTTAAATTCCTGAAAAGGGTATACTAAGTACAATGAGCACATCTCATAAAAGCCCAGGACACTTACTATTCGCCCTGTTCACAATGCATACGGCCATCTCCAAACAGCTCAGCCACCGTTTGAGTGCTGACCCTCGCTCCTCTTCAGAACGCTCTCCCTCCACCTCAGCCAGCCTGGGGGCTATTTGTAATCACATTTCAAATCAAGCTATGCTTCCTCCAGGAAGCCTCCCCTGATGTCCACAGCTTTACCAGGGTTAATGCTTTTCTTCTGTGCTCCCATAGTCCAGGGCATTTCCCCCAATCAGAACATTTGTCACCTTGCAATGAAGATGGCTACTTCCTTCTCTTACTTCCTCCCGAGAGTGAGGCTCCTAAGGGAAACTCTCAGCACCTAACAAGGACACTTGACAAAGACATCACATTCGCTGCACCTTTGTGCAGCAACTGAATGTGACTCCTGACATTTTGAGAAGGTGTAGGGAGCAGGTAGGACTTAATTCTACATCGACAGCTGAATGCCAACTCATCTGCTTCCCCTCTGCCAAGTGTCCCAGGTCACTCCCTCCATTCTTTAAACAACCTAAGTTCTCTCCCACTTAAAATGGCATTCTCTGGGTCTTTATGGGACCAAATGTTGACGGTCATTCAGGTCTTGAGCAACATGCTCAGTGTCACCCAGAGAGACTTCACCTGGCCATTTGGTCTGAATAAACGACCTGAACACTCAGTATCATTCGATCGGCAACATTTCTATTACCATCAGATCTTGTCACTCTTTATCATCAGAATTTTGAAGAAGATGGATGGAGACTGTGCTTACATTAGTCTCAGCCGCCTTCCCAGAGCAGGAGGCGTTAGTGGTACAGAGTCAGTGCTGAATGGAATAAAGGCACGAATGACTGGAAAATCTGGTCACCTGCGCAATAGGCAAAGAGAGAGAGAGACCTTGGAACATTCAGCCCTAAATGGGATGCCTCCATCGAATCCCTTCCCCTCAGAGCTCAGAGAACCCTGCAGAAGAGACAGGAAGGGATGGAGGACCCCAAGGGAACAAGGCTCCGGAAATCAACAGAATCAAACTGAGGCAGTATGCACAGGGCCCACGTGGTCTACACAAGATGGGGTCCTACAGCTGAAAAGGGAAGCAAACACACGCCTCCATCCCTAACCCAGAAGCCATCAATCTCCAATTGATAACCACTTGCAAATGAGAACGAAGTTTTACCCAAGGGAATCTCACTGGACCAGCAAACTACTCTTTAAGGATAGGCTGCTGCATGCCCAGCAGTAACAGCCAACAGAAAATGAACTCAATGGCATCTTTGGAGGTTTGTCTCATGTCGTGTCAGGGCTTTTATTATATATTTTTTAAATTTATCCATTGTTGTGTCAATGCCTGCATGTATGTCTGTGTGAGCCTCTGGAACTGGAGTTACAGACAGTTGTGAGCTGCCAAGTGGCTGCTGGGAACTGAACCTGGGTCCTTTGGAAGAGCAGTTGGTGCTCTTAGCCATTGAGCCACCTCACTAGCCCTTTATCTTATTTTATTTATATTTTTATTTATTCGTTTCTCTCTTTACCCTTCTGGTTCTTTGCCTGCATATTCTGGTTTCCAGTTTGGTGTTTCTATGGGATTCCTCAGAGTGTGAACAGGGGTTCTCTGTGTCTATATCTATCCCTTGGGCTTCCTTGTGATGCTCAGTCCCATTCCAATGTGTTAGCTCTTCTTTTATTTTATTCTACTGTTCTTCTTTAGAAAACCGTTTTCTAATGAGAGACGGCAGCAGTGTGTGGATTCGGATGGGAGGGGGTTGGAGAGGAAATAGGGAGGAGGGAGGGAAACCATAATCCAGAGATATTAGGTGAGGGGGGAATCTACTTTCAATAAAAGGAAAAAAGAAAAAGATAAGAAAAATTCAGGTTGAAACTTACCATGAAATTATTCAAGAAATGCTTCGAGATGAGCTCAGAAAATCGCCGGGTTGACAGTACACAGTGACAGACAGCACAGTTACTCACTTTGTACTTATATCTTAAAGGACTCTCTCCTGTTGTCTCGGATATTTGAACACTGAGCCCCAGCTTGTGGGGCTATTTGTGGATGTTTAGGTGTGGCAGACTTCCTGGAGGAAGAGGTCACTGGGCATGTTCCTGACAGTTCCAGTTCACTCCTGCTTTATGCAGATATGACCTCTCAGCTTCTTGCTCCAGCTACCACACTTGTCACTTGCTGCCATGCTTCCCTGTCCTGATGGACTCCGGTCCCTCTGTTATTGTAAGCCCAAATAAACTCCCCTCTGTACCTTGTTTGGTATGGTGGTTTGAACAAGAATGGCCTCCATAGGCTCCTGTATCTGAATGCTGGGTCCTCAGGGAGTGGCACTACTTGAGAAGGATTAGGAGGTGTGGCCTTGTTGGAGTAGGTGTGGCTTTGCTGGGGAAAAAATGCGTTACTGGGGGGTGAGCTTAGGGGTTTCAAAAGCTCAGTGTCTCTTTCTTCCTGCTGCCTGTGGATCCTGATGTAGAACCCTCAGCTACTTCTGCCTGTGTGTCACAGTGGTCCCCACCATAAGGAGAATGGACTAAACCTCTGAAACAGTAAGCAAGCCATCGATGAAATGCTTTTTTTGTTTTTTAAGAGTTGCCTTTATGGCGGTGTCTCTTCACAGCAGTAGAACACTGATTAAGACACTATGTCATTTTATCACAGCAACAGAAAAGTGTCTGAGACAGTATTGTCACTCCAGGTCACTCGGACTTATAGCAGAGCTTATAGCAGGACTTATAGCTGATGGTGAGGGGCTGGGGCTGGTAGAAATGGGAGATCATTTCTTGGGGAAGGCACATTCAGCCTGCACATGAGTACACAGACCCTCAATCTGCCCAAGTCACCAGCGTGAAGAAACCTCAGAAGGGGTCAGGACAAGATTCTCAACGAGACCAGCCATGGAGGTGAGTTTTACCAAAATGCTTAAAATCAACCAGTGAGCCTCTGGGTGCTTTCTGGAAGACAAGCATCTGGATAAATACATCACCCACTGAGGTCAAGACCTGGGGACTTCTATGTAGGTGAAAGGTTCTGCGCTGCCAATAATTCCCAAATAAACACACTATAAACGTTCAGCCAATGGCTCAGGCTTGTTACTAACCAGCTATTACAATGTTAACTAATCCATTTCTATTAACCTATGTATTGCCATGTGGTTCATGGCTTTACCTGTCCTCCAGCATGTCCTGCTCTTTCTGTCTCCTAGTGACTCCACTGACTCTGCCCCTCTTCTTCCCAGAGTTCTCAGCTTGGCTGTCCTGCTTATACTTCCTGCCTGGCTATCAGCCAGTCACTTCTTAATTAACCAATGAGAGTGATAATCCACATCATACAGAAGGGCTATTTCACAGCAATTCTAGAAGCACATACAGGTTCCAGGACCTGCAGCAGCACCCAGGAGACACATTGAGAACCCTGCCCATCCCAGAAAGGTCTTTAATCAGAGCTAACAAAGCTCATCATCTGTAGCCTGCCTCCCTACTTCCAAAAGCATTCAGTGTGGAGAGCTATAGTATTGCACTGAGCCACAGAACCAGCAACCATCCCAGACCACAATGAGACTGCCCAGCTGAGATGACTCTGAGCCTATGTGCCTCTACTCACCAGCTGCGTCATCTGGGACAAACTACCTTACGTACTATTGTTTTTTTAATGTATTATAAAAGAATCAGGGCTGGGGAGATGGGTCAGTAGGTGAGAACACTTGCTGTGAAAGCATGAGGACCTGAGTTCAAATCTCCAGCAGCCATATGAAAAAAGCAAATACAGAAACAGGCATGGCTACAGGTACCTGCAACCCCTCTGTATAGGGTGGGGACCGAAATGGAAGGCTCACTCAGCCTTGCTGACTACCAAGTTCAGGAAAAACTGTGTTGAGGGAATAAATTGAAGGCTGGTACAGTAGGACACACAACTTTCTCCTCTGTCTGTACACCTACATGTTGTGTGTGTGTGTGTGCCTCATACACACACACACACACACACACACACACACACACACACACACACACACACATATGGCAGGAGAGAAATGAAATGATACCATTTCAACATGATTGCCAGGGCTCAAAGAAATAAACTAACAAAATTCGTTAAGGAGCATAAAGCCTTTTGTTAAGAGAAAAGGGTCAATAAATAGTGGCAATTATAATTATTGTCATCATCAATAAGTTAAATAAGTGGTTGCTCTAGCATCCTTACTTGGCTGGCCAGAGAACAGTGGTTCTGAACCCATTTCTCAAAGAGCTTTGTCCAAAACCCAAAGTTTACATGGCTGCGCTCTGGTTATCTGGTTCCTTTTGAGAAGCTGTTTAGCAGTTATGGGTGTATAAGCTGATATGGCATTTTATTAACAGCATGTTAGTACCTCTCTAAGCGGAATTATATTATGTATCCGCAGGATGACTCTCCACTCTTGGGCTATAATTAGGTAATGTCCATTAAACAGCAGTTGCACAATTTCCTTGTAACTTACTGGCATTCCACATTATTGAGCTATGTTTTGAAAATGCCTTTTTTTTTTTTTTTGCCTGTGCTATTTTCCTCTGAGGCCTGTTGAAGACTAGGTCTCTTGAACTAGAGCACAGATTCACTTCCCTTTTGCATATCAGAGAATAGGTTCAGAAGCCATCTCACTATAGCCTTAGATTTCACACAGAGAAAGTGTTTGTAGCAGTTGAGAATAGGAAAAAAAGCAAAGTCAAGTTATATTAATTTCTGGGCCTCCTCAAAAACAGTGATAAGAAGCATGATGGAGAGAATGTCTAAACTGAGATCTCCTCTGGATCCCTCCCCTCGGGGAAACCTGAGGAAGAGGGGGTGGAGAGATTGTAGGAGTAAGAGAGGCTGGAGGGCCCCAGAAGAACATGCTCCACAGAACCAGCTAAGCAGGGCTCACACAGGCTCACAGAGACTGCAGGGCGAGCAGGGCCCTGCAGGGTTCTGCACCCACCTCTGTTATATGCTATGGCTGTGAGCTTGTGCTTTTGTGGGACTCCTAACAATGGGGGCGGGTACGTCTCTGACTCTCTCACCTGCACTTGGGACTCTCGCTCCTTTGGGTGCCTTGTCCAGCCTCAATGTGAGGGCTTTTGTCTTGTCTTATTGAATCATGTTCTGTCCTGTTTCCTTGCTGTCTCTTGGGGGCCTGCTCTTTTCTGAAGGGAAACGGGGGGGGGGGGGCAGATCTGGGGGAGAGGCAAGGTGGAGGTAGCTGGGAGGAGTGGGGAACCGTGGTCAGGATGTAGTGTATGGGAGAAGAATCTATTTTCGATTAAAAAATAGATTTAAAGAAAGAAGTATAACTTTATATATGAGGCTCCATGTCATTAAATAGAAGGTTGATTAGCATGACATACACTATTGAGGTTGAAAATCCTTAGCTCATTGACAGATAGAGTCTGAGTCTTTTAAGGGACTAGCTTTGTGGTGTGTGTGTGTAAACCTTTATGAAAAATCAATGGTATTCCATCATCTGGGAGGGCTGATCCTCTAAGCGAGAGAGTTGAACTACAAGAAATTTTCACTTTCTAAGCTAGGGCCCAATACATAGGAATCTCTTTCCATTTTCTAGGCTGGGGTCCAATGCACAGGAGTTTCTTTTGCTTTTGAAAATATGGCATTTTGCTGCGCATGCCTGTAATCTCAACACTAGGCCTCGGAAGTGGAAAGTCCAGGCATCCAAAGCCACACTAGGCAACAATACCAAGTTGAAGACCAGTCTGGTCTAAATGAAATCCTGTCTCAATTAATTAACTAATTAATTAGTGAAGCTTCTCAGAATTTGAAACCTTGTGTAAATGAACCAGAAAGGAAATCAAGAGAATAAAGCTTTTGTGCCTGTCTTTTTCCCATGTCCTCAGCAGCTATGCCCCCCAAACGCCCAAACGGTGAGACAGTCTCCAGACCATGGCAAACCCAGGAAGCTTCTGAATAGCAGAGACAGATCTGAGGAGTTGTGCCCAGAACACACACATCACTCAAGAGCTCAGAGCTCTCAGAGGCTGCCATCCCAAAGCTCCTTATCCACCCCTTCCTACTCAGGACTTTGTTAGAACTTTGCATTTTCAAAGAAATGGTAAACTGTTACTTCATAATGATCAGCAATGCAGTTCCTGCTCTACCTCCTACCCATAAGGTAGCAGATTTAACAGATTTTGATCCAAGAAGCTTTTAAAGGAAATTTTCAAGCCAACCCAAGAGCTAAAAAAAGGAGACTACACTTACCTAGCATGGCCAAGGCCCTCAGTTCACTATCCAACACTGAAATCACACACACACACACACACACACACACACACACACACACACAGAGAGAGAGAGAGAGAGAGAGAGAGAGAGAGAGAGAGAGAGAGAGAGAACACTGAGAAGCTTTGTCAGCCAGCCTACAGTCACTATGCCTAACACTATCTTCCTCTCTTCCCCGAGTCCTAGATCTAGACACCCCACTACTAGGGGATACCTCCACTTGACTGTGGATGCCTTCAAATCCCAGATTCTACAAACCCGATCTTGTGGCCACCTCTGCAGACCGCTCAGTAATGTATATTGCTATTCCCTAGGTAACTTGGGCCAGAAATCTGACTAGATTTCTCATGATCCCAACTCATCTTCAAAACCTTCAACGCTTCTTCTGGGATATGGCAAGTCGTTTCCTAAGTGTCCTCACAGCCTCCTGGATGGCCACAGATGTGCATGATCAATACTTACTCCATAATGATCTACCCAAAAAGAATGCTGGCTCCATTCCTCTGAGATCCCTCTGTGACTCCATCAGTGTCTTCTACCTGCAAGGCACAGCCCAGCTCTTCTGTAATGAGGAGCACTGTGGTCCAAATGTATCCTCCAAAGCTTATGTGTGGAAACGTGATCTCAAAGTTTATATACAATGCTATTTCAAGGTGGAGACCTCGGGGGATGGTCCATGTAATTAGATGAAGTCATAGGGTTAGGTCTCCACAGAGACTCATGGCTTTATAAGAGCCCCAAACTCCCACCCTTTTTCTCCCTCACCACCTTACCTCCACTGGGTTATAACGAAGCAAGATGACCCTTACCAGATGCTGGCTCCCCATTTCTAACTTTCCAGCATCTAGAACTGTGAGCCAAATGAGCCTCTATTCTTCATGAATCACCTGATGACAGGGATTGAGTTATAACAACAGAAAAATGGACCAAGACAAAGAACCAAACTGCTCTGTTCATCACTCTATTGCTGCCGCTTCTAAACCACTGTGTGTGAGCCAGGCCTTACTGGAGTCAAAGATTCTGTAGGAAAAAACCAAACCAAACAGACAAAAACCTCCTCTCTTGAATCAAGGGATCTGGCAACAAAACAAAGCCCAGGGCTGGAGAGATGGCTCGGCAATAATGTCCTCTTGCGGCTCTTCCAGGAGACTGGAGTTCGGTTCCCCTCACTCACACTCAGAACATACATCATGCAGTTCACACTGCCTAGAACTCCAGGGAGACCAGCTCCGGCCTCTGTAGGCATTTGCACATATGCACATGCCCACGCACACACATACACATTATTTTTTAAAAAATGCATTGTTTTAGGTTTTAGATTTTGAAGTCCACAGCCCATTTCTTTTTTGCTAACAGTGTCAACCTCCCCTTGACCTTAGGTGGTGACTTTCCTAATGGGGAGGCAGAGTAGCTTAAGAAATCCAGTAGAGATGACCAACTTAAGCGTTCTGTGCCTGGCTGAGGCCATGGCTCCAGAGAGAACACAGCATTAAGAAAAAAAAAAAAAAACATTTATCATATCATTTGTTATCATATGTATATGCATATGGTTGGAGTTTTCTGAATACAGAAACAGAAAAAGGGAAGCTTTTAGGTAAAAGGCAGAAATAGTATTTTAGCCCACATGGCACTGCCCTCAACTACCGTCCTTCTGTTCACTTAAAATCTTCCTACATTCTGGCTTCTCTTCAGATCATAAATATTCTTAGCCTTTTAAAAATTCTCCAAGGGCCCCCCTCATTTTGCCTATAGAGACTTCACAAGCCATATCTTGCTTGCTGACTCACTCCGTTCCTTCTTCTGAATGTGACAGTCCCCCAAACTTTGTACATTCCTACAGAAACTCTACCCTCCATCCATAGTTTGTAACCTACATTTTGCACATTTGTGTGTCTATTTCTGTCTGTGCTCCAGACTCAGGCAAGCTTTGCTTCCACCTAGATCGTCCCAAGCACTAAAAGCTAGAACTGACGATACCTAGGGATTGACCTGGAAATATTAAAAGTTACTTACAGCTGCCAATACTTAAAAAGTGAATCAAATGAGCCAGGTGGTGGTAGCCTTTAATCTCAGCACTCTAGAGGGAGAGACAGAAGAATCTCTGTGAGTTCGCGGCCAGCCTGGTCTACAGAGCAAGTTTCAGGATATCCAAGCCTACACAGAGAAACCCTGTCTGAAAACCAAACATAGAAAAAGTTAATAAGATGATTTTTAAGTTGTTAAAATAAAAAAAACTCCTGAGCCTGTGATCACCAAATCAGATAAATCCTAAGAATAATCTTTAAGTCAGGTAAATAGGGGAAAAAGATAAAGTATATTGGTAAAAGACAGCAAACCTACTCTCCTGTGCAAGAGTTACTAGAAATCATGGTTTTCTCAAGAAAAGAGTCAACAAATGTCTTGGCAGTGAGTTGGGAAAGTCAAATTTAGTTATAGCACTGTTAGCATAGAAAGGCACTGGCCCAGTAGGCCGGTCCTCTCCAACTTCTCCGTTTATCCTGAAGGGAATACAATTTTTCTCTGCCTTTGACCTTGATTACCATGGAAAAGCCTTAAATGGGATGCTGTTTTGATGATAGATAAAACATGTGTACAGTGTGAGCATATTTTCCAAGGGTTTAAGTGTTTAGTCATCCTAGAGCCAGCACAGAATCATCCCCTTTCTCATGAAGCTGTGTTTATAAATATGGTTGATTGGGGAGTACTTGCAGAAATATGGAGTTTTCACTGCTTTATAATCAGTCATATAACAAGGAATCACGACAGTTCATGAAGAATCCCACTCAGGAAAAGAGACACAGAAAGAATAATATTATCTAGTATTCTAAACGTAAATAGTTTCAAGGTGCTGCTAATGGGGAATCCTTGCTATAACGAGGGCTGTCTGGAAGAGCTGTGCATACATCTAAAACTCAAGAAGAAACACTCTTGGAAAGCAACCAAATCCCAAAATATACGCTTTACAGAGCTAAGATTTTTGATTACTAAATACAGTAAGTGAGAAAAGAACAGCAAAGCGTGATGGGGTTCTCATTTGCTTCATTCCTAATCAAATATACAGGTATTACACTGCACATGTCCAGTGCACTACGGCTTTGGGTCACCCCCCCCCTTTATATCGGATGTACTACACTCCCTTGACTTTTTATTACGTGTTTACTGTGATCACACCATATATCAAGTATGTTACAGGGAGACATAGTGTCAGATTAATACAATCTTCCCAACTTTAATCTTGTGCTCTTTTATAAATCAGAACTCAATGTGCTGAAAAAGTCTCTATCCCTTCCTGTGAAGTGAAAGGATTTCCTTTAGTGTAATAATTACAATATAAAACACAAATAAGCATTTTGAAGTATATCAAAAATATAGAATCAAAATTTTAAGAAGCAATCATCTTCAATCAGGCTATTCACTTGTCTGTGTTTTCAAATTAGCTTATAGGAATTAATTTCATATAATCTATACATTTGCCATCCAAATATTTGAGTAGCCCTTGGTGCCTAGGACACCAATAGCCAGCTCACAGGAGGAAGAAACTGAGAAGCTGAGATGGGGGTTCATATTCTTTTTTTTGTTGTTGTTAAGAGAAATTTAAAAATATATATGTCAAGAAAATCTAAAAGAAAATACAGGAGTCACAATAATGATCCCACACAATTCAAAATCGGTTGAAAGGATCTGGCAGGTCTGTTTTTTTGTTTTATTCTGGTTTTGTTTGGGGCATAATCAGAAGAAAGGTAAAGCCCGACATCCTTCGGTAGAAACAGAATAGAAACAGATTCTCACTACAGTCTGACTTAGAATGTCTACATTTGGTGTTTGGATAAAACACCCCCACATCAGCTGATGAACACATGAACAAGACTGCACAGATCTGACTTCAAGGAACCCCTTTTCAGCAGAGATGATCACGGGGTTCCCAGGAAATTCTACTTGCTCCCAGAAACTTCTTCTGTCCAGAAAATCAAAACTTCAAGCTTCAGAACTTTATACTATACAAACAGTCCTCAGAAAAAAATGGCTGTGTAGCAATGTCTTACTTATACTCAACGATGGAGCTTATCATAACCTCACAGTTTATAAAGGGCATAGAAATTATTTTTAAAAAACCCACATACCTGTGAGGTAGCAGGATATAAAATGATTGATGGAAAATGTCAACCAACCATCACCAATTCATCTTTAGCCAAAATCAAGGCAACTCCCAAATAATGAACTATTTAGAAAAGAAAAAAAAAAAGCACTAAAACTTCTTCAAATAAGTAGCCAGGTTAGAAATGGCATTAACACAAGTTTATAAACCCCAAACCCTGGGCAGCAAAGAAGTTATCATCCACTTGTCTGGCTGACAAGGTTTGGCTGTTTGACTGGACGCTGAGGGGCATATGTAAGTAACATCTTCCTTCTGATAATGACAGCATTCTGCATGCACGAAATAAAACAGGAATTAACAAAATTCCAATCGCTTACTAAGAAGATAAATAGTGAGCCAGCTTGAGGAAGAGATCTCCCAGGGTGTGCGGAAAAACCTGTGGCTGAAGGCAAGCTCGCAGGATGTGGAGCTCTGCGCAGGCGTAAACAGGAAATCCAGCAGCTTGCCCCGGGACTGACAGACGGCTCGGAATGGCTCCTCTGAAGTGGGCACAGTGTTTGACCCTTGGCAGAAGCCAAGGTCGTGTTTGTTACATTTTATTTTTATATCTGTGCCATCCCTGTCCTCAAAATCCAAAGCCCTCCGAGACCTCTATGAAAAATACCATACACAAAACAACCACAAAATTAACTTCTTATTGCAAGTAACAGAGATACGGATGATATTCTCTCCTTGATCCCATGCTGCTTCCTGAATGACAGAGAGAGAGAGAGTGAATCACTGATGGCCAGGGCAGTTTCAAACTTTAACACAGGGAAGGCTGTCTGTCACAGGCAGGCCTTGTATGTGAGCATCGCTGTAAGCAGGAAGTCCACCGCACCTTTCTAGGACAATTTATTTTTTTTCTTTAAATATGTGAGCTAAAACTTTGAATTTCATATGCTAACACAAGGAAGGTCAATATCCCTGTAAAACATAGGAAGTCGGAACTTGCTCTTGGCAAGTTTATAAAAGTGGCTTCATTTATCAGATCAATTGTGATGACCAAAATTTCTCAGGTTAGTAGAGTGGAGTCACAAAGCACCTCATACTACACTCTCAGTGAGGGCACTACCTATCAGTAAAATTCAGCTCTGTGTCCTGCCATGACATTGCTCTGTACCATGGTGACGTCGCCGAAGTCAAGATCAACAGATCATGTTTTCTTAAGGGTTTGAATGTAATCATTATGAGACAATTCTTCTTTTTCAAAAGCTTCATTGAGAACTTGGAGTATTGTAATTTCAAAGTGACATGACTCGTGATGAATAATTACTTTTAAAGTCATAAAATGAAGCCCGTTGTGACATAAAGTGGTGTCACAATAATGTTTGCATATTTTATATGTTTGCATATAAAATAATTGCTAAGCTTATGTTTTTAACAGACCTTGAGTTTTACAATAAATAAGTAAGTAGCATGCTATTAGTGTCTTAGTTGTTCAAGTACATTTTTATAGGAGAAAGTATAGCAAGCAACAGCTGAATACAAGGACAGTTTTTTTAAAAAAAAAATCCTTCTTTAGTTAGCAATAATGTGGAGACCCTTCATATTAGTACTGTTATCAATAGCAAAAACAACCATTTAACAATACGGTCTGAGCATCTGGAATGTATAAGGATGTGCCATGGTGAGGTCAAAGGAAGAAAACAGCAAAGTGTAGAGTTCTCGCTTATGTATATTAATCCTGAATAGACAGGACCTGATATCACGGTGCCTTGAAGGAAGAAAACAACCATAAACATCCCCAGTGAGGAGCCAAGGAGACTTGGAGGCTCTGTCTGCAGAAGGAGATAGCCGTCCTACCCATTCATCCATGGCACACCCCCATCAGAGAGGAGGGTCTGCTTTTGGTTTTATTGGGTGTGGAGCAGAGAGTCTAATAGACAATCAGTTAGACAGAACCTGGGCGAGTTGCTTAACGCATCTCAAGCTGTACAACTGGTCAATACTCATCACTTTCTTGACTTCTCTGTTTCTCACCAGTGCTAAGTGCCAGAACGCTGTGCAACAGGAGTTTATAAAGGGACGGTCTTGGCTGGGGAGAGAGTCCAGCACCTCAGCGGTGACACAGTATAAACCTCGCTACATGAAATCCTGGAAGTTGATGTAAACAGCTTTTAATAGCAGCGAACATTTGTCCCCTTTGTTTAGACCATCTGGATGTCCCATTGTGTTCAGTCAACACTCGGTGCCGCCGGGTGACAGTTGATATATGTTAAGTACAAGCAAAATGCCTCGGTCCACTCTGGGGACCTTAAAGGGAACTTTTCAGTGTTTTGTAGAATATTCTTTCAGATCGCCGAGTGGCCTGCATCCTTAATGGCTGTGTGCCAAAGGCTTTTTTTTTTTTTTTTTTTTTTTTTTTTTTTCCTTTATCAAAGAGGAGAGTTTTGCTTTGACTGTTTGAAAGGTTAGGAAAACTATGCCAAAGTTCTTCCAGGCAGCCTGGAGAGCTCAAGCTGACAGGAATGATTTTCAATATGGAAGAATGAATAAGGAATTTCTGGGACCCTGGGAGGTGCAGGCTTTGCTTGTTTAACGTGCAGTATGACTGACAAACAAACCATTAAAACACCATTGCAGAAAGCCTCACCATAAGCATTAGGCAGCTCGCAGAAAAGGATCACCTGCACGGCCACTGCGCAATGCCCTGTGCACACGCACGTTCGCTTTCTCATGCAAAGTGGCCTCACTGCTTGTCCTGATGTGGCTGCCTCAGACTTACTCAAGTGAGAAATGTCACTACAGAAAGAAAGTGCCAGCTAGAAGAATATGCTATGTAGAAAGATTACCCAAGCAGGGTTGGTACCCGGCAAGCTGAAAGGGCTTAGAAATCTGCCCAGGCACTCTCAGCAGCTGGTTTGGCTGCTCTGGAACATCTGTGGCCTGCTTAACAATGTGTTTCTGGACTCTTCCCGCCCACGAGTGTCACTACTGTCTGAGTGACTCTGGGTGAGTCTTCCTGCAGAAAGGCAGCCAGGATGTAAGGGGTATTGGGGATGAAAACACAGGCCTGGTGTTTTGTTATGTCATATTAAAAATGGTTGAGTAAACAGAATTTCACTTTCCTACAGAAGATGTAGCAACCAGATAATGCATGTGAAACAATTTGATCTCAGAATGGTTCTCTGAGCAGAGGCATAATGAGCCCCCTGTATCTGGAGTCCTGCCAAATCTCAATGGGCAGCAGAGGTAAAAAGCAGAAATCCTATGCCTGAGTGAGTCTCTACAACACTGGGTGCTGAGACCTCCACCGCTCCCTAACTTCCCTTATCTCGGATGCAGGAAACAAGTAAAGAAAAGCCTGCAGCAGAGATTGAGCAAGGGGACAGGGATGCTCATCCAGAGGTGGAGTTACAATCTTCCTGGATTTCTTCTGAATATCGACAGACACACAAAAGTGATTAGTCCAGCACAGTTGGGGCTCAACACATGCTTGCTGACCAAGAGCTATAACTGGAATTCTGATCGTTCTGAGGCTGAATACTAGCAAGGAAGAACTTGCAATAGCATAGTTTTAAAATATAACAAGATGGCTGGGGGTAAATTTCAGTGACAGAGCACTTGCTGGGCATGCTTGAGGCTCTGGATTCAGTGCCTACCTCTGCGGGGGTGGGGCAGGGGGTTATTTAATAGATAAATAATTTACTTTGGAGGAGAAATCTGTATGCTTTATTGAACAAATTCCAGCAAAGAGTCTAGGCACAATGTGTAGCTTAGTTAACACAAAAGCAAAATAAACTTTCCAATAGCTTCTAAAATGGGCCTTAATCTCTTCATTTTTTATAACTACAGAATCAAAGAAACCCTATTCAATAGTTCAAAAGACAAGAATACAAAGAAAATCACTAGAAATGTATTCTTTATTAAGTCTTAGATTAAATAAAATCTATATGTGCATCACCATGTAACTAAAGGATCTACTCTTAGGATAACCATTAAAGTGCCCAGAGCAGCAGTTGGCACTGTACAGAAACAGAGTAAATGTCCTATGAATAAATAAAAGATCTCTTAAAGGATCCCAGACAGAGAACTTCATGACAGTAATTTCTGCGTTTCAGAAACATCAAATACAATTGTCCCAGAAATTGCACTGTGAATCTAACTAGAAATAAATGACAGACAGCAGTTAAATTGTGCTTTTTTTTTTTTTTAATGAGGCCCCTTTTCGTCAGAACAGATTTCAAAGGATGCTGAAGTAAATTAGACTGAATAACTATTGCTGTTTAAAGCCTTCTTTATATTTATTTCTTGGGAGGGCAGGACATGCACATGCAGAGGTCAGAAGATAACTCTTAGGAGTCTGTGCACGCCTTCCACCAGGTGGGTCCCAAGGATCAAACTCAGGTCATGAGGCCTGGCAGCAAGCACCTTTACCCACTGAGTCAGCCCACTGGCAACTGGTTTCTATTGTTTAATCCATCATCTTTAGTTCTAATTGTATATTATATGATAGAATATGATGTGTATGCTTTTATATTCATCATTTCACTAAAAATACCCCATTTTTCCTCCCTTTTCTAAAATATAACACAATTTAAAGCATTGTCTTAAGGAATAACTCTAGAATCTTATTTTTCCATTCACTTTTGCCTCTATTGAACTAAGCTGTATCCAGAATAAAGCATGTCATATAATGGTTTTGAACAAACTATGTGTGCAGTATATTGTACCCAAAGACAGTCACAGCATCTGCCACTCTTTAGGCTCAAGTGATTCTCTACACAGGGGACTAGGTGTATGGCTCTTTCCCTTGAACCTATATCACACCAGCCAATGGTGAAGTATCAGTGTGACTTCAGAGGCTAGAGTTGTCCATTCATACACAACATTTCCTATTAGGACCCAGCCTGGGGGAACCCATACTGCCTGTGTGGAGGTCCACGTGAATAGCACATGGTGGAGTGGCTAATGATACTCCATAAAACTGCCAACCATCGGAGTGTCCACCCCGAACACAGGTCTTTTGATAGCCATCCTTCCCTCCTGGTGACACCACACGGAGCAGAGATGAGCCCTGACCAGATTGAAGAATCACCACGGTTTTACAGAGTGGATAACAGACACAGTTTCTAGGATCAGTTTTGGCAACCTTCAAGGGAATATGTACAATAAGAATCTGTAATACGTTGCCCAGTTGCTATTTGTAGGACTTAGAAGCACTAGATAATTTCAATTCTAAGACACATGGTGGATGCTCTACTCTCATCTACAAAATACAATGAACAATTTAGGTTTCTAGAAGCCAGATATAATATAGAATCTATGAAATGACCAATGTGGCTTCAAATCATTAGACCTACTAATATAATATCAGCTGAGTAAACTCAGCAGAGATTTATTTTTAAAATTATAAGACATTTCCTAAGACATAAAATGCAGTTATTGATCAAATGAAGGATTACAAATGGAAAAACACTTTATGAATCATCAGTCACCCCAGAAGTTTGGATCCTAATGCACACACACAAACTTATCATTTCAAAGTCTAGCAGTTAGCTTCAGTTAGAGACATGCTCAGAACATTGTGAATAATGCATTTATAAATTCATTAATCCTTTTTAAAATTCTAGACTAATGAAAAATAGTGCATTTTTAAACAGCTACTTTGGCAGCAGGGGACTGGATTAGATGACCTCTTAAAGTTCTTCCAGGGTCTGTGAATTTGCAGAATGCAAGCTGCCTTGCTACTCATAGACACCAGATCACAGAGGACTCAAACATCTAATTTCATTTATTTAAATTCCATGCTCAGTACAAAAATGAAAGGGCCTGCTTTGATGCCTGTATTAATGAAGTACTAATTCAATAATATTTCATAATGCTACCCATGTAAAGATTACTACTTTTGCAAAAACCTGAATATTATTTGCCTCTGGGTTTACAAATTACTACTGCGTATTTCTAATTTCTAACTCAAAGAGTCTGAGAAAAAGTACAATTATAAATCAAGAGAACACAGTCTCCAGGAGAGTATATTACTAAATAATCAAATTTTACTTTAATTCCAAAAATACAATTAAAAAATCATCACATTGAAGAGCTATTATTGAGGGTGATTTTTTTTAAATCCTACTAAGGAAGATTTGTTTTAAGTGCTAAATGGAATCATATTTAATATGATTTAATATTCATGACTTTATCTGCATAACACTGGGAAATGCCTTATTCGACTCCTCAATTTCCTGTATAAATGTGTGTTTAGATATTTGCTATTTCAAATACAAAACCATCAGCCTACTAGACTCTCAGGCAAGTAAAACAAAACATAGGAAATTTTGGTCAAATGGAGTGGCAGGAAGAGCCGATGATTCAAAACATCCGAGCCCCAATATGAGATGTCACCTAGTTTTTTAAAAAGTGAAGATGCTAATTCTGCTGATGAAGATATTGTTTCCCCCTCCTGTGCCCTGTTCATTATGCAAGGCTGCAGAATATGAAGTGTGGATGTGTGATCCGGGCCATCTAATGATCTCCCACACCTGCTCATCTGGTACAATTTTAATTAACACTCCAAGGAGGTTTGTCAAGAGTAATCAAAAACATTGTCGCTTATAAAGCTGTGGCAAGAAATCAATAGTTTTCATCAGAAAAGGTAAAGGCTAGCATAACTGAGCCATTTAATTGCTTCATTCCAATAAACAAAAACTGCACATTTTAATGACTTGATTCGGGAAATCAATATCCCACCGCATATTGCATTAAACAGCAACATGTGGTGGGATATTCGCAGTCATTTCCATTCTGCAAGCAGCATATTGCTCTTTTTTATTTTATCCCGAGTGGCAATTGGTTGCTGCGCCTCCGCGGTGCTATGATTTATTTCAAACGAGTGACCTCTAGGGCCGTAAGACTAGAACGGGTGACTAGTTCTCAATGGTAAAGCTACTGGCACTTGACAAAGAGCCCGAGGCAGAATGAATTCACTTCACTTTTCCTCAATCATCAACAGGCTCTGCCCTGACCCCCGTTCTGACTCCTATAACAAGAGCTCCTGTCTCGGCGTGAAAAATTTACTGTCGCCTCCACTTCTCCGGGCTCGAGTGAGGGCTCTGTCACCTTCAGGGAGCTGAGTCCCGAGATCTAACTAAGCAGCGGTTCCAATTTAAAAACTATCTAAGTGCGTCTCCTAGAATGCGGGTGGCGTCGGCGGGCATCTGTTTCCAAACGGCACGATTGTCTACAAAGTTAAATCTGTGAGCGACGGTTAATTCAGATCAACACCGAGGCCTCCAAACTCGCTTATTGATGTGGTGCCATGGACAGCGTGAAGCACTCATTAATACTGCAGACTTGGAGAGCTATGTGTTTATTACTGGCAGCCATTAAAAGCCTGAAGAAGATGGGGTACTTAAGTCATTTTGAAGGTTACTTGAAAATAGAAATTCCAACTAACCATTGAAAAATACTGTCTGTGATAGATATAAACCGAATCCCTCCGTGTTCGGCCACAGAAATACAAAAGCCTGCAAGACACAATAAAGACATCAGATTAAACAAGGTAAGCTAGCTAACACCTGTGGTGCGTCTTCCTAATGTGAAACTATCAGCATAGTATGTGGTCCACAGAAAGAAAAAAAAAAGTGTGTTGGGGGCATAAGCCCCATGTATCTAACGCACCTGACTTTTAACAATCACCTTAAGATAATTAAGCAGTCAAAACAAATGTTTTCGAACCCCACATCAACTAGAAGGCAATTAAAGGGCTGGTGTTTGATGGTTTATTCCACCTCAGTGTCGCCTAACGCAAAATTTCCACTCCCTCTTTAATTTTCAATCCTTTCTTTTTCCCTGCTTCACAGCTTCTGGCTATTGGCTTTTACAATCTGTCCCTAGGGACTGAGGAGTTATTACCCCTGTCGATGGAGGAGAAAGGGATGTTATTCCCTTGTCGCCCTCCTCGGCTCCAGCAGATTCCAGGCTCTGATGGATAGCCTTCATTGGAGGGAGGCGGACGCCGTGCTCTTCGTCCACACGCTTGTCAGATCCATCTACCTGTGCCACTGGTATTACTTACTGGAGTCACAGTGACACTCGTTGTCCCCAGAGTCGATAGAAAAGCCCCAGCGTCGATGCTGCCCCAGGTATAATACCTCTGGGACGAAAACGCACAACAATGCCCAGGTGCCATAGCAGAGGGAACTCGGGCCCCTGTGCCTTTGCATCTTAGACACAAAAATAAGTGGAAGGTGCTAGAAAAAAAAAAAAAAAAACCCTTCAGAATTAGACCTTTAGAGAAAAATACTGTGACGTGTTAGGGGGAAACCTGAGAAAAACTAACCAAAGGCGGCCAGAGATAGCTGTCCCACTGGGAGATGCCTTGCCATCTACTCTCGTGATTCTGCATTATTTGGTCTCTCTTGCTATGGTTCACAATTGCATCATGACTTAGAGACATGGAAACTTCCACCTGAGTCTTAATTTTCAGGTGCATATGTCGTCCAAAATTTGAATAAGTGTTTTGATCAACTGCCAAAACAGTCACAATGTTTTACATAGCCAGAAAAAATAATGATTTCTAGAATGAAACAGTGAGTCCCTACCCTAAGAGATGTCTGGTCAAGCTCTAGTGGAGTTTTCAGATGTAGAAAAGCAAGCCTCATGCTTTCTGTTTATGGTCTGCCCCTCACATCTGTCTGTCTCTTTTATCTGTCTTCACTCAAGATGGGTAACCAATGGGCACCGAGAAATCATTGCACATGGTACCTGGCCAGACCCACCTACTAAGTGAAACTTCTGGTCCTGCCAAGCTTACCGCTGGTCATCAGGCTGGTGCAATGAACTGCGAGTCTCATGATAAGACCTTATCAATAGAAATACACACTCTGGGCCTACACCTTCTACAAGTTGATTTCTATGTAAATGTCTTCAAGTACAACACTTATGCAATGCTTAGGGCCAAATGTACCCCCAAATTTTCAGACCCCAGGACTCATTTATCCTAGGAGAACCAAGTCAACAGCACACAGTGAGATGTTTTAGGCCATCTAGAAACACCTATGATTACTCCATTTATTCACATGCGTTAGTTTAAGAACAGGTCATTAACAGCCACACATCCACTCAGGTAAGTTCAGGCTGAGTGACCAAATGAACAACCAGACAATTGGCTTTCTGAGCCTTGTGGACACCAGAATTAAAGCTGGCTGTGAGCTGAGCTGTTGTAAGACACTAGAACATCCTTTAAAAAATAAGAGAAAGGAATGTGACCAAAATGACACTGGGTTCTAGCGTGTCCCTTTTGTGTGCTCACATTGCACACACTTGATTCAGAAAACTACTAGTAGCTGATCTAGGATAAAGCTACAAAGGGCAGCAGCCAGACATGCATGGGGTGGGGACAGTCAGGAAGCAGAGGGGAAGGAAATTCATTAACACCTGGCTTACTAATGAACAGGGAAGCGTCTATCCTGTAGTTTCAATCTTATGCCTGCCTGAAACTTTCTATTTTTTAAATTATTGAGCATTTTTACACGCATTAACGCTTTGCCTGAGTGTATGTCTTTGCAAGAAGCTCCTGCAAATCATCATTCTACTTGGCCAAGATAGCACAAGGTGTGTGTGGTGGGGGGGTGCTGTAGGCAAGCAGGTGGGGCATTTTCTTGATTAATACCAGATTTGGGAGAGCCCAACCCATTGTGGGCAGTGCCACCCTTGGGCAGGTGGTCTTTAGTCGTCTAAGAAAGCAGATTGACTGAGCCACGAGGAACAACTACTAATCTACTAATTCATCTAGCATTATGATGTCAGTCATCCACCACAGAATCCTCGAGATTACGGATATCAGAGTCATGCCCTGGAAACTCCAGAATAATGCAGAACATAAACTTTTCTTCTTCATACAGTTCACTGAAGTAATATAAAACAAATTAATAGCACCCTAACGCCCTTCCCATAGCAGCATTCTGGCCCCTTTGAATACTCCGAAACTGAACCTTCTGGTAAGCCTCTCAACATTCCAACCACAGTCACTAGTCGCTAGTGACTCACGCCCTTCTCTTCAGCACTCTTGCCATAAGATGACATCGTATGTCCCTTTATTGTCTATCTAGTTCTTCATGTCCCCTTTCTTCAAACAGATGCAAGAATCAGGAAGGTGGCCTCACCTTCCTAGTTCACTGCTGAATCCCAGGAACTAGAGCTGTGTGAAGCTAACCTGCTAAGCGCCTCTCAGTACATTGGTGATAATGGACTGATGAGTGAATAGTCAGCTGATGCACGAGCTAAGAGCTACTTATTGTTTTACTTAAAAAAAACAATAAGTAGGGGCTGGAGATAAAAATAATAAATAATAATAATAATTGGGGACTGAAGAGTTATCTCAGCATTAAAGGGCATTTGCTGCTCTTGCGGAGAACCTAGATTTGATTCTCAGTACCCACATGGCAGCTCATAGCTGTCTGTAAATCTAACTCCATGTCATCTGATTCCCTCTGTGGCTCCCATGGGCACTACATGCATGTGGTGTCCAGAAATGCCCGTGGTGGTTACAATGAGAATGGCCTCCACAGGCTCATATATTCGAATACTTGGTAAGAACTGTTTGGGAAGGATTATGAGGTGTGGCCTCTCACTGGAAGAGGTGTGCCACGAAGGGTGGGCTTTGAGGTTTCAAAAGCCTATGCTATTCCCAATTGGTTCTTTTTTCTTTCTCTCTCTTCTCCTCTTCCCTGTCCCTCCCCCTTCTGCTTCTCCCCCATCCCTCAAGTCTTACTATACAGGTCACTCCTATTCCCCACAGGCTAGCTGTGAACCCACAGTCCTCCTGCCTCTGCCTCCCAACTGCTGGGTTTACAAGCATGTGCTTCTACACTTACCTCACAGTATTTTTCAAGCCCTCAAGCAGCATCTGGCATTATTGTTGGTATTACTTACTCACATGTTTGATTCACATGTATTACTTACTCTGGAAATGTATAACTCCTCAGCTCATGTTCCCTTGTTAACAGACTCATGGGGCTCTACACAAGGGATCATCTCAATTGGTAATCACACACTTGTGTCTCTCATTAGCCATAAGGTCAAGGACTGATGTTCATCGCTCTTCTACCCACGATTACTGACCTAAATGGTGAATGTGACAATAATTTATAAAATGGCCAGGCTACATTAATATGTAGCATTACTATGTTTTGTTTTGTTTTTTGCCATATCCAAAGTTCTCTTAGAGGAGACCAGAGCAACTGTAGATTAAGTGAGTGTTTGCACAATGAACAAACTGCCCAGTTCAGCATTCCAAGGCAAAACACTGGCTGAGTCTGAGGTTAAGGCCTCTGTGCTGCTCACTGCAGGTGTACAGAGACTGGCTATGACATGGACTAGGGAGACGTCTGTTCTACACATCTCTGATTCACTCCAAACCGATGGCTATCTGGGATACTCATAGCTCAGGATAGTTCCCAGAAGCCAAAACCTCTGTCTTGTGTGCAGCAATCCCAAGTGTCCAGCTCACGGTACATCTCCTCTCAGGCATTTGGCCAAAGCGAGTCACATGATGGTGTCCAAAGTCTAGAACAGTGGGCCCTAAGCTTTTCCCTCCTAAGCTTTTTGCCCTAGACACTTTATGTGAGCCAGGTATAAAGATACATGAAATAGGATTATAAATCAAACACTGGAAGCTGGAGAGATGTCTCAGAGGTTAAGAGCACTGGCTGATCTTCCAGAGGTCTTGAGTTCAATTCCCAGCAAGCACATAGTAGCTCACAACCATATAGAATGAGATCTGGTGCCCTCTTCTGAGCTGCAAGCAGAATACTGTATATGTAATAAGTAAAAATCTTTTTTTTTTTAAAAAAAAAAATCAAACATGGATAATAAATAATAAAGAAGTTTATTTTTAATTCTTTAGCATATCTAATACTCACATATACTACAGAATTGTATCATTAAAGATGAAAGCAAATTGCCCTACTAATAAAATGGTGTGCTTGTCTATATTTACATTAAAAATTAAATGTTGGCTGAATACTTGATACTATGGAATGAGGAGCATCTTGAATGCTTTGAAGAGCTAGTTTGATATTTTCATTTTATAATCAGGGATGCAGAGAACTGTGTCACATAAATACTTGATACTAAACAAAGTTATTTCTAGGTCATTTCGGAAACTGCTGGGTACTCTGTCCTAAACCCAACCCAAAATACATTTAACAGTTTTTATGTTTGTTTGTTTTTAGGGAAGTCAAGTAAACATCTTATTGGGTTATTTGGGTTTTTGGTTTGGGTTTGGATTTTGAGACAGGATCGGCCCTGGATTGCCTGGAATTCACTATGCATGCCTCAAACTCACAGAGACTAACTGGCCTCTGCCTTCCCAAGGACTGGGATTAAAGGTATATGCTGCCATATCTTGTTCAAGTAATCATCACAAACTACATTTTAAATTTTTACTTATTTATGTGTTTGTTTATTTTTTATATCGATGCTGTGCCTGAATGGATGTCTGTATAACATGTGCATCCCCAATCCTCCTATGGGAGGCCAGAAGAGGCCATTAGGTCTCTTGGGACTGGAGTTACAGACAGCTGTGAGTTGCCCTGAGCAGCCGGGGCTCTTAACCACTGAGCTATGTCTTCAGCCCTAAGCAATAATTTTTAGATTCACAATTAGGGCTGGGGAGGTGGATCAGTGGGTAAAGTACTTAGCAGGCAAGTGTCAAGACTGAATTCTCACCTGTGTAACCCACATGAGGCACCAGAGAGATGGCCCTGAGATTAAGAGAGCTTGCTGTTCTTCAGAGAGCATAAGTTTGGATCCTAATACCCACATCCAGTGGGCCACAACTGCCTGTATGTAACCCCAGCTGGCCTCTGTGAGCACCCCACACACAGTATACACACACACACACACACACACACACACACACACACACACACACACACACACATAAATAAATAAAATAAATTGGCACTAGAGAAATGGTTTACTGGTAAGAATACGTATTCCTCTTGCAAAGGACCTGTGCTTTTTACTACCTCTGAGGGCACCAAGCATGTGTGGTGATATATTGTATATTTAATAAAACCAGTCTGGAATATCAGAGGACAGAGTCACCAGCAATCAAGCCATGAAGGTCAGAGAGTGGTGATCTATGCCTTTAATCCCATCACTAGGAGACAGAGTTCAAGGTCTAACAGGTGTGGTAGATCACACCTTTAATCCTAACTCTAGGATTATGATGCAGAGTTGAACCTGGAAGTGAACCTGCTGGGCAGGGACATATATATGGCAGGAGAAGGCAGAAACTGAGCATTCTGTAGAGGCAGCCAGTCAGGCCGAGGACCCATGACGTTAGCAAGGCTGCAGTGAAATCATACAATGCAACAGGGGCAAGTTCTGTCAGAGCTTTGCGGATTTATTTTTGGTTATTGTGCATTCAGAAACCATTCACTCTTGCCAAGTTTTCCACAACCCCCACATCCAGTTAAATGACTCCTGTGGCATTATGACACAGGTTAAGAAACTGGGGTTCAGTTGGGTGTGGTAGTGCATACTTTTAATCCCAGCATTTGGGAAGCAGAGGCAGGTGGATCTTCAACTGTAGCCAGGACTGCATAGAGACCCTGTATTTAAAACAAAAAAGGGTGGGGTGAGCACACAAGCAAAAAGAAAACAAAACCAGGATTTAGGGACCAAGCAGTCTGAGGCCTACAGTGGGAAGACCAAGGGGGGAATATTTGGTGAAGAGTAATCTCAGCTATCACAGGCAGTCACGCCCCAGAGAAATTCCATCAAAGGTAAAATGAGAAGCCAGAGCCCACTGCCAGCCGACACACACACAAAAATTGTGAAGTCACTGTGAATAGACAAAATAAACAGCAGTATCCAAGGTAATCCCAGAATTCAAAGTCACAAATCAGAGCCACCCCCAAAACTGATTTCTAATTGAGATGCTGCTCACTCCAGCAACCCTGCAGCATGCTCACGGGTGAGGAACAGCTGGGATTTATTTGCTGTGGAAATGTATGTAAAGAGGCCTTCTGGAATGGCTGGAAACGGCGCAGAAGGGAGCAGGCAGGCGGGGAAATACATAAAGGGGAAAGAGAATTAAGGGCAAATTTTTATCAACATGGTTTGAACTTATCCTTATTGTGGTTCTGTTGTTTTTTTTGAGACAGGGTTTTGGTGTAGCGCTGGCTTATCCTGGAAATTGCTCCATAGATAAGGCTGGCCTCAAACTCACAGAGATCCACCTGTCTCTGCCTCTGCCTCCTGGATACTGGGGTTGAAGGCATGCACCACCACTGCCTGGCCTTTATATTGTGTTTTTAGTTTCTCAATGCAATACTTTATTTTAAAGTATTCAATGACTCCACAGTAAATATCCAACCAATTCTCCTGCTTACACCTTACCTTACTGCTTATTGAAAATGGAAATCTGACCGTGTCATACCCTTAGGAACACTCTTTCAAGGCTTTCTTGTGCCTGAATAGGAACTTTCTTTTCAGTAGTTTCTAGAACTTTCTCAACCCACCTCATCTCTCCGACGCCCCACTTTATGTTCCCCATGCTCTCCTCTTTAGATGGTTATGTTTAAGTTAACCTCGTGGTCTCATCTCTAGGATTTTACACATGCTCCTAGAAACACTTTCCTTTTATGGCTGTTCTCCATTCATCATCCCCATGGACACCTCACTTCCTCAGAGACTCTAGGAGTCCAGCCTTCACTGTCTAGAGTCCCCCACAAATTCCCACCCATGCATGAAAGCCAGGCCTCCTGTCTGGTCCACACTTCACTTTGTCCTTGGTCTCTGGTACACTGGAGGTATCCCAGAATATTTACTAAATGAGATTCAAGGCTGAAAGGCATCTAAAAGCACCAACTACTTCAGGGTGACTTCTCCCTGTTTCCTGTACAAATACACTTATGCTGTACGGACTCATTTTTAACGTGTCAGTTTTAAAATCAAAGCATTTTAGAAGCTACAGTTTCTGCTATTTTTGCCCAAATATTTCTTAAAGACTGTTAATTCTAAAATGGGGAACTATATCTACAACAGATAGCTTCTCTCTCTCTCTCTCTCTCTCTCTCTCTCTCTCTCTCTCTCTCTCTCTCTCTCAGCAGTGAAGTTCAACATGTCTTGGGCACTGGTAGCAGACACCTTACTTCTGGTTTTCTCATTGTTCAAACTCCAGCATTGCCATCACCTCTTCCAGGAAGGCCTCTAAAATCCATCAGCACTTCCACACATCCAAGACTCCTCTTCATTCATACTGGTGCTTACAGCACAGGGCACCGCTCACACTGGTCACTGCTCACACCGGTCACTGCTCACACCGGTCACTGCTCACACCAGTCACTGCTCACACTGGTCACCGCTCACTGCTCACACTGGCCACTGTTCACACTGGTCATCACTCACACTGGTCATCACCGCTCACACTGGTCACCGCTCACTGCTCACACCGGTCACTGCTCACACCAGTCACTGCTCACACTGGTCACCGCTCACTGCTCACACTGGCCACTGTTCACACTGGTCATCACTCACACTGGTCATCACCGCTCACACTGGTCACCGCTCACTGCTCACACCGGTCACTGCTCACGCTGGTCATCACTCACACTGGTCATCACTCACACTGGCCATCACTGCTCACACTGGTCATCATTCACACTGGTCATCACTGCTCACACTGGTCACTGCTCACACCGGTCACTGCTCACACTGGTCACTGTTCATACTAGTCATCACTCACACTGGTCACTGCTCACACTGGTCATCATTCACACTGGTCATCATTCACACTGGTCACTGCTCACACTGGTCACTGCTCACACTGGTTGTTACACACACCCCTATTGTGCCACTAACCATTATCTTATAAGCAGACTATTATGGAGCACAGAGCTGGGGCAGGGGCTGGGTGTAAGTAGCAATTAAGATGCATGACCTTTGCCACAGTCCTTTTGATTCCAGTTTATGGCCAACCCTCAAATCAACACAGGCCTTGGCATTCCCATGGTCCTATCTGCAGACCAGGATGCTACAAACACCACATCCACGGGCATCTGAAATGAGATTTTAAAGGTAACTATAAATATAGCCCATGTTGCAGGTACAGCACACATATTCAACTTTCTCTACAATCATCATTGTCATCTGCTTTTGCTTATAGGGAAACTGAGACACAGAGGGATTAAGCAAAATGCTTAAGGTCACACAGCTACTACCTGATGAGATGAGATGGTCAGATCATTAGGCTTGGAAGCAAGTTCCTTTATTCACTGAGCCATCCCACTGGCCTTAAATGGCAAGGTTTTAAGTAACGGTTTCACATTACACTTGCACACATCTCCACATTGCCCATGATTCTAATTTTCTGCAAATGAAGGAGTAAGTTGGATATGATCATCATGCTCTTTCCTCTTTTAACCACTGGCTTTGCTGGAAGTAGAAGCATCTGAGTGTGGCCATGAGAATTCAGATCAGATGAGTACAGCAGCTCGCAGGTCTGATGAGGAGCATCTGGAGGCGATATGCGTGGTCACGGTCATTTTTATGCCCTCTTTCCAAACTGCTCTTTCAGCCTCTCTCCTTGGGTGCCCAGTCCCACCAGGGACACAAACATAGCACCATGAGACCACATGCACCCATGTGCCCTCCAGCTCTGGCATTAGAGTCAGTAAACGGACTCCCTGTTCGTTCAGTCACTGAGACACTGTGAAGCTGTTACTCTCATGGTTCAGTTTAAAAGAAGGAAATTTTGATAAAATGCTTTCACTATCTGCATTGTCAAAATAGATACTTAAAGCAGATATGGGACCAGTGAGATGGTTCAGCTGGTTAAAGTATTCACTGACAACCTGAGTTCAAATCCAGGACTCTCGTCATAGATGGAAGGGATCTACTTATACGGATTGTCCTCTAACCATGCACACAAACACACATTCATAGACAAGACACATACACACACGTGCAAACACTGTACACACAAATACATACAAATGTTACAATAATCAATAAAGAGAGCAGATTTTTTAGTACTTGAATGTTCTTAATTAAAACAGAAACTTGACCATAAGAGAAAATGTCCAATCCAGGCGATGAATGCCTGGCTCTTCCAAGGTCAGCTGTACTGCTCACAGTACACAGTGATCACAGTACATCATGTTGACAGTGTAACACTGCTCATAGTGTACGATGCTCACAGTATCCAGTGCTCATAATGTACAGTGAACCATGCTCACAGTACACCAGGCTCACAATGCACCAGGTTCACAGTATACAGTGTTCACAGTATACAGTGCTCACGGTATACAGTGCCCACAATGCACCAGGCTCACAGTATACAATGCTCACAGTGCACCTGGCTCACAATGCACCAGGCTCACAGTGTCCAGTGCTCACAGTAAACCAGGCTCCAAGAATACAATAGTGCACCATGCCCACAATGCTAGTGACATAGCAGAGTCCACAAGATGCCCAGTCCCACCAGGCTTCCATGACCCTATGGTGCTAAGAGAATTGAAAACATAAGTTCAAAGCCTGAAGATGCCACCTCTGCCTCCCAACACTGATACACTGATTACACTTACCAAATAATTTTCTTCTTTTAAGTAAAGTCCTGGATACTTCAAAAAAAAAGTTCCTTTAAACTAGGCAATGCTGCCACTGTGTTCTTACAGGTAACTATGACATAAATGATAACATCAGCAGTAGAGGGTGTTCAGTGAACCTTGCCATAACTCCATGTTCTTCTGAGGGATCTGAGACAACAGGTTGGGAATGATTTATCTAAAAAAAAATGATGAACAACAAATACTTCAGGCAGTTCTCCATAATTATCATCTCCTCTGCAAGCTTCAGAAGGTATTAATGGCAGGGAGCTTGTTCTGTCTTCCTGATAAGAAGCTGGAAGGGATGTACACATGTTTTAGGCAGGCAAAGAGACTTGACGAATCTGGAAGACTTAAACAAGACTCACCTGTAGATGAGGTTTCTGGCTGGCCTAGCCCCATGGTCTGGACCTTCCTGTCCTGTTTAGCCTGTCCTCACCACCCCCTCCCCCGCCGCCAAGTGACTCAGATGCTTATATTGATTTTATGCTGCTTGGCCTATGTCTCTGGCATATTGCTAACTCTTTCATCTTAATCCAACCCATTTCCATTAATTTGTCCTGTCACGTGGCCCATGGCTCATCCATGTTGCCTTACATGTTGAATCTTGGGCAGCTGGATTGTGTCTCTCTTAACTCCACCCTCCTTCTCCTACCTATGCTCAGATTTCTTGCCTACTTATACATAGCCCACTATAGGCCAAAACAGTCCTTTTATATAAAGAATAATATTCACAGCATACAGAAAGACATTCCCACATCACTCACCTCTGTCTTAGTCACAACGATCACCATTTCCCACCTTTAATTTTGGTAACCAACCCATGCAGAACTTACTGTAAGACAGACATGCCACACCCATCAAAATGCGGCTTTGAAAATGAAATGCACACACAGCATGAACATCTGAGTGTTACAAATAGAATCAAGTGGGATTTGACACTTCAGGTGGAACCAAACACTTTATAAGCAAGGATAGTATTTCACCCTGCAATTTGTACAGGCACTTCGTGGTTTAATGTTTTGGTAGTCAAGAGAGCTAATTTCCAAAGATGGCCACTGTAAACAGTAGTTCAGTAAAATACCAGGCTTGTTGACTTGTTCCCATAATTTCAGCTCTAGGGAAGCTGAAACAGGAGGATTGCTAGTTTGGGGCCAGTTTTGGCTGCATAGTGATATGCTGACAAAGAAGAGCAATGTCTCTTTTCCTTCGTTTGTTCCTCAACAGCACATGTTCAGCTTCTTTAAAGAAAGACCCTGATCATTCTTTCCACTTGTATCTTCCATCTGAAGAAATAAAATATGGAAGCTCACAACCAACCACCACACCAACATCTGTGGACCACACAATTAGTTCTGCGGTAGGGCAGAGAAGAGCTCTGTTCTACACTGATCACAGCACACAAATCTGGATGCAGCTAATTGCCGCATGCATAAGCACAGGTAGCACTGATTTTCCCTCACACAAATCTGAAAACCTGACTCTCTGACGTGACAATAGGCAGGTACTAGAATAGGAGTTGAGGTTGGTTTGTGGAAAGTTAAATACGCATAGTGTAATGTCTAAAGCAAGCTCCAGCACACGCACATGCAAGGCCCAGCCAAATTGTCAATCGAGGAGGTAAACTCTTCAAATCTTTACCCAAAAAAAGGTAAAAAAGGAGGAAGTAGGAAAAACAAAAACAGCTGTAGAAAATGTGAGACAAAGATGGGTGACAGGCTTGTACTCGGTCATAGTAAATATCCAACTAAAGGAGCAGCTGAAAACTTGGGGGAAAGGCACTAGATAGTAACACTGCTGTTCAACAGTTTTTGGTATAAATAACTTTTTAAAATTTTTGTTTGTTTGCTTTCTGCTTGAGACAGGTCTTACTCTACACAGTCCTGGCTGTCCTGGAACTCCCTCTGTAAACCAAACTGGCCTCAAACTCAAAGTGACCCTCCTGCCTCTAGACATGTATTGCCCCAACTTTTAATGTGTTTTTTTTTTTTTGTCCTAATGAGAAACAGAAAGGGGGTGGGTCCACATAGGGAGGGATTGGGAGGAATAGAAGGAGAAGAAGTAGTAATTAGAATATATTATGTAAGAAAAGATACATTTTTTTTTTTTTTTGAGACAGGGTTTCTCTGTGTATTCTTCCTGGGACTCACTCTGTAGACCAGGCTGATCTCAAACTCAGAGATCCACTTGTCTCTGGCTCCCATGACACCTGGGCTGATTTACATGGGTCAGAAGAGGTTTTTTGGTTGTTTTGTTTAAAAAGTTGAGTGTGGTGGTGCACACGTTTAATCCCAGCACTCAGGACACAGAGGAAGGTAGATGTCTGTGTGGTTGAGGCTAGTCTGGTCTACACAGTAAGACTCTCATTTCAAAAAGAAGGGGAAAAAAACAAACCAAGAATTAACACTGAGGGCTAGAGATGTAATTCAGAAATAAAAGTATTTATCTAAACATGATATGCATGCATAAATGGATATTAGCTGTAAAATGAAGAATAACTATACTACAATCCACAGACCCAGAGATACTAGGTAACAAGAAGAGTTCATGGGAGAACATCCAGATCTCTCCAGGCAAGGGAAAATAGAAGAGATTTTGTGAGTAGACTGAAAGCAGGTGGGCATGGAAACATGAACAATGAGGCTGGAGGGGCGCCATTTCAGGGTGAGTTGGAAGCCTTGTGCAGGCAAATCTCCCAGGAGTCTATAGAGAGGATCCCAGTTTAGACCCCTAGTAATAGTTAATAAGTAGCCTAAACTGGCTGTCTCCTGTGACCACCTTGGTGCCTAAACCAACTGTCATCAGGAAAGCATCATCCAGCAACAGAGGCAGATGCAGACCCACAGCCGAACATGGCAGAGTTCTGGAATCTTGCTGAAGAGGAGAAAGGACTGGTAGGAGCTGGACAGGTCAAGCACACCACAGGAAGACTCACACAGTCAACTAACATGGGCTCACAGGGGCTAACAGAGAACGAACTTACAACCAAGAAGCCTGTCTGTGACTGACCTAGGCACTCTGCATATTTATTACAGTTGTGCAGCTTGATCCTCTTATGGGATGCCTAACAGCAGGAATGGGGGCTGTCTCAACTTTTACTGGCTTTTAGGACCCTACTCCTAATACTGGGTCACCGTGCCCAGCCTTAATACCTGCTTAGTCCTACTACAACTTGATGCCGTGTTTTATTGATAGTCATAGGAAACCTGCCCTTTCCAAGATGGAGATGGAAGAAGAGGGGATGGGGTGGGAAGAGATTTGGGAGGGGAGGGGGCGAGGCTGCAACCAGGTTGTAAAATAAATGGATGAATAAAAAACAATTTCTTTGTACAGAAAAATAATTTCTGTAAAAAATATTTGTTTAACTTCAACTCAGCTGCTGTTTTCTTCATGTACTATTATACATGTGGTTGTGTATAGAAGAAGCTGCTCAGAGTACACTTCTACATAAATGAGCAATTGCAGAGTTTTGCATGCAAAACTTAAACATTTAAATTGTCCTGATTGCATTTTGTAAATGGACAAACAATCAATCTTTGTGAACAGTATGGAGGAAGAGTGCTCTGTGCATGTTTGGTATATTTGAGTTCATAGTTCCACATTCCTTTGACACAGTTGGGTGATGTGAGATGTCTTTCTATATGCTGTGAATAAAGGAACTGTTTTGGCCTATATCCGGCACCTTAGGAGTAGGTAGGAAATTGGAGCATAGGTAGGAAAAGGAGGGGCAGAGTCAGAAGAGACGAGATCCAGCCACCCAAGAACCAAGATGTAAGGAAATTATAGGTAAGCCACAGGCTACATGGCAGGACAGATTAATGGAAATGGGTTGAATTAAAACGAGAGAGCTAGCTAGTAATATGCCAGAGACATAGGCCAAGCAGGATGTACAGAGATGTTGTGGTGTGCGGGCCACAGACAAAATGGCAGCAGACTTGCAGGACTTGTGGCAGGCAGCGTAAGTTGGAACAAGGTTAGTTCCAGAAGTCTCACAGAAGACTCAGTATAAGCCACAAGTTGCATATGATGGATTTAAAGTTTCTGTTTATACTGAACAAAAAGGGAACAGAGTCAAAGACAACTTCTTAGTAAAAACATTTTCTTGGGTCCACTCTGTTTGCTGGCAGCAAGCAGAGACATGGCCCCTTTAAGAGAGGCTTCCTGACTCAGTTTTATCGGGCAAAAACTGTGTGGCTCTTTAAAAGACCCTGATGGCAAATACTTAAATAGAGTTCATGAGTGCCAGCCTGTGGTATTTGATGACAGTGTGGACCCTAATATTCCCCCAAGTTGGGGTGGTAAAAGGTTTCACAATATTTAATATTGCATCCAAGAATTGGGAAGGTAAGGGTGGCTCCAGCACCTCCACCATGTTGAAAAGCCGCAGAGCAAGGCAGAGTCATCAGGCAATGCAGTGCTGCACAGTCTAGCAATTTAAAAGCTCTTCTTGTTAGAAAATGATTAAGGATTCACAATAAAACAGATTCAGATGAAGAAAACCTCTGAACAAGTTGCAATGTGTGTGAAATGTAGATAGGCTTCAGAGAGAAAAGAAAGAAGGTAGAGAAAGTCTCTAAAAAAGAATAGAGTAATAAAAATATAAGCTATGTAAAGATGGAAAATACACAAAGAGTCTGGATTATGGTTATATTGTGTTTTCTTTTAATTTTTTAACTATTAATGAGCTAACTGCAGAGAGACACTGGATTGCAAAGACTGCTAAGTTAAACAAACATTTATTTTAAAGGTATCTTGACTTTGAAGTTTGTGTCTAAGGATATGTTGCTTTGAAAAAAGGCTCTCCTTTTGCTTCCACAAATGAGAACCTGTGAATTGCTTCCAGGCAAATATGGTTTCATCAACCAAGACCACCTGAAAATTCTCTAATGGGAAGAGATGGTCACATCAGCTTCAAGGCTACAGACTAAGATAATCCAGCCTCAGGACCCTCAAAAGACTGCCAGCACTCTTAATCATCAGGAAGTAGTAAAGAAAGCTATGCCCAAATTCCCAAAATATTGCTTATAAATGTTTGTTTTCATTATAAATGGTTAATAGTAATAGTCAAGCTCTTTCTGAGAAAAACAAAGGGGGGATATGGTATATGAATAATTTTTAAAAAGATAGGTTATTGAATTTACTTTAATCTAAAAATCAGCTGTTAATCTCAAAATATTTTACATTGGTATGGATTTGGGTTTATTATACAAATTTAAGGTCAATATTTTTATGTTCTATATATTTTTGTACTTTTGTTTAAGGTATGGTGTTTATATAACTCATTTAAAATTGTAATGTGTAATTAAGAAATGCAGATTAATAGTCATATATAATAACCAAATTTATAGTCATATTAGTTAGATTTTTTTAGGTATACAAAGATATATTTCAATTAGGTAGATAATCTTCAAACACTTCAATGACCTACAGAATATGGCACTTAAAATATCTTAAGAAATTAGACTTTTGTGGACAGTGAGACAGGTCTGCTTCTGGCAACACCAATCTACTTCAAGAGAATGATGAGTATTGGAGAGACTCCATATGGAATTTCTTTTCTTTGCAGCAAAAGTTAGCCATTAGACAAGAAACTGTTCTTGTATTGACTGTTTGACAGCATGCTGTAAAACTGGACATGCAGGATCCATAGGAATGTGACCTTTGAACTTTGGCGGAACAAGCTGAGATGGTCCTTCAGGTTCCTGCTTCACACAGAAAACTTTCAGCCTGTAGGCTGAAGACAGATGTCCCAGTGTTACAAAGGAACTTTGGGTGACTGTCCAAGTAGACAGATGTCATTTCTGTCATTTCTAGAATTTGGAAGTTGCTTGTACTTCCTGTTTACTTGGGTAATATTATATCCTCCTGTGGTCTTTGATGTAGTTGAAGATTAGATAGTTATAGGTATAGTTTTTCTTAGTTATTTTAAAAGGTATATTAGATATGAAATTTTAGACTCATAAGGATAAGGTAGAAGATAGAATATTTTCTTTAATTATTTAAATACAAATAGACTAGATATTGTAACTCTAATGCTTGCTTGATAGCTGTTTTGTTATATGTAATTTTACTATGTTGAAATTGAAACCTTCCTTTTTGATTAGACAGAAAGAGGGAAGTAATGTGGAAATGTCTTTCTATATGCTGTGAATATTATTCTTTAAATATCATTCTGTTTGGGCCATGGCAGGCACCTTGGAGGTAAGCAGGAAATCTGAGCAGAGGTAGAAGGAGGAAGGAGTCAAAGAGATGTGATCCAGCCACCCAACAATCATGATGTAAGGTATCACAGGTGAACCTTATAAGGCTTTGTGTGATTATCTGGTACACAGATGGGTCCTGCCTCAACTTGGTATGTTAGCCTGTGTTGACTACTCAAGGGAGACCTTACTGCTTTTGAAAATTGGATAGGGTTGGTGGAGTTGGAGGAAGGGGAAGGGGGAAAAGGAGAAGGGGAACAGTGGAGGATATGTTAAAAAACAAACAAACAAAAACCTTCTTAAATTAAAAAAAAACCAGATATCAAATAAGTATATCTTCACCTCAAGTGCAGAACTTATTGCCTCAAACTCATAGAAAACCAACAGTCTTCTGTGAGATAATAAAAATAAGTAAGTAGCCAGGCAGTGGTGGCAAAGACCTTTAACCCTGCTCTTGAGAGGCAGAGGCAGGCTAATATCTATGAGTTCAAGGTCAGTCTGGTCTACAAAGTGAGTTCTAAAACAGTCAGGGCTACACAGAGAGACCCTGTCTCAAAAAACCTAAATATTTAAATAAATCTAATAAGACAAAATAAAGACTAACACATTGGAATTGGACAAAACAAACAAAAGGAGGGAAATGAGCCCAAGAGAAAGTACGAGAAACAGAGACCAACTCTTTCATACACTCAGGGATCTCATATAACTGAAAGCCCTAATACATATTCCTGGGAGATACACTCTTTCAGCTTCCTCTTCCACAGGGTTCTTTGATCCCTGAGGGGAGAGATTTGATGGAGATATCCCACTTCAGACTGAGTGTTCCAAGGTCTCTCACTCTTTGAAAATGTCTGGCTGTTGACTGTTTCTGTTCCCATCTGCCTAAAAGGGTTCTTAGGAAAAAGCCAGGGTAGAAATCTTCCTAAAGGTGGATGGGGTAATCTGATAACAAAGGTGGGTGAGATTTTTCTAAAACTGGAAGAGATAGGCTGAAAACAGGGCCCAAGGACCAGGACTGGCAAGGGACTCTCAGAGGCCCTTCAGAAGTTTCAAAGGCAAGAGAGTACTGTGGAATATTGCTCTTGTATACTGTAGAGATTTGTCATTTGCATTGGTTTAATAAAACACTGATTGGCCAGTAGTCAGGCAGTAAGTATAGGCATGATGACCAGACTAGGAGAATTCTGGAAAGAGAAAAGGCAGAGACACAGTTGTCAGCCACATGCAGAGGAAGCAAGATTAGAATTCTGGACTAAGAAAAGGTGCCAAGCCACGTGGCTAAACATAGATAAGAATTATGGGTTGTTTAAGCATAAGAGTTAGTTAGTAATATGCTTGAGCTACTGACTCAGCACTTACTATAATACTTAGCCTCTGAGTTAATTATTTGGGAAGCAGCTGCAAGGTATTTGGGGATTATTGGTGGGACAGAAACTTCCAGCTACAAATGGTGCTCTGATGTGGTTCGTACATCCACATAATGCCTGCTAAAGCTTAAAAGGGGATTCTGGACACAAAAGAACAAAGTCAAGCACAGCTTCTTGGTAGCAGCATTTTCTTAAGTTGGTTCTATTTGCTGGTGGTGAGCCGAGGCGTGGCACCTTTAAGAGAGACTTCTTGTCTCAGCATTATCAGCAAAAATCACAAGGCTCCTTTAAGACGCTATACTACCAAACACTTAAATGGTGTTTATGAGCATCTGGTGGTGGTGCTGTACTTGGTGACAGTATGGACCCTAAAGAATTCAAGGTCATCCTCAACTATATAGCAAATTCAAGACCTGCCTAAACTACGTAAGTATAAAAATAACTTTTAATTTTTATTTAAGAATGAGTTGATCTACTCAGTCCTGACACTACCTTGTTTGTATTATACAGTCTTGGAAACTTCCAGAACAGGTAACATAAACTTGATAACAGGAAACTGTTCTTTCTTCCTCTCCAGTCACCCAAGATCCCTCAACCCATCAATACCATTGGCATCCCCTTACTCTTCTGTGCAACTGCCTCACCAGCAGGGCGCTGTCCCACACCTCTCTTCTCTCAAGATGGTTCTTATTCAGGATGGCCCCTCCACTCCCAGACTGCCTGAAACCATTCTTCTCAGAGAAAGACTCTCCACATATCCTAAGGCAAAAGCTTACTCTTTTGTGTAAAAGGTTTTTTTCTTATAAATTATTTTCATTTTAAGCCAAATGCTTTTTCCTATGCTCACAGGCTAAACACAGAATAGCTGACTTCTGATGGGGTTTTCCCATACATCAAGCAACTCCCTGGAGACTACAGATTGGGAGTTCTGTGATTCATTCTGTAACACTAATGATCTGGAATTAAAGGCAGTGCTGGTAAGCCCAAGGGCCCAGTCTCACAGGACTGTCTGAATTTCAGATGTTTGTTCTGATCTGGATCTTAACTATCCCTCTAGCCCATGTATTGATGCCTGGCTGCCAACTGATGGCGCCACTGGGAAGCAGTGGAACCCTCAGGAAGTGGGAGCTAGTGGAAGAAAATGAGGTCATGGAGGGTGTGCTCCTGAACACAGATATGAGGACTCCCAACCCCCTCCCTCTCTTTCACTTCCTGAGAGTCATGGTTGCTTGATACCATGGCATCCAACCAACCTGGCCACAGGTCCACACAAGTGTGACTGAAACCATGAGTCAAAATCAATCTTTCTTTCTTCCAAGTCATCTCAAGAATTTAGACACTGTGATATAATAAGCTTCTGGCCTGGCCTTTCCAGCCTAGCCCCAAAGTTCGGACCCACTCACAGGCCCACTGCTACTTTGCTTCAAATAATCACCAAAGGCTTACATTAATTTCATGCTGATTGGCCTATGGCTCAGTCACATAACTTGCTAACTACTAACTCTTAAACGAACCCATGACTCTTATCTTGTTTATCCATGCAGCTCAGTATCTTTTCTCAGAGCATTTCAACTTCTTTCCTCTGCATCTGCTGGCCTCTCGGGCATCTCTCCTGGTGCCTCTGTCCTTCCTGTTCCCAGAGTTTTCTTGGTCTGGTAGCCCCACCCACACTTCCTGTCTGCCTTCTGCCAATCAGCTTTTCATTAAACTAATAGGAGGGACAATACTTACAATGTACCAGAACATAGTCCCATACATGTGCTAAGAAGCTAACACACCAGTCACAACTAGCATGCTGTCAGCTACACTTAGACAGTTATACAACAGCTATACAGTAGCTATATCTGCAGTTCTCATGACCCCCTCCTTAGAGTGGTTTAATTTACTAATTTAATTTACTAAGACAAGACTTTAGAGAACACTTTGATTACATTTGCCCAATTACTACAGTAGATATTACAAAGGGTACAGAGAACAGATAGCTGAAGTAATGCATTGAGAAAGGTACAATGGGAAAGATGAAGTGCTCCCATACTCTTATCTGTAAGTACCACCATCTGGAATCTCAGTCTGCTGTTGAGCATCCCAGAAGTTTCTCAAACCCAGTCTTTTCGAGGTTTCATGGAGATGTTTTTGTGTAAACGTGATTGATAACATCATTGGACATTTGTGAGCAACTCAACTTTTCATCTCTCTCCCATCCTGGAGGAACAGAGTCCTGGAGGAGTATAGGCTGGGACATGGTAAGCCCGCCCACCAGAGGGTCATATAGTTGCTTTGCTCTGGCAAGCAGTTTCTCACCTTGAGGCTGTGCAGGCCATTAGTCCTGAGTCCATCCAGAATTTTCATTGTCCCAAGGCAGGGGAAGAGCTCAGCAGTTAAGAGTTCTAACTGTATTTGTGGAGGACCAGAGTTCAGTTTTCAGCATCAATGCGAGACAGCTCACAACCTCTGTAACTCCAGCTCCAGTATATCCCACACCCTTTTCTCGTCTCCAAAGGCAACCACTCTCACAGACAGACACACACATACACACAAATAAAAATTAAATCTTAAAAAAAAAAAATTTCCTACCCCCTCATCTCTGAAGATAATTTATATCCAACAAAGTAGTTGGCAATGGAAATTATAAAAAGAAGTAGTACTAATTCTGACTCCCAAATGTTTGTATTTGATAAATGCAGGGCAGAACCAGCTCCCCCATCTATTAAGAAGGACAAAGGCAGAGACTGGCTATCTGTACCAGTTACTGAGTTGCCACCTAAAGCAAATTATTGTTATTACCAAGTGATCAACCCTTTAAGAATCTCTTAATGGAAAAGCTAACAGCTCATTAACTATAATGACTACCATCCTTTCCAGCAGAAGGATAGCAACAGCCTGAATCACCCTTTCGTAACCCAAAGGGCTTCTGAAAACCACAGTAAACATTAGACAGTCCTGGCATCAAGACCAACAACCACTCTGTAGTTGTGTGAGTCCCGCTGTACCGCCAAACCGTGTGTGTTTGCAGGGCCCAGTTTGCACCCTGAGAGAGTGCAGCACATCCATGGGACAGTTGGCAAAGAAAGGACTGGAGGAGCTCCTGCGGTCAGTGGACACGAGACACTAGCATCAGACACTAGCATCAGACATGACACTGCAGGACCAACCCTGTTATCACAAGTGAGCTGCTTGCTCACAGTTTAGTTTTTGGTTTTTGACCTTTTTTTTTTTTTTTTTTTCTGAAAACTGTTTACCTAAATTAAATTGCTTAGCCACTGGGGCAGAGTTCAAAGCTCAAAAGATAAGCTTCCTAAAGACGCAAGCCTGGGAAAACAAGGGGGGAAGAACATTAGATGAACCCCAAGGGGAAAGTTTCCACGCCATAAAAACTACACAGCGTTCCTTCAGAACGTTGGTTAATTTTAATTCCAAAGCCACTATTTAAGGGAACTAATTAAATAGTGGCTCTCCCTCCAAAGTAGTCTCCCAGATTTGTAGGAGCAGAGGTGCTCAAGGGTTCCCGCTTCCTCTGGCCATCACAGGAGATGCTGCATGAAGCGGGGCTGGAAAGTCCAGGCTGCAATAACGCTCAGTGCTCACCCAGCCTGATCAGGTAGTTTGGTTACTGAATCCCTGAGGGCTCATTAGCCCTTCCGCTAGGTCATTGGTTCTCAACCTTCCTAATGCTGTGACCCTTTAGTACAGTTTCTCATGTTGTGGTGACCCCGACCATAAAATTATTTTTGTTGCTACTTCATGGCTATAATTTACTAGTTATGAATTGTAATGTAATATTTTGGGAGATAGGGGTTTGCAAAGGGAGTCTTGACCCACAGGTTGGGAACCACTGTCCTAGGCTCTATGGAGAAGTGGCTGCTAAGGCCAGAGATGTATCTCACAATAGGAAGATGCTGATGTGTGCCTCATAGATGCTCTGGCTGTTGGGTTTTAAGAGAGGCCCTCATGAAGCTCCTAATTTTTACATATGGTCATCTGTGAGTGAGTGAGTGAGTGAGTGAGTGAGTGAGTGAGTGAGTGAGTGAGTACATATACTAGAAGGGGGCACAGAAGAGGAGAAAAGAGAGACAGTGGCAACAGAACGTGATGTGGAAATGGAAGAGGGACCTCTGGGGTCGGAAGGGTTTAGGCAGGAATGGGGAGCAGGAAGATGGGGTGTGAGGAAAGTCAGTCAAAACTAGATAAATATAACTGTGTGAGGAGCCTGATGCTCTGCAGGCCAATTTTTAAAATTCGTTCTTAATCTCTCTTCCCGCGTCCATTCTCCTCTCTCCCCACCCATAGGTAGCTACCCTGGGGTGTTTAATGTCTATTTTGATGACTTGAGTATTTGTAGCTTGTGGCCATGTATTTTTCTCAAAATCTCCTGTCTGGCACATCTTTAATCCATGTTACAATTCAATCCCTATTTACTTGCATGTTTGCAGTGCATACATTTAAAAACGAATCAGTGATAGAATCATTTTGTTCTGGCTGTATAGTGAACATTTTTATCATGAGGATATGGGGTTTTTGTTAAGGTTTCGTTGCCTGCTTTAGTCCTTGGCTGGTTATTTTGGTGGTGGTGGTGCCTTTTATTTAGTTTATTTCTTTATCTCTCTGTTCAAGGAGAGATATATCCTGCCACCCAGAAAGCAAGGCATAAAAGTACAGGTAAGCCACGAGCCACTTGACAATACAGTAGACTGACAACGGGCTGAGTTAGGTTGTAAAAGCTAGTTGGTAATGATCCTGAGCCATAGGCCAAACAGTCTGTAGTGGATATAGGTCTCTGGGTCATTATTTTATAAGTTGCTGCAGGACCACAGGTGGGAGAGATTCCACCGGACCTCGGATCCTGATGGATAGACATTTCTGACTACACTCTGTACCTCCAGCAACTGAGGCTTACAGCATGAGGGATCTACCACTCCACAGGGCTCTCCAGAGTTGCTGAACCCAGTAAATGAATGCGCAAGAGGGCAGGCTGGATTCACAATTCACATCTATGCCGTGTGCTCTTCTGGAAATGTAGGCCACTGACAGAGAGCTTACCTACCATGCACAGGCCCTGGGTTAGATCCCAGCACAGCTAAAGAAAAGGGGGAGGGAGAAGGAGAGAGAGTATAAAAGAAATTTCTGACCTGTCCAGCCCATGGTCCAGACCCACAGACCCGCAGTCTCACAAAATGCTTCTATTAATTACATGCTGCTTGGCCTGTGGTTCAGGCATATTGCACATAGCTTTTGCATCTTAACCCATTTCCATTAATCTGTCTTGCCACAGGCCTGTGGCTTAACTGTTTCTTTACATCTTGCTTCTTGGGCAGCTCTGTCTGACTCTGCCCTCTTTCCCATTTATATATGCTCAGATTTCCCGCCTACTTCCAAGATGCCTTGCCATAAGCCAAAACAGTTCCTTTATTAATGAACGATATTCACAGCATATAGAAAGACATCCCACACCAAGAGAGGGGGGAGGGAAAAAGGGAGGTAGAGAGAGAGGGAGAGAGAAAAAAATGAGAGAAGGGTGGGAGGAAAGGAGGAAAGGCATTTTCTGAAGTTCAGAGGATGTGTCTCAGTTGGTATAAGACTTACCTAGCAAACATGAAGGTCTAGACTTGGTCCCCAGCACCCCTTAACAAAGTATTATGGTAGAGCACTCTAGAAGTGAAGGCAAAAGGATCATGAATTCAAAGTTACACTCCCTGAATTTTCCTGAGAATCTCTCTCAAGGAAAAAGAAGCATGTGAGGGTGAGGTCCTTTTTCCAAGAAGTAGGTCTCACTCTAAAGTAACATTTTTAATAGTTAAGCATTGCATGCCAATAAACATGTTTCAAACAACGCTGCAGTAAAGATAGATGTATATGAACCCACGAACCACTAAGGAGTGCTAACTTGTATAGAACAGAATGTATAGAAGAGAAGTCTAGAAATGTTTATGCTTTTATGGCATAAACAGCACTGGGTTAGACACTTGTCTTTCTTCATTTTCCCATGATGCATTATTGCATGTCTAGTGCAGCTACCATTGGCAGCTACTCTGTTGGTTTAGACAACGGCACAACACTGCAGTGAGCCCCCAGATGACTTCGTACATCACTAGTACACTGGTCAAGGACTTTTCTCTCCTTCTCCTCCTCCTCTTCCTCCTCCTCCTCTTCTTCTCTTCTTTTAAGTGCCAGATTCCCTGGAACTGGAGTTACAGACAGTTGTGACTGGGAATTGAACCTGGGTCCTCTGGAAGAGCAGTCAGTGTTCTTTACCGCTGAGCCATATCTCCAGGCCTGGCCAGGTACTTTTCAAATCAGACTGAAAATTAACACACTTAAAAATAAAACACCAGGAGAGATGGCTCAGTGCTGTCTGTTCTTACAGAGGATTCAAGTTCAATCCCCAATATCCACACAGTGTTCACAACCATATGAAACTCCAGTTCCAGGGGATCTTATGCCATTTTCTAGCTTCTTCAGGCACAAGGCACACAAGTGGTCCACAGATATATATCCAGGGAAAACACCCACACACATGAAACAAAATAAAATACCAGTCCAGGCATGATTGCACACATATAATTCCAGCATTGCAGGGGAGAATGGGGGCAGGCTGAGGCAGAAGAATCTGAAATTTGAAGGTAGCTTGAATTACTTATCAAGAGCCTGTCTCAAAATAAACAGCTGTACACAGTTGCACAAGCTTTTAGTTTCAACACTTAGAAGGCAGAGGCATGTCTGTAAGTTCAACGCCTGCTTGGACTATATAGTTTCAGGCTAGTCAGAGCTATACAGGGAGACTGTCTCAAAAATACAGTAACAATAACAATAGTCAAATGAAAATAACAAATCACAAAAGAAAAATCATCAGTAGAAAAGAAATCAAATAGTTCCAGCATTTTCAAATCCTTTAGAAGATAGTAGGAAAAGTAATCATCCCAGAATTGAGAAGTTTCTTGTACCTAGGGCAACAGTTTCACGAAAGCTCAGGCTGAGATATGACACACTGGTAGATCATGTGCAGGCATCTACTCCATCCCTGTCACTGAGGAAGGTGACACTTCCACACTGACCAGAAACTGAGTGACAAACATCCTACTCAGTCCTGCAGCCACAGTAGTCCTGCAGGCAAAGCCTGAACTGCCTGCAAAGCCTTTTCTACTGTTTCTGTGAACTTGACCAGGCTAAGCTCCTATAGGACACATGCTTCCCCACAGCATGACAGGCAACGGGGAAAGTCACAAAAGTATCTCAGGACTTTCAATCTACAGTTTCATCAAAGGATCTGGAGTATAGTCAACACTGATGTGCTTGCTACCTAACAAAAATAGTCCTAAATCAGTGTTCCAAGAAGCCCTAAAAGTCTAACAAATTTATAGAGCTTTTGTGGAAGATGGTAGTGTTTCCAGCAACAAAATGACTCGGGGTTGAATTCTGGGTGCGCCCAGGTCAGGCAGAGGCAGGCACCAGGGAGGTGTGCCGAACAGGAAGCAATCATCAGTGACAGTGCTGACAGAGAGGGGATGTGACTGAATGTTCCAGAACACGAGCAGAGGCTCCTTCCCTGTCACTGAACTTTCCCTTCACAAACCTGTGTAAAGTGCCACTCCATTGATAAAGATATCAATGAAAACTCAGAATCAGATATTAGGGTAAGAGCCAGAAAGATCAGAGAAGCCAGCAGGCCTCCCCACCTACTGCATCCCTTCCTCCAGGCAGAGCGCCACATTCCTCTCTGGCCTGTCTTACTATTTCCTGTCCTAACCATCCTCAGTTGTCCAAAATGACGAATTTTGGTCGGCTAGTGGCTAACTCTGCCCTCTGACTCCAAGCAAGCTTTATTTATCAGAACACAATCAAAATATCACACAACACCTGGGAGCCAGGCCAGAGGGAACAGGACTGTAAACTCATGTTCTCAGGAAGCTGAGGTAAGGTGATCACAAGTTCAAGGCCAGCTCGAACTGCTCTATGAGACTTTATCTGAAGAAGAAAAGTTAAAAAAAAAAGGGCTGGGGGTATGGGTCAGTGGGACACACTACACACACACACACACACACACACACACATATGCACATGCACACCACATACACATATAGCACATCTGCACATACACACCCCATACTCATACACACATAACATACACACCACACATACTATACACACACATATATACACCACAAAACACAGCCCCTACTACACATATACCACACACACACCACACATACTACACACACACACACACACACACACACACACACAGTGTCCTCAGAGCTATAAGGAAAGACTCCAGAAAGAATCATGATGTAGTTTTGCTAACAAGGCCTGTGTACCAGGCCATGAGACTGCACAAAGGGACAAGGACCATCGACTATCGGTGTTATTTTCATGCCCAGGATCCAAAGTCTACACAGAGGGTTGACAGCCAGAAACCAAAGACTTCCAGGAGCCACTGTTTCCTGGAGCTACTCAGTTTTGTGTGAATGTGTCCCATCTCCACAGCTCTGGGATTCCTGGCCCTGTGACTGTCACAGCAGTAATGGGAGACTATGGGACCCAGAAGCACTCAACTCACTCTATGTCACACAGCTAAGAGCAACAAGAAACCGAATCCAGTTCTTTTCCAAACCTTCAGGTCTCCCTTAGTTCTCTGCATTCTGCATTCCTTGATGGCTCACACCAAGAGACGAACTACAGGAGGACTCAGTGGTCTTAGTGGTACCACGTGTTGGACTTGAGCTAAAGAGGTGGCTTAGAGGTTAAGAACACTAGCTGCTCTTCCAGAGGTCCTGAGTTCAATTCCCAGCAGCCACTTGGTGGCTCACAACCATCTATAGTGAGATCTGGTGCCCTCTTCTGGTGTGCAGGCAGAACACTGTACATATAGTCAAAAAATAAATCTTTAAAAAGTGCTAGGATTTGCCTAAAAGCCACTAGGGGGCGATAGGACAGTCTGGAGAGAGGAGGTTCTGGGAACCTGCTAAGAGCTTGGAGCCAGGTGCAGGCTCAGATGTGTGACCTTTCTCAAAGAGCCATCATAGGGTTGTGTGTTATTTGTTTTAATTGCAAGTTAATCAATTTAGGCATAATTAAGACATAAACTACATACATTAAACCTTGCTGTCTGCTTTAAAACATTAGATTCCACTCACGTCTGCCCTGTGATTCCAAACCCTGCACAAAGGTTTGGAAATTTACTTCTGAATCACCACCTGGTTATAAGAGAAGCATTTTAATCAGAGGCCTCTCATTCTTGTCTTCCAAACTTTACCACAGCAGCCATGAGCGCGCCTCCTGTGTGGTGGGTGTGACTGGAAGCAATGGCCAACTTGCATACCCAACCTTGCGCACTCTTGCCCAACCAACTCATTGTGAGCAAAGACATTACATCATGAAATAGTTCAGTAGAAGCCAGTGCACTTAAGGCTGCAAAGTCCAGGTGGGCAGACGACGGTGATACTGAAATGCACAAAGTTGTCATCAGTGTGCTCTGAGGGTTCAAAGGAGCTGGGATAGCTCAAATGGACCCTGTTTCTCATCAACACAGAGTACAACACACCTGTGCCTGAGAAGGTGCCTACCCAGAGGGAGTAGTAGAGCCTTTGCTCCGTCACTCAAAGGCAGCACGATTATAGGAGAGGTCCCACAATCCCTCTCCATTCTGCCTTACATGAAATTTCTCACTTCCACAACTCTATTGTAGCAAAGCCCTTATCATCCACCGAAGGTTGTAGTAGGAGGTTTCTGCCCACAAGGTTTAGGCCCACAGACCCACAGTCCCACAGTCCCACAGAGACACACAGATGCTTTCAATAGTTTTTGGCTGATCGGCCTATGGCCCAGTCACATAACTTGCTAGCTCTTTAACTTTAAACTAACCCATGACTCTTATCCTGTTTAGCCATGGGGCTCGGTACCTTTTCTCAGAGCACGGTTTTCCTCTGATTCTTCAGGCTTCTCTCTGGGGTTCTGCTCTGTGCTTCTGTTCTCAAGAGTTTTCTTAGTCTGGTAGCCCCACCCACACTTCCTGCCTGCCTTTGGCCAATCAGCGCTTTTTATTAAACCAGTGGGTGGGACAATTATTTACCATGAAACAAAACAATCCCCTACAGCAAGTTTTCAGCCATTCTGTTGTGATGGATGGAGCTAAAGGGTAGACCACTGGTAATGACAGCATCATTCTGATAAGAGGTACCAAGGAACTCCCAATAGGAACAAAAGGGAACCCCTGGCACCTCTCCCAGTTTCCCCTTACCAGAAAACTATAGCAAGCATTAATCTTTGCATCCTGAAAACACCAACACCTTTATATAATTAAAATAATGTATTTATTATTACAAACTATTTTCACTTCGTTCCTTAATAATAAAACTGATAAGAATAATAAAAATCAGCCAGGCAGTGATGTATTTTCTATTTAATAAACTCGGCCTAAAAAATATCAGAGAACAGAATCACCCACAGTCAAGCCAGGAGGATTAAAAAGTGGTGACTCGTTTTTAATTCCATCACTCAGGAGACAGATCTTTCTGGATTTCTGTGAGTTCAAGGCCTAAGAACCAAACAGTAGTAGCTCACACCTTTAATCCTACCTCTAGGATTATGATGAAGAGTTGAACCCCAAAGTAAAGCAGTTGGGCAGAGACGATATTTAAGGCAGGCAGGCAGAGATTCAGGCATTCTGCAGGAGCCACCAGCCAGGCAGAGGACTCTTGAAGACAGCATTTTCCCTGTTTAGCATGAGAAGTTGGCTGAGTGAGAACTGACTGTGTGGTCTGTTTCCTCTCTCTGATATTCCAGCTTTTCCCGATATCTGGCTCTGGGTTTTTATAAAATACCAACTAGAATTTGTGCATAAATATTTTCAAGAAACAGATAAGACAAAGATCAAGTATTTAAGGACTGGCACTCCGCCTGTCACAGCCTATGACACTGCCTGCGCACTACAATTCTATTCTAAAACTTGGGGGGGGGGGTAGAAATGCCAGAATGCTTGCTTGCATTTGGTGTGGTGTGGAGTCATCTCAAATGTATCCAGGAAGTGACCTGCCTGCCTTCATTCTGCCTCACGAGGTGACCATTGTCATCTGGCTGATGAAATGACTCCTTCCATTCAGTATAATAAATTCATCTTGCTTGCTGTCTTCAGCATGGCATCATCGAAGGCAGGATTGGTTCCACTGCTACTGATCACTGTGGGCAAGAACTCCATCAGGAGGTGGCACCTCTGAGCGTTTACCAGGATGACTTTGACACATCTGGTCCCTAGACAGCTTCCTCCATAGCCCTGGACTAGCTAAAGCAGACACAACCATAGCATCTTCAGCCAGTGACATGGTGATCCAACCTTTGCACTGAACCATTTCCTCCAAGGTCTCCTTCATTCTTGTCTGTCCTAAGGCTCCCTCCACCTCCTAAGCAGGGGAGAAAGGAAGATATGCCACAGGGCCACCCAGTGTGAGTTTCTGAGAATAAGAGATGGCGTCAAAGAACCTCTAGGGAGCCTCCAAAAAGAGATGTCAGAGGTAACAAGACTGCTCTCACCGGGACCCATAACAATTAAACCCCAATTTCATAGCTGTTTGCACTTAAAAATAAGTATCATCTTTGAATAAAAATGTTAAAAATTAAAGAAAATATTAGACATTTAGGGCCGGGAGTATAGTATAGCTCAGACATAGAATACATACTGACCATGTTCAAGGCTCTATGTTCAACCACGAGCAATGATAATAAATAATAAAATATAATATTAGATGCTTAACCTAAATTCAATATATATTATTTGGTTAGAGGCATAACAAATCTAAAAACTGTCAGCCTTTTTTGTAAAATAATGTCTCATCTACTCAAGCTGCTGTGACAAATATAGACAGGCTTACGTGAGAGCAGATGTCATTGTAGAGGGCCCATGATGAGGCCGATGCCATTGTGGAGGGCTCATGATGCCGCCCCTTCCTGATCTGCAGATGTTCATTTCCTCAATGCAGGAGAATGGCATTTCTTAAGCCTACTCTTAGGATGTCACCTCATTTATGAAGACTCAACTCTCATGCCAAAATTACCACCCAAAGACCAGAAGGTCTCATTCACAATCAGGATTAGGGCTCCACATATAAGCTGTGGGCACACAAACATTCAGCCCTCAGCATGTGGCAGAGAAGTGCATTTTGCCATATCAAGACTAGGATGGAGCCTTGAGATTTTCAGACCCTCACACTTAGGTTACTAAGAACTACTACCTATAGGCCAGTCACTCTTGACTTAAAAACTTTCCCCAGCCAGTCAAGGTATTCCTCACCTTTAACCCCAGCACTCAGGAGGCAAAGGAAGGAAGACCTCTGAGAGTTCAAGGCCAGTGTAGTCTACATAGCAAGTTCAATATAGCCAACACTATATAGACTCTGTAACAAAAAATTAAAAAAAGCTTTCACAAAAGAACCAAATCTTATTATTTACTGTTGTGACTTCATGTCCCTTAGACATACCAGAAACTGTCCACAAGGCAAAGAAAGGTAGAACATCTCAGGATAGTTGATATCACCATATATTTTTATACAAAAAAATTAAAGTTATTGACTTTATATATCAGAGAACAGTATGTGGTAACTAATATTTCCTCAAAGGGAGAGCTATGTGGATTATGACATCAAGTAGGAAAGCATTTAATCTATACAAAATCCATCTATTGATAACTGATAAAAAAAAAAACCAGTAGCTATTAAAATTAATTTTAAAAAAGTGTTCAATGATATAACTGAAGCTTAGATATCATACGTAAACTTGGTGTGTGTTTGTAATCCCTGCACTCTAAACCAGGAGGGTCTCCAGATTAGGCCTAGCCTGGGCAACATGCTAACATCCTGTTCGGAAAAAGACAAAATACCGGATGTGGTAGAACATGTGTTTAAGCCCAGCAGGCAGAAACAGAGGCAGAAGGATCTCTGTGATTTCAACACTAGCCTGGTCTACAGAGCAAGTTACAGGATGGCCAGGGCTACATAAAAGATTCTGTTAAAACAAAGAAACAAACAAAACACTAGATGCTCCACTCTAACAACTTTAAAATGGACAGCCCAGCTCCTGGCACACAATAACTCATGCTCCAGTTTGGACTTTGCCACATGACACAGAGAGCAAAGCTTTGGAATAGAAGTGTTTCTTCAGGGCCTTTTCCCTGCTGGAAACCACAGTCCTGAAGCTCCGGAACTTCGTGCCAATCCCTTGAACTACATGGCACCAAGTTGAATAGCTTTTATCTCCTAAATAACAGGTCATCTGACCTAGGAGGCTGCTGGCTATGAAACATGCCAGGCCCTTATCTGTCTCAATAATGAAAAGGCCTCATCAAACAGAAACACAAAACTGGTCTATATTTCAAAATCAATGAAATGTGCTATGTTCTGGTTCTAAGATCCTTCTTATGATCCAACATGTCCATCCTGAGCTTCAGTAGTTACTGTCTAGCCTCCTTTATACTCTCTCTATACACACACACACACACACACACACACACACACACACACACACACACACACACACAATCTGCTTGGTGTACATGCACTCACATGTACCACAGAGTACATGTACAGGTCAGAGGACAGTTTTTAGGAGCTGATTCTCACCTTCTACTTCTGCCACACTGCAAACTCTGGACTAGCTGGTCTGTGAGCTTCTGGGCAATTTCTGTCTCTATCTCCGTTTTCTCAGTAGGAGTGCTGGGGTGACAAAGATGCACCCCAGCATCCAGCTTTTTTAACATGGGTTCTGGAGCTGGAACTCAGGTCGTCAGGTTTGACGGCCTGTTTCACCCTCAGAACCCTCTCCCCAGCCCTTACCCTTCGGTACCCTTGAGCTCTGCAGACCCATCTGATCATTTACATGTTCAGTTGTTCTTGGTTTCAAAGTCTTTAATGGCTTCCTAGACCCCCCCCCAGGGGGAGGGGGCAGAAAGATTAAGGATTTAAGGATGCTTATTGGAGCTTGTCACTGTATGTCCTGACTCTCTAGCCTCAGGGCTCAGCCAACTTCTCACCTCCAACCAGACCAGGCCCCTCTCATTTCTTCAAAGATCAAGGACTGTCTCCTCATCCACCAGGCATTCTGCTTCCGATGAGCTCAACTGCCCCTCACCACCCTATCCCTGGCTGGCCTCTGCTTATCCACCTGTCCACCTTGCCGCCAAAAGTTAGACTAGAGGATACTCCCTCGGGAAAGGTCCAGTCACCTAAAAACAGTGTGCTCTCTGCGTTTCACCTGCAGAGCTCAAGGGAAAGCCTGGCTTCTTTGTTGTCTCGTTAGCTGTGTGACAGGGCTTGGTCATTATCAGAACTGATTCCAATGTCTAGCACAGTGTGTGGTACCTGGACACAAAGGGTGCTCTGTATTTGTTGCCTGCAAAGTTGTAAGGAAGAGGAGGTATTGCTGGCTTCGCCATTTCAGATCTGTGTTGTCTAAGAGTATTAATGTTCTAATTAAGCAAAGAAATGCAGATTTTTAATCTGTGTGAAATTGTTTTAAGCACCCATTTAAAGAGAATATACTGTGCAATGAAGAATCCAGGTTAGGCATTTGCTATAAACTAAATTATTCTAAAAGAATAATTTATAACAGCTCTGTAACTTCCTTTAAGATGATAACTAACAGGATAGTCTGACCAATTTTTTTAAATACACTTCATTTATGTGTTCAATAACAAAAAAGAATACCCCACATGATGGCTAATTCAATGGTCCCAGAAATAGGTGCACAGAGAGTCCTTTCTGCTGAAAAGTGACAGTGAGCATTTTAAGGCAAGTGATTCTTGGAACGTGGTCTCAGGAATACAATGTACTGACTAACCCAGGCCTACACACATAATCCATCACAGATCACCCAGTTATGGGGGGCTGACATCAGATTCAGTTGAATCTCCTGAATCACAGGTGGACAACCTGTGTGAGTTCCCCAGAGAAAATAACAGAACGTGAATATCAGAAGTGTGAAAAGGTAGTGAATAAAAGAAACACCTCTAAATAACTATATAGAAATAAATTTTAGGTTTAGCCCACCAGACACAGTCCTGTCTTATGATATTCACTTGAATGCAGCAATCCCTCATGGAATATGACTGTCAGGGCATGTGACTTTCTGGTATTGTTATACTGTATTTTTAGAAAGATTTATTTTCTGAGCTGGGCATGGTGGTGCACACCTTTAAGCTCAGCACTCAGGAGATAGAGGCAGGAAGATCTCTGTGAGCTTGAGGCCAACCTGCTCTACAGAGTGAGCTCCAAGACAGCTAGGGCTATAGAAAAAGATCCTGTCTCAAGTACCACTCCTACTAATAATAATAATAATTGCATGTGTGTGTGACGGTTTCACCAGTAGGTATGTACTGGGTGCATGCAGTACCAGTGGAGGCCAGAAGGGGGAACCACTTCGCCTGGAAGTGGAGTTACAGATAGTTGTGAGCTGCTGTGTGGGTCCTGGAATTGGCTCCTTTGAAAGAGCTATCAGTGCAGTATTTAGGTCACAGATACAAATTCAGGTAGAACCTCATTTTGATTTTTTTTTACACATTTTGAGCAAAAGAACTAGTTTCCATTAAAAATTAGGTGTGTGGCAAAGGTCGTGGGGTGCACCGACAGGGCCGGGGAGAGGAAGGGACGCCAAGAATGGGGGTGTATGAGTGGGGGAATCTGGGAAGGGTAAAAAGCAAGGAAAGAGGGTGAATATGATCAAAATATATTATATGTATGTAACGAAGAATAAAAAAATGGTATATAAAAATATAGGACCTGATAGCTAGGCCCTCCACACAGTTAAAGAGCCACCAGTTACAGTGGCAAGCCAATTAAAACAAGCAGAGGATCTACTAATATGAATAAAAACACAGGGTGTACTACTTTATATTTTTTGAGAGAGAAAAGTCGAGTTTATATTTGTTTATTTACACATACACAAAGACTGGAAAAGTATATGTCTTAGCTACAGGGCAGGAACTTCCAAGGTCAGAGGGTGTTCTTTAACTTAATGTTGTTTTTTATTTTAACGCTGAAACTCAAGAACACAACATTTCTTATAAACAAAATGAATTCTTTCTAAAAGCCAGCTGTCCGGGGGCATCTGATGCCTGAGTTCAGGCCCAGAATCCGTACAACGGTGGAAAGCGAGAGCGGACTCCACAGAGCTGACTTCTGACCTCCACTGTGTACATCGGAGCATTCACACACACCTCTCTCACACATCCACACAAATAACAAATAAAAATAATGACATTTTAGAGTAAAAATAGGTAAATTGCCAGATACCTTACAGGTAACAGAATACAGCTTGAACTAGCAGTGTGACTCTGAGGAAATCACACTTGCTAATCCCATTGTTCTTATCTATCCAAGGAAAACAGAGCCAGAGAGAGCTCAGTGCTACAGTACCTGCCTAACATGTACAAGGCCCTGGGCTGAATCCTCAGCAATGGGGGAGGGGAGGAACGACCCAGGGGATAGTGTGGATTTCTGTGTGGTTGAGGCTAGCCTGGTCTACACAGTAAGACACTCATCTCAAAAGAAGGGGAAAAAAAAAGAATTTACTGAGGGCTAGGGTTGTAACTCAGAGAATATCTGACTAGCATGCCGAAGGCCCTGGACTTGATCTTCAGCACTACAAAATAACAATAAAATAAAGAATTTACATTAACAACAGGTGCCAAATGACGCTATCTTCACCTCAACTTATTGCAGAACTTACTACACTAGATGAATCATATTTGATGTCTTTGAAAAATATATACTACCAGAAGGGTAAAATACAAGCTACATAGTCAAGAAGTTATGTTTCTCACATAACTTGCCAACTCATATGGTACCTGGCCATGTGCAACAAAGCAGGGACCCTCCAGAGAAATCTCCCCAGGCAACAGAGGACTCTTCCTGACAGTTCCAGCTGCCTCCCTGGTCATCTGGCCTGCTCCTTGATGACCACTGGGACTATGAGATGAATTTTTCCACAGCTATCTAAGTCACTATGACAATGTCAGCAATTCATGTCAATTACCTCATGGGATGCTGGGATGCCCTGCAAACTAACAGGTGAACCATACAAGGATATGCTTGATGGATTAAAAAGACTTTGTGAATCCATGCTAGAACCTGAACACAATTTCTACCTTGGTTCCTGTGGTAAAATTTTGTTCCCGGGGCACAGAAAAGCCCAGAGCAATGAAAACTCCCATATCCACTCACTGTGTCCCCTCGCCATCCATTTGCACAAACCCAATGCCCTCTCAGCATTAGGGAAAAACTCTGAAAGGCACACTCCATTCCTACTGGGTTGGAAGACTGCATCCTCTAGTCCCAACAGCCAGCCTCAAGTCTCTGCCTCTTACCCTTTACCAGCAGCCCTACTGTTGGTAAACCCAACCCGCTCCCATGAGCCCTTGGGGACCACACCCTTCCTTCAGTCTGAGTTAGAGGCAGCCTGGCCTGTCTAAAACAATAAAAGGGGGTGCTCCATCTCCATGGACTCTTGGGCTCAGGTTTGGCCTCTGGACCATTAAAATGCTATCACCCCACACCAGACAATAACATGTCCATAAGTGCTTCCTAGCAGCACCCCAAAACTGAGAACTCACATTCCCAGAAAAATCCTATGCATGTTAGAGGCTCTGAAGCGCTGATTGCCTGATAAAAATTGTGTACTTGTGGAGAGTTGGAATATTGCAGATTCTAGAGCCAAATGATCTCGAGCTATCTTTAGACTTTTTAGTAGGCATTTATTGCCCACCTTGGAGTTTGACTTAACATCCTTATGCCTAACTTGTGAAGCCTTTTGGGGTGTATTAGAAGACAACCAGGCTAACTTCCCCCAACTCAGAAGTTAAGAATATAGATAGCCTCCAAAGCCAGTGACAGAGATTTTTTTTCCCCACTTTGCTGTAACCCACCTTGCAGGTGTTTCCAAACATGCAAACTGCTACCATAAAAAAAATTCCATTAAACTATTAGCACCACTTTGGACCTTGGCATCAGGGACAATCTAAATCCATGTCCTCTGGCTTCCTATTCGACTTAAAATAAACCATCTCTTACTCTCTTGGGGGTGAGTACTGTTTTGTGTTGACACAGCCCTAACATGATCTATTTTGAATATTCGGAAACTGAGGCACAGTTGATTGGCTTATTCAGAATCATGCATCCAGTTAGGCAGAACTAAGGTTTTTGGGTCTCAATAGTTTCTTTTCCAGATTCTACCTCCTCTTTGCTCATTTGGATGAGGTTTTTGATGGCACTGGCTGACTGTTGAGGCTAAGACACCAACTCCTGCGAGTCCCTGTTGTCCTCACAGTGAGCATCCATTTATGAGCCTCATGGGTGCAGCAGCCCGGATTCCTAAACTGCTTTCCCTCACAGAAGACTCCAGAGCTGGGTTAAGGACAGAGACTTCTCCGGAGGCAGAGACAGGTGAATTTCTGAGTTCGAGGATAGTCTGGTCTACAGAGCAAGTTCCAGGACAGCCAGGATTACACAGAGAAACCCTGTCTCAAACAAAGAGAGACAGAGAGAGAGAGAGACTAACGTTTTAATAAGTGGTCAGAGTCAGAGCACCAGGAGGAAGAAAGCTGTTTTCCAAGGCAGGCTGCTGGTACTTCCGGTTCTCACAGGCTCGCAGGTGTGCTTCACCCCCCCCCCCCACACACACACCCCATCCCCCAGCTTGGCGTGTGAGACCCAGCATCTCCGCAGAGGATCAGAGGGGCGCTATCTGCAGCTAGCCAGCGGGCTAACAGAAAAGCATGACCTCACCTGGATCCAGGAGCACAGAGCCTGCTACCAACCAGGTGGAGAAAAGGCTTTGTTATTGCAAAGAAAGCAGAACCCAGAACAAGACCCACCTAAGGTCGGCGATGGCTACTGGGGGTGATTCTGGCCCCTTTAGTCTGAATGGCACCCATCACCACCCGCCTGGACTACCCTTATTCCTTTTTAAAATAGCATTTTCTTTGAGGTACACATTTTTTGGGGAGCGGGGCATGTGGCACACACTTTTAATCCCAGAATTAGGGAGGCAAAGGCAAGGGGATGTCTGTGAGTTCAGGCCAGCCTGGTCTACCGTAGTGGGTCCTAGGTCAGCAAGGGCTACATAGTGAGACCTTGTCTCAATCAATCAAACAATATAAAAGGGAAGAAAAAGAAACGAGAATAGAAGCAACTGGGATGGGGTGTGGGTTCTTTTACTCCTCTTGGCTTGTCTTTCTGTGTACTCCTCACGCTGTCCCGGAACCTCCTGCCTCTGCTTCCCGAGTGCAGGGATTAAAGGTGTGCACCACCTGGCTCTTTCTAACGCTTTTGAAAGGAATTCTTTTACACTAAAAAAAGTGACACGACTGTGTTTTATAAAGCAAAAAGCATACTAAACAAATGACAAAGCCCTAGTCTTCCAGACTTTCCATCCAGGCTCCAGTTCCTATTCACAATTGTCCAGGGGGCTCTCGCGGCTAATTAACCTCGTGGATTGTTCACTCAAAATTCAGAGCATCCTTTCCCGGGTGGGCGGAATCCAAGGAGGCTGAGCCGGTTTGTTCTTCCTTTCTCTAAAACCTCCCAAAATACCGATGTCTGAGGCCCAGTCTTCGAAGGATCCTAGCGGAGGAGCCGGAGATGTGGGAGGGATCCCTGGGCGCTGGGTAAAGCTGTCGGATTGGATACAGGGGGCTCCCTCCTGGGGGGGGGGGCAGCCCCAGCTAACCAACAGCAGTGAACCCCGCTCCTGCTTTAAAGAATCGCGTCTACTCTGCGAACCCATTCACACGCAGCTGGGGCGCTTTTATTACTGTCCAGAGGGGCTGTCCTTGGCAAGCCAGCCTGTTCCTCAGGCTCCCCTCTCTCTAAAGAAGGTCCAAGTCCGGCCCCCCCTCTTCTGGAAATCCATCAAGCGAACCCTCCCTTTTCCGTTTCTGGAGGTCTTGCTGGGAGGCGCCAAGGCCATTCCCAGCAAGGGTCTAGCCTGATGCCCTAGGGAGCTGTCCACAGGCTCGGAGCCCGTGGAGAGGCAAAAATTGCACCGTGTCTCCTCGATGCAATCTCTCTCGGTGGTCTCGGGGAAGCCTGTTAGCCGTCCATTCCCGCAGCAGGCTAAAGACAGCGCGGCCGGTCTGGCTGTCGTTGGAGGGAAGGGCGCACACAGCATCCACAGCATCGCTGCTGAAGATAACGTTCCGACTTTCCTTGTACCCTCCCACTGCGGTCCCGCTGAGCCTCAGGCGCTCTGCTAAAGCTTGGCGGGCTCTGGTGCTGTGTGAGAACCTATAGGGAGGGATTACCATCAGGTAAAACTGCCTGGGATGACCTAATTCCTCCATCCAGAAGATAAATTCGTCCTATACACATATTGTTGTTATGGTATCCATTCTTAAATTATACATAAAAGGCCCAAGCTGTACCCCGCCTGCTTTAGACATTGCAAAACATGAATCTTAATAAGATGCATATTTCAAGTTGTGCCCCCCCCCCATATGTATTACTGGAAGCACTCCTATATAATTTCACACATGTCGTCCTAAGCATACTGTTAAAATTCATCTTATCACGTGTTCATTATTTTACACCTGTCTGCTGCCTTTCTCGGTCTTAGAATACGTTTTGGTGACATTAAAAAAAAAAAAAACAAGCAAAAACGTAAAATATGGACACGAGATGGCTCAATCACTAAGGGCATTTACTGCTAAGCCTGATGATGTGAGTTCATTCCCTATGAGCCAACTTCAGCAAGCTGTCTCCTATCCCAACACAGGTCCCCAACCTATCCTATGCGCGCAAGCGTGTACACACACACACACACACAGAGACACACTCACACTCACATACACAGACACACACCTCACACACAGACACACTCATACCACACATGCACACACACACTCACATACACAAACTCACACAGACACACACTATACACACAGACACACTCACACCACACACACACACAGATACACTCACACCACACCCTCTTTCTCAAAACTAAGTAAGTATAAAACACATTTTAAAACAATAACTAAAGGGACTGGAGTGTAATGACTCACATATTGGGAGATGGTGATTAGAAGATCAGGCTTCAAGGCCTGCTCCCCTACATGAGACCCTTACAGCAAAAGAAACAAATATAAATAATTCACTCATTTTTAAAAATTTTAAAATGAAACACCATGTCACACAGTGACTCACCTGCAAGGCTCCAGTTTAGTTTCTGTCTTCTTTTTTATTTGGGGGGGGGGCTTTTAGAGACAGGTTTTCTATGTGTGATAACCCTGGCTGTCTCGGAACCCGCTCTGTAGACCAGGCTGGCCTTGAACACGGAGATCCACGTGTCTCTGTGTCCCGAGTGCTGGGATCAAAGGTGTGGTAATTTCTGTCTTCTTTTGTGATGTCCTCTTAAACATAAATGACTTCATAAGCAGGTATTCCCTAAGTCCTACAAGGCATTTTAGAGCCATACACATTTTCTTTTTCTGGGCTTCAGACCTGTCAAGAAGCCTTCTAAGGGCTGGGCTGTGGCTCAGAGGCCCTTCCGGTGGGATCCCAGCACTGCATTAACCTGGAGCATGTCTGTATTCCCTACATTTGAGAGATGTTGGCCAGAAGTCAGACGTTCAAGGTCATCCTCCCATATGGATCAGCCTGAATTACATGAGGCACTACCTCAAAACAAGAGACACCTGTGAAAGTTGTCTTAGCCTTTTCCAAAAATGTGCATTAATATGCTGTGAAACTTATATCTCTAGGATTATACTTTGGGAAGCAGCGACTTGGGCCATCTGACAGGTGAAGTTATAGTAATGCCTGATATGTCAGCAACATAAATGACAGGAGTCAGGAGGGATGTGCGCTCCTGTGACAAGTTTGGCCATCATTATCATTATCATCATCTGCTTCTTCTTCCTCTTCTTTGGGAAAACACCAAATGGTGGATGAGATCCGTGCAGTGGGAAGGCCTGGAGGACTGGGGGCCATGGTGACTTCCAAGGAGGATTCAGCAATTGTAGGGGATTATGTTGTTCCTTTGTAAATAATTGTCCCACCCACTGGTTTAATAAAAAGCACTGATTGGCCAAAGGCGGGGAAGTGTGGGCAGGGCTACCAGACTAAGAAAACTCAGGAACAGGAAGAGCAGAGCAGAAATGCCACAGAGACTCCAGAGTTGCCAGACAAGCCAGATGATACAGAGGACAACTATGCTGCTCTGAGAAAGGTACCGAGCCCCATGGCTGAACAGGATAAGAGTCATGAGCTAGTTTAAGGGTAAAGAGTTAGCAAGTTATATGCCTGGGCCTTAGGCCAATCAGCCTAAAATTAATGTAAGCATCTGTGTGTCTCTGCAGGTCTGCGGGTCTAAACCTTGAGGCTGGGCCAGAAACCTCATACTATAAGCAATGGTCGTAGTTGAAGTTGTCTACCTGTTCCCCTTCCCATTAAAGAATCCTAGATTATTGATTTCTTCCCTGGGCGCATCCCTAAAGGATGAGGTTCTAAAGACCATGCCAGTGCAGAAGCAGACTCGGTCTGGCCAGTGGACCAGGTTCAAGGCTTTTGTTGCTATTGGGCATGCCAATGGTCATGTGGGTCTTGGCGTTAAGGGCTCCAAGGAGGTAGCCACTGCCATCCAAGGGGCCATCATCTTGGCCAAGTTTTCCATTGTCCCTGTGTGGAGAGGCTGCTAGGGGAACAAGATTAGCAAGTCCCACACTGTTCCATGCAAAGTGACTGTCCCTGGAGGCACCGGCATCATATGGGTTCCTGTTCCCAAGAAGCTACTGATGATGGCCAGTATTGATAACTGCTACACATCAGCCAGCGGCTGCACTGCCACCTTGGACAACTCTGCCAAGGTCACCTTTGATGCCATCTCTAAGACCTACAGCTACCTGACCCCTGACCTCTGCAAAGAGACTGTGTTCACCAAGTCTCCTTCTCAGGAATTCACTGACCATCTAGTAAAAACCCACACCAGAATCTCTGTGCAGAGGATCCAGGCTCCAGCTGTGGTCACCACATAAGGGTTTTTATACAAGAAAAATAAAGTGAATTAAGTATGTTTTAAAAAAAAAATCCCACAGTAACAAAATGCAGTATAAATGAAATTTTAAAGAAGTTGATGGGTGAGGGTGTCTTAGAATTGACTACATAGCCCAGGTTGGCCTCAAACTCAGGGACAGTTCACCTTCTTAGCCTCTCAGTGTTAGGATCATAGGCCTGTAACACACCTGACAAGACCCAGACTTTAACTGCTATGTGTGAATTTTGTAAATCCTATGGCGGGGGTGGGAGGTGGGAGGGTGGGGGCCGGAGGGTGAGGGCCGGAGGGTGAGGGGGGGTGAAGGGGGGAGGTGTCTGAGTTGGAGGCAGTTTGTTTTGTTGTGTAGTCGTCGTCGTCGTCCCCCCCCCGTCCCCCCCCCGTCCCCCCCCCGTCCCCCCCCCGTCCCCCCCCCCGTCCCCCCCCCCCGTCCCCCCCCGTCCCCCCCCTGTCCCCCCCGCCCTAAGTAACCACCCACAGGAACAACAGGTAAGAATCCCGAATAAGAAAAGTTCCAAAAATAACCCCTCTCCTCCATGGAAAAACTAAAACCCAAAATGTGGTGCATTCCACTTTCAGCCGCTCCTTTCCCCTCACACCTGCAGCTTTTAAAATGCTCCCTGAGGTGTAGACCTCTGAAGTGGTCAGGAGAAAAGGCCACCCACCCAGGTCCACCTATCAGGCCCTTGTGTGTCAGAGCTCACAGGAAAATGCGCACGTGGGGTGTGTGTGTGTGTGTGTGTGTGTGTGTGTGTGTGTGTGTGTGTGTGTGTGTCCCCTCACCCGAGAAGAAAATAGTAGCCTGGAGGCTTTCACATTGAAACTGTTATCCAGTAAAAGCATTTTATAAAGGAACTCTGTGTCGAGTACAAGGACTAGTAGAAGGAGGCAGAGTAAAGGAGAGAGATTGTACCAGACTCCCACCTTCTAACCAGTGAGGCCTGCTGGAAGCTGAGACAGGAGGATGCCAGTTCAAGGCCAGTCTGGGGAATTTAGTGAAATCTCATCTCAAATGTTATGACAGGGAAAAGTAGTTCTGGGTAATGCTCTACAGAAGAACACTTGCCTAGTATGTCTGAGGCCCTGGTTCAATCCCCAGTGCTTGAATATATACATAAATAAATTTGACTCTGCCTACACACAGCTCCCGTGGTTCTCTTTGGTCCCTGCCCTACACTGTGAGGCTCCGAAGGCAGGCGACAGGAATGCCTAGGGAATTAGGATTCAATTTGTCTCCTGTTGCTCACGACATTTAATGGGAGACTAGACAAAAACCGCATTTCCATAAATACTAATTGATTGGTGGCTGATGGAGCCACTGAGGTCTCTCTAACAGTAATTATTATCTGAGGGAAGCTGAACTCAGATGCAAATTCCTGGCTCCGGTTTTGCCTGGAGATTATTTTACATTTCAAGGGAGCCTCACAGTTTGAGCGGGACTGTGAAAAATGAACCCAAACAGGCTGGCAAACAGTTTTCAAATTCTATGCTACCCACACCATTTGCATGGCTTCTGTTGACATTTGTCAACTGTCACCAGGCCCTCTCTATCATCTCACACACGGGACAGCCTGCAACAGTGACGATCCATCTATTTGCTCCTTGTTCCTAATAACAGAATTTTATGGCAACTTTTCAAAGCAAAAGAAGCGATAGGCATCATGTACCTCATCAAACCCACCAACTGCTTTGCTTGTCCTCTTGAGATATGACCTTGGACTCATTCGAACTTAAACAAAAGCTTAATTCCGTCTTTAAGAACTATGGACACTATAGAGTATATAAGCAAATAAATTAATCCTGAGAAATGTCATTATCAACCATCTGAAGACCAAAATCTTCTGCCTAAAATGCTGACATTTGAACTCACTAGTTCGGTTTAAAGAGAAAAATACCCAGTGTAACATGGTTAAGACTTCATAACAATCCTCCTCCGAGGTTCTCATGAGTTCACAGAAATGGAAAGTGATACTTAATTGTCAAAATTAAAAAACCTCGGGCACAAGAGCGAAACTTCCTCTTCTGCTCTGCTCTGTCTCTGGGGAGTGGAAGAGCTTTTTTGGCTGCTGGTTCCAAGAAATGGTTTTGCTGCTGTGAATACGAAAATTCTTAAAATCGTTCCCTACAAATGCGGCTCTGCAGTAAAGCACCAACCGCAGCTCCGGAGCTCTCTTCGGTTTTATGGCCTGTGGGGACCTTTGATTCAGCCAGCTGTGTGCTTTCTTCTCCCGCTAACAAAAGCGTATCAAATACCGTCTCTCCACATTCGTCACTGCTATTTAATCTCACTTTAGTCTTCCACAGAGATTTTGGGGGCAGTTTGATGAGACACTTTGTCCACAGCCTAACCAAGCCACAGCTGGGTTGCTAATGGGATCCTCGCATTACATTTTACGGGTCAAATTTATTTGAGGTCAGGAAAAGCGGGGGGGGGGGGGGGGGGGGGGGGGAGGCGGGCGGAGTAGGAGGTGAGGGGGGAGTTGAAGGCCGATGTCTATGCTGCCACCTGTTGGCTATATGAGGAAATACACAGAGAGGGAAGAAAGCGCTCTATTTGTATTCAGAGCCTATTTATATTCTGGTCCATAAATGCTTCTTAGATTTGGGGGAAGGGAGCTCACGGGCCATTTAGAGGATATTGCAGAAGCCCGGACCTGTCTTCAGAAAGAAAATTTAAAAACACGCACAATATATTTATTTTAATAAACCCTTTTTAATACTTATTTAATTCAGTTTATGCCCATGAGTGTTTTGCTCACATGAATGTCTGTGCACCACATGCACGCCTGCTGCTCTCAGAGGTCAGAAAATGGTGGTGGGTCGCCTAGGACTGGAGTTATGGACAGTTGTCAGGTGATATGTAAGAGCTGGGAATCGAACTAGTCTAAGAACCACTAAGCCATCTCCAGTCCACACAACATATTTTTGTAGACACGTTCAAACGGCCCAAAGTCCATCCATACACCTAAGCAAAGCGACATCAATTTGGTGCTGTAGCAAACAAGTAAATGAATAAGTGAATAAATACTTTTTTAAAAAAGACATTCTGGGACAACAATTTGAATGCAAGATTATTCTGGGATTTTTTTCTTCTTTTTTTAATCAAATATTTTTTTGTTTCAAATCTGATAATTAGCTACCGAAACCAAACAAAACATTTTATTTTGTCCCACAGCCCCAAATAGTTGCATTTCTGGGATTATCAAATGGGAATAGCTCTGTGGGCCTTCTGGGTGGTGTTCCCATCAGATCTTTCCACTGGATCCTGGACCACCATGAGACAGGAGCAAGTCATTTGTGCTGTCTGTTTCTGTGACTTTCCCCAGTGATGGTTACACAGAGCCATCACCAGCCTCTAGCATTATTTTTCCTAGTAAGGGGACGAAACACAGGACCTTGTAAATGCAAGGCAAGCATTGTACTGCAGAGCCACACCTCCAGCCTCTAAGATGTTTTAAATATACTTCAGTGGTCTCTGTATTTGAGACTTCCCTGCTCCATTCCCAAAAATAAAACTATATGCCATACACACACACCCTGCCTAGAAGAGAGATCTCAGAATCCTGAGTGCATCTGAAAACTGTCCAGAATAACCCTGGTGGCTTCCTCCTTTACGGAGTGAATGATGGGCACCTAACAGAGTATTGACTGGTCTAGTTCATCCAACATACTTGCTCTTTCAGCTGCCAGCATAACCAAGACATTAAGCTGGCAACACTTGCAGTCCTACACACGTCTCATGTCTTCCTTAATGAAATTAGCCCCCTGTAGGGCTGGAGAGATGGCTTGGCAGTAAAGCACTTTGGCTACTCTTCCAGAGGACTGAGTCTGTTGGGTGGCTCACAACCACCTCTAACTTCCATAGGATCTAAGCTTTTTTCTGCTTCTATGGGTACCAGGCACAAACATGTGGTGCACGTACATATATGCAAACACTTACACACAGAGAAAAAAGTGAAAATAAATCTTTAAATCAGTAAGTTAGTACTGTCTGTTGAGTCCCCTCATGTCCAATGCTTGCTTCAGAAAGGACAAACAGTAATCGTAGCTGGTCGGTCTATCAGTCTGGATGAGTGACTTTTGTCTTTATTTAGTTGGGCTTTTATCTTTAGCTTTGTTATCATGCCTCTCAATCATAATAGCATGTATTCTATCACCATACAATAGTTCACCAGGGAAAAGACGTATCATTAGGAATAATAACATTAGAAATAATAATGGGCTTTCCGAATGGGCCTCCCATTCACCAGGAAATAATAAAAAGAATTGGCAAATGGAGTTACATAAAATTAAAATGATCATGTTTATCAATGGAAACCGTTACCAAAGTAAGGAGATAAGCTACAAAATGGGAAGAAAATATTGCCAGCTATGTATTGGACAAGGGATTGATATCTAGAATATGTAAAGAAAAAATACACACACAAAAATTTTCAATCTATTGGACAAATTATGTCAACTCTGTGGTACAAATATGTAATCGTCTGCTCAGCTGAGGAAAGCAGAATGGTCTCATGGTCAGGGCCTGCCTGGACTGTAGAATAGGACCACAGAGCAAGACTCTGTCTAAAAAGGAAGAAAAGAAAATGGATATTCTACCTCATTCCGTCAAGAAAGCAAATTACAGCAAACAGTGCCAGGAAGGAGAGGCACATCCACAACTGTGGTGGGAATGTAACTTGGCACAGCTGCTCTGGAAGCCAATATGGGCATTCCTTGAAAAAAGGAAGAAAAATAGAACACAGCCATGATGTAGAGACCCTATACATTATAGGTATATAAAGAAATCTAAGTCGCCCAGCACAGAGGAAACTGGCACCCATGTTTATGCCAACACTGTGCACAGTAGCTTAGCTACACAACTACCCAGGTGCCCATCACGAATGAACAGATAAGGGAAACAAGGTACAGACGTAGTAGAGTTTTATTCAGCTACAAAGAAGGATGAAGTTGTATCATTTGCAGGAAAATGCATGGGATCATCATTCCACCTGTTTTCCCTCATATGCAAAAAAAATCTATTTTTAAAAAAATCATGTAATTTTCCAAGATTTAAAGAAATCCTGCATTGAAATTTTATCTTACTCCAACATGTGTGTTAACATACACACACACTCATGTAGGATTGGAGAAAGAGCAGGAACCAGGTAGAGGTGGTGGCAGGGTTAAGAATGGGTGATGGAAGCTGCTGCTGCTGATGCTGGAGGCAGGGCACATGCCTTTAATCCCTGCATTTAGAAGACAGAGGAAGGTGGATCTGTGAGTTCAAGGGCAGCCAGAGCTACACAGAAAAACCCTGTCTCCAAAAACCAAACCAACCAACCAAAACAAACAAACAAAAAACCCCAAAAGTATATAAAGATGCCACAATGCAGCTCATTAATTTGTACGGGGAGTTTACACCTTTTTTTAAAAAGAGAAATGTAAATACCATTTTTTGGTGGGAGACAAAGATTCCCTTGTACCCAGCGAGTGTTCCCATCAGCTAACAGCACCTGCAGACTCCCGACAGATGGATGAAGCAGCGAGCTCTAACAGCGTCCCCCGCTTCTGGGCTGCTTCAGGAGGTTTTACGTTTTATTAATGTAATAAAATGTAGTTTTCACAGTTATATACAGTATGTAATTACAAATGCATGTTATTGGTATTACCAGTGTGATGCTTGAGTTTGCTTTTCCATTAATAGAAAGTCTGCATTTTATGCATTAATTATACAAAGAATTAATGATGGCTTACACAAGTCAGTCTGTGCGGAGACAGTGTCAAAACAATTACACCGATGGCAGAGCGCTCCTCTCTTTAGCAAAGGTGATGTTCCAAACGATGACTTTAAGTACGCGTGTTCCTAGACATAAAGCAATACTGGACAAGGAATAAATGAGCACCCTCCTGTAAAACCCAGTTTCACAAGAGGACAGTGGGTACTGAGCATGCTCACTTCTAGCTCCTCTGACTTTTCAATTCTTGTAAAAGTCCAGGTAGAGAGATTTACATTTTGACTTTATTCTTTGTAACATTAAAACTGCAATGTCAACTCCAAACTCAAGGTGTCCAGGGCAGACCCTTCCTGGTCTTATCCAGAGTCCCCATCACTGCAGATAGCACCTTCGTTAAGTTCCAAAAGCTCAAGGACTATAGAGCAACTGCCCTCTCCTTAATTCATTTATGCCTTGTCAATTTTGCCTCACAATAATCTCTCAAATCTTTCCACACCACCACCACCCATCCACAGCCATCCTCTGGCTTGAGCTTTAGCATATATTGTACCTGAGCCCTGCAGTGGCCTCAAGTCTCCTTCCCCACATCCACCTCAGACCCATTTCAAATGCATTCTCTCATTGTAGCAAGAGGAGCAACCCGGAAACAAACAGTGGCCTCTCCCTGCTTCGAACACTTCCAATGCTTTCTGCTGTCTAGAACTGAACTTTGAACCCCAGCCCACATCCCACAAGGGCCTGCCTATGTGGCTTGGCTTCCCTCTAACACTAGGACTCTCACTGACCTCAATGAACTTTGAATTTTCCAGCACCGAGTTCTCTGTCCCAGGAACTTGGAAGAACTGGCCCAGGTGGCATTTGGATGGTGAATTTCAACTTTCAGATCCAACTCAACATTTTCTTAAAGACTCATCCTAGGTCAAATTCCTTACAGTGAGCTCTCTCGCAGCGCATCTGTCTGACATTGCAATGTTATAATTACTTACGTATTTCACTAATACCTGCTTCCCAGTTATCTGTAAACTGCATGAAGGCACCATCTCTTTCTAACCCTGCTCTAATTCCCATGGTGCAGAGCAGCTACCACAGATTGCAGTAGAGACCAAACAAATACATCAGTAGGGTTGGTTGGTTGGGTGTGTTGCTGATCTGCTTGTGGGTTAGTTGGTTGGTAAACTGAATGAATTAAGAAATGAATGAATCACAAAACAGCGCTTTGTGCTTTGTGTTTTATAAGAATGAGGTAGGCCAGGCTTGGTGGCTCATGACTTTAATCCCAGCACTCTGGAGGCAGACAGGAGGGTTGCTGAGTGTGAGACCAACCCAGTCTCAACCAGACCAGCTCTATAGTGAGTTCCTGGATACTCGAGGTTACACAGTGAAGAATCATGGATTCTGATACCAGGCTTCCTGGGTTGCTGGTGTTGCTGTTCAGGAAAGTGAGACAGGCACTCTCTCTTTATATACCACTGACTGCCCTACAACTTGCCATATAGACCAAGCTGATCTCAAACTCAGAGAGATACCTACAAGGACTAAAGGCATATACCACCACTACAGGTTGAGACGTCCTGGTTTTGAATCCCAGTTCTTCCTGAAACAGTTTATAACTGTCTGTACTTAATTTTCTTTAGCTACAAGATAAAGGTAGCCATGATATATATCTTACAGTGGCTACTTATTACATTTAAATGAGTCAGTGTATATAAAGGCACATTGAGCAGTGCCTGAAACATAATGAACACATGTATATGCCACTGTGACATTGTTTCATAGGATAGCCCAACTACAGTATTGCTTTTATTCACATCATCATTAACACCATTTGTACAGATTTTTGCTTTTGTAGAACAAAATTAGGAACTTCTGAAAGACATTTTTTAAATTATACGTCTTTTTTAAAATTATGTGTGTTCCTGTCTGTTTTTGTATGTGCATGTGAGTGCAGATGTCTCCAGAGGTCAGTGTCGAATTCCCCTGGAGCTGAACTTTCAAATGGTTGTGAGCCATCCACCATAGATGCTGAGAACTGAAATGGGGTCTTTTTCTTTTGCAAGAGCAGAACATGCTCTTAACTGCTAAGCTATCACTCCAGGCCTGGTTCAGCATGTGCAAGACCCTGGGCTTGATCCCTACTAAATAATAAATAAATAAAATTGGTGTTAAGGCTCTAGTTCCAAGTTCTTCAAACATGGGCTTAGAGCAACTAAAATGAGAATAAGAAATTTTGTTTATTGACAATCAGAAACTTCCAGAAATTCCTTTTACAAGGATGGAATAGGCGTCATCAGATTCATCAGATCTGAAGGAGAGTTGAGGGAGCAGTCAGGTCCGCCTGGCAGGCAGCTATTGTACCTCAGCACCCAGTCAAGCCCCTCCTGCGGGTTGTCTGACCGATCAAGTGCAGCCTCAGCCTTGGTTCATATTACAGATTAGACTTTGGTACTGAGAGGGTCACATCTGCCCAAGGTGCTACAGCCATAGCCAACCCCACACAGAAGCCCCAGGCTGACAGAGTCATAGCCCGCTCTGTTTCCTTGCATAGTTCTTTGTAGTGGACCGCTTCCCAAATCTCTGTCCCTGTTAGCATCTAAAATACTAGAATGTATCTCCCTTCTCAGCTTTGCTGTCTTTTTTCTACTTTTACAAAGCGACCACCTTTCCTAGCTTGTCTTTGGGATAGCATTTTTATTGGGTATGCTACCAAACTCTTCGACCCTCCCGCGATGTATGCCCAGGACCTTCTGGAGTCTGGATCACTGACAACCATAGAGTGACCCGAAGCCTTCTGTATTCAGGAGCCAAGCCGCCATCAAGGAGACAAATGACACCAACCTAATGACCACAGTAATTCACTGTCCCCTTTAAAGATACTATTTAGCAAAGTCAAGGTTAAAACCATGTAATGGAATAAATTAAAGAGCTCTGTTACAGGACTCCATTCTTTGGGCACACACTTCAACTACTGGGAAATAGTTACTGCTCATATCTACATTTTTAAAATTTTCTCCTTTGGAACACCTGCAAAATATCTAAGAAGAAATTGTCTGAGACCTTATAAACACTTTTCTTTAAAGCCCATAGCTAAGGCCTGCCGTGGTAGTACATACCTCTTCAATGAGCACTTGGAAGATAGAGGCAGAGAGATCAGAAGTTCGATGCCAACCAGAACTACAAAGCTAGGCTGGGCTACACAGGGAGATTCTGCCTATAAATAAATCAAATAAAGGAGCTAGAAAGATGGCTGAGCAGTTGAGAATACTTATTTCTGTTGCAGAAGACCTCAGTCTGGTACCCAGCACCCTCCCTGGTCAATTCACAAGCCCCGTATAAATCAAATTCCCGGGTATTCCACACCTTCTAACCTCTGAGGGTACCTACACTCAAATGCACATACCTACACACTGACACAGACATTCGAATAAAAATAATAAAATTAATCCTTTAAAATAAGTAAGGGATGTAGCTCAAAGCGATTACCTGGACTCAAACACAAGTACCATAAATTAAAAGCAAAACAAAAAAAAAATAATAAAAATCAAAACACAAACACACAGGATCACACTTTTCACAACTAAAAACAGAAGGGGTCTGTCCTAGAGCCTGGCACATCTTAGCCTTATGCTCACATATGATTCATACTTAGGAAGAGAACATCTGTAGAGATTAGTCTATCTGAGGAGCTACAACTACTGATGGTACCCATGCCCAGCCTTGCCTCCAGTGCACACAAGGAGGGTAGGGCCTCCCTCCATCTGTAGGAAGCACACAGTGGGGTGCACGGCTGCTCAGCCAGATCTCTGTGAACCCTCTGCATAGGAAATGAAGAGGAGGGAGGCACTGTACCTTCAAGAAAGCCACAGCCTTGAATTTGGTGGCCCAGGATGTTTTCAGCTGCCTGGGGTGGGGGTGGAGGCAGTGTTACCCAGCACTTTCAGCCACAACCATCCACACCACTCAACCCTCATGATTTCATCTGATTAATATGTAACCAAAGAAGTGAAAGACATTTCACAATCTGCATGTCTCTGCAGTTCTGAAATTCCTTTAGCTTGGGAGCAATCGCTAGCAAGGCTTCCTTCGCCCTGACATACATTCTTCCTCTTCAGATTCAAACCATTCCAGAAGGCAAGCTCAAAAAATACAGCAAAAGCAGCCTGCTTGTCTGCAGTATTTACATGCTTTACATAGCCTGAAAATATGCAGCTTATTAGTGACTGATTTCCCAACCTCTTCAATAAGCTTTTTATTAGCATCACACTCCTTAACTTCCAAGTGTCAAGCCGTTGTGTCCTGTGTGTGTCTCCTTTATGATATTTAATATAAAGATAGGGCAGTATTTATGTCCCTCACAATCAGAGAACAGATTGTTTTAAGGTTATACAGCCTAGATGTGATAACGAAAGAAGGAAGCTTACAAAATGATAAATATTTTCATTAAAAACTTTAAAACTAAAAGTTCAAAGATAGGTTCCCCTCTCTTATTTCTTGTCAAAGCATGACTTAAGACCCAAAACTAATCTACTTTCAATTTTACTCCATATTTCAGCGCTGTCATAGTACTCAGCAGAGAGTATTGGAATACGATCATTTTTTATTTTGTTGATGTTACCGACAGCTTTATTTCACAAAGCAATCTTATACTATGTCTAGCAGTAGCAGGCCATACAGGTCAAATAGTCTATCCTTACAGGTAGAGAGCTTATTAAATGGCATGTCTATTAAACCCGATGGACAACATAAAGAAACATTTCAGCAAAATACTTTTAACATAGTTCAATGAAGATACGGCTCAAAGGGCAGTAAATAATTTAAACGGAGACCAATGGGAAATCTGTTCCATTTTTTTTAAACAGCATCTTCAAATAATGTTTCAAACAGAGTGAGTAGAACAGAAAGAAAGAGAGAAAAAAAAAAAAAAGGGTACAGAGACCAGCCCAAGGTATTACCATTCTTGCAGTATGGATATTTTCTCTAGCAAGTGTGGAGGCATGGGGTGCTTCTGCCCAAAACACTCCTCCATCAGCAAAGTCTCCGGTCACGAAGTTCACTTAGAATAGTGCAGCCAGCAAGCATGGTAGCCTAGCCTGGGATCCCAGCATAAGGATCTGGAAGCTCCAGGCCAGTCTGTTTACAATAAATAAGTAAACGAACACAATCTAACCATAAACATTATATAATCAGGGGTGGAAATAATTTTTGGATGGGGATCTCATTGTGTAGCCCTGGATGGCCTGGAATTTGCCATCCAGACCAGACTGTACTTGAACTCACAGAGATCTACCTGCCTCTGCAAGATTTAAAGGTATATTCTACCATTCATGGTAAGAGCATTTTTGTTTTTAGTTTTTTGAGACAGGGTTTCTCTGTGTAGCCCTGGCTGTCCTGGAATTTGCTTTGTAGACCAGGCTGTTCTCAAACTCACAGAGATCTGACTCTATCTCCCAAATTCTGGAGACAACAGCACATACCACCACTACCACCTGACTAGCAATAACATTTTTTAAAGGCTCTTCCTGATGACTATTTAGAGAATATTTCATTTTTAAATTACTTTGATAGATCATAGCCAAGCGCTCAGAGACTCTCTATAAATTCAAGGCTAGCCTGGTCTATATATCAAGCTCCAGGAAAACCAGCAAATATGTCTGTTATTAGATCAGGACAAAGCTTTACTTTTAAGAAAAAGGACTGACTAGAGCTGATATGGATAATATGTGTTCACTTATTGAGTAGATTTGGTATGAAAACGTGGAGTTGGGGATGCAGCTCAGACATAAAGTGCTTGTTCAGAATTCTTGAGGCCCTGGGTTCCATCATCACCTCTATAAAGGACGAAGAAATACCTATGCAATTTCAAAGGATTCTAAAAGAATATATTAATCTATCTTTAAGATTTAGTCTTAGAAGTTTTAATTAGACGTAGGTGTGTGTATCTGCACATAGAGATGTACACATGAGAGCAAGTGTCTGTGGAGGGAAGAGGAATCAAGTCTCCAAGAGCTGGAGTTACTTACAAACATCTGCGAGTCATGAGATGTGGGTGCTGGAAACCAAGCTTGGGTCCACTCGGAGGACAGCAAGAACTTTTAGACACTGAGCCACCTCTCCAGCTCCAAAAAAAATGTGTTAATTCAGAGCAGGATTTTCTTCTAGATATTCCTGGTAAGGCTTTAATTGTATACATATTTCTAAATCAAGCCTATCATTATTTTAACCATTGACTTAGTGCTTACTTCTCTGTATGCTAAAAAGAAAAGGAAGGAAGGAAGAAGGGAGGAAGGAAAGAAAGAATAAAGGAAAGGAAAGGAAAGGAAAGGAACAGAACCCACAAGATAAAAGGAGATCCCACCTTCACATGCTGTGAGTTCCCACCAAGATGGCAACCTGAACCTACGATATCAGTAAAGGTTAGTATGAACACCACATCTCCTAATCTTGAAATTGAATGCCCATTCTCTCACCAGGGAATTGACTCCCTGGTCTCTTGCCAAGAATATAAACTACTTGCTGTAAGGTTATCAGTAGGTTTACCTGGTGGGATAATTAATAAGGTACAGAAACATAAAGCCTAAGCTGTTAAGGTTTACGGTCGCCTTCCCTCCCCTCCCAGACTCACTCCGGCTGCTGTCCTTGCTACCGCACACAGTAAATCATCTACCTAAATGTATTTGCACCCAATCATTTTTTAAAGTCACAATCTTTGTAGTGTCAACTTGTCAAGGGTCAAAGGGAAAAACAGGCAAGATTCCCAAATCAATCTGCTTGTAGAAACTGTCTCGTTTCATTTCAAATTACCTGCTGTGGTGGACGCCGGTTACGGACAAACTGCCTTCCTCCATAAACTATGACAGCCTGGGTCGAACTTCTGCGATCATTCATAAGGGCCAAGTCACGTCACTTCTGTCATTAACTACTTTTAAACGGCTCTGCAGGGGTAAATGATCTTGCAGGGCAGCCACAGATATAAATACTGTTTGGACAGTTTAATGTCAAGAGACAACTCCTCTGGGATTAAAACTGTGTAACCCAATAAGACGGCTGCCCATACAAGGATTAAAGTGCTCGGGTATTATTATGGGAAGTCATTTTTTTACATATGTTTTGTGTAAGTGATGCCCACAGCCAGTAGAGCATCATTTGTATACATTATGCAATGACACGGTGCCTTGAATTATTAACAGTAACTTTTACGCCCAGAGTCTCAGAAAGGGCTCTTCCACAGTCAACACGTTGTCCTTGTGAGGCCGATCAGAAAATGACAGGCCATGATGGTGTGAACCTTGGGCTTGCAGAACTCAACAGACTATTAAAGACCTACAGCTGTCCATAAAATCAGATACAATAACTTGTGCACAAAGATCCAGCAGATAAGAAAGGCTAAGATGACTATTTCACTGCCATTTCGGCTTATCCACAGTGGTAAACACGGGAATACCTAAATTAATAACTGAAATTTATTGAACACTTGGTATATGCGGAACACTGTATGAAGGGCTTTATGTGTGACCTTGCCAAAATTCATATCCTAATGAGGAATCCGTTTTAATCTCAATTTAAAGGTAATAAGGCTGTGAATCAGACAATAATTTGCTTCAACAGGAACAAATTTTGTTTGCAACTGGAGAAGTTGACATTGATGCTATGCCGCCTCCATCACCATCTGCCCCCAGAAGAAATTTTACTTGCTTGACATATGAAGTATTACACAGTATAAATACAGTCTCTGCTTTCTTTAACATGCATGCTATGTACAAAAGCCTTTCAAATCACCAAAAGGAAACCGTTGCTTAGTTACTGGGAGGCTCACCGAGTTAAAGCAAGTGGATGTAAGAATCCCTCTATGGGAACATGAAGACTTTCCAGAGGGTACGTGGGCATGGAACTTTTAAGGAAATCAATTTCAAAATACTCAGTGTCCATATGTTTTCTTTCCCAAAATTAATCATCCTGAGAAAATATGCTAATCCACACTTTCTACCCCAAATCACAACAGATGTTCCCCAACCTACTTCAAAAGAAACACCCCCTCCAATCCCAACTCTTACCCCACCCTGAGGGTGAGAGCCTCCACTTCCCCAAATCTCTTCACCAGTCCATCCCCAAAAGAGATGTGTGTCAATAAGAAGCCTCTTGTGTTTAAGATTCATTTATCAAATGCAATGGATCTGTGATGTTCTAATCAGTTTCTGATGACACGTCAGTATGGGAAAAACCCATTGGTCTTTAGGCCTCTCTTTAGTAGAGGATACACATGAGCACAGCAGAGAAAGACCCAGAACAACCAGCATAGGTCACGCTGCCTTACCATAAGGGTCTAGGGAGGAAAAGAGAGTGGAAATACAATTTAAGAGGGAAAACTGAAGGGGTGTTATACACATGCACACACTGAATGCCTCTGAGTCCTCAGCCAAGTGGTGGTGGGAGGGGGGCCCTCGAACTTCTGTCTCCTTCCATTTTATATTCCTGTCTTCAGCCAGCCATATATCACTTCCTGTTTCCACCTTCCAAGTGCTAGGATTAAAGGTGTATAGTGCTACCACTGCCTGATCTCTATTGCTAACTCTGTATCTGGCTCTGCCCTATGACCTTCAGGCAATCTTTATTTGTTAGATTACAAACACTATATCACCACACAGGAGAGTTTGAGTATGTTTTTAATTAATTTATTTTTATTTTATGTGCACTGGTGTTTTGCCTGCATCTATGTCTATGTGAGAGTGTCAGAGCCCCTGAAATTGGAGTTCCAATCTTGAGCTGCCATGTAGGTGCTGGGAATTGAACCCAGGTCCTCTGGAAGAGCAATGAGTGTGAAATTTATATTCCTCTGCATACATTCCAATTATAGTTTCTCATCTGTAGCACTGTGGAATTTGGGGCTATGATTTGCTCTCTAGCCATAGGAGGTCAGCAACACCCTGGGTCAATGCACACATGTAAATACACATACTCATACATACATTCATACATGTACATAGTGTGACCTCTAAAGACATCTCAACACATGCCAGGTGGTGGGAGTACACACTTTTAATCCTATCACTCAGGAGTCAAAGGCAGGCAGATCTCCATGAATTTGAGGCTAGCCTGGTCTACAAAGGGAATTCTGGGACAACCAAGGCTACAGAGGGAAATCCTGTCTGGAGAATCTAAAAAACAAACAACAAATCTCAACATTGTCCAGAGTGAGAAGGGGAGAGTGCACTTAAAGAAGCAATATAGTAGATTTATTATGTTTTCAAATTTTGATATTAAATTTATCCACATTGAACTTTCCAATTAAAACAGTGTATAATTGTTAATTTTTTTTAAAAAAAGTATTATCATTGTGTGTGTACCCACGATGGGGAAGAGTGTTTCTCCTGTGGAATTATACTCTTGTACATTGTAGATATTTGTCCCTTCTACTGGTTGAATAAAACGTTCATTGGCCAGAAGGCAGACAGGAAGTATGGGCGGGACTACCAGACTAAGAAAACTCTGCGAAGAGGAAGAATAGGGCGGAGATGCCAGGCAGACACAGAGGAAGCAGGATCAGGATGCTGCTCTGAGAAAAGGTACTGAGCCACATGGAAATCATGGGTTAGTTCAAGAGTAAGAGTTAGTAAGTTATATGTCTAAGCCATAGACCAAAAAGCATGCAATTAATATAGGACTTTGTGTGATTATTTGGGATTGCTGGTCCAGATCTTGGGGCTAGGCCAGACCAGAAACTTCTTACTACATGTTTCTGTGCATATTAGAGTTTTTTTTTTAATTTACTTGATTTTTATTTTATCTGTATGACTATGAGTGTTTTAGCTGGTTGTATGTATATAAACCATGAGTGTACAGTACCCAGACAAGCCAGGAGAGGCTGTTAGACGCCTGGGAATTGGAGTTACAGATGATTTAGGTGGCCTGTGAGTGCAAGGAACTAAATTCACATACTCTGCATGAGCAGTGAATGTTCTTAACCAAACGGCAGTTAAAGGCACTGACTGTTCTCCCAAAAGACCCAGGTTCAGTTCTTAGCGCCCACGTGGCAGCTCACAACAGGGGGATCCAATGCCCTCTGTTGCCTCTGCATGCACTGGTACACATACATGTAAGCAAAACTCATACGCATTTAAAAAAAAAAGTTAAAATACATACCTTTTAATTAATTAAATGATTAAAATAAATAACTCAGTTTCTAGACTCAACTCTAATTCTCTAATCTTTCACCAGTACACATTTAAAAGGCCTTGTATTTTAACAGCAATCCATAATAACAATGCCTTTCATATCTGCTACCTCCTCTGACCTCACCAAGCTTTGGGTCTACCTGTCCATCCAGCTTTGAAGGTGAGATAAGTGGGCCCAGAAAGCTGCATGACTCAAACTCCCAAGTTCAGTGCTCTTCCAGGGACAAGACAGCTTTGAAACAGGCAGTCTTCAGAGAATGGCAGTTACTGCATTTGGAAGCACAGCCCCATGAAGAAATTTGCATGCACTTGAACTGAATTCAGAAGGGCCTGTTTGCCAAATTCACATTTAACATCTGAACCTTTAAAAGAAAGTCAAGATCCCTCAACCTGAGCAATCACATTCCTTGATTCAGTTAGAGGCATGAGTGAATACAGCTCGATGCCTGCCTTCTGAAAACTGTGTAGGTCCAGGAACTGGTAACACAAAGCCTCAAGACAAGAGGCAGCATAGTATGGAGTACAGTGAAGAGCAATGGAAGCCAAATCCTCAAATGGCCAAAAGATCTCACAAAAGAACTGTCACGGTGGAAATGGGAGGCATCCCTGTAGCCAGCCTGTGTGTATTTAGAGAGTACCCTTAGTGTCTTGGGCTCTGGGGACCCAGCAGTGATGTAAATGGGCTGCAGAGTATAGGGCAGAGCTTCAAAGGCAACACAACCACCGCAAGCCAATACCTCCTCAGAGCTACACTTTCCTCAAGCACAAACTGGGGGAATGTTTAGTCCAGAATATAAAGTAGAACAGTATATTTACAGCACGTGAGGTGTAAGAAAGAATCATCACGTCTTATTCATGAGGGCTGACCTTACCTGTGATTACAAGGCCTGGGCCAGTCACCTCTCAGGCATTATCGGATGTGACCCTCCCAGTTCACAGCCTTGTTAGCACCATGTGGAAGATGACGGTGACACACAGTCGTCATACAAGTGTGAAGGTAAGTACACACTCAAATCCGCCTGGCTTGTCCCCAGAGCTGGTGTCCATAGTGGACTACACCACCTGCCTCTCTCTTCTTTCTCACATCCCCAGCATCACCTTGCCTTTTTTTCTCAAAGTAACTTTCAGCCTCAGTTGTAGAGAAAGGAGCCTCTGTCCCCTCCCTCCTGGTTCATTGCCTTGCTCTTGGCTCTCTGATGCTCCTAGCTAGGCTAGGTTATTTGTGTGTCTGTTTCTCTTATTTGAGACAGGTTCTCATTATGTAATGTTGGCTGGCCTAGAACCTGTCTTTGCGAGTAAGTCCTGGGATTAAAGGTGTGCACCACCCTCATCCAGCTTGGACTAGAATTCTTGATTCTCTTGCCTCCACCTCTGTGTGCTGAGATTATAGGCATTTATACTACCACATCTAACTTCACTTTTGGCTCTTAACTAGAGAGTTCTTCACAGAAGTGAGGGCCTGCCTGATTTAGTCACTTCATATGTGACCCTGTTGCAGCTCTGGAGGGTGCCCACGGCACACAGTAGAAGCAGCTAAATGGTACATTAGTGTCCAGAGCACACAGTAGGAGCAGCTAAATGGTACATTAGTGTCCAGGGCACACAGTAGGAGCAGCTAAATGGTACATTAGTGTCCAGAGCACACAGTAGGAGCAGCTAAATGGCACATTAGTGTCCAGGGCACACAGTAGGAACAGCTAAATGGTACATTAGTGTCCAGGGCACACAGTAGGAGCAGCTAAATGGCACATTAGTGTCCAGAGCACACAGTAGGAGCAGCTAAATGGCACATTACTGCCTACGGTTTTTAGTTATATATCTGAGCACACATTCATTCCAAATCCCTGTGTGTTCTGCGTGTGGCCTTTTCTCCACCCTGTGGTACTGAGCCTTATTATCTAGGACCTGTGCCTACCACCAAGTACCCAGTCACTGAGCTGTATTCTCAGCCCTTTCTGCGTATTTCCTATTTTAAGATGGGGCTCACACAGCTCCCTAGGCTGGCCTGGAACTCACTCCATAGCCCAGGCAGGTATGAATTCGGGGGTTCTTCTGCCTCAGGTTCCCTAAGACAGGTGACAAGCCTTTCCCACAAGGCGTAGCAAAGAGATACACAGTACAGTTCTCCCAGGCAGTGGCCATAGGGGCTTTCTCTTTGAGCTTCAGTTTTAGGGGAAGGAAGACGTGTGCAAGTGTGCCAAGGCACACGCATGGAGGTCAAAGGTCAATTTAGGAAGCTAGTTTTCTCCTTCTGTCTTTATATGGGCCCCAGGGTGTGAACTCTGGTTATTGGGCCTTTTACCTGCTAAAACATCTTAAAGGCCCTACTCACCACCCCCCAAAAAGAGACATATTTGGAGGCTTGAGGGGAAAAAAAAAAACAAGAATTTTCCTACCTGCTCATCAGTCAGCACAGAAAACATCTGTAATAGAAGGGGTAAGATTTCTAAGCTCCGAGCCATCAGCAGGCCCTGGAACGGACATCATCAGACCTGACACCATCCTACTGGTCACAGTATCAGAAGATCCCACATGTTGAATAGCTTGGTCCCAGGCTTCCTACAGCCAGTTCCCCTTATCATGGGTCATTTGGGGTTGTGTTTCTAATCAAATAAAACCCAGCTGTCTTAGTTAGGGCTTTATTGCTATGAAGAGACGTCATGGCCACAGCAACTCTTATTCAGGAAAGCATTTGATTGGGGCTGGCTTACAGTTCAGAAGTTTCGTCAACTGTCGTTGTGGCAGGACGCATGGCAGTCAGGATGTAGAACTTCTTCAGGAAGAGACCCAGTGGGCTAGAGCATCTGAAACTTCAAAGCCCACCCCCAATGACATGCTTCCTCCAAGAAGGCCACACCCACTCCAACAAGACCACACCCCCCAATAGTGCCGCTCTCTGCGGGCCATTGAGGCCCTCCTTTCTTGGGTTTGGCTACTCTGCTGATGCTGTAAGAAAAAGTTAGACTTGCTGGCTTTCTGTAAAATGTAGGTAACGGATGCACAGGCCTCAGTACTTAGTGGCAGGGGCTTGAGCAAGAACCAGCGTCCTGGCTCTTGGAACACTCAGCCAATTTAAGCTCTCCAAATCCATAACTGAGTTGGCTTGATTTCCAGGTGCCCAGGCCAAATTCTGAAGCCAGGAATTAGCTCATTTGCATACAAAAGCAAAAAAATATCTCACAACATCTGAAGTTTACTAGTTTGACATTACTTCTTTACCTGAGTGTGATTCAGGCACCCTAGGCAATGGTAAGATGGCAACTGTGGGGCTCACAGTCTAGAGGGGTGGTGTGGCAGAGCGTTTGCTTAACACATGAGGCACTGGGTTCTGTCCCAAGCACTGTTTAGGAAAACAAAAACAAAACCTATTCAGGGTAGTGCGGATATTCATTTATCTGCAGTGACTTTCAAAATGAAACAGGGCTACCACAGGTGTGCTTGACCCAACAGGACCCTGTGGCAGGAAAACAGATGCTACTGTGTCACCCCAAGCACTTTCCAGCTTCCTGGCTGAATTTCTCATCTTGTTACTTTTTGAGGACAGGGTGTTTGGCACCAGGAGTGCTTCAGGAAGCTGGAGCTTGGCTAGACCTAAGATGGCCCCCGAGCAACAGCCAGACAAGGTTTAATTGCCTTGTAATCTATCTACTGGCTAAATGATACACCCTCCAGCACCATGACAGTTGACAATTGCCATGGCAATTGCTGCAAGGGACTATAAATGGAACATTAGGAAGGTTGCAGAAGTTCCCAGTAAAGAGTGGAGGAAATGTCACCACCAGCTCCTGACACTCCCCTTTGACACCATGTGCATAACCTCCCTTCCAACCCAGGAAGTTAGGAAGTGGATTTGCAAGTTTATCTCCGTTTCTCCTATTCTTGGTCAATAAGAAGTCCCATTGGTGCTCAGTGGGTTCACTTTTAAAAAGGAGAAAGAGCCAGTTCTGGAGACAAAAACTGATAACAAATCAGGCTGAAGGGATTCAGGGATAGCCTGGGCTACAAAGTTAGGTACAGGTAAAGGTCAATCTGGGAGAAGAAGACCCTGTCTAAAACAAATAAACCCCAATCTGATTACAACTAGAAATCACTAACCCTGTTGGGGGGTGGGGGACCAGCCTGTCTCTAGGTTGGGTGTGGTAGGCTATTCTTCCCATATCAGCCCTTAGAAAATGGAGGGAGAGGAGGATCAGGAGCCAGCATCCCAGATAGTAGATTTAAGATCTACTCTGTCACAAACAAAAGCAGCAGGAGATGCAGCTCAGTTGGTGGAATGCATGCCTAGCAGTATATATAAAGTAGTGGGTTCAATCCCCAGCACATGAATGGGGTGTGGTGGCACTTGGCTATAATACCAGCAATTGGGAAACAGAGGCAGGAGGATCAGAAATCAAAGGTTATCTTCAGCTACATAGTGAGTCACAGCACAGCTTAAAAAATATGAAGTGTGTGTGTGTGTGTGTGTGTGTGTGTGTGTGTGTGTGTGTGTACACATCTAGGAATGAGGAGATAAATATAATCAAAGTGCATTGCATGCATGTATGAAAGTATATTAATACAACATGGCCTAGCATAATGCCTATGCTTGTAATCCCAGCACTCAGGAAGCTGATGGTAAATTCGAGGCCAGTCTGAGCTATGACACACAGACCTGTCAAAAGTAAATAAATAAAAATATAAAATTTTATAATGAGGCCCACTATTACATACAATCAATACTTCATGATCTCTATCGTTGCTTTTGTTTTCAGAGATGAGGTCTTACTATAGTGCCCAGACTGGACTAAACCCTTCTCTGTCTGCTTCCATGAATGCAGAAACAGTGTTTGTCACAATGGGCTCTACCCTATCCTTTCCTAGGATCCTCCTCCCTGTCCTATGGAAAAACTCAGTCTGCTTACTCAACACTTCAGTCACCTGGGCCCCACTTGACCTGTGTCCAACTAGTGTGGCCAGGAAGAGTATGTGGTTACAGGCTTCCCTCAGCCCACAGGGGTCTGCTTCCCTTGAACTGCTGTGTCAGGAGCAGGCAGGCATCCAGATACTATGACTGCACCTCCCAGTATTTGCCATCTGTGAAATCCTTGCCTTGAGAAGGAACTTACCCTGTGGCTAGCTCCTCACCAGTAAATTGAAAGGAAGTGACCAGGTATGCAGTTACATGTCACAAGGCTGCTGCAGGGTCTGCTGGCTGATGGTATCCTGCTCTTACTGACTTGACAAGGTAGGAGCCATGTTATGACAAGAAACTGAGTGGCCTCCAGGAAGTGGCTACCCGGATCACACCCAAGAGGAGGCAACTTAGCAAGCGTCAGACAGGTAACAAGTCACATTGAGCTGCATCCCCCCACCCAAATTCTTACCCACAGAAATCGTGAGGTGTTAGCAGATGACATCACTGTGCTCAAGATCGCACTGACCCAGAGGCCAGTAACTAATGTATCTGCCAAGGCCAAGGCTGATTTTTGCTGTCACAGAAGGGAGAACCCGACTGGAATGCAAAAGCAAGTGATGGCCATTGTCTCCACTCGGGACTATATGTCTGAGATCTCTGGCCTGAGAGTTTCCTGAAAGGCATAGAGAACAAATCATTTGTATACACATTTTGAGGAAATCAGTTTCCTTAACTACCAAAAACACATGCTTAAAAAGTAAAAAAAAAAAAAACAAAAAACAAGCATTAACCTTTGATTTTGACCCATCCATGCCAATTATAGTGACCACCCCACACTGAAATCTTTACAACCTAAAGATCCAATAGAGTAGATTTTAAAAAGAAATAGCCATGACAGGCTTAAAGGTAACTAAATACACTATAACATTTAGAATAATCTGCACTAGCCTGATGTGGTAGAGCATGCCTTTTTTAATCCCAGAACTCAGGAAGAGTTCAAGCCAGTCTGGTCTACATTGTCCTTTCTAGGACAGCCTAGGCTACAAGGGTGAGAAACTGTTTCAAAATGAGAGTGTGAGTGGTTTTACAAGCTGGGCAATCCCGTACTGGGGAGGCTGAGGCAGGAGAAGAAACAAGAGTTTAAGGCTAGCCTGGGCTACAAAGTGAGACCACATAATAAATGAAAACCGATATTGAGCAGCCAAGCAAATGTTTTCAAATTTTACACACAAGAAGTCACAAACTATAACCACATGTAAATATACACTTATTCGCTTTCTTATTGAGACAAGGTTTTGTCCTATAATGAAGTCTGACCCTAACTCACTGTGTGACCTGGGCTTTAAACGTGATAGTGTTGGGCAGTGGTGGCACATGCCTTAAGTCCCAGCACTCAGGAGGCAGGCGCAGGTGAAGCTCTGTGAGTTTGGGGTCAGCTTTGTCTACAGAGAGTCCCAGGATAGCCGAGCCTGCTTAGAAAAACCCTATTTTGAAAAACAAAACAAAGCAACAACAGAAATAGCTGGGTATCATGGCACAGGCTTGTAATTCCGGCACTCAGGAGCAGGAGGCAGGTGGATTGCTATAAATGCAGCAATATCCTATTTTTTTTAATAAAAAAAAAAAAAATACTCTTGTAGGCAGCATTCAAACTGAGATGTAGAACTCTCCAAAACACCATGCAGTTCCTTTACACCCTCCCACCAGCACCCCCACCCCGTTACTGCTCCAACCATTGTTTTGTTTGCATGCAGATATCACAGAGCACAGTGTGTCTGCCTCTTGTCACTCATTTGTGTACTATTTATCCATGCTTGCATGTGTGGCAGTAATCTATTTTGCCTAGAACTTCAGAGAAGACTGTCACAGACAAGCAGCTCATGGTGACTCATAAGGCAGACTGGGAGGGTAAAGGGAAGGGACAGGAAGAGACACCTGAACAAAGGTAGGTCCACCCCCACACACAAACAACACACACACACACACACACACACACACACACACACACACACACACAAAACAGCTCACCTGCATGCATATGGCTGTGTAGCACAGAAGGCCAGGGTTCCCAGCCAAAGCTCTGTCTTCCTTGCAGCCTAGAAAGGAGTTCAGAGGAGGCCCAGGGGTGGTTACCAAAAGTCCAAATTAGAGGTGGTAGCAAGCCAAGGGAGAAACCAGACAAGGCCAAGAGAGGAGATACAGTTACAAAAAAAGATTAATGTGTGCTCCATTGGTAACTTGCTTGCCTAGTATGCAGGAGTCCTGGGTTCAACTCCACACATCACATGAAGTTCATGGTTATTCCTACACTTGAGTAAAACCCTGTCTCTGTAGTGGGATTATGTTGTTACACTGTAAATAATTGTCCTGCCTACTGGTTTAATAAAAATGCTGACTGGCAGACAGGCCTGTGTTGGCAGAGCTACTAGACTAAGAAAATTCTGGAAACAAGAAGAACAGAACAGAAATGCCACAGAGAAGCCCGCAGATACAGAGGACAACTATACTGCTCTGAGAAAAAGTACCGAGCCACATGGCTGAACAGGATAAGAATCATGGGTTAGTTTAAGAGTACAGTTAGCAAGTTATATGCCTGGGTCCTAGATCAATCAACATAAAATTAATATAACTGTCTGTGTGTTTCTGTGGGTCTGTGGGTGTGCAGGTCTGGACCACAGGCCAAACAGGCCAGAAGCTTAATACAAGTCTCAAAATGGGTGGGGGGGGGGTGTCTTATGTCTTTCTGGACCCCAAGTCCATCCCAACAGCCACCCATTTCATCTCATGCTCAACTAAAAAGAAACAAGCATCTTTCCATGGCTGGAAGCATGCCCTTTATAAGCAACTCTCAGATGTGGCTTATAAAAGCTTTAACATCTTCAATTAAGAGAAAGGGTCTAACTCAAAATGAATCCTTGGAAAATAAATTCCTTTCAAATATTCAAAATATATGAAGCTTACAGAAGCCAGCATGGTGGTTCACATTTTATAATCCCAGAACTTGGGAAACGGAGGCAGGAGGATGCTAAGTTCAAAACCAGTCTGGGGGCTACAAAGTGTCCTAGGGCAGGTAGGCATTTTTTTTTTTTTTTTTTTTTTAAAAGAAGTGTGGAAATGGTCCAGGCAGAAAGACAGACAGGGCCTATATGTTGCTATGACTCCAGTCACTGAAATTTCATTCTAGAATTTCTGGTAAGTTTTGTAGTCTCAAGATAAGGAAGGAGATGACAAGGTAAGATTTGTACTGTGGCAGGGAACAAAATAGACGTCTGGGGAGATATGGAGCCAGGAATCCTTCCAGAAGTTGGTGAGAGGTACTCTGCTAGAGGAAAACCATGTTTACCCACAAAGTGGTTTTAAGAAAGTTTTTTTTTTCCTTTAAAAAAAATCATCTTATTACACTTACTTGTTTACTTTTTAGTTTAGCACATGCATGGAGGTCAGAGGACACTGAACTCAGACCATCAGGCTTGGAGGTAAGAGCCTCTTCCTATGGAACCATCCCTGAAAATGGACAAAGACCTGAGCAACATTTCCAGGAAATTGATCACTTTAGACCGATGCATCCTATCATCCTGACTCACACCTTGGAACAAACAGTGCCCTTTCCCAAGCCAGGCCTTTGGGCTTTTCCTCACAGCTCTCCTGCTGAGCAGAGCCTCCATTCCGGTGCTTTCTTTCTGGTCTTTCTCCCTCTCTTCCTTTGTTGATAAGCTTAAATGTTTTTGACTGCAGCCTGAATGTGTTTTCTCGCTGGCCTTCCAGAGCAAAGTTAAACCAGCTTAGGGCCATTGGCTCCTTCCCTGCCAGACTTTTTTCTCTTTTCCCGCCTCCTCTCACAAAAGGGCATCCGACTAAGTGTCTCACCAGCCACTCTGCAGAATAGAGAACTCGTCATCTGTCCTTGGCCCTCCAGAAGCCTGTCCCCTCTAAAGCCCTCCTTTCTGAGCTCACAGCAGGCTCAGAACCGCAGGCAGGAGAGGGGCTAGGAATACAGCTCAGTCGGATGGCTGCTGGCTCTGGGTTCCAACCCCAGCAACCCTCTGAGGCTTGGGAGCTTGGGAGGTGAAGACAGGAAAATCCAAAGATACAAGTCATTTTTGGTTAACTAGGGTGTTTGAAGCCAGCTTAAACTACATACGGTAGTCTCAAAAAAAATTAATATGATAATAATAACAATAAAGAGCCAGAAGAAGGAGTGAACAAACTCACAGTGGTCTGTGTCTGTAATCCCAAAATTAGGGAAATTGAGGCAAGAAGATCTTGGCAATTTTGAGGTCTGGGGAGTGGAGGGTGTTGTCTAGGAAGCAAGACCTTAACTTAAAAAAAAAAAAAAAAAAAAAAAAAAAATGGAAGCTTCGAGAGGAGAAATTGTCACCTCATCCAGCAACAGAAACCAACTTCAATTAAGCAATACAGAGAATTTAATTCTTCCCAGCAGAAGACGAGGGTGTGCCTAAGACTTAGGGAAGCCTATCAGGGCATGCTCCTACAGATTGAGTTCCTGTCTGGAAAAGAAGAGAAAGGAGGGAGGGAGGGAGGGAGGGAGGGAGGGAGGGAGGGAGGGAGGGAGGGAGGGAGGGGGGAGAGAGGGAGGGGGGAGAGAGGGAGGGAGAGAGGGAGGGACGAAGGAATGTGGGGTAATGTAGATGTGAGGAGCTTTTTGAGACAGAATCTTGCTTTATACCTGGTTGTCCTGGAACTCACTCTGTAAACCAGGCTGACCTCAGACTCACAGAGATGTGCCTGCCTCTGCCTTCTGGGTGTTGGGATTAGAGGCCACACCTGGTTGTTATTGAACTTTTAAAACTTTGGTCTCATCATGAGTGAAAGGATCCAGATACAAAAGATCACACACGTATACCATTTCTAGAACAGACCAATCCTTCAATACAGAAAGCTCAAAGGAAGAGAAGATAGGATTGACTGTTTAATGGATACAGGGTTTCTTTGCTGAGTGACAACATTCCAGAACTGATAAAACGAATGGTTGTACGTATTGTGAATTAATAAATGCTAAAGATTTGTACACCCATATGCCACTAAGCTGGTGAAGTTTATGCTTCTATATTCCTAATAAATCATTATTTTAATCTTAAAAGACAAGAGAAGGAAGCCAGGCCTGCTTTTAAATCCTGAAAACATGGCTTCATGTCTGCAGTTAGCAGTGAGCAGCGTTTCTGGGGTGCCCCCACCCCAACCCTAAGCATCAACCTCTTGCTACCTTCCCACCAGCACCCCCCCACACACACAAGCAGGCTTGTCTCTACCTTGCTTTTTTTCTTTTGTTTTTCCTTCCTTTCTTTCTTTGTTTATTTTGAGACTGGTTTCTCTGTGTAGTCTTGGTTATTCTGGAACTCTCTCTATAGACAAGACTGGCCTCGAACACACAGGAATTCACCCGCCTCTGCCTCCAGAATGCTGGGATTAAAGGCAAATGCCACGTGGCATGTCCCTGGAGGGGGTTCTAGGTCTTGTTTCTGTTTTGGGGGGAGGATTTCCTACATAAATGCTGTATTTACCCTTCCCCTTGTGCTGGCTGTTCCTCCTAACTGGGAAGTATAGTGTTTTTACTGGTCTCTTTGCTCTTTCTGTCCTGGGGATGAAAGTGCGTCTTATGCATGCTAGACAAGGGAGGTGCCATAGAGCTCCACCCCCGCATCAGAAGGATAGCTTTCCATCTCTACTGCATCACAGAACTCTCTAGAACCTCACTATTTATAACATAAAGCCACCTACACACACTCGAGCATGGTAAATCTATGCATCTACAAGCACACCACCAGGAAACTAGAAACATCTAACATCTTATCTGTGAGAAATACAAAGAGTTCTTGCACCACAAATTTAAAAAGCAGAGAAAACACATAATTTTGGGTTTCCTATACATTCCTGGGTCAAGAACAACATCTAAGGCTGCTATTTTAAAACCAAATTAAAGATTTTTTTTTTAATGACAGGAAAGTACTCTAACAATAACACTTTATTTCCTGCAAACTACAAATAAATTCCATGCATTCCCATGCTTCCTTGGCTCTGGAGCCCAGGGCCACAGGCTCAGAAACCAGTGCTTTCTGTAACATTGAGAAGTTTTTGTTAAGGTTCTAAGGTCTTTCTCAATGTTTTGAACCACTTACTGAAAGATTCGACAAACTAAAATACATAAAACCTTAGTCATTGAGGAAAGCTTATATGATGTCAGTGGACCTGGATTTTTACTGAGACACCATTGCTGAGTAACTAGGCTCTCACAAAACTCCAGGCTGATCTTGTCTAGCCAATCTCTGAATCTTTTCCTGACAGAGCTTGCCAGCTTTGGGCACATGGCGCCGACCCCTCCCTTTCCAGAGCACAAGCAACAGTGATACAAGGCAGCCCTTCAGCACTTACACAAGTGTTTGGGAATTACTGACAAAGAGGAAACGCAAAGCCTGAAGCCACATTCCCAAACCCAGCTCTCTCAGAACACTCCTCCTCAGCACAGAACCTCCCTCAGGAATCCAAAAGGCTAAGATCTTACCCAGTTTTCTCTCAGTAGTCTCCAAATTTACCCTTCACTCCCTTTTTCAGTATTGTGATTAACATTCCACATGCACCTCAGACCCTGCTAGTCCAGTCAGTTCTGCTCAATTCATAGCCCCAGGCATTGTGGGTAATTATCCTTTGATTATATCAGGAATAGTCAGAAGTCAAGATGTCCATTTGTTTTGACAGAGGGGATTGGGCCCCAGGCACACTTACCTTCTCTCTACCACTGAGCTACACCCCTATCCCCTAGACTCAATTTTGTCCCTCCTCCAGTGTCTGACCTAGTAGAATTTATATTCCTTGGTGGAAAAATCTGCAACTACAATGATGCAAAGCATTGGGTCCGTCACTACCAGTTTTCCAGGGGAGAAGGGGGTGAAGGGACCTTGCTTTCTACCCAGACCCTTGTTCTGGAATCTCAGGACTTGACAGTCCCTTGGTCTGGCACCGCTCCAATATGACTAAGATTTTGTGCTCTGAAGTGACGTCTGAATTCAGAGTCCAGTCTCCTCTGCTTTACTGACCTTAGGCGAACTGTTTCACCTCTGAGTTTCTCATCTGTGAAACTGAATAAAAGGTGCCTACTTTAGGAAGACAGGCTTTTCAAGAGCAGATTAAAGCAGCTATGTATGTGAAGTCCTCAGTGGGCTCTCCAGACCACACCCTAAGCACCGAGGGCTGTCATGTCTCATTCCTCTGACCCCCATCATTAGTTGGTAAAGCTTTAACAGTTGGGACAGAGGGCAGAGGAAATGGAAAGCTTGAGGGGAAGAGGAAGAAGGCGCCTGCGGATGTATTTTACAATGTGAAGTGAAGTCAGGGTCACAGAAGGAAAGATCAAAGCTTCTGAGTGTACAAAATAAGAGGTGCATCCCAGGCTGGGGACCCTCCAGAGTCTCCCCTCCAGAGTCTCCACACCTGTACTAAGCACTCAAAGATTCAGGAGGTATGTGGTCTCTTCTTACAGAGCCACCAAAGGCTACCTCAACAGAAGCCACCAAATCACACTTCCATAACCACAGAGGCTAATGAAGCTAAACATTAGGTTTTAAAGGGCATGTGCTCTGCAAGGGTTTGTTGAATACATAAAGATTTGAATGAAGGAGGGTTAAGTATGCCTATGAATAATTGAGAGGAAAGAAATGTTGGGGACTAAATATTCAAGCCATTTTCGCTCACCCTAAGAGACAGGGTAGGTCTATGGTACAGTTCACTTTGTTGGCTGCTGCTAACCAGGTCTGTAGAATAAGATCAACCATACACAATATGTAAATGATTGAGTGTGATTATGGCCCAGTTAAACTGCATACATACATACATATGCAGAACTGAATATATATTCAGTTCTGAATACATAATGTATATATATAATATATACACATATTTTGTGAATATATTGTATTACATATATATAATATACACACATATTATATATACAGAGATTCAAAGCTTGAATAATTCTCATATGGTATAACTAACCACTTAAAAATGTAAGAACCTAATTATATTTTTTCTTTCTTTTCTTTTTTTAAATTTATTTTTAATGTAAGAACCAGATGGGCCTGGGTGTTGTAAGCTCAGCAACTAGGAAGTTGAAGCAGAAGAATGGATGTAAATTCCAGGCCAGCCTGGGCTGTAAAATGAGACCCTGTGTGATAAATAAACAAAACTGTAAAATCTACTCTTAGCTCACAACCTCTGTAAGAATAGAGGTAGTCACATTTGATCCCTGAGCCAAATCCTACTCAGGAAACAACAGGAGATATGTCTGTGAGGAATTGTCTCTTTGTCTGCTGTGTGCTGGGAACTATGTTAGTACTGTTGATACCACAGCCCGGAAGAAAAGCCTGCTGTTCCTGCCCTTAGGAAGCTAGAGTTCTAAACAAGCAAACTGATCACAAATCAGATAGTCGGAGACTGGCTGCTGCTTGGAAAGAGAAAAGAAACAGGAAAATGAGAAATGAGAGGCTGTTCTCTCCCCCATGACACTGGCCACATCTGACCCACTAGATACCCTGTGGGGTACCATCTTCACTCACAACTGGCAACAGGTTCTGTCTCCAAGCCTAGGCTGTGGGATGACTAGAGAGGGGAGACCAAGGGCCAGGAGTCCAGGTCTGAGTCTGCACTCTGCTCATAGCCTCAGTTTTAAAGATGGGAAGAAAAAAGGCCGCCATCATGAGTACTACGGCGGATGTCAACAAAGAGCTGTGGTACTCACCCAAGTGACTGGCATGGTTTGATGAGCGACAAGATGACATCTTCCTCTTCCTCCTCTTCTTCCTCTAGCGTTTCTTTTTCTTCTTTTCTTTTTTGAGACAGGGTCTCACTTCCTGGCTGGCCTAGAACACACTATATAGACCAGACTGTCCTCAAGTCCAGAGATCCACCTGCCTCTGCCTCCCAATTAAAGATACAAGGCACCACTCCAGGATCATCAGCTTCCTCCCTCCCACCTCCTCCCTCTCAGACAAGATCTCACTCTGCTGCTCAGGCCACCTTCAAATTCATGAGTCCTCCTGCCTCAGTCTCCCAAGTACTGAGACACTCAGGTTTGGTGGGTCCTTGACTTGCAGTATGTCATCATTAACAAAAGCAAGAGATTGGGACTGTTCCCCTATTCTGCCTGTCCAATGGTCACCTTCCGTGATCAGTTCAATCACTATTAGAGCTACTCTGAATTATGTAGCAGCTTAGCTGAAGGGGTAGTGATGCTGCAGTCAACTCGCTCCCCAAACAAAGCAGCCCACACTGGGTTCTGCCTTCGAGTCTACAGCTCTGACTCTCCTCGGCCTTACTTGGGATAAGATTACTATTGGAAAATGAAATCAGAATGAAGTATCTTAGATTCCAGTGTCCTTGTATTCTTGTTTACAGTTGTCTACATGATAGTGTGTGTGTGTGTGGGGGGGGGGTTGTAAGATAGCTCAGTGCTTAGGAGCCCTTGTTCTTGAAGAGGACCTGATTTCAGATTCCAGCACCCAAATCAGGTGGTTCCAACCACCTACAACTCCAGCTCCAGTGATACCCTCTTTTGATGAACGAACAAAGTATTCATTCATGCTTTCCTACGCATACAATAAAAATAATTTTAAAGGCCAAGTGGTAGTGGCAGATGCCTTTAATCACAGCAGAGGATTAAACGGAGGTAGAGGCAGTCAGATCTCTGTGAGTTCAAGGCTAGCCTGGTCTACAAATCGAAATCCAAGACAGCCAGAACTGTTGCACAAAGAAACCCTGTCTTGAAAACCAAAATAAATAAATGATTTTTAAAAAGATAATATACATAATTTTAGCTTAAAATTTAAAAATCAGAACCTAGGAGCTAGGAGTATAGTTCAGTAGTAGAACACTTGCCTTGTATGTACAAGGCCTTGGATTCTCTCCCTACCCCTGCAAATAAACAAAGAAACAAACAGATGCTGATATTCCATTATATATTAATAATCAGATGTGTAGATTCCTAGTTACACAGGGGGAATAAACCAAGGAAGGGCAGATTTCCAGAGGCTTCAGAGGATACAGTGTTTAGTCATGGGGAAAGGAACCAGATGAAGGATCCAGAACTCTGAGGGAGAAAACCAATCTAATGAATAGATACATTGTTGCTGTTGGTGTGTTTTCGTGTTTAGTAGTAGGGATCAAATGCAATGTCCCACGCATGCCTGACCACTGAGCTCTATCCCCAGTTCTGGGTCTTGGCAGAACTTTTGAATGAATACTGTTTTACTACCTGATTAAGATCATGCTTTATGGGGCTGGAGAGATGGCTCAGAGATTAACAGCACTGGCTGCTCTATCAGAGGTTTTGAGTTCGATTCCCAGCAACCACACAGTAGCTCACAGCCAACCATCTGTAATGAGATCTGGTTCTGTCTTCTGGCTTGCAGGCATACATGCAGATGGAACACTATATACATAATAAATAAATAAATCTTTCAAAAAAAGTGACCATGCTTTACTTGTGAGTAGGAAGTATAGGGAAATAGAAATGTTTGTTAGACCAAAGATATGATATGCATTTGACAAACAACATAGGAACTTCACAGTGATGTAAGAAAAACACATGAAATATGAAATATGAATTTGCAGGTGGGAGAGTTTGTACTAGGAAATGACTGAGCATCTACATAAATGCTAATCTAACATGTGAAAGCCACTTTCAAATCACCATGGAAGTCTCCAGGGGTTCTCTAGCTACCAGCCAGGTTCCATCAGAGAAACTGATGGTTTGCTCACATGTCTGTGTAATACAGAGGAGAATGAACCAAGGCAGTAATTATGAAAGTCCTTACAGGTGGAGGTGGGAACTCATGACTATATTCCTACCTAGCACCCTGGAGGATGAGGCAGGAGAATTACTTCATGTTCAAGTCCAGCTCAGTCTATATAGCAAACTCTAGGCTAGCAAGAGCTACATAGTGGGACTTATCTCAAGAAAGTAAAAAAAAAAGGGGGGGGGAGTAACTGTGGACAAGACTTAATTAATGCAATCATGAGGTCCTGGGCTTGATCTCCAGAACCCTTGTGTAAAAACTTTCCAGCGTGATACTTAGCAAGTGGTTATAGTCCATGCATTTGACAGGGCAGAAAGGGTGGATCTCTGGGGCTCAGTAGCTAGCCAGTCCAGCCTTCATGGCTTGAAGAGTAATACTGAGGTAGTATTATACCCACGTATGTACACTCATACATGCACAAGCATGAACATGTTGTGGAGTATTTGTTTATGCAAAAATGCATTGTATTTGTTTATACTGTAGAATATTTAGCTATGCAAAGATGTGTTGCATTTGTTTAATTATGTAAAGATATATTGCTGTTTCCCCTGCCCAAGGCATTGGATTGGTCTAATAAGAATAGAAACAGGTTAAATTAATTTAAAAGAGCTAATGGGGACAAGCCCAAGCTAAGGCCAAGCATTCATAATTAATAATGTCTATATTTGAGAGCTGGTTGATGGCCCTAAAAAATTTTTCAAGCACCTGAACTCTCTTTCTCTCTTTCCTTCACACACACACACACACACACACACACACACACACACACACACACACACACACGTGTACTCACTCACAGAAGTTGGAGTGGTAGAGCATCTGACCTAGCACACAGCCTTGCCTCTGATCTTCAGCCCTGCATAAAGCAGACATGGTGGCACAGGAGTCGAATCCTCACACTGAGAGCAGAGGAAGGGGCGTTACGAGTTCAAGAGTCTCTTCTACTATAGAACCTATTTGAGCCAGCCTGGGGTACATGAGACCCCATCTCAAATAAACAGTAAACAAAATATTAAATGTCAGGGACAGAAGAAGTTATCATTACTAGCAAAAACACCCTTTTTAGGTAGAGTTTTACCTTTACAGCTCAAAGACTACTTGAAGTCATCATCATTATCATCATTTTGAGACAGGTTCTCACTGTGTAGCCCTGGCAGGTCTAGAACTCACCCTGTAGATCAGGTTGGTCTTGAATTCACAGAGATTCTCCTATCTCTGCCTCCCAAGTGCTTGGGATTAAAGGTATGTACCACTACCGCCTATCCGAGTTAATTCTTAAACCAGGTCTAGCGGCCCGCCTGGAATCCTGGTATTTGAGAGGCTGAAGCCAGTTTTGATGACACAATGAAATCCAAACCCTTTTTTCTGACTTTAAAATTTTAAACTACAAGCTCTTGCTATCATCTTTATTGAGGGATAGTTTTCCAGACAGATCAGCTGTTAGGTCTTGCTAAATAAAAATAAATGTAGACAATCATGAAACAAGACATTCTTAGTAATTCAATCTGCAAGAGTCTTCAGTTCATCCTGGCTGTGACAGACAAGACAGCGACTGTGTGCCCTGGGCCTGGGAGAAACACTGCAGCTCATTCAGCATCTGGCTGGGGGAGTGTTTGAAGGCCAGAGCCATCTTAGTCTGCAGGCTTACAGCTAATGAAATAGCTTAAGCTCTGGCTTTAAAATTCCTAAGTCAGGGAAGTGGAAAAGCACAGAAGTAATGAGCTGGTTAACGTAGGATCTGATAACTCCTGACAGAGTTGGGCATGCTGGGGTAAGCTGGGGAGGGAAGGAGAGGCAGACCTGGCCCCTGCCACTTTTCTAAACCCTGAAGGAGAAGTTGGCATGTTGGTCAAGGTGGCACATTAATTTAATCCCATCACTCAAGAGGCAGAGGGAGGCAAACCTCTGTGAGTTCAAGACCAGCCTGACCTGTAAATGGTGTTCCAGGATGGCTAGCCAGGACCACAAAGTAAGACCTCAAATTAAAAGGAAGGAAGGAAGGAAGGAAGGAAGGAAGGAAGGGAGGGAGGGAGGGAGGGAGGGAGGGAGGGAGGGAGGGAGAGAGAGAGAGAGAGAGAGAGAGAGAGAGAGAGAGAGAGAGAAAGAAAGAAAGAAAGAAAGAAAGAAAGAAAGAAAGAAAGAAAGAAAGAAAGAAAGAAAGAAAGAAAGAAAGAAGAAAAAGAGAAGTGGGTAGGAGTCACCAGAGTAGAGAAGAAAGAAAGAATATGCAGTCAGATTCTTCCTAACAGCAAGTTGAGGCACATGGGGAAGAGGCATGTATGAGTAGAGCAGAGGGCAGATGGGAGCCTAAGGAATGGTTCTGCCCTCTTTCGGGGTGGGGCTTCCCACTTTAATTAACAACAAAGACAATTAGGGCTGGAGAGATAGCTCCGCAGCCACAAGCATTTGTAAAACACCTGCAAAGGATTTGGATTTGATTCTTGGCACCCACATAGTGGCTCACAACCATCTGCAACTTCAGTTCCAGGGGATCCAATGACCTCTTCTGACCTTTGTGGGCATTGCATATACACAGTGCATAGGAATACATACAAGCAAAATGTTCAAGACATATAGTACGTCTAAAATATTATAGATTTTAAAGGTCAAGGCAAGACCGCAGTCTACTTTGATTAGACTCATCAGGACTCTCAAGGGGTTCCAGGCTTCATCAAGTGGATATTTAAAACACGGGGGGTGGGGGTCACGGGAAGCTTTTAAGCTGGTGACACTATGACAGTTTTGGGGGGGCCTGGCCTGACTTGTTCTACTTGGTTGTGATGAATAGAATGGAGCAAGAAAATCAACTGAAATTACCACAGAACTCCTTTTTCCTCTTTCTTTCTGTCTTCTAAGGTTTTGTTTTTGTTTTTTCAGGATGGGATACCTCTGTGTAGCCCTGGCTGTCTTGGAACTCACTCTGTAGACCAGGCTGGCCTCAGACTCATAGAGATCCACCTGCTTCTGACTCCACCACCACTCAGCTTAAACCTGTATCTTAATAAACTGAGTCCCATGTGATATTTCCTGAAAATATAAAGCTAGGAAGAAAAGCTGTGTATGTGTGGCTCAGGCCTTTAATCTCAGCACTTGGAAAGCAGAGCAGATGGATGAGTGTGAGTTCAAGGCTAGCCTGTTCTACAGAGCAAATCCAAGCTGGCCCAAGCTACCAAATGAGACCCTGTCCCAAAAAAATAAATAATTTAATTTAATGAAGCTGAAGCTGAGTAGGAGGCTGGGGAGGTAAATGAAAGCCTGATCACTAAGGCTAAGGAAGTAGTAGGTTTGAATAAGAGTCAACAACTAAGTTTTCAGATGCCAAGTTTGGATCTTTCTTAGGGTTTCTGTTGCAGGAAAGAGATGCCATGACCACAGCAACGTTTATAAAGAAAAATATTTAATTGGGGTGACTCGCTTACAGTTCAGAGGTTCATTGTCATCATGATGGGGACATGGAGGCATGCAGGCAGACATGGTGCTAGAGAAGGAGCTGAGAGCCCTAGATCTTGAACCTCAGGCAGCAGAAGAAAAAACTGCCACAATGGGTGTGACTTGAGCATATATGAGACCTCAGAGCCCGCCTCCACAGTGACACACTTCCTCCAACAAGGCCATTAAGCGCCACTCCCTATGAGCCAAGCATTCAAGTACATGCATCTATTCCTATTGAAACCACCACAGGGAGGGTCATTCATGGAAACCTCAAACATAAATGTATGCTAGGTAGTGAAAGATAAGGATTAATTTGGGTTTATAAGCCTAGAGTCACTTGTCAAAAGCGCCTGTGGCTGTGTCTTTGGGACAGTAACATCCTGCATTTCCAGGTCTGTAAAATGAAGATGTTCATCATTGTGTGACATACTGTCACATAATGTTACATTTAATTAACACAAACTTGTGTTTAACAATGTTGAAACATGGTACTGGGCACATGGACCTTGTATGTAAAACATGGGTTGAGACAGGGTCTTCCTATCTAGTCCAAGCTAGCCCTGGCCTCCTGTATTAGCCTCCCAAGTGCATGCAATTTTATTTTTGTTGAGAAAAGGCTCAGAAAAGGGGCTGATTGGAAGAGCTCCTGTACATGAGAAACAGGCTAAGAAGACCACAGAGCCTATTGTCAAGAAAATAATATACAACACAAGTAATTCAGTGGCAAAAGTAGTTTCCCATGTCTAACTATTCTGTCTTCTAAATTTATATGCGTTGAATTGAACCAATAATGTTACCTCCATATGTCTACTCTAAAAAAATAAAGCTTAAATTTTTTTTTTTTAACATTTCCAGGCGGTAGTGGTGCATGCCTTTAATCCCATCACACTGGCAGAAGCAGAGTCAGAGGCAGGCAGATCTCTGTGAGTTCGAGGTCAGCCTGGTCTAAGAGTGAGGTCCAGGACAGCTGGAGCTATTACATTTAGAAACCCTATCTTGAAAAACAAAAACAAAATTTAGTATTTATTTTAACTTTTAAAATTATGTGTGTATGTAGTGGTGGGGTATGGATGCACACACAGTGAAAAGTTTCTGCACCCTAATAAGCCTCTCCACCGACGAAGCAATCCAGATCAGACTAAATTAAACCAAATTAGGAAAAATCTCAGGTTTAACGGGTAAAACACTCCCAGATGGTTTTGTGGCAGCCACCCCCCAATTCCAGAGAGGAGACAGGGAAGAGATACCCAAAAAAAACCCACTTGTTTTCTAGGGGGCAGTTTAAATACCTTGTAGGAGTGGACTTGAGCATTTCTTGGCTGGACTTTCTAAGGGGCGGGGTCTGGACAGAGAGAGAGGTGGAGCTTCTACCCGAACATTCCTGACTCTTTGGGTATTTGGATGCCAGGGTGCCAGGGCCTGAGGTGGAGCTTCCACTGGAATACACAGGTGCTCACTGAGGCCAAGGGTTTGAGTTCCCTTAAAGCTGAAGTTACAGGCAGTTGTGAGCCAGTTGATATGGGTTTGGGAATCTGACTTGGGTCCTCTGCAAGAGCAGTGTGTACTTTTAACCACTGAGCCATCTTACCAGCCCCAGAAAGAAATTTCTAAAAGTTTAGAACAATGTTAAAACTAGGCATAAAGAAGTTAGATGCTTCGTGGCAAATCCTTATGATTGATTTAAAAGTGGGGTTGGAGGGGCAGAGTTGGGAGACCGATGAAAAGATGTTGATCACCAGCAGGAGTTTGTAGCCTCAGATGGTACGAGACCACACCATCTAAAAGATAAATCCATCTAAAAGACAAATCAATAACGGAATTGCAGGATATTTGGGGATGGGATGGGGGGATCAAGACAGGGTTTCTCTTTGTAGGCCCTAGCTTTCCTAGAACTCAATTTACAGACCAAGCTTGCCTCAAACTCAGAGAAATCCTCTGCCTCCTGGGTGCTGGGATTAAAGGCATGTGCCCATCACATCCAGCTGGATTGCAGAATATTTTTCTGAGAGAATTTCTTTAAAAGACTACTAACTCCTTCAGTGGCAGTAGAACCAGGCCTTGCCTCTGGAAGGGTTGTTTCTGATTATCCTTCCTCAACTCTCTGTCCAGTGGAACTGGCCTCAGGTTCGATGGCCTTTTCCTGTTTTTTATGCCTCCTGCCCTGCCCTGACTTTCTGCCTGTGATGCTACCTTCCAGAGATCAATGCTCAATGGACTCTCCAGGCCTGTGCACAGAGATACTGACAGACCAGTCAGACACCAGATCCGCTGACTTCTTGGATCTAATATTCAATCTCTCTATTCAGTGGCTGCAGCTTTGTGTTTCCTTCAAGGAATTACTGTTTCATTCCAGACCAAAAACACTCTACCTGAGTCAATCCTCTAACTCAGCTGGGGGTGTGGGTCCTAAACAGGTTGAACTTTTTGCAAAAGCCCATGCACACTTACAGAAGTAACACCCACCCACCCCCTGAAAGGCAAATAACTAATTTACCAAGGCCTCCAAACTCCCATGAGCTTGAAAAACTTAGGTTGGACCTTTTGTCCTATCCTTCACAGTAACCTTGAGGTTAATCAACTCAGGATCTGCTCCGAGGCTAGAAAAAGAGCCTTGCACAAAGCAGGGAATAATTAAATTTAACTGAATCATCGACGATACTTCCCCAAAAGAAATTCCTGAAAAGAAAGAAAGCAAGCTTCACTTGGGGCTAGATGTGGCTCAGTTTGTAGAGTTCTTCACACACACACACACACACACACACACACACACACACACACACAGAGAGAGAGAGAGAGAGAGAGAGAGAGAGAGAGAGAGAGAGAGAGAGAGAGCCCTGGATTTAGTCTCCAGAGCAAGAGAATCAGTTCAGGGTCACACAACTAGATGGGTCAGCTTGGTCCTACCTCAAATACAAACCAAAACAAGGCATGTTGGCGCTGGGCCTCTAATTCATGAGGCAGAAGCAGGAGGATTTATGTGAGTTTGAGTCCAACCTGGTTTCTATAGAGAGTTCAGGGCTACATAGTGAGACTTTGCCTCCAAAAATAAAGGGTGTGGGGGGGTGTGGGAAGGGGGATAGACGGGAAGAGGGTGAGGGAAAGAAAGAAAAAGAAAAGCCCCAATCAAACAGAAACAAAAAAGAAAGTGAAATTGTTACATTTTTCTCTGAGACCGCAACGCCTGCACACAGCAAATCTGGGGTCACGATCAGGGATCCAGGTCTTCTGTGGTGCTCGAGAGGCCTCTGACTCACTGTGATCTTGGGTAATAATTCTCCCAGACTCTCTACACCTCATTTCCTATTTTTGCAACATGGAAAATAAGTTTGTCCCTTATCTACGAAGTGAGGAGGGTGTCAGGAAAACAGATGTCACACAAATGCCTTCGGAACACTTGATCAGGCAGTCTCTGATCAGTCTGTGGTTTCGAAGGCTTGCTCAGCTGCAAGGGTTATTTTGATGCCAGCCTCCTAACAGGTCCAAAATATTCTCAAATGTGCTCAGATTTAGCACTGATGATAAGAGCATGTTGTGCTGGAATGTGCTCCAACGACATGAAGAAGAGCTTCTTAATGGCTTATAGTTCCTATTCCCCTTCTTAAACATTAAAAACCACACTCCTTGCTACGTGGTGATGGCTCATGCCTTTAATCCTATAGCATTTGGGAAGCAGAGGCAGGTGAATTTCTCTGAGTTCGAGGCCAGCCTGGTCTACAGCAAACAAACAAAACTCCTTACCACTTTTGTAAATCTTAGATTACAAAAGCCAGGGCTAACATTTTCCCTTTTCAAAAATATATGATTTCATGACAAATGCGAGTGTTGTTAATAACAAATAAGTGGAGGCCTGGAAAAAGATCGAGTCGATAAATGACTCTTTCCTGGTAGCACTTGTGGGTATAGATAATATTCCTATGGTTTGTCATCATTCATGAATGAAGTTTACACCGCACTATAGTTAGAGGTCAAAGAAAATGCAATCTTTTCCCACCGGAGTCCACAGGATCCCAAGCATTTGACCAAAGACAATGGTCCACAGAAGCCTGGATAAGGACAGCTGTTTAGAGGGACTGGGCTCCTTTATCTTTATGCTCACAGAGAAGGACTTAATACACTGCAGGTGTTCCTGTGTATCTGGACAGGCTGGTTCCAGGACCCCCAAGGAAGCCAAATCAATGGAAGCAGTACTTTATTTAAACCAGCACCCATCCTCCTGCATGCTATAAGTCATAGCTAGTTACTTATAGTACCTCATACAATGTAAAGGTCTCACATAGGTGATCCCTGTTATTTGTGTTATAAAGGCTTAGAAGAAAGTCTATATATACTAAGTATGAGTCTGACTATATTTTTAAACCTTGTTGACTGAATCTGTGCATGAAATGTGCAGGTAAGAAAGGCCTACTACAGCAACACTAAATATAAACGCAGTACTACAGGTAAAGACTCTTGTTTTTAGAGGGCTCACACCAAAGTAGATCTTGGGAAATGGCTCACTGATGATGGAGGATCTTCGAACACATCTATTTAGAGCCACATCCCTCCCTGGGTAAACAATAACATAGTTAGTTCCTCAAAGAATTTGCATAAAAACTTAACCTGACATTCACACACAGTGGGGACATTTAGAGAAGAAAGTCTGTTACCTAACAACTCCCTTGCCATGCGCAATAAGATCTTGAAAAGGACAGTGCATGTCTCTGAATATGTGAGAAATGTAAAATGTTATCTTTTCACAGTCTTTGGCCGTCCCACAGCAGGAGTGACTAATGCAAGATGTTTCAGCCCAACTGTGGGTCTCTCTTAATATTACCAAATACTTCCTTTCTTCTCTTTCTGTTGCTTCAGTTCTGGTCGATAGCATTTCATAAGATTGTAAAAATAAAGAAATAAATTGGAGTAAACTGGAATAACAATGAAGCATCTGTGGGGAAAGAGCTCTGCTCACTCTGACTTTCTCAGTTCCTTCCAGGGCACACCGGACTGTCATCTGTACCTGAACCCGGCAGCTGCACACACAGCCAGACTCTTCCATTTCACAGCAGCCAGCAGGAGGCAATCCCTCCACCTTCCACTGTCTGCCCCACTTCAGACTTGAAGTGGATGTGTTCATAACTTCCAGCATCATCCTCAAGAATAAAAGCCTGGTAGAAATATTTTTACCTTAAAGTGCTTCTTCAGTTTTACCCAAGAAATTTTGGAGCCACGCTCACACTCCACCAGCCAGTCAGACTCAAAAGAATGTTGAGCAAGTTGTTGGCCCACCCCATCCTGTCTGAGGTATAAACATCTGCAACATTTAAAAAAAAAAAAAAAAAAGCTATGTAGAAATAAGCAGTTTTGGAAACTGTGTGTCAGAAAAGAGTGGCTCATTGCCTGTATGAGACATTCCTGTAAAATTCCTACAGTTACTGAGTAAAATCCCCGGTTTGCTGGAACATAAGGGTCACAGGATGGTCACAGTTGTGCAGGAAAGGAGGGGCATAGATGTCCCCTTGAGCTTTCCCGATACAGAGCCTGAAAGAACACTTTGCACACTGCAGAAATGGGCATTTTCCTCCACTTTCGGTCGGTCTCCTGTACCAGCCTTTTCACCTTTGAACTGCAAACATGTTCACATCGTGGTCAGCATGGCAACAGCTCCCTTACACTACTTCCTGGAGGTACCAGACCACCTGCCCTTTATCTTTATGTTCTAACTACTTAAGATGGTGAGGTCCCCCATCAGGATCCTCCTGTCCTGCTCCTGAGATGGGTGGTTTTGTTTTGTCTTATTGAGATTTAATCCAGCTACTCAGGAGAAAGAGGCAGGAAGATCTTTGGGTCTAAGGAGATACTAATCTACAAATATGTGTGTGTGTGTGTGTGTGTGTGTGTGTGTGTGTGTGTGTGTGTGTGTGTTTGGTGAAGTAGACATCTGGCATGCATAAAGCCCTGAGGTCAATCCCGAATACATTATAAACCAGATATAGTGATCCATACCTGTAATACCAGTACAAAAAGGTAGAAGGTAGAGACAGGAGGTTTAGAAGTTCAAGGTCACCTTCAGCTACATAGTGAATCCCAAGCCAGTTTGGGCTATAGGAGATTTTGTCTCAAAAGATGGTCATGACAGAAAGACATAACAGCTAGACAGGTAGCACACACCTTCAATCCCAGCACTCAGAAGTAGAGGCAGGCAGATCTCTAAGTTCAAGGCCAGCCTGGTCTATAAAGTGAGCTCCAGGACATCCAGGACTACACAGAGAAACCCTGTAGGGGGATTATGTTGTTCCACTGTAAATAATTGTCCCACCCACTGGTTTAATAAAAAGCGCTGATTGGCCAAAGGCAGACAGGAAATATGGGCGCAGCTACCAGACTAAGAAAACTCTGAGAAAAAGAAGAACAGAGCAGAAGGCCAGAGAGAAGCCAGAGGAAGCAGAGGACAGCTATGTTGCTCTGAGAAAAGGTACAGAGCCGCATGGCTGAACAGGATAAGAGTCATGGGTTAGATTAAGGGTAAAGAGTTAGCAAGTTACATGCCTGGGCCTTAGGCCGATCAGCCTCTGTGGGTCTGCCGGCCTAAACCTTGAGGCTAGGCCCAAAAGTCCGGGCCAGAAACTTCCTACTATAAAACCCTGTCTTGGGCAGAAAAAACTGACCATCTAACCTGGAGTTTGCAACATGGTGAAAACAGGAGGGCCCATTTTTTATATGATGGAAAGAGAAAACCAACTCCTGGCACTGTCCTCTGACTTCCATACATATGTCATGACAAGTGCATGGTCACGCTGATAAACAACACATACATACATACACACTAACAAAGAGTTAAGAATTTATAAAAGGCACTTTATGGATAATCTTTTCACTAATTTTGTTCATGGTTGGGTGTGGTGGTTTATGCCATCTTAGCATTCAGGAAATAAAGAGCATGGGGAATTACTTAATCACCAGCCTGAGCCACATGGCAAGACTCTAAACCAAAACCAAAATTATATCAAAATCAAAACTACCATCAACATGAATTAAACCTTAAAATAAAAGCCAGGTGCAGAAGCTCATGCCAGAAATCCCAGTCCTCAGGAGGGCAGAAGCTCACCACTAGTTCAAGGCTGCTCTGGTGCTTAGTGAGTTCCAGGCTATCCTAAGCTACAGAGTCAAAAGATAAAAACTAGAGTCTTGAGAGATGGCTTAGTTGTTAAGAGCACTCACTGGCTGCACTTCCGGAGGGTCTGGGTTCAATTCCCAGCATCCATATGGTGACTTACAACCATATTATAGTTCCAGGGGATCTGACACACCCTCTTTTTGATCTCTAAGGTACCAGGCCTGCACATGTTCACAGACATATACCTATACACATAAAAATTAAAGAATAAAAATACATTTTGAAAGATGATTTTGGAGCTGGAGAGAAGGGTTTAATAGCTCAGAACATTAGCTGCTCTTGAAGAAGACATGGAGTCAGTTCTCAACAACCGCATGGTGGTAGACCAGCTACCCATGATGCCAGGTCTAGAAGATCACACAGGTACAAATGGGGTGCACATACATGCAAGTGTGGGCAAAACATTCATATACATATAAAATTTTTAAAAATCTAAAAAAATAAAAAAAATGTGAAATATACAGAAAAATGCTTGGCTAATAGTAAATCCCCACTATTAGTATTTCCATAATTGACCAAAGCATCAAAAACATATTACAAATTTTGATAATTTCTGAAAGTATGACTTAAAGCCATCAAGCTATACCAGAATGAACAAGGCCCTGAGTTTCATCCTTGACATCAAAGAAAATTCATACACATATGTATGTATGTATGTATGTATGTATATGTATGTATTTGTGTGTGTGTGTGTGCTTAGAGAGAGGTGTGAAAGCTTACTGAGAAATACTCTTTTGTTTGTTTCTTTGTCTATCTGTTTGAGACACCGTGGCTATCCTGAAACTCACTCACTGCCTGGCCTACATACCAGACTGGCTTTGAACTTATAGAGATCCACCTACCTCTGTCTTCTTAGTTATGTTTCTTATTGTGTGCTTGTGCATGATGTGAGTGTGTGTGTGTGTGTGTGTGTGTGTGTTGGGGGGGTGATGCTTGTAGGACGAGGCATACATACAGAGACCAGAGAATAACCTTAAGAGTTGATTCTCCCTTCCATCTCTATATAGGTTCTGGGGAATTAAACTCAAGTCACCAGCTTTGTATAGGAAGTCCCTGTGGTGATGTGTATCTAATAGTTTGTCTGAAGATCAGAGGACAGAGTCAGCCACAGATTTAGCCATGAAGGCCAGAGAGTGGTGACGCACGCCTTTAATCCTAGCACTAGAAAGTTTGAACCAGGAAGTGATATTGCTGGGGGGGAAAAAAGTATAAGGCAGGTGTTGGTTTTCAAGACAGGGTTTCTGGAAACTTGGCTATCATAGGTAGAAACATAGCCCTGGCTCTCCTAGTGCTTACTCTATAGACCAGGCTGACCTCAAACCCATAGAGATCCACCTGCCTCTGCCTCCCAAGTTATGGGATTAAAGGCAAGGCATGTGTCACCACTGCCCTGAAAAATTCATCCTTTAATGAGCTAAACTGGATTCAGCACATTTCTTATGGCAAGTGCCTGGGTCTCTAGAGAGATTATTAGAGACCATCTGGCATAAATGTGTCAGAAATGTCACTTACAAATGTCATTATTGAGATGCTCTCCCTTAAAGAATATGGGAGGAAATAGGAGTATCACAGCTATGGCAATGTCATAAAAACCTTCTGAGCTCTTTGCAAGTCACAGCCTACACATGGCTCTGCAATACCATCTCCTCCAGTGGGTTGAAAGCCACAGCTGCCTGACTTGAAAATGGACATGTTGAGTGTTACTCATCTCCAGTCATCACCTTCTCATATGAGCATCAGTCCAGAACTCATCTATCCAACCTCTGACCTATAACCCTAGACTTCCCTCAGCAAGTTTCAGGTTAACTCTATTCACCACATCATTCTCATCCTGTTCAAGCTTATCCACAAAGTCACTATCCCAGCTAACCTCCTCCCTAAAGCCCCAGAACCACCTTAACATGCCATTATCCCCTGAGAAAGAATGGATTAGAACTTTCCAGGAAACCCAGGGAAGAAGTGTAACCCTCCCCAAGAGACGGCGCAGTTGGGATAAATATTGGAAGCCAAAATGAGATTTCCTGGGTTAAATGCTTCTCTTAGAATTTTCTTTGGTGTTTGTTTTTTGTTTTGTGACAGTGTCTTACTCTGTAGCACTGGTTGGTCTGAAACTCACTATGTAGACCAGCCTGGCCTCAAACTCACAGACATCCACCTGCTTCAACTTCTGCTTCCTCAGTGCTTAGACTAAAGGTGTGTGCTACCATGGCTGCCTCACAAAGCAGTCTTGAGTTAAATTCTTGATCCTTCTGAACCATAGTGTCTTCGGTTGTTGAGGATAATACTGCTACATTTCTATCTCCTTGTCTGTGTATATGAATATATGTTGTGTCTACATGTGTGTTTGTAATGTGCCTATGAGTATGTGATATTCCTATGAGTGTGTACATGTGTTGCCACAGATGCATGCCGCAGTGTTCATGTTATGGTCAGAGATCAACTCAGATGTCAGCCTTCACCTTCTACCTTCTTCGAAACCAGGTCTCTTTGCTGTTTGAAAATGCACTGTGTATACCAGGCTGGCCAGCCAACGGTTCCCAGAGAATCTTCTGTCTCCATCAAACACCAGGATTGCAAACTAAAGTGCTGTTCTGTATATCCAACTTCAGGTCTTCATGTTCTCAGGGCCAGCACTACCCACTAAGCCATCTCCCCAGCCTGCGTTACCACTATATCTCTTAAAGCAAGATGTGTAAAGACTGAGCCAATGTGCAATGTTAACAGGCAGTAAGCTGAAGACCTCAGGAAGCCCTTTCTTCACTCAGCACACACTGAACATGTCATGTGGCAGGCATTGCGGGGAACTAGGCAGGAAATGTCAAAGAAGACCTCTGTAAGATGTAGGCAGCCTCGACCTTTCAGCAAGAAATGAGCTCCCAGTCTTCAGTTGGCAGTCAGGGAAGGACATTTTCAGCCTCATCTCCAGCCACATACCCCACATCTCCCCTCTTCAGCTCCCCCCAAGCCAAGCTTCCCTAGCACTGGATCTTTTGATTCATTATTTTTCTCACCTACATTCTTTCCCCATCACTTAGCAGCCAATGAAACCTGCTAAATGGTGGTTGGATGCCTTGCCTCCAGAACATCCACTGATCCCTCCTCTTCTAGAACACTGAGTACCAGAGTTACGTCCCTTGGTCACTCTTATCACTCAGCAAGCACTCTCTTTATCACCCCCATCTCAGGCTTCAAATATTTATGTGCTGATGATTTCCAACCTGTGTCACCACATCAGCTCCCCCCACCCCCCTTGCTGGTCTCCATGGACACTGAGTGAAAACAGGTGGGCATGAATTCTCGGTGTTCTTCACAAACCAAATATTTAAAGTCAGAACTAGAGTCAGTTCTTGAGCTCTTAATCTCCTTTCTTCTCAATTCCACATCCCTCCAAGGCATAACAGCTTTTGGTTCTTCCTTCAGGCCCAGAATCTGCCCCAAACTGTCATGAGCCTTAGAAAAGGCCAGCAGCTTTTATTTTATGTTTTCCTACAACATCTCATTTTTCTTGTTTTTTTGTTGGTGGTGGTGTTGGAGGAGGATGGTTGTTTTAGTTTAGTTTGTTTTACATGGGGTTTCAGGGCCTGGGGAGATGGCTCAGCAGTTAAGAGCACTGGCTACTCTTCCAGAGGAACTGGGTTCCATTCCCAGCAACCACATGGTGGTTTTATAACTCCAGTTCTAGGAGGATCTGATACCCTTCTCTAGTTTCCATGGGAACTAGGCACACAGAGATATATGTGCAGGCAAATCATCCACAGAAATCATGTACACACATAAAACAAAATAATTTTTTTAATTAAATATGATTTCTCTCTGTAGTCTAGGGTGGCTTGGAATTCATTTATAATCCCCCTACCTCAGCTTCTCAGATTTAGGCATTATAGGCATGAGACACTATGTCTCACTTCTCACAGTAATTAGAGTAGTGTGTGTGTGTGTGTGTGTGTGTGTGTGTGTGTGTGTGTGTGCGTGTGAGAGAGAGAGAGAGAGAGAGAGAGAGAGAGAGAGAGAGAGAGAGAGAGAGAGAGAGAGAGAGAGAGAGAGAGAGAGAAACTACCATGTATGTGGGGGTGAGGGAGAACCTGGGCACTTACCTCCAGAGACCAGAGGAGGATTACAGATGTTCTGCTCTGTAGTAAGAAGTTTTCTAGCCTGGACTAGCCTCAAGAGCCAGACCAGCTGTCCCAAATAACCCTTCCTGGTTCAGACCTGCTCATAGCCCCACTGCTGCTTAGCCTTTGTGGTTACACAAAGGCTTATATTAATTACATGCTGCTTGGCCAGCGCAGGCTATTTCTAGCTAGCTCTTGCATCTTAACTCAACCCATTTCCATTAATCTGTCTTGCCACGTGACCCATGGCTTACCTGACTTCCTTTAAATCTTCTTCCTGGGCAGCAGCTCACAGCATCTCTCTGATTTTACTCTTCTTCCCCTTTATGTATGTTTGGATTTCCTGCCTGCCTGTAAGCTGGCTTGCCATAGGCCAAAACAGTTCCTTTATTATCTAATGGTATTTCACAGTGTACAGAAAGACATCCCACATCACTGCTCCAGTATTCTACACTATTCTCTTCAGAAAGAGCCTCTAGCTGGACCTGAAGCTTGGCATTTGCTAGTTGGATGCCCAGCAAGTTACTGGTCACCCACTACCACCATTCGCCTATCTCTGTCCTCCAGCACCAGCATCACAGGTACACACAGCTATGTCCAGCTTTCTATAGGAGTTCTAGGGATTTGAATTCAGGTACCCATGTTTCTGAGACACTGTTACTCACTGAGACATCTCCCCATACTGGGAACAATCCTTTGAACTCTGTCACATTGTATCCTCCTCTGTTAAGAGGTAGAAAGACAGAATGTTGTCTCTAATGTCTATAAGCATGTGGTGGCACAAACGTGCCTGCATACACACATACACATGTAGTAGGTATCAGGCAATATCACCTTGACCTCAGATATGGCCTTTGGTTCTCACCTGTGTACTGGGCATGGCATGGCTAGTTTAAGACCAGGTGCAAGCTATCTCTCTTCCTGTTTGCTCCCTCACACTCTTGAAAAAACACCTCCTCCCTCCACATGGACCGGTCCAGCTTTCCAGGAATTGCTCAACTGTTCAATTGCTTGTATCGGTGAGTGTTTCTTATAAACTCCTTAATAAATATTAATATTTTTTATATAATCAGTTGCTAGTGATGAATACCAACAATATCTGGTGACCAATGTGGGCCACGTAACCCAAATAAAGCCCGGGAAAGCTTAAAACGGGTTCTAGAGCACAGAAAAACAGAGCCACAAATAGCTTCTGAATTGTGTTTCACAAGTGAGCTGTGGTACAGAGATGTCGTGGCGTACAGGCTTGAGCTACAAAATGTCAGGCTTGAATCATGCAGCTTAAGCTGCAACAGGGCCGATTCCCAAAGTCTCCTAAGAGCCTCAGGACAAACAGGAGCTGTATATGACAGATTAAAGTTTCTGTTCTTACAGACAAAAAGGGAACAGAGTCAAAGACAGCTTCTTGGTAACAGAATTAGGATGGAAAAAGAAAAAAGGCTAAAATCTTTTTAAAAAGAAATACAGTAATACCCACACATATAACATATATATGTGCCACATAAAGATGGAAAATACACAGAGATTCTGGATACTGTATGTTATATTGAATTGTTTGACTGTTGAGGATGAAGCACGAGCTGCAAAGAGATATTTGATTATAAAGGCTGCTCGACTAATCCAACCTATATATTTTGTAAATGCCTTGATTTCAAAATTGAAGAAAAAGATATGTTACTTTGGAGACAGGCTTTCTTTTTATTTCCACAGAAAATGAGAAGTTGTGGATTTATTCTGGGAAAAAAAAATCAGGTTTGATCAAGGACAACCCCCTGAAAAACCTCCGATGGGAATGGATGACCCAGATGATCCAACATCAGAGCACCTCTGCTGCAGCTTCCTCTGAGCTCTGCATCCAGAACAGCTCCAGGTTGCTGGCTGAGACGATCCAGCCTTACTTGACCATAGTCTTAAATTTTTCTTTGAGTCCCTATAAGATTACTAGTGGCCCCAATCAGCAGAAAGTAGTCTAGTGAACTATGCCCATATTCCTAAAATATGGATTATGGATGTTTGTCATTGTTTACAGTGTTGGTTACAAGTTGTTAAAAATAATGGTGAGAAAAAAACACTAAGAAAATTAGATTTGGGTTTTTGTTTTAAAAAGAAAAAGGGAGGGGGTGGAAATGCTGTGGGATTATGCTCCTGTACATTGTAAATATTTGTCCCTCCTACTGCTTGAATAAAATGCTGATTGGCCAGAAGGCAGACAGGAAGTAAGGGTGGAGCTACCAGACTAAGAAAATTCCAGGAAGAGCAAAGCAGAGATGCCAGTAAATACAGAGGAAAGAAGACAAGAATGGTGCTCTGGGAAAAGGTACCAAGCCACATGGCTAATCGTGGCTTAGTTTAAGAGTTAGCAAGTTATACCATAGATCAATCAGCTTGTAATTGCTATAAGCTTCTATGTGTTTCTTTGGGACTAAGCAGCTTGTGGGACTGCTGTGGTTCTAGACTTTAGGGCTAGGTTGGACCAGAAACTTCTTGCTATACATACACATATACATTTTTTAAAAATATTTATTTATTTAATTTTATATGTTTACACGCTGCTTTACTTGTCTGTATCTTTGTTCTTCCTGCATGCCTGGTGCCCAAAGGGGTTTCTCACAATAGTTGAATGATAAAGGAAGGACATGACTGGTCCTAGGTATGGGACAAAGTTTATTGTAGATAAAAGAGAGAGCATAGCCAGAGGCAGAGACATCTGGGAGAGTCCAGGATGGACATGACCCAAAGCCATGTGAGGAGGGGAAGAGAGAGGAGAGTGGAGAAGTACAGCAACCAAGATTGTAAACGGTAAAGGGGGGCAGGTAACCAAAATGGCTGCATTGTATAAGGGCAGCCCAGCCCCTGGGCTGGAGAGTTGGGAAGGGTATGTGTGTCAGCCACACCCTATAAAAGGTACAGACTAAGCGATGCTGGGGGAATCTGATGGCCAGGTCCACTTTGAAATATTAAACAGGCACCTCAGCCATTTGTCCCATTGGATTGCCTGGACCTGGAATTGTGGTTGTCATGAGCTACCATGCTGGTCCTGGGAACTGAACTCAGGTGCCCTATAGCAGCTCTTGACCACTGAGTCATCCCTCCAGCCCCTAGTAAGTATTATTCCGTTTTTGTTTTTTCTTAACAAACAAACAAACAAACAAGTCCTATAGGTGCCCAACAGTGGGGCAGGGGTACAGTTCAGTGGTAGAACCCTCACCCAACACGTTACGTATAAGTCCCGGCTTCTGGCCATAGCATAGGAAACTGTCCACTAACCAGCCTGACCCCAACCTCTCGGTCCCCCCTCTCCTTTTTCTGCCTCACTCACTCAGCTCAGCTCTAACACTTCCTGGTCCTTCCTAGGTTTTACTAAAGGCAATGTTTTTAACTGCTTCCTTGTCTCTTCTACCAAGATCTTCCTGGAGCTGCCTCACTCAGCCAAGCTCCCTGCTCCCCAGTCTCAGTTTCTTACTAGCTTTTGACCCCAGGCCCCCAGAGCACCCCAGTCCTCTGCATGGTGCCTCCCAATGCTCAGCCTCTCAAGAAGTGGAAATAGAAAATTCCCTTTGCAGGTTAGGACTACAGCTCGGTTACTCTATGCCACCATGTACATTCTGGGTTGTTCCGGGTCCCTGTCCTGCCTCAGGGAGCTCCCTGTTCTCTCCTTAGCACACTTGGCCCCTTCCAGGTAGAAAAACAAATAGAAGTTGTTAGGGGGCAGCTTGAGTTTGTCTTTATGGTTTTGCTCCTCTTTGTATTTATTTATTCGGCATGAGGTGTTTTCGTAGCATATGTGTGAACATCAGCATACAGGAACCAGCTTTCTTCCCACTGTGTCTGTTCCAGACAGGCTTGCCTGATCTACCTGCTAAGCTGTCTTAATGGCCCTGTCTTTGTTTTATAAATGCCAATATAACTAGATAAAGACCATGATAGGTGGCTAAGTCATTTCACCTTCATATGTAGGTATCATTTACAGAAAACTATTTGAGATCTTTCTGAATCCCTCTGTGACACACACACACACACACATACACACACAATAGCGGCTTTGCTGCCCTTTCTTCCCACCCCACCCCTTCCCCCTCCATTGTTCATGGGGGGGGGGGGGAAGCAAGAACTTCAGCTGATGACATTCTTCCTGTACTTAGCATGACTTGCTGGTGACTAGTCACTTTTATGAGAGTGGCAGCAGCCTCCAGAGTGCTTAGTCACAAGGGTGCTGCTCACCCTCTCTGGACTACTCTTCACCAACTCTGAGTGCTGTAGGAATGTTCAGCTGCTCTGAGACACTGGAAAGCATCAGTTCCTCCTTTCTGGGGAGACACAAAGCACCCACCAGGTGCTGGCACATAGGATGGAGGTGTCCATAGGGCAGTAGCTGCTTCTGATACTTCACAGCCACTGGTCGGTCAAGGACTGCATTCCCAGATCACGTGGAGAGATCAATTGGTGCTGCTTCTACTCAAAGCAGTCTGGGACTGGCGTGCTGGCTCTGTTGTAAGTTACCACCTGTGCAAGGACTGGTAGAGCTAACAGAGCTCCCTGGCTTCCTGTCAGGAGATCCCAAAGGGTTAGGGGGGGGGGGGGAAACACTTGTATTCTATGTTATAAAAATAATATAGTCATTTTAAATACAAATTGCTCAGTTTTTGTTTCTTCTCGAGATGGGTTTTCTCTGTGTAGCCCAGGATGTCCTAGAACTCACTTGGTAGATCAGACTGGCCTCAAACTCAAGGAAGCCACCTGCCTCTGCCTCCAAGTACTAGTGTTAAAGAAGGGGATGCATTCATGTATGTTCTCTACATTCTCGACAATTCCTACAAGCCCGTTTTTAAGGAAACTGTAGCTTCCTGCCGTATGTCACCCCTACAGTAGTGATGACCCTGTCCACTCAACACTTCCTCCATTAACACAACAGTAACGTCTCCAGTGCACTCAAGGACATGTTCAAAATAGAAAAACTGACTTCCTTAAAGTTGAGCTGATTTAAGACCTGGTTTATTCTTGCCTTTTGTTTTTGTTTTTCCTTACTGGCTTTTAAAAACTAAGTTTAGAATCTTAACTGAATCTACTGACTAATATCAGAGATTATCTCCCCGTCTAAACACCGCAAGACAATGCTTTGACATTCCTTTTCATCTTTTAAGAGCAGTGTATGGGTGTCCTGGTGCCAGCACAGACCAGAAGACCTCACCCAGTCCCCTGGAACTGGAGCTACAGTTGTGAGCCCCGCCATGTGGTGCTGGGAGCTGAACTGGCTAATCTGGAAGAGCAACCAGTGCTTTAAGAGCAGATTTTAAGCGTTGAACCATCTCCAGCCCCAACAAGAAACACTTGATCATCGATCGCCAACCACAAAGACATTTCTGCTCCACTAGAAGCCTCTAAATACTAGCTTAAAAGAAAAAATAAGTCAGTACACAGATATGCACTGTTTCCTCTCCAGTGTACTCCTTCATATTCAAATTACACCATGCCGGCCTGCAGGTCTGGCTGTGGCGCTCTGCAGGACTTCTCCTGAGAAGACAACATTGAAATTGCAGGACTCAGGTCCAGTGGGTGCAAGCTTTCCTCCCCTTTTACAAGGTCTGCTTAGAAAACACCAAAATTCGATTTTTATTTTTTACTTTTTTAAGTTTGAAAGGTCAAAGAATTTAAACATGTAACTCCCTAACCAGAGAAAGCTAGGAAGAATAAGGCCCTCATAAATATCACTCTCTCTGGTGGCCGTGCTTAACTACATATTAGCATTTAAATTGCCGCAGTAGGACCTGGGAAAATACTGCGTGATGCAAAGCAGGTGGGAAGGCTGGCCCGATCTGCTCCTACCCTCTCCTATTGTTGGAGCCGTTTATCCCTTGCAGACCACAGAGAAGGCACCAGGAATGCTACCGCTCTCTCTCTTTTTTTTTTTTAATCAAAAAATGCTGAAGTTTCTCAGTGTGGTGCGCTAGCATTTGAGTGGTATGTGGACCTGTGGCTCCCAACCTTGCTGACTATCAAAGCCGCGGGGGTGACTTTTGCAAGGGCACATTTATCATTCTGAATTCTGAATCAAGAGCTTTTGGGGAGCGACCTGTAATCCGTAAAATACTCACCAGGTGATTCCAGCACACACACTGGGGTTGGAATTTGCCTAGCAGTGAATAAGCCCAGTGGTGAAGCATTTGGGCAAAGTTGGAGAAGGTTAACATTTTTGCAAACCAAAGCAAGTGCCAATACTATTATTCTCCATTGGTTTAACTCTTAGAATCCCCAGTGAGGGTTGGCGAAATGAATCATGGGGAAAGGTACTTGCTGCCAGCCTCAAAAGAGGCAGCTTTAGTCCCGGACACCCAAGCTGTGAGCAGAGAGCACCGGCTCCCATCAATTGTCCTTCATGTATTCTCTCTCTCACACACACATACACACCTACACACACACTCACACACACACACACACACACTCATGCACGAGCACACTCATGCACGAGCACACACATACACACACGCACATACTCATGCACACACATCTATGCACACATACACACACGCATGTACTCATGCACACACAAACACACACATCTACACACACACACACCTACAGAATAGGCAAATGTGAAGATGGAAACTTTTGTTTATTTTGTTTTGTGTGAGACAGGGTCTCACTATTTAGCCTTTTGGCTGGCCTAGAACTTACCATATAGACCAGGTTAGCTCCTAACTCATAGAAATACATCTGCCTTTGCTTCCCAAGTGCTGGTAAGATTAAAAGCATGTGCCACCACCCTCAGCTCAAAAAACGTATTTTTAAGGAGAGGGGGAAGGGCTGGAGTAGTCAGGTGGTAATGACTCTTACCTTTAATCCCAGCACTCAGGAAGCAGAAGTCGTCTGATATTTGAGTTACTGGCCAGCTTGATCTACATGGCAAGTTTCAGGCCAACCAGGATATATAGCTGAGACCTTGCCTAAAAATAAATGAATGAATGAATGAATGAATGAATGAATGGATGAATAAATAAATAAATAAATAAATAAATAGCCAGGTTAGGAGTGGCTGGAGACACCTTAGTTCGGTTTCCAGTACCCTTGTCAGGTTGGCTGCTAACAACCACCTATAACTTCAGTTTCCACAGGCATGCGCATGAACCATGCGCAGACACAGTTAAAATAATTAAAGATACATATTTAAAAACCAAAACTCAAAATCCCTAACAAAATCCTAACTTTAAGGTTGTTGCAGACTAGGACCCTGCCTTCCCAGTTCCTGTTTCCAGTTATGAGCCACACAAATCCTGTGTTAGCCAGGCCTGTATTTTCTTACTCCCCTCATTCAGTTCCGTCCTATAATCTCAGCAACCAACTCCTGCAAGAGGCTGCCCATTATCCCCGTTAGAGATAAAGGACACAAACTGAGAGAAATATTCCAGGAGGTAAAACAGGTCAGAGCTAGACCTGCACATTCATGACGTAATTCATGATGTAAGAGATTCTATCTGTAGCCCAGGGGACGGAATTACAGGGAACACCAATCCACAGGGCACATCCAGAGTAAGTCCAGAATGAAAGGTTCTAGCTCAAGGATGTCAGGAACAGAGAGCTGTTAAACAGCCAATTGCATGTCAGGCATGACCTTGGGGCCTGAAACTGGAAACCTCACATACTGAGCATTGGGAAATGCCTTTGAAGAGAAGCAGGGAGTAGAGATGCTGAATACTTGGGGGATGGTACTCACACTGGCTCTAAGGATCCAGCAATATTTGAGCTGACACCTGAGATTAAGAGAACATTAGCTGAGGGCTTACTAAATGCAAAGTCCCCATTAGCCTCTTGGGTGTGTATCCTATTTAATCCTTACCACCCAATGAGGTAGGTACTATCATTATCATACACCCCCACACACTCCCCGCCTTAGAAATGCCACAGCTGAACTCCAGCTGCTAAACACCTTCTTCAACAGCTAGTAAGGCTGGCAAGCCTTTGGTCCAGAGAGGCCAGGTGTGCATACAGAACCTGAGCTCACAGACTCCTCTGTTTTTGACAAATGCTTAAAACAAGATCACCCAGGAATGTTTTCTGGACATATTGGCAAGTGCTATATTATTATTTCCAGGGTGGCAGTTTCATAGAGAATGAGGCAAAACATTAACATTATTACTCCACGTTTGTTATTTGCTCATTCAGTGACCTAGAGACAAGAAATGACATCTGTGACACTCTAGGGTTTGGGGGGAGGGGGTTACTTTATTTTTCATCTGTAAAACAGGTCTAACACACTACCCAAAGACTATCCTGGGGAGAAAAAATATCACCCCATGTGCCACCATCTCTGGCATGTAACAGATGCCTTCAGGAGCTGGACTATCTCGGGGACAGTCTCCATCACAGGTAACATATCATGACTTCATAAAACACTAAGGCTCAGCAGGGTTGGGGTGGCCTCAGCTGTGTATGCCTTGAATCTAGCACCCAGGAGGCAGAGGCAGCAGATTTCTCAGTTTGAGGCCAGCTTGGTCTACAGAGTTCTAGGGCAGCCATGGCCTCACAGAGAAACCCTGTTTGGGAAAACAAAACAAAACAAAAAAACCCTCTAACGTTAGGGCTGGACAGCTCAGTGGTAAAGCACTTTCTTGCCTTGTGTGAGGCTTTGAGTTTGATCAATACCCAGCATGAAAGTGGCATCCTGAATAATCAGATAATCAGAACATTGTATATGGATAGGGCATATCAGGTGACAGTTCACAAACTGGGATTCTGAAGGAAAAGACCCTGACCATTTTACAATCCTAAGGCGATCTGTCTTTTCAGTAAGAATTTGCTCTGAGACCCCGCAGCCATGTTTATTCACTGACACTCACATCCCACAACAGTCCTGGCACACAGGACAGGCTCCTGGGTTCTACCTTTCTGGCCTTAACCTTTCTCAGTCTGGACAGTTGGACTGTTGTCCCTGGTGAAGCAGACACAAAACAGTAAGATAAAAGCAAACTGGCTCCCAGGAAAGACAAGATAGATCCCAAAGTGCTATGCTAAGTGCTGTGGATCTGCTTGGGCCCCCTCCCCCAATATGATTATGAAGAGGGGCTGCCTCACAGCAGAGAGTATCAGCAAGGCCCTGGCAGTCGGGCTGAGTTCTCTGGCTCCTGAGGCCTCCACCTCTCTCCCTGCTGACCACCCAGCCACAAGGGCTGCTCTGTTCTTCAGCACACTGAGGCCATTCCGAGGGAGGCATCTGCACTTGCTCAGGCTCAGAAACACTTCTGGTGTGAATGAGCTTCTTACTGCTGTTCTCAGGAGGAATGTAATCTCTGCAAACTCTTCCTTGAACGGAGGCTTTCTGCTTCCACCTGGACTGGCTCACATCCTCTGACAACAACTCACCCAGACCCCCACCATTTCACATCAATGTGATATTTCACTTTGTGGTAGATACAATGCTTCAAACTGTGGAAAGCTGTCTTGTTAAAGTTTTTGGGTTTGCTTTGTTTTGCTTTTTAACAGGTGTCTTCTTTACCCATCTCCACCTGCGATTAAAAACTGTAAGCTCCTGGAGCTGGAGAGATAGCTCAGTGGTTAAGAGCACAGCTTGCTCTTCCAGAAGATCAGGGTTCAAATCCCAGTACCCATATGACAGCTCACACCTGTGTATAACTCCAGTTCCGGGGTATCTGCCACCCTCACACAGACATACATGCAGGCAAAATACCAATGCACATAAAATTAAAAACAAACAAAAAAATTGTAAGCTCCATGAACCGCAAACTCCATGAAAGGCACTGTCAATTCCTGTTTGTTCTCACATTCCCAGCACCTGGCCAGAAGTAAAGGGCTCAATAAATATTTATTGAATCAATAAATGGAGAACATGATCAAGTTTCAGGGGCAAAAAATAGGAGCTGTGATGTGTCTTTATGCTGTGAATAAAGGGACTGCTTTGGCCTATGGCAGGCATCTGAGAAGTAGGCGGGGAAATTGGAACATAGATGGGGAAGGAGGGTGGAGTCAAGGTAGATGAGATCCCAAGAATCAACATGTAAGGTAACACAGGTGAGCCACGGGCTACACGGCAGGACAGATTAATGGATATGGGTAGAATCAAGATGAAAGAGCTAGCTAGCAATGTGCTTGAGCCATAGGCCAAACACCATGAAATTAATATAAGCATCTATGTGTTTCTTTGGGACTTTGGGACTGCTGGACCAGATAAGCAGTAGTGGGCAGATCCGAGCTATGGGGCTAGTCCAGGCCAGAAACCACTTTCTGAAGAGCTGAGTTTGAGAAAACAGTGGACCACTCATTCTGGTCCAGCTGGGCACAGATGGATGAGGTGAAACAGGAAGCTTGCAAAGGACCTGGCACAATGTAGCTCACAGAGAAAGTAAGACAAGCTTTCTGTGTGACCAGGATAGCACCAGGCAAGGCTGGGCCTACAAAGTATTGACCCTGAACAGGGTAGAACAGAACAAGATCAAAGAGCCCAAGAAAAACCATTTGCTACTCCAGGACTATTAAGATGTCTGCTGAGGCATTCCAAAATGTGTTGAGAACCGGTTTCAAACAGTTAAAAACCAAGGATGTTGGCCTGTAATGGCAATACTCACCTTTACTCCCAGCCCTCAGGAGGCAGAGACAGGTGGAGCTCTGGAAGTTAAAGACCAGCCTGGTCTATAGAGTGAGTTCCACTGCATAGAGAGACCTTGCCTCAAAACCAACCAAGCAACCAAATAACATCTCTTAAAAGTTAAATTATGCATATTCAGGATGAGTAATTCTACACCATGAGTGATTGCTGCATTCCTATATGCACACAACACAAGCATTTGTTCACAATAGTGAAAGTAGTCACATATTTACTGATGAGTGGACTAATTAATAAAATGTATTATTCCACGAACCAAATAATGACAGCGCATGTGTACGTGTGCACACACACATAGAGAAACAGGACAAATCTTACATGTTAAAAGGAAGCTAAGAGCCAAATGTGGTAGTGCACACCTGTAATCCAGCACTTGGGAAATAGACATAGATTTAGAAGTTCAAGGCTAACCTGGACTACATGAAGCCCAGCTTGTGTGTGTGTGTGTGTGTGTGTGTGTGTGTGTGTGTGTGTGTGTGTGTGTGTATGAGAGAGAGAGAAAGAGAAATCATAGAGTAATAGGTATATATGAAATCATTCCTATATATATTCAAACCCTTTTAACAATTTATTGACTATGGGCACATGTAAATATCTATAATTATTTACAAGGACACATCAAACTGTACATGGGCTCTAAGAAGTGGAGACAGTAGAGAATGGATTAGGATCAGGACTCACAAAGAGCTTCATTGTTAATAGTATTTTGTTTGTTCATTTAGTTTTGGGTTTTTGGAGGAAGGAGGTTTTTTTTGTCTTCCTCCTCTTCTTCCTCCTCCTCCCCCTCTGCTCCTTCATTTGTTTGTTTTTTGAGACAGGGCTTCTCTATGTAAAAGCCCTGGTTGTCTCAGAACTTGCTTTGTAGACCAGGCTAGCCCCAACTCTCAGGATTCAAAACAGACCGAGGGACTGTGAGATAGATCACTGGATAAAGGCTTCTGCTGCCAAACCTGAGGGCCTAAGTTTGAACCTCAGGCTTACAATACAGGAGAGAGCCAACTTCCATATTTGTCTTCTGAACCTCCATATTCATTCTATGGCCTACACAAGTACACATGGGGGTGGGGGGGCGTAGCAGTACCCATCATGCATCATGGGCTGGGCTCTCTTGCACCAATCATTCATTAAGAAAATGCTCTACTGGCTTGCCTACTCAGATCTTACAGAGGCATTTCTTTCTTGTCCCCCCCCCCTTTCTTTTTTTTCTTTCTTTTTGACAGTTTCTCTGTGTAGCCCCAGCTGTCCTGAAACTTGATCCGTAGACCAGGCTGGCCTTAAACTCACAGAGATCCACCTGCTTCTGCCTTCTGAGTTCTGGGAATGAAGGCTTGCACACCACCACCCGGCTTGGAGGCATTTTCTTAGTTGAAGTCCATCTCTCAAATGACTTTAGCTAGTGTCAGACAGATATAACAGGGTCTCTCCGTGTATCCTGGACCTCACTATGTAGACCAGTCGGAGATATCAGAGGACAGAGCTATCTCTCCATCCTTTTTGCTCGTGTTGTTTTGTTGAGACAGGATTTTCTGTATCAGTCCTGGCTGTCCTGGAAGTTGCTTTGCAGACCAGGCTGGCCTTGCACTCCCAGAGATACATCTGTTCTGCCTCCCAAGTGCTGGGACTAAAGACATGCCTCACCGCGCCTATCTCAACTGATTTATTTATTATTTTAAAATTTTTTTATTCTACTAATTTATGGGTATGAGTATTTTGCCCACATGTATTTATGTATGTGTACCACATGTATACAGGGCCAACTGAGGTCAAGAGAGGGCATTGGATGTCCTGGAACTGGAGTAAGAAACAGTTGTGAGCTGCCATATGGGTGCTGGGAATTGAACCTGGGACCTCTGGAAGAGCAAGTGTTTGTCCCTGCCAAGCCATCACTCTAGCCCTGTCAATCAATTTACTTTGGACATTCCTTAGAGACTTTACTTATTTATCTATGTATTTGTTTGCTTTAGTATTTTATTTTATGTGCATATGTGCATCACATGCCTGCTGGTGCCCAAGGAAGCTAGAAGAAGCCATTGAATCTCCCAGATCTGGAGTTACAGATGGTCATGGGCCACCATGTGGTTGCTGGGAATTGAACTAGGGTCCTCTGGAAGAGAAGGCACTGCTCTCAACCTCTGAGCTATGTCACCATGGAGCTATATTACCATGGAGTTCAGGCCAACCATCAACTCAAGATCCTCCTATTTCAGTCTCCAGAATTCTGGGGTCCCAAGGGTACACCACCACTCATTAAAGTCCTTGAGTGTCCACTTCATCTCTTAGGCTCATTACAACAAATAGAGAAGCCTAAGCTCAGTGTAGATGCCCAACAAAAATCAGTGTCCCTCTTGACAAGTCGGGAAGTCACTGTGTATGTGCCACATGCCTGGTGCAAATTCTAATACAGACTTCCAGAGCACCTAAAGGTCTGATATCTGTTAGCCAATTAACCACCCTATACGAAAGCTCTCAATATCTAGCACAAACCAGTGGCACAAACCCAAATTTACACAGTTCAAAGTAAACTTTCAAACATAAACCTCTACTTTGAGAACAGCTCCTGTTTCTTCATAAGGTTTATCAACTTCCCATTATCAAAGGAACGTAGTTTATTATTAGAACCATACATTCCTCTAATAGTCCCCAGATTTACATGTTTGCACAGTACTTTCCTAACCTTTTATAATGTGTTCTGCAACTTCTGAAAAGTCAACAGTCTCAGCTCTTCTCTAGAGAGAAATATGAGAGCCTGCGTGCCTGGGTCAGGGTGCTCAGGCAGAGTCAATATTGGAGCTCTGAACCTTGGGCCCCAGAGTCCAGCTCCTGAGGCCTGCTGGCTCTGGCAGCTCTGGCTGATCCCACAGGGCTTCTCTCTTAAAGGCCTGTGGTTCTTGGAGGTCCTGGGGACTGAATGTCAGTTTGCAATGCTTTCGCCTTCAAAATAACAGTCAGAAATAGACAGCCTGCATATTGGTAGTTAAGAATATCTGTCTCTTTTGCAAATGTATAACAAAATTATGTTGGTGCACTGAACAATCTCTATAATTAATGTAACTTGGTTAATGATTTTGTTTTTAGAGCCTTCCGCTCAGACTTGTGAAGTTCAAATGAAAGGGAAGAGTCTAAAGCATTTGCTTTTTTGTGTGTTTGTTCAAGTTATCTTGGACACCTGAGCCCCTGACAGCTACAGACTGGCCTGCTGGTACTGACCTCATAGAGCCAACAGTTAGGACTGTGTACATAAGGATTTATAAGATTATTTTACTAGAATAAAGTCACTATGTAGTCATTGGCATGAATGGCATGTTTTTCCATTAACAAATTGAAGAGCTTATAAGCACCTAAAATCAAATGGAGGCTTACAAATAAATAAATAAGTAGGGCTTATTTATCGCTAAAACTGGGTATCTTTAGTTAAAAAAAAAATCCTGCTGAGGTTTCTGAGAATGTCTTTGATGTAGTATTTAAAACACATTTACAGTCGGGATGTAGTGCACACCTTTATCTCTGTGAATTAGAGGCCAGCCTGGTCTACATACCAAGTTCTAGGCCAGTCAGAATCATACAGCGAAATACTGTCCCAGCAACAAAGCAAACAGAAAACTCACATTCATATTTTTTTCATGATCCAACATTTCTTATTTTATTTTTTAACTAAAACTAAAAGATCCAGGTTAGGTAGTCCATACCTGTAATTCTAGTGTTCAGGAGATAGACACAGAAGGATCAAGAGCTCAAGGCTACCCTTAGCTACATGGCAGGTTTCAGGCCAGCCTTCGATACATGAAACGTGGTTTCAAAATAAAACAAATGTTCAAAAAAAAAAAAAAAAAAAAAAGCTAGACAATTCACCCAGGGCCCTGAAGATGGCTCAAGCAAAGCCAAGTAGAAGCTGACCTGGCAGATAAATACCCGAAACAGTTCTCTCTTACACGGCTGGGTTCATGCCTCACTTTATTGCCTACAAAATTATACTTGTTGATAGCTGGGACATACACTAGAAAGGCTAGATAAAACTGGAGGGGTTTAAGGCTAGCCTGGGCTACATATCTAAACCCACTGTTAAAATAACAACAAATGGATAATAGTTTACACATCAACGAATGTGGTTTCATGGAAATACAACAAAAAGCTACCGTCATCATCAGGTCCTTTAAAAAATACTCTTTATTTATTATGAGACAGGATCTTTCTATATAGCTCTGGTTGCCCTGAAACTCACTGGCTGGCCTTGAACTTCTGATCCCGCTTCCATTCTCTGAGTACTGTGATTACTGGCCAGTGCCACTGTGCCTAATTGACTGGGGATTTTGTTTGTTTGTTTGTTTTGGTTTTTTTCCAGTACTGGGACTTGAACCCAGGACTTATGCATGCTGCAAAGACATGCTACCTACTCAGCTCCATCTCCAGGCCTAGCAGGTACTTTCTTATTTATCTATTCATTCTTAAAAAGCATCTCATGCACCCCAAACTGGCCTCAAACTCACTATGTGGCCAAGGATGGCCTTGAACTTCTAATCTGCCTGCTTCTCTACTTTCTGAGTACTGGAATTACAAGCATTATCACACCCAGGAGATGAGGTATAAAGGCTTCCAGCTCACTAAAGGAAGAAGCACTCTCCCACCTAAGCCTTGGCTCCTAAAGGCATTTTCTTGAACAAACAAAATTGAGTTGGTGCCCAGAGGCAAGCTATAAATATGTTTTATTTTATACATTATTTGCAGGTTTTAATGTATTTGCTAATTAAAACACTGAAAAATCTTTCCCTGGTACTAAGATATTCAGAAACTGACAAAGCACTGAAACACAAGTCAGCCACAACAGACAGACAGAAGCCCATCTTCACCCCATCCATGACTCGGGCCAAGGTCGGTATCACGTAATTCTTGAAATTTTCACTATGAATGAATAGCCGTTTTGTAAGGATTATCTATTCAGGCACAAAAAATGGGGGAAGGGACGAACACAAGAAACAATTCCCTATTCAACTGGCACTGAGTAAGCTCCCAAGTATGAGATTCTCTGTTTTTTATTTTGTTTTTGTTTTCTAACCTACCTTAGTCCTGGACTCCATGCAAAGAGATACATCTTGAGATTTTTCTAGAGTCCCGGTATAGATGGCGGAAACTTTGATGCCAGGCCCAGCTTTGTTTTACAGCCTGGGTGACTGAAACCCAGAGCTGTCTGTTTGCATTTCAACATCCTTCTTTTGTTTTCCATCCCTCAAAAGGCTCAACCCGTTCAAACGGTAGGTATGGCAGTTGACCAACCTAGAATACTCCGGAGAGAAACTGGCAAGCGGTGTGGCTATTTTGCTAAAACCAGCCACTCACTTCATCTGCCAAACCTCACCAAGCTTAAGTGGGACCATCTTGTTAAAATTTTACCTCAGGTTGTTCTATGTGCCTCAGAGAGGGTAGAGTGACAGGGGTTGGGGGCAGGCCTCACTCCTGGAGTCTCCCCTGAATAACTATCATTTGAGTATTCAGATGCCCACAGGAATTCACAGGTCTCCCAGCACCTGACTCTGAGAGGGGCAACCTCATCATTTCTGCTGATCAAGTTCTCAGATGGGCTGCTCACAAATCAAGAGAAAGGTAGAGCGGCCTGGGGAAGATGGGTAAAGGTCCAGGTATCCAGTCACCACTGGGCTACTGGGGCAGTCCTGTCACACTTACTCTGATGACTGTACGGTCAGATTCCAAGACATGCCTCCCCCCCCCCCCCCAGAGGGTGTCTTTCTAATTGACTGAAATTCCAAGAGGCATCCGCAGATAAAAGCTAATCCTCCAGTTCGTGTAGAAGGTCAGTATCGGGAGAACAGTTTGATGATGCGGTCACGGAGACATAGACCAGAGATTCCAGGGGCTACGAGTTTGTTTATTCAAGTTCTTAGGTACACAATTATTCTGCCCCAGGCCTGGAAACTGAGGCAGTCTTTAGGGCTCCCAATCTCAAATTCTTCCGTTCTTGGTCTAGCCTTGCTCACAGGCTCTGTAGTGAGAACGTATCACCGGGAATCCTAAGCCTTCTGTCCTAGTGAAAGTTACTATTGCTGTGATGAAATCCATGACCAAAAACAACTTGTGGGGGAAAGGGTTATTTGGCTCACACTTCCACAGTGTAAGGAAGTCAGGACAGGAACTCAAGCAGAGCTGGAACCTGGAGGCAGGAGCTGATACAGAGGTCATGGAGGGGTGCTGCTTACTGGCTTGCTCCCCATGCCTTGCCCAGCTTGCTTTCTTATAGAATCCAGGACTGGCACAGGGATGGCCCCACCCACAATGGGCTGGTCCCTCTCCCATCAATCACTAATTAAGAAGATGCTTTACAGGCTTGCTTGCCTACAGCCTGATCTTATGAGGGCATTCTCTCAACTGGGGCTCCCTCCTCTCTGATGACGCTAGCGTGTGTCAAGTTGGCATCAAACTAGCCAGCACACTTGGCAAGTCAGATTGTAACAAAATGTAGTCAGAGTCTAAGAGCTATGCGGTCATCACCAATGGTTGGCTCTGACTGCCTGAAGTGTCTCTCCTTCCGACTTGTGCAATGAACAACTTGGAATGTTCTAGACATGTTGGAGACACCAGCTTGTAGATCTTTTTTCTTAGTTGGACTCTGCTTCCTCTCACTTGCCTACCTTTAGACTCCATGGAGGTCTGTTGCTGTGATACCCTCTGCCAGTTCCTTAAACTCCCCCATCTTGCATTTTCTACAACTCAGTCTAGACAGCAACTCCAGCCCTGGAGCAGCCCGGCCACCTCTTTTCTCCTTCCTTGCTTGCCATTGGTCAGGTTCCTCTGCTGACCGTGGTGGAAAGGCTCATGGTCACCTGCCCATGACACCAACATCTGTTGTTTCTTTTTAATTCCCACCATCCCCATCTCTGCTCCCCAGACAGGGTTTCTCTGTGAACAGCTCTGGCTATCCTGGAACTTGCTTTATAGACCAGGCTGGCCTCGAACTCACAGACACATTCCTGCCTCTGACTCCTTCCTGAGTGCTGGGATTAAAGGTGTGCGCCACCATTATCGCCCACTTCATTTTAACTCTTCGCAGTGACAGTTTCAGAGCTGCTTCCTCATGCCAAATTTCTAAGACCACCTTTAGCTCCTGATACTCTAGACACCCTCCATCACCTATAGCTACCTTCCCACCAGGCCTCTCCTTAGAGATCAACTCCTCCTTCCCTGTTCTGCCTTCCTTCCTTCACCACCACCCACAAACACCTTTCTATCGCAGCATATTCATTTCATGAGAAATTCTCCTGGCTCTGCCTTCAAAATATATCCCGAAGCTAGTAATTTCCCCTTAGCACTAGAGGTACAGTCACCTCTAGATGCTGACCTCTGCTTTGAACAGTGACCCTTCTTCCAAGCGACCCTTGGCAGTGATCTTCTGTGATCACATCTCAGAGCAGGCTTCTCCTCTGCTCAAAATCTAACATGGCTTTCCACTTACACAGAGGGGAAGGTGAGCCTAATCCCCCAGACCCTAGCAACACTATGTGATGAGAACTTTCCGTCATGGTGGAAAATGACCAGTGTCCATTTCCTGTCTAGCAGATGACCACCAGGAGTGTGCTGATGTGTCTGAGGGAGGGAATGTTTTCCTTTGTGCATTGAGACAGTCTCATGAATCCCAGGCAGGCCTCCAACTCTCTCTGTAGTCAAAGATGACCTTGAATTTTTCTCCCCCCACAACCCCTCCCCCCCTTTTTTTGAGACTTGGTTCTACTATACATCCCTGGCTGGCCTCAAGCACACAGAAATCTGCCACCCTCTGTGACCTGGGGCTTCTTATCTTCTCCAGCACTGGGATCACAGGTACATGCTACCACACTCAGTTTTATGCAGTCCTAGGGCCAAGTACAGGGCTTTGTGTATGCTGTACAAGTACTCTACCAACTGAGCAACACACCCAGCCCCAATTCTCTGCTTTTCAACTGACTGACATGTGTGACCGCCTGATTCTGGATCACCATACTACAAAGCACTGTTCCAAGTAGGCAACTCCCATCTACCCTACACCCTCTAGCCTAAGCCTACATTATACCACACAAACCACAACCAAGCATCTTATCAAAAATCAAACCTGGGCTAGAGATGTGGTAGAGTGCTTGCCTGGCATGCATTTGGCCCTATGTCCATTCAGAACAGTGCTAGATGAATTAATGGATGAGTTGGCAAAGGCATTTCTCATCTTTATCTTCAAGGCTTTATGTGACCTGGAGACTCCACCCATCCCTGACTTCAGCCCCTAACCCACTCTCTTCCATGTCTACTCCCATTTATCATCAATGCCGCCCTACTTAGTGGTGCGTGTCATTCATCCCTTTGCCTTGGGCCTTTGCTCATGCTGTTCTTTCTCCCAGGAACACTCCCTGTCCACTGTTGATAATGGACTGATCAGTGCTTTCTTACTTCCTTCAGGCTGACCAACCCTACCCAGACTGAAAACTATGTCAAAACAACACCCTCCTACCCTCCTTCCATGCCCACACTCGGCCGATTTTGTACTTGTCTCCCCTGGTATATTCTATCTTTATTTGCATATCATCTGTCTCCCAGCAAGGACAGAGTTTACAAAAATACTAATACCCAAGATAGCCTCCAGCACAGAACAGGCATTCAAAAGCAGTATGAATGGCAATATTAGTGCTGGAGAGATAGCTCAGTGATTAAGAGCACTGGCTGCTCTTCCAGAGGACGTGGGTTCAATTCCCAGCAGCCACATGGCAGCTCACAACTGTCTGTAATTCCAGTTCCAAGAACCCAACACCCATGGCAAAACATCAGTGCACATAAAATCAAATTTTTTTAAAAGGTAGGGGGTGTGAAGTTAATGAATGTAAGGACAGCTTCCTGGTGTAATGACTTCCGCAAGTCTCCACTTGAGCCTGGGATGCAGCCTGTGTCTGCAGCTGCTCCCTAAGGGCAGCCCTATCTCAGCCCTATTAGTTCTGCTCAGCACTGCTTCATCCTTCTTGCTGGTGTAAACAGACAGGTAAAATCAATTACTCAAGTTTAACTGGTGTGCCCTTCACCTTGCTTCTCACGGTGGGGTCTCCACAGCCAATAGGAAGCTTCTCTAAGGGCAGCTACAAAGATAGGCATTAAGTGACCAACAGCTTCACCATCTGTCTTTTCTTCTACATCTAAGAGCACCAGGCCTTTCTTGCTAGGTACTGTCAGGCTAATGTTTGGAAAGCATGCCTCTGAGTGTGCCATCATCTATTCTAAAATTTTTCAGTCAGCAAATAAAAGTGTGGCCAGTAAGCTTAAAGCTAGTAAGAATTCACTTCCTCCTAAGCTGCTGGATGAAGTAAAGGCCACTTCCCCCCTTTCTCACACTTTACATGTTAATGAGGAGCAGCCAATTCAAGCCACAGGAAGTAAAAATCATTTGTCATTAGTTCTAATTATGTACACCATAAAAACTTCTGTTGAAGATGTCAAAGCATACACATTTGTTTTCAAATCCTGTTGTTTTTTACTGTTAACCCACAGAAGCACCAATGAGTGGAGAAATTACATCTCTGGCTACATAAACCAACAAATGCGCAACTGTGCTCATCAGACAGAAAAGTAGAGCCATGAGGATTCCTGTTTCTTAGCTTGTCAACCACAAGTGACAAGTAAAGTAATATGCTGCATAGCACAAACACCGTGACATGTTGGGCAAAGATTGAGAGCTTCTGAGTCCCCTGCAGTATGGCCTCATCCAATCCGCTATTATTGTTCAGTAGTGAACTGTGTGTGTGTCTGTGTGTGTGTGTGTGTGTGTGTGTGTGTGTGTGTGTGAGAGAGAGAGAGAGAGAGAGAGAGAGAGAGAGAGAATGAGAGGAAACAGAGAGACAGAGAGACAGAGAGACAGAATGAATCGCATAGAAGACCAACATGTGTCTCTCATGACACCATTCACTTATGCATTGCAAATTACATTTCAAAATGACTTCTCTCAAAATTCCCAGACACCTGACCACAGACGGCCAGCCTAATGCTAAAATAGGCACCTTGATCAGCTCACCCTGTGACTTTAACTATGTAGCTACATCTGACCATGTAATAGATACCTTTGCCAAAAGAGATATGAACAACTCTGGGAACTGATTACAAACTTGGGATTGGTCCAAACTTTGCAGGAGTGATGGCTCTGTTGTCTGGAGCATCTCAGGGGCAGGATACTTTTCTTAATGAGCTGGCTTTATATAAGGAGAGCAAATAGGAGAAACTCAGATGTGTACAGAACTTCTCTCTGCCTAATATGGGAATAGCATTGGCTCACAGCTGGTGACTCACCTTTAAAGTTGTATAAAAGAAAATGAGGCCAAACCATTTCCAAAACAATTTGTAATGTGTATCGGGAGTCATAAGGATGTCTACTCTCTTTGACACAGTAACCTTACAGGAATCAAAATGTGATGCAAATGAGATGTTTGATATAAAATCGGAGTCAACCTAAATATTCAATAACAAGAAAAATGGAAATTATGGTGATCTTCCTAATGAAATATTACACAGCTGTTACAAATTAATCAGAAAACTATCACCATATAGAAAAACACCAGGGACAATGTTAGATGCAGAATGTAAGTTATACAGTCATATGCATTTTACAATTGCAATTATGTTTAAATATATCTGTATGGAACAACAGGAGTGTGTTTCCTATTGTTCTATTGCTTTTTGGAATGTTAGTCTATCACTAATATTTTATAAAGGAACAAGGAGCTAGGGTGATAATAACCCCCAAAGCTGGGCACACAGTAAGCAGAGTGGTTGGTAAGCTGTGGTGAGAGGCTCGGGAGTCTGGGTCACCTATAAACACTGTGTCTCAAGAACAAACCAGAGATAGAGCAAGATAGAGACAGCAACAAAGAAAGAGAAAGGTGTGTATATAATGCTTTTGTTGTTAAGGTGTGTATATAATGCTTCATACCCCCCTCTGTTGTTAAGGAGTTTAACAAATGAGCATGGGGACCTTGCCTAACCTTTGACAGCCAGCAGAAAAAGCAGGCGGCTTTTCTTCTACCTCATGTTTTCCCAGGATGCAATGGGCACTCTGGCTCTTTCCCCAGAAGCCCCTGGCTCAGTCCCTCCCTGAGGAAACCAGCCTTAGGAATCTGAACCCTAAGCTTCTGTTATTTCCAAGGAAGACCTACTTTAAAACAAACAACACGAACAGAAAACCCTAGGGCACACTGTACTCCTGCGCCCACTCCTTCATCCCCCGGTGGCACACAGACTCCCTTGAGTAGACTTCAGACCCTCTCAATAAAGGTAGGAAATCACAAAAACATGAGATCTTTGCTTTGATGTTTGCCTCTTAAAAAAGATTTACACACACACAGTATATTCTGGATCTTGGGCTCCATTCTCCACAGAAGGATGAAGATGAAGAGAGGTGGCAGCTGATGGATTTGACCTTGGCTTTCAGTTCTGCTTCCACATAAACTGGTTCTTTGTGTGTTTCTGTCAAAGAAGCATAAGTAGGGGAAGAATTGACATTCACTACAGATTTGCTTCGCAGGGACCAAAGCATTGACAGGAGCCGAGGAAGGCCAAGGAGACGGTCTGGCAGCCGCGGTGTTTCCTACAAGTGCAAACCCAAGGCTGGATGGTAGGAAAAGAGAATAAGGTCCACAAAGGTGTCTTTGACTTCCACTGGCCTGCTGCAGTGTGCACTCAGGTGCTCTTGTGACTTTCACATGCATGTCATGGAATGCACACAGGTGCTTGCACACAAACACACAATAATTTTCTTTTTTTTTTTTTTTTTTTAAAGAATTCAGGTGTGTAGGACAGCACAGCTATGGATGATCTAATTCCTAGCCAACTCCTTGATCGTCAGTAAATAAATGAAAAAAAAAACAACCCCTCTACTATTTTCATTATCAATATATGTGAATTATACTGCTTCAAATTAATGTTTGTCAATAATTATTCGAAGAGAAAAAATTAATTTTACAAGATAAAAAAAATGTCCATCAAGCTCTTTCCAAGCCATCATAATTGTGTTGCTTAAAAATTGTGGAAACCTTGGGTCAAGGAGACAGTCAAGTTGGCTTTCAGCAGAAAATGTGCTGCTCTGCACGAAAATGGCCACTTAAGCAAGAATGTGGAAATGATTTATATCCCAATGGTAGAGTCGGGGCTTCACTCCAGTTCTGTCACAACTGCACATCAGTCAGGAGTCACACTCCTAAACAAAGCAAAGCACTCAAGTGGCCAGAGTGCTAGGGACCTAACATATTAAAATTACCTTAATAAAAGTTAAATTACCCACAACCCAAAGAATAAAACGCCACTGACAACAATAATGTTTAAATTAAGAATAGCAGAACATAAAGCAGATCTATATTTGTCCCATAAACGGTGTTGTTCAGAATTGGTGACAGGAAGCAGTGGTATTAACAGTGTGTTACTGAGGCAGGAGGAAAGTGAATGGAGCACTGGGCCTGCATAGAGGAGGTTGTTTATCTTGTCCACGGTAGTATTCTGAGCCCAGAAGGGCATTCTGGATGGATGGATGGATGGATGGATGGATGGATGGATGGATGGATGGATATATGGATGACAGATGGATGAATACTAAATTAAAGAGCCACACAAGCTCTCCTTAAGTCAGAGAAGTGGACACATACTTGATAATGGATGTCAAAGTCTAACTATTGGCTCCACATCTAGGATGTAGCTACAATTTGAATCTTAACTTTGGGACCATTCTAAAAGATCGTGTCTGAAGAGTCAATCATGTTAGAGTTTTAGAAATTTCTTCCTTAACTTGTAAGTTTTGACTATGCATGCACACAGGCACTCACACCCTATCCCTAGTTAATCTCCTCTGTCTCTGGTTCGCTGTTCCAATTATGTGTACCAACAGCTTAAAGGCTGCTCTTAGCGGGAGTACGAAGTGAGACACAGGCCAGGAAGCCTCCTGACTCCGGGAGCAGCAACCCAAAGTACACCCCAGCCTCCATTCTTTGGATCCTTCCCTGACCTTCCTTTGTAGCCCTTATCACAATCCTTCCCAGAGGGCAAGAACCGAGACTGCCTCTGTTTCCTCCCCGACCCCAACACCTGACCCGGTGCCTGTTACCTAGAAGAAATTCAGAATTTTGAAAATGAACAGATGAAACTGGATAGTGGTGGCACACGCCGTCAATCCCAGCACTTGGGAGGCAGAAGCAGGCAGATCTCTGAGTTCAAGGCCAGCCTGGTCTACAGAGGGAGTTCCAGAACAGCCAGAGCTACACAGAGAAACCCTGTCTTGAAAAGCTACCAAATAAACAAATAAACAAACAAACAAATAATAAAGAAAGAAAGGAAGGAAGAAAGAAAGAAAAAAAGAAAAAACAAGCCCACAAAAAGAAGGTAAAGGAACAAATGAGTGACAAGTCCAGTGACAGTGTCCATAAGGTATTGCAGCTTCAGGAAGGTGAAAAGACATCCCCAGCTGCCACTCTATTACATGCATACAAGACGGAGTGCTTTGTTGTTGTTTTTTGGGGGTCGGGATGTCATTCTGTGGTCCAGCCTAGCCTAGAACTATGCAGCTCAGGCAAACACCAAATTGAAAGCGAGTCTCCTGCCTCACTCTATTTGCTAGGAGTACAGCTGTGGGCCACCATAGTTGGCTCTGGATTATTGATTTGTTGTTGTTCAAGGTACTGAGACAGTGTACCTCTGACTGAGCTCCTCAGCCCCTCGAAATTCTGTTTTAAGTAAGATTTGATGAAAGGCTTTCTAAGGAATTGACATATTATTCATGGATGAGTGATCCAAGGTCTCCCATTCCACAGTCAAATTCCTGGCAGTTCAAAGGTCAAACTGATGTCAAATTTAAGGGAAGATCTCTTCTTCTTAAAATATATATATATTTAAGATTAAGGGCTAAACAATAAGACTGATGTATGCCTATAGCAGCATTTGAAAAGCTGAGGCAGGAGACTTGCGACAAATGCTAGGCTGGGCTGGGCTACATGGTGTGAGACTCTGCCAAGGGGGGGGGGGGGGAGAGAAAGGGTGGGGATAAAAAAGACATGACACCCAACCCCAACCCAAACCACAGAAAACCAATAACAAGAATTACCGTGTGACCAACACCACGTTTCCACTCCAGCCCCATTTGAAAGACACTGTTCTGTGGTCCCTGTGATTCCTGTAGAGGTCTTAAGTGTCCCTGCAGAGCCATAGAAAGTCTTATTTGTAGAAATGCAATCCAGGTCATTATACTTTTATTTTGCCTTAAACTAGCAGCTCTTTGTTATTTGCTTTTATGATTATAGCTGGATTCTCAGGAAAAGAATTTACTTTGCAGGGCCTTTCTCTTGAGCAGTGCCTGTAGCCAGCTCTCCCTAGGCTTCTTCTACTCTAGTTCAGTCCAGACTTAACTATTACAGTGCTCTGCACTCCCTGAATTACTGCATGACTTTGCAACCCAGGAGCCTTCTTTAGGTCTACAGAACGAATCTATGTTGGCTAATCTTATGGATGAGAGATGGTGTTGAGTGCTGGTAAGGTGGTAAGCAAGGTAACAGGGCTTGCCGACAAGCCTGAAGATCTGAGTTCAATCCTCTGGACATCCTAGTCTACACAGTGAGTTCCAGGACAGCCAGGACTATGTAGAGAGATCCTGTCTTATAAAAAGAATAGTCTATCTGTCCCTCCCCAGCACACACACTGTCACCTCAATACATCTGTCCTGTTTGCTGATATTTTGTATTTTCTATTCAAAAAAAAAAATCAAAATTTATAGCAAGCATGGCAGATAAACATGACTATTTAGTTAGTTCCAAAGAAGAAAAGGAGGAGAGAGAGACAGGCAGAGAGAGACAAAGACAAAGAGAACATGCATCGGGGCTATTACAAAGAGAAACCCTGTCTTGAAAAACAACAAAAAAGCAGGGGAGCAAAGAAGGGAAGGAGGGAGGGAAGGAGGGAGGGAGGGAGGGAGGGAGGGAGGGAGGGAGGGAGGGAGGGAGGGAGGGAGGGAGGGAAAGTAAAAGGAGGGCCTTCCATGAGCCAGCTGATATGAACCAGAGTGACAGATGAAGTACTTGCAAGTGGCCCAGGACTTGCCTTCCTGGAGGATAGCAGGGTAGGACAGGATCTGAAAGGGGCCATCAGCGAGTGGTTGTGAGGGCCTCACAGCAAGTATGGCTGTTATTCCCAAGAAGATTGGCAGCTGCCAGAGCAGGCTGCAGTCTAAAAGAGGAGAGTGACAAGTGTCCAAGGGGAATGGAGTGCAGTGTCATTAAAATGAGGAAGAGGGTTGGGAAGTTCAGACGGTCAGTGAGAAAATGGTGATTTGCCCCTGTGTAATGATAGAATCAACTGCAGATGTACTCTAGGGATATATCATGATGTTCAAACATACTCTAGGGATATAGCATGGTATTTGCCCATGGAGAGAGCTAAGAAAGACTAGGGCAGTAGATCAGGGCCCTCCTATCCCATATACTGCCTTTCTGGCTTTCACATGTTTTCTGTATGGCTTTGTCTGTCTAATTCCTACATGGCTTTTAAGTCTCTGTGATAAAGGAAATATTAGCCTAAAGAAGGTGGTATAAAATGTAGCCTTTCTTTTAATCTCTCTAGACTGTTAGTTTAATCTTACACACCATTAGCTAATGTTGTGGTGAATTCACAGAGCATCTGAAGCATGGAATATCAGGTGGTGCATGCCTATAATTCCAGCACTAGGGGCAGGAGCTGGATGGAGTCTGAGGCCAGCCTGGGCTAGCAAACAAACATGGCATATGATAAGTGCTCACTTGCTCATTGCCAGTTTTCTAGTAAAGAATGAATGCTGACAGGTCTATTTTTCTGGTACCGGGAAATGAATTTGTACATGTGGGGCAAGTACTGGACCACTGAGCTACAGCCCCTGAGCTACACCCCTGAGCTACACCCTCAGCCCTCTTTTTATTACTTTAAAACAGGGTCTCATCAAGCTGCCTAGGCTAGCTTTGAACCTGAAAGTGTCCGGTTGGAGAGATGGCTCAGCAGTTAAGAACACTGGCTGCTCATCCAGAGGACTTGAGTTCATTTCCAAGTACCCACAGGCAGCTCACAACTATCTATAACTCCAGTTCCAGGGGATCTGGCACCTTCACACAGACATGCATGCAGGCAAAATAATATTGCCCATAAAAATAAATACATCTTTGCTGGATAGGTTTGGCACACACCTTTAATCCCTGCTCTAGGGAGGCAGAGGTAGGTGGATTTCTGAGTTCAAGGCCAGCCTGGTCTACCTAGTGAGTTCCAGGACAGCCAGAGACACACAGAGAAACCCTGTCTTGAAACAAAAATGAAAACAAACAAGCAAAAACCCAAAAGAACAAAAAAGCAACAAAGTGAAGTCTCCACAACAGAGCAAACGTGGTTCATAAAACTATATAGACTATATGACTCTTCTACAGGTATTCCATATAGATTTGCCAAAAGGTATAAATCTCTTAAAAGTATGACATATCTTACTAACAATATTATATCTTAATAACAATAACAAAAGAAAGCTTTCACACAGAAGTGTCTACACTCAGTAATACAAGGTCAAATCCCACCATTCTAATACAACCTCTAATTCCAGCATTCAAAGAAGCAGGATGCTTCCCAGAAGTTTGGGCCAGCTAGTGAGGTGAGCTTCAGGCCTGCTAGGGTTATATACCTAAAACCTTACACACACACACACACACACACACACACACACACACACACACACACAAACACACACACACACACACACACACACACACACACCCTGCTGATGGCTCGGTGCTTTTCACCAGGGCTAGGACTTGTGTAGTCAAAGGAGAAAACCAAGTATCCTTCTACACACACACACACACACACACACACACACACACACACACACCCTGGAACATACAGTCATACACACAAAGCACCATGACAGGCATGTACGCATATGGCACACATGTACAAAATAAGTAAATAAATGTAGGTTTAGTGTTAGCTTTAAAGAGTTGAATTCTAAACATAAACAACAAATTTTATTTCTTATTTTTAACCTTTTTTGGGGAGAGGTTGATCAGTCTAACTAAACAGGAGTATAGAAAATCAACAATTAGATCACACAGTAAGTGACATTCATGTGGTTCTCTTATTAAGAAAACTTCCATGCCAGATTACAGTGACGAACACGTTTAGTCCCAGAACTAAGCAGGCAGAGGCAGGTGGATCTCTGTGAGTTCAAGGCCAGCCTGGTCTACAAAGTGAGTTCTAGGACAGGCAGGGCTACATAGAGACCCTGTCTCAAAAAAACAAAAAAAAGAAGAAAACTTACAAAATATTGTCAAATTCTGTGTAGCTGTGTGCATGTGTGAGGGGATGGGGGGGGGGGGGCTCGAGTAGCCCAGATGGCCTCAGACTGCCTTTGCTGCTGAGCATGGCCTTGAACTTCTGATGCTCTTCTCCCACCTCCTGAGAGCTCCACGCATGCTGGCCAAGCGCTGGACCAAACGAGCTACATCTCTAGGCCCTCTTTGGCTCTTTCTACATTACATGCTGAGGACGGAACCCAGGGCTAGGAGAGTATTCTATCACTAAGCTGAGCTTTATTCTCAAGATTTGTACACAGAAATCACTTTTCGTGTTCTTTGCCTCCTGTTCCTTCTTCTTTAAACTCAGAGTCTCACTGTGCTCCCCCTGGCTGTCTTAAACTTCCTGTGTGGACCAGTCTTGCTTCAAACTCATCTACCCAGCTCTGTCTTCAGTGTGCCTGTTATGTTTGGAGGAAACACAATGAGGAAGAAAATAATATTTATGCTAAATTTCCTTACATCCATTGTTCTAATAAAAACTACAAAAATAACGTCAACTTATAAAGATGGAAGAACATTTACTTTTCCTTTTTGAGATAGGGTCTCTCACACTGAAGGCCCGTCTGGTCTGACACTTATAATACAGTCCAGAATGGCCTTGGACTTGATGCAATCATCCTGCTTCAACCTCTCAAGTGCTGGGATTATGGATGTGAGTCATCCCATGTTCAGTTTAAATCCAATGTTTATGAATTTTTTTGTCTGCAACAAATGTGTTTTCCAGCTTGCAAATTCCAATCATTAGCATTGTAAAGTATACACATTGAAAGTTGCAAATGGCTGAATACCACAGCATCAGAACAAAAGAATCACCAGTGGGACAGTGACAGATCCTTTAAAAAGGAGTGAATAAACACAGACTTTTCCTTCCCATCTATTCAGTCAGCCCCGGTCTGCTAGCCTTAATGTAACTGCAGGGGCAGTTAGCATTCCTGGGGCTCTAAGACTCTACTCTGTTCTGGTCACAGCAGTCCTGAACACCAAGCTGGGAAGTATGTTTGTATTCATGTTTTATTTATGCAGGTGGTAATCAAAAAAACAGGCAAGGGCAGGCAAGATGGCTCAGAGGCACTTGCTGCAAAGCCTTGGGACCTTCATTCCACTCCCAGAACCCACACAAGGAAATAAAGAACCAAGTACACAGGGTTGCCAGCTGACTTTCACACAAGCACTGTGGTACATACACACACACACCCCACCTTCATCATCATAAACATTTTTAAATAAATAAAATATTGATTAGGAAACCAACCAAACAAAAATAGATATAGTAGTTCCCTCAAGACTTAAAAGTCCCAGATCCAGGAGCAGAGTTGACTGACACTTGGGACTAGATCCTGAGTACTGTGGGACGCAATGGCGCTTTAAAGCTAGGCATGTTTGCAGCCTAGTGCCACCATTCCTGGTGATTCTCTGCTTAAACTTTTTGTTTTGTTTTGGTTATGGGAGACAAGGTTTCTCCATGTAACAGCTCTCTTGCTGGCCTAGAACTCATAAAGATCTGCCTGCCTCTACCTCCCAAGTGCTGGGACTAAAGGCCTGTGACACCACCACTCAGTTTACTCAAAGTTTCTTAACACATTGTGTTCATCCTGTAAAATGGGATTCCTGTTATCCTGCCTTTAAGTCTGTCTGCAGAATTAAATGAGGTAACACCAGCAGAGTGGATGTCCCCATCAAGCAGCCCACTTTTCAGGACAAACATGCTGTCAGGGCAGTTCTTTAGGTTTATACAGCTCCAAAATTAGACCTTCTAATCAACGGGCTAGAGTCTGAGTCAGACACAAACTATTTCTAACAAAATGCACCAGATCCTTCCCTCTTCGGCCTGTAGTGAAACTCCTGCTGGCATGAAGCCATGACTGAAAGCCATGTCTCTGTCACTGTGGCATGCTACAGTTGTCCCTCAAATAAGCCTACAAAATAAGACTTATCCTCAAGGGAAGTAAGAGGGTGCTAATTTTTTTTTTTTTTTAGAGAAAGACCTTTGAAATAAAAGATAAACAATTTTACTGTGTCTAATTTTTAAAAGATCAAATATAAAGCAAATATAAATAATATTTGGGACTGGGAAGATGATTTAGTGGTGAAGAACACTTACTGCTCTTGCAAAGGACCCAAGTTCAATTCCCAGCACCCATCTGGGATGGCTCACAATTGCCTATAACCTCAGTTCCAGAGAATCTGAGGCATCAGATCTCCAAACATATTCAAACAAAAATGAAGATACTCCATATACACATATGCATAATTTAAAAAGTAATACAAACAAATCCTCAGGTGAGGTTTATTTCCAAATACATTTTTAAATAGTTATTTATCTAAACAGATAGGACGCTGGCACATGCCTCTATCCCAGCACTCTGGAGGCAGAGGGAGGTGGATCTCTGAGTTAGTGGCCAGCCTGGTCTAGGACAGCCAGAACTACATTGTGAGGCTCTGTCTCTAAAACAAACAAATACTCTAAGTTCTCCCAATTAACAATACATTCCTTAATTAACTGATAGAAATGAAAGAGGGATGGTATGGTAACCACATAAGCCTTGAATCTTGGTAATTTAACTGGGAAGGCCCAAGGAATGTTTTTTTTTCTGTGTGTGTGTGTGTGTGTACTGTTTATGTGCTGTAAGCATACATAAATCTACTTGTGCATGTGTATATGGAAGCCTGCTTTCCTTGTGTGTGCACAAGTATGTGGTATATGCATGGGTGTGCAATATATAGAGGCTAGAAGTCAGTGTAGGACATTCCTGGTTCATCCTACCATCCCCAGATTCTAGGCTAGCATCTAAACTCAGGTCCTCAGGCCTGTACTTCCACAAGACCAAGACCTTTGAAGAAAAGATAGCACAGCAGTTTCACGGATTATACTAGGATACAGACTCAAGCTGGGAGTACTTCTGTCCAGCACCTGTTTGTCACACACTTATTACCCACAGTCCTGTGACCTACAAAATACAAATTACCATTAGTAATTTAATGTTCATGGTTAGACATCAGCATCCTAAAATCTCTCACATTTTAACATGCCACCTCTCCCAGCAACTCCATGTCTAAATAAGCATAAATATTCACCACCACTTGTTTATCCAAATTCATCACTAGAGTTCTTAGGGGGTTTCTTTTTATTTTGCTTTAGAGACAAGGTCTGTGATACAGACCTGGGGAGCCTGGAATTCTTGCTATGTAGACCAGGTCCGCACGTTTTTGTGGTGGGTTTTTGTTGCTGTTGTTTATTTATTTTCCCCTTTGAGATAGGGTTTCCTTGGCTGTGCTGGATCTTGATTTACAGACTCAGAGAGATCCACCTGCCTCTGCTTCCTGATGCTGGAGTCAAAGGTGTGCACCACCACCAATTGGCAAATTTTGTCATGCTATGTGGTCTAGTCTGGACTGGAATTTTACTTGCCTCTGCCTTCTACATTGCTGAGATCACGTTGGTCCACAATGCCTGGCTTCCTACCACAGGAATTTGGGGATTGAACCCAGGGCTTCACGCATGTGAAGCAAGCCCTCTACCCGCTCGACCTATTATCCTCAGACTGGTAAAAATGTTTATTTATTTTCATTCCCAAATGCTTTTAAGTCAAATCAACACAGTCAAATTATAAAATTATCAAAAACATTTCAACCACCTTAATTTAAAAATGCTATATTTAAAAAAGAAAAGTATTAAAATTTAACATTTATTTATGAGTGTCATACACCAACAGGCTTCACATACTTTAATGTTTTTACAGAATGAACAGCAGGGGTAACAGCGCTTCCAAAGTATGAGCCAACTTTCTGATTTCTGTTTCATTCTGCCCAAATATACTTGAGACTTTTTAATTGTTTCCTAACATGGGGGGGTGGTCTCACTGGGTAGTTCAGACTGGCTTCAAACTCAAAATCCTCCTGCCTCAGCCTTCTAAGCACTGGGCACTGTTGCCCAGTTAAAAAATAAAACAAAAACAAAACATGCGCGTGCACACACACACACAACACACACACACACACACACACACACACACACACACACACACACACACACACACACACACACACACACACACACTCCTTAATTTCATCTTGGAATGGGCATTCCAGTTTACCAAATGAAACAATTCTTTTCTTGAAAAGCCTGTTCTTTGACTTACATTTTACTATAAACTCAAAGTGCTGAGCATTTGAAAGCCTCTGGAAGAAACCAGATACTGTTTATAATTTACATCAACAAAGAATTCAAAATGTAATCAGTTCTATGGTGCTTGGTTTCCTAGCCACACTCATCAGAAGACAGGTTGCTCTCTGCTGATAGGCCCAACTTCCCTTTCTCGTAACAACCCTAATAGTCCCCCATACATTAATCTTATTGTGGAGCAATGTAAGTATTGGTAGTATTCCATTAAAAAACCCCCTTAAAAAAAAAAAAGTACATTCAGTCCCCAGTAATTTGTGTTTCTAACTACCTTATCACAGAACAAAAGCATGTGTGCATGAAGTGAGATAAATATGATCATCCACATCACTATTTATAGATGGTGGATAAACCATCACTACTGATCAAAGACAATTCTATATACACTGAATTTCTGCTCTCACATCCAGCTGTCCAAATCCCTAAAGCTATTTCAGAACTGAACAATTTTAACAAACAGTACTTTCAGGCTGCTCAAAGGTAATTTTGCTCTTTGGCTCCAGATGGAGCAATTGGTTCAGCTGGGCAAGTGACATACAACATAATCCAAAGCGATCCTCTCTTACTAAATTACAAAATGTATGTTTATTTCTTATGTGGAAATCTAAGAAGTCATTTCCATAGCTGAATGTTGTGGGAAGTCTTGAAATTAGTTTATTATCTAGCCAATTTCTATAAATTTCTATTGCACATTGCAAAAAATTGCTGTTACATTTGTAAAGGAGTTGACAGATTTTAAAGGCAAAAGTATTTTCATTATCATTTCCCCCCTCACTGGATACAGGGTCTATGCAGCTCAGGTTGGCCTTGAACTCACGATTTCCCGGTCTCAGTTTTTCAAGTGCTGGGACTACAGGTGTGCATCACTACCCAACCTGATTAAGAAGTTTAATGAGATCAAGGAGGAAATAAAATGCAAAAAAAAAATTTTTTTAAATGTGATGTTGTACTGAGCAAGCTAGGCCACTCCAGGAGCCTTAAGTACATCTTCCTCTTTAGCCACAGCTCCTGAGATTCACCAGCAGTAGTCCACTGACCCTCTGTCCCTGTTACTAGTCTTCTAAATGAATTTAATTCAAGACTTGGAGTTTTAAAAGGAATCCATACTAAATAGTTCATCAATACTTATCTCCGTGGGATCCTTTTAAACTGGCCATAACAAGACAAATCTGTCTCAACAGTTTTAAAATTTTGTTGTGAGCCATATATGAAGTACATACATTAATACTTCAGAAAATTTCTGATCTACGTTAAAGTAGGACCATGACCTATTTTTTTTTAATTAAAAATGAGGCCACTGAAAAAAACCTACAATGACTTTGAATTACCCTATGCCAATTTTCTAGATCAAACTTTCAAAGACCATATTAGCAGAGAAGACGATCAAGATACACATTGCCAACTACCCCAAACAAGGCTGAGCACTGACTCTTGCACTCAGTGGGCTTCATTTAAGAGAATCCAACACTCGGAATTCATGCAGCTGACCCCCAATCTAAAGAAATAAAATTCTTACAGTAGGATCCTAACTCAATTTTAAGATACAAAATGAAAGGCTGTATTTGTTTTGAGAGACGGTAACCACTAAAGCCTAGGCCGGCCTCAGACCCAGAGGGATCCTCCTGCCCAACCTTGTAAGTTTTGGAATTTCAAGTCCAAGCTACCATGTCCTGCTGGAAGACTTATAATAAAAGTGGATAACAATGTTAAGACATCTCAAGTCATCTTTCTACCCCGTGTGTACCTTGAATGCAATTGTTATGGATCACTAAGTCAGATTCTAAAATCTTTATTAAGTCTCTCCAGCTTAATTCATAAACCAATCAAGGTTATGGGCTGGCTATTCATGGGGACCCACAATGGCACCTATATGCATTTCTTACTGTGTGTGAAAAGGGAACTCTTAAGTGCTTGCTCATGGCTTTCTTTCTTGTAGGAAAGAGACAAGTTTTCACATGACCAAACCAAAAAATGGTGATGCAGCTGATCTTAATTTTGCAATCTATTTTAAAATTTGAATCTGAAAATAACACTGAGACTTTAGACAATGCACTCATCCCAAACTCACCAAAAACACTTTAATCTCTCTCCCCCCTTCCCTCCCTCTCTCTGGCTGTCCTGGAACTAAGTAGAGCAAGCAGGCTAGCCTCAAACTCACAGAGATTCATCTCTACTTCCTGGGTGCTGGATTAAGAGCATGTGCTACCACACCTGGCTTTTTAGATCTCATTATAAACTTTGGTTTTCCAATAGATGATTCTTATATGACTTTTTTTAATTATTAAAGTAGAAATAACTAAGGATATGTCATTGGTAGAGCATTTGCCTATTTCAGTGCAAGACCCCAGTTCAATCTCCAGTACTACAAAATAAACAGTGGAAACCACAAATGAGCTAGTCACAACTTAAAATTTAAAAACATTTTTGAAGACAAAACTATAAAGCATTGCAAGTTTTTATAATCACTCAAAACCAGTTATAATGTATTATTGTCTTTATACAGTATATTTGTAAATTGCTTTTCTGGTGGATAAAAAATGTGGATTATAGTTTTTAATCTTAATTCCTAAATTATATGCATATTTATTTGGTCACTACTTTTGACTAGCCCGGCAAAAATAAGTTACTTAAAACTCTTACCAACCAATGGAAGCTGTGTCATGAGTTACTAAAGAACACATTTAATATATAAACACAAAGGTTAGCCATCCTTTTCCTAGGTCGGGAATGTAAACAGAAGTTCACCACAGTTGTCTGTGAAGAGTTATTTATTAATTGTTCCACAATAGTACTAAAGTTCATAACAAACCAAAGTACCACAATTAGACTGAAGTAAAAGAATGACAAAGAGCAAGCAGATTTCCAAAGATCCCCTCAGCCCTTCTGGATCAGATCCCCTAATACTCTGGTAACGTTTCTATTTCCCCTGCTCCTTTTCCTCTTGACATTAGAGCTACCCCTTAATACGCAACCCTTGCCCATCCTTCTTTTATTCTCTACAAACAAAGAGAAAATACCAGTCTTCCCCTTGTCAGTATAAGGTCTAAAATCAACTTTCCCTTTGCTACTTATTTACACATCCCAAGCATGACCCATTTCAAAATATAACATGCTTTTCATGTTTATCTCTCACAGTACATTTCAGCCCAGCTAGTCACACGTGGGCTGTTTAGTCTGACTCCTGTCACATAAAAAGGTATGGGCTGATTGTGCTTGCTTGCATATCTGCCAGTACATACCCAGGGTCTGCTTGTACAAGCACATCCACAGCTGGCTAATTATTATATTATTGCTAACATTTTTGTTGATGGAAACACCATTAAGCCGAAATATTTGCAAGGCGAGATGGAAAAGTGTACAAACAACCCCAAGTTCTACACAACTTATTTGACTGGTCTATCATCCAACTTCAAGGCTTTACATAACCTAAATGTTTCCCACAGACAGTGAGGAAATAAGCTGCAGATGAAGAAACTCAGTACTGGGTACATTTCAGAATATAGGCATCTTCTAGGGAAGGGATTCTCAGTAGGTGTCCATACATAAGATATATGCCTGTTGACTGACTGTAATATCATGTGCAGATGTGGACCTAGGGAGGCACTAACTCTACCAAGTACCCAGTCTGTGAACCCCAAACTATTAGGTAGTATTTCACTGCATTCGCTATCAAGGTAAGAATTTAGAACCCTTCAAGGCCAGCCTGGTCTACAAAACTGTCTCAAAAAACCAAAAAGAAAAATAAGAATTAAAATTAAAAATAGAACCTACATAAGTCAGTCACTCTCAAATATATTTTTAAGACAAAAAAAAAAAGCAGAATTTTAAAAGTGTATGTCCATTTAAATTTAAAGGTAATACCTTCATCAAAACTAAGTCCTCTCAATTTTTTTTAATAATAAAGACAACAGAATCTGTCTTTATTATTAAAGGTGCTATCTTTAATGCTATTCATTCTAAGTAATAAATTAAGGACATTAAAAAAAAAAAACTTAATTTCCTTAAAAACTCATCAGGAACTCTGGCATCTCAGAAAGTACAAGCAGATAATCAACTGCCCAGATCCCTTTCTCCATGACTCTGTGGACACCTCAAGCAGCCTGGGACCCATCTCGGCACTGACAGTCCCGCCCTGTGCCCTGTGAACTAAATCCTGCCATTCTGAGTCTACTGAGAACACAAGCCCACTAAACTCAGAAAATAATAGCCTTTAGAATGTTTTTACTCTAAAAATAGGTCGTAGTTAAAATTTCTTCCCCTTCTCTCTTCAGGGAAGTTCTGTTCAACAAGAACCTATGAATTTCGAGGCTAAGGGTTATATATGAGGCTAGCAGCTCAAACTGTTACCCAGCCAAGCTTAAAGGTCACTAAACTTATTATAAAATGCTGAGTATCAGGGATGAAAACAGTATTAAAATGGACAAGAACTTCTGCCTAATTAGTGCAATACATGAAATCTGAGGTAGATGTTTGTATCACATTTGTAATGACTAAAAATTTAAGCACATTATTATGTTCTCATAAAATTACCTCACAAACTACTGATCAGTAATTGCTGAAAAGCAGTCACCATTGTATATGTATTTCAACAGAACCTCACAGCAGTGTTCACCTCTCACCTAATGCCTTTTTTCTTTTTGAGATAAGAGTCTCAATTTAGTCCAGGCTGGCTTCAAACCTCATATATAGCCAGAGGTAACCCTTAGCCCTTAACTTCTTAGCCCTCTGCCTCCACCTCCCCAGTGCTATAAGCAGAGCTGGCTTACTCTGGTTTCTTAGAGCCAACCCTTGTGCATGCTGGGCAAGAACTATCAACTGACCTACCTATGTTCCCAGCCCATATATAGTCTAATGTCTTAAAAACAAAAAGGCAGACAAGTGGGTTTTGAAAATTGTCTGTTTGAGCTAATCTGGGGAAAGCAAGCTGTTTAGAGAATCAAGTAACTGGAGTTGGCTTGAGTGAAGCTTCTGTTTAACACTCCAAAGAGACAACCAAGTGTGGGAGTAACTACCCTATCACCCAGGCCCACGCTGACTGACCTTTACTATAAATTATCTATCATTCCACATATACACATAACCTCTCAGAGCATTCTACCCTTCGAAAGATGTGCAGCTTTTTGTTTTAGACAAGGTCCCATTGGGGCCATCCATGGCTGACCTAAAATTCAGTTGTTTGTAGACCAGTCTGGCCTTGAACTCAAGAGATTCACCTGTCTCTGCCTCCCCAGTGCTGGGACTAAGGAAGGGCATGGTCACCAGGTTCAGCTTCTTTTATCATTTAAAGTTAGTGTTTATTTTAAATTCCTTTACTGCATCTTCTGTATTACAATTTCACCTTTCCCTTCTAATACCTATACTCTCAATTTTTTAACATGTTAACTGCAATTTAGTTTCCTTTTTCTTACTAAAAATGCTCAAGACCATTTTAATCCATCATTCTGTAATTTTATTATAACCCTTTGAGGCAAAAGGATATATAACACCTTGAGCCAAAATATTGCAATATGACTTTAAATAAAGCCTCAATAAATAATCTCCCTAGGATAATATTTAGGATGGTTAACCTAGTTTCAATGTGTAATTTACATATTAGATTTCTATTCTTTATATTATTGTGCACCTCAAACAAAATATTCAATGCATTTTCATATAAACCTAGAAAGACAAAATACATTAGAAATAGAATGCAAACTCCTAAATTACAATTTATACCACTAATGTGAGTATTTTATAAAAAGTAAGGTAATCCACAGGAAACTGAAAAATATGACTAAGTGATACCTCCTTTCTTCAATTTTGTGATTAACAGGGCTTTTATTGGTAGTAAACTAGAGCAAACAATCAGAATAATACATATGTAGTATTCAGTACACACAATAAAAGTTAAAGAAATTCAAAACCTGTATAAAACAAAAGAGAGAGATCATACAGCTTAAGAGATACAGGGTAAAGGTCCTCTCCATCCTTTGATCACACTTGTCTCTGTACCCAATAGCACTTACTGCACTTAGTAAGACATACAGACATTTTAGTACTGAGTGTATTAAAAGAATTAAACACATTTCTAAGAATCTTTCAATGACAAGTTGGTACCCTTTAGCTAACTAAAGCTAAAGGAAGTTGGGAAAAGGGAATTAACTAGTATTTTGTAACCATTTTTAATAATTTCTTATTTTCAAAACACTGCTTTTATAACAGAAGTGTTTTACACTTGCACAATATTAATTACTTTATTATACATGGAAGCCTGTGGTAGGCTGATTACACAATAAGACTGCAAACAACCAGTGGTACTTTTCTGACGTCAGAAGAGTTCATAAGACTGAAACATCACCAAAAGTACATAAAAAACTCATCAGCATAAACATCAAAGTACATTAAAAAATATAATCAGGAAAAAAAAATACAATTGCTAAAGTGGTTTAGAGCAGAGCCACTGCCTATCAGTAGCTTCAAATGGCAATTAGCGTTCATAGCAAGTATTGTTGACAAGATTCCTGTACAATACTGACTAATACACCCCTTCAAAATGTACAGTAAAGGCTGCAATTTCACAAAGAGTTCTGATGTCATTAGTAAAATATACACTCTTGTCGCTTACACAAGTTACACTACCAGGTGGAATTACAACCCTTCAATATCTATAGCCTGTTCATGGAAATCTGTATTGGGTTCTTTTTTTCCCAAAAAAAATAAAAAAAGTGAAGTCAGGGATGTTTACCCTATTGTTCAGTATTTAGATGCCACAAGACAAATAAAATGCATAATCAATAATCTACTAGGTGATAAATCGCTCTAAAATTGAAACCATCACGACAGGGAGAAGGATCAAGAAGGCCTATAACTTTAAGAGGAGTTAAGAACAAGTACCCAAACCCAGAAGTGAAGGTGGTACTATTGTAATAGCACAAGTGAGAGAATGTCTTCGGCCATGTACAATGAATAATGCATACCCCAAATTCCAATGTATTACGTGAATACAACTTATTTTCTAATACTGAAGCCAACCAACCACTTGGGTTTTAACACTGTACTAGACATTAACAGAATCACTTAATGGAATTACAGCCTTGTTACAGTTGAATAAAGAGGGTGCTTCCCCCCCCTTTCTTTTATTAAAGCTATCATTCCAGGCTTTGATCAAAGATCCAAGAATATTTGTTCTACCAAGCTGGAATGAATGTGGGTTTGGAAGTTTGGAGTACATTTAAGAGCTGCAACAAAATATAGGTAGCCAACAATCTCAGAATTTTGGATCAGCCCAGACAGAGATAGCATTTGAAATGTTTTCGATCCCTTACTTAAATGATGAAATGTATACTTTATCAGCCCAGAAAGAGCAATCTGAAATGTTTAAGATCCCTTAACTTAAACAATGAAATGTGTATCATACTATTTGTAAATTGGATATTCCATTACGGTGATAACGTACAGAATTCCCATGCGTTATTACTTTCCTGAGAGTAAAGCAATTAGAATAACCTTAATCCTAGCAACAAAGTTTTTTTTTTTCTTTTTTCTTTTCTCTTTTTTTTTTTCCTGTAGTTTTGTTTTTTTGTGTTTTTTTTTTTTTTGCATTTAAAACTTTTGGGCTACTCCCTGACAATCTATACATGTAAATTTGATTGCTAAACATTGTCACTTTGAATGTCAAACTATTTTTAATCTATTGATTTCGATTAAAAATCATAATACAAACAGCTAAAATCACACTAACAAAATAAACTAAATATGAAAAGTTGCATTGAAAGGGCATTACATTATTCTTAATAGGATCGTGTAGAAACATTCCAATGGCAGTGTTCTCAAAATAAAACAAAATTACATTAGAAGACTCCCAGCCTGGTCACTCGAGACCTTACCTGTAACTCTGGCTGGTGGGTGTCTTTACTCTTGTACTACATGGCTCACTTACATCAGACATCATATTTGTATACCCTGAGAAATCTGACACTGAAGTCCTTACTCTATGGTCCACTTCTCCATTAGAGTTAGTGATAAAGGTCATTGGCACCCTGCTGCCCGACTTAAACTGAGAACCAAATGCTTGTGCAAAGTTCTCAATCTGGTACGTTGTTCTAGGCTCTATGTCTTTCTGAGGATCGATCTGGCTAGCTAACTCCTGAGATGGAATCTGAAAGCTTGTTGAGGACTCTAAATTTTTCTGTTGTTCCTTCTGGCTAGTCAATTTCTGAGATGTGGACTGGAAGGCTGATGATGTCTCTAAGTTCTTCTGAGAATCTATCAGATCATCCAGCTCCTGGGAAGGTGTCAACTGCTGATGTGTAGCATCCAAAGCAGATAAATAAAGACCTGGTTGAGATCCAAACAACATCCCAAAAGGAGGCTTTGGCAACGAAGATGGCAACACTGAGGTAACAGATTGGCCAAAACCACACTCCAAAGGAGATGTAGTGTATATCTGTTTTTCTGGAAACAAAGTGTGGTTGTGGAGAGGTGAAGATAAGCTGACAAATTGGAAACCGTGTCCAAGAGTAAAACCTGCATTAGTGGATTTTTCAAAAGCCTGCTGGAGGTATTTGGAGTATTCTTGTAACATGCTTGTTTTATCATTTGAAGGTGTTTGGGTGCCTGGGCTCAAATTTTCTTCTTGAACCAATTCTGAGTGTTCTGAGGCATGTAAATCCACTCGTGGTTCTGTTAAATTGAAAGGATCCTCTTTCTGTGTTTCTGATTTGCTAGAGTACTGATCCAAAATACTTTGTAAAACCTCGTCAGGAATTCCAGACTTGTCATGACAAGACTTAATTTCAGCATTTAGAGCTGAGGAGTCAATAAGTGACAATGGCGCCTCATTGTCCAAAACACTGACACCTGCAGACTGAATGACTGACTGTTGGGAGACCATGTGTCCTACATTTATAGAAAAGGCACTGTTGCTGCTGGCAGTTGGTAAGTATCTTCTCTTCTTTGAAAATTGCATGGCATCATCATAATTACTACTTATCTGGCCTTGTTTGCCACTTGTACTCTGGAGAAGACCAATGGTCTCCACACTATTATTGGAGACTATGCCAAGTGAACCACTGGGTTTACCAGACAAGGATTTCTGTCCAACTACATCTGGTAATGGTGACACAAAATTAAGGTAGTTTTTATCTGTATTCTTTCTGCTGCCTTTCTTAAAGATCAGTTTTGGCACCCTTTTCTGTAGTTCATCTATTCCAGTGCCAATTATGCCTCCACTGGTAGACACAGTAGGCATTTCTACTGAATAACTCTGCATGTTTGTACTGTTTGACATCTGTGACTCGTTCGTTTTGCCAGTCTTATGTTCCTTATTTTCAACAGCTATGCTTTTTGACTTCGATTTTCTCCTTGAAGAACTTGTATTTCCCTGAGACAACACAGCCAGATTACCCATATTATTATGGTTTGATGACCCAGGTTCTGCACTAGCGGCTCCTTTTGCTATGGCTTCACCACATGTGCGCCTGTGCTTCAACAATCTGTCAGTCCTTGAAAAATACTGTTGGCAAGTGTCACATTTATATGGCTTTTCTCCACTATGTGTCCTCTTGTGTCTCTCCATATGGTACTTCTGAATAAACTTCATGCTGCACTGATCACAACCAAAGGGTTTCTCTCTACTGTGAATTTTCTCGTGTCTCTGCAGTAGGTATTTCTGAATGAAACCCATACTACACTGGCTGCACTGGAAAGGTCTTTCTCCTGTGTGAATGAGGACGTGTCTCCGCAGGTGATAGGAGCTCCGGAAAGCAGCACTACAGTGATCACAGATATGAGGTTTCTGACTTGGGGAGAGGACGGCACCTTCTCCATCTCCAACCAAAGGTTTGGAAGATGCACTTGGCTTCCTCTTGGCTTTGATTCCCTGAGATTCTGGCTTTGGCCTCTTTGCCTTTTTGACGTTAGTGTCCTGCTTTGGCTCCTCGTTGCCATGGTCATCAGTTCTGCTACCGCTGCTCAATAATACATCACGGTGGTGCTGGGCTGGTTGTTGCTGGACATGCTGGTGGAGTATACTGAGGTCTTGGATGACGCCGTGGCTCCCCCCTTCCCCGCCTCCTAGGCCTGGTGATCTCTCTTCGGCCCCAGCGAACAGACCCCCATAGTGGTGGTGGTGATGATGGTGGTGGGACTGCTGCTCCTCGGGATCCGCAGGTTTCTCCTGTTTGATGCTCACCAAGGACTGCAAGAATCCCCAGGAGGTCCTCTGTGAAGGGAAGGCCGCGGCTGACGCCGCCGGCTCCTTCTTGAAAGTCATGTCCGGGGCTGGCGGAGGGGGGGGCTCTGCGGCCGGGGCTGCGGAGGTAGAGGAGGATAACACGCACTGCGGGGGAGGGGCGGCCGTCCCCGCCGGCCGGGTGAAGCTGGTGACCGGGGGGAGCCGGTGGTTGAACATAACCATACCCTGGGGAAAGGTGTGCTCCATCTCTGCTCTCCTGCCGCCGCCGCCGCCGCTGCCGCCGGAGCTGCCGCCGGAGCCGCTACCACCGCTACTGCCGGGACCGCCGCCGCCGCTGAGGAACCCGCTGCCGATTTTCATACCCCGGAGGAGGCCTGGCTGCGGAGAGGAGGGAAGAAGGGGAACGGCGGTAGGGCCGGGCCCCGGGCCGGGACCACCGCAGCGTTTGGGACCCGCCGCGCCGCCGCCCAGCCCGCACCGTGCCCGGAGCCCGTCCGCAGCCCCGTCGCCTCCGGCCCGGCGCGCTCGGCCCCGCGGCCTTCCTGGCCGCCCCCGCGCCCGCCCCGGCCCGCTGGCCACACTTACGGGTTCCGCCGCCGCCGCAGCCGCCGTCGCCTCCAGTTAATAAAAATAACGCCGTCCTCTCCACAATGGAATTAAAAGCCTCTCCGCTTCTGCGCAGCCGCGGCGCAGTGTCTTCTGGGAACTCCTCGACCGGACCGGAGGAGAGCTTTGCGGATTCAGTGCGCCTGCGCCACAGTTTCCGCCTGGCCGGCCTGTCAATCAAGAGGGCGGTTGGGCGGAGCTGCTGGGGGCTGGGCAGGAGGGGCGGGGACTTAGGGCCCTACTGCGGAGGGGCTTCCGCAGCGAGGGGTGGTGATTGGGTGGTTGAGTCGAGGGGCAGAAAGTGGCTGAGGGTTTCTGGGGAAAAGACGCTCAGGAGGTGGAACCCGAGGGGCGGGAAGTCGGGGGACGCCGGGAGAGCGTGATGCAGCGTGGCGTGGGAGCCGTAGAGAAAGGGTTTGGAGAAGGTGGAGAAACTGAGAACTGAACTTTGGCATTTTCTTCACTTCGGGGTTTGTGATCTAGGTATTGAATCAAAATTAAACCTAGAAAAGGATTCTTTGAGGCACTTGTGATTCTGTCTGAAAGCATTTAAACCCGTAATAGCATTGATTACAGATACCTGTTACTCCTTCCTTTCAGATGGGGACAGTAATAACACGTGTCTTTGCACTTACTGGAGGAGACTTTGAGACCGCCATAGAGGTACCGTTGCAAAAAATTGTCTCACTGCCAACCTACCTGAAGGCTACTGCAAAGGGAAACCACGTGTAATCCCAGGTGCAGCCGCCCTGTAAAACACGCCCACACACACTTCATCATCAGATGGTATTTAAATGCCACATACTTTCTCAGCTGCCTGAGTTTGTCACATTGGTTGCTCTCTAGCCTCATCTGTAAAATATTGCCCCTCATTAATTTCTAAGATCTCTGCTAGGATACGTATCCCACCCTCCTGACCCCTTCAGTTAAAAAGTGCCTAGAAACTCATGCAAAATTGCCCATTATCCAATGGGGGACATGAAGTAAAAACCTTAAAATGAAAGTTCTGCTAACAAGCTGGGCCATACCTTTGATCCCAGCAGGAGGACGTAGAGTCTGGCAGATCTTGGAGTTCGAGGCCAGCCTACAGAGCTCGTTCTAGGACAGCCAGGGCTGCACAGAGAAACTGTCTCAAAAACCAAAACAACAGCAGCAAAAACAAGCAGCAAAAACCAACAAAACCAAGTAAGTATTTAGTGCCAAATAAATACTTACAGTGAGCGTACAGAAATCTAAACCAGCAGCTTTCCTAGATGTATTTATATATCACTGACGTTTTTAATAAAAGGATATAGACAATAGTTGTTTACATAGTATGTTTTCTTAAACTGTTCATTTTTTTTTCAGTGTTTCTCTGGATGACTTCTTATAATTAAATGACTTCCCTGAGAAATTTCACAGTTGAAACCATGAAGATTATTATTTACTACCCCGGCCTCTCTGAGTCTACCCGGAAAAGTTAAAAACTGTATGAGTATTTGATGAGGTATTGTACCTTTTTAACCCCAGGCAACTACATTTAAGTATTTCCTGAAACTGTCAAGTGTAGCTAAGTGTTAAATTCAGAAACTTCAGGCAGTAACATATTAGTCAATGCCAATGAGAAATGAGGCTGTCCCTTTATTTGGGGTGTCAGTATTTAATAGTAAGCTGGGATGCATATAAGCTAGTCCAAGCATGAAGGGCAGTAGGACCCTCATATGAAAAGCCACCTCTGTCCCTCAGTTATCAAGATAAGAAAGCTGTCATTTCACCCATTCACTCTGTCAGCCTTGAGCTACTCCAGGCGACTTACCCCTCTGTGCTGTACACCACATACATCAAGAAGATGAAGAGACCCCGTAAAATAAAATGGAGGGGAAAAGCTGTTAAGGATAATCATTCCAGCAGTGGAAACACCTGAAATAAACTTTCCTGGGAACAGACAAAAGAAGACACACTTCATCAAGGTCGATTTATTTTCCCGTTTTTCACCATTAGGAGCTGTACCTTGAGCATTTATATGACAACACACCAGCACATCACTTACACTGGTTGTGCTATTCGATTCTTTAGTGATAGAAAATAAAAATAGCATCCAACTACATAGAATTGTAATTAGGAAAATCAATATATCAGTTTCTGGAAAGTGGATAGGTAATGAAAAAAATTAAGACTCAGGATACTGCCAAAGTAATACTAGAAATAGCACTAGACTTGAATATATCAAAGCACTACTTTAGGCTGTAGCAACGTCAGTATATTTGTTAAAATCGTTGATGCTATAAAATTGGGAGAATAACTAAAAGATAGTTCAGTGGTACTGTGCCTGCCTGCTCTGAGTAAGGCTATGGGCTCAAACCCCAGTACCAGGAAAAACAGCCTCCCCTGAACCCTCAAAACTAAAGACATAAACTTAAATAAAAGGGGGCTGCAGCCAAAGCCTCAACAGTTACAATCACTTGTTGTTCTTGCAAAGGATCCGGGTTCAACCCCCAAGGAAGGGCTCATGCAGGCATTGCATGATGCAAGAAAATTCATTCCCATAAAGTAAGTCTTCAGAAGAAGATAATCAGTATGAATTGTCTGTTTGAAACAGTCTCACTATTTAGTCAAGGCTGGCCTTACATTCCTATTCTGCCTCCCAGACGCGAAATCACAGGCTTACATCACCACTGGAGGGAGCGGGAATATTTTTAAAAATAACACTTAATTTTTAAAAAGATTCTGTTTGTTGGAGACAAGATCTCTCTGTGTAGACCAGGTTGTCCTGGAATTCACAGAGGTGCACCTGACTCTGCCTCTCAAGTGTCTCCCTAGTGTTTAGGATTACAGGCACCAGCTACCAACACCAGGCTAGATATTTTGTTTTTTAACTTTATTTTATGTGAACAGTTGTTTTGTGTGCTTGTATGCATGTGTACCATGTGCAGTTCTGGTACCAAGGAGATCAGAAGAAGGTATCAGATGCCATGGAAGTGGAATTACAGATATTTGTGAGCCAGTGGGTGCTGGAAATGGAACTGGGGTCCTCTGGAAGAGTAACAAGTGCTCTTAACTGCTGGGCTCTGAATCTTACCCTCTCCAGCTCTGGCAGTTAAGATTTAAAAGGGCTGGAGATGTTGCTCATGGTAGAGTGTTTACTTAACATGTACAAGGGTTTGATTCTCTGGTTTGCCAAAAAGTGGAGGCTTTTGTTTGTAACTCAGTCAGTGGGTTTAAAATATCAGTTTGAGTTAAAATAAAATTTTACATTATTAGATTTCATGCTACAATCTAACTATATTCTATATGTGCTAACTAGTCTTTAGCTTAGAAATGTTTGATTAATTTAAAAATACAGATTAGCTGGGGCTGGTGGTACAGACCTGAAATCCCAGCTACCCTGAAGGTTAAGGCAGGGGAGTCAAATGTTCAAGTTCAGTTGGTTAATTTAAGGAAATCCTGCTTCAAAATTAAAAAAAAAAAAAAAAAAAAACCAAAAAATACAGAAAGGACTGGGGATACAGGGTGGTGGTAGAGCTCTTTTGTAGCATGAGTGATGCCCTAAATTTAATCCTCAGCACCAGTCAAAATAAGGAAAATTGTAAATCGCAAATTAAACCTCACTCTTGTAGACCAGGCTAGCTTAGGGTTCAAAGAGATCTACCTCCCTCTGCCTTCTGAGAGCTGGGATTAAAGGTGTGCTCCACCTCCCCCGATCCAAAAGTCGCTCTTGAACCTAAAACTCTTGAGCCAAGAGGTGTGATGTACAACTTTAATCACAGCGCTGGAGACCCAGAGGCAGGCAGAAGAATCTCTGTGAGTTCAAAGTTAGGCTACATAACGAGTCCAAGGCTTGTCAGCTCTATACAGAGAAATTGTCTCAAAACATAAAACAAAACCTAAAGATCTTAATATATGAAAGTTAATAAAACTGATCTGTCAGGCCAGCAAGATGGTTCAGCAAGTAAAGGCGCAATCAATCTTTCTTCTACCCAGCTTTCCAGCCTCATTTTTTCTTTACTGTGTATATGTATGTGCCACAGTGGCATGTGCCAGCTTTAGTCGGGTCTCTTTTTGTACTACGTGGGTTTCATGAGTCAGACTCAGGTCTTCAGGCTTAAGACTTTATCCACTGAGTTATGCCACTAGGCCTGAGTCATTCAGATTTTATTAATGAAGTAGGGCTATTTTACTTTGTGTAATAAATGAATTCCTCGATCCAATCAAACTTCCTGAACATTACATAATCCACATTATGATGTCTATATTAGAAACCCAGCTGAAATCTATAGATTGAAAAATCAAATAATTCTTCTGTGACCATTCATGTAATTTATATGTAATTTTGAAAGGTCAGTTTTCTCTAAAGGAAGAGTTAAGAGAAAATCATGTGTTCCCTCACATTCTGGTACACGGAGAATATTAAGGGTAACCCTGAGTTCTTCACTGTGCTTCTGTTACCTATTTTACATTGTGATATGTTTAACCCTCTCCTTTTTGAAAAATCTACATTCAGCTTTTTCTTTTTCTCTTTGTTTGTTCCTCTATGAGACAAACTTTACCTATGCCAAGCAGACCCCAGCTGTGGCTTCCACAGACCACACAAAGGTTTGAAGAAGTTTGAAGCTCAAGACATCCAGGGGTTCTGCGGCCCTCTTTGAGGTGTCTCCCTGATGCTGCCATAGCAGGGGAAAGCAAAACATCAAAGTCATACCCATTTGTCTATAGGTCCAGCACAGGGTGGAATGTCCCCTATAGCATCACCAGCTACCGGCGTTCTGATCACATATTGATAGCTAACTTGAGATCTCTGAACACATTTCTTCTCCAATGATAGAATCAAACAGAAACATTTAGGGCATTAGCATCTGGAGTCATAATGATTAATTGCATTTATATCCAGCAGAGAAAAATACTTTTAAGAACAGCTGGAGGGAACCAGCTGCCAGTCTTTAACTGGTACTGAGATTTCTGGAACTCCCACACCAACTTTCTGTCTTACTACACACTGCCACATTTCCAGAATGAAACAGCCCTCACACCTGAAGAGTGCTTCCTGCCAGGACATCCACAGGCATATCCATCCAGCATCTATATGGGCCAAGACAGAAATAACATATAAATGCATTAACCTATGGATATACTAGTTTCCCCAGCATTTTAGTGACAGAAATGGATTGGCAGAAAGCACCCAAAGGGTAGCCAGATTCCTGTGAACAGGTGTGTGCTTTGTGGGTCAGAGCCAGGACCAGTAAAAGAACACGGTAGTCACATCTGATACTGTACAGGCGCTAAATATAGCGACAGAAGGGAAAGGGAAAAACACACTCTCTCCTCGCTTATCTGTGACACGCTGAAAAGCCAGGCAGCTTTCTGCTTGTTTTCACAGTTACAGAAGTTCACTGAGCCACAGCTGTGATGGAGTTGGTGACTGATGTCTGTTATTTTATTTTTTCTTGATTCCTCTATGCTTCTAGTGTCCATTTCATGACTATTACAAAGCCAATACCTTTGATGTGATAAGAAGTTCTTTCTTGGCCTTACAAACAGCTGGGTGGTGTCACTCCACAAACACAGGAAAGTGACATATAATGCTAATGTATGGATAGCCTTTTCCCTGTACTTTGATTTATATAACTCCGTTCGTTCCTCACTTCTACACTGCAAAATAGGCGGCAGGAGCATTGCTAACTTTATTTTATGTAAGGAGGAGGCTTTGAGGCTTGCTCCAGGTGTCAATACTGACAAGTTGGCAGAGCCTTTGCCTCCTTATGTAATACACGTTCCATGCCTTAAATAGACCATCCATGGTTTTAAGTCGCCAGCTTCAAAGTGATACAGTTGGTGAGAACCTTAACATTTAGATTTGTGGAGTTAGGGTGTAGCTGACTCCGTGCAGGGCTAGCGGGGTGTAGACAAATCCCTGGGTTTGATTTCCAGCACCTCATAAAACCAGATGTGAGGGAACATGCTTGTAATTCCAGCACTGATGGAGGCAAGAGGACCAGAAGCTAAGGCTATCCATAGCGACATAGCTAGCATCTTTGAGGACAGCCTTGGCTACATGAGACTGACTCAAAATAAAAATTATAAAACATAAATAAGTATCAGGCTTACTAAAAGCATATTATAGCTGGATGTGTTAGCTCATGCCTGTAATCTCAGCGTTTAGAGGAGGCTGGAGGTTCCAAATTGAGTATAGCCTTGGCTACTTACGAAAGTATAGGCCAGCAAGACCCTGTTTCTAAAATAATTTTTTAATTGGAGCAAACAAAAGCATGTTGTGGGGTTTTGTTTTATTTTTTTTATTGTGCTGGCTTTTGTTTTGTGACACTAGGAATCACGCCAGGCCCTCAAACATGCAGAGAGAATCTGTCTACTGAGCTAGTCCAACTCTTGGCCTGTAGAGATGGGGCTCTTACTATGTAGCACAGGCTAGCCTGGATCTTGCAGTCTTGCTGCCTCTTGCCTCTGCTTGCTGACTACTAGGATCACACCACCCTCACCCCCACTTGGCCTCTGGTTTTAGAGACACACTTTCCCTCACTGCAGCTAAGCCTTACCTAGCTGGCTTTGAACTCCCAGTTAGCCTCCTGTACTACATGCTTAGACACTTAAGTAGCTCACAGGGTCAGGGACTCAGTGTCCATTAATAGGCTTCAAATAACCCGGTTTTCCTTCCAATCTAGCCAGCCAAACTGGTAACCTGCTTCATAAGAATGACTCTTTAGCTGTGGGTTGGGTTTGTCTTCTGTTCTTTGCTTATGAATTTGTTCATTCTGTGACATGTACCTTCCAGTTGCTAGGAAACGCTTTTCCCATCGAAGATTGCTAGGTACCCACACAGTCAGATATTATCATTTTCTGAATTCTTTGAGTTGTTTGGTTTGGCGCGTGTGTGCGTGTGTGCGTGTGTGTGTGTGTGTGTGTGTGTGTGTGTGTGTGTGTGTGTGTGTGTGTGTGTGTGAGAGAGAGAGAGAGAGAGAGAGAGAGAGAGAGAGAGAGAGAGAGAGAGAGAGAGGTTTTATTCTGGAGTCCAGGCTGATCTTAGGATCCTTCTTCCTACTTCAGTCTCTCCTCAATTCTGGGAATACAAGCATGTTCTACCACACCCAGAATCGTTTACTGAATTTCTTTGACTATTCGGCATCTATTCTTTTTATCTCTTAAATAAATTATGCTCCAACCTACTTTCTATACTTTGGTTCCTGTTGAGGGAACCTCTCATGGGAACAAAATATCAGTGCACAAGTCTGTACATTTGAAGTTGTTCCTTGACATTCTTGACGTATTTAAATGCCCCTCAAGAGAGATGGCTGAATAAATTGTGCTACCTTCATCCTGGGAACATTAGGCAGCTAGAACAATGGGTTAAGGCTGTGTTTATTAGCTGAGCATTGTTAAACAAAAATCAGAAGAGACAAGGATATTATATAATCTCTTGTAGTTATTTTGTGTGTAGGGGGGAGATCACATATGAAGGTCAGAGGTCAACTTCTGGGAGTCTCTTCTCTCCTCTGTAGGTTCTGAGGATTAAATACAGGTCTTCAGGCTTCTATTAGCTAAGCCATCTTGGGACCCTTTTGCTTATCTCTATAAAACAAAAACACTTCCTTTTCTCACTCCAGATGTAGGGAGTAAACCGAAAAGATACACAAAGATGCTCACCAGGGGCCCTAGACTTCCTAGTGGGAAGTATGAGAAGGGAGGAGGGAAGCCAGCCACAAGCATGCCGGGAAAACTGTTAAACACCACTGTTAACAATCTATGGTCAAGCGCATCTCATGTTTTGTATCTTGCTACTGTTAATCCAGAAGACAAGATCTGTCCCTGAATAGGGATTTAAATATGTTATCCATGGGGAACTGATCCCAAGATACTCTCCCTTCTTAAGGAGCTCCCCTGCAGAATGCAATATCAGGACAGGAGAGCCAAATGACTCAGTGAGGTGGAGCATACAATATGGATATGCTGGACCAAAGAAGAGTCATATCTAGGGCAGAATGGCTCAAGATATTCCATCACACTGGGACTGGAGAGGTTAAGAGCTCTGGCTGCTCTTCCAGGGAGGATCATGGTTCAATTCCCAGCACCCACATGGCAGCTCAAAACCATCTGTGACTCCAGTTACAGTGGATCTGACACCCTCTCTGGGCTCTGAGAGCACCAGGCATGCATGTGGGAGACAGACAAGACACCCATACACATAAAAAAAAATTAATTTTTAAAAAAGACTTCATCACAATACATAGAATAGCACACAATTTGAAATTCATAAATTATTTCTGGAATTTTTCATTAATATTTTTTGACTAAGGTCAACTATGAGTAATTGAAACCAGGATGTGAAACTATGTTTGAACGGGCACTACACACATATAATAAGACAGTTAAAATCTGAAAGAAATCAGAGGTTTGGAGAAACACACAAAAATAAATATCAGGAATTTTATTGTTATATATGTATATCTCTATAAAATATACATACAATAAATCCATTTAAAAATATGTCTAAATAGTCCCACTTGTTAAAATTTATTGTAGTCATTGTATAAAATAAAAGTAATCAAGAAAAAAAAAAAAGCCTCTGTGTGTGTGTGTGTGTGTGTATGGGGGGTGCACACACACATGCGCCCTTGGCTCACTATGTAGTGCCTTAAGCACATGTTCCTGCCTCAGCCTCCTCAGTACTGGGATCACAGATGTTTGTCACAGCTTCAAGTTTTATGGAACACTGGGGATCAAGCCAGAACTTCAAGGATGATAGACAAGCACTCTTTCAACTGATAGATGAAATGAAATACGGCTGGGGAGATGGCCCTGAAGGCAAGAACATTGGCTCTTTATGGAGGAAGACCGGAATTTGAGCTCCTAATATGCCATAAAAGCCAAGCGTGACTACCTGTGCCTATAACCCCAGCAGTAAGGCCTTGGGGACAGTGGAGCGCTCTGTGACAGGCAGCCTAGCCAAAACGGCCAGTTTCCATATCAGTGAAAAGCCCTATGTCAAGGAAACAAGGGAAAGAGTGACAAAGAAAGACCCTCAAATCCTCTTCCAGAGCCACAGGCCTGTGCACAAGCCCATGTGTACAGACCCCACAGGCTCCTGGGCAGGCAACATACACACACACACACACACACACACACACACACATACACACACACAGAAATGCTTATGGTAGCTAATCATACAGTGGTCCACACATCAGTCTTTCCAGAAGAGTGGGTTGTGCAAAGGAAGTTAAATCTAGTGAAGTCTCTGCCCCCTTTGCATTGAGCATGTGATATAACTGTTTCTGAAGATCTGACTGTTGAAAGAGGAGGCGGTATGATGAGAGAGGCACCTGGGGGAGAACATGACAGAGAGAGTCTACAGGAGCCCAATCTGGAAGGTGGCTAGTGCACCTCCACCTGCCAGGAGCACAGAGCTCCCAGAGCACTTGGAAGAGAGAAAGGAAGGAAGTGAAGCTGGAGAGGGAGAAGGGTCAGTTCATGAAGGTCTGTCATGTCAGGTAAGAAGCTCAGCTATTCTTTTAAGAAGGGGGGCGGGTCATTAAAGAATTTCAATTGAGAAAGCGATGTGGTAAAACTTAAAATATAAATATTAAACTGGGGTTGAGCATGTAGCCGTGTGGCAATGTGGGCACCCCACAAGCACTATTGGAACAGACAGCAGACACCCAGCAGTGGAGGTGGCCTGAGGTAGGCCAGCTTAGATGCAAGGTGACATGTTAGGGTGGGACAGCGATAAGAGAATCAGAACCAAGGACACAGTTGTGGGCTTTTAAGTGGGCATGGAGGCTAAGGGAGGGGAACTAGTACAGAGCCAATTAAGGTGACTATGGGATTTCTGGTTTCTGTGATGGGCTGCTTTCCCAGAGAAGTAAATAGAAAAACATGCATGGTTCTTGGAGGCTGGGCTGGCTAGTTTTTAATGTCAACTTGACATAAGCTAGGGTCATCTAAGAAGAGGGGGGCTCAGTTGAGGAAACACCTCCATAAGAGAAAATATTATGCGATATTGCCTTGATTAATGATTAATGTGGGAGGGCCCAGTGTATTGTGGGTGGTGCCATCCCTGGGGCTGGTGGTCCTGGCTGCTATAAGAAAGCAGGCTGAGCAAACCATGGGGAACAAGCCAGTAAGCAGCACTTCATAGTGGTGTCTGCATCAGCTGCTGCCTCCAGGTTTCTGCCCTGAGTACCTTTGATGATGAACTGCGACATGGTAATGTAAGCCAAGCAAACTCTTTCTTCCCCGAGTTTCTCTTGGACATGATGTTTCATCACAGCAATAGAAACATTAAGACAGAGCAGGTAAGAAAATTGCATTGGGAGTGTGAATGTGATATTGTGAGCCTTTGAGAGAATGTCTGGAAGGGATGTGGATTTGGGAAACCCAATGGTAATCACCAAGTGTATAAAAGGCAATAGCTTTAGAGAGTTCTAGAAAGTATCTACCCTTCAGAGACAAGCAGAAAAAGAAAGAAAGAAAGACCTAGTGAAGAAGCAATTAGAAAATAAAAAGTGTACTTTTTGTCTGACACTTCTAATCCCAGCACTCAGAAAGCAGAAGCAGGTGGATCTCTGAATTTCTCGGCCAGCCTGGTTTACATGGTAAGTTCCAGGTCAGCCAGAACTATTTGATGAGACTGTGTCTCTAAACAAACAAACAAACAAATAAATAATAATAAAAAGGTTGTTTGGTTTTACATGGAACAGCTGAGAGCGTTCACCAGAGGGAAATGCTTAGAAGCAGAGGTTCAGGCCTTAGACTCTGAAGCCAGACTGCCTGGGTTCCAGTACTAACTCTGGCACTTAGCTATGCAAACTTGGGAGAGTTAGTTAAATTTCTTTGTTCCTGTGTCTCATCGTCTGCAACAGGTACACAATGACAACCTATTGCTCAGAGTTGGTGTAGAAATTAAGTAAATTGCACGTGTGAAGTGCTTTGAACTTTTTAGCAGTTGGGACAAGGTAATTGCTGTATGAGTGAGTGACTGATTGTCACAGTAAGATCAAATACTAAAGGACTTGAAAACACCACTGGATTCTGGACTTAGCAATTCATTCTATTTATATTTGAGTAGCTACTATATGTCAAGGCACTAAAGATAGAGTTATGAACAAAACGCTGACCTTGCCCTTGAAGGCTCTAATGTTCTGGTGAGTAGCAGTGTTTAATATAGTACACTGCTCTAGTCACCTACACCTCACGTTTCTTACACCTAGGATGCAGGACTATGTGTTACAGAAACTAATGCAAAGGGCAGAGGAGGTAAACCTCCAGGATGGAAAGTTACAGCCCCAGGATTAGACCAAGTTCAGCTGGTGTCCTAGCCTCCACACCTACCATTTCTAGGTTGTTGTTGGTGACCTTGGCAAAACACGCTTTAGAAGCATGATGGGGCAATACTCAGAGAGCAGTACAGTGAGTATTGAGCGGGCTCTATAGATCAAAACCTCTCCACAGAGGAGCAAACTAACAAAGCTATAGATTGGCTATGGCCTTGGCTTGTCAGTGGCAGAGTAAGAAATGTTGATTTAGTTAAATCAAGTGTGGTCTTTGGTCAAGTCCTTCTCCAGTACCTGTTTCCCCAGTGACTTTGCATTGTACTTTGACATGACACATCAAAGCAAGGCAGATATAAGTTGACTATCAGATATACACAGAGCAGACCCTCATTATATTATAATAATAATAGTAAAAATCAAGCTGGGCAGTGGCGGCCTGGAACTCACAGAGATATGCCTGCCTCTGCCTCCTAAGTGCTAGAATTAAAGAGAAAAACCACTACATAGCTGCTTTAAAAAAAAAAAAAAAGTTAAAGTGATTTGCCAGATATGTTTAGGGTATTACTGCTTTATAGGTCTAAGTTACAAGGATTTCAAAATACAGTTTAAATATATAAACCAGCGCCCCCTCATTTGTAAATAGAAGAGGCCTCCCGTCAGCCAGGTAGTACAGATAGAAGGGGAGGAGATTTACCAAAAAGATACTGGGCTAGCTATCAGAGTTGAATAAATAATTGCACAATTAATTCTCAGGATGGCCAGGAGGGAACAGAACAAACAGGTTCTGGTTGCTTCTCTTTTGTTCTCTGGACAGAGATGTGCCCCACAGAAGCAGGCTCTTACGGGCCCCATGAAACGGAAGAGCTTTTGAAGAGGTCTGGCTCCATTTTGCTCACTTGGCTATCAGTAGCTCCATCCCTATGGTCCAGGGAGTGAGCCACTGTGAGGGGCTCTGACTAGCCAGGTACCGCGGGGTGGCTGCCCCTCTTTCCGCCGCCCATCCACAGCCTGGGCAGGGAGAGACTGGGTTCCCTATGGTTCCATCCCCAGGACTCACAGATTAGAAGAATGGAAATAAGTGCATTTGTTTGTGAGAACTAAAGAAAGTAGCACCAACATGGAGGAAGCAGGAAGTTGAAACTGGGTCACCAGAAACCTGAGATTCTGAATTTTATTAAAGGAACAAAGAGGGCTAGTGGGATGACTCTGCGGCTATAAAGGAGCTTACCTCCCAACTCTGGGTTCTGTCCCCAGGACCCGCCTGGGAAAAGGAACCGGCTGACTCCTGCAGGTTGACCTCTGACCTCTACACTCTGCACCCCCCTCAATCAATGATTATGTGTAACTTTTTTAAAGCAAAAGAGAAAAACCACCGATTAATGAGTTGGACGCCCAAGTGTTGTACAAATTTTAGTTATAATAAAATAATTAGAGCCAGATATCAAAAAAAGGCTAAAATATTTTTTTTAAAAACCCACTATAGTTAAATTTTACTTGCCCTTTAGTTTTTTAGCCTTGGGGTTTTTGGTCATTTTTTATTGCTTTGTCTTTTTATGCCTGCCTTAAATACTTTTTTGTTGTTGTTTAGTTGTATTTGTTATACAGACAGCCTTCCTAAAGTGTTTTTATTTTCTGTTGAGGCAGAGAATCATGGGAAGAAGATACGGGATAGCCCTGAATGAGAGTTTTCCAGAGGAGAAGCGAGAAGTAGCCAGTGAGAGCAAAGGTGGGCAAAACATGGACAAAATCCTGCTCAAAAAAAGAAAAGAACAAGGTTCAAAGAAACGAAGGACCAAAGAACTGTGAATAATAAACACAGGGCGGAAATGGAACAGGACACCTGTAATAATAGTGTGGAAGACTGGGGTTTGGGGGCCCAGACTCTGGACAGAGCAGGAGACAAGTGAACATAGAAAGGATCACGGGCACTGGCTTTCAGACAGGCAGACAACCAAAAAGGACAATTCACATTCCCATAATTCACATTTTACCTATTATTGTCGTCGATATTATTATCATCATTTACAGGGTCTTATGGAGTCCACTCTGGCCTTGACTCTAATCCTCCAACCTCTGCCTCCAGAGTAATTCAATTACAGACACATTATACCGAGGGTATAAATGTGAAAAAAAAATGAGAACACACTCGTTGTTCCGTCAGGTAGCTCTCCAGTTTTCTGTGCCACACTTGTCATTCCCACAACGGTTGTTTCACCAAATCCTCTTGTGAATTTATATTATTATCATTTTATTTTATGTGTATGGGTGTTTTGTCTAAAGCATGTCTGTGGACCACATGTGTGTGTGTGTGTGTGAAAGGTAGTGAGGCACAAAGGGGCAATCAGATCTCCTGGGATTATATAGCTATAAACCCATTCCCATATGGGTTCTGGGAACTGAACCCAGGTCCTCTGGAACAGTGTTCTTAACTGCTGAGCCATCTCTCCATCCCTGCTCTGTCCTTATTTCTGAATATTTGAAAAAAATGCCTCAAACCCCCTTTAGTAAAAGATAATAATAAATACATTGTACAAAGACCAGCATCGTACCTATGCTCATGAATGACTCTCTTGACTTTATATGTGTAATAACCCATATTTCTTTCATAGTTTACTAATGTGAGTTTGTTTTTTCTTTTCTTCTTTCTTTCTTTCTTTCTTTCTTTCTTTTTTTTTTTTTTTTAAATAAGGTTTCTCTGTGTAGTCCTGGTTATCCTGGAACTGGCTCTGTACACCAGGCTGGCCTTGAACTCACAGAAATCTGCCTGCCTGTTTCCTGAGTACTGAGATGAAAGGCTGTGTCTCCCCTGCTGGCTGATGTGAATTCCTTAAGACATCTATTATTTATTAGAAATTCATCTAAAGTCTCCTGAGTTATTAAAGAATGAATGGAACCATTCGAAAAACCTGAGTAAAGAGAAAAGCTAAGCAAAGCATCATATATTGGTATGATGTAGCATTGTGCAGACATTAAAAATAATTTTCATGAAAAGTTTTAGCCATGGGGGAAACTACTTACATGCACAAGTGAAAAAAGAGAGATCCTCAAAGTGTTCGTTCAGCTACAAGAAATAAGATTTAGTTGGCCAGGTCTGGTGGTCCACATCTGTACCCCCCATACTTGGAAAGGGGAGGCAGAGGGGCAGAAGTCACCTTCTAATGCAGTTAGTTACCTTTAAATTGTAGGATTATGGAGATAATTTATCTCAACCATCCAAACCAAATAAAAACAGAAGTAGAAACATTGGGCAGAATAGAATCCTTTAGCACTGCTACTAGATGGCAAACATGAAGAAAACACCTTTCTTCTGTATTTCCATTCTTAATATCTCTCTCTGTCTCTACCTCTCCTTCTCTCACACGCGCACACCCCATAAACATCCAAACCTAAAACGTGTGACTTACCCAGGATAGCTTCTCTGCTAATTGCTATTTTTTTTTTAAAGATTTTAACTATTTTGATTTGTGTGTACGTTTCTGTGTGAGTGAATACCATACATGTTCAGTGGGTCCCGATTCTGGACAGAGCAGGAAGCCCAGATGAGGGCATTGGATCCCCTGGAGCTGGAGTAACTGGTGGTCGTGAGTCATCCCGAGTGGCTTGCTCTGAGAACCAAACTCAGGCCATCTGCAGGAGCAGCGAGCATTCCTAACTCCTAAGAATGCTCTCTTCAGCTCTACCCTCTGCCACCTATTGATGAGACACTTCTGTAACCCAGACCTTCGCTGCCAGTTAGAAGGCTGTTACTCTACACATTTACCAGAGTCTTGACAAAGTAAATTAACATCGCAGCAGGAGCTCACAAGCTGTTGTTTCTGAGTACTTCCCAGGAGACCAGAGCTGTTAGCTCCCCATTACATATAGAAGTTAAGGAGCATAGCCGTGTATGCCATTTTGTCTCTGGCAAAAGAACACAGTGGAGACAAGTGGCTAATGGGAACTGCAAAGATGCTCATTGCCTTACACTACTGTAGAATCATATAAATCGCAGTAAACAAATATCCACTAAGTCATTGCTATGGCCTATTAAAAAATGCAAGAACCAAAGAAAGCATAGTTCATCCCTTGCCATAGGCAATTATGAAACGGCAGAGTTTGGAGGGACAGAGTCCCCAGTTCAGGTGCTAAGCTGGTCTGACCTCCACCCTTCTCCTCCTTACACTCACTCATCCTGCATAAATGGCCTGGGTTACTTGACATTGGAATTCTGGTCATAGATCATTGCACCAAACCCAGGGACTGTGCTATACATGCCATACCCAGTGTTAAACTGGCTGTTACATACATTCAAAAAATTCTTGAGATGCAGAATAAGAATTCATAAGATGAACTTAAAGTTTTATCCAATCTATCCCTTTTTAAAAAGTTTTGATTTATGTGTATGTGTGTATGCCATCTGTGTGAGGATGCCAGAACCCGGAGAGCTGAAGTTAGAGGCAATTGTGAGCCATCTTATGTGTGTAATAAGATCTCAACTTGGGTCCTCTGGAAAAGCAGCAAGCATTCCTAACTGCTGAGCAAGATATGCCACCCACTAATCTATTCTTCAAAGATAAAAGTAACCAACTGTAGCAGCTCACTCCTGAAATCTTAATACTTAGGAGTAGGAAGATTGAGGCAGGAAAATGGCGTATTCCAAGCTCCCGGCTACTCTAGGTTACAGAACCTTTTGGGGTGGGGGGTGTGACTGAATATATCTAAATATACTACTGCGGGGATTTGTTTCAAATTTAATAAAAACCAGTCTGAGATATCCGAGGGATCTACCCACAGTCAGTCTAGGAGGATCAGACAGTGGTGACTCTCACCTTTAATCCCAGCACAGGGAGTATCCGGGAGTGTGTGACCTATGCCCTTCATTCCAGCAGATCTGAGTTTGAGGCCAGTTTAGTTTACAGAGGGAGTTCCAGGCTCCCAGGCAGGCAGTGGTGGTGTCACACCTTTAATCTTAACCTGGATGTGAAACAACTGGGTGAAGAAGATACTTAAGGCAGGCATAGAAAGACAGAGCAGGCAGAAGAAGCCAGGAGGAGCGAGGTTGAGGAAGTTGGAAGACAGCTGGGTGAGATCTGACTGTGGTGTTTCCTCTCTTTGATATCTCAGCCTTCCCCTGAGATCTGGCTCCGAGTTTCCTTTCTACAATACAAATGTCTTCCAATTTTATTTATTTATTTATTTGTTTGTTTGTTTGTTTCTTTGTTTAATTTAGGGTCCCACTATGTAGTCGTAATTAGCCTAGAACTTGCTACATAGACCAGGCTGGAACTCACAGAAATCCATCTACATCTGCTGGGATTAGAGGCACGACCCACCATGCCTGATTACAACAAATTTTTATTTTCAACCAAAAATCTTTAAAGATTGAAGCAGTAGGGCTATTCTAGCTCCCAGTCTGCTTTATCTCCCTGTGAACAGCTGAGAATAATGTAGATTTTTGCAGTAGAAAGCCTTCACCCTCGACACCATAAATAGTAACTAAATTGTCTCAAATCCCAGGCTATTAGTCACTCTCTTCCAAAAGCTGTAGTATAATATTACTGCTTACAGCAGGGAAAGAACATTCAGTCCTGAGGAATGAAAAGGCTTTTGTTGGATTCTTGTCTTCGTTTTACTTTGTAGTTAAATTAGGCAACAGTTACTCCGAATGACTCAGTACTGGCCTTTAGGTGTTAATGTAGGTTCTGCCTCTGAGTACCGAATTCAGGAAGCAGTTGATTCTATTAGTTTAGTACAGTAAGAGGCCTAAATACATAGACCAAGTTGTCCAAGGAACTTCTCATTTAAAATAACGGTTCCATAAGGCCATGGTGAGCTACTTGAGAAAGCCTTTGCAACTAACACTATGAGCTGTCCTCTGGATAAATTCTTCAGGTCAGAATCCTCCAGGCTGGAATACTTCCTTCTGTTATTGCTGTGAGATATTGGGATGCCAGCTAGCTCTAATGCTGAAAAAAAAAAACACATTTGTGTGCACCCTTTCTTCCACAGTAGACGTTTAAGTATGATGACATTCACCACAGGCTTGAGATAGCCAACATCTATTGTAAGAGACATTCTCTAGGATGCATATCAGCCATACCGTTTGAGTGACATTATCTATATTGACTTTTATTTCTATTCTTATAAATTTACAAAACTACATGGCTTACAGAGCTAGATAGTTCTGTAAGGTCTGTGTTGGAAAAAAAAATAGCATGGATTGGGCTGGAACCCTAGTTCTGGAAAAGGAGACAGGAGAGTCCGAAGTACAAGATCATCCTCTGCTACATAGCAAGTTCAAAACCACCTGCCCTAGGGGAAAACAAAAATCACACATCTCTGTCTACTTCCCATTTCTCAAAAGAAACTGATTTTTGTAGTATGAGGTTTCTGTCCCGGACTTTCGGGCCTAGTCTCAAGGTTTAGACCTGCAGACCCACAGACCCGAAGGGACACAGATACTTACAATAGTTTTATGCTGATCAGCCTAAGGCCCAGGCATATAACTTGCTAACTCTTTACCCTTAATCTAACCCATGACTCTTATCCTGTTCAGCCATGTGGTTCGGTACCTTTACTCAGAGCATAGTTGTCCTCTGCTTCTTCTGGCTTCTCTCTGGCATTCTGCTTTATTCTTCCTGTTCCTAGAGTCTTCTTAGTCTAGTAGCCCTGCCCACATTTCCTGTCTGCCTTTGGCCAATCAGCGCTTTTTATTAAACTCATAGGCGGGGACAATTATTTACAATGGAACAACATAATCCCCTACAGATTTTCATCTTCTTTCCACTGTAGCATGTCCATTGTTTTTCATTCTTTAAAAAAATTTTAAATTATATGTAAGTATACATACACACTCACACACACACATACACACACACACACACACAGTGCTTGTGGAGGCCAGAGGATGACTTACTGAAAGTCCATTCTCTCCTTTTACTACATGGATCCCAAGAATCAAACTCGTGTTTGGCCGGTTTGGGCAGCAAACACCTTTACCTTTGAAACCATTCTGATGGCTTCTATTTTCTTCTCTCTTAGCTGATAGTTCTTTCCTTCCTTCCTTCCTTCCTTCCTCCCTTCCTTCCTTCCTTCTTTCCCTCCCTTCCTCCTTCCCTCTCTCCCTCCCTTCCTTCCTCCTCTTCCTCCCTCCTTCCCCTCCCTCCCTCCCTCCCTCCCTCCCTTCCTTCCTTCCTTCTTTCCCTCCCTCCCTCCCTCCCTTTTGAAAAAATTTGGTTGATAGTTTTCATGCCTTCCTCAGCACACGCAAGTTACGGACTTACATGGCCACTTTGTGGGGTTCAGGTTGTACCTATGGACTTTCAGCAGCAGCACATGTATGCATGTGTCCCTTTTCTAATGCTAGCCTACACTGGCCTGCTCCTTTCCTTTCTTACACCTACTCCTCTTTTGGTAGAACATATCCATCAGTAGCTTCTTGACAGCATGAATGAGACTGGAATCACTACCCCACACATCTGACAATACCTTCATTTCCCCCTCATACCACACAATTCTAGTTAGAAATGACCATCCCATTCCATAGACTTGTCAATGCATTTAAAGCAATCTGCCAACCTTTAGGACTGCTCTTGTCACATTGTATGCCATTCTGCCATCCTTCTTCTTCATGCTCTTAATGAAACCTTAGGTTTTTTATTTTATTTTGATCTACTTATGTATTGGTCCGAAAGCTAGTTCTCATTATTCTCAGGTGTAGTGAATGACATCCCTATGTGAATCAGCTTTTATTCATTGACCTGGGCATCGGGGAGCCTTTCAATCTGAATATTCCTTTGTGTGTCTACAAGCAACCTTCAGTTGTTTCTTTGATGACTTCTTCTCCTTCCTCTAAAATCTGGAATAATTGTTGATCAGCCTGAGAAGGAGGCTCAGTTCTTGTCTAGGATGCTTGAAGCCCTGAGCTGGTCCTTAGCAAGTGTTCAACTGAAAGACCATGAATCAGAATTCTCTAGAAGGATAAGATAACTGTAATTATCTGTTGGTTTATATCTGACTCCTGCATAAGGAACAAGCACCCAGAAACTCTCTAAAAGAAATCAGTTAAAGTCAGCATCCAAGGAATGAAACCACACATGATATACTTTATATATTTGTATCAACTATTAACAACATCAGCTATTATTTAATAAACAAAAAGAGTATTTCATATAAAACATAACTTTTGATTATAAGAAATTTGCTAAGGTAAAATTCTTAAAAAGTGAACCTATTACATTAAATGACCATTGCTAGTATTTGAAAACATGACTTAATACATATTTTTAAGCATCAAATTGCTATACCTATATATAGTAAATATATGTTATGATGTCAATCTATGTGAAGAGACAATTTGATTCTAAGTTGGAATCTTCCCAAATAATTATTTTTAGTTTTCAGTTTAAAAATACTCCCAGAGACAGTGACCACCTTGCTTCCTCCTCAACAGACGCTTTTCCCAGAACATTCTAGAACATCCTCAGTTACAACCTGAATCAGTGACTGCCATTTCAAGAGTAAATGATTCATTTCAGTTTACACTTGAGCAAGCAGACTGTTTTTCTAAAATTAACCCTACTTACAGAACCTTTTAAAATGGCTCTATGTTTTTATTTCATATACTCAACCCACAGAAGAGAGACAAAAGCAGTCAATCATGTAAAATCTGTAATAATTAACATGGAAAATGGACTGAATTAACAAAGAAGGCTAAAGTCTTTTTTTTTTTTTTTTTTTTTTTGAGGCGGGGTTTTTCTGTGTAGTTGTGACTGTCCTGGAACTCACTCTGTAGACCAGGCTGGCCTCCAACTCACAGAGATCCATCTGCCTCTGCTACCTGAGTGCTGGAATTAAAGGCATGTGCCATTTCCACCTGGCCATGTTTCTTGTTCTTGTTTTATATGACTCAGTTTCCCCAAATAGCTAAAGCTTAACAAAGTTAGCAGAGAGCCTGAATATGCCATAATAACCTTATGAATTTATAAACTTTAATCAGCAAACATAGATTGCATAGAACTTTTTCCTGGTTTTGTTCTTATCTGGAGGACAAAAATCATACAACAATCCATTCCAATCTAATATATCTGGCAGGCCTGCTATCACCTCTTAACATAGGGAAATGAAATAAAACAAAACATCTTATACCATGCAGTCACCTTAACCAAGATGGTGGCAAACCTCATGGTTGTTAGGTTACCAGCCAAGATGGTGGCAAACCTCATGGTTGCTAGGTTACCAGCCAAGATGGTGGCAAACCTCATGGTTGTTATTACTTCTAGGTGAGTCTGTCAGGAATATACCCTTTTCCTAAACAAGAGCTGAACATGGTATGTTATAGCAAATTCAGATTATCTGTACACTCAATGACTTTATAATTCTTAAAATATAGAATGTTAAAGTTTCAGCCAAAGCTTTAAAGATAGTAAACAAAACCGAAGAAGGGGAGGGGAGTTCATAATTAAACATCTTGCCATTTGGAACCTCAGTGGGAAGTAGCTCCACTTCTTAGTTCTCAAGTGCAAAGTGTCGGTTCCTCACCTGGTATTTTTCTCTCTTCCCTCGTTAGTCAGGTGGGTCTAAAGCAGAATTCTAACAGAATTCCAACTCCAGAGCTCCCTTTTCAGTAGAGTAGAAGAGCATGGAACAATTCTGAAATATTATCCATGCACCAAAAACATTTGAATCTCTGTAAGATGGAATCCAGTGATCTATATATCTATAACCAGTTGGTATGTGTCTGCAGATGGGAGCGACTGAGTATTGGCCCATTTTTAATATTTAATTAAATATTAGAAAATATTTAATCCTGTGTGAATATTAAGACAACCTGGAATGCTTTTACCTCTTGGCTGCTAAACATACAAGCAGGATTTTCCACATTTAGAGAGGCAGAAACACAAGTAAGTCAAAAGCAGAAGGCAAAAGAGCTCTGTGCTATCTCAGGAATAGATAAGTTTAGAGAGGCTGCATAAATAGCAGCCGCCAAGCCATGAAAAGAATTATGGGAAGGGGGCTTAGACATTGCGTTTTATTGAGTTATCTAGTTCAATCTAGGTATTAGAAATGGAAGGTTCCCAATTTGACACAGCAGTGACTGTTTGTCGAGTGTATTTTGGACAAAGAGGCCTCCCAACTGGAGCTTTTTAGATTAGCCTGCAGCCAGACTGACAGAGTGTACTTTGGAATGGAGAATTTAGAACCCATGTCAGGGCTCAGGATTAAAAATGAAATAATATTCAGTCACTTAGAACATCCTCTAAGTCTCAACATGTGAGTATGTGTAGAAAATAAGGAGGCGACCACACCGTTACAATTCCAAGATTAAGAAACCATGGGGCCATTGGAAGGGTCTCAGGGCTTTCGGTTAGCCAGTGGTGGTGGGCCACAGGAGAATTTCCAGAATTAGAATCTCAGCCATTGCGAGGTCTCTGGTGTCTTAAGACAGAAGAAGGGTCCAGTGTGCTCCCAGACCTAACCAGGGTGCCTCTGAGTTAGGTCTACAATTACTTGTTCCAGACAAGTCTGCTATGTTGCTGTGTGTTGTAGGGGTATTGTGTTGTTTCATGGTAAATAATTGTCCCACTCACTGGTTTAATAAAAAGCCCTGATTGGCCAAAGGCAGGAAGTGTGGGCGGGGCTACCAGACTAAGAAAACTCTTGAGAACAGACTGCCAGAGAGGGAATGCCAGAGAGAAGCCAGAGGAAGCAGAGGACAACCATGCAGCTTTAAAGAAAGGTACCGAGCCGCATGGCTGAACAAGAGACATGGGATAGCTTAAGGGTAGAGAGTTAGCAAGCTATATATGCCTGAGCCTGAGGCCAATCAGCCATAAACTATTATAAGCATCTGCGAGTCTGTAGATCTGTGGGTCTGCGGGTCTGTTAGGCCCAAAAGTCTGGGCCAGAAACCTCATACTATAGTGTGTTCTGGTGGAGAAAGGGCAGAGACAAAGAAGTGAAAAGCTCCAGAGAGAAATGGGTGGCCTTGCCTGGCCCTATTGGGCCTAGGGGGTGTTGGTGGGGGGGGGGGGCACTATGAAAGCCAGGAAGGTTTGTCCATGGGTGGACTTCAGCATATGTTAGATTTTTAAGATCACTGCAGAGAGACAGGAGGAAGGAAGGAAGGAAGGAAGGAAGGGAGGAAGGAAGGAAGGAAGGAAGGAAGGAAGGAAGGAAGGAAGGAAGGAAGGAAGGAAGAAAGAAAGAAAGAAAGAAAGGTTTAGTCTGACCTTAGGTGGGACCATATTTATTCACAGCAGGGGAGCATTTTGTCACCCAGATGAGCAGAGTGACTACAGGAGAAGATGGGACTCAGACCCTTAAAGAGTGACTTCCATAGCGTCAGTGAAAGCTGGGATGTATTGTCTTTCAGTGGGAATCTATCACTCACCACACCCAACTATTATTACTTTTTAAACTTATCATGCTATATTGTCTAAGGGCTTCTGTCGCTGTGAGGAGACTCTGTGACTATTACAACTCCTTTTTTTTTTTTTTTCCAATAATTTAACCCTATGTGTGTTTATGTTTATATGAAGGCATCTGATCCCCTGGATCTGGAGTTACAGACAGTTATGAGCTGCCATGTGGTTGCTGGGAATCAAACCCAGATCCTCTGGAAGAACAGCCAGTGCTCTTAATTGCTGAGCTATCTCTCAAGCCCCCTTATATAATCTTATAAATATTTAATTGTGGTGGCTCACTTACAGTTCAGAGGTTCAGTCAGTTATCATCATGTCAGGGAACATGGCTGCATGCCGGCAGATGCTGCTACATCTTCATCAGAAGGCAGCAGGAAGTGGACTGTGACACTAGGTGGTATCTTGAGCGTAGAAGCCCTCAAAGCCCACCTCCAGAGTGACACACTTCCTGCAATAAGGCCACACCTACTCCAACAAGGTTCGCTGTAGTCATGACATCGCAAAAAGACAACATTCTCAGTACACTTCATCTTTTTATGATGTAGAAAAGAACACTTAAGATTCATTATAAGCCTAAGATAGGAGAACATTAGATCCCAGGACCTCATTGTTATTTAAAAGGTTTAAAAGGACAGTTGTAGGATTTGCTGAAGGAGGCTGAGGTAGGAGAGTCACAAGTTCGAAGCCAGCCTGGGCTACACATTTTGAGCAAGGAGATACATGAATTTAAAAACAGACATTTTTTTTTTTTAAACAAAGGTTTAAAGAAAACATACCTAGCCAGGTTTTCAGAGATTGTTTAATGCTACCACAGAGGATTGAACCAGTTGCAGGAGCCACCAAGCATTTTCTTATAGTCAGACACTAAGCTCTCCGACTTGGGGAATTTGTGTCCAACCCTTACACTAATTCTGAACTTACACCATCTAGTAATGGGGAACCGGCAAGAGCTGAGAATTGGCACGGCAAGGCTCTGGGAAAGCCCACAGATTCCTTTCCAGGAGTTTGCATTAGAAAGAATGAAACAAACAGGAAACAGAACAACCCTTAGAGATACATTTGCTGCCTTCTAGGAACTTATACTTAAATCACATTGCAAACAAAGACAAACACAAAATCAAAATGCCCCAAAGAAAATCAGCAGAATAAACGAATTCACCCTTGGTGACTAGTCTGAAAACTGGTTATTTTGATGTAACACAAAGCACACTTCTGATACACTTTAGATTAGCTATTAAAATAAAAGTAAATAAAACTCTCCAAAAGCAAAGCTGTCGTATCTGTTCACGTAGACTACCTGGCCATCGTACCTTGAGCATCTGCGGCTCAGCACAGGTGTGAAGTCAAGGTCAGGGCCACTCTTGAGTTTCATCTTGTTCAGTTTTGTATGTTTTTTAAAAATTATTCTTATTAAAAGTATAATTTGTTCCTTTAAAAATATTTGTTTTCAGGAGGTAGAGGTACATGCCTTTACCCCCAGCAGAGGCAGGTGGATCTCTGCGTTCAAGGCCAGCCTGGTCTACAGAGCAAATTCCAACACAGCCAGGGTTACACAGAGAAACGCTGTTTCAAACTAAATAAGTAAATTAATAAATAATAAATAAAGATTAAAAAGTTTGTTTATGGGAGCTGGAGAGACGGCTCGGTAGTTAGGAGCAGGGGCTGCTCTTCCAGAGGACCCAGGGTCCAGCTGTCAGCACCCACATGGCAGCTCACAATTGTCTGTAACTCCAGTTCTAGGGGATCTGATGCCCTCTCTCTGTCCTCCAGGGCACTGCATGCACAGATATGGACTCAGGCAAAAATGCTTACAGGCATAAAATAACAATAAAAGATCTAAAACTGTGTGTTTGCTGTAAAAAGTGGTAAAACCACAAGGTAAAATGACACAGTAGTCACCTAAAACTTTACCCGGGAGTGGCTGAAGAGACAGCTCAGAGAGTCAAGTGACTGCTGCATGGGATTAAGGGCCTGAGCTCACACTCCTGCCTGCAGCCCCAGGGAGTCACAGGCAGATCCCAAGGGTTGTTGGGTAGCTTTCCAGTAAAAACAATGAGTTCCAGGTTCAGTGAGAAATCTTTTCTCCAAAAATAGGGCGGCTGGCATGGTGGCACACACCTTTAATTGCAGCATTCAGGAAGCAGAGGCAGGCTGACCCCTGAGTCTGAGGCCAGTCTACATTATGAATTCCAGGACAGCCAAGGCTATGTAGACAGACCTTGTTTAAATAGGAAAGAGAGAGGGAGGGAGGGAGGGAGGGAGGGAGGGAGGGAGGAAGGAAGGAAGGAAGGAAGGAAGGAAGGAAGGAAGGAAGGAAGGAAGGAAGGAAGGAAGGAAGCCACAACTGACATTCACCTCTGGCCTCCCCACAAGCATACACATCAACATAAAACTTTCTTTAGGATTCCGAAGATGTTTTCATTAGTAAACTGTGCAAGCGTGAAAACCCGAATTTAATCCCCAGCATCAGTGAACTGGACATGTGTCAAATACCTAGAATCCCAGTGCTGGGGTCACAGAGACAGGCGTGACCAGGAATTGGCTGGTCATTCATGCCAGCTGAATGAGTGAGCTCCCTGTTGGGAAGACTGTGAATCTGAGACCTAGAGTTAGGAGGGGTCTCTTGGGGGCTTCCTTACTTCTTCATCACCTCTTACCATAATTGATAGCTTGTTGGTTGAGTTTTTGAGGTTTTTGTTTTAACTTGTATCTTATTTATTTTTTTATTGTATGAATGTTTTGCCTGCACATATGGCTGGCTGCTGACCACTTGTGTGCTTGGTCCCTGTGGGTTATCAGATCCCCTGGCACAGGAGTTACAGGCAGCTGTGAGCCACTACACAGCTGGGGACAGAACCCGGGTCCTCTACGAGAGCAGCTGATGCTCTTAACCTCTGAGCCTTCTCTCTAGCCTCTATTTTTTTTTTTTTAAGAGTCGTTATTTATTTATTTTATATATGAGCACTCTATCTGCATGTATGACCTTATGCCAGATGAGGGCACCAGACCTCACTATAGATGGTTGTGAGCCACTATGTGGTTGGTGAGAATTGAACTTAGGACCTCTGGATGAGCAGCCAGTGCTGTTAACCTCTGAGCATCTCTCCAGCCTCTCTTTGTGTTTTATTGTTTTGTTTGACCCCTCTCTCTAAGATCGAAGAGCTGGTCAACTCTGTCATGACTGTAGGTTCAAAATCTAAAACAGCAGATGCTCATGAAGTATTTTTTGCAGGAAGGAAAACCTGGGGTGAGGTGCAAGCTAGGCCTGAGGCCCTTAGAGGAACCGGTTGTTCCGGTTCCATTAGCGATGCCTCACAGACTTTTCACAGGGAGTGAGTGGATGAACTCAGTGAGAACTCCTGTCAATCTTAAAGGCACCCAGCAGTCACTTCCTGTTTCAGAGTTCTATCCTCAAGGTCTGAGTCAGGATTTAAAATTACATTTTCTTATAAGGCTTTAACACCTCAAGTGCATCAAATCCTTCTTAACACCATTGCCCCGTAAAAAGAATATTTCCCAGGGGGAGAAAAAAAAAGATAGAAACAATAAAGTTAGCAGAAAATTCTGGTTTGTCTCTACATCTAATAAATAGGATCAGTTAAGATAGTTAAAAATGTTAATGCCTGAAACAGTCTCCTGGTGACTATAAAATAGCTCAGCTCTTTCACCAGGCACAGGAAGAACACCAGGCCAGGGAGATTCAGTGCTGGTCACTGTGGACCCTAGAGGTGGATCTGCACCTGACCACAGGGAGTCTTTGCTCCAATCTGTTCCCTCTCACCACATTAGAAAAACCACCTCTCCCTACAGAATTTCCATCTGTTATAAACCCATTAGCTTTATAACTCTCTCGGCAAGTACACAAGTGTGCATGTGATCAAAGCCAGGGCCCTTGCATGCTAGGAATGTTCTCAACCACTGAGACCCAGCTTCAGATTCTGCCTCCTGGTGCTGGGATGACTGGAATGCACACTGCTTGCCAATGCCAGCATAGGACAGGGCTGGAATAGTTTGGCCTGCCGGCTAGACGATTCCATCTCCCTCGCCCCTTTCCAAAAGGATGATTCCAGAACAGTTAACTATTGGATGTAGGACTTCAAGCGAGATGGGCTGGTCTCTGGGATGTGATAGTTCTCTTGGATGGAGGGAAGACCATGCAGACTCTGTATCGTGCAGTCAATAAGGACCATGATGATTCTACACAGCACTTACTGGTCGAGAATTTTATGTCAAAATGTCTGATCAGATGTGTGCCTTTAAACTGTAAATTTTAAAATTGTTTGGCTTAAAAAAAAAATACAGTTATAGGTTGGGCCATGGTGGTGCACACCTTTAATCCCAGCACTCAGGAGGCAAGGCAGGTGGATCTCTGAGTTAGAGGCAAGCCTCTACAGAGTGAGTTCCAGAACAGCCAAAGCTGCACAGAGAAATCCTGTCTCAAAAACAGAACAAAACAATACCGTTATTGGAGCTGGGGCATGGCTCAGTGGTTAAGAGCACTGGCTGCTTTTCCGGAAGACCCAGGTTTAATTCCCGGCACCCACATTGACTCCAGATCAAGGATTTCCAACAGCCTCATACAAACATGCATGCACGCAAAACGCTAATGCCCATAAAAAATTAAAAATACAGTTACTCATCCATCGGTCCTTTTATTTATTTTGTTGGGGGTAGAGCAATGCAGGCCATGGACTCAGGGAAGTGAGAGGACAGCATAAAAGAATTGATTTTCTTTTTCCACCATTGGGTCCTGGGGATCAAACTCAGGTCACCATCTCACCTTCCTTCAGTGGCTTTTAAAAACTAAAAGCCAGAAGAAAACCAGAACCAAACTAGAGCCAGGCAGTGGTGGCTCACACCTTTAATCCCTGCACTCAGGAGACAGAGGCTGGTGGAGCTCTGAGTTAGAGACCAGCATGATCTACAGAGTGAGTTCCAGGACAGTCAGAACTACAAAGAAAAATGGACTTGAAAAACCAGGGAAAAAAAAGAAAAGAAAAGAGAAATAAAATCAATATAGCCAGACCATCATATCTCAAAACCCAAAACAAACAAACAAAAAACAAAATAGATGTACTTTTTGTTTTTTTATTTTTTCTATTTTATGCCCATCAGTTATAGGAAGGATAGTTTTATTGTAGACTTCATGCAGTGGACTTGAGCTGAGTCATGAAAATCAGTGAATTTCTGTAGCACGTAGCACAGGTAGAGTAGTGATAAGTGAAAGAAACCAGTCCTTGGCGAATACGATACTGTGAGACCCACCACTTATTTGAGACTAAAAAAGCACAAGAAAGTATTCTGAGGTGTTGGGAGAAGGTGGTGAGGTTCCCTTTGGGAATAATCTTAGGGGAAGTACTTGGGAAGAGTCTGAGTGGGCTTTGGGGTATGGAATTATTGAATTTCTTGACATGAGTGATAGGTGCACGGCTGCTTCACTCCAACTTTTATCCACATGTGCAATAGTTGTCTGACTGTGCATGTGTTAACAAGAGGAAACAGCTCAAGAACCTAGGAATCACATTTTTAATATAGCAATTTTTTAAACACCCTTTCTCAATGAGAAACCAACTCTTTATAGTGCTGGTAGTTGTATTGACATTTCTTCTCCTAAACGCTAAAATGAATTAAAGTTGGGAGGGAGATGGGACAGGGCAGCCAGCATCCTAGAGGAAATTGGAAGAAATGATGGTGGATGGTTATGGTAAAAATACATTGTTCACATATATGACATTTTCAAAGAATAAAAATATTATTAAAATGAAAAAGTATTTTATTTTACAGGTATGGCTGGCTGCTTGTCTGCATATATATTTGTGCAGAGTGTGTGTGCCTAATGCCCATGGAGGTCAAAGAGGGTGTCAGATCCCCTGGAATTGGAATTACAGATGGCTATAATTGCCCAAGTGGATGCTGGGGATATAACTCAAATCCTCTACAAGAGAACCAGTGCTTTTAACTCCTGAGCCATCTCTCTGTCCCAATTGGTGGTTTTATCATTGTATTATTCCAGCTAATTCTTGTACTATGGACAGCTGTGAACTTAACTATTGAAGACCACTCATATTATGGCAGTAATTCTGACTATTGACTAAAACCAGTATGGCCATTTTTTTCCCTGTCTAATACTAACAGGGTTTTAATCAAAAGATCTCAAAGCATTTTGATCAGAATATATTCAAACTTTGTTCAGTTCCATGAATGAATATCATTTCTTCTTGCCATAGTACATGAATTCAACCTTAATTATCAGATTATTATATTTCTGGGTCTTGCCCAGGAAAAAATATAACCTTGAACTCCCTGCTAGCCCATTTTTATCAAAGTCTCTTTATGAAACCTGATATTGATAGACGATTTCCAGAATTTTTCACATCCTGTCTCTATCCCGATACTCTTCATTTTGTCTGAGACTAAGCCAGACTGTCATAGGACCATGATTGCAACATTTTTAGCTATTTTAGAATTATTTTTGTAACACATTTATGAGGACACAAACACTTTCATTGCATTTAGAAATATGTTATTCTTTACCCTTCAGCTATCACCTTCGGGTAGCCTCCCTACCCTCATCACCCCACCCCCACCCTCCAGTCCTAAGCAACAATGAATCTACTTTCTGTCTCTGGGGGTTTCTTTTGCTCTGGACACTTCATGAATAGAGGGAATCATACAATGTCTGACCTTCTGTCACTGGCATCTTTCACTATTGCGATGATTTATCTTGACTATTAACTTGATGGGATTTAGAATTACCTCCGAGGCACACACACCTCTGTGGACGTCTGTAAAGTTCTCACCCTACCTGTGGACATCATCATTCCATGTGCAGAAATCCCAGGTTAAATGAAAAATGCTAAGCAAGTGAAACCCACCCACCAGCTCAATCTGCTTCCTGAGTGCGGACGCACTGTGGCCCGGACCTCATGCCCTGCAGTCAGGTCTCCCCGTCTCGATGACTGTGATCTCAAGCCATGAACCAAAATATACCTTCCTTCCTTTAGTCACAGAAGTGAAAAAGTTCCTAATACACTTCAATATTAGTTTTTAATCTATGTAGCATTTATCAATAATTGTTTCTTTCTGTAGTAAAAGAACATTTCATTATCTGATTTTACCAAATTTTGTTTGAATGAATTTGTTAGGCATGTGTCTCTGCCTTTTGAGTAATAGGGACACACGCACACAAATAGATAACTTATATTGACTATGAACATTCATGCTGGGTTCTTAGGTGAGCATATGTTTTTATTTCTCTTAGTTATAAGTCTATGAGCAGACTCTCTGGCTATTTTTATGTTTAAGTTTTTGAAGAACTGCCAGCCAGTTCCCATGGTAATTGTACCTTCTCAGCAGTAGTTTAGACTTGTGACTTCCCCACAGTCTAGCATTGGTTGTAGTCTGTCTTTTTTGGTTATAGCTGCTCTGCTCTGGATGATACGGCATCTCATCTCAGTTTTGATCTGCATCTGTCCAATTATGAATGACGTCAAGCATTTCCACATGAACTTATTTATAGATTTTTTTTTTTCCTCTTTGGGAGTCTGACACAAAGATCCCAAATAAATACAAGGAGACTTATTCTTCCAGGCCACAGCCTGGCTTATTTCTAGCCAGCTTTTCTTAACTAATTATCCTATCTTTTGCCTCTGGACTTTTACCTTTCTCTATACTCTATCCCTTTTTCTTTTGACTCCATGGCTGCTTGTGTGGCTGGGTAGCTGACCCCGACATCATCCTCTCGTCTTTCTCTCAACCCTCCTCCTCCTATCTATTCTCTCTGCTTGACACCCACCTACCCTCTCTCCTGCCTCACTATTGGCCATTCAGCTCTTTATTAGACCATCAGGTGTTTTAGACAGGCACAGTAACAGCTTCATGGAGTTATACAAATGCAACATAAAGAACACGGCACATCTTTGCATCTTTATCAGGTGTTCCACAGCAGAAACAAATGTAACCATCTATAATTAATCTTCCACACACTTATTGGCTACTTGCTTTAGGCTGCCAATTGTTGCTGTTCTGGACAAATGTTTATCTGGATTATTTGCCTGTGGTTTAAAAAGAGTTGTTGTTTTTTCATAGTGAGTTCTAATTTTTTTCACATATTCAGAAAAAAAGAACTTTGACACATATATGACTTGAAAATTTTTCTCTCATCCTTTGGATCATCTATTTGTGTATTTCTCTCTCTCTCTCTCTCTCTCTCTCTCTCTCTCTCTCTCTCTGTAGGTGTAGGGGTGTCTTTTTAATTTCGTAAGAATATCCTCTGCAGCACAAGTGTTTTAAATTTTTTAACTTAAAATATTATTTATTTACTTATTTTCAAGACAGAGTTTCTTTGTGTAGGTCTGGCTGTCCTAGAATTCACTTTGTAGCCCAGGCTGGCCTCAAATTTACAGAGACCTGACTGCTTCTGCCTCCTGAGTACTGGGATTAAAGGCATGCAGCTACTATTTCTGGAGATTTGTCTGTGGTACTGGGATTTCCAAGCAAATACCCTTTGGATGCTCTTCTCCAGGTGAATTCCCTCAAGAGTGTTTACAGTGTATTTTTTAAAAAGTTTTAAAAAATGATAGAGTGAGTTGATCCAGTAGTTGGAAAGATACGTTTGGCCAGTTGAAGGCAGATTGAACTCTTCTAGCCAGTCATGGTGGCTCATATCTATAATCCCAGCAGATGGGAAGTCCAGACAGCAAGACTGCCGTGAGTTCAAGGTCAGCCTAAGCCACAAAATGAGACTAATTAAAAAAAAAAAAAAAAAAAGAAAGAAAGAAAAAAGAAAAGAAAACTCCCCCAAACCAACTGTGAATACAGCTCAGTGGCAGAGCATTTGTCTAGTATGGATAAAACCCTGGTTTGCATCCCCAGCATCCAACAAAAGCCCAATATTTAATGTGAGAATCCAACCAATCAGATGTGATGGCACACGTCTTTAATCCCAGCACTTGGGAGGCAGAGGCAGTTCAATCTCTGTGAGTTTGAGGCCAGCTTGGTCTACATAGTGAGTTCCAGAACAGCCAGGGCTACATAGTGAGACCCTACTTCAAAAACAAAAAAACAAACAAATAAAAGCTGAAGAAGAAGAAGAGAGAAAGAAAAACCAGGGATGAAAAACTACTAAGATTTCAACTGCCTGTGGGTAGTGGTTCTGACGCCCCCAGATGAGCCTTAATCCAGTTACACAGGTGCTTCCTCCATTGCCTGCATCAGAAAGCCAAGCAGAGTCCCCCAAGAGATCACTTCTCGGGCTCCAACCAGGACAGGGGAATCCCCTAAAAGGTATTTAAAATGTATACACAAAATGATAGAGTTGATGAAGTAGTTAGAAAAACACATTTGTCTTGTTAAAGGCAGATTGAGCTCTTGTGGCCAGGAATTGCATTTTATCTAAGTTCCCGGTCCATTCTTTTGCACCCTAAAATTTGAGCAATTTTGCCTTGAAGCGATAACATTTGGGAGGGGGAAGAGGTTATATAGTTTTCAGAGACTTACAACCCATTTCAAATGGCAAGCATGTGGGAAAATGTGTTATGACCCCCCAAAATAGTAATGCAAAAAATATCCCAAGACACATTTGGCTTTTCAAAACTATGCCTCGGGTTTATTTTGTGGAGAAACAATCACAACCTGGTTGAGGTTTTATAAGCATGAGACTCAGGTAAGATGGCTTTCCACGATTTACAACGGTAAGGGATAGGTACACGCTAAGAAATAGGACACAAAATCCACAGACCTCACAACAAGCAGAAGTTAGTCTCAGCATTCTAGACCTAGATCTAAGGTGATGAGCTTTGGGAAGTGCAGGGAATGTGGCTGTTTTAGTAGCTTTTCACTTTGGTAAGATGCTGAACCCAGTTGCCTGGAAGTTGTTTCAAAGAGTGAAATTGAGAAACCGTCCGGCAGATGGCCTAAGTTTTACAGCCTGCATGAGGCAGTGACGCATAATGATGACTTCTGCATCTGCAGGCATATTTTTGGCAGACTCGTACAGTACAAATGAATAACACTTTTTAACCGGAAAGCCCCCGAAACACTCATACAGAAACCAAACCTTGTCATCTATTCTTTCCTTATGTCAGTACAAAGAACTCACGTTTTGAAAGTGCAGCTTCAGCAAAACCCCCCACTTGTCATTTCATTAAGAGAACTTTTTCAATCATGCTCTCTGCCATCGGATTTCTAAGCCTAAATCTGGAGAAATCCATTCCTTGGGCCCATCTGAATAGTGCATCTCAGAATACAGAACACTAAAAAAGACCTCAAATGCATAGTTGTCAGAACCTCTGCAGGAAAACTTGCCTCACAAGAGGCATAAGAAAAAAATTGTTTAACTTAGTATGAGTAAAAGCTAACAAAGCCCTATATGATGTAGCTTGGGGGATGCAGAGAATACCCGGCTTCCAGAGACTTGTTATCTTGAAAAGTTGCTCATGATAGGTCAAGTTTAGAATGGATAGGTAAAGGTTAGGACCACCAAGTACAGAGCATGGCCTCAGTCACTTAAGTAAGTTGGGATTAATTTGAATGCTGCAAAACACAGGAAGGAAATTGCCAAAATAGTAATGAGGGCTTCCCCTGGTTCCAGAATTTTCTTTGTCCTTTTGTTTTTTTCTCCACTTTCTCATTTTATGTGCGTTCATGTTTTGCCTGCACGTATGTCTGTGTGAAGGGGTCAGAGCCCTGAAACTGGAGTTACAGGCAGTTGTGAGCTGCCACGTGGGTGCTGGGAACTGAATCCCGGTCTTCTGGAAAAACAGCCAGTGCTCTTACCTGCTGAATCATCTCTCCAAACCCTGTTCGACTGTTTTTCTCATTTTAATGCAGGATCTTGATTTGCTGCCCTGCAAATCTGTACTCTGTAGCCTACACAGGCCTTGAACTTGTGATGTTCATCTTCTGAGTAGCTAAAAACAAAACAAAAACAAACAAAAACGTATTTACATATTCCTACATTTTTTATCTTTCCTTTTTTTTAAACTAAAATACCAATGTTATAAATTATTTTGCTTTTGTTGTTGTTATGTTTAGTACCGTTAGTAAATTTTCAGCAGTGAGTCTAGAACATCCCATTGCCATGTCCTTCTGCCTTGGTTTTTTGCCTCCGTACCATCTCCAGTTCAGACTCTCATCACAAATTAAAATTCCCCCTCCTCATGTGAGCGTATCCCACACTAATTACTACTGGTCTCAGCAATACAGTTTATTGAGATACAAAATAAATTACTAACCTACAGCCTACTTCTATTTCTTGAGGTCACTGGTTAAAAAAAAAAAAAAAAGACACCTAAATGTTCACACAAAAGTCAGAGTATTGGATTCCCCACACTAAAAAGAAAATCACCAAAATTATCATTTTGTGTTTCAAAAGGAAATGATCTATTGAGTTAAATCTAAATGCACTTAAGGAAAAATGTTGGTGGCAGCTAAGTAAAAGGATCTGAAGGGCTTTTGAGGGTGGTTAAAGACCCAGTTAAAGATAAGGCACACCAAATGCTCACAGACCTCTGGACTGGGAACCACCGATGGTAGAAGCATCTTTGATAATGCATGAGAAGAGAGGCTCAGTAGCCACACAAAAGAGGGAAATTCCAGTTATTGCCGCTTTAATTCTCTACTATGGGGAAGAAATTGAAATAGAATACACACACTTGTAAACCCTCCATACCCATTTTGCATGCGCGCCCACACACACACACACACACTGACGTCACCTCAGCTGACAGATTGTGACAACCATTTTGCTGGTACTATGGGTCTTTACAGCAGAAGAGACCAGCTTCTCATCTGTCCTTTTCAGGCAGGAGAGTGTGAAGGGACCAATGCCAGAATCCACCGAAGAGGTAAACGCCAAAGAACTTGTGCCCTAAATACACAGGAAAAGGTGAGGAAGAAAGAGCTAAAAATAGAAAATGAGGGAAAGACTAAATGCAAACCGTACTAGTTAGAACCATGGTGTCATGCATTCATTCAACAAAGGGCTTTACACCGCTGTGGCCTGTTGGCAGTGTAAGAGACTGAGGCACAAGCTGGATCCATAGCATCCACTGATTACTACTGGAAGGATGGGCTCTGGGCCACACCCCAATCCCTGCACCTCTCTCTGTTACCACTTTTTCTAGGAATGGCCACCTCAATCTCTCAACAGGATCCTTCCCAAAGACATTTTAACGGGCTTCAGATTCTTTTCCCTTAAGATAGCTCAGCAGTTAAGAGCATTGGCTGTTCTTCTGGGAACCAGGGCTCCATTTCCAGCACACACATGATGATGGCTATCTGTAACTCCAGTCCTAGAGCATGGATCCAATGCCCTCTTCTGGCTTTTGCAGGCACCCGGCATGTGATACACAGACATGTAGGTCAAACACCCATACACATAATGTAAAAATTGTGTGTGTTTTATTTTTATTTGTTTATTTTAAGAAAATGTTTTCTGTTCTCAATTTAAAAAAGGCTGAAGAGGGCTCAGTGATTACTGAGTTCAATTCCCAGCAAACACATGGTGGCTCACAACTACCTACAGTGGGGTCTGATGCCCTCTTCTGGCATAGAGTTGTACATGCAGATAAATAAATCGTAAAAAAAAAAAAAAAAAAAAAAAAAAAACCCACACACAAAAAACCCTCAAAGCCTTCCTTAGACCTAACATTCACCTCAACTTTATCTCTCTCTTCCTCTTTACAGCCAAATTTCTAAAGACATATCTGTGCTTCCTTATTGGTTTCCTCACTGCCGGCTCTCTAAACTCAGTGCAAAACAAATCCCACCCCTTCACCACGGCTGAAACCTTCCAAACTCTACAGGTGTGGGGACACTATGTTCAGCTTGTCCTTTCCCTTGAAATGTCTCCATTACCTCCTTTTCTCTAGCTGACACCAACAGTCACTGCCACTGGGTGTTTACAGGGGTGGCCATGGTCCACTCTTGCGCTTCCATCCCCAAACCCTCCGTCTAGACTGTTCGTGAAGTCTGATGGTCTCTCTCATCGAAGAGAGAAAGGGGAAGGAGAAGAAGGGAAGGAAGGGGAGGAGAAGGCAGGGGAGGGGAGGGGAAGAGAGAGGAAGGGGAGGGGAAGAGAGGGGAAGGGAGGGAAGGGGAGGAGAAGGGAGGAGAAGGGAGGGGAGGAGAAGGGAGGGGAAGGGAGGGGAAGGAAGGGGAGGAGAAGGCAGGGGAGGGGAGGGGAAGAGAGGGGAAGGGGAGGAGAAGGGAGGGAAAGGGAGAGGAGGGGAGGGGAGGGGAGGGGAGGGGAAGGGAGGGGAAGAGAAGGGAGGGGAAGGGAGGGGAGGGGAAGGGAGGGGAAGGAAGGGGAGGAGAAGGCAGGGGAGGGGAGGGGAAGAGAGGGGAAGGGGAGGAGAAGGGAGGGGAAGGGAAGGGAGAGGAAGGGAGGAGAAGGGAGGGGAAGGGAGGGGAGGGGAGGGTAGGGGAAGGGAGGGGAAGGGAGGGGAGGGGAGGGGAAGGCAGGGGAAGAGAGGGGAAGGGGAGGAGAAGGGAGGAGAAGGGAGGGGAGGGGAGGGGAGGGGAGGGGAGGGGAGGGGAGGGGTACCAGGGACTCCAGAGGTTCTGACAGCCATCTGTCTGACACTTCGGTCCTTCCTGCTCTCCACCATCCCTGAATCCTGGTGCTTCTGATGCTTATACAGGAGAAGGAAACAGTGCTCAACTCCACCAGACTTCAAGAGATGAGAATCAGAAGAGCCATACAGGAGCCAGGAGAGTCTAAGTTTTTACATCAGCACAGTTTGACTAAGCTTTAAAGTGGCCTGTCACCATTTAGATTTACCTCGAGGCACACATGATTGGTATTTAGGGTTCCAAAGCATAAAAACTTGTTGAGTTTGATTGGGCCTCTCCCCACAACCTCCAACCCCCAAAATGAAATAGTGGCTTGGCACAGGAAGCCCAGTATTTGAAAAGCAGGAGTTAACCTTCTCTGCTCCTGCCCACTAACTCCAAATGCCAGAATTTCTCCAGACTAGTCCTAAGCAGGGCTCTTCTCACACTGTACACCACCTCCGGTTCCCTAGCTATGAACAAAGCCCCAAAACGTTCCCGGTTCTCCCCCAAGCATGGTCAACTGTCACAGCAATACCCAACTCTCAGTACCAAGGTCCATCCCTATTGCTTTTCTGTTGCTGTGATAAAATACTGACCAAAAGAAACTTGAGGAACAAAGGGTTTGTCTGACATATGGTCCGTCACTGAGGGGAGCTAAGGCACAAAGGAGCTAAAGACGGGAGCCTGGAGGCCAGGCCTGAACCAGGAGTACTGCCTCCTGCCTTGCTCAGCTATGTTTCTTATGTAGCTCAGGTCTACCTGCTGAGGCCTGGCACCACCCACATTGGGCTAGGTGGTCAAGAAAATGCCCAAAGATGTGCCGTACTGACTAGTTCTATGTCAACTTGATACATGCTAGAGCCATCAGAAAGGAGGGAGCCCCAACTGAGAAAATGCCTTCATGAGCTTGGGCTGTAAGCACCATTCACATGAATGGTGAGTGGACCCTCCACCCCCCAGTGCTGATCATGGGTTCTTTAAGAAAGCAGCTTGAACAAGCCATGGGGAACAAGCCAGTAAGCAACACCCCTCCATGACCTCTGTATCAGCTCCCGCCTCCAGGTTCCTGTCTTCACTGCTTTCTTATTTTGTTTTGTTTTTCAAGATAGGATTTCTCTGTGTATCCATGGCTGTTCTGGAACCAGCTCTGTAGACCAGGTTGGCCTCAAACTTAGGGATCCACCTGCTTCTGCCTCTTCCTCTGGAGAGCTGGGATTAAAGGCGTGTGCCACCACCACTGGACACCTCACTTCTTTTGATGATGAGCTGTTATAGGGAACTGTAAGCAAAACAAACCCTTTCCTTTCCAAGTTGCTTTTAGACATAGCATTTCATCTCGGCAATAGAAACCCTAACTAAAACACATGCCCACAGACCAATCTGATGGAGGCAGTTCCTCAGCTGAGGGTCTCTCTTCCCAAGACTGTCTGGGTTTGTGTCAAGATGACAAAGAATAGCCAGCACACTTCTATGCATTGTACTATCCCTCCTCCATCCCATACAAAAGCTTCTTTCTCCTCCCTCCCCTGGACCATTTTCTAGCTTCCAGGCTTCTGGTCACATTTCAAATTAAACAAATACATCCGGAAATTCAAAGCTAGAATCCACATACAAAAGAAAACACGATGCATTTGTCTTATTGGGGTTTCGGCATGATATTAGATATTATATTTATTTGTTTTATACATAATATTGTCTTGTTCTGTCTATTTTTCTCCAAATCTCATATTCTCTATAGCAGAATAAAATTTTATTGTACATATGTACTGCATTTTTTTTTTGCCACAGTGTCAGGTCCCCTAGAAATGAAATTACAGACAGTTGAGCTACCATGTGGGTGCTGGGAATTGAACTCAGGACCTCTTGAAGAGTAGTCAGTGCTCTAACCTTGGAACCATGTCCCCAGCCCAACACATTTTTATTGTCTAGTTATCAATTGATGGGCAGCTAAGCTATTAGCTGAGCACGTATGTCTGTAGTAGGATATGGAGTCATTTGGGTATAGCCCAGAAGTAGCATAGCTGTATCATATGATAGATCTACTTGTGGCTTTTTAAGAAACATCCACCCTGATTTCCATAGTGTCTGTATCAGTTTAGCCTCCCATCAATGGTGAATTGGGCTCCCATTTTTCTATGTTCTTGCTAGTACCTCCTCCTCCTCCTCCCCCTCCGTCTTCTCCTTCATCTTCTTTTGGTTTTTCTTTCTTTTTTAAAAAAGAATTATTTATCTAACATTCTGCCAACATGTATACGCAAGCCAGAAGAGGGCACCAATCAGATCTCATTACAGAGGCTCATGAACCACCGTGTGGTTTCTGGGATTTGAACTCAGGACCTCTGGAAGAGCAGCCAGCGCTCTTAACTGCTGAGCCATCTCTCCAACCCCCTTCTCTTAGTTTTTCAAGCCAGGATTTTCCTGTGTAGCTCTGGCTGTCCTAGACTAGCTCTGTAGACCAGGCTGTCCTCACAGAGATTCACCTGCCTCTATCTTCCAAGTGCTGGGGTTAAAAGCGAGTGCCACCACCCCCTAGCTGTTACCTGGTTTAGTGCTGTTGGCATTTGTTTTCAATCTCAGCCTTTCTGTCCAAGTAAGATGAAATATCCACTTTTATTTTGCATTTCTCTGATGGCTAATGATACTGAACACTTGAAAAAATATTAAGAAGCAGTTTGTGTGCTTTCTTTTTAAAAATTCTTTATTTAGTTTTATGTGCATGAGCATGTTTGTCTGCATGCATGTCCATGTACCACATGTGCTCGGTGCCCACAAAAGCCAGAAAAGAACAGTACTTCTGGAGTTACAGACAACTGTGATCCACCATGTGGATGCTGGGAACTGAACTCAGGTCCATTATTGCCAGACAATAAAGTCTCTGGAAGAACTCAGTTGTTGGATCATTTGCCTAGGATGAATGAAGCCCAGGGGTTGAGTCTCAGCATCACACAAACAGGAATAGAAACACATGACTGTAATTCCAGCACTCAAGACAGACAGGAGTGTCATAAGCTGGACTACACAGCATGTTCAAGGCCATCCTGTACTACATGAGATCCCATACATAAAATAAAAAAAACCTCTATCCAAATAGGAATCATTTTACAGGGTTGCCACAGTAGAGGGCTCCTGTCTTTCAGAGTTATTTTCCTCCTTTAGGGAGATCTTGGATCTACTGGACCATCACATGTCAGTGTTTGAAATGTTTCATCAGTGTGGTTTAGATGGCAGAGAGCTTGTCCAGCATATACAAAGCACTAGCTTTGGTTTCCAGCATCATGTAAGCCAGTCTGTGATGCTAGCATGGGAGAGGAGAACAGAGAAGCTCAGAAGTTCAAAGTCATCCTGGGCTAACTGGCTTAGTTAGGGTTTCTATGGCTGTGGAGAGAAACCATGACCATGGCTTATAAAAGAAAACATTTAATTGGGGCTGGCTTACAGTTCAGAGGTTCAGTCCGTTATCACCATGGTGGAAAGCATGGCAGTGTGCAGCCAGACATGATGCTGGAAAAGGAGCTGAAAATTCTACCTTCTGGGTCTGCAGGTAGCAGAAAATGAACTTTGGCTTAAGATTTGGAGACCTCACAGCCTAGCCCTGATGACACGCTTTCTCCAACAAAATCACAGCTACTACCCCAAGAAGGCCACACCTCCTAATAGTGTCATTCCCTATGGACCAAGTATTCAAACAATGTATAGGTGTGTGTGTGGGGGGGGGGGGTGCACCTATTCTAACTATCACAGCTACCTAGAGAGCTTGAAGCCAGCCTGGGATACATGACCTGATCTAAAATTACCATACCCCATCAAAACAACAACAACAACCTTAAGCCAGCTTCCACCTGGACCTCTTAGAACATGTGCCCTTTTAAGCTCTCATCCATCTTATTTAATTAAATACTTATTTTGTATTTAGTTGTTTAATATCTGCCTCTTCCAGAACTAAGCTCCATTATCGGCTGTCGGCTGTATCCATGGTACCTGGCACAAAGAAGATATTCAGTAAATAATATTGAATGGATAAACATAATTAACCAAGTAAAGGCTTGGCAGACTTTCCCACTTGGCTTTGGGAAATGCTCCAAACAGCAAAGTGCTTGCACTAAATGCTAGTGTTGTCATGGCGTTCTCATTAGATACTGTGGTTAAACGTGAGCAGTAATAGCTTAGTTGAAATACCAAGGCAACAGGCATGCGACTCAGAGCTACATTCAGAGAAAGGATGCTGCCCTGCCCGTCCATTTCCACAGCCCCCTCTCAGCCTCATGGCACCCTCCCTTAAGATGCTTAAGCATCTTTCCTGAGACCTCAGAGTAACAAAGATGTATAAATCGGCTGTGTCTTACATACAGTGCTCACTATCCCCCTGCGTGATTTTCTTTCTCTGTGTTACGTCTCTTCAGAGGGGGTATAACTCTCTAAACTTAATCTTCCTAAAATCAACCTGAATTTTTAAAATCATCTTTAGCGTCCTGTATTACCTTTCTAAGACTTAAATTATTTTCCAAATTAACTCATGCACTTTTAGTTTTTCTTTGAGAATTTTATATACGCGTGCAATAATTTTCACAGCATTCATTTTGTTGACCAAAATTTTCTTAAACTCTAATTTTAAAAGGTACAGCTCTGTGGTGACATATATTTAATAAAATTAATCTAGAATATCAGAATCAACCACAGAGCCAAGCCAGGTCAGGGAGGAACAACCTTCACCTTTAATCCTAGCTTCAGGAATGTGGAGAAAAGAAAGTTAAGAAAACTGGGCAGAGCAAGAGAAGATGGATTTTCAGCTTTCCCAGACATTTTCCTTCCTTTTTCCTTTGGATAGAGAGGTTTGCAGTTGAAAGATTCCTAAAAGCAGGCCTGAAGTTGGCTGGGTGAGAAGTGCCTGTGGTTTCTCTCTCTCTCTCTGATATTCCAGCTTTCCCCCCAGTATCTGGCTTCAGGTTTTTATTATAATACCAACTAGAGTTCATACAATACAGTTTTCCACATGAAGCTAATTACGAACAAGTGAAACTTACTTTATTTGGAGAGTGGCTAGGTATGAGTAGAATGTGCCTCTTCCACCCCTAAGTTTTCATACACTGAAACTCAGTCTACAGCAAAGTGGTGGTACCTTTACTCAGTGGTACCTAGTAAAAGGGCCTTAATGTCTTCAAGTATGTGCATTCCAAAGTGATTTGTGTGGTTCTCATGGGAGGCCAGTCACTTTCCAGCTTCCTGTCTTGTGATGATCTCACCCTCTCACCCCCACTCCAGCCATACTGCCTTCTCTAGAGCCAACGTGATACCATGGCTATGCCCTTGAACCTCCAGAACTGTGAGCTGCATAAACCTCTCTTCTTATAAAACATGCAGTATCTGTTATCAGCTGCAGTAACAGAAAACAGACTAATCCTCAGATGTAAAGGAATGTATTATAGATCACACACTCATTTGGAATTAGAGCCAGTGAAACACAAAAAGGTCCCCAAATGGTTATGATTTTTATTTTTCATTCAATGTGATTCTCTGTTCCTACACAATCATTTAAGTTAATTTCTACATCTTATAGTAATGAGTACACAAGTGAATTAATGTATTGATCTCAACTAAAAAGCTTTAGGCATATTTAGCCAATCCTACTTTGCTATAGTCCTGGCTTTTTAGTCCCTAAGATACATCCCCCACATTCATGTAAAGAATAAGTCTGAGAGAGCTGCAGTGAGACTGGGGTCTTAGGCCAGCCACGTTCCCTTGCTCTCCCCTTAGCCTGTCCCTCAAACAGTCATGACAGCCACTTGTCAATCATCCATCCCTTACCATGCGTCCCTCACTGACTTTTCCATCAGGACATGTTTATGCAGTATCCAGACCACCAGGGTCTACACAACACCCTTCTCAGTAGAGGGCCTAAGATGTCCTAAGACAACTGAACTCCTGGAAGCTACTTCCTCTATCTGCCATCAGCCTCTCTACCCAGTGCCACCCATGCAGGACCATCCAGGCCTCCGCCATCATTGGTCTTAAGAGGCTCTGGTAAACGTACAGAATGAGAGACAAGCAGAACACTTAAAATTAACCACAGGGCTGAATGCAGCTCAACCGCACAGTGCTTGCTTAGCACAGAGGAGGCCTAGAATTCCATTCCTAACATGGAAAGGGGAGGGTGGAAGAAAAGGGAAAATACTTTTTAAGCTTTAACTACCGAGGCTGGGAGATGGTCCAGTGGCTGAAGTATTTGCTGTCCAAGGAGGAAAATCTACTTTGATCTCTAGCACCCACCTTAAAATCCAGTGTGGACATGAGAAGATGTCCCAGTGGGGAGAGCACTTGCCGTGCAAGAGGAGAATTTGAATTTTGACTCCCAGAACCCCCAGGAAGCCAGATATAGCAGTAAACTTCAGTAACCCCAGAGTTACTACAAGCATGATAGAAGCCAGAGACAGGAGACTCCCCAGAAGCCTAAGGGCCAGCTAGCCCAGCAAAGCCAGTGGTAAACATGAGACCCTGTCTCAAAGAAGGAATGGGAGGGCACACTCACACTCAACAAACACATGCGCGCCCGCACACCACACACACACCCATTAAAAAACCTTTTTAAAAAAGAAATTGAAAGCCGTGTTCCAGCCTGTTTTTGGCCACCAACCAGGCCCCAAATCATGCCATGGAGATTTATTATTAGTTTTAAATGCTTGGCCTAGTGTAGGCTCCCTTTTAACTTAACTTAACCTGTTTCTTTTATCTACTTTTTGTCTGGGGGCTTTTTGCTTCTCTTTCCTCCTGTATATCTTCCTTCACTGTTTAGGTGGCTGGCAGCTCTCTGGCTTCTTACTCCAGATGTGAACCTCTTCCTGTTCTTGCTTTTTCTCTGGATCTTTTAGGCCCTTCTCCTCCCATTTATGCTCTGTGCCTGCCAGCCCCGCCTATCCTTTCTATACCTCGCTATCCGGCCACTCGGTTCTTTAGACCAATCAGGTGCCTTAGGCAGGCAAGGTGAAACAGCAACACATCTTTACATCATCAAACAAATGCAGCATGGACAAAAGTAACACACCTTTACATAGTTAAATATTCCACAGCATCAGCAAATGAAGCACATCTTTGCCCAGTTAAAATAGTATTTCACAACAAAGCCTGGTGGCACACACCTTTAGTCCTAGCATTTGGGAGACAGAAGCAGGCCTTAAACTCTGTGAGGCCTTGAACTCACAGGCCAGCTTGGTCTACAAAGTGAGTTCCTAAAAAGCCAGGGCTACCCTGAGAAATCCTGTCACTAAAAACAAAACAAAGCCAACCAACAAAAAAAAGAATGTTGGGGTCAGGTGGTATCTCCATGGTTAGGATGCTTTCTGCTCTTGCAGAAGACCAGAGTTCAGCTCCCAACACCCATATCACGTCGCTGATAAGTACCTGTAACTCCAATGAACCCAATAGTCCCTTCAGTCCTACACAGACACATAAATAAAGCAAATCTTTTTGTTTGTTTTTATTTTTTTAAGATTTATTTATTTATTGTGTATATGACGTATGTAATAAATGGTTTTCTTTTTTAAAGACTTATTTACTATGTAGAGTGTGTTCTGTCTGCATGAATGCCTGCAGGCCAGAAGAGGGCGCCAGATCTCAATATAGATGGTTTTAAGCCACCTTGTGGTTGCTGGGAATTGAACTCGAGACCCACTGAAGAGCAGCCAGTGCTCTTAACCTCCGAATCATCCCTCCAGCTCCTGTTCTTATTTTTCAAGACAGGGTTTCTTTATGTAGCCCTGGCTGTCCTGGAACTCACTGTAGACCAGGCTGGCCTCAATCAGAGATCTGCCTGCCTCTGCCTCCTGAGTACTGGGATTAAAAGCATGAGCCTGCCTTTAAAAAAAACAAAAAACAAAAAACAAAAACTGGTGTTTTCTTAGCCTGGTGTTGGAAATAGAACCCAGGACCCATCTTCAGCAAGCATTCATTGCTGACTACAGTTCTGACCATTGTTTTTATGAGACAAGATTTTATTGTGTAGCTCAGGCTGACCTTGTCTTTGTTCTGTGGCCTAGTTTGTCTTTTATGTCACCATGCTCCTGCCTCCTCCCTTGGGCACTGGGGATTACAGGCCTGTATCACCATGCTGGCTAAAATCTGATTATTTCAAACACCAGTTTTAAGCCAGGCCTGGTTGCATATATCTGTAATATCTGTACTTGGAAGGTTGAGGCAGGAGAACCAGGAGTTCAAGGTCATCCTTGCTACATAATACATTTAAGTAGGCCAAGTACATCATTGCTTTATAATGTCTAAAATCACTCTAGTTCTCATTTCTAAGTCACATACCTAAAGCATAAAGTGTAATAAAAAAAAACCTACCATATAAAGATGATGTGGGAATGCTTTTATGTATGCTGTGAATCTCAATCTTTAAATAAAGGAGCTGTTTTGGGCCATGGCGGGCACCATAGAAAAAGTAGGAGGAGAGATCAGAGCTTAGGTAGGAGAAGCGGGGCGGAGTCAGACGCAGATCGAGCCAGCCGCCCAAGGAGCAACATGTAAGGAACACGGGTGAGCCACGGGCCGGGGCCACGTGGCCCACAGATTAATAGAAATGGGTTGATTTAAGATGTAAGAGCTAGCTAGCAATGTGCCTGAGCCATAGGCCAAACAGCATGAAGTTAATATAAGCGTCTGAGTCATTTCTGGGGGCCTGGGCGGCGGCGGGCGGCTAAGCGGTCTCGGGCGGGTCTGTGGGTCCAGGTCTCCGGCCACCTGGGACCCGAGAACCCCACTACTACATAAAACGCCTGTTTTGCACCCTGAACTTCACATTTCTTTAATGCCTTTTACATTCTGAAACCCTGATATTTCATGCACATGTATTTGCTGCATATTACCTTTAAAGATATATTTAATATGTCTATATGTGGGGGTATGAGTATGTACACATGAGTACTGATGTCCTCAGAGACCAGAGGCATTGGATCCCCTGGAGCTAGAGTTACAGAATTTGTGAGCTTCCTGAAGTGGGTGGAGGGAACTTAACAGAGCCAAGCTGGAGTCTTTGGTAGAATACTCTCTGTCAACCCCTGAGCCTTCACTCTAGACCTTACAACAGCCCTGAGAAGAACAAACAGCATCACCCCTATTTCACAGATGGGAATACTGAGATTTAGGAAGGCTGAGAGATGCTTGAGGCCAGAGGAGCTAGCCGAAGGCTTTCCATTATCACAGCCACAACCTCCGAACAAAGGCCTGTCCATCAATAATCTTTTCTAAGTCCCCTTCCACTGGTCATGCTAACATGACACGGTCTACCTGGGAACTAAGTTGTCTGCCCATCATCTATTTTTGATTTATTCAGAGAGGAGAACCTACATAAACAGAAAGCATGAATGCAGCAGCATTTAGTTAGTTTCCGGTGTAAAAAACATACTTTTATAGACACATATGAGAAAATATTGATCTAACCTTACTACTATAACAGTAACACTTGCTAATATACCCCCCAAAGGAATTTGCAGCTAAGTACATTCACCTTTTTCCAGCTATCACCTCCAGTCAATGGTGAGATCAGATCCATGACTTATTTCTGAGCACAAATGACATGCGGTGCTAATTGTATGCATGAAATAAAACATTCCTGAGTTTTCTTTAGCCAATGGACTGCGAACAAGGAGCCTGATTTACATTTCACAGATCTAAATAATCATTTGAGGGTGAGCTCATTACAGGGGACATGGCCGTGGAAAATGGCCACAGTACATCCATCTGGAATTTTAAGGTTCCTACAGGAACCTGTCCATGATTTGTTTATGATGTAGAGATGATCGACTCTGTCAGTCCCTAACAAATGGTAAATAAAAAAGTAACCTGTGATATTAAAGTACTACATTAGCTACATGGTAATGAAATTACAGCACCACCACCCACTATAAAGCCTTATAGAATCTTCTCAACCATGCAGTAATTCTCCTAACTATACTATTATGTAGAGCACAAATATTTCTTTGTGAGTCCAAAGCAATACATCAGGGAAGCGTTTACTGCTGAAGCTAGATTGAGAGTAAATGCATCTTGGGATGCTATGAATAAAAGCTCTAGCTTCTCATTACTTCATGACAAGACACAGAAATTCACTTTCCTTTCATTTAAGCTTTGCAGCCTGCGTGTATAGATGTATGCCTTCACGCTTTTATTCCCTTCTTGCTTCAGCCGGACGTAATAAATGATTATAAATTTTCGCATTTGACCACCTCTCTGCGAGTCTCATGCTTAATGCACAGGGTTAGGAAGCTGCAGGTGAAATTTCACAAACACTTTTATTTATGGTGTTGTCCTTGGTAACGGAAATTTCAATGTACTGAAATGAAAAGTATGATTAAGGGGATACGACGTCCTGACAAGGATAGGAGAGGGCAGCCTTCTATTTTGTACTGAAAATATATAATACTTTTTTGACATCAATTTCATAGAGAATAGACATGGGTTAGTCATGGGGGGAAAAAGACACAAACATGTTTTAACTTCGGTATTTTTAGACTCCCCCCCCCCTTATAACTTATATTAGAAATTCTTCTCTGAATTGATGAGCTTCTGAATTGGAAAATATTTTATCTCAATTAGGTGTGATGTCAAGGACTGGAGCTGAATAGAAATGAAAGGAAAATGTGAGTTGAGGGGGAGAGGGGTTATTTTTCTGAAAAAGAGTAAAGTGGAAAAGTACTGATCCCCTCCCCCTCAATTTTAATTATTTCAGTAGCTGATTCTATTATTTTAAATCCCTAAGTAGTAAGAGACAAAAATCAAGAGAGCTGAAAAAGTTAGAAACCTAAAAAAGGAAATGTGGGTATTTATTTAGTATCGGTAAATAATCAGATGCAACCCAAGTTCATCAGCTGTTTATAAAGTTAAAAGTCTGCCTGGTTGAACCTAAAATTCCCTTCTCCTATGGTGTAGGGGAAAAGAAATTAAATGATTGGTAGAATTTTTCCCAAGTCTATCCTGCACATTCCCCGGGAGATCAGAATCGCCCCAGAAGTTCTGCTCTACCCACACTGACCAGTTAATAAACTGTTTTTTGGAAGCTTGAAGTTGAGGCTCATGCCACCTCCTTCAGCCGTGTTCTGCTACAATGAGAGCTGTTTCCCACCACGGAGGATGACGGAACATCATGATTTCAAATCTCTGGACATAAAATATTGTGGGAAATTAAAAATATGTATTCTCTTGATTTCGCATCTATGGAAATAAGAAACTGGGAATCATTTTTAAATCATTGGAGATTTAGCCAGGCATGTAGTCCATCTCTAGATGTTGGTAACTGGGTTCTTGGTGGTGATTCTGGGTATCTAGCTCTCTAACTGGGGCATGGTGGCACAGGGATTTCCTTACCGCCCAGGGCATGGTGCTGCCTAGACAGGCAGAGCAGGAGCTTACTGTCTGGCAAAGAAGATAAGGCCTTCAGACAAATAACTACAATTACAAGTCAGCAAATAATCAAAGCCAGATGACGCGAGGTAAATTCTACAAAATTATGCCACATGGGAAGTGCCGAATGCAACTACCATCTGGTGCTTGGAGTTTGGGTGGTCTACCTGTCCCAGGTCGTGGCTCAGGCAGAGGTCAGAGCATTTGGTATATATGAGCATTGCCAGCCAAGGACTGAGAGCTAAAGCCTTGTTCTTGATGTCACTGAAATCCCAGACATAGACAGAACCCAAGAAAGAGCGAATGAGGAGCGACCTGGGAGTACAGACATCCATCGTTCAGAGTCCAAGGCTCCACAGCCTTGGGGGGATGGCACCGGCGGAGGGGGTAGATCCCTTGCCAGATTCACATTCATGAAAACAAGAGTTTTAAAACCTAGGCAGAAGGCTTGTATGCCACATGTTGAGAGTCATTTCATTTTTAGGAAACGATTCTGATGCATGAGCTTAAAAAATTTTTTTTTTAATGTGTACAGCATTTAAACAGGCACACAGCTTTTTGCTATATAACTGTCCCTACAAATGCTTTCTGACAGATTCCATTTGTTGCTCGGCTATCGCAGAACCCTGAAAAATATATTATGTCTCATGTCAGTTATAAAAATAACACCACAAATTATAACCAAAACAAAATTACCCAGTAATTATCATTTGGGTGTCCATTTTAATCCTTCTCGGAGTAACTGTTCTTGGTCTACCTTTAGGCGCCAGACGACTTAAAATGAGGCATACTAAGAGGGCTTCATTTTAATTTTTCTCTTTTACCACGTGCTACAGTCATATCTGAAGTCCACCTTTCTGGGCACTCTGGTGGGTACACTCTCATCTCAAGAACACTTCAAAATTGTTGAATGCAACAGCCTTAAATTGAACCAAAATAGGCACAGTAAACATGTGGTGTCAATTACTGGAAAAAGTGAACAAAGGTTAGAGGTATGGGGGTAGAGCTCACACTTTCTTTTAACTTGTTAATGTCTCTGACCCTTTCGTGCAAAAAATCACTTTAATCAACATTATATACATTTCCTTGTGGTCTTACCATTTAACAGCCTGTAAAACATGTTTGGCTATCAATTATACACATCAAGTTGATATGCTGCAGGCCTGGGGGGTCATTTACTCTGGCAATTAAATCTGAGAGGGCTTGAGGAAACACATATGGTGAGCAAGGCTTCCCCTCTCCACACCCCTCGGCCCTTTTTGAAGTGTCAAGAGATATGGAGGCTCAATTGAACTAGGAGAGCTCTCCTTACATCCAAGGAAAGGGAACGCCATGGTCATTGGTACAGTGAGGTTCAAAACTAGCATCTTTCCACACTCCACAAGCGTGTACTCTCCTACTGTCCTCCAAAAGCTAAAGACTACATCTATGTACACAGAGATTTTAGTCAAATGTTGGCTAAAGATGAATCTTTTTTAGATAGCTAGACTGGAGGGGTGTGTCTGAGGTCATATGACATTATATAGGGAGGTCTAGCTGCCATCTCAGGCTCTCACCAGAAATCAAGGAGACATTCACCACAAGGGGAGTTGATTAAAGTCACAATAACAACCTTAGTTCGACCTTACATAGAGACCGTATATCGTACCCCACAAATATTTACAATTATTGTATGTCGATCAAAAAATTAATATTAAGGTCAGGTAGTGATGATTCAGGACTTTAATCCCAGCATTCAGGAGGCAGAAGCAGGCAGTTCCCTGTGATTTTGAGGCCAGTCTGGTCTACAGACTGACTTCCTGGACAATCAGAGATACACAGAAAGAGACCCCGTCTTAAAAAAAACAAAGTTTTAAAAAAAGTCAAATTGGGGCTGGCAGGATGGCTCAGGAGGTAAGGGTACTTGAAGCCCAGTCTGGTGATCTGAGTTCAAGCCCTAAGATCTCTGTATATACACAGAAATATATAGACACCCATATGCTGAAACACACAAAAAAAATGTAATAAATTTTTTTATAAATAAAAACCAGACATGGCAGTGTGTGCTTCTTATCTCAGTGTTCAGGAGACTGAAGAAAGAGGGTTATGAATCTAAGGCTAGCTCATTCTACACAGCTACACCCTGTTTAAAAACCCAAGTTAATAAAAAAAAAAATAATAATAAAATTAAGACAAGGCTTTGGGGCTCAGACATCAAATGAGTCTCATAAGCATAGCTCCCAGTACTGGATGTGGGTCAGTGCACAAACATAACCCTTCCACATCCATGTGTTAGCACCAGGGGCCACAGCACTACTTACATCCTCTGTGCCATGCGTAGAAGTTGATAGGGTGTGCAATCTGAAACTGTAACAAGACATTCTTAAGAGATTTTGAATTACTCTAGCTTCAAACCCAACACAATCCCTCAAAGCCTTTTTTTTTTTTTTTTTTTTTTAAGAAAAAGTATGGGGTTGGAGAGATGGCTCAGAGGTTCAGAGCACTGATTGAGGTTCTGATTTCAATTCCCAGCAACTACATGGTGGCTCACAACCATCCGTAACCAAGTCTGGCACCCTCTTCTGGCTTGTAGGCATACATGCAGGCAGAGCACCGTATGCATAAATAAATAAATCTAAAAAAAAAAAAAAAATGTAGGGTGGTTGGCAAGATGGTTCAGCCCCTAAAAGTGATAAGTCCCCCAAATTGTCCTCTGACACCCACATGCACTTGCATGTATGAGCATACACAAATAGAATAATAACTAAAATTTAATTACTTTAAAGTTTAAAAAGATACAAGTATAGAAGGAAATTTTATCTTATCTCGACAGTTGCTAGTCAACATTTTGCTTATTTACTTATTTGTTTGTGTTCATGTGTATGTTGTGTATGAGTGTATAGAAGTCAGAGGCCAATACTATGTGTCTTTCTCTATTGTTTTCCACCTTATTATTTTAATGTGACAGAGGCCATTGGATGCCCTGGAAACGGGAGCTGCCATGTGCATGCTGGTAATTGAACCCAGGTCCTCTGCAAGAGCAGACAGTGTTCTTAACCGCTGAGACATCTCTCTATTGCTCTTAATCTCTCCCTGAACCCGAAGATCACTGATTGGTAAGGCTGGCCAGTGAGCTCTTGGGATTCCCTATCTCTGTACCCCACAAGTGGGGTTACAGATGGATGCTATAGTAATCCTCATGCCAGTGACTGACCTGAGCATCAGCACAGCTTTTAATCACCATTTAAAATGGTGTTCTATGTCTACTTCCCTTCAACATTTATTCACTCAGTATATATCCAGTAAGTTTTTACCATACGAAGCCAAAAAGATGGTCTATCACTTCAGAATTGAACCTGGGTTCAATTCCTAGCATTCACAGTGTGGCTCTCAAGTATCTGTAACTCCAGTTCCAGGGAACCAGCACCTTCCTCAGTCCTCTGAAGGTACCAGGCACACAAGTGGCACCTAGACACGCACTGTGGAACGCACACTCCTGCACTTAACACACTTACACACAGTAATAATAAAAGTATTTTTAAAGATACTGCAATTGTGTATATCCTGTAAAGGTGTTTTCATAGGTTAATTATCCTATAAAAATAAGCATTTTACTTAACTTAAGGATGTTTCTAAAATCATTCTTTCATAAAGATTCGGCTATTTTAAATGTTTTTAATGTCAAAATGGCAGTAAAACAAATGTACAAATCCAAAAGGGCAACATGAACTGCCAAAGAGATCAGTACCTCTGGTTTTCAGCCCAATGAGGGGTCTGTGTGTGTGTGTGTGTGTGTGTGTGTGTGTGTGTGTGTGTGATCAATAAACTTGAAATTCCATGAGTTAACGTCGAAACAAAATGCAGTAGTTACATAGTCACTGATTACATTCTGTTACAACCACCGGAGGCTTTGTGCAGAAAGTATCATAAACCTGCTACAAAGGAACTTGAAATATTTTTAAAAGAGCCAAGAAGAAGAAAGTCTAGGTTAGCTTTAAAGCCATGAAGATATCTGTTCTTTGGATCAAGGAGGAAAAGCGAGTGTTTGGCTTCCTTTTTGAGCTGCAGAGAAAGCTTGTCTGAGGCATTACAATGCATTGATCGAACCTCAGCCTGAAGTTACCAAGGTTGTATAAAGCTGCAATAAAGCTTTCTTTGCATTAACCAGCCAAGCACATAAACATTTTAATGAACTGTTTTTACATGGTTCATTGGGCAGCTACCAGGCTACTATAATACAAATCACCACTCCGCCACATCCAGCTCTCTCATGATGGCTGTGCTTTTTCAGCTTACCAAATGCAAATTGAATATCACAGCTACAGAGTTTAATCAAATACTTGACTATCGGAGCATGTGAACTTCTCCTGGAATCCACTGTGTGCTGGGATAGTCTATTCAAAAGTCTGAATCTCAGAAACTTCCTCTCTCAAGCTTCCGACCTCCAGTCGATGTGTCTCCTAATTCTCAGAGACCGCGTACAGAAGCCCTCAGTTACCTCTTAGTGTTGAAGTAGTTTTAGACAGTGAGAAGGATAAGTAACAGAGAGACAGACCATCAACCATGGGAGAGTGAGTGCCTCAGACTGAAACTTTCCTTAGTGACGTTAAGCTTTGAAAGAATTGTTGAGCCCAAAACCAGTGCAGATCAAGCCTCCTCAAAATAGTTAAGTATAATTACCAACAAACATTCATACATATTCTAGTCAGCACCTAGAGGGACACTACATTATAAATAAAATGTGTGATCTATTCTGAGAGTTTAATGACCTGGTCTTTTCTTCAGATTAAACCTTAACTCAAAACATAAGTTCATAGTTAATTCAAATTATAAATGAATATTTAACAAACCACACCATATTTTGCATTTCAGGGTCTCTTCTGTTGCTGGCACATAGGTTGAGATTTGGCAGGTGATACATCGTTCAACTGCCTGATGCCCCAGTGAGAACAAGCTGTTTTCACCTTGCTGTGGCCTTTAAAATAAATTAATTTGTTAACATTTTAAAATTCAGTGCAACAGATGACATAAAGCATTTATAAGACAGTTTATGACCCAACCAACCATGCTCTGATCCAATAATATTTATTAAAACATTTTATCTGGCTAATCAGTTCATGGCCAAGATTTGGAGATGTTTGTTCTCCATATTGAGTCAGGATTTAAATGGTACTAATGGGATCATAAAGATGTTATATGGCATTAATATAACCTGAGTATTAAAAATATAATGAATTTGCTATTTATGAACCATTAAGTTTTACCTCACCCCCAGAATAAATTTCATGTCATTACAGACCTATTAATACCCCTTCCTGTTTTCCTATTGTTCTAAGTCCATCCACCATCCCTGTGGTGTCTTCCTATAGATGAGTGAAAACTGTGTTTATATTAATTCAAAACAGGAAGAATATTTTTTTCTATCTTAAGGTGTTTGTTTGCTTGCTTATAGTTAATACCTTAGCAGTTCAGATAACGCCAGGGCCACCTCCACCCATTTACATAGCTCATAGAACATTCCAGAAACTTAGTTTCTCCAAAAGCAGAACTGTGAGATTTCGGTGATCCCAACACCCGGAGGCTGACACAGAAGGAGCGGGAGTTCAAGGCCAACCTGGGCTGTATAGCAAGACCTTAAAAGAGAGAGAGAGACAGAGACACAGAAAAAGGAGAGAGAGATGGGATGGGAGGAAACTACTCATTTCTGTGGTCCATAAGGGAGACCTCAAATTTCTCTAATTCTACAGACTCTGGGCTATAACAGAGATAATCCCTACTTACAAATGTGCCAGTAAAATATCAGATCAAAATCCATCTATAAGACAATTCTAGAACATTTTCATGAGATATTACATAGCTATTAATAATCTTGCTTGGGTCTAGGGAAATGGCATAATTATAAAGCACTTTACTAAAAAACCCCCACAAGGCCTGAGAGTCAATAGGCCACTATCTATGCATGTATGTATGAATAATTCTATTTAAGATTGCAGCAAATGCTGTTTTAATGTAAAATAAATGTGCTAAGAGGGAGGGAAACCCTCGGATCAGTAACTGAATCCAATGAATGAGGAATGGAAGGAAGTCCTAGAACAGAAAAAGATGATAAAAGGGGGAAATCTGGGTGCTTCCTACCATGTCCATGAAATTATACACATAGTATATGGAGTCATTTAAAGCAAAATACCTTTAAAGACAAAACGGGAAGTTTGCCATCTTGACTGAAATCTTCCCCACCCAACGCCTCCTCCTGCCATGTCTGGCAATACTCCGATTTGCTCATGGGGTTTCTGTGTGACCAGATACATATCATTGTCTCTGTTCTAAGTGGAAGAGGAAGCCACCCGATCAGAAATGCACAGATCAGTTTGCATGGGGACATTCTTCTTGGTTTTTTAAATTGTATGCGTGCAGGTGCTTTGCCTGCATGCATGTACTAGGTACATTTGGTGCCAAATCCCTTAGAACTGAAGTTACAGGTAGTAGGTTGTAAGCTACCACGTGGATGCTGGGAACCGAACCCAGGTCCTTTGCAAGAACAGTAAGGGCTCTTAACCACTGAGCCACCTCTCCAGCCCGTGCTAGACAGTCTTGATCTTGAAATCTCCTTCTGAGGTCTCCCTGCCTTTTGTTCCGCTGCCCCTAGGCTCCTGGACATGTGCAGGGCTGAGGGCTGACATAGCAGTTTGGGTGACTTCTATCCTCCTGCGTTTTCTTTCTTCAAAGCTTTTTTTTTTTTTTTTCCTAATTTTAAAAAAGGTGCCTCTGTGTGTGTGTGTGTGTGTGTGTGTGTGTGTGTGCATGCAAGCGCACACATGCGTGTGTTGTACATATAATTTTGCACAGGTGTTTCAGGAGGTGAAAAGTGCCCCGTTTTCTCTTACTAAGTCAAAGTCTTCACTGAACCTGGAGCTACAAAAGCTTCACTGAACCTGTCTTCTAGCCCAGGCTAGCCTCCTATTTCTGTCTCCTCACCATGCAAGCACTGGAGTGTGTGTGTGGGGGGGTGTTTTCTAGGTGCACCCAACCATGTCCAGCTTTTAATAGAAATTTGAACTCAAGCCCTCAAGCTACAGCAAGTGCTCTTACCTAATCCTCAGCCCCACTTTGAGGTACTTCTCAGCTCCGCCCATTATGTTCATATAATAAATTTCCCTCTATTTATAGAGGAATCACTGAAGTAGGGGCAGAAGGGAGGGAAGGAAGGACCTGGCTATATCTCATATTTTTCTTACACAGAGATGGAAGACTGCTGAGCTGACTAGCTTGCTCATCCTTGGCTTTGTGACTAGGAGGCAGCAGGGAATGGGCAGGTGGCAGTGTCCTGAGTATTCAGGACAATATTGGAGTGACATCTGCAAATAACATCTCTGAGAGCCCTGGGCAGCATACTCTCCATAGCTAGAGCTTCTGCTTTTTTTGTCTTCTTGCCTGTAAGAGAGAAGTCAGGCTCACCTCAAACTTGGAGTTTCTTCCTTGATTCTGTCATTTCTTAAAGTTCCAACCACTTTAATTTAACAAAGGGATCCTTTCACTTAAAAACCAAACCAAAGGCAGATGTTAGTGACAAAGCAGATTCTCTTTTCCAAGGTGCTTGCAGACCTGGCGAATGAAAGAAAGCTAAAATAACAACAAAAAAATCTGCCCTGTCACAGTTAGTCAGACCCAGTGATGGCCCGGTAACATCTGTTTCGCGCCCCTCACTACAGCCTTCCTTCAAAAGGAAACCCTCACATGCTGCCACACTGTGCTTCACATGCTGCCACACTGTGTTTCAGTATCTTCACCTGGCCACCTGTGGTTCAGTGGCTAGTTATCCTATATTCATCTTGTAACTTGCAAGGGACCAGGGCAAGTTTTGGCAGAAGGTGAGAATTCTTAAAAACATCTGCCCAAGGAAAAGGAATATTTTTCAAGTTTGGCATCAGGAGCCCACTTCTCTAAGAGTACGTCAGGTTTCTGAGTCAGCCAGAGGAGTCAACCCCAGGTTATAAGGGCCTGAACTGAACCCAACTTTCTTTGCTACAGTAGGAGTTAACTAAAAAGATGAGAAATGGAAAAGGAATTGGTCACACACACACACACACACACACACACACACACACACACACACCCCTCCCGTCAGTGGGCAAACTTTCCAAGTTTGCCTATCCTCAAACATGGGCATCTTCCTTTTATAAGAGAGTTGGAACACTTAAAGAGTGGAAGCCGCTGGATTACATACAGGAATTTCTAAGCATCTTCGTAAACACCTGGATGCCTCTAGTCCCATACCCTGGATATGGATGACACACTGCCTACCATGAGCAGGAGGGGTTTGCAGCAGAGAGTTCATTTGAAATCATAACCAAAATTCAGAAAATTAAGCTACAATTAAAAGTAACTGATTTCCTTTTCCTTAAAAGTAAATTGCATGGAACGATGCTTCCTTTTGTTTGATTCTCCGAGCGAGGGAGGGGAGAAGGGGAAAAGGATCGTTGCACATCATAGAGTGTATGACAGGAAACAACAGACTTTGTGTTTGATAGACAGTTCTTTTGACCCCTGTCAGGGGAGGCATTGGCAAAGCACGGCACAGCCACACCATCGACTGCCCGTTCTGTTTTTTCCACATGTAACTCTGGGAAGTAGGCAAACAAAACCAATTCCATCCAGAGGTGCAGACAAAGAGTACACTCCCCAAGGAGCCTGCATGATAAGTGGCCCCAGAGAACATCCCTGCGATCAGTCAGAGAGGCAGGCAAGTTATTAGCTTAGCCCTGAACCTCCCACTTAATGTGGGACCAGCGGTGAGGTTTAACAGACCCTGGCTGTTGTGACAAGCCTGGGACCTGCCCGAGGAAATCCAATTGAAAAGCAGTCAAGAGAGACAAGCTAGAAACAGATGTTCCGGCCATCAGGATGTGCACACATTTAACCCAAACGGGTGTCTGGAGGGGTAAGGCCAAGAGCGGTCACTCTCAACATGGCCACGTCACCTCTCCCCCATGTAGAGACTGTCAAGTTCAATTATGACCATCACATTTGTTTGTCAAAATTTTTTTTTTTTAGCAGTTTCTTTAAAATAAGCTATCAAACTGATAATAACTGCTATTAAAGGGATTCAAGATACCTGATTTATCTACTGGATTTTATGAAAACATTTCAGTCAAGTCACACGCCCTCATGCTACAGTTTTACGGTAATTGAAGATTTATCTTAAAAAAAAAGAAAGAAAGAAAGAAAGGAAGGAAGGAAGGAAGGAAGGAAGGAAGGAAGGAGGGAAGGAAGGAAGGAAAGAATCAAGCAGATAAAGTTCAAACAGGCTGTGTAACCATTCTGTGTCCTGACACCACTTAGTTGAAATATCGGTAAGGAGTTAGGGCTGTGTCAGTTCTCGTTTTTGGTCACGTCTTGTCACTAAAAACAAGGAGGGTACGCTGGTAAATGCAAAAAGATTCAAACACAAGCTTCGAGTGTCAGCTATTGTGATCTGGACATATATGGGGACACCTGAGCCTCAGCAATCTGTCTGTCACTAAGGAAAGATTCTCCTCCGCGGGGTTCTTTGCTTCCCTAATAGGCTTTGTCAGAGGCCGGCTGGCTCACTGTGTTGATTTTTCTCAAGAAAGAAACCCCCCCACACACACTCCATGGATTTTAAGGAGATCTAATCCAGAACAGCAGTGTGCTTCTGAGACGATGAACACGAGGAAGGTAGAAAAACACGTATTAACACATGCCGTGAAGGAGCCGGGTGCCCTCCACGCTGGAGACACCGTGTGCCCCAAAAGCAGACCTGTGTGCTCAGGCTCTGCCCTGCTTTGTTTTTATTGACAGGTTTAATCAGATGCCTTCCTGGGGTCACTGAGTTCTTATCTGCTTTTGGATATCTGAATATGTCATTCGCAGAGAAGAGAGCAGAAGGAGCTGTGGTCTGCGCCGAGACATCACGGAGGTATTTATGAGCAGGGTGATCTTGAGGGATGCTCGCTTTTAAAATCCAAGAACAGCAGCAGAAATAAATTAACCAGAGAATCTATTGTTAATTTGTACACGAATCCCTTACAAGCAAGGTAAAATGGTTCAGTAAATTATGGATTTACAAATAAACGGGATTCTAGGACCTTGGAAAGCACTTTGATTGGAATATAGATCCATTTTTTTCCTCAAAAACAAATTTCTACTCCAACTTCAGGCAGAAGGAACATAAACCCAACCCTCTGGAATCTCTTTCCCGGTGAAGCAAGCAGCAATGGGGTTGACAGCTTAGTGGAGCCATATATTTGCCACAAACTGGGGGGTGAGACCACTTTCTAACTGAGCCATGAAAGTCCACACTGTCACCACCTCCCGCTAATGGTACCTGTCTCTGTAGTCATGGGGTGGGGGGCAAGAGATAAGTTATTAATTTTCCCCAACAGTATGGTGCTATCGTTCTCACAGACAAAGGGCAGGGCTCACTTCTCTGAAAATTTTAAACATTGTTGTAAGGGAATGGGCTTATGTTTGCTTTGCTATTGCAATGAGATTAGCATACAACACATTTCTTTCTTGACTTGAAGCTTCTATTCTTCAAAAGTTTAGTGGCGCTTACACAGGATAGACCACACTAACTTCCAAATACAGGTCTGTCTGACTTTTAAGAGATGCACAGATGGAAAAGACACCCATCTCTTTGATCATTAATAACCAGTGCATTGATCTGAAACAGCTCCACTCAGTGAAGGAGGATGCTCAGAGACTATGCAGGGAGAAATACAATAAGAAAAGGTGAGCAAGAGTAACTGGCTTTGGGCCAGGGGACCCAGTGACAAGAATACCCATTGTGCAAGCAGAAGGACCTGAGTTCAAATCCCCAGCACTCATGTAAAAAGCTAGATGTGCTTATATATTCCTATATCCCCATCTCTGGGATAGGGCTGAGAGAAAGATCTCACTGGAGCTTTCTGGCTGCCAACTGTGGGGATATTTTCAAATATAATAAAAACAGCGGAGATATCAGAGGCATCTACCCACAGTCAGTCTAGAAGGATCAGACAGTGGTAACTCATACCTTTAATCCCAGCACAGGGAATATGTGGTGGGATTCAGGTGTCAGCTGATAAAATCCGAGGATGCTTATCTTATCCAGGGTCCCAGGCCCCTGAAGGGGGAGTGGCCAACCCCATTGATAAAAGGCTGCTGGGATCTTGGGGCCTCTCTCTCTCTTTTTATTCTTTTGTTCCAAGACCAGAAATCGAACCCAGGCTGCAATGGTGAGAGCGCAGAATCTTAACCACTAGACCAAGCCAGCCACCCTTGTGTAGGGCAGGCTGGCCTCTTAACTTGTGACCCTCCTGCCTCTGCCTCCTTCAGCAAATCCTAAGGGCGTGTGCCACCACAACCAGCAAAGTTTCTCTTAAAATGCACCAATCCAAGATTAATATTTATTAAAATATAAACCAACACTCACGATACAGGTAACCACTTATAGTGGCACCTGAACAGGGACTGGAGTATCTGAGCGATGGATGATGGATGCCAAACCGGTCTCTTCAGCAGTCAGGAACCAGCAAAACAGGCTTTCCCAGGGTCCCAGCAGCCCCTTATCAATGGGGTTGGCTACTCCCCCTTCAGGGGCCCGGGACCCTGGATAAGCATCTTTGGATCGGACCTTATCAGCTGACACCTGAATCCCACCACAGGAATATCCTGGAAGTGGTGACCTACACCCTTAATCCAATCTGAGTTTGAGGTCATCTTAGTTTATAGAAGGAGTTCCAGGCTCCCAGGCAGGCAGTGGTGGTGCCACGCCTTAACTGAGCAAAGAAAGTATGTATGGCAGGCAAAGAAAGACAGAAGGGCTAAAGAAACCAGGAGGAGCGAGGCTGAGGAAGCTGGAAGACAGCTGGGTGAGATATGACTGTGGTGTTTCTTCTCTAATATTTCTGCCTTTCCCAGAGATCTGGCCCTGAGTTTCCTTTATTTGTGCAATACTTGGCATCCAACTTTGGGGCACGAATTCCTCCCATCCCTACCCGAAAAACAGTGCTTGCCAGCCAGAGCAACACATGGTCGGAGGAGTAATTACCGACTGGCTAGGCTTTCTGTTCTGAGTTAGCCTCCAGTCTTAGGCTGACCGGCCACACATGTTTCCATTTCACTCTCATCTGGGTAAGACAGTGGCCTCTTTCTCCTGGTGGGTTGTTTCTTTTTTTCTTTTTGGACCCCTCCTTGGGCTGCTATCACCCTAGGTAGCTGCCCCACTTCACAATCAATTGAATCATCAACAGACAACAAATAGGTGAGTAAATCAATTTTTTTTAAAGAGGAAATTTGTTTAAAGCAATGGAGGGTGCTTGGTCCTTCTGTGATCTTTCGCTAGACAATTTGGTATTAGAGTCAGTGAAGGAAAAGATAAATAAGGTAAATGGGACTATCATAATGCTTATCATACTGTTTATTATGAATATTTTTGTTTGATTTTTATTTTATCACTTAAAAGGTCAATTAGTATAAATGCAAAGAAAAGGGTCTTTAAAAAGCTTGTTGAGAGATAACACAAAGAAGTTCAAATTCAAAAATAGGAATATGAAGAACTAATTTCAGTAAGAGCCTCTAAAATTAGACAAAAACAGGTAGCATTAATATACCCAGTAATCTTTAAAAAAATGAAGAATGATAAAGATAATACAGGAGCTAGTTGGGCTACAGCAAAAATGCTAAAATTACGAAGAGTAAAAGAAGCAATCGTAACATTTGTAAAACAAATGTTGAATAGCTGGCCATGCTGAAACTGGGTCACCCCTAAAGATTAGTTAGATATGGTTACAGCTGTGTTAGAGGCAGGACCGCTTATACAGTGGAAATCATGGTGGGGGGAGGAGGCTAAAACAATAGAACAAAGAAGCAGGGCCAGAGGCATAGAAGTCTCCCAAGACCAACTTCTTGGGGAGGGAGATTATGCTGATATTGAAAGACAGTCTTTATACAATGAACATACTCTGGATTTATGTTGCATGGCAGCTTTAAATGCCTGGGACCGGATTGAAGAAGTAGGAAAGAAAACTGAATCATTCACTAAAGTAATTGAAAGCCCAAAAGAAACTTTTACAGACTTTTTGCACAGATTAACAGCAGCAATAAACAGAATGGTACCAGACTCAGAAGCCAGGTGAATAATAATTGAATCACTGGCTTTTGAGAATGCTAATGCACAGTGTAGAAAAATACTTAGACCTTTAAAAGCAAGGTCAGCACCTTTGGAGGACTGGATTCATGAGACAATTAATCTAGAGTCATGACAGTGATGATAACTGAGTAGGAGAGCTTATTTCTAGAGGTATAAGAAAAAGTCAAACTGTTAAATGTTACAATTGTGGAAGGCAAAGTCACATAAAAGAGATCGTAAACAAGGCATTCCCAGAAACAGTGCTTTTGTTAGGAATAATCCCAAGAGAATGCCCCTCCCTTCTGGAGTATGCAGAAGGTGTAGAGAGGGAAGACATTGGACTAAAGAGTGCAGATCAACAAGGGACAGACAAGGTAACTTTCTGCCCTCGGGAAATGCCCCAAGGGGGCTTTCAAAAGCTCCCACATCAATTCCAAACCAATATTACCCTGCCATTGTAGAGGAAACACCTTCCCAAAACAATTAAAAAAAATTAAAACCTATTTTAAAAAGACACACTACATGGAATGATAGAAAATCTACAGAATAAGGAAAAAATTCAGAAAAAATTATAAAGCGAATATTTTGGCAAGCTTCTATCAATGAACAAAGGCAAAAATTAAAAGTACAAATAAATGATGTTATTGTTGAGGCTTATTGAGCACAGAGGCAGATGTATCAATAATTTCACCAGAGTCATGGCATCCAAGTTGGCCCCTTCAGGAGGTAAATATTCAGTTTTGGGGTATTGGGTCGATATCCCAGGTAAAACAGAGTACAAGATGGCTTGAGTGTATAGGACCAGAAGGACAGAGAAGAATATTAAAGGCATATGTGTCTAACATTGCTATAAATTTATGGGGACAAGATTTACTACGACAATGAAACACACAGATTAGTATTCCCCCAAACACAGAAATAAGCCATAAACTAGCACATGATTCTGGAAAAAAACATTAGAAGGAATTATGAGAAACAGTCACAGATCATTCAGGTTTTAGAGAAACAAGGCAAAATAGCTGCTGATCTTTCAAAAACACCCACAGCACTACCTCTAAAATGGCTAACAGAGAAGCAAGCCTATATGGGTTCATCAATGGCCTCTAACAAAAGAGAAATTGCAGGCCTTAGAGCAGTTGGTACAAGAGCAGTTAAATGCTCAGCTTATAGAAGAATCAACCAGCCCTTGGAATTCTCCTGTATTTGTTATTAAGAAGAAATCTGGAAAGTGGAGAATGGTAACAGACCTAAGGGCGATAAACAAGGTGATCCAGCCAATGGGCTCTCTACAGTCTGGGATTCCTTTGCCTTCTCTGTTACCTAAAGAATGATCTATTATAGTTATTGATTTAAAAGACTGTTTCTTTACAATACCTTTACAAGAACAAGACAAAGAAAAATTTGCCGTTATAGTGCCCACTTATAATAATTCTCAGCCTGTAAAAAGATATCAATGGAGGGTCTTCCCTCAAGGAATGCTAAATAGCCCCACTTTGTGCCAGTAATTTGTACAAAAGCCAGTAAAACAAATATGTAACAAATGCCCACAATCTATAATTTATCATTACATGGACAATATCTTGTTGGCCAATTCAAATATCGATACCTAAAAAAAATTTTTGAAGAAGTGAAGAAAATTTTGCCTGCTTGGGGATTACAGATTGCCCCAGAAAAAAATATAAAGAGGGGATTCCATTAATTACTTAGGCTACAAAATAGGCCAACAAAAAATTAAACCCCAAAAAGTACAAATCAGGAGAAATAGATTGAAGACACTTAGTGATTTTCAGAGACTACTAGGAGACATTGCCAATTTACAACCCACTATTGGAAATTGGACTACAGAAAAAACAGCTGAACTAAATCAGCCTGTTTACTTCAAAGATGTACTAACCTCTGAATGGAAGCCAGGGTATGTGCTACGCTGGGAAAGGGGTTTTGCTTTTGTTTCCACAGGTGAAGAAAAGTTATGGATACCATCAAAAGTAATTAAGACTCTATTTGAGCCAGAGAAACTTCATGAAAATAAGAATCGATAGCTCATTCACCCATATTACAATTCTTTAAGTTGTAAGAAAAAACAAAGGGTGGGGGCAGATTTTTGTTTTTGTCTTTATAGAAAACTGGAAGTATCCATCCTCAAGAAGTAAAAAGACCTTGGACATCTAGACATCTAAAGCAAAAGGGAGGCTATCCAGAAAAATTTACAAGCAAAAGAATATCAGACTTATTGGTACCAGTATACTCTTTAGGGTAAAATCTCATTGCTTAACCTCTATTTTTTTTGTAAGTTGAAGTCTCAGTTTAATTATAATTTAAAGCTCGCTTTAGAGTTGGAGTGTGGTTCTCTCCTTCCCTAAACTGAAGCATACTTGTGAAAGGAAAATACAAAATCTCTGTATTGTATCAGAAGAGCCACCTGATATGGGACAGAAGAATAAGTAAAAATAATGGACTATTCTATTGTTATTAATCCTATGCTAAAAAAATACTTATATATTTAGCTTCCTATACATTGTGTTGGGTTGGTTTTAGTCTCTTATCAGTTTTCTGCAGTGATCCATGACAATGCCTAATTTCGAACTTGAAGTATCTACGATGGTTTCACACAATCTCTGACAAAGTCACTAGGCTGACAAATCAAAGATCAGATATGGACTACAAACTGCTCAGGACAATTTTGAGGCAGCTCGCTGAGATGAACCAGCTTCACACACTGCTAAAGCCAGGACTTGAGACAAGCCGTGCACTTTCCTGTAATGCACAGACTGGACAACAAATGACACAGCTACTTATTTCAGGACTTGACATTTAACAAAACTTTTCTTTTCAGGATCCCCAAAAGATTCCATCACCCTCAGACGGCAGGAAGTAAATTTAAGAACTCGGTGCCCACATTCCTAAGACATGGGGTAGATGGTTTTTGATCCTTCAATGGGATATGGATGACTGTCATTGTTTAGGTTAATTGTTTAAAAATTGTTAATGGTTATGGTTAGAAAAAAAGTTAAACAAGAACGATTAGGTTCAATATTTGTGTTTAAAAAAATAGAAAGAAAAAGGGGATACAGATATATAGGGTATAAGGATAGATTATTGAATCTTCTTTTAAAAGGATTTACTAGCTTTAAATATTTTTACATTGGATTGGATTTTTGTATATTGTATACAAATTGTGTATATTGAAATTAATTGTGTTACTGTACAATATCTCTATGCTTGTTCAAGGTAGTATACTTATTCAGTTCATCTAACAATGTAATACAAGTTGCTAGTCCATGAAAGTTTTTATTACCAATTAGTTAGAATATAAAGTAATGCAAGTTAGTAGTTAGACATTACATTCAAACATACTCATATTGGATATGTTCTCAAGATCAAACAAATATATTTAGATGAACAGGTCTTCTTCAAACACTTCAGAGATCCATAGAATATGGCATTTAAAATATTTTAAGAATTCAGACTTTTCTGGACAGTGAGACAGGTCTGCTCCTGGCAGCAACAATCTACTTCAAGAGAAAAATGGGCATGGAAGAAACTCCACATGGAGTCTACTTTCTTTGTGGCAATAGTTAGCCACTGGACAAGAACCTGTTCTTGTATTGACTGCTTGACAGTATGCTGTTTAAACTGAACATGCAGGTTCCATAGGAAAATGACCTCTGAACTTTGGCAAAGCAAGCTGAGATGGTCCTTCAGGTTCCTGTTTTTCAGAGAACTGTCAGATATTCTTCAAGATACAAGGAGAAGCAACTGATGAACTATATCAGAATGGGCAGAGCAGATTTCCTGCTTCACTGAAATGAAAAGAGACTCTGGGCCTGTAGGATGAAGATGGATGCCCCAACTTTATAAAGGAACTTTGGGTGACTGTCCAGGCAGATAGGTATCATCTCTGTCATTTCTAGATTTTGGAAGTTGCTTGCACTTCCTGTTTACTTGGGTAAATATTATTTCCTTCCTGGGTCTCTGAGGTAGTTGAAGATGAAATAGTTATAGTTTTCTAGTGACAGTTTTAGAAAAGAAACTTTGAAGTTAAAGTATATAGGTTTAAGAGACATCAAAATAATAGTTTTTAGTTAATAATACAAGTTAGAAAGAAAGTTAATTAGGTATAATCCTTTGGACTCATCAAAATAGGATAATTAATGAAATATTTTCTTTGAATTGTCAATTGTTAATGGACTGGACATTACTCATTTATTGTTTGTATATATTATATATAATCATTGTACTTATTATATATGGTTTTTCTTATGTTATCTATAACCTTCTTTTTAAAAATTTGACATGAAAGGGGATATGTGGGGATATTTTCAAATATAATAAAAACAGTGGAGATATCAAAGGGATCTACCCACAGTCAGTCTAGGAGAATCAGACAGTGGTAACTCACACCTTTAATCCCAGAACAGGGAATATCCCGGGAGTGGTGACCTACACCCTTAATCCAATCTGAGTTCAAGAGGTCATCTTAGTTTACAGAAGGAGTTCCAGGCTCCCAGGCAGGCAGTGGTGGTGTCACGCCTTAACTGAGCAAAGAAAGGATGTAAGGCAGGCATAGAAAGGCAGAAGAGGCAGAAGAAGCCAGGAGGAGTGGGGCTAAGGAAGCTGGAAGACAGTTGGGTGAGATCTGACTGTGGTGTTTCTTCTCTAATATTTCTGCCTTTCCCAGAGATTTGGCCCTAAGTTTCCTTTATTTGTGCAACAGCCAACCTAGCTCCAGGTTCAGGAAAAGACCCTGTCTCAAGGGTTTGGATGGGTAGTGACAGTACAGGACCCCTGGTAGCCTCTGGCCTCTGCACACACATGTGTGCCTATATCACACACATACCACATACCAAAAAAGGAAATAGTAACAAAAAATTCAAAAGCTGGGGTAATTAAAAAAAAAAAAGAATAGCTGATGACCTTATTTTATGTTAAGTACACACAAACACTTAGTCATGTTATAAAAGAAAACACAACTATTTTTTCTTCTGGAGTCAGAGGCAAAAGGATCTTGAGTTCAAGGCCAGCCTGAACTACACAGTGAGAATCTGTCTCAAAAAACAAAATCAAGAATTTTCAGTTGAAAAGCATTTGTCTAATATATTCAGGGCTCTGGGTTTACCCAAGCCCCTCAAAAACAAATTAAAATCCTTTCCACCCCATCTTAATAGTAAATAACTGTTTCTTTTCTAGAAGCATAATTCATGTATAAACTTAGTAATCATAGCAGTCATTTTAGAAGAGGCAGTTTGTAATGCCGAGGTGAGAAGTGGGGAATATTCTCTATCATGTGCTTTTATGTAAATAATGCTAAGCATTTTATAATATTGACATATTAACACAGCATTTATGTAATTGTTAAATGTACTAGGTTCATTTAAATGTTCTCAGATTCAGTTAATTGTTTGTTTGTTTGTTTGGTTGGTTGGTTGGTTCTGTTTTGTTTTAAGACAGGCTTTCTCTGTGTATCCCTGGCTGTCCTGGAACTCACTATGTAGACCAGGCTGGGCTTTGAATGTACAGAGATCCCCTGCCTCTGCCTCCCACTTAGCTTTTAAAAAGGTTTATTTTTCAATATTTATGTGTGTGGGGTGGTGGTTCATGATGTGACATGTGTACAGGGTCCAATAGAGGCCAGAAGAAGGTATAAGATTCTATGGAGCTGGAGTTACGGGCAGTTGTTTATCTGTCAGTTTGATGCTGGGAACCAAACTCATGTCCTTTGGGAGACCAACAAGTGCTTATAACTGCTGAGACAGCTCTCTTGCCTGCCTCAATAGATTCATTTAAACTAATATAAGACCCAGAGCTGAGCTATAACCTAGTATAATGTGGTTAGAGATACTTTTACAATTTTATAAATGTTAAGTTTTTTTTCTTTATATATGAGTGTTTTAAACTTAAAAATATTTATTTTATGTATATGAATATTTTGTCTACATTTGTCTGGGTACCACACATGTGCCTGTGCCTGTGAAGGACAGAAGAGGCACTGAATCTTTCTGAACTAGAGTTAGAGATTGTGAGCCATCATGTGGATGTCAGGAATCAAACCCAAGCCCAGAATAGTAACATATGCCAGCTTTTAATTCATTCCCTCAGGAGGCAGAGGCAGGTGGATCTCTGTGAGTTGGAGGCCAGCCTGGACTACATAGTGAATAGGACAAGCAGAGCTTCACAGAAAAACCAAAAAAAGAAAAGAGAAGAAGAAAAAGGGAAGTTAGTGCCTATTCTGCCCACTTCTTGGGAGAATTATCATGAAAATAAAATGAGGTAGTAAACAGGAAAAAATAAAAAGCTCCACACACCCTGTGGATCTGCAGATCGGTTAGTGTCGCAGGCCCTGAGGAGTTCCCAGCCTGGGTTAGATGAGATGCTCCATCTGTGAGCCATCTCTGGAAGATGATGGATTGATGGCGGGTTTATTTCTTAGGCTAAGGAAGTAGTTGGGGCTGATGGAAAGATCAGCTAAACCTGTGGTCTAATCTGACTAGTCAGCTTGGTGTATTTAGAGAGGTCAGTGACTGACCTGTTAAGTCATTGCAGGGAATAATGCTGTAGGTACTGCTTTAATTTTTATATTGTAAAACCAGAAATTGAGAGAGACAGAGTAAAAGTAAATCTAGGAAGACATCAGCTGTTTGAGGCTCGTTCCTATCATGGACATCTCAGCTTCTACTGCAGAACTACAGCACTAGGGATTCATCTGGGTATGGGTGTGGATCCAATGGGAGTCACCAATGGTTACTAAAACTCACTATCTGGGGCTGATGAGATGGCTCATTGGGTAAACGCACTTGCTGCTATACCTGAGTTCAATCCCCAAGACCCACATAGAGAATGCAGGGGGGGGGGGGGCAGGGGGCTGCAGAGCGCAGGGCTAGCCAAGGGGAAAACTATTAGTAAACCATGAGTACCCTCTCATTGGCTGCTTTTGAACATTTTTTACTGCACAGTATAGTTTTCACGGCAAAATACAATCAACTTACTTCTTTTATCATTTTACAATTTTTACTTTGGAAGAACCAGAGAAGCACCTTCATTTTTTAGCAAAAGTCCTTGAACCTCAGTGTGAAACAAGCCTGAGTTCTTCTGAAGTACAAAGTGCAAACAGGAGATAGCCTAGGAAATATCTGACAGCAGTTAACTAACCACTGAATGTCCCAGCACCGAGATAGCCTGGGGCCATTGGATAGCCACAGAATGTCCCAACCCAAGAGATCTAGGAAAAAAAGGTTGACAAACAGCTGACTAAGATAACAGAGGAAATCTAAAATGTCCCCCCCAAACGAGCTAATCAGAGTTGCATCTGTACTAAGACATCTAATTATGTATAACATTGTGAATTTTGCCTTAAAAAACCCAGTTTGCAGAGGGGCGAGTACCTCCTCTGGCCACTTCCATGCCTGTGCATCAGATGAGGTCCTTGTTGTGATTTGCATTCTGTAATAAACTTTGCTTTTATATTTCAGAGAGTTCGCATCTCTGGTGGTCTCTTTAGGGGTCCTGTGCCCAGGAGACAACATTTGGGGGCTCGTCAGGGATCCCCAGAGACCCCGAACCAGCTTTCTAAGTTTACCCTGACTGTTCATGTTTATTGTCTCAGCTATGTTCCTCTTTTATTATCTGAATGGTCAGGTCGCTGGCAACATCTGTATCTGAATCTCAAAGGTCTGGGGTTTCACTGTGGTGGACGCACCTATAAAGCATACCGACAGGGAGTAGGAGCCATCCCTACTCGTGGGTGCGGATCTCAAGTTTGAGACTCTGCTGTTGGCTACATGAGAGGGTCCCTTCTGAATTCTGGGACAAGGAGACCCTACTGGGCCAACCCCATCCCATCTGTATGATCTTTGGCAGTAACAGGGCTTTTTCCCAAACCTCTGATCACCAAGGCCTCCTCTGAACCGCAGTATTCTGTTATGGGCCCTTCTTTTTCATCTTGTCTGTCTTGTTAGTACATTTCTATTTGTCTCTCGTTTATCCACAGACTATGGGGAATACTACCTCCTCCCCTCTAGACCTGACCTTAGCTCATTAAAAAGACACAACAATGTATATGTTAAGAAAAATAGATAACTTTTTGTTTCTCAGAATGGCCCGCTCTTGGTGTCGGCTGGCTACGAGAAGGGGTCTTCAACTCCAGAATCATCCACAGAGTCGAGGAAGTCATGTTTATACCGGGAACGGGCCTTTCAGAACAAATCCCCTACATAGTTACATAGAAGGGCTCCAACCAGAACTGCCATTACAGGGGCCAGCCCAGGCAACCCAGAGCTGCAGGGGAGCCACCCTGCAGTCAGACACCACGGTGGTGTTCCCCCCCCCCCCCAATCTGCCTGGCCAATGGACAAGGTCGAGAATCAACCCTTCCATTTCTGGCCATTTGCTACCAGTGATCTGTACAATTGGCTTGTGCAGAACACCCTGTTTTCTAAGAAACCCCAAGATTTAATCAACCTGTTAGAAACCATTTTTTTTTTTTTTAACCTATCAGCCCACCTGGGATGATTGTGACTGGCTCTTGAGCATTTTGTTCACCATGAAAGAGCAAAATAAATCCTGGAGGCTTCCCGGAAGTTGGTTCTGGGCCCTACAAGAGCTCAGTTACTTACCCTGCAACCATCAATGCCTACTTCCCTACCTTCTGCCCTAATTGAGACTATAACATGGCACAAGGTAAGGATAGGCTCCAGGTTTATCGCCAGAGGCTATTAGTGGGTCCCAAAGCAGCTGCCTGAAAGCCGACCAATATGGCCAAGGTTTATGACATCAGTCAGGAGATGAATGAGAATATCTATTTAGACCCTGCTAGAGGTCTTCCTGCAGTACATGCCATATGATCTCGAGACCGAGGAGTCAACTCAGATGGTGATGTTTGCCTATATTAATCGGGCAGCTCCAGATATTAAGAAAAATCTCTTAGAGAATTACTGGCGGTGGTGGAGAAGGTTTATCATAAAAAAGACAGATGAAGAGGAAAAAAGATAAAGAAAAAGAGAGAGAGAGACAAAAAAAGTTTAGCCAGAGTACTAGAACAAGAATAGGCTCAACATAGAAAAAGAATTTTTTAAATTCTCCTGATGACAAGAGTTGGACCCATCAGACCACACCAGCACAGTAACCAGCGACCTCAACCCAAGCCTAAGGTAGAGAATATTAACAAAAATAGGGGGGCGTTGGGCAAAAAACTGCCACCCCCAGAAGAAAAGATACCCACGTGCTCTCTGCAATCCTAAAATAATAATGACTAGAAAAGATGGGGCTCAGACCCCCTCCCTGAGCCTAGGATAACATTGAAAGTTTAAAAAAAAAAAAAAAAAAAGCCAGTAAGATTCATAGTAGAGACAAGGGTAGAAAATTCCATCCTGCTGACACCAGATGGGCCCATGTCCACCAGGAAAACCTAGGTACAAAGGGCCACAGGTACCAGATCTTATACATAGACTACCCGAAGAACGAGAGGCTTGAAAATAAGATGGGTAACCCTTTCATCGCTAGTTATTCCAGAGTGTCCCTACCCACTGTGAGGGTGGGACCTTTTGTCAAAAATAAAAGCCCAGATCCATTTCTCAGGCGAAGGGGCACAGCTGTTACATCAAAATGAAAAACCAATATAGGTGTTGATGACTGCTAGCCCATCTGCAAATATAGACTCCATCAGAAGCCAGCAGCCCCTGAGCCAGAAATTGAGAAATGGTGGCAGAGGTTTCCCCCAGCATGGGCTGAGACTGGGACCATGGGACTAACAAAGCTCAGACCCCTGATCTATATAAAAGTCTGAGCAAATGTAGACCCAGTCGAAGTCCAACAGTACCCCATGTCTCAGAAAGAAGAAACCCCCCACATATGGAGGCTATTAACCCTTAGAGTACTGAAGCCGGTTCAGTCTGCCTAGAACACCCTACTGTTACCGGTCAAAAGGCCCCATGCCAATGACTAAAACCCAGAGCAAGACCTAAGAGAGATAAATAAAAAAAAATAATAGACATATACTCTGTGCCAAATGCTTATACCCTACTGAGTACATTGCTTCCAGACTGGCAAAGGAACTCAGTCTTGGACCCAAAAGATGCATTCTTCAGCTTTACTTCTCAACCCCACCAGAATAACATTCCAGGTGCCCAGGGCCCTTAACCTAGCCACACTGCTGCCAGACTCTGACCTCGAGGCACCACTACATGACTTCATGGAGATACTGGCTCAAGCTCACTGCATCCACCCGGACCTGCTAGACTCATCATTGCCACATGAGGAGAAAGCCTGGTTTATGGATGACAATAGTTATGTGCGTGATAGCCAAAAGTATGCAGGGGCAGCAGTGACCATCACTTTGGGTATCATTTGGGCAGAACCCCTACCAGCAGGGACCTCTGCCCAAAAAGCAGAATTGATTGTCCTAACCAAGGCTTTAAGACTGAAAAAAAAAACAAAAAAACCCAAAACCCTAAGTATCTATACAGATAGCAGATATACCTTTGCCACTGCACATATCCATGGGGCCGTCTACAGGGAAAGAGGCTTGCTGACAGCAAAAGGGAAGATAGATGATGAATAAACAGGAGACTCTGGAGCTCCTGCAAGCTATATGGGAACCCACAAAAGTGGCTATTATCCATTGCCCAGGGCACCAAAAGAGAACCAGGCCATTCAGACATACAATAACCTGGCAGATGAGACAACCAGAGGGGTAGCATCCACTTTGAAAGTATCCCCAGCCTTGATAGGTCTTAGAGCTAAAAGTCTGCCACAGACCCCCCCAATCCACTCTAGCTGACTTAGCCTAGATCCATACCCTGCCCACATAATAAAAAGCTGGTGGAGAACGGCAGATGGATGGATCATCCTGCCAAGAGAGACAGGACTGGCAATATTCAGAAAGGTTCACCAATCATTTCATCTGGGTATCAGAAAGATGTAAAATCTCCTAAGACAGGCCAACATAAAAATACAACGTGGCAACCAGGCTATTAAAAAAAAAACTAGTGTCCAAATGCCATGTCTGCCAGGTGACTAATGCTTTGCCAACCCCTTCCAACCCTGATGCTAGACAAAGAGAGACTTGACCCAGGTGTGTATTAGAAAGTAGATTTTACTAAAATCAAGTCAAAAAATTAGATACAAATATCAGTTAATGTCTATAGACACCTTCTCCGGGTGGACTGGGGCATACCTGACCAAGCATGAGATCGCCAATGTGGTGGCAAAGAAATTGACAGAGGAGATCCTTCCCAGGTATGGTTTTCCAGCCATGATAGGGTCGGACAATGGCCCTGCCTTCAACTCTCAAGTAAGCCAGGGAGTAGCCACTGTGTTGGGGACAATTAAAAGCTTCATTGCGCTTATAGACCCTAGAGCTCAGGTCAGGTAGAAAGGATGAATAGAATTTTAAAAGAGACCTTGATTAAATTAGCTGTGGAATCTGGTGCAGACTAAGTGACTCTTCTCCCCTTTATCTTATTAGGGCACATAATTGACCCTATCAGATGAGACTTACCCCCTTTAAAATCATATATAAGCCCCCCCCCCCCACCTATGATATCAAGCTTGCAGATGGAGCTTGCTCCCTAGATGACCAGGACCTTCTAAATGCTATTCAGAGGCTCCAACTCACCCACCAGGACATATGGCCAAAACTTCGTGCCATTTATGAGGCTGCCTCTACCCCAAAACCCTATAGGTTCAAACCAGGAGACTGGGTCCTAATTCATAGACACCAGCACCGGACTTTAAAACCAAAGTAAAAAAGACCCTATGTTGTCATCCTGAACACACCCACCGCTCTCAAGATAGATGACATTGCTACCTACGTTCACCACTCCCACACTTGTCTGGCAAACCCATTCGCCCTTCCGGCAGAATATAACGACAAAATCTGGGAGGCTTCCAGACACCCCTCCAACCCGCTAAAACCCAAGCTCCACCACCAAAAAAAATAAGCCTACACTGCTCCAGCTGCTTTTGCACAGCCCCTGGTGGCATAAGCCACCCGCACAACCCACATGCACCCTAAAACCAGACCTGGCTTATTATCAATGAATAGGTCAGAATCATAATAAACTCTACCCCCTTTGCAATGGACCCAAAGGTCACCTAGTTCCCAGACCTATATATAGATCTCTATGACCTGGCAGCAGAAATATGAGACTTAGACTCAGTCAAGATGCCAACAGGGTACAGATGTAGCACACCGTCGACCAAGATCAAGATTTGGAGATTTGGCTACTATGTATGTCCAGCTCACTCCAGAAGTAGAGATCAGGCACATAAATGTGGGGGACCCAAAGATGCCTATTGTGCTAGCTGAGGTTGAGAGTCAACAAGACACATATAGTAAAGTCCCCTATAAAAAAAATTTAATTACAGTAAGGTAGATGCCACAGAAGAAGCTTAAGTGTTATAAAAGAAAAAATATTACCCCCACAAACTCGGGGCCACCCCAAGAAGGCACTATAACTTTATGGTCATATCATTTACCGACTTAAAAAAAGGCAGACCAAACCACCAGTAAGACCTAAGGGTTGCAGCTAGGTAGGACCCTAGCTTGACTTTGACCATCCGGTAGATCCTTTCCCCAATAAAAACGGCGGTGGGGCCCAACACAGTACTCAATCCTCCCAGTTAAAACAGCTCAAACCCAAAAAGTCTGGTGATACAAATGGCCCCATTATGCCACCCTTGAGCCAAATCACGCTACCTCTCCATGGGGCACCATTCTTCCCCACAGCTCAGTAAACAGAGACCCACTGTTCTCTCTGCTCCGGAAATCCTACTTGCTCCTTAATGCCACCAGGCCTAGTTTGACAGCTTCCTGCTGGTTCTGTTATGATAGACTACCCCCTTTCTATGAGCGGATGGAAGTAATAGGTAAATATAATACCACAGCTGACCACCAGCATGCCAACAGGTGGAGGGTCAAGGTCTGTGCCTAGGACAGGTCCCACCAAAGTACCAGGTCCACGGCAGCCACACTCAGCCACTCGGGGACCAAAGTGGTTATCTATTATCCTTGAATGACACATGGTGGGCATGTTCCTCCAGGCTGACCCAGTGTGCACATGTCATGGTCCTCAGTAAGACTCAAGAGTTTGTATATTAGCGTCAGGCTAGTACCACACTAGAGAAGACCTGTACAACCTAATTAAACACGCAAACCCCCACCACTATAAGAGAGAGCCAGTTACGGCCCTCACCCTATCCGTACTACTAAGGACTAGCTTAGTCGGATTAGGGACAGGAGCGGCATCTCTAATCATTCAACAATAGCCCTATTCTAGCCTTCACTTGTCCGTTGATAAAAATATTAAAAAAAAAACAAAACTCCATTTCATACTTCCAAGACTCCCTGTCTTCCCTAGCGGAGGTGGTCCTGCTCAACAGGAGAGGACTAAATTTCATTTTTCTGACAGACAAAAGGTTATGTGCTGCACTAGGTAAAGAGTGGTGTTTTTATGTAGACTACTTAGGAGTTATAAAAAAAAAAAAATCAATAGCCAAAATACAAAAAAAGGCTAGCTAAAAAAACAAAACAAAACAAAAAAACATAAGACCAGCCAAAATTAATTCAAAATTTAACACACCAAGTCCCCCTGGTTTGCTACTCTGATCTCATCCCTCATGGGACCCTCATCCCTCACGGGACTCTTTTTCCTGGTCATCACCTTTAAACCCTGTGTCATAAATAGACTCCTCAAATACATGAGAAAGCAATTAAAGACAATCCAACGTATGGTACAGAGAACTCAAGAGTATATGTCTATAACCAAAACAGACATAAAAAGAGACACTTATGAGTTTACAACTATCTAAACTCATAATTAAATTCTATTAGGCCCATAAAAGAGAAAAAATGAAGAACCAGAGAAGCGCCTCCATTTTTGAGCAAAAGTCCCTGAACCTCAGTTTGAAACAGGCCTGAGTTGTGCTGAGGTACAAAGTACAAACAGGAGATAGCCTAGGGGGTATCTGATAGCAGTCAATTAACCGTAGATAGCCTGGGGTCATTTGATAGCCACATCCCAACCCAAGAGGTAGTCTAAAAAAAAAGTTTGACAAACAGCCGGCTAAGATAACAGAAAAGATCTAGAAAGTGCCCCCCAAATGAGCTAATCAGAATTATATCCATACTAAGACCCCAATTGATGTATAACCTTGTGAATTTTGCCTTTAAAAACTCAGCTTGCAGAGGAGCAGGTACTTCTTCTGGCCACTGCCATGCCTGCGTGCCAGAGGTCCTTGTCTCTCAACTTGCATTTTTAACCCTGCTTTTACATTTCAGAGAGTTCGCTTCTCTGGTAGTTTCTTCTGGGGTCTCGCGATCAAAAACATATTCTCTATTAAAATTATATAACTAAGGTCTGGCAAGATGGCTTAGTGTTAAGAGCACTTGCTGCTTTTACAGAAGACCTGAGTATAATTCCTATAACTTTTTTCCTTTGAGGAGGAGGGTTGGTTATGTGGTCTCTGTTGAAGTGTATTTATGAGATGTGTGACAGTAACAGGCTTAAGTATGCCCAGTATTCCAGCTGGGGTATAGCCAGCCATCCTCTAGTGGAGAGTGCATTCTCAGCACCTGTCAGTGCAAAGCAGGACCTGCTCACCCCATCTCACCCTCCTCTCTAGAGACCTTGCCCATCTTCATCTGCTTGAATAGGCCAAGTCTTAGTAGGGCAGAGGAACTGATTAAGAGCCAAGAGGGTCTTGCAGATCACGGAGAAGGTGATTGTTTTAGAGGGTCCTTGCAATGGAGCTAGGACCCTAAGTCTAACAAGCATCTAGGGCCAGGCTGCCTGCAAGCCAGTCTCCATCTGACACACGGCCAACTACACACACACACACACACACACACACACACACACACACACACACACACACGTACGTTTGTTTCATTCTGCACCTCTGCCTGCCTCTTGTGGGTTCTGTGACACACCACAGTCTCCCATCAGGAGCTGCCTTGCTTCTCCAGACACACCTTAGAGTCAGTACTGAGATGCTGGAACGTTTGGTTGACAATTTGATTTCCTTGTGTGTGATAGTGATTATCTGATTATCAAAAGGTCACTATAAGCTTGATGCGGCAGCACACACCTGTAATTCCAGAATGGGGAAGCACAAGCACCATCAGGGCTATACACAAAGACTGTCCAAACACACACACACAAGCCAAAAAAAAAAAAAGTGATTCTCCATTATGAGCTGCTTTTTGAAAGTTCCCATTGTCCAAAACGTCTACAATACAGAAACACTGTTTTCACAACCATAAGGGGGAAAGTGGTAAAATGTTAAGTTTTCCAGCCTAGGAAAATAGAAAACATTATGACTTTCTGGTGGTGGAGCTAAGAGTAACTGCTGCTTCCTGGTTTTTATGTATGTCCAAGGACCAATCTAGTGTGAGGATTTATTTTTAAAGAAAACATGGATTTTGAGTGATGAGGAGCAGTTTCAAAGCACCAAGCAGAAGGAAAAGCTCCTGGAAAGGGGAGACAGAGACAGACTGAAGCCAAGCCTCCTCCTCCACCACCCTCCTCTTTCACCTCAGCTTGTGACCCAACCAACACACCAAGACTGTGTTTTCACTGTCCTGCTATTGTGGGTTATAAATGCAAAGCCTTCTATCATGTAAAGGGAGAGATATGCAAAACAAAGACTGCTTTATGTCAAAACTCCTTTACCTACCACTGTTCGGATCCGGCTGGGTAGACCTGCCACTGAGCATTGAGGAGGGGGCTGGATATCATGGCACCCTCCAGTTAATGCACAGGAGATTGAGGCTGCCAGCCGGCAGGTGCCACTTTTCATATGATTTCCACTTTTTATTTTCTTATTTAAAAAAAAAAAAACCTGTGAATTTACTGCTGAGCCTGTGTGAGGCACCTTTCTAACAAGAAAATTACTTCTGGAGGATCTGCTTGCACAAGCGTAAACCGTGCGTGGTTCTCTGAACATCCAGGGAAACTCATCACACTCCATATGCTGATTCGGCTCTTTTGGGTCACCTGCTCTGAGAACTCAGACGGGCATTTTTTTTTTTTCTTCCAGCATGCCACGTTCCTCATCTTTTTGCTCATTCATAATATTAAGGTGTGTTACTGAGGAGTTTCTAAATGCACTTGACTTTTTACTAGACGTCACCGAGAACAAAGAGGTGGGTGGTAAAGGGCATTTGCATTTGAAAGGTTTACAATCTCATGCTGGGCACGGCAGAGAAAAACACCGTCTCCTTATTTGTGGGGAGAGGGGCACTCCACACAGAGAACACGTTTGTTGAGTGCAAAGACCTGGAGGAGGCAAAGAAGGTCTACAAAGCAGGAGAGAAAGCCTGGGAGCCTGGGAGCCAGGGAGCCAGGGAGCCAGGGGGCTGGGCAGCCAGGGGGCCAGGGGGCCAGGAGGACAAAGTCTGCAGGACTGGACGCACTTGAATTGTACCGAGTGTGTCGAGAAGCCATTCAAGTCTTTGAGGAAGGAAAGGATGGTTTTGAGAACGTTTTGTTGTTTCTGCTTTGTTTTGTTGTGATAGGGTCTCACCATGTACTAGGCTGGTCTTGAACTCACAGAACTCCACCTGCTTCGGTTGGGTTTAAAGGTTTGTACCACCAGGCAGGGCCTTTTCTTATTTTTATTAAGTTAAATTAATTAATTTGGTTTTCAAGACAGAGAGTTTCTCTATGTAGCCTTGGCTGTACTGGAACTTCTCTGTAGACTTAGCTGGCCTCGAACTCTCAGAGATTCACCTGCCTCTGCCTCTGCAGCGCTGGGATTGTGCGCTACCACCGCTGGGTTTGTTTTTATTATACTTTATTATTATTGTTATTGCTGTTGTTAGCTCTCATCGGTGAGAGTAGGCCCAGAGAAACATGGAAGGCAGTTAGCAGGCTAACCATAGTCACACGAAGGTCACTGAGGTACATGGAAGCTGGAGGTCCCAGGGCCCCATGATTTGGTTAAGATCATTAGCAAGCAGGAAAAAAATAACCTAATTGATGATTCATGGCCAGATTCAGAGTATTCACCCCTAGAGTCATCCTCAAGTCTGAAACCAGGGAACTCACTGGAAACTTTAGCTAAGGTCCCCATGTTGCTTTTAGACTTCACTCAGGCACAGACCCCAGCAGCTGGGATCCATGGCCTAAAACAGCTGGCTTCTGGCTGAGAACTCCCAGAAGGCCTATGGAATCCCTTATTCACTAGACTGTTCAGATAATGAGAATACCCTGTGTGGCAGTGGATGACGATGGCTGGATGCCCCGTGCCCATGTGGGCGTGGTGGAACGTGGCTCCAGGAGAAACACTTAGACTGGGCCCACGTGGAGGGACTTTATTATTATGGAGAGAGGGAGAAGAGACGGTGGGGGGAAGAAGAGGAGGAGGAGGAAGAGAGGGAGGGGGAGAAGTTGAGGAGGGAGCACCCTCTGCAGGCTGGGGAGAAGGGTCGAAGGTGGGAGTCCTTAAAGCTTGACGTCAGAACTCAGGGCGGGGCCAGGCCAATTGCTATTGGCCTGGGTTTCAGGGGCTAGGACAGAATCCTAACAAGAACACTTTTTGTTTTGTTTTCTCTGTTTTATTATTTCTCTCGCACACGCGCTTATGGGTCAAAGAATAACTTTTGGAAGCTGGTTCTCTCCTTGCACTTCGTTAGACAAGAAGTCTCTTATTTCTACTATGCTGTGAACTTCGGGCTTGCTAGCCTTGCAAGCTTCCGAGTAGTTCTCCTGTCCTCCTTTCCCACCTCCTCATGGTACTTACTAGATTATGGATGTGGCCACTGCATTTGGCTTTTTATGTGATTTCTGGGGACCAGACCTAGGTTGCATGGCAAGTGCTCTGATCCGCTGAGCCATTTGGCCAGACTCTTGTTTGGATTTTATGTTTGTTTGTTTTGGGGGTTTTTGTTTTGGTTTGGGTTTTTGAGATATGATCCCACTATGTAGCTTAGGATAGCTCCAAATTAGCCACCCCCTGCCTCAGCCTCCTGAGTGTAGGCCAGTGCACGGAACCCATTAGCACTGGTTGGAAGCATAAATCTTTTGAGTCTCTCAGCTGCTCCTGAAAAAGCACTAAGATCCACCTGAAGACCTTTACAATGTTCCCTGTTCTCAAGAATATCACAGGAACAGAAGGTCTTTTTCACTCAATCTATATACTCAAGGCTTCCTGAGGCACTTTTAAAATCTGCTCTCAGATTTACTCCCAGAGTAAACTTATCAAAATATCATTGGTAATTTTCCCAACTCTTGGATGAGGGTAACTGTGAAGTCCTGAGAGAAGTGTTCTTGCCTAGCACACAGAGGATTGTGGGTTCAATCCCCACCCCATCGCTACAAGCTCCAGGTGATCCCCCACATTCATTAGATAATCCACTGCAGATGTAATGAATTCCTTTTCTTGCTGCTTTGCACCTGGGATGTAATTCCAGCTTACACACCTGATACAACATCCCACCTTCTCCGTAGAGAAAGATTGGATGTACTCTACCTCACTTCCTTTAAAGCACTTGAGAGAAACACTCAGAATACTTCCACTACAAACACATTAGTAAAGTTTGGACGTAAGAGTGGACAGTCCCTTACCCCCCCCCCACCCCCAGTGGTTAAGAACACTGGGTGCTCTTCCAAAAAACCAGGGTTCAATTCCCAGCACACACATGGCAGCTCAAACTGTCTAACTACAAGATCTGATACCCTCACACAGGCAGACATGCAGGCAAACACCAATCCACATAAAAATAAACTTTTTTTTTTTTTTGTTAAAGTGACAGGCCCTCAGGAAGTTCAGCTCTCTCCTGTATCTGACTCAGTTGCCCATTTCCTTAATCTGTTTAATCTACACCCCCCCTCCCCCACATTTTGTTCTGGTTTTCCCTCAACACCTGTTTTTAAGGTGGTGGATAAGTTGTCCATTGTGTAGGGTCCAGAAGATCTGGCCAGACATTGTTGAAAGGCTACAGCATTTATAAAATATCATTCTTTAGTACAAAAATGAATGCTTTGGCATTGCAGTTTTACAAATTTGGCTCAGTCAGTAAGATACTTGTCACCAAGCCAGAGGGTAAGAGTTTGATCCCCAGAACCCACATGATAAATAAAAAACAACACCCGAAAACTGCCTTTTGACTTGCACACATGTCTCATAGCACACGTAAGTTGCACACATGCACACACACATAAATAAAGTTTAAAAAGCAAAAATGTGGGCAATCCTTCAATGGTGAAATGAGTTAGTGATATGCTTTTCCCATCCCACTCCCAAATAGATGACCCCAAATTAAAATATACATCTAGACATGGAATTCATGGTAGCGTTATTTATAATAGTTCAAAGCAGAAGCGGTCCAAATGTCTGCCAATAAAAATGATTAAACAAGATATGGTACATTCATACAAATTGAATATTACACACTCACAGATAAGAATGTAGTTAGTCATGGTTGCTTATGCTTAACACACTTTCTCATACTCAGTCGAAGACTGAACCCATGGAATGGTGCCCTGCACATTCAAGCTTTGTCTTCCCATGATCCTTCATAAGCTGCCCAAAAGCTTATCTCCTTGATAACTCTATATCTTGTCAAGTTGACAATCACGATAAGACATCCCAGATATCACTTTTGACTTTTTAAAAAATATACTTCCATGATGGTAAAACTGCTAAAAAGAAAATGTGTACTTTGACAACAGAAAGCTAATTTCTGAAATAATCATATTAGAAGGTGTCTTAGTTAGGGTTTCTAATGTGAAAAGACACCATGACCATAGCAACTCTTTTTTGTTGGTGGTGGTTTGGCTTTTGAGACAGGCTTTCTCTATATAGCCCTGGCAGTCCTGAAACTTAGCTTGTAGACCAGACAGGCCTCAGACTCACACCTGGCCTATGACAACCCTTATAAAGGAAAACATAAGTGGGACTGACTTACAGTTTCAGAGGTTTAGTCCATTATTGTCATGGTGGGAAGCATGGTGGCAGGCAGGCAGATGTGGTGCTGGAGAAGGAGCTGAAGTTCCACATCTGGATCCACAGGTAGGAGGAAATTACGGAGATACTAGGCCAAATTTGAGCACCTGAGACCTCAAAGCCCACCCCCACCGCGACACACTCTTCTAACAAGGCCACACCTTAGTGTCACTCCCTGTGGGCCAAACATTCAAACACATGAGTCTATGGGGGCCATTTCTATTCAAACCACCACAGAAGGCTCATGGGAAGAACCATACAGTCCCTCCAATAACAGTGTGTTGGCTGGAATATTTACAGTTGTTACAGTTAGCGTGAAACAGAGGGACATGAGTCATTCTTGCCACAGGTGTGTTCCTTCTCTTTGGAGTGTGCAGTGACTTCTGCGTGTACTGCTTAGATGCATTATATGTTATTCCACATCCTCCCATTTAATTTAAATGAGTCATCTGACCCGACCTCAGTAATTGTCCCCACTTCCAAACACCTGAGGAACTTCTCCTATTTTTTATGGAGGAAATCAAGGGTCTGTGGTTTGGTTTTTTGGTTAACTGTTTTTTTTGTTTTGTCTTATTTTTGGTTTTTTGCTTAGTTGATTGGTTGGTTGGTTGGTTGGATAGATTTGTTTGTCGAAATGGGTCTCCTGTGTTCCAGGCTGGCCTCAAATCACTATGTGGCCGTGGACCTTGAACTTCTGATTCTCCTGCCGCTGCTCCCTGAGTAGAGTTAGGGGCACAGGCCATTGTTCTAGTTTCTTTCTATTGCTTTCTATTTGCACCACTTTCTGCTGCTGTGGTAAACACCGTGACCCAGTGCAGCCTGGGAAGAAAAAGGTGTATTTGGTTTATCTCCCATTTCACAGTGAATCATAAAAATCACAAAGGCAGAGCCTCAAGGCAGAACTACAGCAGGCATCATCGAAGTGTGTTGCTTACTGGTTTACTCTCCCGGCTCTGTCCAGCCAGCTTTCTCATACAGCAGAAGACCTAGGATGCCACTGCCCGCAGTGGGCTGGACCCTCCATCCATAAAATGCCCCATAGGTGTCCTACAGGCCATCTGATGGAAGCATTTTCTCAATTGAAGTTCCCTCTTCTCAGATGCCCCTAGCTTGGTGTCAAGTGTGTGTGTGTGTGTGTGTGTGTGTGTGTGTGTGTGTGTGTGTGTGTGAGAGAGAGAGAGACACTAACCTGCACAGCAATGCGCTACTGCGTCTACTTATGTGGAATAAGATCTCAATGCACACAAGCAGTCTTCCAATAGAGCTGATCCCATCCGCCCCCCCCCCATACGCAGACCCCTACTTCAGCCCCACCCCAGGACCACAGGAGACTTTGTGGGGTTCTGCTCTATTCCAAATGAAACCCACAGCTATGTTGGATCCTCCTCCTAAATGACCCACCCTCAACTCACACTCCACCCCTAGCCCTGCCACAAACACACCTCTTTTCCGGGGAACAGTTTTCTCAAACTGTTTAGAAGTTCTGCATCTGTGTTAGTCACTTCTTAGTAATCCTAAAACCGAGCCCCCAGAAGGCACGTGGCTTTTGTTATTTCTGTTTCAAACTTTGTGGTCCCACCCTCCATACCCACCCCCAACCTCTGAAAGACTAAAATCCATCAGTTCCTTTTCTGAGCATTTAGCAAAAATTTGTAGCAGAAGCTTCACCACAGCCTTCCAGGCTCTTGGCTCCTTCACACAGAGTGAGAGCATCTGGAGCTCAGGGACTTTCCTGAGGCCACACAGTCAGGCAAGGTGTGGCAGGCCTCACCTGCTTGTGCTGAGTCCCCTGCCCTTATGTGCTTGCTTGGTACCCAAAGTTATTTCTAGGTATTTCCACATGACACTCACCCCAGCTGTGTCTAATAGAGACTGCGGAATTCAAATGGCGGACATTCCCACAAAACAGTCCCATTATGTATAGTCACAGAGACTCATAAATATTTTCAAGATATACCTATGAGTTAAAATAACAAATAAAAGAAAGCAAAACCCAACCTTATAACCTTATTTTGGTTTCTACACATTGCTACTGCTTTAGAAACAGGGATTAGATCAAACAATAAAATAAAAATTCATGCTTACAGAAACACCACTTATGATTTGAGACAAACAGTATAGAAATATTGTTAGAATATTATTTTATTTTTGTTTATGTACTGTGTGGGTGTATGTGAGTGCCTGCAAAGGCCAGAAGAGGGTGCCTGAAACCCTGAATCCGGAGATGAGACATTTATGGGCTACCCTCTCCAACCCCTCAGAATGTTAGAACATGTTACGCGTTCTTTACAAGTGAAAAGAGTTAACCCACGCTAGTGCTCAGGAGGAGGGGTGAAAATACAAGATGGGTCTCATGGAGCTGGTGTCATTTGAAGAAGACTCACAGGAGGACAGTGGGTCCTGCAGAAGCCCTGAGAAAGCTGACAGGTCTGGGAGGCTGCAATGGTCTCTCCAGCAACTTCATCCATTTTTCTATCCCTATCCCAGAACACCACCTTGTGGAAGTAACCAGCAGGCCAGGATGCTGCCCGTCAACCAGTCTGCAAGTTCAGCAGACCCGTGAGTGAAGATGCTTATGAGCCCCAATTATTGTTTGTGGCTTTCTTTCATAAGGTTCAGAGAAGGACTCAGTGAACGCAGTTTTCTGTTTTGATTGACAGATTATGTCAAGTAATTTTTTAAATTGAGCATGTCCCTTCTAGTGCCTCTTCCTTTAATCTTATGCCTGCCCAATTTTGCATAGTTGTCAGCTGGAAAACAAGGGCTCTCCCACACAGTTCACTAGAAGACACAGTTTTGCCTTATTTCTCAAGCACCCCAAACCTGTTCAGGCCAAGTCAGCTTTTCTATTATTCTTCATGCCTGGGCACATTGGGAATATATTTGAATAGAAACTGTATAAACTTAATTCTTGTTAGGGGAGGAGAAATTGATGCCATTGTCCAGAGAGGGGTGTGGGATATAGGCCATTGCATGTATATGTATATGGGGGTGGGGGGTCCAAGGCTGATAAGTGAATTATTGCAAGAGGTATGTGTGTATAGTACAGATAGGAAAAGGAACCCATATGCTAAATACAATATTAGGATTGGGATGGGGATTACCTAATCCAAACCAAGTGGGGTCTCTACGTTGCTTGCTAGCCTCAAGAGTACTCTTATTTTAAAACTATATGCTCAGGGGTTGGAGAGATGGCTCAGTGGCTCAGAGCACTGCCTGCTCTTTTACTAGAGGACTCAGACTTTATTCCCAGAACCCACATGGCAGCTCACAACTGTCTGAATGAGAAGGGATCTGATGCCCTCTTCTGGCCTCCATGGGCTCCAGGAAGGCACAGGTTACTTAAATACTTGCAGGCAAAGTACCAATACACATAAAATAATAAAAAATGAGTAAATGTTAAAAAGTAAATCATCTCATACTCATGCATGAATTGTCTATTTATTAAACATCTCCTGCCAGTATCCTTCCCCAGAGTTGTGCATGCTATACCTAAGGTTATGAGATGTAGACTGGGGTGTAGTTTAGTGTGCAAGAGGTCATGGATCTGATCATCAAAGCTGAAGAAAAAGAGGTACCAAGTGAAAACCAGGAGGAATTCTATAGAAAGTAAAATGCAGTAGCATATTTCTAACACAACGTATACATAAATGCCTCATATATCCTCATCTGCAGGAACACATGGGCCTGTAGGAAATAGAAATGCATTTTTCTTGCAAATTGCCCATACATTTAAAGTTCAAAGTTGATTGGCACATGCTTTCACTTAATGGAGGTAATTACAAAGAATAACAAGTCCAAACAGCCCTGCTCAGTGTAACGATCTCATCCTGCCTCAGAGCCTTCATAGAGAGCCGTCAGAGCACAGTTTCACCACCTATCACCCAGAAGTTCATTCGCAAGACGAGAAACAGATTAATAAGTGTCAACACTTGCCTCTGAACACTTGCTGAAGAGAATCAAGGTTGCTGGAACTTTGAGAAAGGGGACAATGGTGTGAGCTTTCTCTAGCCTCCCAAACAAATAACCCTGACAGCCTCTCAGGGAGGACAAGAGAGCGCCTCCAAGGCCCCACCTGGGCGGACAGCAGACAGCTCTGCTCTGCCTGTGAGGCTGTCTAATGGGATAGACAAGTATCACTGTTTCCACAGTAAACCTCTGTCCAGTCCTCTGGGTGACAGACCAAAGAGAAGGTAGCTTCATGTCCACAGTTTACATAGCTATTTTTTTTAAAAAAAAAATAATCATATGGCATCAGAGTGATTGGGCACATATTTAAATGACATTGGCATTCACTTCATCCAGGGGACCACAGAGACATATGGGAAAGGTTTGTGATTATAGTCACAGGTGGGCTTAGTCCTGACTTCAAATAGCTGGATTATAAGAGGATTCCACTATATTTAGTTTTATCCTGCAGAACATGCTTGGCAAATAAGCATTTTGTCTAAAATTCCGAAAGGTAGATTTCCCACTGGACTTCTTCCCACCACATGTAAACAGTGGGGAAAATGAGAATGGATGGGCAGAGAGCATTGAAACAATCAAACTGTATATAAGTTGAGCTTTGTTGCTGTCTTGTAATTGTGGGGCCTTTTCTCTCAAAGCTATCTGGATTTAGGGTCATGTTTTCTGTAGCAATGGGGGCATAGACTTCTAGGCAGTCAGTTATATGATCTCAGCCCAGTCATTAATGTAATGTGACCACACTTGCTTTTGTGTGACACAAGGCATTAGGAGACACTGCTGACATGTCAGATAATGGCAAAATAAATAAATAGTAGGAGCTGAAGACCAAAGCTCCGAGGCTTTCAGAAATATGCACTCCGTGTTTAAAAACAAAGAGAAATACCTCCGTGCCGTGTTTAGAAGTGTGTGTGTGTTGGGGGGTATATTTAAAAATTAACATTCTCCCATGCAACCTATATTTCTAAAATCTTGTTTTCATGAGGGAGTAGGTTTGTGGGTCTCTCAACGCCACTCAGAAAACCAAAACCAAGAATAAAACTGCCTCCTTTGTGTCAACCCCCTCAGGAAGGATTCAGAGGTCTGAGGGACTACTGAGTCATTTCAGCAGCAGGCAACTGACCTGACAAGAGTTTCTTTTAAAATTCCTTCAATTCTTTTTTTTTTTTTTTTTTTTTTTTTTTTTTTTTTTTTTTTTTTTTTTTTTTTTTTTTTTTTAAATTCATAGCTTTGGGTTTGTTTTGGGGGTTATTTGTTTTGTTTTCTTTTTCAAGATGACTCTGCTCAGGGCACAGCCCTGAGACACTCTTTGCAAATGAAAAACCAGTGGTTGTGCTTGGAATCACAGATCCAAGAGTGTAAGAGCCAGAATAGACATTAGAGGTTATAGACTCTCTCTCTCTCTCTCTCTCTCTCTCTCTCTCTCTCTCTCTCTCACACACACACACACACACACACACACACACACACACACACTTTTAATGTAAAGTGCAGGCCTGGGAAGATGGCCCCATAGGTAAAGTATTGGTTGTCTAAGTGTGAGGACAAGAGTTCAAATCCCCAGTCCCTACAGAAAGCTAAGTGCGGCATCTGTAATCCTATCTAGTGAGAGGCTGAGACAGAATAATTCCTACAAGTTTTCAGGCTGGCTAGACTGAGGTACTCAGTGGCAAACAGCAAAAGAGAGACTTTGTCTCAAGCACAATGGATGGTGAAGACTGGTGCCCCAAGTTATGCCTTGATTTTTTAATTCTGGCATTTGTGTGTCCTGCACCCAAACAAGTACACCTCTCCCTCCCTCCCTCCCTCCCTCCCTCCCTCCCTCCCTCCCTCCCTCCCTCCCTCCCTCCCTCCCTCCCTCCCTCTCTCCCTCCATACACAGGCACACAAAGAAAAGTTGTATTGTACTAAAGGGCTGGAGAGATGGCTCAGTGATTAGAAACACTGGCTGCTACTATTCCAGAGGAGCTGGGCTCCATTCTCAGTACCCACGTGGTGATTCACAACTATCTCCATCTCCAGGTCTGGGGGGGGTCTGATGCCCTCTTCTGGCCATCATGGGCACTGCATGAACGTGGTGCAAAGCCAGAACACATAAAACGCAAATAAATAAATCTTAAAAGCATCATATTGAACTGACACAGCAGAAACATCATGGGGACTAGGAAGAATTGCTTTATCTGCATCTGTGAACCTCAGTTTGCTACATACAAAGCGTGTTAGCCATGGCACTCAGTCAGTAGGACAAACCGGCCACGAACTGCTGGCATTGTTCATGCCCTTGAACCTCACCACACATTGTACATGAAGGAAAGTGTGAAGCTCTGCTCATAGCCTTGCCTCAGCTTCTCCTTGAGCCAATCGACATTCCTACTTAGGAGGGAACAAGGAGGTTCTGAAACTGTCTGAAAAAGAGCCAACGCCACTGACTTGCCAGTGTGGATGGAGATTGGAGTGACTGACTTCATGTGGGAACAGCCACGCTTGGCGACGGTGGATGCAGAAACAGAGTCATATTTAGCAGTTCACAGGACAGCTTATCCGCTGGGCACGTGTTTCGTAAGTAGAAAGCATGAACAACATTCCCATAAAAGAAAACACTGGCTTTGCACCTCAGCCAGCTTGAGGGCTCTTCCCTTAAGAGTGCATAGTCACCTCCGCCCCAGAAGGGGATTGCTAAGGTGAGACACACCGTATCACAGCAAATATGTGCAGCGGAGCCAGCTGCTTCTGTGGTATCTCAGCTTCTAAGCAAATAATTTACTGAAATCCCACAGCCAAGGAGGCGCTTTGAAGGCTGCCTGGGAGTCTGGGAGGGCGGAGTGTGAAAGGCTCAGCTGCATCAGCTGGGAGAAGAGGTTGCCACAGATCGGCACCTCCCAGCTTATGGTCCATCAGTTACCTCCCAGCAGGATCCAGCCAGCCTACTCCACTGCCAGTTTGGACTCTTGCTGAAACTGGTGACCTGAGAAGGATATTTCATTGTTTGCAAGATGGGGAATTTAAGGAAAGGATACCACGTTAGCAAACCTTCCCTAAACACTCATCACATAAATCCTCTGCTGTTTCACTAGGCATTTGGATGCGATCTGATGCTACTGTGTGTTCCTTACTTTTGGAGAACCAAAACTTGACAAAAATGGAGAAATTCGTGTATTTTCCATTTTTTTTTAATGGCTCATTGGAAAAACATTGTAAGATCTGTAGCTATGAAGCCCATTGCCAACCAGCTCAGACCACACTGACATCATACAGCTGGCGAAGGACTGAGATAGCTCTAGGCTGCCATAGAGACACAATTGATGCAGGAAGATGATAGCAGCCAAGTTTGTGGTGTGTGTGCTGTGTGCCACCCTGAAAATCAAGTAGAAAAAGTCAGCTAGCCGACCCTTACCACCACCCTGTGGAACACTGTCATTTCAAGTCATTTTTGTTACTGTGATTACTTCTATGTGTAGATGACATTTTGTAATATATTTTAGAATGTAAGTTCAAGTACCCACAATTATATACTTTGACTAAAGGCTTGAGCTCCAGCTTAGAAATGTTGAAAGTCTCTGGTGAGTAATCTTACCTGACTAATTCACATGTAAAAGAACTCCCCACGCTCCGCTCTTTACCAAGTAAAGAAATAGGCAGTGAAGGCCAAGCTGCCTAGAAAGAAAGGAGGGGCTGTTTGAGAGGTGGAGACCCCCCTGGGAAGGAGTGCAGCCAGCAGCTCTGTGCCTCTTGTCCTGTGCTTCCGTCTAGCCTAGCACTTGAGTCCACTTGTACCACTGAGGCAAGAGCACAGCCCCACCTCTACTGACAGACTCATCTCCCTATAGAAGGACACTTTCCAAAACTGTAGGCTACTGCCAACCATTTAACATTCTGTTCAGGAAACTGAGATGAAGACTATGTTGCTATAATGCTCTCTCTCTCTCTCTCTCTCTCTCTCTCTCTCTCTCTCTGTGTGTGTGTGTGTGTGTGTGTGTGTGTGTGTGCACGTGTGTTTATGTGTGTGTATGTGTAATAGTGTAGGCTCATGCATGCATGTACACGTAGAGGTCAGAGGTCAATACAGCATGTTTTCATCTATTATACTCCTTTTTTTTAACATTTAAAAAATCCTGTTTAAATATTTGGATGTCTCTGTGTGGATGTGTACACAGGAACATGGGTACTCGGGAAATTCAGAGGCATCAGACTCCCCCCACCCCCACTCCCCCCACCCCACCCCGCTGCTGGAGTTGCAGGCAGTTGTGACAGCCCTACATGGGTGCTGAGAGCTGAACTCAGGTTCTCTAAATGAGCAGAAAGTGCTCCTCACTGGGGAGCCATCAGTGCGGGGGGGGGGGGGGGGGGGCGGGGGGGGCACCTTGTTTTTGAGACAGGGTTTCTTACTAAACCTGGAGCTCACTGATTGACTAGACTAGCTGGCCACTGAGCCCTCACCTCACATCTTCTGGTCTCCCCCTTGAACAAGCTGCCACATTTATATGGCATTCACATGGGTGCTAGGAACCCACACTCAGGCCTTCACCTTGCCCACTGCACCACCTTTGCAACCTTGTTCAGGAAATGATGGCACTAAGTTATACCGCATACACAAAGAGACACGGTCTAAAAATCGTGCATATTCTGACAAAAACCTCATCTTCAAGATGGTGGAAGGCTAGTACCTGGTTTGTGTACATTGTGCATGAGAGCAGCCTGCTGGCTAGGAAGTAACAAAACATCAAGTGATCACAGGCCTGCATTGCTCTGAGTGGTTACAGGAAGAAAAGGAAAATCTGCCGAGGACCTCCGTCTGTTTTCCTGCATTTTGATGGCATAGGAAACATCCCTTGCTTCTTAAGCAAGCACAGGAATAAAAATGCCCACGATGGATTCAGACACCTTCTGACCTCATCTTGAGCCTTACCTTTGGCCGTGCCAGTGGTCCTGAGGTAGATTTTTGGTTTGTTTTGTTTTTCAAGACAGAGATTCTCTGCATGGCCTTGGCTGTTCTAGAATTAGTTCTGTAGACCAGGCTAATCTCACACTCAGATATTTGCCTGCCTCTGCTTCCTAACTTAAATGCAGCCTCTGCTTCCTTACTTAAACGCATGCATCGTCACTTCTGGCTCCTGGAGAGAATTTTAAACTAGTAACTTAAAACCTTACAACATGCTGTACTTCATTAAATCTAAGATGCCTTGGTCGGACTTGGGTTGAGTGTGGGTGGCACAAGCCTCTGATTTAAGAGCCTGCGCTCCACAGGGAGACTGCCTCTGTGAACTCAGGAGCTGAGAATGATTCCCTTTTTCCGTCCTCACTGAAATGTGAAGATGGGACACTGAAATGTGAAGATGTTCCCCATCCACCCGAGCGCCTCTGCTGGTTGATACCTGCATCTGTTTGACTTTTCAATTCTGGAAAGGCAGGCTCTCCTGATTTCTCAACTATGAAGGCAGCTTTCCTATTGGCCTCAGGCCTCCACTTTGAGCTCCTCTGTGTATTACTCAGTCACCTGAGCAGATTGAGAAAATGCTTTCTTCTTTTAGTCTAAGCCCCTTTCCTTGCCTACAGTCATCCTTCTCCAAGTAAGGTAAGAGGGCCGGAGGAGTGAAAGAGGGGGTCTTCAAAAGCATGAAATGAATAGAGCACAGTATCCCGCAGAGTTAATTTTGCGTAATTGAAGCAATTTATGATGTGTGTTGTTTTGGCTAAACAACCATTATGGAGCAGAACGATCAGCTGAGTTAATTTTTATGCTTACACTGTTCAAAGATATTGCATTGGTTATCTGGGCACAATGGCGCAGTCCCAGCGCTCAGGAGGCTGAAGCAGGTATTCATTGCCAGTGTGGGCTATGTAATAAGGTCTTGTTTTGGGCAGCCAAGGATTAGGAGTGAGCTTAGCACTTGAGTGCTTTGCCTACTATGTGTGATGCCCTGGGTTTGATTTCCAGCACCATAAAAAATAAAACAAGCCAAAAGGAATCATTCCAGGGCCTTTGCTTTCTTACTCTGTGTGACTGGAACAATACATGCTCTGGCTGCAGGATTTATCTGTGAGTTGAAAAGCCTCCCTTTCATATCTACATTTCTTTTAAAAAATGTTTGTTTGTTTATATTAATGTGCACCACATGCATAGAGGTGCTTATGGAGGCCAGAAGAGGGCATCAGAGAAACTAGAGTTACAGGTGGTTGTGAGCTGCTTGACATGGGTGCTGGGAACCAAACTTGGGTCCTCCACAAGAAAAGTGAGTACTTTTAACTGCTGAACCATCTCTCCAGCTCCTATTCTTCTTTTTAAAAAAGCTTATAAAAAAGTTTACTTACTGCTGTGGGGTATTTTGATAACATTTTGACACTCCCAAGACTAAAAATAAAGTTTACTTTGAAACAGAGCTAGCTAGCTGCTAGCTGACCAAAATTAGCCATAGAGGTTTTGGAGGCCTGAGGACATATAGAGAGACACAGGAAACAGTAGGGAGAGGTTTAGAAAGATTCTTGGCCCTTTTGGATCTAGGATATAGAGAGAGGTCATTATATCTATAACTGGTCACTTCTCTGCTGCTTCTCCGATCATTCAGGTTCTTACTCCCAATATCTGACACATGCATTTTTATTGATGAAGAATAATTAGATAAATGCTTCATATGGCATCCAACATGGAGCATGAGATCATAAGGCAGCCACTCACCACCAGCTTTGAATCCTCCAGGGTACCACCATAGCTGACACCTTTCCCCAGACCCTCTGTGTGAGTCTGGGGCTTTCCCATTGCAGCTTCTATATAGCAGCCTTCAGCTGCCACCCATTTCGGGCTCCACAGGCTACTGGGCCCCAAATGCCCCGAGAGTTAGCATCTTCTTCCCCCTATATCAGCTTTTCAGGCTTCTGGCTTTCTCTCCCCATACATTGCTTTCTCTGGACTCATCCTTGGGTCGCTACTTCAGACAGGCCGTGCACTGCCCTTGTTCCCTGTCCTGCTGTGCAGTGTGCGACAGCCAGCCTCACACTTCATTGTTGTCCTCAGCAGATCTGGTGGGGGACACCTGGGAATTTTTAAAGGGAGAATTGGAGGGGGGTTGTAATTGTTGTTGTCTGTTTAAAAGAGTTTTTTCCATGTTAAGAACGGCAGACAATATTACAATATGGGGAGTTAGGCTGCTGTATGGTTCCATAATGGATGATTTGAAAATAGAAAAATTAAATGAAGGGATAATCAACTTACCTGGGATTGACATAATATTAATTATAATCATTATCAGTTTGGTAATCCATATTTTATCTTTTAAAAAGTGATATCAGTGCCAAATATGAAAAATTGACTGATAAGATACAATCCTTGGAAAGACCTGGAATAGTGGGCACTAATCACTAGCAACTGATTATACTAAAAGATCAATATTTATTAAGGAGTTTATATTAAACTCTCACTGATATAAGAGATTGAACCATAGTGAAGATTCCTGGAAAGTTGGACTGGTCCACCCAGTGAAGGCAGTAGGTCTGGTCTTCTCTCCAAGAGCTTGAGGGAGAAAATAGGAGGGAAGGACAGTGTGTACCCAGTCTTAGGCTGGCCTGGCCATGCCCTGTACATGGGGCCTCAAAAGCTAAAGGCCACACCTCTAGGTCAAGGTGAATAATGCCTGATTCCCACTACATCTCCCCCTTATAACAGTGGAAAACTCAGATGAACATTCCTCCAGTTTCAGAAAGAAACCATAGACTAATATATGCTTCTAAAAATATATTAAAAGATACTTTTGAAAACAGTCACTGACTGTTGTAATAAGCAGGGCACAATAGCAGCTGATCTTTCAAAGGTACCAGCAGTCCTTAAAATGGTTACCTGACAAACCTCTCTGGGTGGAACAATGGAAAAATTACAGACATTAGAATAGCTGATACAAAAGCAGCTAAAGGCTCAATGTATTGAAGAACTGACCAGTCCTAGGAATTCTCTTATATTTGCTTTGAAAAGAAATCTGGGGGGAAAAAAAGAAATCTGGAAAATGGACAATGGTAACAGATCTAAGAGCTATTAAGTCTCCAAAAGGATGACGGGGCTTTATAACAACAATTCTTCCTAGCCTGTGGTAACACCATTAAGCTGACAAACATCACACAAGATCAGTTTTGGACTACAAACTGCTCAGGATAATATCTGGCAGTTAGCTAAGATGGTCTAGCCTCACAGACTATCCAACCAGGACTTGAGACAAGCCCTGTACTTTCTTATCACAGAGACTGGACATCAGCTAGCTTTCCCAGGACTTGACCATTACTTCAGTTTTCTCAGGGTGCCCTAAAGATGCCATCACTCTGGACAAGAGAACATGGCCCACATTCCTGAGAGGTAGGGTAGGTGTTCTTTTGGTCATATTGTGGACTCTGATGTTCACTGTCACTTAGAGGAGGTAGTTGCAAGTTGCCATTGGTCATAGTCTAAGCAAAGGAGATTAGATTTAGGTATCTCATTCTGGAAAGAAAATGGGGGATATAGCAAGGATAGGAAAAACAGGTAGATTATTGAATCTACTTTTAAACTAAAGAAGCAACTACTAGTCTTAAATATTTTACTTTAGTATGGATTTTGGTATTTTGATACAAATTTAAGGTTATTTTTATTATATTGTATATATGTTTCTATTTTTGTCTAAGATACTTTTGTTTATTAATACTAACTTAAAGGTTTTTTTTTTAAAAAAATACTATATATGTTTTTACTCTTGTTTAAGGTATTGTACCTATGCAGCTAGTTTTAAAATGTAAAGTTCTAGTCCTTAAAGTCTATTATTAAAAATTGTTTAAGATAATTAAGGAATATAGGCTAGTAGTTAGTCATTTATAACAATCAAATTTGTGGCCATGTTAGGGATGTTTTAAAAGTCAAACAGTATATTTTAGATACGCAGATGATCTTCAAAGGCTTCAGAGAGCTATAGAATATGGCATTAAGACGTTTTAATAAGGCTTTTCATGATAGGGAAACACATTTGCTCTAGGTAGCACAAATTTATTTCAGAAAAGGATGATGGGCTTCGGAAAACGTTCATATAGGTTTTCTTTCTATGTAAATGCAAAACTAGCATTTGGAAAAGAAGATGCCCTTGCCTCAACTGCTGTCCACATTGGATGGGGAGGAAACAAGAGACAGTGCCTGTCAGACATTGCAAGACAAGGTAGAACAGTCCTGTTTCACAAAACGTCTGTCAGATGTTCTAAGCCTGTAGGCCAAAGATGATGTCCCAACATTGCAGAGGAACCTTGGGTGACTGTTTAGGCAGCTGGCTGCTTCTATTGTTCCTATAGTTTTAGAAGCTGTTTGCTCTTTTTACTTAAGTAATATTGTGTCTTTCTCTAATCTTTGATGGAGCTGAAGATGATATAGTTACTGTTGCTGTTGGTTTCACACGTGAGATGAGACACACACCACCAGATGCCATGCTAGAGTTTATTCAGGGGAGTTACGGAGCAGATATGAGGGAGAGAAACAGAAGAGAGAGACTTTCATGTGGCAGCAGGGGCCTGCCCTCAGTACATGCCATTCATGTGGGGGCTACATGCAAGCAATTCTTATTTCACCCTGCACTATGTTGGGTTTACCTCATGGCTACTATGTGCCAGGAATCATTACAGTTACAGTTTTCCTTGTTACCAAATTCAAAAAAGAAACTCACTAAAGAGATATAAAGTGTATAAGGTTGATACTGTGGGATAATGCTCTTGAAAACTGTAAAGATTTGAAACTCCAACTGGTTTAATAAAACATTGTTTGGAGTATAGCCAGGCAGGAAATACAAGCAGGACAACCAGACTAGGTGAATTCTGGAAAGAGGAAGGACAGAGATGTAGTCTCCAGCCAGGCACAGAGAAAGCAGGACAAGAGAAAAGATCCAACTGAGAAAAGATCCCAAGCCACATGGCTAAACATAGATGGGTTAGTTTAAGTGTAAGAAACACTTAGTAATATGTTTGAGCTACTTGTGGAGATATAGTGTATCTTTAATAAAATGGTCTGGAATATCAGAGGACTGAGCCATCTCTCCAGTCTTCTGAGTTTTGTTTGAGACATGGTTTTCTGTGTAACAGTGCTGGTACTAACAGCGTGTGCCACCACCGCCTGGCTGTTAGGCCCTGAACTCACAGAAATCCAGAAAGATCTCTGTCTCCTGAAATAGGATTATGGGCATGGGTCACCACTCGCTGACCCTCCTGGCTTGACTGTGGGTGACTCTGTTCTCTGATATTCCACACTGATTTTATTAAATATACAATATATCACCACAGATACTGGCCCAGGCACTTACTATAATATTAAGCCTCCCAGTAAATTATTTGGGAAGCAGCTGCTGGGTATTTGGGAGTTGCTGGAGGGACAGAAACTTCAGGCTACAGGTTGAGAGACAGACATAAAAGCTTAAATGGTTTATCTAAGAAAATGTTGATGTCTAAAAATATAGTTTTGGGTTGGCAATAGAAGTCAGGATAGAAAGTGAAATAGATACAAAACTTTGGACTCACCAAGATAGGATAGATAATGGAGTGTTTTCTCCAAATTTGCTAAATGCAAACGGACTGGACATTGTGAATGTAATTCTCACCTGATAATTGTTCTTATTGTACAGTTTTGCTGCATCAGAGTTAAAACCTTCCTTTTTTATTTAGACAAAAAGGAGCTTTATCTGGCCCAATGTAGCAGGGAGGGAAAGAGAATCTTTTATCGTCTTTCTAAATCCCTTACGGTGTATGGTGCAGAATGACTTCATTCTGTGGAAGCAGGACAGAGTTTAAAAGTACAGAAGGGACATGCTCAAGGATGCTTAGGTGGTATGTGGGAGGGTCCAAGGCTGCTTCTAATAGTGAGTTTACAGATTCCCTCCAGACTGATTTTCAGCTTGCAGAAATGCAGCCATTTCCTAAACACCTCTGAGATAGCTCAAAAGCTAGTACTGTTTTATTACTACCTTTTATGTTCCATGTATCTATACACAAATTCTGCATATTGCACAGTCTCCCTAAAATGACGTTGTAGATGCTTCTCTGTCTAAGGTTGGTGAGCTGCCTTACTGAACTCAGGCTAGAGCACATTCTTTTCTCTCCACACATAGCTTCCAGAACAAATAGTATTTTATAAGCATCCAAAAACACCATGGAAGGGAACTGAGTTGCCATTGGAAATGGCTGCAGTGATTAAAATATTAATTCTGAAGTGCAGAGGGAGTACACCCTGTATAAGCAAATGTTTCACAGCGCATCACAACCTCCTGGAAATGTCAAGAACTGGCCATATTTGGACCTCACACCCAGAAACCCTAATAGAGTGACTTGGGGTGAGACTTAGCCATTTAGAGTATTAAAAACTCCGCCACTAATTACAAAATACAATCATATGTAATGTACAGTTTTGGGGGTTTTTTGATTAGTTATTTTTTTTTTTTTTCCTGAGGCAGGGTTTCTCTGTGTAGCTCTGGCTGTTCTAGATAGAACTCACTGTGTAGCTCAGCTGGCCTTGAACTCACAGAGATCTGTCTCCTAAAGTACTGGGATTAAAGGTGTGTGCCACCACCTCGCAGCTTTTTTTTTTTTTTTTTTTTTTAAGTGAATAGTTTATGTCTCTATTAAAAAGTAACATTTAGAAAAATATGTTCACTGAAAGGCATTCTTCTAAGGGCCAACACTTTTGAAGAGGCCCTGGGAAGAACTGGGAAGGGACTCTTACAGAAGTTGAAAAGATTGCCAAACCATTTGGGGACTTGCTTTTGAAAATTTATCTGTAAATAAAGAGGTGATTTTGCTTTTCTGAAGCAAGGCGTACCACCAACTCGTTCTTAAAGGGCCAGTGATGATTTCAGGCCGTGCAAAGCTCTGTGTTCTCTACAGCAAACACCTCTGCCACCAGGGCAAGCAACAGTCATGGTCAAGATAAGAAGTGAATGTGCACAGCTATTATTCACGGATATTCAATGTTGATTTCATATCATACAATACTGTCCTATAGATTTTTTTTCTTCTTTCCTGAGACGGTCTTGCTGGTGTAGGTCCTAGCTGTAGACCAGCTAGCCTTGAGTTCATAAAGATCTACCTACTTTTAACTCCCTGCACTGGGATTAATAGAATGCCCTTAATTCCAGTACTCGGGAGTCAGAAGCAGGCAGATCTCTGTGAGTTCGAGGCCAGCCTAGTCTACAGAGTGAGTTATAGAACAACCAGGGCTACATAGAGAAACCCAGTCTGGGGGGTTGGGGGAAAAAAACCAATAGAACTGTTTTTAGATAAACTGAGGTAGCAAAGGGTAATTTTGGGTATAACAGATTTAATCTATTTCATACTCCATATCCCACTCATGTCCTTCCAAGAAGTCACAGTGGAGTGACTTCTCAGGCCGTAAGTATACTCTCAAGTCCGGGTGTGTGTGTGTGTGTGTGTGTGTGTGTGTGTGTGTGTGTGTGTGTGTGTGTGTGTGTGTGGTTTTTATAGTTGTTGGTTTGTTATTTGAGATGGAGCTGGCTTGTCTTTTAGCTTAGTTCTTACTAGAGCAATTACAAGCTCCAAGAGATGTGCGGTAGGGTCAGGACAGACCAGGGCTAACAAGAACTTAATAGCCCAATCACAAAGCTTGAGGCTGCCTTACATTGGGCTGCTTTTACGGTGCTTTGAGTCATAAAAATGGCCAGCTCCCTGTTCTCAACTGAATGGTTTATAGCTTTGATTTACACAAACACAAGTCTATTAAATATGAGCCCAAACATTTGGAAATTTAGACAGGAAAAAGGAGGAGGGATGTGGAGTGAGTTCCCACTGAGAGGCAAGGAGACATTCTCTCCACAGCTGAGACTGGAAGTCTTTGCCACTGAGGGCCACATTTCCTAAAACATCAGGGTGTGGGGGAGAAGTGGGGCTTGGGGGAGGGGCATGCTGTGGTGTGAACTGAAACGCTTTTTTTTTTTTTTTTTTTTTTTTTTTTTTTTTTTTTTTTTTGCCTCACATGAGAATCCTTCCTACCTTTAGACTTGTGTCAGCACATGTGAGCCTGCTCATTCACCAGCACTCGACGACGACAGGATTATTAAGGTGAGAAATAAAAACCTTCCCTTATATATTCCAACATAGTAATGGTTGAGGATCATAGAGACAAGACGTGTGTGTGTGTGTGTGTGTGTGTGTGTGTGTGTGTGTGTGTGTGTGTGTGTGTGCGCGTGCCTTTTGTGTTGCTTTTCTCCTAGTTTTGGAGAAGAATGAGGGACATCCCTGTCAGGACTGTCAGGACTTTAGGAAGTTGCAGTACTCAGATAAAGTCAAACCAGGTCCCTGTCCTGGGTCTCACAAGCGGCCACCAGCTCTGCCACTGCAGGGGTCGTAAACGTGTTTTATGCTTGCTGTTGCTGGCAGAGACCTCATCGTGCCCAGGCACTTACCCTCCCCTAATAGCACAGAACAAAGACCAAGTCCCACCAGAATGATGCTTGAAATTGCCCAGCTGACCCTCACCTCTTTGATGGGATTCACTTTCAGAAGCTTGCCCAATCCCAGGCTGGACCAAGAGCCCATCTCTGTAGCGACATTAATGTTTCTCTCCAGTCCCACCAGGGAATTTTCCAATTACACACATAAAAATAAAGCCCGCAAACCTGACAGCAGGCAGGGGAGGCTCCAGAACTATTGCTGATACCACAAGCCACTTCTCATTAAAGGTGAGATTTAGTGCAGAAGTTAGAGGCCGGGACTTTCTGGAGAAGATAGGCGCTTGGAGCACAAAGCTTGCAGCTGAGAGACAAAGGCAGAGGGATCCAGCTTCTGGGGGTGGCAGGGAGCAAGACACACCATCTATCACCACCCACACTTGCCTGCTCTTCCTCCAATACCCTCCATCTCCCAGGCACCTGCTTCCCCCTCAAGGCCACTCTTCTCTCTGTATACTGGAAGCTGGGTTTTATTTCACCTTCTTCAGGGCTTGGGGTGATCATCTCTATGCCACTGTGTGCTGAGTCCGGGGGACAACAGCTCTTTCAGGGTAGGAGCCCTGTCCCTGCAGCAGTCCTGATTTCAAACGTAAATTTCATGAATTGTTTTCATTGGTGGTATAATAAAAATACAATAAAGCACTTTCTTGTTTGGACTTCATACAAATGCAAAAACCAAGAGGGAAATAGATCATGTGCATTTTTATCTTTATTTTTATTTTAAAACTGTGACCATTTGGATTCCGTTATCTGACAAATGGTGGAGAGCACCTGCTCGGCCAGGTACTGTTGGAAGTGACAAATAAAGCTATGTCATCACCACTGACCTAATGACCTAACGGAGTTCAGTCTAGGCAGTGTGGCAATCCACTAATGATACAAGCGTGCCATTCCAAGCTCAGCTACATTCATGAAGTTCAGAAGACTCCATGCAATTGGACTCTCTTTACAGCTGGCTTATGACATATGTCTTAAAAGCAATTTTTAAGACTTGACTTCAGGATCAGTTTATGTGTGATATGGGGATATACTTTTGTAATACCGGCATCAAGGGGGCTTTAAGTTTAAAAACTGTGAGTGTTTTTTGGTTTTGTTTGTTTTTAAGACTATAAGGCCAGATGAGACACAGAAAGTTTAAGGCCTTTTGAGGCCTTGTTTAAGAGCTCTTGACACTGAACAGTCAAGAGAAATACTAAATGAAAAATCTGCCTTAAAATCCCAAATCTACTGTTTACACCAAGACTTTGAGCAAAGCTCTCCTCACCTCTATTTCCTCACCTACAAACTGTCAGTCGGTAAATAACAGCAGGACCCAGGCTGGCTGGATGAAGACCCATGCTGTGATGTCTGTCTTATTACTGGTGAGTTCCCTCTGAAGACTCATCATTACCCACGGGCATTGGATTGATACTCAGTATTTAGTTCTGTGGAAAAAAGGAAGGAAGGAAGGAAGGAAGGAAGGAAGGAAGGAAGGAAGGAAGGAAGGAAGGAAGGAAGGAAGGAAGGAAGGAAGGCAAACCAGAACCAAATCTTACCTGGCTTCCACTCCAGGCTGGACAGTGTAATGGTCCCCTGTGGAGAGCTGCCAGAGAGGAACGTTAACTTTCAGTATCTCTGAGCAATGGCTCATTCGATCTCCACGCCATCACATACAGGGAAAACCAGCAGCCTCCACCATGTCCAGCACCAAAAGTATGCAAGAGGGAAGAGACACCTGGTCTCAGAAAACCTAACTAGTCTGCTGGCCTCCAGGAATTAGAAAACAAAACAAAACAAAAAATATTTTAAAGATTGTTTAGAGATATTTTCTTTTCACAATATTCACAATATTCAGAACAGATTTTTTTTTTTTTTTTTTTTTTTTTTTTTTTTTTTTTTTTTTTTTTTTTTTTTTATTTTAAATACTGGTTCTTCCATCTGATTTTGGATCTGCACTTAGGACGTGAAGTCTTTAGGAAGGCAGAGTGGGTGACCATCTGCCTGTGAGACAGTGCCATCTAGTGTCCTACGTGAACATTACAGAGAATACACAGATTTCCCGTGTCACCTGGAGATTTCATTTAGTGAACCTGGTGGCTTCCTTACACCAGTGTTCTCACTGATTTCACCAACAGTCTCTCCCCAGGTGTGCTCCTCCCCAGGTGTGCAAAGTCCAATCGGATCACAACAAAACCATAAAAAATGTGGACTGATAAGGTATTTTAAAATTAGGATAAATGATAGGTAGAGAAAAATCCTGCCATTTAACTGGTTAACAATAGAAGTTAATATTGTGATTTGAGAGGAAAGCACATACTGTGATTCACAGTAACAATCAGAAATACTGAAGACATACTATGTGCTATCCATCCAATAGGTCACATACTATTGGGCTCCTGGAACGATGGATGACAACTCCAAGTGCGGGGAGGGGGGGAGTGAGGGAGGAAATTTGGCAACAGTAAAAGGCTTCTGCTGGTCTAAGAACCAAAAATGAACCCAAAGTCAAATGCATAACAAACCTGAGGTATTCCCAGTGCTCATTCAAGCTGCATTGCACAACTTCACTGCAGCTGTGCCTCTGAGCACCCGAGCACAAGTGTGTGGCTCACATCCCAGCAACCGCTCACATGGCTTGAAACACATTGGCTCAGACTTCGGACTGTCAAATGTTATGAACTCTGCAGTGTTCACTCTCCATGAAAGCTTTGGACTCGTATAGAGATGTAATGGCTCAGTAATTAAAAACAAGCTCTTAATATTTACTATTGCCATTCTTTATCAGGTCAGTGCCAAATTTTTATGTTAGCTTTTAAATTTTTCATTTTAGTTTGTTATGTGTGTGTGTGTTGAGACTATATAGCCTTGGCTGGCTTGGAACTCAGAGATCCACTTGCCTTTGTCTCCCAAGGGCAGATTAAAGGTCCGTGACACCACACTTGGCTGTTAGAATTTTTTATTTGGATTTTATAAAACGTTAGTGACTTGGCCTCAGGACAGACTTTCCAACAATTTTTAAAATGTCCCAGAATATATTTATGCCATTTTTGTGCTATGTTTATGCAAAACAGTGTTCTCAGCACTACAATTATAAAAGTATCACTCAATTCTAAAAAATATTGAAGATGCTCCATGTCTTTCAGGATCAAATTCAAAGCCATAGTTACATCTTTATATAAGAACAAGCATACCTGTCTCGTTAATATGCAGGTTTACTCTTCTTAAATAAATGGTAAACGTATATGTATACCAAAGAATTGCACTAAATAAATTTGTGATTTGTTGTCAACAAATGTTTGATTTATCTATTTTATATTTCTGCATTGTGAGGGTTGCATAAAAATGTTTTTGTTGTGAAGAGGGATTCCTTTCCTCATCTGTCATGAGAGAATCAGAAGGACCCAAGGAAGGCAGAGTCACAGAGAGGCAGAGTTTGGGTCCCCACGTGACCACACGGAGCAGAGTCGCACTGCATCATTGACCCACATCTGGCTGTGACATACATGAGAAATGAGGTTTTATTGTCTTGAGCCACTCAATGAAAAGGTTGTTTGTGGCAGTAGTCGGCCCACCTGGTCTAATAACCTTCTAAAATAGTCTTTTGAGATAATAAATATTACTTTCTCTGTAAAGAAAAGCCATGCACGGTGAAATAAAGAACGCCAGACTCACTTTTACAATTGGCCCATGCTGTACTGGATAATATTTTATTTATATTTATTTATTTGTTGGGGGTGCACATGCCACAGTCTCATGTGAAGGTCAGAAGACAACTTTACGAAGTTGGTTCTCGCCTGTAACCTTGTGGGTCTCAGGGATTGAACTCAGGTCGTCTGTGTCATCTTACCAGCCTCTCTACTGGACAATCCTAAAATCCGAGAGAAAGCAGGAGGATCTTTGCTCCTGCTTTTTTAACATTTTAAAAAATTCTGCAAAAACTGGGTATTAGTACTCTTGGAGGAAGAAGGATCAGAAGTTCAAGGCCATCCCCAGCTACATAGTAAGTTTGTGGTTAGCCTGGGTTATATGAGATCTTGTCTCAAATATGTATACATATGTACATACATGCATGGTGAATACATATATTCACCAATATTATTTTAACATTTATCTGAAATAATGATGAAGGATAGTTAAGGAACTTTGATAGGAAAAAACAATAAACAATAAAAAGACTTTCCTTACTACATAAGTTAATAAAAACATATTTAAAGGCACATCAATTAAAATAATGTGGTGACACCTGAAAGTAACTAAGTATACCAATTAAATATAAAATATATTTCCAAGGTGGACCTTGGTTTGAGCTGAGCCATCTGTCCAGCCTAGAACATATATTTATCAAAAACAACCAAAAACAAACCAAGGTCTGAAGATGTCGTTCAGTTGGTGACATATGCAGCTCTTGTGCCCCCCCACACACAGAGACACACACACAGGTAAACACACAAACACCCCAGACACACACACAGATACACACACAGACAAACACGCGCACACACATAGACACATACACACACACCATAGACACATACACAGACACAAACACATAGACACACACACAAACACCACAGACACATACACACAGACACAGACACAAACACGCACACACACATAGACACATACACACACACTCTCACACACACAGAGACTAAATAGAAGTAAAAAATTTAAAATCCATATAATGAATTAAAATAAAAGCTAATAGTCAAATAGACCCTTACTAACACCTTCATAGAACATTTTGTTGCATAAAACATATCTTTACAAAAGAAAAGAGTACATAGAGCAGAGCATGTTAGTACATGCTTATACTCTCAGCATGAGGGGAACTGAGGCAGGAGGATTACAGCAAGTGCAGAGCTAGCCTGGGCTTCAGAAACATAGTGAAATTGTATCTAAAAGTAAACAAAAAAATAAATTACGAACAGTTAACACAAGGAACATTCACCATGCATTACTGTAGTGATACATTGTATATTTAATAAGATCAGCTTGGAATATCAGAGAACAGAGTCAGCCACAGTCAAGCCAAGAGGGTTCAAAAGTGGTGACCTACGCCTTTAATCCCATCACTCAGGAGACAGAGATCTTTCTATATTTCTATGAGTTCAAGGCTTAACAGCCAAGCAGTAGTAGCTCACACCTTTAATCCATCTCTAGAGTTGAACCAGAAGTGAAACAACTGGGCAGGGAAGATATATAAGGCAGTCACAGGCAGACATTCAGGCATTCTGTAGAGGTGACTAGCCGGGGGTGGGGGCACTCTTGAAGACAGCATTTACCCTGTTTGGCCTGAAAGTTGGCTGGGTGAGAACTGAATGTCGTCTGTTTCCTGTCTCTGATATTCCAGCTTTTGCCCAATATCTGGCTCCGGGTTTTCATTATATGCTAACTAGAATTCATGCAATACATCACCTGGCCTAGAACTTTAAAAAACCACCAGTTCTATGTTAGTGAAGTTGTTAGGACTGTATACATTTCATGTGTGAGAACAGTCAGCACATATCAAGCAGAGCCTTTATAAATTGCACGCTCATGGATATTGCAGCTTACCTCCATGAGTGTGTAATGAGTGTCTAATCAGGGATGTGAGTTTATAACAAAATGACTGATGCTACCTTGTGGATATGAGAATTTCTGACCCTGGAAGACTGGTTGCACAGTGATGGAATGTTTGTGGAAGGTGGCTTATTCAATCGATAGAAATAGTATTTAGGGAAGTTTTAAAGCAGTATTTGTTAAAAAGACACTGGGCATAGTGGCACATGCCTGTGATCCCAGTACTGTAAGGTGGAGGCAGGAGAATCAGAACATGGTCATCCTTGGCTACTTTAGGACTTGAAGGCCAACTGGGCTACATGAGAATCTGTCTAAAAAAAAGCAATGTCTCCCTCCCTCCCTAAAATATATAAGAAGGGAGAAAAGGAGGAAGGGAACGAAGGAGGGAGAAAACTAAAAGGATGGGAATATTGGGGTTAGAGGAAACTGGAAGCATGTGTGCATGCGTGTTCAACATTTGCTTGCTGCATTGCTCAGCTTTCTCACACAGCTCAGACCCACCTACTAAGGGATGATGCTGCCCACGGTGGGCTGAGCCCTCCTACATCAGTCAAGACAATTTTTCACAGACATGGCCATGGGCCATTCTGATCTGGGCAATCCTCCAATTGAAATTCCCTCAGAAGATTCTGGATCAAGTTAACTGTGTCAAGTTAACATCTGAAGCAAAGGGGAACATATATTTAACTTTTAAGTAGAAAAAGATCCATAAATGTTAACACTGTTTCCCTGCAAAACAGGATTGTGAATGATTATTCTGTTTTTACTTATCTACATTTCAACGTTTTCTTTTTATTCTTTTAAAAATATTTTTTATTTTATGTGTATGAGTATTTTGCCTGCATGTTTGTGTTCCACATGCATGGAAGCCAGAACATCGGAGTAACAAGTAACAAGTTGTGAGCAGATTGTCCTCTGATCTCTACCTGCTCTATGTACAATGCATGCATACATGTCCCCACACACATGTAAACACACCCATGCACACTAATAAATTAAAATGTAATAAATTTTGGAGAGAAAAAAAGCACATAAAACATAATAAAAATTGAAAGAAAAAAGTCTAAATGAAACTTTCAGAAAATTTATTGTTGATGATTCATTATCTATGGCATAAACGAGGAAGGGGTTGTATTTGTGCTTATATATGGTGTATGCATGTGTATGGGTGGGTACGCCCAAGTTCAAGGACCACAGAGACCAGAGAAGGGCATTTAGTGTCCTCCTCTATTGATTCGACCATATTCTTGTGTTTGTTTCTTGGGTGTTTTTTTCTTTTGGGGGGGGGCAAAATTGGAGACAGGGTTTCTCTGTGTAGCCCTGGTCATCTTGAAACCCACTTTTTAGACCAGACTGGCCTTGAACTCCCAAGAGCTGGAACTAAGGACATAAGCCACCACTGCCTAGGAGCATGAAACCTCTTATTAAGTAGCATTTGTAAGTGGGTTTTAGCTGGGCACTGTATGAAGTGATTTATACTCCTCTGGATGATAGCAAGAGGAGAGACCAGACATAAATCCCATTAGAAAAAGGGAAGGTCTGCCCTAATCCAAGGGTCTGCTTCAAACAGATCTTTGCTACTTAGAAAGCTGCTCTCCGATTTGCTTTTCCTGTTTTCTTGGGATTTGTGTGTTATGAATAGTTTCCTCTCATTGCAGGCTGGTCTGTCTCTAGTGCACAAGTGTGAGAGATCCACTGCGTCTCAGCAGAGTAAGAAAAGAAACATGGCCAAAAAAATCTTGGCCTGTGACTTCAGAACTTGTCACTAAAGAGATCACTAGCCAAGACATAAGCTAGAAGGTTCTGTGGGGGTGCCTCCTATCCAATTTACTCTTAACTATTTTCCAACCTGAAGAAGAAGTCTGAGCTGGGCATGGTAGCACTGGGATCTGTAATTCCAGCCTGTATCAGGCTGAAGCAGGAGGATTGTAAGTTTTAGGCCAACCTGGGCTACAGAAGGCCAGGGAGACCTGTGGAAAGGAAAAAAGAAAATGTGAATTAAATAAGATTTTTTCTCTCTCTCTCTTCTAGTGACAGGGAACAAAGAGCCATTAGTATGAGAAATGGTTTGCTAGCCAGTATTAAAATATAGTCATCCTAAAGCCTGAGTTCCGCTGAGGCTTCATTTCCAGCAGGTCACCTACCCCTTCACACAGCCAGTGAAAATTAATATTCTGAACACTGACTCTAGGATATTGCGCGACCCAGACGTCTCAAGACCGACCTGTGGTGTTCATTATGCAAAAGCTGAGGAAAATACTGGAGAATTGTGCTAAGTTAGTGTTAAATGAGAAAAATCAAGCTACAGCTAGATGCCTAATGCAATTATTTGTGTGGGTGAATGTGTAAAAGTCCAGACAGAAACCATGAGCACAATCATTCTCATGAGGGCTAACGACACCCATTTTCTATGTTTTTGTTGTTGCTTTGGTTTTACATTCTTTTAGAAATGTAAAAATAAAAGTTCCTTTCAATTCTCTCCCTCCCTCTCTCTCTCCACCCCCCCCACCCCCAGCCCAGGCTGCCTTTGAACTTATGTGGCTAATGCCCTCATGCCTTCACCTCCCAGGTGTTGGGGCTAGTGTACCACCAGGCTCAGTTTATCCTGTATTGAAAACTGAGCACAGGGTTTGGGGCCCGCTAGACAAGCATGATACCAACTAAGCAAAAGCTGCAAAATAGCTTTCTAACGTTTGTAGAATCAGACACAAATGCTAAGTTTTGGAAGATTTATGTGCACCCAGTAAAGCAATAGTTTAGCCAGATCTGCATAAACTGGATAGGATTAAGACAAAGCACTTAGTTTGCTACACTTGGCTGCTCTGTCCTGCTCCATCAGAGAATCCAGGGACCCTTTGTTTTGGGAGCTTTTTCCGTGACGTGGGGGGAGTCAGCTGCAGAGATTTCTCTGCACCTTAGGTGAGCCTTCACCTGAATGCAGCCTGCCAGTGCAAGCACGGGGGGGGGGGGGGGGGGGGGGGCGCTGATGGAGGAGGGAGTGTTGAGGGGGAGGGAGAGGGAGATTGGATGTGGGGGTAGGGGGAGCGATGGAGGGCGGACTCTCATTGTAAAGGTCAGTACTACTTCTTGTGACCTGATGGCCCTCAATTGATTCAGATCTGTTGGAGGGACCATTAAGAGAATAAAGCTGATGAATAATAAATAGCACATTTACACAGGTCCCGCTGTCCCCAAAGACCTTTAAGTGCTTCATAAACAAACAGATAAATTACATACTGGGGACACATCCTCCACCACAGAAGTGCAGTCTCCTCTGAGGGTGAAAGGGACAGCTGTTACATGGCCAATGTCCAAACAACCAGGGTGCGCTGAGCTGCCTTTTAAGTCAAACTCACCAGGGGAATACAGACAAGAAGGAACGAATCCAAGAGAGCAGAAAGAAGGAGCCTCGAGAAAAGACTGGAATTCCAACTCTGCTCCTTGGCCACTTCTGTGGCACCCGTGTGTGGTAAAATAGGTGTCTTCACAGATGGGCTTGGAGGTCACTGGCAGAGCTCTTGACCCACATGGCATGCACAGGGCCCCAGATTCACTTCTAGTACACACTTACACGCATACAGAAAAAAAAGGAAGGAAGGAAGAAAGGAAAGAGGGAGGGAAGGAGGGAGGGAGGAAGGGAGGGAAGGAAAGAAGGAAGGAAGGAAAAAAGGAAACCCAACATGTCTTCCTGTTCACTTCTAGGCACCAAGTATTGGGAAGAATCCTCCAGGCTTGCACAGGTGCCAGTTCCTCATCTGTAAAACAAAGATAGTCAAACACCTGCGTAGTCGGAAGTCTCTGCACCAGCCTAGTTCCCAAGTCCCCAAACAGTCCCAAGTAGTCACACAAAGTCTTAATTACAAGCTGTTTGCTCTAAGGCTCAGGCACATCACTATCTCTTATACTTTAAGTTAACCCATATTTCTATAGTATCTGGTCACATGACTTGGCACCTTTTCGCTCAGTGCAGCGCTCTCTCTCATCCCGCTTCCTCTGTGTCTCAGTGTTGGTCTCTCGGCTCTGCTATTAGTCTGCTTGCCCCGCCTCTACTTCCTGTCTAGCCACTGACCAGTCAGCACTTTATTAAACCACTAAGAGTAACAAATATTTACAGTGTACACAAGCATGGTCCCACAGCACTTTGGATCCTGGGTCTTCCCTTTTACTATTCCTGCAGTGCAAATGCTGAATTTTCTTTAAAAAACAAAACAAAACAAAACAAAACAACAACAACAAAAAAAAACCTGTTAAAGGCAAATGAAGAAGACAGCTAGAAAATTCCCTTCAGAACTGGGTTCTAATCTATTTATTATTCTGTTTCAATAACAGAGGTCCCTCCACCCAATTTTTTTTTTCTTTAAGCTAGGAACTAGTTACCTGGCTAGCCTATAACTCCCTCTGTTGACCAGGCTGGCCTTGAACTCACTTGCCTCTGCTTCTAGAAGTCACATCTTTAGAACAATCTTGGCTGCACTGTGGAAATCTAGAGAAAATGGTATAGAAATTAACATTTTTTCTACTTCAAGTTACACACACATACACGCATACACATGCACACACTTCTCAAGTACACACACACTGCTGTATTACTGTAAACTCCTGCCTCCTCAGATAAGGCATAAGCTTTGTTCCAAGCTCTTAGAACTTAAAACTAGATACCATATGACTTAGCTTAGTCAAAGAGCAGAAAAACCTGTAAGGGATAGAGAAAACCTTTGTAGAAATGTAAACATGGAAGTTTTTGCTTTTAAGGGATGTCCAGAGAGAGACTGCTTAGGGGATGGGGGGGGGGACGGGGGGGGGGGGGGAAGCAGGGAGGCACACTATCAACTTTTATCAGGACTGTAAAATGTACAGATACTGAAATTGGTGGTGGTAGTGGAAATTCATCTGAATGCAACCCTGGTGGAGTCACTGTGACTTACTAATGGCATCTGCCATCCCTGGACATAAACCCTTGATGTGATCCTGGCCTCTCTGCTGAGCCATGAACCCACATCACAGCCAGGCCCAGCACAGGACAACAAACAGAATCTAAATTGAATTTTTCTCCTGCCATTGGCACCCAGACTACAGCTTACATCCGTCAGAGGGTCTGAGACAGTACTCTCAAAGTACTTCTGCCATCTCCTCTCTGGTGGCCCTTCCGTGACTCCACACTGGAGTTTTGAACAACAAAGATGGCCTGTTTGCCTAAGGTAACACAGTAAGATAAGGGGCCAGAGTCAAAGATCAGATCCTGCTCTTATGCAAGTTCAGACTAATGTTGTCCTGGTCTGGATTTCTTTTGCCCCCCCCCCCACCCCCCCCCACCCCCCCACCCCCCCCCCCCACCCCCCCACCCCCCCCCCGCCAGGGAAACGAGAGAGTAAATAGGAGCAAGATGGAGACCTCAGGTAACCCAGTAAGTCCAGCAGGAACCTCCCTTTCCTGCTGGAAGGGTTTGGAAATCACCATTTCCCTTGCTGCTGCTGGAAAATGGACTTGGGGATGCCCTGACCACAGCCTTGCAACTGAGTAAATACCAGGGCTGCCCCTAGATCGGTCTGTACAGCCCACAGACCAACCCCACCCTGAGAAAGGATAGTAGACACCAGAATTTAAAAACTTCTGGAGCTATAGGTATTGGTCGGGTTGGACCACTGGGTGCTGGGGGAAAGGGGATTGCCTCTGAGCAGCAAAAAAAAGGTGGGGGGTGGGGAAAAATGGCTTTTCTCTAGACCTTGGCATCTACGATACATTCTTTAATCTTGTGTAAAACCTCACAATTTAGAAAAATCCTTGGTCTTCCCAAGTAAAATTAAAATACCATAAACCTTCACCTGGCCATAATCTTTACTAGGACCCTAAACTTTGACTCCAAATCATGATCAACAGTACAAATCCTAGCACTAGGGAAGGTCATTTAGAGGTATATTTGGGGCGTGAGGTTGTCCCCATGGGAAACCTCTTTCTATGAGAGTGCAGGGGTCACAGGCTATACCAGCCAAGAAGCCATCAGTTTTAAGCCAGAGGTGGCAATGTTTAAAGAACACCTTCAGAATCAGGGAATGACCACAGAGAAGGGACAGTGAGTGTCCCAGGCTTGAACAAGAACAGAGCCGTACCTCTGAGGGGCGCCTCCTAAGCAGGGCCCTGCCTTTTCTCTTCAAAAATCTACTCTGAAGTTAACTTCATGGACAAAAAAGGAAAGGAAAGCCTTGGGAGTGTTCCAGTCCCCGTGTGCTCTTTTAAGAAAAGCCCTTCTCTGCCTTGCCAAAAACCCCTGCGATGATGACTTCCCCAGAATTCTCCCCAAATGCCTGCTTAATGCTTTGTGATAAGCATGCTTGGGACTTCCAGGAACCAAGTCTCTTTGTATAAATCACTGCACACTTGAAAGGAGGCCCTTTCTGCTCTGAGGATTTAGAGAATACCCCAGGAGTAGAGAGCCTATGATGTCACATCTGTGCATTTTCCAACAGTTACAGCCAGGATTAGGCTCGGGGAAATGCTAGATTACAGTGTCTCCCTCAATACTTCACCTTCAGCAGAATAAAGCTAGGAGGCCCGTCATGGAGGAGTCAGCTTCCTTACTGCTGAGTTGATTGTGTCCACATCATTGCACGTGTTGTAAGCCCCCTGGGGCTCAGTGCAAAGCTCCCAATAAAATAAAAGGCCCTGAGGGGCTCCGTGTTGGGAGCCAGTGAGCTTTCTGATAATTGCATGTCTACTTCAGAGTCAAGGAGAGTAAACTACAAGATCCTAAGTATGTGTAACAGGCCATGAACCTTGGAGAAAGTTTACGGACTTAGGAGTGTCCCTGCAGACTGATCAGGTGACCAGCAAAGGTTATGTTTACCTAGGAATTGCCAGAAGCATAGTAGCTTCACTTGCTGGAGGTGTTTCTTGGAAACATCAACATGAACTTAAACAGAAATTGACACTTTATATGAATTTTCCACTAGTGTTTTCTGAGTCCTACCTGGGCCTAGGCACGAAGCCTTTGGAACCTCAATAATTTTCCAGAGCCACACAGCATCAACGTACTGTGTCAAACACATGTCATCTAATCAAAGTGTGAGACTTGGGTGGATTTTCTTTTTATAAAGGTCAGATCATCTTTACAACGACCTCAAGCAAATAAGTGATAAAGCCATTCCTCCTGACAGTGGGCCCCAGAGTACCCAAGCTTGCTGCAAGACAGCAGGGACCTATCTGTATAGAGCATGCTCCCGCCTGCAGAAGACGCAAAGGGAACAGTTGACAGGCTGTGAATTCGCAGTGATCAGGACAATGGAAACATTTCTCTTTCCTATCCAAGAGCCTGGCGAGGCTGGCTGGGTTTCTACCATCAGTTGGCTATCTACTGGAAGCCTGTGTGAGAACTGGCCTGGCGGTCCACCTGGGCCTTAGATCTTCACACCTAACCCACACCACAACTCTAATCTGGAAGTAAAACCAGAGAAATGGAATCGACACATTTTCCTGGGCTCCCTAAGGAATTCAGAAACCTCTAGAGACAATAAGTAGCCCATGTTTCCCACAGAGAATTCTGGGTTCCCCATCCATCTCACCCCTTTTCCTGGACAAGCAGCTGGCAGAGTTAGGCCCCTTCTCCCTTGATCACTGACCACCAGGCTTTCCCCTCAGCCTCTTCCTGTCTGTTTCCTTCTCCTTCCTCAGGTGTCTGGCTCAAGCAGTAGGTGGCAAAGGTCAGCAAACAGCTTTCCTACTTGTCAGGTCCCTGCAACAGGTGATTCTGGGTCCAGCTATAGGTAGCAGTGTCCTGCTGCCCAGGACTGGGGCTGGGTGGACTCTGTTCTGTTTCATAACTGCTTATCTTTTGCCCAATCTGCTGATCACACACATCACTTAGGCAACTGCCATTGGCAGCCTACCCACCCCAGCCCAAATGCTGGGTGGTGATTTGGGTCATTAATCATAGAAGTTTAATTGCTTCGAGTAACTGAAAAAAGCCGAAAACCTTCACTGCAGACACAGCTGGGCCCAGAAACATAACTGAAGTCGCCGGGACCCTGGGCTTTCTCCTCTTCTTCATCATATGATCATCTTGTAGTTAAGAATGCCGATCTGGAATGGACCATCACAGCAGACTCATCACTGAGAATAAGGAAGTGGAGAGACCAATAAGAGAGGGGAGGGAAAGATAGGAAAAGATATAAACTATAGACATCGAGCTTCAAAAGAGTTAGAAGAAATGGAGAGACGGCTCAGCAGTTAAGAGCACTGGCTGCTCTTTCACAAGAACTGAGTTCAGTTCCCAGCAACTACATGGTGGCTCACAACCATCTGTAGTGGGATCTGGTGCCCTCTTCTCGCATAAAGGTATACATGCAGATAGAGTACTCATATCCATAAAATAAATAAATAAATCTTGGGGGGGGGAAAGAGTTTGAAAATGTTTGAGGTGGGGGATACTCCTTTCTCAGCCACCCAGTCCAAACATTCCCAGGGAAAATGTAGTACTACACGGAATCAGGCTCATTGGAATAGACATTCACCATTTACTTCATTAGGACTCCAAAGACATTGGCAGACTGCTGGCCATTATTTATAAGCCCAACCTCCTCTGGATCAGCTGTATGACGCTCATGTCTCCAAGGCTTCCTGTGTTTTGTTCATGCTGGCTTTGGGAGATACAGTGGCAACTGTCACATAAGAATTCCACCATGTTGGGTTGGACCATCAAGGTGGAAGACATGTGAAGTACATGCCATTCATTAACAGTTCCCTAGTCTGCATAGCCAGTCCCGCCTGGCAGGAGTCTTTGCCACAGGACCTAGGAAGGTGATGTCACTGAAATGCATTGGTCGGTGTGCTGTTTTATAGTACACTGGCAACATGGGATCAGTTAATTTAGCTTTTAGCTCTCCAAAAAGGACTGGGGCTAAAAGAACCCTGTAAGAAACCCTCGCCTTTAGCTGGGCCCATTCAGATGAAGAATGAAGCCCTGGGTCTGTGTAAACACATAAATCACATGGCTACAAATGGTTGTCCTGGTTCAGGAGTGTCCCTGATGCATCCTTTGTCCATGACTGCTGGGGAGTAACACAGACAAGCCAGGAGGGGGCAGGACAGCTCAGTGGTTAGGAGACCTGGCTGCTTTGCAGAGGACCTAAGTTCAAATCACAGCACCTACATGCTGCCTCACAATTGTTTGAACTCTAGTCCAGGAAAATCCAATTGTCCATTTTGGCCTCTATGGACAATGCACACATGTAGTGTATGGACATACATGTAGATAAAGCAAAACAAAACTTCCTAATTTTTAACTCTAAAAGTGACTATGTTGGATAGTTCCTATGCCAACTTGACATAAGCTGTGCGTATGTGTGTGTGTATTATATATACACACATATATAATTTAATTTTTAATTGTGTGTGTACACCTGAGTGCAGGTACCTCTCAAGGCCAGAAGTATCAGATCTCTATGGAGTTGGAGTTATAGATGGTTATGAGGGGCTGGGAATTGACTTCAGGGTCTCTGGAAGAGCAGTATGCATGCACTCTTAACTGTTGAGTCATCTCTATAGCCCTTAAGAAAGGTTATTTTTAATATTCCTTATCACTAAGGTAGTATTTTGTCCCAACAGACATGCCTTTCATCATCCATGAGGTTGGGACAAATAGGGTGTGAGCTGTCCTCTGCAGCTGAACAGAACCAGAGCTGGTATGTCTGTGTGAATACCTCTTTTCCTCACAAGCTGCCCTATGAAGAGAGCTTAATGCCAACCTTGTTTCAGTTCTTGCTATTCAGCACACAAATTTGGACAGCAGGATGAATGGAAAACGGCCCAAACTAACTCATTCACACATCTGCAGACATCGGGGAAACAAAGCCATTCTTTCAAAGACTTGGGGTGTAAATGAGAAATGGCCCCTTAAGCTCAGGCATTTGAACACTTAGTCCCCAGTGGGTGTTGCTGCTTGGGAAGGTTAAGGAGCCTTTGGGAAGTGGGATCTTGCTGGAGGAAGTATATCCCTGGGGGCTGACTTTGAGAGTATAACCTTGCCTGGGTTGCAGTTCAGAGTCTCTGCTTTTTGTTTGTGGTTGATGATGTGATGTCTCAGCCCTGGCTGCCTGCTATACTTCCCCCATTACAAACTCTCCCTCTGAAACCATTAAGCCCAAATAAACTATTTTTAAGTTGTTTTTGACTGTGGTATTTCATCACAGCAACAGAAAAGTAACACAAAGGTTTTCTATTTGATGGGGGCAGGACACATATTAAAACAAGTATCCTCGGGGGGGGGGGGGGGGGGGGGGGAGGATGGAAAAGATGGCTCCGTGGTTAAGCGCACTGGCTGCTCTTCCAAAGGTCCTGGGTTTGATTCCCAGCAACCACATGGTAGCTTATAACCATCTGTGATAAGATCCAAAATGATATCTAGTGTCCTCTTTTGGCCTGCAGCAGAACACTGTATACATAATAAATAATTAAATCTTAAAACAAACAAACAAAAAACAAGTATCCAAACAATCTCTTTTGATCAGGTAGTGTTTCTCATGCCACATAAGTATATTAAATCACTTGAAACTGACCGCTAATCTTAACAGAGTGTAGCTCCTTCTGAGCAGTCTCAACCCACAGCTTTGGGCTTGCCCTGTTAGCAGGGATTGGGGCCTAGCTCAGCTGTAGAGTGCAGGCCCTGGGTTTGATCCCCAGCACCAAGTAAACACAGTGAGCCAAGAATAGCAAGTTGAACTGGTGTCTCAGTCAGCTCAGGCTACTTTAGCAGAATAGCATCACCCAAACCACACAGCACATGTTTATTTCTCATAGTCTAGGAGGCTGACGTGCCAATACTTGATCTCAGGGAAGAGATGCTTCGTTTCACAGAGCAGCTGCAACAGGACACTCTCAGCACCGTAACAAAAGTCTCACCTCCAAGAGCTATACTCTCATCTCACAATCTAGTCACCTCCATAGAGTGCCCTCCTAATACCATTACACCCCGGTTAGGGCTTCAGCTTATGAACTTGGGCAGGGAGACAAACGGCTCTTAGTCTGTTACAGTGTGCAAGAAAATCTTGGACAAAATGGTGGAACCAAAGGAGAGAGCTTTTGGAAATGAAGAGGCCAAGCAGGCAGTCTCTGGAAAGTACACAAGGGGGCAGAGACACCAGCAAGTTCAAGACCTTAAGGCAAGGGGGAGTCCTGTGGCACTTAAGACAGTTGGGCAGGAGGCAGCAAGCAGAGTTGTCAGAAAGGGGAAGGGCAGGTGTGTAGGGTCTCACCACCCATGGTGACTATGGCTTTGACTATGCATATAGAATCCTTGTGGAACATACCTGGAGTCCCAGTATTTGGGAAGTTGAGATAGGAGAGTCATGATTTGAGGCCAGCCCGGGGGTATGCAGAGAGATCCTGTCTCAAAAGATAAAAAAATAAATCTAGCAAAGAAAAAAAAAATTGGAAAGAAGTGAAGAAATGGTATGATCTGGTTAAGTTCTGAAAAGCCCTGTCTCTGCTTTTTCACAGAGGACTCTGGAGCTAAGCAGGGCTAGCAGGAAGAGGGTCACACAGGATCCAGCAATCCCACACATAGCATACATCTGAAAGAAATGCATTTCTGCACACTAGTCAAAACATCACAATGCATTAATAGATAAATTGTTTTCCATATGCAGTGGAATCTGACCGGGCTCAAAACGGAAGGAAATCAGCTGGGCCAGTGACACATGCCTTTAATCCCAACATTCAGGAGGGAAAGGCAGGCAGGTCTGTGATTTCAGTTCCCAAAAAATATTAGGCCTCTCCTCTCTATTGAGACGGGGTGTCATGTAGCCTTGATTAGCCTTCAACGTACTATATGTCTATAAAGCCAAGAATAGCCCTGAATATACTTACTTTCTAAAGTGTCATATACATGAGTGCTTTGCCCATCGTGCATGTTTGTATACCACATGTATGAGGTACCCATGGAAGACAGAAAAGGTGATCAGATCCCCTGGAACTGGAGATAAAGACAATTGTGAGCTGCTATGTGGGTGCTGGGGACTGAATCAAAGTCCTGTACTAGAACATCCCATGTTCTTAATTGCTGAGTCTTTCCCCAGCCCCCCAGAACGCTTGATTCTCCTGCCTCCCTCCCCAAATCCTGGAATTACAGTTGTGCACACACCTAGCAGCTTCACGTTCTCTCACAATTAAATTTCCTTGTACGGGTAAATGACATTGTATTAATTCATCTGCTGATAGACAGCTGGGCTGCTTACATAAGTACTACTTACTGCCATAGAAAGTCAATTCTCATCTTTGTCCACACAATAGAAAATACCTAGGAAGCTTTACAGACTCATTTAGGGATCATCTAGTGAGTTGATAAGACTAATCAAATCAGAATTTCTGGGTCAGTCAGGGTTAAGGTGTTGGTGATCTTAAAAAGCCACCAGGTGATTCACAAAGGTGCAGCCAGTGTTTGGATTTTACTCCTGAGAACCTTAAATGGATGTCCCGCCCTTAGCACCTGGGCTCCTTATTCATCAGTGTGTGACACTGGAGAAGTCACTTGACCCCTTTATGTATCATTTTTCTTAACTTTAAGGCAGCGACAGGATTACTGTCATGCTTTGAATGGGAACGCCCCCATAGGTTCATATCCTGGAACACTTAGTCACCTAGACTGAAACTGTTTGAGGAGGGTTAGAAGGTCGGGCCTTATTGAAGTGTCACTAGGATGGACTATGACATTTTAAAAGCCTATGCCAGGGCCAGGGTCTGGGTCTCTCCCTCTCTGCCTGAGGATGAGGATGTGAAGCCTTCAGCTACTGCTCCAGCTCCATGTCTGCTTCCTGCCACTGACAACAGGTACAGTTCTGCAACCATAAGCAAACTCCAATCTTTCCTCTGTAAGATCACCTGTCATGGTATCTCTTTCAGTAATAGAACACTGACCAAGATGGTACCTAACTGTCATGACTGTTGTAAGGATTAAGTGACTTAGTGTAGGCTGTCACTTACCGGTGATATGAACAAGCAAGTGATGTTTAAGGAGGGGCCACTGCCATTGTTTTATACTATAGTCCGTGGAGGGTTTCTTTTCTCCTAAGATCCCTCATGGAAAACCAAAACCATGGATAATGTCAAACCTATACAAATATAAAATTATATATATATGTGTGTGTGTGTGTGTGTGTGTGTGTATTCATAAGCACATGTATCTGTGCTAAATAACTTATAAATCAGGCACATTAAGAGATGAATAGCAGTAACTAATAACACAATGTGACAATATTGACAGTATACCAGAGTCAAAGCAGATACTAACTCTGTCAGGGAGGTTGGCGACCTACATCTGGAACTGCAAAGATGAACTAGTATATAATGAAGCTGTGGACCCCTCAAGAATCACCAGAACATTCTTCCCCTGCCTAGTTAGAAGCTGCCATATAATCTTACCACAAGGAACAAAGGCTCTTTTTTCCTGGAAAGAGAAAAAAAAAAAAAAAAAAAAAAAGGTCAGAAGTCTGGAGAGATGTTTCAGTGGTTAAAAATAGGAGCTACTCTTCCAGAGGACCTGGGTTTGATTCCAACCACCCACATGGAGGCTCTCTTTTCATCCTCAGAGGCATCAGGCATGCATGTGGTACACAGACATACATGCAGGCAAATCGTCCATACATATGTAAAAAGGCACCATGTGTCCCCATTCGGGACCCTGCTGGACATTCACTGGGGTCTGCCTTTACGGCTTCTGTACCCCATTTTTCTGTCCAGACACTGCTTGCTTCCCAGAGCCTTGCACAAGCCAGGAACAGGTGATATGCTAACCACTAACTGTTACTTTGTTTCATAAACATCAGGGTCAAAGAATGAGACCCCGAGCAGCAAACACTGACCGCCACAGGCTTCCAGAGGACATACTCCTGCATATTTATTGACCTGGCAAGCAGCAGAATCAAGCCTGCTTTGTTTTATGTGCAAAACTTTACTCTTGGGCCAATTTTCTGGCGCCCCCGATGACATATTACAAAATGAAATAGAAGTATCAACAATGGTACTTTATTCCTGGAATACATCTTCCAAGAGCTCCAAATATCTGCCACACTGACCTTTCCTAGCCTGAACCCAAGCTGTCACCAACGTTAAATTACTTTCTAAATCAGAGGTAAACTTTACATCATAAAATACCATTCATAGCCACATCAATCCAGCCTGAGATCTGCATTGCTCTCTCGACCCAGACTCCTAGATATCCACAATTCACAGATCGACCAGCTTTGCTCTATCAATATGCCTCACCCAGTGGGATATCACACTAATAGATTACTGGAGCTGCCACCTACCATATTGATGTATAAGAGCAATACGTTAGGAAAGCCCCCACTCACCTGGATAATGGATTGGTCCTCTCAGGAAAGTGTGCTGGTGATGTATAGCTAATAAGGGCACCAACTGGGAGAGAAAAAGTTCAAAGTGGGTTCAGTTGGGCTTTTAGAGACAAAGAGAAGCAACCCAGGTCCCACCAAGTCCCATGTTTACAGGCAAGAAGGAGGCTGCTCACACACAAAAGGGCTGCACGCAGACACTCAGCCTGAGGTATGATTGCTCATGACTATTGTAAATGTCCTGGGGCTGGAATCAAAGCAGGCATGGATGCTTTTCCTTTGTGGCCATGTGAGGCATTTTATAATAAAATGACTACAGGGACTTGCACAGGGATGTCGTTTTGGAAAATGTTAAGTGTCCTAGTTTCTTTTCTGTGATGACACAACCTGACCAAAACAACTTCAAAGAGATAGCTTATTTGGCTAACTTTAGGCTACAGTCCATTACTGTGGCTAAGTCAAGGCTGTGGGCATCAGAAGCAGCTATTCATTCCGTCCAGAGCAAAGAACAATGAATTAATGCACACACATGAGACTCAGTAAACTTTCTCCATTTACAAAGTTCAGAATCTTCTGCCCAGGGAATAATGCCACCTCAACTAAATGTGTCAAGACAATCTCACACAGACATGTCCACAGACCATCCTGACCCAGACTCCCTTCCCAGGTGATTCTAACTGTGTCATTTTGATAATTAACACTAGCCATCCCACTAAAAATATTGAGCAGATTGGGTAACTGTAGTATACACACAAAAAGATAGGGGAAAATATTGTAACCACTGTGGAATTCACTGTCTTTATATAAGTTATTATGCAACCCAGTGTTGGTAGATACACTTTTAAACACACCATGCTTCAAGGAGTGTGATACTTGTACACTGGCACATTCTTGTACCAAGTGAGATCTTGCTTGCTTGTTTTTTGAGAGGGTTTCTCTGTGTTGCTCTGGCTGTCCTGGAACTCACTTTGTGGACCAGGCTGACCTTGAACTCAGAGATCTACCTACCTCTGCCACCCAAGTGCTGGACTCAAGGCCCGTGCCTCCACACACATTGTGATCTTATTTATATAACAAGGTTTTGCAGCTGGTTATGGGAGGGCAGACTAACATTCGCTTACTACGTACTACTGGCTGAGAGCCTTCCTTCTCTCTCAGTAACCACAGACCACTCATGGAGCAGTGGGGCTTTCCCTTCTGCAGACGAGGAACCAGGAATGAGGCAGCTAGCTCCTTAAGGTTAGCAGCTTCCAAATGTGTAGAAAGCACACACAATTTCAAAGCACTTGCTCAAACTGGGAAGTAAAGCTGCTCCATCTCACCAACTCAAGAGGGTGTAACAGTGTTTGAGGAGAAGGAAGGGGGGGTAGGTTATAGCTCAGTGACAGAGCACCTGGATTCAGTCCCCAGCTCCTGAAGCAATGCAAGAAAAATGGCACAGTAAACACAATAATTTTAGCATTTGTTAATGTCTTAATTTGTAAGTGCTTATTTGATTTGCAAAACAGGGTAGGTAGCCAGGCAGAACTATTGGGACATTTTTGATTCAGGAGTAAAGTGAATGAAAATAATTCAATAAAAAAAATCTCGGACTAGGAGGCAATGCTGAAGCTCACGAGATTTATTAAAGGCACTCTTTTTATAACACTTTTCACTGCACATGATTTTAACAGCAACATATTTCACACAACTTAAATACAGCATATCAAATTATTTAGCATAAATATAAATAAGCTTACAAGCATACCCGAAACATTTGTGAGGACAGACACGAGTTTAGAAAATAGACACTAGGCAAGTTTGGGGTGTGCACTGGAACCCCAGCACTCAGGAGGTGAAGGCAGAAAGGTAACAGGGCTAGGCCACACTGGTCTACGCAGTAGGACCTGGTCTCAAAGGAGAAGAAGTGAAGGAGAGATCTCCAACTAATTCTGGTACTTCAGGAAAGATTCTTCCTGGACTCCAGCTTATAAACTTAGTAACAAAAGTGCTACTTGCCAGAGCCCTGACTGATCTAGTCAACCTCAGGCCACACTTGAGACAGGAGCAGTGCCATGAACTCAGGGTGGCCTAGGGACTGCACTGCACCGTTCCAAAGTCCCAGAAGCGGGAGATCACTGCCTGGCCAACCACCCCAGCCTACTCTACAGGCTCTCCCTAGAGAGCGCAGGTGCTCAAGCCAACTTCACCCAGCTACACTGAATGGGACAGCAACAAGCAAAAGGGTCAGGCTATCACTCCAGAGAACTTGCCTCCAGAACCCGTTTAGGTCGCCCAGGCAAAGATACTACGTATCTTCTCAAATTACACATATCCTTGAGGTCAGAAATGTTAAACTATTTCCTTAAGTTAAACCCTAAGGTCAGATATTATCTTTATTACTTGATTGTAGATGAAGATTTTTTTTAAAGCTATGAAAATACAATAAGGGTCTTTAATCTTCATCAAATAACATGTAAACTAATTACCCTTTAGCAAAATAAGCATACATTAAAAAAAAGGGCTGGCCTCTGATTCCCCCAAGTGATGCTGGTCACATTTCGTACTACTTTTAAATTTTATAAATATAGCTCTCCCCATTATGGAACACAGATAACAGTAAATTATGATGTTATCTGGTTATATTATTAACATGTAATTATATTATCTTTAGGTAGTTACAGTTTGAAAACCAATTACACATTTATTACTGATGGCAAACAGTTAACCATTTGATAGAGTTGTAGTAAGCTGAGAATTTCACCATAAACCTAATCCTCTATGCTACATTTGGGGGAGAGAATGCACAGGCCCAAAGTAACCAACTGCTCAGATTTCCATTCATGGGAAAATACCCACTTACAAACAGACTAGTGAACCAGGTAGACAGTATATCAGTGTTCAAGGTAAGCAATTAAAATTCAAGACAACAAAAAGTGGAGACATAATAACTCACATGGTCCTGAGACTCTAATTTCATTCTGATGCCAATGTTCCAACATGGTAAACTCCTTGTTTAAAAATCATCTGCTTAGAAAATTCTGAGCATACGCTGAGGCATTTTGAAACCAGGTATTATCCACACCTGACACAAGGCTACGCAGAGACACAGACTCTAAACATTTACACACATTTCTTTATGTTCTGCTATGTGAGGAAAAGCATAACCAAGTGCCTATGCAATGGTTTCACACCCACGAAATCCTCTTGGAGGGGCAGTCCTGTGAGCACACTGCTGAGGATATGCCTCTGTGTAGTTCCCAAGCATGTGCTGGCATGCCTCCACTGCAGTCAGCACCGCTTGGCTCACACTCTTCTTCCTTGCTATACTGATGACAAGATTCCCGAAGTTTCAACCAATCCAGGTCTTTCTCCATGTTCAAAACAGAAGAGGAGTGATTTAGCTAGAGATTCTAGTTCCCCATAATCAGCCTGAGGTAGTTTATTCCCACAGCTGCCAGAGGAAGCAGAAGGCCCAGTGAAGTCACTGTGAAGTTTGCCAGCCAGGCTGCAAATAGTTTCAGTAGAGCTTCTGAGACAATGCAGGTCACTGGGACACCCTACGCAGGAGGGAAAGGAAAAAGTGGATTACCTTCTCCAGGTGTCAGCAGGTATTACCACAGGACTCCAGGGGATCTTTTAAGTAAAAGGACCCATATATGGCAACCCAATCACCGATGGCTATTCTGCTAAAGTGTGCCTTGGACAAGCCCTGGACTGGGCTTTGCTGACTTTGCAGGCAGAAGTGCAGGCTTGTGTTATGCAGACCTTGACAGCCCGAGCCCTGGAGTAGTGTTCAGTGAGCTTTAGTCATAGCTCAGGCTGCAAGAGCAAGGGAGCCATGTCTGGGTCTTTGGATTACACAGCTCCAGATCCCACTTAGGGGGCATACCTCTCAGTGCAGATGTAATAATCTCAATGGTTTTCTCCAAGCAATATTTTAACTTCAAGAATTCTGATGCAAGAGTTAACATCTTGGAACCTTGTTGTCTAGAACCTTCTTGCACTTCAGTTCTGAAGCTTTTCTGTATAAATAAAATGTATAAAATATAGATATAACAGACTATACGGCATTAAATTTAGTCAAAATGATTCTAATTGCCTGGAAATTTATCATTAAAGTAATTTATGTACAATGAAATGATATTAATAACAAATTACACTGAAATATTTAATTGCCTCACCAGTACATTTCTATAAACAGATGAACAATGATTACTTTTAAAAAGCAATAAAAATTTAATTTTAACTTAATTTAAATTACAGCCCTAGCATCCTACCTAGCACAAAGAAACAGAATAATGCCACAGTGCCATGGTATCCAACACCACAAAAGGCTAACTTCTAATTTCAAAAAATTCAATTTCACAGTATTCAGTTTAAATATTTACTTAAGCATTTCAGCCACGGGCATGACTTTTTCAGAACACTGATTACATACCCATCTACCTTTTTCTGTAAAGTGAGCTCTGCGATATGAGACTACAATTCAACTCTAACTGGCACTATGTGAGCACATTAATTACTAAGTGTGGTTTTTAGGCTACGACTACATTCAAGCAAAAGCTGACAGACCCTATGTCAGTGACTGGAAAGAGATGACGTGTTAGCAAGCCCTTGTGCCATTGTGTACATGCTCCCACCAAAAGGAAAACTGAAAATAAGCCTGTTTCCTTAACATGCACAAAACAGCTGTCTCCAGCTAAAGATGCAGAGCAATGAAAAGGGTCTAAAACTAAAGATAACATCTGAAAGCCTCCTACGAGTCTCCATTTGGAAAAGATGTTTTCAAGACACCGGACCAGCTCCACAGCATCAGCTTTCATCCTCTGGGTGACCTAGAGAAAATGTTAAAATACTTTGTTGTACAAATAATCATCAAGAAACATATAATTTTTAGACCTGTGTAAGACCAGACGGAGTTCTAATCTAGCACCCAGAAGGGATGGACATTTCATCTCTTAGTTAAGCACTTCACTCATACAGATGGGACTTCCTTCAAAAGAAATGACACATTGATTTCCATATCAAAAAAGGCAGCCTTGGGCTCAGCAGGTGCAGTCACTCGCTGCTCAAGCCTGTGCACCTAAGGTTGTCCCGGAGCTCATAAAAAGGTGTGAAAAATAAATACTCATAAAAAGGAGTAAACTGACCTCATGTCCACACACGCGACGTGACATGCAGGTCCATACACACATATGCAATGATAACAAAATATAAATATAAAAAATGTACTCTGATGTCTGCTATAAAAAATGATACTTGCATTTTATTTAAATATTTATAGGGATGAAATCTCCAAAATTTCCCTCAGAATAAAGTGAAGGTTTGAGCTATCAAGCAAAAAATGAGATGCTCTGAGAACGTTACAAATTTTATCTGATTCTCAGTTACAATCTTATGCTGCGTGTGACATTTTCCATCTTGCAGAATGAGAATCAGATTCCAGCTCCTAGCTCTCAGAAGCAGTGTGAGATCAAACCATAGTTGCTTTCCACTGCTCACTGCTGCCCCCCTCAGGTGGAGCCAAGCTTCTGCAAGGCGAATCTGTTCGGTAATTGGCTTTCTCTAAGCTCTTGTCTAGGTCAGATCAGGCTTATTATTACAATAAGAAGGGAAGTAGGCCATGGTGGTGTACCTATAATCCCAGCCCTGAGGAGTGAGAGGCAGGAGGATTACTGTAAGGTTCAAGCCAGCCTGCGTGTGAAGTTCAAACTGCAGCCCTTTGGAAGAGCAGAAGTACGCCCACCTGCTGAGCCCCCTCACCAGCTCTGTCATAGGCTCTTATTATTTTTAAGTTGGAAGGATACAATCAGGAGAGGGGGAGATGGCTCTGTAGGTAAAGCACTTGCTATGAAATCATGAGGTCCTGAGTTCAAACCCCAGCAACCACATAATGAGTGTGGAATAGGGTGGCATGAGCTGGTAATACCAGTGCGGAGAAACGGAGACAGAGGATTTTTAGAGCTTACTGCTCAGCTCTAGACACCCAGTGAGAGATCTGCCCCCCAAAACAAGGTGGACAGATCCTGAGGAACAACATCTGAGGGTGACCTCGGCCCTACACACATATCCACACGTGTACCTACACACACAGAGACACACACACAGAGGGGGAAGAACACAGTGAACTAAAATCCCACATGTAACAAACTATAGCGGCAGACTGTAGAAGAGGATTCCTCTTTTATTTCTTCAAAACAATATTAAGGCTAACACCCCCACGTGTTTTAACAGTTCAGATGAGTGTGGCTCACATATCATTTCATCTCCACTCATCAGTTTGTCGCATCAGAAGTTTTACTGACAGAACTCCAGTGATGGCTAAAACGTGTTAGTGATGGTGAGGCTGCTCCTGAGGCAAAGCCGATCTCAGCTGGCAGCAGTGGTCAACTACAACCTAATAGTTCAAGCCCTGCTGCAGAACTGCACAGCTGCATGCCTACCCAAAGTGCATGGATCCATAGATTTCCTGGCTTTGCTCGTCTTTTAAAACAAATGAACACGCAAGTGTGAGGGGAAGACATGTTCCGAGAATGCCACACGTACAAGCCAGACGAGCAATTTAGCATTTGCCAGTCACTGTTTCTAGTATTTCTTTCTTATTTTTTAAAAATGTTATTCTATGTGTCTGTGTACCACATAGCGGCTGATGCCCTCAGGGGGCAGAACAGGGCATCAGATCCCTGACACTGGGGTCACAGACAGAACCTCAGTCCTCTGCAGGGGCACTTCCAGCCTCTATTCCTAGGGCTGCTCCTGCTTCCTCTTGAAGGAGGCAGAAACACGCCTGGGAAGTCACTGGCATCTTCACTAGCTCTATAGCGTGGTACGAAATCACTGATGTGAATGCCCCTGGACAGTCACTTAGCTCTAGATGACTGGAGCAGTAAGGGCTGGCTTCTGTTTTTAGGTAGAGGAGTAAAGGCGCAAAAGAAAGCAGAGAATGAACAGTAGGAGTCACTGCCACCCTCCACATCAAAGACGCAGCCTCTGTCTCTTCATTAAAAATAATTCATCACAAACTAAAATACCTAACATGTAAAAGCAGAACTCACTGCATTACATGCTATTTGTACATTTAAAGTATTCTGGACAATATACATCCTGAAATAAAACCATTTTCAAGATCAAGTGTGTCACCCATCTCACCTCCTCATGTGCACTCTGCCTTGAGAGGTCCTGCTGGAGGTCCTGAGCTTTCTCCAGCCCAGAGTCTAAGAGACTCTTCATCCCTGAGGCTAGACCATCCTGGAGAGCAGCTGTGAATTCCTGTTATGAAAAGTGTTAAGCATTTAGCCGATAAGCTCAGGTTTTACATATTAAAACTTTACTACAGTGTGTGTGCACGCGCACCTGGGGGCCACAAGAAACTTCCAGAAGCTGGTTCTCTCCTTCAACCATGTGTCTCTAAGGGATGGAACTAAGGAAAGAGTTGATGGTAAGCATCTTCACCATGGCACCATTTCGTGGGCCTGGTTTTACATACTCTTCAAAATTATAAGGTAATGAAGCTGTAATTTATTCCCAGTTTATTAAATCAGCTAAAGTTAGTATCAGAACAATTTATTGAGAAATAAAATTAACAAAATTATAATTAGTATTCCATGTGCTATGCTGAAAAGAATGTTCATTTTGGACAGGACCTTATTGGCTAGGATACAAAACATTTTAATATAGTATCATTCCTGGCATAAACAAAGTGTGCAAACACAAATATTCTATAATTACTGCCTTTTTGTCATGTGTAAACTGGATGAGACCATGTTCCACAGTTGATAGCAGTCATAAACCATAGAACAAAAGGATCATCTTTCCTTCCTTTAGTTTTTGAGGTTGGTCTCACTATGGAGCCCAAGGTGTCTCTCCTCTTACGATCCTCAAGCCCTAAGTACGAGGCCAGCACCCTAGCCCTAGCCTCAAAAGTTTTTTTTTTCTTGAGACAGGTTTTGCCGTCCTAGAACTCATTATGCAGTTTTGGATAGCCTTAACTCACAAAGATCTGTCTGCCTCTGCTTCCTGAATGCTGGGACTAAAGGTGTGCACAATCATTCCTAGCTTCAAAAGGATTGTTAAAATCTATAACCATCCAATCCTATTTGAATCATTTTTTTGTTTGTTTGAAAAGGCACTCATGCAGCCAAGGCTGACCTCAGATTTGCTTTACAGCCCAGATTGAGCTTGCCCTTCTGGTCCTCCTGGTCTGCCTCCTAAGGCCCAACTACAGACGCGTACCACCACATCTTTTATACAGTGCTAGGGCTCAAACTCATGCATGCCATACAAACTACCAATGGAGGGACATGCCAGCCTTATCCTATCCAGTTCTGACCAAAAGAATTTTAAGTCATCGCCACACTATTAAAAGTACAAGTTTTGTTCTAACATTATACAGTACCCGGGCACTGGAAATCTTGTCACTGTCTTCCAGAAGACAGAGCGGGCTCCCTTTTAGAACAGCTAACTGAGCCACACACTGAACAGCCTGCTGTATCATCTGGACGACTTTGTTTTGAGCTTCTTGTACCATTGATGAAATATCAGAACAGCACCCCTATGAAATAAAAATGAGTCAGTTGGTGTATCACATAGATGAGGTCCTTACAAGGAGATAAGACAAAGGAAAAACAGACAGTGGGTGAAGTTAACAAGCAGGAGCGGCTGGACTTAAGCCCCAGACTCAGCACTAAAAATAACAGAGCTGGAGAGACGGCTCAGTAGATTAAGGCCACTGGCTGCTCTTCCAGAGACCAAGGTTTGATTCCCAGCACCCACACTAGGTAACTCCCTTTTATCTGGAACTCCAGTTCCAGAGGATCCAACACCTTCTTCTGATCTCTGAGGGCATCAGGCACATATTGGAGCCCAGGTACATATGCAGGTAAATACTCATGCACATAACAATAAAACTCTTAATATAATGAGCACGAGTATGTTTAAGAGAAACTGAAAGCATACAGCCCTAAAGCTGTGCAGCTATAACATGAACAAGATCCAGCTTCTTCCTCCCTCAAAGACTTGGCACAGTAAAGGGAGACATAAAGCAAGTATGAAGTCAAACCTAAGGCAGGATTGATAAGTAAATACAGAGGAACAAAATGGTATGCCTTTGGCCTTTCGACTTTAACTGTCCTGTTAAGACCCCCAACAGACAGCTAGTAAAACTTCTCTTTTCTCAGGGGAGGTGGTAAAGGAGAGGAGGGAAGGAAAACAACCATCCAGCTACTTTAAACAACAGCCTTCCCATAAGCACTTCAAATCCACCCCCATCACCCAGCAGTTATGTAACACTGACCAAGCCAGCTGTTTCTCAAGTCTCTACCTCCTCATCTATAATATGGTGCCGGTAACACGGATGAAATGAACCAGTATCTTCAAACCACTTAGGACACCCAGGACACCAAATCTTTGCTCTATAAACCAATTACATCCAAACAGGAAGCACCCGGAAATATTCAGATGTAATTTTAGGAAAGATTCAGATAGAAAGCCGATGCTTTTAGAACAAATGAACTCTTCAAAAACAAGAAAAACAACGTACCTGCAAAAACAACTGTAAATAACCTCCCAGTTTTTTAATATCTTGTCTCAATTCATCTTCAAGTCTCGCGGAGCTGCTACCAGGTGGAAAATCTGCCAGCCAGTGTTTGAACAGCACCACAAGCTGCTCAAAGGCACATGCAATTTGGACGGTGAATGCCTGCACTGCCCGGTCAGAAGAGAACACTTGGAAAGAAGAAGGAAAATTAATGGAAAGGACAGTATCCAGATAAATGAACTCATGTACGGTCACCATTAAAGCATCTGAACATGGTGGAGAGATGTTGGCCAGATACATCAAATAATCACCCCAAAACAAGAGTAAAGGGCAGAGAATCATCATCTTAGGGATTGGTGGGAGTAGCAGGATTGCTTACAGTTATTTTGACTTTCTTCATCCTGTTCCCCATGGGCTTTGGAAATGGCAAGCATCCCGTTATAAAGTTTAAGAAGATTATTTATCAGGCTATCTGCTATAGATTTTTCATCATCATAACTCTGTCCAAGAAAGTCCACCGATGAACCAATAAATTCTTTGCAAATTCCAGGAAGAAATGATTCTGATGAATTTGAGTAAATGGTGTTTGATTTTCCCATTAAATCTGCATCAACAGAAAACAGCCAACATAAGCCTAGTTTTCAAGCACAACACTTTGAAGCAAACTTGAGTGCAGGTGTACTGAAGAGTCATTGGTTGGTAGTTCCGAGTGGGCTATTCTTATTTCAATGCATTCCTATGCCTATACACCAAGGTGAGAACACAGTCTATGTAGGAACCAATTAACCACTCACTAGCATCAGTCCACAGGCTTTGTAACCCTTCACCCTTAATATGAGCAACTACACAATCAAAATATCCCGTGTACCTGCTCACTTAAACTTTTACTTTATTTATGTGTCTGGGTGTTTTGCCTGCATGCATATCTGTGCACCATGTGCATACCTAGAATTCATGGAAGACGGGAGATCATCAGATCCCTGGAACTAATGTTCCAGAAAATTGTGAGCTGCCATGTAGGTGCTGGGAAATCAAACCCTGATCCTCTGGAAGAGCAGCCAGTGACCTTCATTGGCAGAGTCATCTCTCCAGCCCCTCACTTAATCTTTCTATACTTGATAGCAATTAATTTTTCCTAACATCTAAGGAAATTAACTCACAAACTAGAAAACCAGGCAACAACAAACTGGGTAAAAAAAAATTAAAAAAAAAAAGCCTCAGAATCCTCAGTTTAGAAGAGCTCTGCCCAGGGTGCACTACGGTTAGGATAGGCTAAAGCTAATCGATTATCCGCAGTTGACAGAGCACCTCTGGGAGATGGGCTTGCAAAAATACCACTTTTAAAGTACTGACAAAGCAGAAATAAATGGAAAGGTGAAGGAGCTCCTTCAGGTCTTCAGCAAGTAACCTTGGACTGGAGCACATAACATTTGCACATAACATGATTCTCACTTAAAACACAATGTTTTCTAGTCTAGTCCACAGGGGACTAGAAGCAGAGTACTAAGGAGGCAGAATAAAGGCAGAAAATGAGGAATATTAAATGCCCAGAACAAGGATAAGCGCTTGACTTGGAAAGACAGAGAGGCCCAATCTGAAGCTACAGCCACAGCGAACGCATGTCATCATGATGTGACAGTTAGTTACCAAGACAGCCAACCAGATATGTTCGCTAAGGTTGATGTATTCTAAAATTCAAATGTAAATTGAATTAGACCTGTAAAAACCTAGTTAAAAAATATTCTGGTCCTTGAGTTGAGATGGTAGACGCTCCTTCGATTCCCAAAATGTCAGGCCCTGGACAGCAACCCTGCCCTTAGGCTCCCACTGACTGCATGAGGAGCATTCCTCCCTCTCCTTCTCCCACTGTTTCACTAATACCCCAGGCTGGCCTTGAACTCATCATCCTTCTGTTGTAGCCTTCCAAGTGCTTGTCAGGATTACACTGTCTACCACCGTACCAGCTCCATTTCTTTGGAAAACTTCAAATGAGCAAGGCTCTCATATCTGACTCTCCCTTAACAACACTTTTATGAAACACCTCACTTTTAATATTGGCTAAATAAGCTGTTCTCTGTCTGTGTGCATGCGTATGCTCGCGCCTATCGTGTGTGTGTGTGTGTGTGTGTGTGTGTGTGTGTGTGTGTGTGTGTGTTTGCACACACACACACACACACACACACACACACACACACACGGATAACAATATCAACAGGTCCTAATGATAACAATTATCTCCCTCCAAGCTAATTTTGAGAAAATAATTAAACCAAGTCCAATTTCTCTGAAGAAGATGGGTGTTCCTTCTATTCTTTCTTATATTCTATTAGGGCCGTTACCAAAAAGACTGAAACATTAAATAGTAACTTTCAAACTCAAAAAAATTTAGATTATTTATTTCATGATTTTATGGGTATAAGTGTTTTGCCGACATGTACACCTGTGTACAATGTACATACCTGGAAGATGATATTAGATTCCCTGGGATTGGAAAATGGTTGTGACCCACCACGTAGGCGCTAGGAATTTAACCTGAGTTCTTTGTAAGAGCAGCAAGTGATCTCAACTGCTGAGCCTGCTAGCCAGCCCAATCACTTGGAACTTTTTCTAAGATTCTATATATGATAAGGTGCTCAATGGTGCGGTGTTTGTCTAGCACACTTGAGGTCCTGAGTTCAACCCCTAACACCCCCTCACACACACACAAAAACCCTAATTCTTCCATTGTCCAACACAGCGCACTCTTGGGCTATCAGCTAGCTTGAGATTGTTTTATTCACTTAAGCATCTAAACACATGCCTTCTTTTATTCCCTCTACACACACACCCCAGTGTATGATACACACTCTGGTATTTTGCTCATATGGAAATAACATTCTAAACATATTTTCCCATATCTGAATTAACCACTCAACTAAAGGCTTTAAAACAAATCAGAGAACAGAATTTGAGAAACAGAATAGCCATCCAATTCACATGTTCATTTTATAAAGGAAACACTGCTGCTAAGAAATGAAATGATTTTCACCAGCCACAGAAGGTGGGAGATGGAACTTTGTCACTATCTAGACAATTTGATGAAAGCGGTACCTGCCGACTGTGAAGAATTCAGGCTCTGAATCGGATGGACTTGTATGTCATGCAAACAACCAGAAATCCTCCCATTCTTCATCAAACTTCTGCTCCTGAACCAAAGATAACCATAAGATTAATTGCTATACAGCACAGGAATGTTTAGGAAACACGTAACCCCAGCACTTAGAAGGCTGACATAAGATGGAGCACTGGAGGCCAATATGGCCTACGAGACCCTGCCTCAGGGGAGGTGGAAATATTCTAGTAGTCATGTATATGTACTCTTTCCAACAAAGACAAACTCATTTCCATTTCTGAACAAGAATTTTCCTATGTGCAGGCATTGCCCTAACAGAGGTCATGGATAGGACAGGAATTTCTTGTGCACTATTACATAGGCTCTGAACACGGCTATGAAACCTGGCATTTGGTGAAATGGAGAAGTTGGCACATAGTTCAGGGAGTGCTAGAAGGGCAGAGAGTGCTTTAGTGGTCTGGGCTGTGGAGTTGGCAAGGCTGACCCTGAGGATGCGCACGGGCTAGCCAAGCAGAGGGTAGACTTGGTGGGGAGCATGCACAGACCAAGCAGGTGCTGAAGACTGCTGTCTATGAAATATGGGGAGAGAGCCAGGGCTATGGCTGGGAGATGTGCTGGGATCAGCTTGAATTATCTAGGGGAGAAATTTAAATATGAAAATCATCTAGGTAAATAAAGCAGCTGTGCAAAGCATGCCTGTGAGAGCATAACCCATCAGGAAGAAGCGACTCCTCCCCTGCTCTTGCACAGCTCTTCCCTCAGCCTAAAAAATCACAGGCCTTTTACCTTTCTAAACTCCATGTCTAGCTCATCATGAGAGCAAAAACTCCCTGGCAGTGACCTACAAATAAATACAAGTGACCCTTTGGTGTCTTCTGAGTCAACCTTCTACTACAGTTGGCTCGCCAAAAGAAAATATTATTTGTTGAAAAGATTGTTAAATCGAAGGATTCTGTTCACAAAACTTAGATGTTTCACATATAAATCCCCTGTGAATTCTTACGAAAATAAATGAAACCATAGAAATATGACTAAAGATAAAGAACTATCAATTTCCAAGAATTTGTTTTTCTAGAGGTAAAAAGAAAAAGAAAGTTAAGCTGGGGAAAGTATTATTCTTGTGATGTTGTCACATTAAACAATGTTTAAACTAAGAAAATGCTTGTCACATTTCTTCTCAAGAGTTCTCATTCAACCTGATAGAAAAATTTACTTTTAACTGTCAGCCACCTGTATGATTTATAGGTGGCCGGAGCAGGCTGTTTTATTGTGGAGAAGCTGTGGTACAGCAGAGCCCACAGCAGCGGTGCAGCAATCTGTCAGCATTTCCATTACCTGGAGCCATTCTCCGAGTTTGGATTCTGTCATAAACATTCTCACAAGGCTGAAACTTCATGCACAAGGTCTCAGACTAAGAGCAACTCATTTAAAAAAAATATGATACCATTAAATTACAGAAGTTCTCAAAAGTATACCTAATTTCATAATCTTTAAAAATATAAAAAGGAATTTTGGTTTTGGGGGTCATATATTAAAAACTTGTTTGTTTCTTAATTGTTAGCCCCAACTTCAGCAGATGTATGATAAAAATCACCAGCATTCAGAATGTTAAACATTAGTGATCTCTAATGACTTTATTGTGACCCACAATGCTCTTTTCATAAATCTTAGATACTTGTTTATAATGAGTTGTTTTCTTACTGTTAAGAAGCTAGTAATCCTAAAACATAAAGGGTTTCATAATAATTCTTCAGTTTGTTGGTTTGGTTGAAATTTGGAGGAGGTTATTATTGCTCTAGGTTGACCTACATAACCCTTCCATCAAGGACCATCCTTAGGTCACTTTAGTGACACAGCCCAGCTGATTCTTAGGTCAAATCACTCATGGACCTCACCATCTGTTTACCAGTACTAGATCACAAACTCGATATTGTAACACTAAGAAAAGGTCTTTTCTCGTGGCTGGATAGATGGCTCAGAGGTTGAGAGCACTGGCTACTCTTCCAGAAGTGCCGAGTTCCCAGCAACCACATGGTGGCTCATAACCATCTGTAATAAGATCTAGTGCCCTCTTCTGGTATGTAACCATACATGTAGGCAGAATACTGTATACATGATAAATGAATAAATCTTTAGAAGGAAAAAGTCTGTTCTTGGTGCTGAAGAATGGAGGACCTCACGATGCTTTGCCTCTGAGAAATACCACAGACCTAAGACTTAATTTTACAAATATGTTAAACCTCAGCAACAGTCTAAGCAACCATCCACTGAACACCACAGTAAGAGGTTTGCACACATCACCTCCTACCCTTGTAACACTGCAGCATCATCCCCAAGCTGAAATCACAGAGGTCACTGAGGCAAACAGGACGGCTCCTGGTCTATGAGGAACAAATGCCTGGAGGTGCTGTCCAGCACTCTGACTACACTACCATTGAGGAATGCAGATATATTCTCTGCATAAGGAGCTCAGGGTCAGTGTGGAGAATTTGTGCTGCATATTTTGCTCAGAAGAATTCTGGTGATGGCTCAGTTTCTTGATTTATAAAATAGATGGTCATAAAAACACTTCAGAGGTCTGTGGTGGGTACTGAATGAAATCACCTTATCAAGTATTCAAAAAAAGTTCTGTTTGTCAGTGGTTTTTTTGTTTGCTTTGAGACAGTGTCTCTTTACATAGTCTTGGCTATCCTAGAACTTACTATGTAGATCAGACTGACCTTACACTCACAGATATCCTCCTGCCTCTGCCTCACGAGTGTTGCGACCATGGTGAGCTTGTTTGTTGGTGTTTGTTTAAGACAAGGGTCTTGCTAGGCAGTGGTGGCACTTACCTTTAGTCCCAGCAAGTGGGAGGCAGGAGCAGGTCCTCACAGAGAAATTCTGCTGGATAGCCATCCCTCTCCCACCCCCAAAGGAAAGACAGGATCTACCATGCTGTCTGGGGTAGCCTCAAACTCTCATGCTCCTCTTGACTCAATCTTCCTGTATTGAGATCCCAGGCATGCCCACATCACTAGGCTCCATATCTTGACAACAATGCTCCTGTGGTTGGGGCAATGCTATTTATGGTTACAGCCTAAGAACTCCCTCACCTAACACTCCAGACTAAACATACACTTAATGTCCTGTGGAAGCCTTAGTCACCATAGCCAACAGGAAAGTTACCATCTATCTCAAACACTGCTTTCTGCTATGGGACTATATTCTGGTACATGCTATTTGTCCCTCCTATTGGTTTAATAAAACGCTGATTGGCTAGAAGGTGGACAGGAAGTGTGGGCGGGGCTACCAGACTAAGAAAACTCTGGGAAGAGGAAGAGCAGAGAGCCGCCAGCAGACACAAAGGAGAGAAGACTAGAATGCTGCTCTGAGAAAAGGTACCAAGCTGCATGGCTAAACAAGATGAAAGAGCTAGCTAGCAATATGACTGAACCATAGGCCAAGCAGCATGCAATTAATATAAGCCTTTGTGCGATTATTTGGGGCTAAGCAGCAGCAGGGCTGTGAACAGGTTCGAACCTGGGGGTACAGCTTCTTACTGCAGCTTTCCCCAGCTTAAAGCCAGGAGCAACCCTGAGCTTTCTACTGTCTTAACCTCACAACCAGTCACGAAGTCCTATTGATTCTACATCTCAAATATGTGTAAAGTGGGTTCTTCTCTCCTGCTGTGTCTACCTAGTGCCTCTGCTCTCTCCAATGCCTGGTTCTTGAGGACAGGGAGGATTTTACTTCCCTGGGAATCCACAGGACATGGTTGCTATCATAGAAATATGTTTTCAATAAATAAGAACAACAATCAGAAAATTAATTAAAGGGCTAAATGTCTTCCCATCCCATTTGCTTCCACACTCTGAGCATCCGAGATCTAGGCAGGGCTAGGTTTCTAGCTAGTCAGATACAGAACAGCATGTACCCACTACGGATGTTCTTTTGTTTTGTTTTCATAGACAACACTTGTCATAGAGATATTCTGTATCACAATGATTTATTCTTTTGTGGTGCTCATACTAATTTGATTGCATTTAAACCTGTAACTGACAATAAATACCAGAACATATGAAATTCTTGAGATGTTAAAAGTAATGTTATTCCTTTTTAAAAGTGATTTCTTTATTTTCATTTTATTATTCACATGTATGTCTGTGTGAGGATGTTGGATCTCTTGGAGCTGGAGTTACAGACAGTAGTAAGCTGCCGTGTGCCAAGAGGTGAACCCGGGTTCTCTGGAAGAATAGTCGGTGCTCTTACCCCTGAGCCATCTCTCCAGCTTCATAATTTCATTCCATTTTCATATAAAAAACTAGACTTATGCCATTTTAGGCTGCTCTTATAACTAGTATGATAAAATACTGAATTTTTTGCTCATATAGCAAACTAATAAATAATACAATGCTCTATGCCCTGTAATTTGATCACTAACATTAATACCATTTGTATTTCTGGGTCCCCATTACAGACATTGTGACAGCAGGTTTCTTAAAATAATTTTATATATGTATATATATTAATAAATCTGTAACTTACATACTTGTACATGCACTTACACACAGAATAAGAAAAGCAATAATAAAACAACTTTACCTCCTTCTAGAAAGGGAAGAAACTGGTGTGCTTGTGATGTCAGGTTCCCACTCATCTTCAGGATCACAAAAGACATCCTCAGCTCTGTTACCACCATCATTCTAAGAAAAAATATACAGCCTTTCCATTAACAGGGATGTTTACAATTCACCAAAAAGGCTTAAATAATTTTATTATTTTGAAAACATAAAACTAGCAAATTACAGGTTATCTGCTTAGTCTTAAAACTATCATATTATTAATCAATTTCTAAAACTAATAAATAAATTGCAAAAAAAATAATGTATGCAGATGCCATTATGAAATCCATTATTTTGTATCCTAGTCTCCAAACTAACCATTACAATAAAACCCCCAATTACATGATACTGGGAATTAAAATAAGTCTAATAACAACAACCAAAATTACTAAATTCTTCAAAAATACAAACCTGGACTGGGGAGATGTTTCAGGCAGTAAAATCAGTGGTTTGTACACACAGGACCTGAATTTGACTCCTAGAGCTCATGTAAAAAACGAAGGGTGTAGGATGGCAAACATTTGTAACCCCAGTGCTGGAGAGCTGGACTGGTGAGTCTTAATGTCCACTGCTGGCCAGCCTAGTCTATATAGTGAGCTCTAGGACAATGAGAGAGCATATCTAAACAGGGAAAGTGGATGATGCCTGAGGCTGTCCTCTGGCTTGCGCGCCCCCCTCCCCCCGCCCATTCACACTCTCTCTTTCCGACATGCACACACACACACACACACACACACACACACTCTTGAAGAGACTTAAATTTAGGGAGCTGGAGAGACGAAGTCAGAGAGCCCTTGCTCTTTCAGAGAACCTGGGTTCTCTCCCTGCACCCATGAAGGTGCTGTTGACTCTAGCTCCAGGCCACTCATATGTGCACATATAACATAAAGGCACATAAATGTGTGTATAAAAGTTAAATAAGTCATGAACAACAACAAGGTTTTTAAAACCACTTGTGTTTAGAAGAGACTGTAAAACCCTAGAGAGAGAAAATAATCTGGCAATGTTAAGGTGTCATCCCGGATTGGGGAAATAAATGTCTCAGTGATAAATTGCTTGCTTAATTTGGGTGAAGTCCTACATTCCATTCCCTAAACACACACACACACACACACACACACACACACACACACACACACACACACACGTGCACAAACACAGTACGCACATGTACATACACAAAAATAACTTTGTGGTTGAATATACTACTAATAATATACACATTAGACATTTAAGCAATTTCAATTAAAATTCTACCTAGATAAATACTATAGAGCTTGATTTGGAGAGTGCAGCACGTGTAAAACCTAAAGAACGTCAAAGAATATGTAAAAGCAGGAAGTGAGTCCAACAGTGAGCTACACACAGGGTTTAGTGTGTGTATCAAGGCAAGAGTGACCAAATGCTTTCAGTGTTGTTTTAAATACATTCATTATTGTAAAACCAGAAATTATTAACAAATAGAAACACAAATAGAAAGTAAAACCACCCACAGGCCCACCATGTAGAAAGAAACACAATCACGACTCTTCTTTGCCAGGGCTGCAAGGTTGGCTCAGTGGTTAAGAGCACTTGCTCCTCTTCCAGAGTACCTGGGTTTGGATCCTTGCACCTGCATGGTAGCTCACAACCATCCACAGCTCTAATTCCAATATCTGATGCCCACTTCTAAATCAGGCATGCGTGTGGTACACACACATATAGAGAGAGACAAAACACACACATTTTAAAAATTAAGAATATACTTTGCTTTCCTGGAATAATATCTCCTTGCTTATGGTAGAAGTTTTTTTCCTTTTGGGGTTTTGTTGTTGTTGGATTTTAAAGGCCATTTAAAGAAACGTGGTAGGTTTCTTTCAGGATTATTCTAGTTGTGTTCATTAGTCTTCTGAGAGCTGGGGTGTATGTTTTATCACACACAGTTCATATGTTTTGTTTTTAGTTGCTCTAAGCATCATGAAAAGAACTGTGACAGGTTCTACAACACTTCACACAGAACAGGGCTTATCTTGTCCCAGGCATTCTCAAAGTGTGCTCTCATGAAGCCGACTGGAATCAATACCTTTATCTACTCTCTATCTCTCCCTCCCACCAACCCCTGTTCATTCTTTTTAGTTTTGCTTCAGATTTTTTGAGCCACACTCACGTATTTCAGACACAAGTATTTAGCACAGGCTATCCCTGAACCACAGATGTGATACCCTTAGCTGGATTACAGGTATGAGCGACCACACCTGGCTCCCACTTATTTTTTTAATCATTGTTTTTTTTGAATCTACTATTGGCAAACTTAAAATTATTATTTGGCTGTCCCTCCATTAAGCCGTATTTCATAATTTATCTTTTCCTAGAATAATTTTCCTTTTCTGGAAGACTCAAATTTAGGGGGCTGGAGAGACAGCTCAGAGGTTAAAAGCACTGGCTGCTCTTTCAGAGGTCCTGGAGCTCAATTCCCAGCAGCCACAGGGTGGCTCACAACAGTCTGTAAGGAGATCTGGTGCTTTCTCTTCTACATGCAGACAGAATACTGTATACATAATAAATGAATGAATGAATGAATGAATAAATAAATAAATCTTTTAAAAAAGAAAATTCAAATTTAGTACATAGAAGGGCTCTCAGGCAACATACCATAGAGGATTCTTCAACATCCATGCATATTGCTAGGATATTTACAATATTACAATAACCAAGAAATGGAAACCAGCCTAGATGTCCATCAAAAGATGGATGTATAAAGAAATATAGCATATATACACAACGGAATTTTATACAACTGCCAAGAACACTGAAATCATAACATTCGCAGACAAACAAATGGAACTGGAAACCATTACGTTAAGCAAAATAAACCAGATTCAGAAAGACCATGGTATTTAGCTGTTTGCTCTTATATGTGGAACTTAGATTTAAAATTGTGTAAGTGTGCATGTTTACAGGTCTACAACAGGGGTCATGAGGAAGAGGAAGAAGTCTAGCTAAAGGGAGGGAAAAAAAGATCATGTGACAGGAAAGCAAATGAGACTAGAGGGAGACACGCAGGGCAGGGCAGAGAGATGAATGGGAACAAAGTACAGTGATGTATGTGTGAAGACACTGCAGAGGAACACACTATTCTATACGCTAACCTAGAAATATAGATAAAATAGAAATAAATAAATAGGGACGTTGAGGTGGCTCAGTCAGAGTAAGGACATTGGATGTGAAGCCTACTGGTGTGAGGTTAAGTCCCGGGACCCAAATGGGAAGGGAGAATTAGCTCTCCAAAGTTGCCCTCTGGCCTTTATACCTCCCTGCTGTCTGGGTCATTCTTTTACATGCACGCTCACTCACACACACACACACACACACACACACACACGCACACGCACACGCACACGCACACGCACGCACGCACGCACACGCAAGCACACGCACAAATATAATAAAAGTAAATAAACCTAAAAATTGCATAAAGTTTTATTGGTAATATGATTTTTAAGTGATCTTGTTGTCTTGATTTAAATACTGTTTTGTTTTTATTTTTTGAGATGGAGTCTCCTACATGAAAAGCTACCCTTGTACTTCCTATGTGGCTGAGGATGGCCTTGAACTCCTTGGATTACTGTGCTAAGATTACTATCAATGCTTTCTTAAAAGCACATCTCTTCAAGATCTAATTCACTAGTTATTGCTTTTATTTTCCTCACGAGGATTTCTTTACTCGGTTTCCTTTGTCTTATCCTTCTAGACTGGATTGATCTTCACTTCTGATGAAGTAATTCGTGAACTAAAGCTATTACAACACCCTCTAGGCCTTAACGGAATATTTCCACTAACATTTTGAACATTACATAAGCACTACAGAATGTAATTCTGGTAGTCAAACAATTTCGACATGCGATATTTGATAAACATTAGTACTACCACTTAATACAATTACTTTAGGGATAATAACAGCACAGGAGAAAATGACTTCAAGTTCATACCTCAAAAACACCATAATAATTTTTTCTTTAAAAAACAAAAAAGTTCTGCATTGTGGAGAGCAGAGCTCTCCTAACTCTGACCCAAGGTCACATCTCCTGATTCACTGGCAATTAACAGGATCAGGCTGATGGCAGGTTTTGTTTACACCGTGTTTACTGTTTAAGACTTTTACTGGAAATGGAATGTGTTCTTGCTCCTCCACCCTATGGCGTTTATAATCTCTACCGCCTTACACCTTCTCCCTGCAACTTACTTTTCCTTTCAAGGTTAGCAGCAAGAGTAATAACCAACCCCTTCACCCTATATGTACTCAGTTCATTCTCTTAATAAACAGGGGCTCGAACAGATCTATATTGTCCTGCTCCCATTCTTTGTGTCTTTCTTGTCTCTTCCCCATTCTCTCTCCCCTCCTCCAGGGTCCCCCTTGACTTTACCCGCGGGCCGGGGCACTGCATGGTAGTTCACACCTGTAATCTAGCAGGGGGATCCCTGTGTGTTTTAAGATAGCCAGGGCTACCTAGAGAGACTTCATCTCAAAAAAAATAACAAAATAACTTCTAAGTAGTGCAGCCGCCCATGGAGGCCTGAGTTTTTGATCCCTCTGGGGCTGGAGCTACGGTGGCTGTAAGCTGCCCAGTGAGATGAGAACTCAGGTCCTCTGCAAGGACAGTATGAGCTCTTAACCACTGAGCCATCTCTCCAGTCCCAAATTTTATCTAATTCAAAGGTATAAACCTTAAAATAAAAATGTAGAAGACGAAACAAAAACTCAGGAGACTCTCTAAAATACATCCATACACAAATTAAAAACGGCTGATAGTATAGTCAGCTGTGGTGGTAGACTCTTCTAATCCCAACAGGCAGGAGGGTCAGGCCATCTTTAGCCACACAGCAAATTCAGGCCCCACCTGTGCTATATGAGATCCTATCTTAAAACGAGCAGAAAAGAAAAGCCTTGCATAACAAAATGAAACCAATAAAAAGGTCACACAGAGTTGGGGGAATGGCTTAGTTAAATGCTTGCTAATCAAGCATTAGGACCTAAATTTATATACCCGATACCGAGTGTGTTGGTGAATGTCTCTAATCTCAGGTCTGGAAGCAGATGGGCACTTTTCTAAGCTGAATCCATGAGTTTCAGGTTCAGTGACAGACCCTACCCTACTCCCTCCTCCCCCAAATAAGGTGAAGAGTGATTAAGAAAGGAAGACAGCCATATTCTCTCTCTCTCATTCTCTCTCTCTCTCTCTCTCTCTCTCTCCCACCCACACACACCACATTGTGGTGATATATCTTATATTTAATAAAATCAGCCTGGGATATCAGAGGACAGAATCATCCAAAGTCAAGTCATGAGGGTTAGAAAGTAGTGACTCTGCCCTCCTTCCCCTTTATCTATGCTCAGATTTCCTGCCTGCTTCTAAGATGCCTTGCCATAGGCCAAAACAGTCCCTTTATTATCGAATGGTAATTCACAGTGTACAGAAAGACAACTCACGTCACCACACTACTAGAAAAAGATCACATAATCAAGACAAAAAAAATATGAATGATTAGAATAAAAACAAGAAAAATAAAAATCACCTATTAGCAAAATACATAGAGCATTTAACAAAATATTCAGCCAGGCCTGGTGGCATACACCTTCAACCCCAGCTCTCTAGAGGCAAAAGAGTCTGTGAGTCTTAGGCTAGACTGGTCTACACAGGAGGCCATCCACAGGGCCAAATGAGGCCCCGACCAGGAAAACTGAAAGAGGTCAAAGGATACTTTATCATAAAGGAACAAAGTTAAACCTCAACTTCACATGTTGCTAAGATACAAAGCTAAGCATCCTGACATTACTGTGGCAACACTTGTAGCAAGCAAGCAGTAATGTATAACATCAAAGTACAATAAACAACAACAGAACCTCCATATTTTATTACCATTTTGGAAACTATAAGGCAAGAAAAAGCAGATGTTAAAAATAACAAACAGATGCTTTTATTTGTGATCAATGAAAGCAACAATTGAAAATACCCAGAAGACAACAATGGGAAAAGAGATATAAGCATACACTGTCAGGCACAGGGGGCTGTTTTCAGACCACATGACTTGCTGAAGCAGATTCAGCACTGAATTTCTGTCACACTTACACTGTTGAAGCAAACCAGTAAAACTCCACTGGCACACACAAGGGAAGCAGACTCACAGAGCTGCCAACGCTGGCAATTTCAGTAATCGGTGCAATTACCCTTACTAAACAAGAATGTCATTTCTATATTTTGTTTTATTTTGAGAGGAGCAAAGAGTTTGACAGGGTCTCATATAAACCAGTCTGGCCTCAAACTCACTATGTAATTGAGGTGGGCCTCAAACTCCTGATGTTTCTGCCTCTGCATCTCAAGTGCTCGATCATAGGCATCCATGACCATACCCGGCTGCATTTTTTAAAGTTCATAGAGGACCGGAAGAAATGGTTCAACAGTTAAGAACACTGGCTGCTTTTGAGAGAAAGATTTAATCTCACCATAATGTAAACACAAATAAATCTTGGACAGATGACAGTAAGTTATCCATATGATACAATGGACCTTATTAACAAACATCTTAAATGTTTTCTTTATATTTACTGTCCTAGTTATTTGCTGTTAGGTCAGCAAAAGGGACCATGTCATTAAGAACAATGAAGTCACTGTCACTAAAAGTTTTCAGTATTTAAAGTTCTGATTCTTTCAAGTTCTATAAATAATATTTATGAGCATGATCTCCTAGGACTTGTAAAAGTTGAGCAGCTGTCAAAGGAAACGTGAGTGCTATTGGCCGATTACACAGCCAGTGAGGAGCCAGGGCTTACTTCCAGGGTCTCATGCTTCTGGAATCTTAAGATAAAGCGCAGAAACTCTGTGAGGCAAGGATCCCTGAAAGTAATTTCAAAAAGGTACTTAGAAACACGTTTCCCAACATGAGCCACAAATGAAGAAAATATTTTTAAAACTGTTAAGAGGTACATTTGTTACACTTTTAAAATAAATTTAATTATTCTACTCCTTCCTTAAAAGGGAAAGAAAGAAAGAAAACTGGCTGCTCTTCCAGAGGACACACCCTTTTCTGGATTCTGAGGGGACTAGGCACACATTATGAACACATTCATGCAGGCAAAACACCACACACACACACACACACACACACACACACGCACACGCACACGCACACGCACGCGCGCAAACAATTTTTTTAAGTTTACAGAGATTTTAATACCACAAACCTCATAAAGCTCTTTCATCGCTGCAAGTTTAGATTCAAATTTTTCCAGACTCCAGAAAGTTGAGATCCCAAGCTTCAGGTTACGAACTCGAATAGAAGTCTCAGAGTGCCCTCTGTCTGATGTATCATGTCTGAAACAAAAAAGCCAAAGGAAAATGCTTAACCTAAAACATAAAGACAATCATGGGCCCAGAGGCACAGCTTATTGGCCAAGAACACATAATAAGATTGTGTTCACAAGTCCACATTGGCTGGCTTCCAACCACCTGTAACTCCAGTTCCAACCCCCTCTCCTGGTCTCCAATAGCTACTGTGTGCACACAGTGCACAGAAACTCATATGGGTACACATGTATACATTATAAATAAGTCTTTTAAAAAAAACTGGAATGCAAGATTGTGTGGTGTGGCTTAGTGATAAAGTAGATGCATAACAGGCATGAGACCATGGATTCAATCTCTAGTACGGCAAAAATAAAATAAAAAATATATGCAGATAAAACTACTCACCTGCCAAAAACATATTTTTTAAATTTGTCACTGATGGCATTGGCTTCCTGGATCATCATGGAGAGTTTCATGGAGCTCCAATTTGGCTGAACTAAAAAAGTATACATATTAGACCCAAAACACAAGTCTGACTGACTGCTAGCATATATCACTAGTTAGAATAATTTCATACAAATATTGACATGAGGGGCTGGAGAGATGGCTCGGTGGTTAAGAGCACTGGCTGCTCTTCCAGAGGACCTGGGTTTGATTCCTACACGGCTGCTCACAATCATCTGTAATTCTGGTTCTAAGCGATTTGAAGACCTTTTCTGGCCTCTGTGAACATTGCGCTAACGTGATGCACAGATGCACATGTAAGGAAAACAACCACACATATAAAAGGTAAAATAGCATCCAAAATGACATTAAACGAATGGTTTTAACCCTGTGTCACAAGATTTTTAAATATCTATTTTTTATTTTTTGCTTTTGGTTTTTTGAGACGGGTTTCTTTGTGCAACAGTCCTGGCTGACCTGGAACTCATTGTTTCAAACCTGCCTCTGCCCCCTTAGCGCTGGGATTAAAGGTGTGCACCACCACCTGGTTTTTCTTTAATCAAAAGTCAAGACAGTCTTTACATAAAGTGAGTTGTCTCGTATGTGGAAGAATGGTGTAAGGCAGAGAAAAGGGATACTGAGGGAGAGAATACTCCTGCTCTTTCCTCTTTCATTTAATGAGGTTTTTCTCCTTTTATAATTAACGTTTTATGTTTTATTTATTGGATGCCGTGATGTTCATGTGCAGGTCAGAGGATGTGGGGGAGTCTGTTCTCTCTATTCACCATGTGGGTCCTAGGGTCAATTCAGGTCAGACACAGGAGCACGTGCTCTTATCTGCTGAAGGATCTCATCAAGTAAGATATACCATAGGTTAATTTATAAAGAACTACACCCCTTTTAAACTTTCTAGACAAATACAAAAATTAAAAGGGGTATCTAAGGTATGGCTCCATAGAGAAACATCTGTTTAGCATGGGGCCTTGCTCTAATCTCTCTCTCACCCTCTCTCTCTGACTGGGGGGGGGGGGGAATTAAATAAATAAATAACCAGAGCAAAGAAGAGCAGTTTAGTTTAAAGCTCCATATTCATGCTGTAAAGTTAAGATTTTCCCCCGTGGTGCTGGGGATTTAACTCACAGCTTCTCAAATTCTGACCACTGAGTTACAACCCTTGGCTCTAAATCTGCAGTGCTGTTATCATAAATACTTTCTCCATGTTATGTCAAACAAAAGCTATGTTTCAGCCCACAGGTGCTCTTCACCATCAGTCTTCAATGGTGATGGAAGCCTTCTCTAAGGACCAGAAACAAGGTAAAGAGGCCCCCGCTGGTCACTTCTGGTCAGCCAAGCATTGTGAGTCCTAACCAGAGAAACTGACAAAGAAATGGAATCCTGAGAACGGAAACCAAAAATGGAAGAAACTGCCCACATAGAGAGGAGACGGCCCCTAAAAGATTCCACTGAAACAGGTTTCTATCCTGTTTCTATCCTCCAAAAACGGGGCTATGAGAACAAGCCGTTCCCAACAGCACTAGTAGCTCAGTACTCAAGTGCTTGCCGAGAACACACGGAGCTCTCAGTGACCAGAATTCAAACACGTAACAGCACCAAAAGCAACGTGATACTCAAAAATAAACTCTACCAGAAAACCAAAAGATCTATATACTGGAAACCTATCCAACTCTGATGAAAGAAACTGGACATAAATAGAAAGACAGTGTTCATGCACTAGAGAAATAAACATTGTTAAAAAGAACTATACTGCCTAGAGCCATCTACAGACTCAGTGAGATCCTTATCAAAATTCCAATGTCATCTTTCACAGAAATAAAACCACCTCATTTGGGACTATAATTTCAATTAATTTAGGGGTAGGGAAACACAAACATTCAGTCTATAGAGCCAATACAACTATTCTAAAACAGCATTTAAAAAACCACTCATACAAATATATTTACATACAAAAAACTAGCAACTAGAGCAAAGCCTTAATTATTCATGCATTTATTTATTTAGTACTAGGGATTAAACCCAGGGCTTTCTGCAGGCTGGAAAAATACTGTACCACTAAATTACCTCCTCAGCCAAGCATTTTAAATATGTACAGACACATAACATTTTAGCAATTACAAGAAGATATAGAACTTTAGGGAAGTATATGTTAACATCAGTATATACTCACTTGTAAAAGTTTTATCTCTCTTTCCCCGATTCTCCTGAAGAATTCGTACTTCTTTAGCAATTTTTTGCTTTTCAGTTTCCAAAGCTTCTAGAATTCTTGCATGGCGGATGCTATGATCTTCTAAAGCCTAATTGATATGCATTCATATAGACCAGCATATGAAGATATGCAAAGGGAAAATTTATAAATCAGAAAAGTTGGATATGTTAATTTGCTTCACCATACTAGCCATTCTGCTGTTTATATATGCCTTATACCATCATGCTATTATCTTACATACAAACAAGAAAATATTTTCACAAAGCAGATTAATCAGGCCAGCAAAACGGTACTTGCCACCAGTACTTGACCTGACTTCCACCCCTGGCACTCACATGATAGAATCAATACCAAAAGTTGTCCTTGGATTTCCAAAAGTGTACTGTGCACCATGACATGTACACAGAAAAAAAGTGTTTAAAAAAAAAAAAAAACAGATTAGCAGGGGCTGGGGAAGTGGCCAGCATGGCACAAGAGGAGGGTTACATGTGGATTCCAGCATCCACATAAATTTGGGACTTGGGGTAAGAAAACCCTGGCATTGTGGGAAGGAGACAGCTAACTGCCAGAGCTCACTGGCCAGTCCTGCCAAAGCCAGCAGCTTCCAGGTTCAGTGAATAAGCCTGTCTCAATAAACAAGATAGAGAAGAAACCAAGGAAGACATCTGATGTCAACCTCTGGCCTCTGCATATGCTCAGATGGGCAGACAAACCACGAGTGTACATGAGCACATATACATGCATTTCACCCACAAAAAAGACTGATCATTATAACGCTATAAGTCAGTTCTCTCCTACCTTATGTGGGCTTCAGGGGTCAAACTCAGGTCACCAGGCTTGTATGGCAAGCTCTTTACCTGCTGGGCCATCTTACTGGTCCATCATAAGAATTTTTTGATGGCAGAGATTTATATTTTTCTTCCCATTGCTACTAAGTAAAGAATCTTCAGGAGTAAAAGGGCACAGGAGAGGGGGCTGCTCAAAAACGACCATAACTAAGAACATTTATTGACTAATGTTAAAATACATGAACTAAATAGTATTTCCCAGGATGTAAATGGCTGTTTTGCTGCTGATGTTTCCACCCAAGTTAACTGGCATTGTGCTCCCAGCACATTATCCCATCAGTGCTTGAGTGACTAGGAGCATTTTCTTCCACCCCTAACCTCAGTTCTACTCTTCCTCATCCCACGAACTTGGAAAAAAGAGAAAATAAGGTTACTACTTGAAGCAAACCTTAAGATCAAGAAACAAGGAACTGATGGGCATTGTGGCACACACCTTTAAATCCAGCACTCTGGAGGCAGAGGCAGACAAATCTCCACAAGTCTGAGACTAGCCTGGTCTACATGTGAATCCCAGGTTATCTCCAGCCCCACAATTTGCAAGTTCCTAGAAGAAACTGATGTTTCTCATCCAGAGAACACACTTCAGGAACTACTGACATGGAGCTGGAGAGACATCTCAGCAGCTAAGAGCACTGGCTGCTCTTCCAGACTCTTGGGGATCTGACACCCTCTTATGTCCTCTTTGGATACCAAGCATACACACAATACACACACACACACACACACACACACACACACACACACACAGGCAAAACATTCACATACATAAAATTAAAAAAAAAAAATCTTTTAAAAACCCACAAAACGCCACCAATATAGAGAGAAGGAAATGCCAAAAATGTTAAAGTGGCTGAAGATGTCAGCACATTAATGCTCTGGTTTTATCTTTGGTTTGTGAACTTGCTGTTTCACACTGGCCTCAGAAAACTGTCTTTGTCCTCACTGAGACAGAAGTAGGTATCAACTGCTCCACCCTGAGTTCTCCAGGTAAACCACTACTCTATCAGGATGTGATCCAAGATAAAGGCTTCTTTTCCTACTTCACTGTGGGACCTGGTCCCACTTCCTCATGTACATTATTCAGCATGACTGATGAAGGCAATTGTAGACACATGAAAAGAAAAAGTAGAATGGAACTGTAAGGAGAAGGTGTATCAGCAGAGCCAGGGCAGGGGCTTGTCATCAGTAGGGGGCATTCCCATCCAGAGACCTCTGGCTCTTCCATCCAAGGCAGCTCCCCCTTAGAACAGCAGTGTCAGCTAAGACATGAAGTCACCTGCTTTGTAGCCAAAGTCTCCATCTCCAGCCGCCTTTTGTTCACATACACTTCCTGTTCAAGATGCTGCTTTGCCTTTTCCAACTCCTCAATTTTGTCATTAGCTTTTTGATTATTTATTTCCTCCATTTTCTTCCTTTGAGACTCTTCTCTCTTTAAACAACATGAATAAAAATTAACTCAGGCAAAAATGCAAAGCAATTTGTCAAAAACAGTGTTCCTAGGGTATAAAGGTTCCCCTTGTAATAAATCAATGAACAAGAATTCACTTAATAGCAAAGTTGTCTTGGAGCCCTTCTTCACTCAGGTTAAGTAATCTACTCAAACATGAATGTCACTAGCCCAACTTTTGGGGTATGACCTCTAAAACGGGTTACTGGGGCTGAAAGGCCGCCACTAAATCAACACGAGGAGCCACAACTCCTGTGTTGGCGGGCAGAGGTCTATTTTCCTCTCCCAGAAGCGAGGATCTTCCATTAACTTGTTACTTGGAAATGTGCAGCTCTAACCCTAGTATCACATACTCCTCTAGCTACATCTTAAGGACTTTTTCTTTTCTTCTGAGAGTGTCTCATTTCATGTATCCCAGGCTAGCCTTGAACTTGCTGTGTAAGCTCAAGATGTCCTTAAACTCCTGATCTTCCTGCCTCCACCACCCACACCTAGTTTATGGATCAAACATAGGGCTGAATATATGCTAGACAAATACTCTACCATAAGCCCCTTCCCAGAGGCAATCGACTTTAGTCCCTCGCCACTCTAGGAAACCATCAGAGAAAAGGCAAAGCCGCCTGTTACCAGTTCTGCCTCCAGGGCTTGGATTTTGCTCTCATACACAGCTTTCTGGGAAGAAAGCTCTTGTTCAGCCATTTCCTTTGCGATTTGAATGCCTTGCATCATTTCCTCCTTTGCCTTCAACTGGGCATCTTTTATTTCTGCTTCAAGCCTACAAAGTAGCAAGATATTTATAGAACAGTAAATATTTAATATACCTAAGCACTCCTCAGTTATACTAAAATGTTTTATATTACTATAACATTTAAATCTGAAAATTTATTTTCTGGTATTCTATCTACAGTGTTTTCAGATTTTTCAATAGTTTTGAATTGTGTCTATACAAAAAAATACAACAGGATAAAAATATTATCATTCCCAGTTTAGTTACTACTGTAGATGCCTGATATTTAAAAGTTCATATATTTTCCAGTAAGTAAAGAAAATATATTATATAAAATGTTATAGCAAACATTTTGGTAAATATTATAGTTAACACAGTGAACCAAAGTAAGGCATTTTAGGTTAAGCTAACAATGCTCTCATTCCATTTGAAGACACTTTTTGAAATCTCTTTTTGAGACAGCATCCCAGGCTGGCCTTCGGCAGGCTATGTTGAAGATCCACTGTCTTATGAATTGCCCCTTTCTCTTTAGTCTATGTGGTATTTCAGGGTCCCCATACCAGGCTGTATCCTTGTGAGCATTTAACTCTGATGCACACTTTCCTCGCATATATACGATATATATATATATATATCACATATACACATATACACTGATATCATGTCAGTGGTGATACTTACTGTGATCTCTGTGCCGTAAGTAACTCATTCTTGGCAAATTCAAAGTCTTTTGGACCCTCACTAGTGAGATTTTGTCGACTTGACGGTCTTGTTCCTTTCTGAACTTCAACTGGATGATTAAATCTAAAATAATGATCTCCACCGAGAATCACCCGATCACCCTGAAACACGGGAAAAAAAATGTATGATTTAAGGTGAGTCTAAATAAAAACATTACAAGCTTTTCTTAAAAATGAAAAAGAAATTTAAAATTTGAGGAGAAAATAATAAAATATCAACAATGGTTTTCTGTGTGAGATATAGTTTTAATGGTTTATTTTTTCCAGTATTTTTTAACTCTACAATTTAAAATGACATAGTATTATTGATGATAGACATTAAAATCATAGCAACCATTCCATTTGTTAAATATTTTCCATACACCAAATACTGTCAAGTAATTTACAGTAGCATGTATGCTTATGTATATATAATAAAAATCTCATTTACATCTCACAATAACTCATGAGCTGCATGATTCCTAAGCCCTGGTCTTTACAGGACACAGGATGATGATGACATTGTCAGTGTGAATCCTGGCTCACACCATTGTAACTTCTCTTTGTACAAAGAAAGGCTATAATGTATCTATATGTCAACAGAACTTTTGAAATGGAAAAGTTCTCAATTCAGATTAGTGACTTGGGGGGGGACGGACACGACATGAACACCAAGGCCTCGCAGCTTCTTCCAGCAGCCCCCCTTCCCTCCCCCTCCATTGACTTACATGATGTAATACCGTGGGCTTGGAAATGTGTACCCCATTTACATATGTCTTTGCTTCTCCAGCTGGGATAATACTCACTGTTCCTCCAAAATTTCTAATAGTGCTGTTAAAATGAAAAGTGCATTGTTATAATTAAAGGACATTTTAAAAGAAAGGAGAGAATAAAAATCTGCTTAGATTATTCCTTTGGTAATAGTTCATACCAATTTATAGCAACAATAATTTTAAATTATCTTATTTTTCCTCAAGATATACTCTGAACAAAACAAAACTCCAAAACCCACCAGCACCCCTAGCAATAGTTATATGCCGGTGTAGGACGAAGCTTCACTATATTTTGAACTTTGGGAGGTGGGCGGCACTAAAACAAACCTTCCCTAAGCATATAAAAAGTACACAGAAAAAAGTTCAAGAAAAAAACCAATCGGATATAAATATGAAGTGTTTTCATGTGTTATTTTTATAAGTTTCTGGTTTTGTAACTGACTGCATATTAATGGCTTTACTAATGGAAGAATGATGGATTATACTGGAGGACAAGAGAGACACAGAAGTACATTCTAACGGACACAGACCTTGACGGGCAGATGTGAAGAGTCAGTTACAAATGTCATACACACATTCAGCGAGACGCCCTTATTAGGAAAATAGGAAATTTCACACGCTATCTAGACAGAAACAGAAAACAGAAAGCCAAGTCCTCACTCGAGACCTTTAACATTGATTTGAAATTAATTAATTAATTTAATTAGTTGAATTAAAACACCGCCCAAAAACAGATCTGAGCAAAACAGCTCGTGGCTGGCAGTGCGCCTCTCCCGTTAGGAGGCTGTTTGAACCAGCTAGTTTTAAACCATCTCTCTTCCCTCCCCTGCTTTCATCTACTGTCATCAAAGGTCCACAGCCAGCATCTGCATCCCAGACAACCCAGTTTCAGCCACCAAACTCCTTCATAAGCCAGTGTTCTCCGTGTGAGCCTGTTTCAAATAGGCAACCAGATCAGCAGCTTCCTTTCATTGAGTCCTCAGGGGAGGGACCTCTTCCTTATTAACATCATCCTAAACCTCAACAAGCATGCCAGTCCTAGGAAGCTTTTCTCTGAGAAGTCTGAAGTGAATCCCTCCCACAGATCACACAGCGCTCACCTGGCACTTGACACAGAGATTAAGGAGCACTGATTTCTTCACTTAATGAACCCCCATGAGCCAGATGTGTGTCAGCAGTGAAGACAGATGTGAATGCAGCCCTCATGAGCATCATGGCATAGTGAGTGAAGACAGATGCTGGTGAGTCTGCAGGAGAGGCCTCAGAGCAAGCAACAGACTCCCTAGTCCCCACTAGGCTCTGTATTCGTTGGTTTAGTTCTGTATCTGTCACTGATGTATATCAGGCTGTATTTGTTATATAAAATAATTAACAGGACAGCAATAGGGCCTGAAAATATGCCTTATCAAATTAAAACTCATTACAAAACTCAAGTAATCAGCTGTACAGTAGTAGAACAGATTCCCATATTTTTATAAATAGTCACAAGAGAAACAATAAAATACTCAGCCTAAAGTCCAGGGAGAATTGATTACTCATACAAAAATTAGTTTTGAGCTCTAGTTCACACAAAGCTTCAAAAATCTTGGGGAAAATAAAGAAAAACATGTGTATGCTGTCACTTCATTTGTGTGTGTGCGTGTGTGTGTGCACGTGTGTGTACGTGTGTGCGCGCACGTGTGTGCGTGCGTGTGAGTGTGTGTGCACGTGTACGTATGTGTGTGTGTGTGTGTGTGTGTGTGTGTGTGTGTGTGTGTGTGTGTTATTTGGGATAGAACTCAGGATCCTGTGCAGGAATACTACCACGGAGTTATACTCTCAGCCCCCCTTTTACTTCAGATTTCAGAGAAAGTATAGATAGGTCTGTGCCACTGGGTGTAGACAAAACATTCTTTATTAAACAAAATACAAAATTAACACCATATAAGGAAAAAAAACTAGTGCCAGGCACTCACTAAAATAAATCATAAGACAAATAGATGACCCAAACACTAGAAAATAAAAAAGATGCAACACATAAAATTTACAAAATACTAGAACCAAGAATATGTAAAGAACTCCTTAATGTCATTAAGAAAAAACAGGAGAGGACCTTCATAGGCAGGCAAGTAAAAGAGGCACACCACCATTAACCAAGGAAATGCAAATGAGACACTACTTTATGTTCATTAAATTTACACAAAAACCTGACAGTACTAAGTGGTGACAGTAATGTGGAGTAACAAGTATTTGTGGTGACAATGGTAATAAAAATGGATAATCATTTTGGAAAACAATCTGAAAGTACTTGGTCAGATTGAAGACGTACATTTCCCAGAGCCTAATAGCTCTACACTTTAAAGTTACTACAGCATTAGAATGTCATCCTACTTATACAGCACATACGTCCACACAGCTCAGAACTCCCAGGTTCCTCCCAGGTTTCCTGTGGACCTTTGGGTCAGTATGTTGCTTTTCCAGGGACCTGCCCTGACAAACTATCATTGCATCAAGAGACACATACACACATTCCTGGGAGAGTACCAAGGGCAAGGTCCCTTCTCTGGGACCTAAGAAGGTGTTAAGCACATTGAGGCACTGATAGAATCACTAGTGGTGCCAATGATAAGTTCTTTAACTCCTTATCCTAACATTCTAGATGCTAGGGGACAGGGCAGTTTGACTTTATTAACAGCTGCTGGCCTCCCCTTTCCTGCCCTGGCTGCCTTGAGCAAAAGAACTGTCAGTCTAAGTCAGCCAGACCATATCCTTTTGGCAGCACCGGCCATTTCAGACACTCCGTAGACACTACAGGATGATTAGCGCTGACTGCTATAGCTCCTTGTGGTGTCTGAATGAGAACGATCCCTTATAGGCTCATATATCTGAATGCTTGGTTCTCAGATGGTGGACTGTTTAGGAAGAATTAGGGAGAGATGTGACTTTGTTGTCACTGGGAGTGGGCTTTGAGGTTTCGGAAGACCACACAAGGCTCAGTCTGGCTCCCTCTCTCTCTGCCTGCGGCCTGTGAAACAGGATGTAAGCTCTTACCTACTACTCTAGTGCCTGCCATGCCTGCCTGCCACCATGCCCCTGCCACAATGGTCATGGGCTAACCCTCTGAAACTGTAAGCAAGACCCTCTCGTGCTTCCTTCTATAAGTTGCTATGGTCACAGTGTTTCATCTCAGCAACAGGACAGTAACTAAGACACTCCTGAAGATGCGGCCTCAGTCAGAACAGGTTCCAACAATTTATATAAGACTTGCGTTATGAGAAACCTTGGTGAACTCTAGCAAACATTTCCATCTAAGCCAGGTAGGGAGCCCTTCTCCCGGTGACCTTGCAGAGCTGAGTGGTATTATAGAAACAGCTCTATGATTGGTGCAAACACCCATCTACAGGAGAAGGGGAGAGGGGACAGAGCCATAGAAAAAACACAGCTCTACAGCTGAATAGGGATAAAAGCCTATGAAGAGCCAGAGATGCTGCAGACCCTGGTCGCTGGAAGAGTCTGAGAGAGAAATAGAGTCAGGACGTTCAGATACTCCAGACGTGGGAGCCACTAACAATGATCACTGTCAAGGGCTAGGGAATCCCAATAGCTTCAACACCAGCTGTGGCCAAGAGCTAGGACTACACAAAGCCTGTAACACTTATAAAGTCCCACTATCTGAATCCCAAATGGTAGCCATAAGGCTATGGAGTGCTACTGCTGCCACCCCACCACCGCCCCACGGCCTGCTGCTCATTGCTGCCAAGGCCGGGATTGGATTAGCTTTTCTTGCTTATGTTTTCTCTCCCAGCAGCACAAAAAGACCCAACCATTTGAGTGGCAATACTTACGGGACTATTATGATAGAAAAAAAGTAAAAACTACTCAAATGTCTACCAACAAAATAAACTACAATGGTCTGAGATTAATTCAGATAATAGAATACTTCACAGCAGTGAAAAATAAGACTCTTGAGATGGATAAAACTTAAAAACACAATACAATTGAAAATGTTTACAAAAACTATTATCCCAACAATGTAAGATCAATCCATTCATGTGAACACATTCACATAAGACAACAAAAATTTAATTTATCAATCCAAAAAAAGTCTTCCATGTAAGATGGACAGTTTACTTTCACGCCTACCATTGAAATTCTGAGAAAAGAAATTACCTTTTAATCAGCAGACCAATTCCACCACAGTGCATTATGCTGAACCTTACTAGAGAGTAACTCATCTGTTCTCTCTCTTAAAGAGAGGGTGGAGATGGGCCTGGTGGCGCCTGCTTTAATCCCAGCCCTCAGAAGGCAGATGCAAGAGAATCTCTGAGCCGAAGGCCAGCCTGGTCTATAGAGTGAGTTCCATGACAGCCAGGCTACACAAAAACCCTGTCTCAAGCACCCAGCTCCCCCAAAAGGAGAGAGGTTGGAAACGAGAGAGCGCCTGTATACACAAATGCCTGTTATCAGACCTGGAAGTCTGCTGCGGCAGACAGACAGCACCTTGCAGACTAACATTACCAGTGATCATCCGCAATCAGCACGCCAGATAACTGGATGTCGTGGCTTGAGTGTGGCTTGTACTTCCCGACTGTACTCACTCCTTCCTTTACCATGTACAGCAGCATCTCTGACAACTGGGGGTCTTCATTAAGATTAACAAGGTTTGGCAAATGGTTGTCCATTTGGAACGTAACTCCTGCTTTCTGGAAGAAATAAAAAGAAAATCTTAACCACAGCATGAAATTATTAAATCCACCTAAAAGGATGATCTATGTTAAATACAAGGTTACTTTATAGAGTTCGGGTGCATAACAGGTCCACTGAGATTAAAGTTCAGCAGTAGAATAGATGCATGTGAAGTGCCCTGGTTTTAATCCCAAGCATGGACATGCAACGCACACACCAGTACACACAAGTGTTCCCTGAGCATGCACACTGCTCATTGTTGGAAGCCCTCCTTTGTGGTTTCCCTGTGACAGTCACCACCACACTCCTAAACTCAAGGGTTCTGCAGCTCCGTCTTCACCACTGTCAGATCCACCCATCACTACCAACTAGTTTCTATCCCACCTTAGAGTACATTAGTTCTGCTCAATTTCATCAGCACCACCTCAAACTGACTCACACCAGAACCCCTGCAGTAGCCTCTGGGGGCCCCTATTGGCTATTTCTTCAGTCCCATATTCCATCCTATACCAGGTAATTCTTCAACTGCTTAGCCTAGAAATCAAGAGCTCAGTAAACTGATGTGGGTTTCCATGTTTACTTAGGACCTCAGCTAATCCACTTGGTCTTCTACACTTTGTCCTTGCCTACCCATTCCTACGCAACCTCAAATCTCACCTCTTTACTTGTTTTTGTTTTTTCTTGTATAATTCAGGCTGGCCTGTAACTACGCATTCCAAGATGGCTCCTGCCCAGCCTCGAAATGCTGAAATTAGAGGCATGGACCACCACACCCAGCAAATCCTCTCTTCTGTTAGGATGCTCTGGCCATTCCCAAAGAACTTTCCATCTCTTTGGGGGGGAGGGATATGGGGGTAGGAATCAACATTGGATGTCTTTCTCATTCACCTCCACCTTATTTTTTTGAGACAAATTCTTTGGCCCCAGAAAATTTTCATTTTCAAAGAGTCCTATGTGTTGCCCTTGCTGTGGAGCATGCTCTTGTACACTGTAAATATTTGTCATCTTATTGGTTTAATAAAAGGCTGATTGGTCAAATAGCTAGACAGGAAGTAAAGGCAGGGCAACCAGATTAGGAGAATTCTGGGAAGTGGAAGAGCAGAGCAGAGGACAGTGAGACAGAGGAGGTGGGATGACAGGATGAGGATGCTGTCCTGAGCAAAAAGGAACCAAGCCTCAGGGATGAACATCAACAGAAATATGGGTTAACTGAAAGCATAAGAGGAAGCAACTAATACATTTGAGCCATAGACTGAACAGTTTATAATTAATCTTAGCCTTTGTGTGATTATTTGGGACTAAGTGGCTGCAGGTCTGGACCTCAAGGCATCTTGTTACTGTCCCCCCACTTCAGTGGCCTTGTAATTTCACACTGAAGCACCCACATGTCCAAGATGTGGGGCTGTTCTTGACTTCTGCTCCTATCACTACCAACATCCGGAATCAATTACCCAGGGCTGGTGAAATGGCTCAGAAGATGCTGGTGCACAGACCTCATGACCCAAGCTCAGAGTTGCTAGAATCCATGCAAAGAGAGAGTCAATGACACGAAACTGTCCTCTGATCTCCAAAAAGTATTATGGCATGCGTGCCCTATATGCATATGCTATATAGACATATATAAAATATCTACACATAATTATTACAAATAATAAAGACAGCTACTCCTTTCCCACACTTCTGCCTCTGAAGCCCCCTCCTCCACTCCTCCACTCCCTCACCCCAAGCTCTCACTATCTCATGCCTTATCGCACCAGCTGCTCCCAATGCCTCTCCTTCCAAACACGGGTCTTTCCTTTTTTAATCCACCTTTCATGTTGTTACTAGAAGAATCCATGGAAAGGAAAGCAGAATTGGGTGTAAATCACTGCACTCACAATCACTCCCCCACCCCATCCTGACTCTTCTTGTAAACTCAGCACACACCAGCACCAGGGACGGCAGGGTCAGCTCGTGATCCTACCTACCTCCATGGTGAAGAGGGTAAGGAAGATGACCGATGAAGAGGAGAGCCCCATGCCTCAGACAGGGCGAACCCAAAAAAGACCAGGAGAAGAGCCGCTGTCTGAGGGACTAGTCCCTGACACAACAGTAATCTGGCTGCCAGGCCCTGAACCAGCCACACCAACTGTGGTGGCCCCAGCACCTACGAACTCTGGTGCTGTGTCAGTATCCCACCTGGACAGGAGAGCCGCTGTAGGAAGGCTGCTCAGGCAGAGCAGGCACAGGCCTGATTCCTGCTACAGGAGCAGATCAGAATTGGAGAAACCAATAGTGCCTTTGTGGTCAACATTTTTAAATCTCCCAGCTTTGGCTCTTGGGCTCTATCAACTCTTTATGTTAACTATGCTTATGTATTTCTTTGTACAGAGTTACCATATAATAAAGATAAAAAATGAAATGCACAGATGTCCTTTTCTACTTCAAATTAGTTTAGGAAATTGAAATGGTACCTGTAACTCCTTTGTCTCTTGAAGTTTTCTTTTTTCAGCTTGTTCAAACTTTTCTTTCCATACTCTTTCAAAAAAAAAAAAGAAAAGAAAATATTGAGGTTAGAACATCCATTTATGTAAGACTAAAATCAAGAGACCACCTGTAAAGCTTGCAGAATAGTACCATTTAAAATAGGACAACTGGCCGAAAGGTGGTGGTGCACGCCTTTTAATTCCAGAACTCAAGAGGCAAAGGCAGGCGGATCTGTGTGAGTTCAAGGTCAGCCTAGTCTTCAGAGCAAGTTCTAGGACCGTTAGGGCCACACAGAGAAACCCTGGCTCAAAAAACTAAAAAAAGAAAGGAAGGAAGGAAGGAAAGAAGGAAGGAAGGAGAGAAGGAAGGAAGGAGGGTGGGAGGGAAGGAAGAAGAGAATGAAGAAGGAAGGAGAGAAAGGAAAGAAGGAAGGGAAGAAGGAAGAAAGGAAGGAAGGAAGGAAGGAAGGAAGGAAGGAAGGAAGGAAGGAAGGAAGGAGGGAGGGAAATGAAAGCAAACTGGTCTATTCTAAAGAAGGAGGTGAGAAAGACTCAGTATTCTCAGTATCCCCCCCCCCCCACACACACACACACAAGCCTGCAGTAATACATTCCCTGTTTGTCTCTGGGTGTTTTCACCTTTGCATCTCTGCCATGTCTCTCTCCTGCTGATGCAGCTTCATCCTTAAGGATGTTATCTCTTGTCGACAGAGTCTATATCGTTCAGGGTCAATATTCCGGTTATTTCTCTGAGCAGCTTTTAACTTTTCAATTTCTGCTTTCAATTCTGAAGATTTATAAAAAGGCCTGTGATGAACAGCTAAATCTGGAGAAAGATGCTTCCCCTTGCCCCCCTCTACCCACCTCCTCGCACAGGCTTTGCCAACCCTTTTCTGATTCCCCTCTCCCTACTTTCTCTCTTTCTCACCCACCTTCCTCCATCACCGTCAAGTTTATAAATAGGATGCACTAGCTAGCAGGCATGGGAAAAATACTTTTCTTCAAACCATATACATTAAGATTAGAATTAGTAAACTAATAAACCTAAACGGTAGAGCAATGTTTTTTGTAATTGAAAAAAATAAGGGACTGATAGGGTGACTCAGTTGGTAAAATGCTTGCTGTGCATTCCTGAGAACGGGAGCAGCCGCTCTGCAACTCCACTACTTGCAAGGCAGAGTCAGGGGACTCTCCAGAGCTTAGACACATTGGGGAGCGTGGGGTCAACTGGGAGATATCTCAATGGCAAAGATGGAGAGCAATCTAGGGGGACTTCCAACATTAGCCTGGGGCTTTCCACAATTCAGCATGCAAACACATGTGCATCCACACACAACACCAACATATACTTGCAAACCATGAGTGGTAATATTTGAGATAATATTCACCTCTAATTAACTTTGCATTCATATCTTCATTGACTTTGGCAACATTGACTATCAAACGGGCTTGGGTGGCGTATCTAAGTGTGCTTAGTGTTTCCTCTATGTTGCTGGCAGCAGGACTGACAGTAGCAATCATTGCTGTTTTTGAATTTCCACCCAGGCTTTCTTTTAATAGCCTTTAAGGAGAAGGGAGAAATCACAATTAGACCTTTCTTCTATAACCACCTAGAGCAGTAATTGTCTAGAAAACCCACTCCAGTGACTAAGAGCATTCAATACAATACTGACTCTCCACTCAGGACACCATTAAAACCATTTACATACCATAAATACTTGGCTTTCTCTTACATTTTCTTGTGATTTAATTATTATTATAATATTATTATTATTATTGACACAGAGTCTCATTATGTAGCCTTGGCTAGACTGAAACATGCTATGTGGACCAGACTGGTCTCAAACTCACAGAAATCTGTCTGCTTCTGTCTCCCCACACCCTCCACCCCCCAGTGCTGGGATTAAAGGCATAGACCCTACGCTCCTGGCTTCTCTTATTTTTTTCTATACTGCTTTATAAAGCAATAAACTGTTTATCGGCTTTTAAACATGATGAACCATCATGTTTAGTAAGACGTTTCTCTTTTAGACTGTGAACTGCTACAGCAATGAACAGGTCTTGATCATCTTTGTATCCCAGGGTTACCATAGCCTGCAGGAGCTAGTCCCCAATACATGCTGAAAAGGATGAACTAACATATAAACATCCTGTACTGCACTATGAGCAACAGAATATAAGACTCCAATGTATCTTTATTAGCACAGAAAGACTTTCGCCATTCCTAGCTTAGCAAGTCATTTAAAAAATCATATCCTCTTTTAGGTTTCAAGACAGAAATAAATTTTAATTAAACAGTTAGAAGCTGGGCATGGTATGAGCCACATGAAAGGCTGAAGCAGGATTGGCATGGGATCATTCTGGGCTACATAGTATATTCAAGAACAAAGCTAGAACTTGTCTAATAAAAAGAAAACCTAAATAAACAAACAACAATACACCAATTATAAAGGTGATTCCTGCTATAGATGGGGTTCCTGCCCAACTGTACCCCATGCTCCTTCACTGAAGATTACAGACCAATAAGTCCATTAGTAAATTGATAATATTACGTACTTAACAAAGCATCAAAAGACTAAATCATAAAAACTTTAAGACATGAAGGAAATAAATAGAAGAACACAGAAGAAAATGGGAAGACCTCTAATGTGCACGGGTTGGTAGGATTAATATTGTGAAATGGCCACGCTACCAAGAGAAACTTACAGATTCAGTGTAATCCCCATCAAAAATTCCAACACACTTCTCATATGGAAACACACACACACACAAACCCAAGACCAACACAACAAAAACAAATACAAAAACAAAAAGAAAAAGAAAAGAATAGCTACAACAATCCTGAATAATAAAAAGAATTTCTGGAGGTATCACCATCCCAGATTTCAAGTTCTTTTACAGAGCTATAATAATAAAAAGCAACATGGTCTTAGCATAAAAATAAACACTGATCTAGCAGAGTAGAATGAAAGATCCAGACATAACTTTATATACCTACAGACACCTGATTTTTGACAAACAATACAAATAATCACACCGGGGAAGAGGTGAGTTAGCCTTCTCCCAGTTGGCCAGCCAGGCCAGACAGAACAGCCACCCCCCAGGTCTGGGCAACAGGGCACAAAACACGCCACGCCCCCTACCCTTCTCAGATCCAGCTACAGATAAGCAAGCGGGACCCCTGTGGGCAAGCCTGACTATCAACACCCCTCATCAGACCCTCCACCCTATAAGCCTCAATCCATTCCCCAAACTATACCCATCCCCCCAACCTCAGCTGCTTCCTGAGACACAGCCTCTGGAGAACTCCATCACAAGAGCTCCAGCTGCACATCTCGACTGCTCCGAGACAGACTCTACTGCCTCCGATTTCTCCAAGAGCTCAGCTAGTAGACCAAAAACAGCTCCCTGAAATACAGTCAATGCTTCCATCGATCAGAAGAGGAGATGGGTAGGTGTCAGTGCAAAAATTCATCCCACAGCATAAAGAACAATATGGCACCACTGGAACCTAGAGGTTTTACAATAGCAAGACCTGAACATTCCAATATAGAAGAAGCAGAGGACAACTACCTTTAAAATATCTTTATAAAGATGATAGAAGCCTTTAAGGAGAAGATTAAAGAAGAAATTTAAAACTCCCTTAAGGAAACAGAGGAAAAGACGAGCAAAGAAATGGAAGAAAACAATAAATCTCTTAAAGAAAGACGAGAGAACCAAGAAAAAGCATTCAAACAGACAGTGCAAGACTTAAAATCTGAAACAGAAGAAGTGTCTTTAAAGATACAAACTGAAAAAATGCTGGAAATGGAAAATCCGAGTAAACAAACAAATAGTTCTGCAGCAACTAACAGAGAGCAGGAGAAGGAAGAGAGAATCTCTGATGTGAAAGACACAATAGAGGATTAGAGTCACTATTCAAAGGAAATTCTAAAGTTAAAATCATACCATAAAATGTCCAGGAAATCTGGGACTCCATGAAAAGACCAAACCTAAAAATAATAGGGATAGAAGAAGGAGAAGAATACCAGCTCAAAGGCACAGAAAATATACTCAACAAAATCATGAAAGAAGCCTTTTCCAACCTAAAAAAGGAAATGCCTATAAAGATACAAGAAGCTTACAGAACACCAAATACACTAGACCACTCAAAAAAAGTCGGCTCACCACATAATAACCAATCACCAAACACACAGAATAAAGAATTTTAAGAGCTGCAAAGGCCAAGGAACTTATAAAGGCAGACCCATGAGAATAACACCTGACTTCTCAATGGAGACCATGAAAGCTAGAAGGTCCTGGACAGATGTTATAAGGGCACTAAGAGACCACGGATGCCAGCCCAGAATACTATAGCCAGGAAAACTCTCAATCACCAGAGATGGAGTAAACAAGATATTCCATGACAAAGCCAGATTTAAACAATATCCATCCACAAATCCAGCCCTAAAAGAAACAACTTAAAGAAGCTATATATACCCAAGAACTCACAGCAACAAATAATCCCACAAAAGGAAACCCCACAGAAGGGAAAACACACACAAACTACCACCAAAGATAACAGGAATTAATAATTACTGGTCATTAATATCCCTTAATATCAATGGACTCAAATCACCAATAAAAAGACGCAGGCTCACACAATGGCTACGAAAACAGGATCTTCTGCTGCATAAGCACACCTCAACTTCAAAGGCAGACACTGCCTCAGAGTAAAGGGTTGGGAAAAGACTTCCCAATAAAACGGACAAGAAACAAGCTGGTGTAGCCATCCTGAGTTCTAACAAAATAGACTTCAAACTAAAATCAGTCCAAAGAGATTAGTTAGAACATTACTTATTCGCCTCACGAAAAATCCATCAAGAATAAATCAAAATCCTCAACATTTATTCCCCCAATACAAAGGCACCCACATATGTAAAAGAAACATCACTAAGCTTAACCTCACATCAAACCCCACACACTAATAATGGGAGACTTCAACATCTCACTCTCACCAAGGGACAGGTCAACCAGACAGAAACTCAACAGAGAAATAAGGCAGCTGACAGATGCTATGACCCAAATGGACTTAATAGATGCATACAGAACATTCCACCCAAATACCAAAGAATATACTTTCTTCTTAGCACCCCATGGAACTTTCTCTAAAATTGACCACATACTCGATCATAAAACAAATATGAATAGATTTTTAAAAATGGGAATACCCCCTGTGTCCTATCAGACCACCGTGGACTAAAAGTTAGAGTTCAACAACAACACAGACCACAGAAAGCTTTCAAAGTCATGGAAACTGAGCATCTCTTAACTGAACCACATCTGGGTCAAGGAAGAAGTAAACAAAGAAATTAATGACTCTCTAGAATTCAATGAAAATGAATCCACAACATACCCAAACTTCTGGGACGCAATGAAAGCAGTGTTAGAGGAAGGTTCATAGCACTAGGTGCCAACAGGACAAACCTGGAGCACAGCTGAAGCTCTAGAACAGACAGAAGCAAACTCACCCAGAAGGAGCAGAGGGCAGGAAGTAACCAAACTCGGGGCTGAAGTCAATAGAAACAGAGAATACAAAGAATCAATGAAACAAAGAGTTGGTTCTTTGAGAAAGTCAACAGGATAGACAAATGCTTATCCAAAGGAAAAGGCAGAGAGGGAATATCCAAACTAACAAAATCAGAAATGAAAAGGGGGACATGACCACAGACATCGGGGAAATCCAGAGAATATTTCAAAAACATGTACGCCACAAAATTAGAAAACCTGAGAAAACTGGAAATCAATTTCCCCGATGATTGAGCAATACCACTATTGGGCATATACCCAAAGGATGCACATGATTACCCCAAGGGCATTAGCTCAGCTATGTTCACAGGAGCATTATTTGTAACAGCCAGAATCTGGAAACAACCTAGTAGACGGCCCTCCTCTAAAAAATGGATTAAAAAGTTGTGGTACATTTACACAATAGACTACTACTCAGCAGAAATTAAAAAATGACTTACTGAAATTTACAGGCAAATAAATGGATCTGGAAAGTATCATCCTGAGTGAGGTAAATTGGGATCATATTAGAGAGTGAGCAAGGGGAGGTGGGAAGAGATTGAGAGAATGAGATGGTTGAGTGGGAAGAGCAATGGGGGGGGGGTGGATATCTTGATAGAGGGAGCCACTGTGGGGTTAGAGAACCTGGTGCTAGGGAAACACTCAAGGACTCCACATAATAGTGGAGGGGGTGCCTAAATAGGCTTTCCCTTATAATCAAATAAATGGCCACCCTTATTGTCATTATAGAACCTTCATCCAGCAAACGATGGAGGCAAAAGCAGAGACTGATAGGTAAGTATTAGGTTGAGCCCCTGGTCCAGCTGAAGAGAGGGAGTTGAGATGAATAACAAAATCAGGATCATGAAAAAGAGAACCACAGAGGGCAACACTCCTCCATTGCTGGTGGGAATGCAAACTTGTACAGCCACTTTGAAAGTAGTATGGTGGTTCCTAAGAAAACTGGAAATCAATTTCCCCAATGATTCAGCAATACCACTATTGGGCATATACCCAAAGGATGCACATGATTACCCCAAGGGCATTAGCCGACCTGAGCTATTGGGAGCTCACTGACTCTGAAATAATCGCTGAGAAACCTTCATGGAAAGGAACTAAACCCTCCGAATGTGAATGGTGTGGGCAGTTAGTGGAGCCTCTTGCTGTCAGACCAGAGTTTATTCCTGGTGCATGAACTGGCTTCTCAGAGCCCATTCCCTACAGAGGAACAGCGTACTCAGCCTTGATACTATGGGAGGGACTAGGTCCTGCCTCAGCTGGATATGCCAGACTGAACTGACTCATGCTGGGAGACCCCAGCCCTCCCTGGGGAATGGGGTGGGAGAAGGCTGAGGGAGGACTGGGAAGAGGGGAGGGAGGGGGAGCGGTAGTTAGTATAGGACAAAAAACTTTTTAAAGAAAAAAAATACAACAACAAATATTCACACTGGAGGAAAGACGGCATCTTCAACAAATGATGCTGGCCAAAGGGATGTCTGTATGTATGAGAATGCATCACATCACAGTCATCACTGCAGAAAAGTCAACTCCAAATGGTTCAAGGACCTCAATACACAATCAGATGCCATGAATGTGACAGAAGGTAAACAGGCTGGAACCCATCAGCACAGAAGGACTTTCTGAGGAGGACAGCATCAGAACAGGCATTAACATAAAAACAGAGCCTCACAAAGGCCAGAAGGTCTCTAGTACAAAGGCCACTCATTTGGACAAAGTGGGAACTCACACCTGATAGAGGGCTAAGATCCAAAATATATAAAGAACTAAAAAACTGAGCATCAAGCAAACAAGGGGTACAGAACTAAGCAGTCCTCAAAAGAGGAAATACAAATGGCCGAGAAACACTTAAAGAAATGGTCAACATCCTTAGCCATGAGCGATACAAGTGAAAACAGCTATTGTGATATTTCATGGTACGTGAGTGAGAACAGCCAGGATCCACAGAACAGAAGGAAGCACACCCTGTCGAGATGCCAGGAAAGGGAGATCCGTGTAGTGGTCCCTCAGGAAGCTGGGACAGACTACCACAGACCCGCTATTATCACTCTTGGACACACCCAAAGGACTCCACAACCTACCACAGCAGTGCTCGCTCATCCATTTTAACTGCTGCTTTATTCACAGCGGTCAGAAACTAGAAACAGGCTAAATGATGGACACATCAACAGATGAATGGATAATGAAAATGTGGTACATTTACACAATGGAATATTAGTCAGCTGATGGGAAAAATAAAAATCATGAAATATGCATATAAATGGAAGGAGTTAGGGGAAATCATCCTTAGTGAGGCAACCTCTACATAAGACCTCTGCATGTATACTGCAATACACACACACACACAAAAGAATATTTAAAAAAATTTCCCCAAAACAAGAAGTATTTATCATTTTTCACACCATCACAAAGTAGAAAATTTTCAAAAAAACCATATAAGCTACAGGCTATATAGCTATATTAGTGTTTATTACAAGTTGAACATTAAATGCATACAGGAAAAATGATGTATCAGAAGTAAAATTTATACTCATTATAAAATCCAGGACAGCTATGTGCTAGGTGTTAAGTGCTAGGCAAGCAAAATTATTCAATTTCACTTTACATCAGAGCAAATGTTTCATAATACATGTAAAGTACTAACAAGCACATGTAGTGTCTAACATTCATCTCTTAAGACACTCCAAGTAGATTGTTTCTAGAATCTTAATTCTCCTCTATGCCAAAATTGCATTCAATCAGTCCATCATCATCTCTCTCTCTCTTCTCTCTCATTGTTAGAGTTAAAACCTTTCCTTATTATTTAGATAAAAAGGGGGAAATGTTATGGAATTTTACACTGTGAAGATGTGTCAGTGATTGGTTTAATAAAAAGCTAAATGGCCAATAGCTGGGCAGGGGGTAGAGCAGGGACTTCTGGACAGAGAGATCAGGGGAAAAGAAAGGCAGAGTCAACAGTCAGACTCTGAAGAAGCAGGCTGGGTAAACGGAGATGAGGTAATGAGTGAATGGAAGAATGCAGATTAAAAATATGCGTTAATTTAAGTTATAAGAGCTAGTTAGAAAGAAGCCTAAGCTAAGGCCAATCTTTCTAAATCAATAAGTCTCTGTGAAAAATCTGTAAGTTTTTGTGAGCTGGCAGCCCATAAGAAAAGTCTGTCTACCCTCTGTGTGTGTGTCTGTGTGTGTTTTGCAGTACTGGGATCCGAACCCAAGACTTTGTGCATACCAGGCAAGCCCTTATCATCCCAGCCCACTATATCATATACAATTATTTATTTTTCAGGAGTTGAAGAGATGGGTTAGTGGGTAAAGTACTTGCTGTGCAAACCTAAGAACATGAACTCAGGTCCCCAGAACTCATATAAAATTGGGCATGGCTGGGTGTGATGGTGAACACCTTTAATCCCAGCACTTGGAAGGCCGAGTTAGGTAGGTCTCTGTTTGAGGCTAGCCTGGTCAGCAAGCTCTAGGACAGCCAGGGCTGTTATACAGACAAACCCTTTCTCAAAAAAAAAAAAGAAAGAAAGAAAAGAAAAAAGAAAGAAAGGAAGGAAGGAAGGAAG